>OZ026517.1:40770845-42025817 GCA_964019695.1 Loripinus fragilis | reverse complement strand
GTTCAACTGATAATTTAGTTAGATTGGAAACCTTCATACGTGATGCCTTTATTAAAAAGGAACATGTAGTTGCTGTGTTTTTTGATTTGGAAAAAGCTTATGAAACCACGTGGAGATATGGCATTATAAAAGATATCCACAAACTAGGATTAAGAGGTAGACTTCCTTCATTCATTGAAAACTTCCTTGCAGACCGCACCATGCAAGTCCGAGTTGGCTCCTCTCTGTCTGACTATTATGACCAGGAGCAAGGTGTACCTCAAGGGGGCGTTCTATCAACAACACTGTTTAGTATCAAAATTAATGATATTGTGAAATGTTTAGGTAATCTTACTGATTGCTCATTATATACTTAAACGCAAGTTTCGCAACTCTTATTAAAATGCTATTTCCTTCCTTTGGGCCAAAAATTTTACTCCACGATATTGTGATTAACAAGTCCAATGATTTGCCGTCCAAACAACATGAACATCAGACCAGTGAGACTTACGATTGCCGATCTTTAACAATAAATGTAAGGCAACCGAAATCTGCAAAAATCACAGAGTTACAATACCTTACATTATATCGAGTCACAGTGTTACACTACCTTACATTTTATTCGGAAAAGGTGTTTAACCATAATTTCTTTTCAAAAACAGAAGGGCAGACAAATCAAAGCAGGTTATTTTATGCATTTCTTAACGTTCATGACGTCAACGTAAAGCCTTCATAATTTTGACGTAATCGGCCGTTTAAGCACAACTGAATATCAATAATCAAGTTTTTAATGTCACAAGTGAAAGCCTTCAACACATTGACTAGACAGAAGTTTAGCGCGACATAACGGAATAAAATGAACAATTCTGATAAATTGGTTGACGTTAACAAAGAAACGCAGCGACTTTGAGCGTTGATAAACGTTAATTGTTAAACCTTAAAATGTTGTCCATCAGATTCGACATCTTGCTATCAAATCGCATCGTTTGTTTTCAAATCGAGATAACTTTCTTTATGCTAGACGTAAATTGTTGAAAAAAAATGACGTCATTATAACGTCAGAATGAAGAATATGATCAAAACCGATTAATGGTAAATCATTCCACATTGTGCAGGAGCATTAACTATGATTATATGAATGTTCTAACATGGACCATACTGAAGAAAACACAGATATTAAACGGTTGCGAAACTTTTGCGTTTAAGTATACGTTGACGACCTCTGTATCTGTTATCGCTCGAAAAGCATGGCGACAATTGAACGTCAACTACAACAAAATTTGAATAAGATTGTAAATTGGGCAACAAGCAATGGCTTTAAGTTTTCCAAATCAAAAACACAGTGTGTACATTTCTGTCAGTTGCGCAAGCAACATGATGATCCGGTTTTACATTTATATGGATCACCTATTCCAGTTGTTTAGGAATCTAAATTCCTTTGCATTTTATTTGATAGAAAACTCAGTTTTATACCCCATATTAAATTTCTCAAAGCTAAATGTTTAAAAGCATTGAATCTTTTAAAAGTGCTTTCCCATACTTCTTGGGGTGCAATCCGAACTACACTTGTAAAGCTGTATCGGTCTCTAGTCCGGTCAAAATTAGACTATGGCTGTATTATATATGGCTCTGCACGTAAATCATATCTTCAAATGCTTGATCCTATACATAACCAAGGACTTCGATTAGCTTTAGGGGCTTTTAGAACTTCTTCTGTTGCTAGTCTCTATGTGGAAGCAGATGAACCATCACTATACTCACGAAGAGAGAAACTCTCTTTGCAATATGCTATAAGACTTGCTGCTAACCCATCAAATCCTGCTCATGAAGTTACATTCCAATCAAATTATGTTAATTTATATGGACAAAAGCCTGAAGCTATTAAATCATTTGGCATCAGAATTTCACCACTCTTAGAATCTGCCAATATCAAACCACAAAATATTGAAAAATATTTTACACCAAATATTCCAGCTTGGTGTATGAAACCACCTGAAATACTTTTTGATTTACATTCGGGCAAAAAATCTGAATCAAATCCACACATGTTAAAAGATGATATCAGAAAAATGCAAAGTCGTTATAAGAATTACCAACAAATTTATACTGATGGGTCAAAGGAAGACTCAAAGGTTGGTTGTGCTGTTATATCAGACAACCATAGTGATATGCAACTCATACCTGACGATTCATCAATTTTCACTGCTGAAGCCAAAGCAATTGATCTAGCTTTAGATTTCATCAGCACTTGTGATGCTAACAATAAATTTATTATATTTTCTGACTCGCTTTCTGTATTGAAAACAATGAACCATACCAGTTCAAAGAATGCATAGATTCAGAAACTTTTAGAAAAATGTCATGAGCTTTTAGCTTATAAAGAAATTGCTCTCTGTTGGATTCCTAGTCATATAGGTATCCAAGGGAATGAGATGGTAGATAAGCAAGCAAAAACATCGCTTTCATTAGAACCAACTTCTTTTAAAATTCCATTTTCCAATTTTAAGCCCTCTATCAATAAATATATCTTGGATGAATGGCAAACTTCATGGAATAACAGCATTGGTAATAAACTTCTTGATATTAAACCAACTATTGGTGAATATCAATCAGTTGTTCGAAACATTAGAAGAGAAGAAGTAGTTTTAGCTCGACTCGGCTTAGGTCATACAAGAGTCACTCATTCATACTTACTACAAGATGAAGAGCAGCCACAATGTGTTGGTTGCGACGCACCATTCACTGTACGGCACTTCCTTTTGGAATGTGGCGATTTTGCGCAAGTAAGAAATAATTGCTTCCATGTTGATAACATGAAAGAATTATTTCACGATATACATATTGATAGTATTATGACATTTTTAAGACAAATAAATCTTTTTAACAAAATCTAATTGATATTTTTAAAATCATTTTTGTTTTACATTTGTATCAGACCATAATTCAGATTTTTTAATGTTGTATTCTGTTCAGTTAAAGAACATGTACAGTTATCTGAATAGCTCTTTGAAACTTCAGATATTGTACGTGGTCTCTCCTGTCAACAATCGTATTGCAACTAATTATCATCATACAAACTCATCATCATCTTTCCTTTTATTTTCTCTTATAAATTTTTACTTTTTTCATCTTCATCATGTTTAGTTTAATACTGTCTGACGCTAATGACCCACAAGGGTTGATGCGTCGTTAAGAACCAAACAAACAAACAAAACAAGAAAAACAACAAGAACCCCCTAAAGGAAAACCCCAAGAAAAAGGTTATCCATCTCGACCAGGGCAAACCCTTAAGCCAGCAACCCTGGAGATGATAAGGAAAGACGAAGAGAAGAAGAAGAAAGAAGAGAAAGACAAACTAAAAAAAACAGCAAAAAAAATGAAAGACGGCAGCAATATCACAAAGAAAAAGCACAGAAAGATAAAGAAGAAGCAGAAAAAGCAATACTAGCTCAGAAGAATCCATTTTCTGTGTTTAAAAAGGATGATAAGGGAGAGGACATGGAGGATGATTCTGTGGTTTTCACAGACTCTTCCTCCAGTGATCACCTCCCTAAAGGCACACTTTCACGATTACCAACAACTTAAACAATGGAAGGTGTCAATCTAACCATTATTTTAGTACCTCTTTTAATATTATTTTCAAGTATGGATTTTAGACATAAAATAATTCAATGGAATTGTCGAGGTTTGAAACCTAATTATAATGAAGTATCTCTATTGATTTCCGAATTTAATCCATCTGTATTTTGTTTTCAAGAGACATTTCTTAAACCAGATGATAACATCTCATTAAAAGGTTTTAATATATATAACTTATGTTCATACTGATTGTCTGAGGCCCTCTGGTGGTGCCTCAATATTTGTAAAATCATCTTTCCCACATATAAAGATTGATTTACAAACAGAACTACAAGCAACTGCTATTTCTGTCACTCTTGACAGAGAAATAACTATATGTTCTGTATATATTCCTCCATCCTTTTCTCTCAACTCCCAATACTTGGACAATTTACTGCAACAACTTCCTTCTCCTTATATCTTATTAGGTGACTTCAATGGTCACAATATCCTCTGGGGTGGTCAAAATAATGATTCCAGAGGTGAACTTATCAAAAATTTCATTACAAAGAATGACATATGTATTATGAATGATAAGTCTTACACTTATCATTCCCCAAGAACAAAGTCCTTTACATCTATTGATCTTTCCTTCTGTCATCCATCACTGTATCTTGATTATAATTGGTCTGTATGTGAAGACCAACACAATAGTGATCACTTCCCTATTATCATTGAACAGAACACTTTTTCCACTGAGGACCACAATCCAAAGTGGAAATTAAATAGAGCCAACTGGGATCTATTTAATACTCTGTGCACTGGTAAATTGATACCAGAAAACTTCAAAGAATTTTCTGATCCTATATCTGATTTTACCTCTTCGCTTATTGAAATATCTAAAGAATGTATTCCACAAACTTCGAAAAATCCAACTAAAAGTAATCCATGGTACAATGACGACTGTAAAGAAGCAATTAAACAACGCAAATAAGCTTTATCTAAATTCAAAAGATCTTCAAATACCAACAATTTCAATGCCATCAAAGTATTTAGAGTTAAAGCCCGTAGAGCAATTAAACTTTCGAAGCGTAAGTCATGGAGATCTTATGTTTCGAAAATCAATTATAAAACACCAATTAAAAAGGTTTGGGATATGATAAGCAAAATCTCTGGAAAAAAAATCCCCCAGTTACACACATTTAAACATGGTGGGTACTGACAGCAAAGCAACTTAAAAAACAGACATTGCTGACACTTTAGGAGAAACTTTTTGTCACAATTCATCATCATTCAATTACTCTGAATCCTTCAGAAAGATTAAAACCGAACAAAGGAAAGTTAAATTGAATTTTAAATCACAAACTAATGAAATTTATAACAAAGATTTTAATTTAGATGAATTAGTTGAAGCTATTCAACTATCACATGACTCAGCCACGGGTCCTGACGAGATCCACTATCAAATGCTTAAACATCTCCCAGAGAATTCTCTTGAAACCCTTTTGAATATATTTAATTGCATTTGGACTACTGGTAATTTTCCAGAAGATTGGACCTTAGCAACCATAATCCCAATTCCCAAACCTGGGAAAGATCCTGCGAAACCTAATGATTATAGACCTATAGCTTTAAAAAGTTGTCTATGTAAAATACTTGAAAGAATGGTAAATAAAAGACTTACTTGGTTTTTAGAATCCAATAATCATATATCGCGGTTCCAGTCTGGTTTCAGATCTGACCGCAGTACAACTGATAATTTAGTTGGATTGGAAACCTTCATACGTGATGCCTTTATTAAAAAGGAACATGTAGTTGCTGTGTTTTTTGATTTGGAAAAAGCTTATGAAACCACGTGGAGATATGGCATTTTAAAAGATATCCACAAATTAGGATTAAGAGGTAGACTTCCTACATTCATTGAAAACTTCCTTGCAGACCGCACCATGCAAGTCCTAGTGGGCTCCTCTCTGTCTGACTATTATGACCAGGAGCAAGGTGTACCTCAAGGAGGCGTTCTATCAACAACACTTTTTAGCATTAAAATTAATGATATTGTGAAATGTTTAGGTAATCTTACTGATTGCTCATTATATGTTGATGACTTCTGTATCTGTTATCACTCAAAAAACATGGCGACGATTGAACGCCAACTGCAACAAAATTTAAATAAGATTGAAAATTGGGCAACAAGCAATGGGTTTAAGTTTTCCAAATCAAAAACACAGTGTGTACATTTCTGTCAGTTGCGCAAGCAACATGATGATCCGGTTTTACATTTATATGGATCACCTATTCTAGTTGTTGAGGAATCTAAATTCCATGGCATTTTATTTGATAGAAGACTCAGTTTTATACCCCATATTAAATATCTCAAAGCTAAATGTTTAAAAGCATTGAATCTTTTAAAAGTGCTTTCCCATACTTCTTGGGGTGCAGACCGAACTACACTTCTCAAGTTGTATCGGTCTCTAGTCCGGTCAAAATTAGACTATGGCTGTATTATATATGGCTCTGCATGAAAATCATATCTTCAAATGCTTGATCCAATACATAACCAAGGACTTCGATTAGTTTAGGGGCTATTAGAACTTCTCCTGTTGCTAGTCTCTATGTTGAAGCAGATGAACCATCACTATACTCACGAAGAGAGAAACTCTCTTTGCAATATGCTATAAGACTTGCTGCTAACCCATCAAATCCTGCTCATGAAGTTACATTCCCACCAAATTATGTTACTTTATATGAACAAAAACCTAAAGCTATTAAATCATTTGGCATCAGAATTTCACCACTCTTAGAATCTGCCAATATCAAACCACAAAATATTGAAAAATATTTAACACCAAATATTCCAGCTTGGTGTAATATATTGAAAAATATTTTATACCAAATATTCCAGCTTGGTGTATGAAACCACCTGAAATACTTTTTGATTTACATTCCGGGAAAAATCTGAATCAAATCCACACATATTGAAAGATGATTTCAGAAAAATGCAAAGTCGTTAAAAGAATTACCAACAAATTTATACTGATGGGTCAAAGAAAAACTCATAAGTTGGTTGTGCTGCTATATCAGACAACCATAGTAATATGCAACGTATACCTGACGATTCATCAATTTCACTGCTGAAGACAAAGCAATTAATCTAGCTTTAGATTTCGTTAGCACTTGTGATGCTAACAATAAATTTATTATATTTTCTGACTCGCTTTATGTATTGAAAGCAATGAACCATACCAGTTCAAAGAATCCACAGATTCAGAAACTTTTAGAAAAATGTCATGAGCTTTTAGCTTATAACGAAATTGCTCTCTGTTGGATTCCTAGTCATATAGGTATCCAAGGGAATGAGATGGTTAATTAGCATGCAAAAACATCGCTTTCATTAGAACCAACTTCTTTTAAAATTCCATTTTCCAATTTTAAGCCATCTATCAATAAATATATCTTGGAAGAATGGCAAACTTCATGGAATAACAGCATTGGTAATAAACTTCTTGACATCAAACCAACTATTGGTGAATATCAATCAGTTGTTCGAAACATTAGAAGAGAAGAAAAAGTTTTAGCTCGACTCCGCTTAGGTCATACAAGAGTCTCTCATTCATACTTACTACAAGGTGAAGAGCAGCCACAATGTATTGGTTGCGACGCACCATACACTGTATGTCACTTCCTTTTGGAATGTGGCGATTTTGCACAAGTAAGAAATAATTGCTTCCATGTTGATAACATGAAAGAATTATTTCAAGATATACATATTGATAGTATTATGACATTTTTAAGACAAATAAATCTTTTTAACAAAATCTAATTGCTATTTTTAAAATCATGTTTTGTTTTACATTTGTATCAGACCATAATACATATTTTTAATGTTGTATTCTGTTCAGTTAAAGAACATGTACAGTTATCTGAATAGCTCTTTGAAACTGTCAGATATTGTACGTGGTCTCTCCTGTCAATAATGGTATTGCAACTAATTATCATTATACAAACTCATCATCATATTTCCTTTTATTTTATCTTATATATTTTTACTTTTTCCATCTTAATCATGTTTAGTTTAATACCGTCTGACGCTAATGACCCACAAGGGTTGATGCGTTGTTAAGAACTAAACAAACAAACAAACAATATGCATTATCTAAGTCACATACCTCGGGGAAAGGGTGCATGTGATTAAGGGGAGGGGGTACCCTCAAGTACGCTTTCTACAAAGGCTTGGTCCTCCGCATCCCGACAAAAATTTCAGGATCCGCCCTTGAATAGCTTTTGATGTAGCACAAAAAGTGATAAAAGCATGCAAGCTGGCTCCAAGGCGCTCCGCGCATTTTCGTCTTAAGCTATTAAAGCTAGCTAGATTTGAAATATTGGTTGTAGTTGTTAAAATTGACAGAAAACCACAAAGATGCGGACAAATCTGCACCATCTGTCTGCAAAAATGCAAAAACATGTCTTCATTCGGTGAGTGACAATCAAGCATAAAAATCAAAGGATGACTGGGCTTACGTCAGCGCATCCGCGCAGTCTGATCAGCGCCTTTGTTAATCGCTTATTGAAAGTATCATATCTAGATGTGCTACAAGCGAAAATTTAATTTTCTAGCAAGTCTTTGTAGCTAAGCAGGGTGGTTTGAATCTCACTTTGCTGACAACACCGAAGACAGGGTTTCTCGCTTGTGGCCCAATTATAGTCTGATGAGAGATGATTTTTTATTCAGATGTTCTTTTGTTTATTTTTCATTGAAATTGATGTATTTTTACTAAAAAATCATCATTACTCTAAAATACTTCTTTTGTTTTTTCTTCTTCTACTATCTCATAGATGTTTGAACAGACATAAATTAATTTTCTGGACAGCATAAGATAAGATGTGGAATGGTAGCTCTTGCTTGTTTGTTTGATTTGATTCTTTATGTCGCAGTCAACAATCTTTCAGCTATGTCGGACGGGTCTTTCTGGGTTGAACCAGTATTAAGCAAGGATAAATGTGTCTTGCTCAAGGACACAACGCTGTAATGCCAGTGAGGCTCGAATCCGCAACCCCTCGGTTCTGAGTCAAGAACTCTATCACTGAGCCACAGCACTCCTTTGGAATGGTAGCGGTTGGTATGGATTCATAGGGTCAATATTAGCATCTACGACGGATATTAATCCAATGGTACACCTTCATGCTTTCGGTAATATACAGATGAGAGTATAATTTTATTGGGTCCCGTAGCTCAGTCGAAGGCAAGCCCAGCTATTCATCAAGGGTTCGTGAGTTCCATTGCGACCCAACCAAAGTCCATTACTTCCTGGAGATTGGTCATGAAAACAGATATACATGTATGATCATTCGCAACCTTCCGCTTATTCAAGAAGGGTTCTTGTCAGTTTCAAGTGAAAGTTTGTGCAAAAAGTTCTGTTTTATATCCCTATTCCACACAGGGTCCGAATCCCACGAATCGACAAATATTTGGATTCGTGGGCTGAAACGTACTCAGTTCGCGAAGATCTTAACTGAAACATACAGTCCATAGTCAGTTCTTGCAATTCGTAGGCCTATCCGGAATTGGGATAAAAAAATGAACTATTCAAAACTTGGCCACGAATTCCCCTATTCGAAAAATCGTGCTTGATTCGTAACAAATTCATAATGCATTCTTGTTTGGTTCTTGGACATTGTAACTGAATCGTAATCGATTCGGATGCGTTCTTGGGCATTCGTAGCTGCTCTTAACTCATTGTGGGTAATCGGGAGATTAAGAAAAGTAATACAACCAAGGAAGAGATAGTAGAAGGATTTTCCCTAAAAGTAACTACCCCGTCATGCGCATACATTCGAGCCAGTCCTGGAAGTAGAAACAGATTTGGCAGATTCAGGAGCAGAATCAGGATCAGTCAGTAACTCCTGGCTGGTGGTTTTGCTGATGGCGAACTACCATATTTTTCCAAGTCAAAGAGTCAGGGCCAGGGCCTCTCGACATTAACGTAGTTGTTTTCATCTAGCTATATAAGTAGCTGTTTTATGGATGGGCTTTTTTGTAACTGTCGTGAGAGGTGAGAGAAAATCTCGCGAATCATCACGAATCGTCGCAGATTTTTGTTAATTCGTACCCAATTCGTGATGCATTCGGCGTATTCTCAACTAATTCGTGATCGATCCTTTTACTTATTAATAGGTTATTGTACATCGTAGTGAATTCGGCACTCCAAATCCCGCGAATATTCGTAACCGTTTCTTACCTATTTCGTAACTGAATCGTAGAACATAAAGAATGGATTGAAAAAAATACAATTCTCCACAAATCCTAACATTTATCGATTCTTGATTATTTGGAAGATTTGTGGTCTGTGGGGAAATAGGGCAAGCTTGCCCAGTAAAGTGTGGGATGCCCTAACATGACAGAAAAATTGTTGACTTTCCCCTCTCCTACCCCCCTCTCCTACCTCCCTAGACACTGGGGATGAGGTCAAAAGGTCAAAATTCAACTTTTTTCCAGAACAGCATCAACACAAACCAACAACAAAGACATTTGTACCGGGACAACATCCGCGGATCCAGGAATTTTTTGTCAGGGGGGTCCAGGCTCATCAACATATTTTACAGTTTACAGAGGGGGTCCAATGGTTTAATGACACATTTTTCAGGGGGTCAAGTTTTGTATTATTTACGGTACATGTAGTCAAACATGTACAGGTAACTTCTAAATTATCTCCCCAAAATCATTTTATTACGAAACATTTTTTGTTTTTAAAACAACTTCATCAATTATCGTGATTCGTTGATACTCTGCATATGATATGTTCAATAGATATCACCATGCCTACCGAATAAATCAAGAAAAAGTGCAGAAATCACTTTTAAATCACTTTTCATTATCATGAAATTTCAGACCCCCTCCCCTTTCTACCCGCCATATCTCTCGAGTGCGTAGGAATTTTGAAAATATTTTGCTAGCTGGCTCTTGCCATTAGATTCACCTATTGCACTGATACTACATGCATCACACCTGAAGTTCAAAAAGCAGCGTTCTGGGAATCTGAAAAATAGGCGTATAAGGCCCAAACCGTCAATGATCCTTTATAATATAATGGTTCGTTTCAAAGCATGTTTTGCTCGATAAAACTATGAAATATACACATATGGCATTTGTTGCAACTTAGCATCTCTATTGTAATTGGTGAATTATTGGAAAGCTAAACTGTATGATAAATGCATAGACTATCATAAAACATGCTGCGTATATGTCTTTTAATAAAATGTGACTCTAAAACTATCTAATATTACCATTTTCACCCCGTGTCTGGCATGAGGATCGCATCATGTCAAGAATCATTAACCCAAAGTAAATAATCTGTAACCCTTTTCATAAAGCATCATTGACAACTTTCATAAAGAATCAACCCGCACTGTGACTGAGTTAACCCCCTGTGACTCTTGTTGACCTGAAAAAAGAGATTAGGCAAAAAACAATATAGACAAAGCATAGTTTAACTAGTTTATTCAAATCTAGCGGTTTATGTAATATTCAAATATTTATGTAATATTCAATTCTAACGGTTTATGTAATATTCAAATATTTATATAATATTCAAATATAACGGTTTAGGTAATACTTAAATGTAATATTTAAACCTAAAACGGTTTATGTAATGTTCAAATATTTATGTCATATTCAAATATAACAGTTTATGTAATGGACAAGCGCATGAGATATTAATAGGTATCGCATTGCCGAACAATCGCCCAGTCTCGTCAGAGTCTTCCCTGTTCGTATGTATACACAAACGATTAAAATAGACGAGGCTTCTCTTCGAAAACCTCTAGATTATAAGAATTTATCATGAGTGTGAGGGTAGGATAGAATAATTTGTTCCGAGGATCGCCGTTTGGCTCACGAGGCTTGCCGAGTGATGACAAACGGTGATCCCGAGAGACGGATTTTCTATCCTACCCACACACGAATAATGGATTCTTTATATTGCTCACCACTGTTTTTGTTTATTTATTTATTTTTCAAATAAGCTTCCAGAAGTCCCTGAATACGCTAAGATGCAATTTCACATGATGACGGTACTTTAACGATGACGTCCTGGGTAAGATAAGATTTTCTATCCCTAGGTAAAATCTCATATATCATTATCCGGTGTGCAAGAATGTAAGAATATATATCTTGAGGGTAGGATAGAAAAATCTGTTCCGAGGGTCTCCGTTTGGCATCACGAGGCTTGCCGAGTGATGACAAGCGGTAAACCAAAAGGGACGGATTTTTCTATCCTACCCTCACACGAATTATGGATTCTTTTCTTGCCCACCACTGTTTTTATTTATTTATCTATTTATTTATTTATTTTAAATAAGCTTCCAGACGTCCCTGAATACGCTAAAATGCAAATTCCCATGATGACGTTACTTTACAATAACAATGACGCCCTGGGTAAGATACGATTTTCTATCCCAGGGTAAAACCTCAGATATCGTTATCCGGTGTGCAAGAATATAAGAATATACCATAAGTGTGAGGGTAGGATAGAAAAATCCGTCACGAGTGTCGCCGTTTGGCATCACGAGGCTTGCCGAGTGATGACAAACGGTAACTGCTAGGGACTGATTTTTCTATCCTACCCTCACACGAATAATGGATTATTTTTCTTGCCCACCACTGTTTTTATTTATTTATTTATTTTTCAAAATAAGCTTCCAGAAGTCCCTGAATACGTTTAGATGCAATTTCAGATGATGACGTTACTTGACGTCATGGGTAATATAGCATGGGTAAGATAAGATTTTCTATCCCAGGGTAACATTTCAGATATCCTTATCAGTTGTGCAAGAAAGCTGTGTATGCACGTGTAAATAGTGTATTTTACACTTACGATAAGCACCAACACACATGAGCTGGCCCACACATGGATCCAGATAAGGAAATTTATGAGCGTAAAATTGTAAATATTTTCTGACCAATCAATTAAAACATGTGTTTTGGGTGCTCAAAAGAACCGTCTTACTGAGATGGTTCATTTGAGTACCCACTACATAAGTTTTAGATAAGAAGTAAAGAAAAAAGTTTACCAATACGCCCTCTTACCCGGAGGCGTGTCGCCCTGTCCCCATATATAATATGATCAATAACACGAATACTCCGCTTCCCACTGATAAGAGTGCGTAAATGAATTTTTTCCTTAATTTTACAAGCAAAGCATATGTTATGGGTACTCAAAAGACCGTCTTTTTTGAACACCCAAAACACACGATGAGAATATATTTGCAGTTTAACGCTCGAAACGTTTTCTTATCGGGACCTTTGGAATAGTGAACAAGAGAATTGTGTCTGAAAAAGCATACTTGTATGTATGTAGTTAAAATGGGCTATGGCGCGAGAAAACCTGTCTTTGGGGTTTTCGCCCAAGTTTGACCCATATCAGTCGGCTGAGCTATATATACCAGCTAAAACATTGCATAAAGCAAATTTAGATGTAATGCATTCAATTAAGCGTGTAACAAATGTCCTTTTCAGTTCACGCTAATGCACAGGCAATGCGCCATTGATGCAACAAAGTCAGGTTCTCTCGCGATGTAGCCCATTTAAGTGTGCGTTGCGTCTGGTTTAAACAATATTTCATTTCTAAATTCACATGCATAACATTTACAAGCATTATACAGAATATACAAATTTAGAAAATACTAAGTAATGAACTACAGGAAAATATTGATTAAAAATAATGTTTACTTGAAAAATGTATATTTCACAGCTGTGAAAATATAAAAAGTTGTATTTAACAGCCGTGAAATGTAAAAAGTTATATTTTACAGCCGTGACAATTTCACGGGTGAAATTGGATGTCCTTGGCTTTCTCCGCTGACTTCCTCCAGCCCACTTCAGATTTTCAAACGCCAATAACTTTCTTATTTAAGAAATAGATCAGCTCCAGCAGTGAATTGTTGAGTAATAATTCACTGTTTGGAGGTCAGTTGTAAAGAAGATCAAATCACGAGCGCGCAGCTCGAGTGATTTATCTTCGTACAACTGACCGACAAACAGTGAATTATTACTCAACAATTCACGCAATGGAGCTGATCTATTTAGATTCTAACATACATTAAACGACGAAAAAACATTCGAAGTCTTCATCTTCTTCCAACTTTCCGCCATTGCACTGAAGAACTCCCGCCAATACTTAGACTACGTCGCATACGTTTACATGAAATTGTAACGTCTTTCAAGCGTAAAAACGACGTTACACCGTCTAACGCCATGAATGACGTCATTTTCCAGTGACGTCAGCTATCACACACTTAAGCAGTGAATTATTGTCCGATATATCACAGTTTGTTACCGTTGGCTCTATAGGCGAGGTGTGTTAGAATTAAGAAATAGATCAGCTCTAGCAGTGAATTGTTGAGTAATAATTCACTGTTTGGAGGTCAGTTGTAAAGAAGATCAAATCACGAGCGCGCAGCGCGAGTGATTTATCTTTTTACAACTGACCGGCAACAGGGAATTATTACTCAACAATTCACGCACTGGAGCTGATCTATTTCGATTCTAACACACAATAAACGACGAAATCACATTCGAAGTCTTCATCTTCTTCCAACTTTCCGCCATTGCACTGAAGAACTCCCGCAAAAACTTAGACTACGTCGCATACGTTTACACGAAATTGTAACGTCTTTCAAGCGTAAAAACGACGTTACACCGCCTAACGCCATGAATGACGTCATTTTCCAGTGACGTCAGCTATCACACACTTTAGCAGTGAATTTTTGTCGATATATCACAGTTTGTTACCGTTGGCTCTATAGGCGAGGTGTGTTAGAATAGTGGACAAAAACACAAAGTGTGGGTATTCCTTTTCTTAGTTAGATCGCAAAGAATATTTTGAAAATTAAATTGCCGGGATTTGCTTAAATTTTCATTTTCTTTACTCCTGCTCGTTTTAGTTTTGGACGACATTGCACATTATGCAACGTCATTAATATGACGTCGATCTAATGTGCGAACGTGTATGACGTCGTTTAGTGCAAAAAATATGTCGTGCTTAAAATTGAAAATAGTAAAAAAGAAAATTCAAATTTTTGTCATGAATAGGCCATTTAATTTATCTCGTGAAGCGAGAAATTTTTTATTTCATTCGTAGCCTCGCACTCGTTGTAACTGATGAGTTTTACACATTACGAATAAATAGAGAATACTAGGTGAGTGTCTTTTGATATCAGGTTTACCAGGCAAGGCTTTGAGAATGCTTGTTGACATCGCGAGGCTTGCCGAGCGATTCAGCATGCGTTCTCAAAGCCGAGCCTGGTAAACTTGATATCAAAAGACGCGAACCTAGTATTCTATTTATCAGTTAACCCATTGTTGAACCCTCTTCAAACTAGCGATTATGACGTAATTTTTGATTTTTTGTGTTGATTCAGCGTCATTAGCGACGTCATTCAAAAAGTGCAACGTCATCATGACCAGATAAAGATAACATGCCGTGAGATAGGAAACGTTTATTAGGTTATGTTGAAACAATTCAGTTAATATTAGGGGTGACCGATAAAGATGGTTATAGGTCAATTTTGACCTCAGATGGATCAAAGATCAGACGAGTCTACTTAGGAGCACGAGAAAGGTAAATAAGATTATAACGGTTATTTCTCGCCTAAACTTCCTGCTCGTGCTATCGACGTAACAAACTTTCCAATAAATATGTAACGACATGACCAACACAACAACCACAGGCTTAGTCGAGCGGTCAACGTCTTGATTTGGAAATATTCCCTGGAAAGTTGCAGAGCTCGAATCCCAGAGATCTAGTCTCAAATATATATTTTTTAATAACAATTTTTTTTTGAGGGTTGGGGGAGTAGGAATGGTAAATGTACTACCTTTGGGTACCAGTGATATGACAATTTAGTACATTGCAATTTTATTGTAGAAAAACCGAAAGTTTGGCTGGAATGGCGGACCGCGGTTCAGAGCTTTACTATATTATTTTCCTGCTATCTTCAAAACATGATAAATTTTATTTTGACTTCTCTGTGGCAAATTGTATCACCATATGCGTTTTTATAATTGTTTCATTGCGAGGAATAATTTCGCCTTCAACCTATTATTGCTAGCGCATAAGAGGCATTACACCTAGTGACTTGGTGAAGTGCGTTGAGCATGTTTTGTCCGTAGAGCGGGTATACATACTAGTTAAAGGAGATCGCGGCAGAGGAAGATTATGCGCAGTAGTGATTGATCTTGCGTCGGGCTCGACTGCAGCTCTGATACTGACACTGCCCATCGAGACAGAGGGCATGTGAAATTAATTGTGTCTGAAATTTAATAAATTATGATACAAAATATATACCATGATGAAAATATACAGTGACGTCGCATCAGATGTTGGTGTTAATTTTAAAAAACGTAGGGGTCCTCTCTTTTGAAAGTTCTCTATTTCACTTATTCCATTATACATTTTTACAAACTAAACATCAAAGAAAAGGTTATTAATTATATTTTACATTGATGAAAAACGAAAGACATATTAAGATACAAAGAAAAAGTTATCGCTAACATGTTCCGTATAAATTGCCGATTTTTTGCATGTAGAAACGTAACAGAAATCGTTTGGCGGAGTGTTTCTAAATCCAAAAGTTTTAACTATAGTCCGTACAGAAATTCAGCGAACATCGTTTTTCTTTTTTAAAATGTCTTTAATGATAAAATTTTGGACCAGAATTTTGCACATACATATAATAAAACATCGCCTAATATACAATTGCATAGTTGAATATTTATGATAGGAAATAAGTCTGGAATCTCTTGTGAAATAAAGTAGTCATTTTCGATTTAGAAAAATCCTTATTTTTCCTCAGTGTATTTCATATGTGTAACACGTGGGGTAACACGTGGTTTATACAGTTCAATGAATACCATGTTTACTTTCGTATATGGTAAAGAAAATGGTCATCAGCAGGATAACTCTTGATATGTATATTTATTTACTGAAAATGCTTTGAAGAGACTGCACAAATTACAATTCTGTCTGAGTTATCATATTTCACGATAATCAAATTTCACATCTTGTTTTATTATATGTGTCATGGCACATATAGCAATTGGACCGCGACTGAGAAAACCTGTCTTCGGTGATTTATAACAATAAAGGCCCAGACCAGCCTGCGCATCCACGCAGTATCATCAGCAACTTTGTTGTCTGCTTTTTGAGAATAATCATCCCTAGACTTGCCTCGTGTGAAAAAAATCAATCTTCTATCTAGCCTGTTTAGCAGAAGAGACTGGTTTGAGACTCACTTTGTCGGAACGCCAGAAGACAGGTTTTCTCGCGTCGTGGCCTTTGTTGCTTGCTCGACAGCTCTAGGACAAATATTTCAAGTGCAACAGATAATAATATTAAAAACAAATATAATGAGGAGCCTGTTCATCGGATATATTAATGGGAATCACATTATTTGATTGCGCTCTACATTGTCTAATACACAAGTCATTCGTAACTACGGCCCACAGAGCCCGGGAACGGCGGGGGCTTTGATTTTCTGGCTACAGGTCTCTGGTATGACCATGTACTAACAGTTTATTTGCCCGGCTTGTGCGTGGTTACAAATGACTGGTGCACATAATTTCTTTCATCTTTATGCACCAGTCATTTGTGACCACCCCCAGCTCAGAGGAATGTGGGGGGCTTTGACTTAGTGTCTGCAGTTCCCCATAGTAAGCACCATACTGTGGGGGCAGCTAAATGAAAAAAACATGACTGTTCTCCCCCGCAGTCTGTTTTTATACTACACAGCAATGTTTGTCTAGATCTATCAAACCCCTTCATTTCCTCCGCATTGTGGAGACAACGTAAAAGTAAAAACATAGCACATAATATCCCCATCCTGCTCAGAGGCTTGGGTGAAGCAGTGGTTACAAATGACTGGTGCATTATTTATAGCCTATGATGCACTTCGCATGAACATTTAGTTCTCAGCCACCCCCAAAACATCCGCTGATATATTGTTCAAACTATTACCAAGCACATTCCCACCCTATCACTAGTTTCTCTTTCCGACCTCAGCATTATTTTTATTGGATGAGTCTTTTTTTCACTTGAATCACACCTGACGGGTGAGCCCTGTGATTATTTTCTCTTATCACCAATAGTTGCCCGGAATTACGTTTTGGCATTCATGTTTTGCATTGCCTGGTGTCAACAAATCAGTATTTGGAATAAACAGATAGAAAGTTCAATTTATTTAATAAAACAAGTTTGATTTTTTTAAATCTGATGATCAGAGAAGGAGCAGGGAACACAGAAAATCAAGATTTTAAATTGGGGAGCACAGAGATTCATTTCATAGGAACAAGCGGAAGGGTACCCACTAGGAAGGCCTCAATATTTTTTTGTATGCCAAAATTCTGTGCGCCCAAACTATGGCCATAACTTGCATTTGATTTTGATATGATAAGAGTCATTTCTCCTTACACGTTACATCGTCTTATAAAACCGTATAATTATTCATCGATGGTAAACTAAAGGCAGTGATCCGTACAAAGGTGCATTTAGGGTAAATTAAAAAATGCAGATGCTCAAATGAGGACAAGTTCCATCATATCACAGCCCATTTGACAACACATTTTGTAACGAAAAAATCACCAATTAGGCGGTGGATAGATGTATTAAATTCTGATGGTCATTGTGCGATCAGTGCGCACATAACGAAATTAACGCAAAAAAGCGTTGTTCACTGAATTCCTGTACGCACAGTAATAATGCATGAAATCTTGTAATTTTCCCCGCATAGCTACTTCGACGACATGCGCGAAATTGGCGTTAATTGGCAAACTAACCAGAAATAGCCAACCAAGCAACGAAACGGAATGGGTAGAGATTTAAAGAAAACGTTGAAAACATGGGGTCCGTGTATTTATGTTGATGTATTAATTTTTAGTGCCTCATGTTTTTGAAAATCGAAGTATATCAAAAAAATGCGTTTTCAAAATAGAATTAAAATTTGGATTTATTCTTGATTTTTCCCATATTTAGAGCAAAAATTTGTTATTTTGCTATGTCTAGCAAAAATGTCACACTCACGCAAATGGCGTCTTCGGAAATATGAGACATTAATTCAATACTAAATGAAAAGATTTTTGTTCAAACTTATTTCTCTCTAAATAAGATATGTAAATGCGTTTTTAATATATTTAATGCTGTTTTTAAATTTAGAGAAATTGTTAAATATTGAATAAAATATCGCTAAAATGCTTTGTCTAGCAAAAATGTCACAGACGCCGTTTTTGTTTACTTTGCTAATCGCGTCGTAAAAAACGTTAACATTTCAGCGTTATAATATGCGTAAATGCCAAAATCTTAATCGCGCATTTTCTTAAAACTTATATACTGATGCATTAGCATAGTCTTGTAGGACACTGTCCTATATTAAGTAATATAAAATAGGTCACTGGCCAGAATTAATTCGAGAAATCTAAATATTCAGTGACCTTTACCCCTGTTTTCAGGAATATTCAGGAAATATATCACAGGAGCTTGAAATTCAATCCTTATTCACTCCTATAGCCCCTAAACCGAAAGCTCATAATGTCATTACGTAATGATGACATTTGAGCTTTTGGTTATGAGGCATATACATGTAATGTAAGGACCAAACTTCAAGCTCTGTGTATATATACAGCCACAGGACAAACCCACTCTCCACCAAGTGACGTTGCCACTTAAATCGATGTATTTCCAGATGTTTTGCAAAAAATATTGTCCAAAAATTTTTGAAGCTACAAGTTTGAAAAAAGTACCAAATGAAAGCAAATTGATTTACGCAATAAACATTTTTATTGTAGCTTCTCGGTTTCTGTTGTTTTTGTATGGTAGTAATTTAAACGCAAACACAAATTAAAATGACAGTTTTCGGTGACGTTAACGTTAGCGTCTACGGGAATAGTGATGTTTTAAAATTTACATTTACTTTTAAATGCGTTCTACTTGAGAACCAAAAGTGTATTTATTTTAATCATTTATTGTATATTGCTGCTCTCTA
This sequence comes from Loripinus fragilis, assembly GCA_964019695.1. Classification (NCBI taxonomy): domain Eukaryota; kingdom Metazoa; phylum Mollusca; class Bivalvia; order Lucinida; family Lucinidae; genus Loripinus; species Loripinus fragilis. The sequence continues at coordinate 42,006,251 of OZ026517.1, read as the reverse complement.
TTTGCTCTTCATCCCTGTTAGTTTTATAAAATTTAACCCATTAAGTTTGTCATGGTATTTTTTACAAAATTCTAGAAAGGTCTTGTTTCAAGCGGCGACGTCGCAAAGTGGCAAACAACTACATGTCCCGAGACTGTACATCATATTACTAGGTGTCAGTAATAGTCAACTCATTGGAAGCCATACGATGAAAAGGGTGTGTCTGAAACTCAAACGTGACGTTCTCGAATCTCAAATAAATTAATTTCTTTGTTGTTTTCATTCATTTGTGTCTACATGTCTGTTTATGCCATTGGTCATTATCGCATATACGCAAAATCCTCGTGAAAATGTGGATGCTGACATACATGTGTAAAGCGGTGATAGAGGTCTCAATTCTACAGCTATTTATCATCTACATTCGTACTTTACTCTGATGAGCCTGTACCATTACATAGACTTTCCCAGGTCGAGAGTCTTAGTTGCCGGACAATGCGATAAGTACCAAACGCTTACGTATTGGCTAATTTTAATATAAAACATGCAAAGGTGTGTGCAGCGAAGATATCCTTAAGACATATAATCACCCTGTCTGTCCGTCCGTCTGTCCATTGAAGTCTACTGCAACGAAAATAGATTTATGTAGTTAATAAGCACCGACCAACCAATCGCATTTACTACTGAAAATAATTGTGCTTACCTGGGTATACCCTACTTGTCGTAATTCTACTCGGGAACATGTATTAATAAAACCTTTAGAGACTTAAATATATATAAACCAAAACAAACTTTTCATCTGATCATTTTACACATGGGCATGTGAGCTTAGAAATATTAACGCAAGGAAGATCGCCTCTCTTATCTGTGAAAATCTCATTGTTTGACGTGTTTAAACAACTTTTGACGTTACACAAATTAACACCAACATCTGACGCGACGTCATTAGAAAAAGAGCTGAAATGAACACGCACGCACACACACTTGTATTAAACGTAAAAAGGCCTGGCCGAGACTCGAACTCGCATTAAAGAAAAGAAATACTTGTATTGGTGAATTTCGATTTCAGACGGATCAAAGATCAGACGATATGAATTTAGAGCACGTGAAAGGGGAAACAGGTAGAAACCATTAAAAAGCGCTATCATAGGCGTTACTTAATACATTATCATGATTATATAGGTAACTTTCAACATTTTACTCGACTTTCTCTGTAGCTCGGTAAGTAAGACACAGTACATTAATGTTAGGTTCATATGGTATAAGTATTTCTTTTCTTTAATGCGAGTCCGAGTCTCGGTCACGCCACTCCTTTTTGTAACTTTTAATATAAGTGTGTGTGTGCACGCGCGTGCGTGCGTGTTCATTTTAACAATTTTTCTATTGTATTTTTTCATCATGGTATATATTTTATTTCATAATTTATTAAATTTCAGATACAATTAATTTCACCTGCCCTCTGTCTCGATGGGCAGTATCAGAGCTGCAGTCGAGCCCAGCGCAAGATGAATCACTACTGGCTCATAATTTTCCTCTGCTGCGATCTCCTTTAGCTAGTATGTATACCCGCTCTACTGACAAAACATGCTCGACGCGCTTCGCCAAGCCACCAGGCGCTATGCCTCTTATGCCCTCTTCAATCAGTTCCTTGATAGCAGTAATAGGTTGAAGGAGAAATTATTCCTCGCAATGAAACACTCATAAAACGCATCAGGTGATACAATTTGCCGCAGAGTAGTCAAAATTAAAGTTATCCTGTTTTGAAGATAGCAGGAAAATAATATAGTAAAGTTCCAAACCGCGGGCCGCCATTCCCGCCAAACTTGCGACTTTCTACAATAAATTTACAATGTACTTAATTCACAAATAATAGCGTGCGACATGTCTCGTTTATGCAATAATAGTGGTTTATCATTTTAATACATGACGTTTTTGTCACTCCTATAGGTCAATTTTGACCTCAGATGGATCAAAGATCAGACGATTCGAATTTACAGCACGTGAAAGGGGAAACAGGTAGAAACCGTTGTAAAGCGGTAACATACGCGTAACATGATACATTATCATTATTATATAGGTAATTTTTAACATTTAACTCAACTTTCTCTGTAGCTCGGTAGGTAAGCAACAGTGCATTAATGTTAGTCGTTTAGGGTATAAGTATTTTTTTCTTTAATGCGAGTTCGAGTCTCGGTCAGGCCTCTTTTTTACTTTTAATAAAAGTGTGTGTGCGTGCGAGCGTGTGTAGGTGCGTTTTCATTTAACGTTTTCCTTTAATTAGTATGTATACCCGCTCTACTGCCAAAAAATGCTCGACACACTCCGCCCAGTCACCAGATGTGATGCCTCTTATGCCATTTTCAATCACTTTCTTGATTCCTCGCAATGAAACAATCATACGAAACGCATTAGGTGATATAATTTACCACAGAGAAGTCAAAATACTTATCATGTTGGAAAATAATATAGTAAAGTTCCGAACCGCTTGCCGCCATTCCCGCCAAACTTGCGATTTTTATACAATTATTTTTTATGTACTAAATTGTCATATCACTGGTACCCAAAGGTAGAAGATTTACCATTTCTACCCCTCCCACCCCACACCTAAAAAAATATGTTAATAAAAAAGATCTTTGGGACTCGAAATCTGGCATTCGAACCCTGCAACCTTCCAGGGAATATTTTCAATTCAAGACGTTGACCACTCGACTAAGCCTGTAGTTGTTGAATTGGTCATTTCGTTACATATTAATGGGGAATTTTGTTACGTCGATAGCACGAGCAGTAAGTATCAGGCGAGAAATAACCGTTACAATCGTATTTACTTTTCTCCTGCTCCTAAGTAAACTCCTCTGACCTTTGATCCGTCTGAGGTCAAAATTGGCCTAAACCAGAACAAAGAGCGCTCGCGAGCTCCCGCATTGCTGTGATTGACAGCGAGCCACACCCGAGTCGCACGTGCAAAACAAGCATTGGCTGTCCGTGTTCACACTGACTGGCTGTTCCGCTTTACACTCCAACAAAACCGTTATTACGATAACATATTAATACAAAACTGTTTTCCCCTCAGTTATAAATAAATTCTATATTTTAGATTTTTATAATAAAATAAGCCGCGACATGTGATTTCCAACAATGTGGCATTTTGACAAGTGTAGAATAAGACGAGCCTGTGCAGCCTCCTTTTAAGCATAGAAACTCCAAATGATGTTCGGTAAGTACCTTAATGTTTATAGAATATTCAAGCAACGAGCAAAGACTCTGATCAGACTGCGCGTATGCGCAGGCTGGTCTGAGCCTGCGCTGGCCGCATATACCATATTGTTAGAAATCTCATGTTGTGGCCCATCAATGTAAATATTAGAAATAAATTCAATGTTTGGTCTGATCATAAATCATGAACACTTCGGTTCTCATCGCATTGTAGAGCAACGAAGCCTTAGGCGAGCCTGCAAAGACGCGTCAGATCCATCGCTGCTAGGGTTCACAAAGCATTGATGATGCGTAGATAAAGGTTCCAACCAAACTTTAGCATATGCCAATAGTACCAAAATATCATGTAATTCACAGTTATATGTATCCCAGGGGGGGGGGGGGGTACTCTCATTTTTTCTTCATACATAGGCTCTGGCCCAGCATCTACCGTTCACCTCAAAAAAAATATCAGGAATTTCAAGCACCCAAAAAAATATTTGAAATTTTAGTGACCCCCAAAAATACCCCCATTCTGTAACTTGACCTTAAGAAAAGACCCTTGAATGCATAGAAATGACCCCTAAATATAGTTCAATTTTGTGATGAACCCCCAAAAATATCCACAAAATAATTTTTCTGAAAACCCCAAAAATATTTAAATTCAAAATTTTGAACCAAAAAAAATGACTCGAGCCTTCGTATGTATGAAAATAACAGAGTACCCTTCCCCCCACCCCCACCCCCACCCCCCCTGGGACATGTATTTCTCATTAAAAATAAAAACAACAACTTTACAAGTATCTTATATATAGACATATAGTTGTATAAAATCTGACAGAGCATTTTTGAGAACAACAGGCCCCGAGGTTATAAAACCTTTTTCATGCTCAACTCAACTGAGCATGGCAGTTCAAATGCTCATGACAGCAATAATGCTCAAAATAAATGCTCAGATAATGTATTTATCATGCTCATAAATGTTAAAATGCAAACAAATGTTGACATTTTTAACATTTATGAGCAGAATAACTTACATGCTCAGCAGATTTGAGCATGAAAAATGTTGTATAACCTCTGTCCCTAATGACTTTATACATGAGCCGCGGCATGAGATTTCCAACAATGTGGTATGTGCGACCAACAAAGGCTCAGACCAGCCTGTGCATACTCTGATCATAGCCTTTGCGAGTCGCTTGAATATTATATGAATATTTAGCTACTGACCAAACAGCATGTGGAGTTTCTTAGTATAAAAGGAGGCTGCACAGGCTCGTCTGAGTCTATTCATGTCAACATGCCACATTGTTGGAAATGTCATGTCGCGGCTCACACAATTTCTCAACCCATTTAAGCGCATCCTTTTTATAGGGCATTTGCAAACAGTGTTGAACCAGACCAGTCGCTCTGAACGTCTGATCAGGTTCTGCACTGTTTGCTTACAGAATGTACTTAAAATTGAAACTTACCACCTAACAATTTTAACTTCGGAATGGATTCGTCCATTTGATAAAGGTGAGAAATTCCATTAGGCATAAAATAGGTTAAAGATATACAACAACACGCACATGAATAAAACAGGAAACCTGCAATTTTTACAGGCTTCGTACTTTGAATAGTTTCTGCGAGCGTATATTTAATAGCAAACTCTTAAAATGTTTTTGTGTGTTTTTCGAACATGCACGTTTCCTACTAATATAACGGCTATTATATGACTTTTTGGGTACTGTAAAGGCGGCACCCCATGAATGCGTAATTAAGACTGGTCAGCCTTAGACAAAGGTAAAAGCTGAAAATGAGGCGTGAGTTTATTCAAAAGTAACTGTATCATCTTGCGCAATTACCTCAGTATAGACGCAAAAACACATTATTTAGTCCTTAAAACGCCTGCAAAATAACTGCATCTGAAAATGTCTATTTAACAAAAGCATAGAAGCAAACATTGTGGACCTAGATCAGACTGCTCCCTGATCTGGGTCCACACTGTTTGTCTATGAGGCTTCATATATTTAAGTGGACGACAAAAAACATACATTTTCTGAGTATGCACTTTAAGGGTTAATAAATGTGAGTTCAGTGTGTATACGGTTAGTTTTGTGGACTTCGTCGATTTTTCGCCCGAACCCTAGCTGCAGGGTGCCCACATAGCCAGTATCACTGTTATGAAATAAGTTATAGTAATTCACCTAATTGATTTTCATGAAATGCACGCACGTTTGCGCTACCCAAACAACTTATTTATTCTTCTCCAAAATATAAATAGAACCTGATTTCCCTGGTTTAGCTTATGCAATAGCCGAATCACGCCCGGATATGAATATTTAAGTTGCTGCCTTTATAGTAAGCGAAAGTCTTATTAATACAATCTGATAGTAGAAAATTCCAATTTTGGCTGGAAACATGTGCACGGGTTAAATATTTTAACATTAGGCCTACATCTCAGACAGGCCCCGTTCTGTCTCAAAGGTTTACGATCTCATTAGGTCAGTTGATGGCATAGACATGGAAGATTTATTTTGAGTCGAATATAACAAGTAACATAAGCCCTGTAGGGCTTTTACTTCGACAAACAAAGTTATAGAGAACAAACATAGAATATATCACAGAGCATGCAAAGTAGTATTATATATATATATATATATATATATATATATATATATATATATATATATATATATATATATATATATATATATATATATATATATATATATATATATATATATATATATATATATATATATATATATATTTATTTATATATATATATATATATATATATATATATATATATATATATATATATATATATATATATATATACATTGTAAGACTGAAAATAAACTTGAGATGTAAAACAAAATTATTTAAAAATATATATATTTATAAAAAAAAGTTTAAATAGGGGACTAAGCAACTAGTATAATAGAGAATATGGAAAGTGGACGGTAAGTGTAAGTAGCACTCAAAGGGTAACATAAAGTCTTCCCTTAAAGAGTCAAGGGTTCATGTTCTAAGGTTTGGCATCATTTCCAATGAAGCATTTATCGTGTTGTACCTCAAGGAGGAGTTCTGTCTACAACACTTTTTAGTATCAAAGTTAATGATATTGCGAAATGTTTAGGTAATCTTACTGATTGCTCATTATATGTTGATGACTTCTATATCTGTAAGCTTTCAAAAAACATTGGGACGATTGAGCAACTGCAACAAAACTTGAATAAGATTGAAAATTTGGCAACAGGCAATGTCAATAAATTTTCCAAATCAAAAACACAGTGTGTATAATTCTTTCAGTTGCGCAAGGAACATGATGATCCTGTTTTACATTTTTATAGATCACCTATTCCAGCATCTCTGTCAGTAATTTGTATCTTGTAAAGATCCTTTATTTTGATTTTTACGCCAACTGATGTGTTTCTTTTTGACGTCGTTGTCAATGACGTCAGGAGACGTCGATGTCACTTCCTGTCTATTAGTTTATTGGTCAATGTAGGCTAAAACGTTGTGTTAATAAATAATATGCCCATCCCTTGTAACAAGACGGCCAATGCAATCAATCAAAACCAAAATTATCAGACTAATTACAGAAATGAAACACAAAGGGAGCATACATATAATAGGCCTTATTATGATTGAAGGGATTTCTAAAAATCAGTTACTTCTGTTGTGGCCAGGAAGGTCACATAGTATCTCGATGCCCTACAAATGAGCAAACATATGGTCAGAATAGGAACTTCTAAGGGCTACCCCCGGAGCCAACGTTGTAACCTCAGAGCAAATTAGGCCATATAATAAAGTCGCGTTTGCAAATGACCATACAATCATTCCTAACAATTGTATAATAGCTCCAATAGGATCCAGACAGCCATCTGCTCCAGCGAAGGTTTCGATGGTACGTACTTTTCAACGAACTCTTTGACCCTCAAAATATATTATAAGCATAGATTAATCGACCAATCAAAACGCCAGGAAGGATTTTTCAAAAATCCCTTTCTGCCAATCAGATTTATCGCAGCAACTTATCAGCATCTGGCATCTGATTTACACGGACTGTTAATCCCAAGAAGTGCAGATAAGCCAAGCTTTTGATAAAAAATTATTTCTTTTTCTTCTATCCATCATTTCCAAATATGTTTCAGGTGCTCAAAAGAAGCATCTTATGTGCCGGTTCTTTTGAGCACATGATATTTATGTTTTGATTGCGAAAAAAGAAAACTGAATGTAAATTTATTACGCACTAGTATCTGGAGATTTGGTGTGGCGAATCAACATGTGGTTTATGACGTACTCAATCGGAGCAAACTCCACCTTGAAGGCCAATACTTTAGATAGCGCAATCCTTGGTAGGACAAGATGTCAGACAGCAGACTGACTGGAATAATTTACAAAGCAACAATCAAATCACTCATAGTACTGAGTTTCAGCGGGATATACAAATAAAGGAAAATGCATGTGGTTTGGGGCAATGTCATTCACTGGTACAGAGAGACAAAACGAGGTGATAATCTTTCAGTTTACTGGAGAATCAAAGAATTGAGAGTACTATACGCAGACACAAAACCTTACGCGCCTATTACTATCCAATCCAATTGTGAGACAAAAGACAATCACACACAGCATACTGTGGGCCACAATGTACTAACCCAAGTTGAGACTAAAGTGACACAATCAGAGCCGTTGACGATCGATAATGCCACACATTGGTATCTCCATGCTCAAGTAGAAAATGAAGGTTCCCTTATTATTTGATACAGGTTCTCATAATTTCACAAGAAATTTATAACAAAATGTCACACCAAAGCCATGCTTAGCCAATACAAGCAAAGTTTGTGGCTGCAAATGGGACCACGTTGGAGATATTAGGCCAATGAACTTTAAAATTTGCTCGTAGGCCAAAAATTATAACTGAGTGTTTTGATTGCGAACATTAAAGGCAACGTAGGTATTAAAGGACAAGATTTCATTGACTCCCATGGGCAAAAACTCAAGTGGAAAAATTTGTTCTTGTATAAACAAAGATGGCGTAATACGACTCTTTAAACGTAATTCAAATCAAGTAACACAGAGTTGAATAAACAAAACCACCAATGCCCCCCCCCCCGCCCCCCCCCACCCCCAAGTCAGAATTGTTTGTGAAAACTTCCACAGACTACCAATTATATGAAGCTATGAATATAGTTAAACTTTTGAGTAGTAACCAAAAGAGGGGGTTAAGGATTGATAGATCATTGATAAATAATGAAGGGGAGTCTCAGTTTTAAATTTAAAAGACAAACCAATTTAGCTTAAGGCAGGGAAAGTAATGGGTCACATATGTTCAGTTGAAAACACCTTACACTCCCAAGAACTTCGGTGATCATGGTACCTTACCAGATCATTTGATACCATTAGTAGATGATCTGTCTGACGAGCTTACCACCGCAAAAAAGCAAGAGTTTAGTGCTACTTTATGAGTTTCAAGACATATTTGTTGGCCCCAATGGAAAATTAGGACAAACTTGGTCATTTCAATTTTTTTAGCTATTGCCCTTTGCAAATTTTTGACAGAAAAAAATGATATCTCAAAAACCGTTACAGCTAGGAGCTCCAAATCTGGACAGCTGATAGAGGGTAATGAGTTGAGTGAAAATTAATAAAACTATATTTCTTTTTTTAGTTATCGCCTTTGCATTTTTTAAGTAAATGCCCTTTACAGATTTGGTCATCGAAAACTTCCAATAAAGATATCATGAAAATTATTACAGCTAGTAGCCTCAGATTTGTTTATTGTTACTCCCATTGTGGGAGTCTGTAATTGTTCTATGTTTTATTGTACGTTACTTTATGTCCATTCTAGTATTGCAATCATCTTGATGGGGAAAAGAGAGCTGGTTGCTGTGCTTAATTTGTCTTCCTGGTGTCTCGTGATGGTTGAGAGGCTCGTCCTTGCCTTCGAGTGCTTACGGACATAAAACCACAAAGCTCATAAACCCACTGGCACAGTACTGGTTATAGCCAAGGAACGGCCACAAACATTGTGTTTATCCGGTGAGATTGAAAGCAGTTGTCCCTTCTTCTGTGAGGCTTTAAAACCAGAACCACTGCAGGATGAGCCTTTTAGTGCTCCCGGACAAAAAAAAAGCACAAACGCATAAGCCCACCCAGACAAGTACTGGCTACAGCTATATAAAAGCCACAAACGTTGTGTATTGGGGACAGGCCAGCGCCAAGTTGACAATTTCATCTCCTTGATTCGTATACACTTATTAATGGGCAGGGTAGACCCGGCTGGCTGTTGGATAGCACAGTCTTCCTTCATATACCTACATTTAGCTTTTTGATCTATTCAAGTGCTAGACATTCTTAATCTACACTGTTATACTGTTGAACATACTGGTAATAATTAATAAATTGTTTGTTATCAATGCATTTCGCAGTTCTCCAAACCACACCCTGTATCTGAACTTAAGGAATGTATCTGTCGGGTGTCGGAAAGTCCAATACAAGGGTGGTCTTGTTCAATTTGCGTTGACTGGGTTCAGAATTTGTGACACAGCATTCATTACACTGCGATATTCAAGTTCCAAAACGTGAATATTGGGTTCATCTTGATAATCAATATTTCGAATACAAAGTTTAAAAATTTGATTGAGTTTCATATTTGGATATCTGACATTCCAAATTTTAATGTTGAATATTGAACATCAAACCAATTTTTGGTTGCTTATTTAGGGACTAAAATACGCACTAGCATAATCCAGGCACCAAAAGGATGATGTGACCATTGAAGTCACCTACTGCAAGAACTTTTCCATGTCAACTACCTCATTATCTTTATGCAAAACAGAAAATGGATTGTCTTGAGCTCATTCTGCTTTTGTGTTTCTTCTTTCTGTGTTTGTTATTTCAGATCTTTGCTTTAAATTTTGAAAAGCAAATAAAATTCAATTGTTCATATTTTCTTTTTGGAAATTACCTTTTTTCAACAGAAGAATCAATAATAAAAACGCAAATAGAGTTTAAATGAAGAGAAGGCAGGGAAATATGGTTTGTGTTTATGCGTATTAAATTAGGGCTGTGTGACGTCACGCATCCTCCAAATGACTACCCTCCTATATAAACGTCTGTAACTTTTTTTCGATTGGTTAATGTCCATTCTAGTTTAGCAATCATCTTGATGAGGAAGAGAGAGCTGGTTGCTTTGCTTCGTTTGTCTTCCTTGTGTCTAGTGATGTTTGTGTGGCTCTTCCTCGCGGTGCCATGGGTTTGTCTGCATTTTGTGATTGTGGTATTTCCTACTCAGACTCATTTACTATTTTTTGATCTGGATTGTGGCATGCTGCATCATTTAATAAAGGCTTACATTTAAATGCACATGCTTACAATGTTACTGTGCCCTTTTAACTTCAAATTATTTATATATGAAAAGCAATTTAACCGTTTAAACTTTAAAATATTATATATGGAAGGAGGAAAGACAGCAAAGATAAGGAATAAAATACAATGAAGTACCACACCTGACCCAGGATACAACATTGAAAAGTGATAAAATAACAATTAGACATTACAAACAAGAGCCAAGAGGTCAGCCCTTTCCCAGCAGGTGACCACATCGCAGCAATGAACAGACACGAAAGCATGACAAACAAAAGACATGAAAAGCACAAATGATCCACATTTATACAGAATATAATATACATCATTGAGTGTTTATAGAAATCAAGAGGACCCTTGGGCTCTGGGTCGCTCACCTGAGAATTGCTGTTTATGAAGGTATAGGAAAGCATAGCTCGTCTTAAAATCCAGTACATGGGCTATGTTGACAAAATTAGCATGATGTAGAACCTGGACAAGTAATACAAGTGACATCTGCAATCGCGGTAGAGGGTATTATGAGGAAAAGTTCTATGAAATTTTTTTGAATTTGGGCCAGTGGTTCAGGTGATGTTTATTTTTTTTTTCTTATCTTGAGCTCTTGCAGCCATCCTGTTCAGTGGAGTGGAACAATTTATTCAATTTTGGAAGAGGGTATCATGGGAAACATTCACGTGAAGTTATTATGAATTTGGACAAGTCGTTCACGAGATGTCGTTTAAAGAAAAAGGTTACACATGATGGACAAAGACCTATCACAATAGCTCACCTTGAGCCTTTCGCTCAGGTGAGCTAAAATAGCGGAATATTATTTGGTAAGATCACAATATATTATCTGTATTTATTTTTGTAGAAGGATGGAATGACATAGATATGGGTCAGTGGCTAGTTAATGCTGCGTAAAATGTGCATCATCCAACGTTCGCTTTATGCACTATTCTTCTAGCTATCTGTGGTAATATATTTTGATTAACTTATGTCTATACTCCTTAAGACGGCTGCATCGTGAGTGTTTCCCACAAGTCAAACAGTTTTTGGATGTATAATTTTGGACAGGACCTGCAATCTGACAGTGTCATGTATATAGTTAATAGTTCCCTTTATTGCTGTCTGGGTTTCTAATAGTAGGAGATAGCTGACAGTAGCGATGTAATTAGATACTCAAAGGGAGGCTCTTTCTTAATACTCTCCCTTTATCTTATGAAATAATATCGGAACATTGCTATAATTTTGTTTCTTTGTGAGTATGTTGACTGCTGCAGGTCTGTCTGGGGTTTTCTACTTCATAGCAACCTAAATTATATATTCTCATAGTTTTAAGTTATTTAAATGGTGCAATATATTTATTGTCTTGTTAAGAATATCTGGCACTTATTTCAATTTAAGGCTCTCCCAAACATATCGTAAGGTTTTACTATTGTCTAGGTGCAGTTATAAGTAGCATATTGTGTCTCTCGGAGAAGCTGCTTTGGTGTAGGAGATAAACCTATGTCTTGTAAACAAGGGGTCACAGGCTTGATTCCGGGCTTCTCCCAGTCTGTTGAATGAGACTTTAAGCCATAGCCCCGTCTTCTGAGACATTTTAAAACCAGAATCACTGCAGATTGAGCCCTCGAGTGTTCCTGGACATAAAAACAACATAACCATAAACCCACCCTGCCAGTACTGGTTATAGCCAAGGAACACGGCCACAAAATCTGTTTATCAAATATTCCAAAATAAGTTTCTATTTTCTCTGTAATTTTGATTTTGCCGCATCTATCTATCTATCTATCTATCTATCTATCTATCTATCTATCTATCTATCTATCTATCTATCTATCTATCTAATTATCTATCTATCTATCTATCTATCTATCTTTTTATCTATCTATCTATCCATGCATATATCCATCCATCCATCCATCCTATCCACCCACCTATCCACCCATCCATCCATCCATTTTATCAATCCAAAACCTGATTTATCTATCTATCTTTTTGCATTAGACTATTCGCCGTAATGACCTTATCTCACAAACATGATAGTGAGTACCAACAACGTGGTATTTTGACATGAATAGACTCAGAAGTGCCGGGACAGCCTCCTCTTTAAAATTAGAAACTCCTATGCTGGTGAGTCAGTAGCTTAACATGCAGTCATAGCATATTAAAGCGACTTGCAAAGGTTCTGGCCAGGCTGCGCGTATGCTAATGCGCAGGCTGATTTGAGATTGTGCTTGTCGCAAATTCCACAATAAGGTAAATTTCATGTTTTGGCTCAATGAAATGGCCTTCTTATTATTGATAATTAAATGACAGGCTGATACATGAACAATGTGATATTTCATTGCAGGGTGTGGAAACCATAATTGTTTACAGGACACGTCAATCTGAGAGTCCAATAAACATACACACGTGCATATTGCTTTGACAAGTTATTATAATTTATGAGTATTTTAGGGTAGAAAGAATTTAACAAAGAAAACAAAACATGATTGAATTTGACAGAAAAAAAATATATACCCTCCCAATGACCATGCAAGACAGAGCGAACTTTGATACAAGCAAAATGTTATGCTAGTGTATTGACTGTGGTTGTCTCACGGTGCATATAATTATCATTAAAAGAAATTTGCTCTCTCTCATAGTGAATTCTAGCCGGCTGGTTATTGGTTGTTATTAAACTGAAAAACTGTAATAGCTTTGAAACTATTATTGTTTTAGGAAACACAATGCAAATACTATACGATGAACTTTATGGCTACGCTATACTTCTTCTGTTTTTCTCTTTGGATATATCTGTCAACAACCGCGAAAAAGAAAAGTATATGCGCAGGTTATTGGCTAGACAGATTAGAAAAGAAACCAGATTAACAGTTCTGGTGTGGACAACATTTTGGTTCCAAGAATATTGGTGTGACATCAGCTTGAACAGCCCAGAAGTCGTGCTGGGACAACCAACAAAAGCAGACTGTGGATAGTAATGCAATATTGTTTCATTTGCCTGATCTTTTGCCATTAACCGCATTAACTCAGATAAGAAGAGAGGGTCAAGTGTGGGCAATGTATAATTTGGAACCACCTCCATGGCAAATTTGGTTTACAGGCGGTTTAATGTGGAGGGATGTCTTAAACTGGACACTGTCTTACAGATACTACCTATACCAGCCCCCCATTAAAAACAAGTGCCGAAAAGATCAAATTTATTGCCAATATGACAATGTTTGCCATTGCCACTATAGGCGATAGTTATGATGATACTGGTTGCTTTAAGGACGTCTTTGAGTTACACAATAATTGACGTTGACAATTATAGTTAATGTGGCAACCTAGATTGTTAGATTGTAAGCAATCGATGAACATACGTGAAAAGACAATTAAGGACTACGAGTTTCAGCTGGTGTTTGTAAATGAATACTGTATAATACAGATTCAAATGTGCTTGCTATTGTAACACCACGTCTGATTGGTTAACAATAAAACTTGTCAGAGAATATCCAGCGATATACTGTCTGAAACGGTTAGATGTAATTAATTACGTCACATTTTATTGGATGACATGTGACTTTACTTGGCATGCAACGCTCCAGTTCGAGACAAAACTGCAGAACTGCATTAGAATAGGGATAACCATATTCAAAAATTTCATTTGGGGAAGTAATATACTTGCGGAATTCACGTTTTATGGTTCCACTCACGCAACGCTGTACATCTTAATTTTCGATCATTTATCTGACCATATACCTCCCCAGATGAAAAATTTGAATATGATTATCCCCTTATGAAAACATTGAATATGGTTATCTCCTTATTATATCACAGACAAGTACCGGGAGACACACATAAGGCAGTTAATACCTATCGTCAACTCGAAAACTGACCCAACAAATATATTTTTTCCAAACTCATATATAAATAATAATGCTTTTCCAAATATGAAATCTGTAGAAGATCATTTTAAAAAAACAGTGGCTGCTGAAGAGTCATTATATAACAACTTTTTTTTGGACAAAATATTAAGATTGACTTGTCATTGGTGCTTACTGTATGACACGCTTTACAACCAAAAGATACTTGCTCAAATTATAACAAATTCATTGGTGGGCATCCAATGATACATGTAAAAGTAGAGAAGATGACATATCTGGAATCCATACAATCAAGTCAAGTCTTTTTGTGGTGTATTTCACTAATGTAGGGTTGTCAGGGGGGAGCTGAACGTTTTACCCATCACTCCCAAGTTTCTGAGGTAAACTCAATCTCTTTAAATTGTATAAGAGTCCATTGTTAAAAAATAGATGCGATAGATAAATTCATACGAATGACAAAAGGAAACATCAATAGGTGAAAAAACTTCATACTTGAAGAAAGATAATGTAAGATTTATTAACCATAATACATATATCATTCTTTGTTATGAATTTTTCGATACGTTCATCCATGGAATCATTGTTTTTATTTACCCAGAGGATGATGTGACCATTGAAGTCACCTACTGCAAGAACTTCTCCATGTCAACTACCTCATCATCTTTAAACAAAACAGAAAATAGATTGTATTGAGCTAATTCTGCTCTTCTGTGTTTATTATTTTTCTTTCTGTGTTTGTTCTTTCAGATCTTTGCTTTAAAGTTTGAAAAGCAAATAAAATTCAATTTTCAATGCAAACTGTACATATTTTCTTTTTGAAAATTACCTATTTTCAACAGAAGAATTAATAATAAAAACGCAAATAGAGTTAAAATGAATAGAAGGCAGCGAATTAGGGTTTCTAGGGTTTTCAAGATATAGGTTTTTCAAGATATATAAAGAAACATGTTGGTGTGACAATTGTTCCCGAATATGAAATAACACCAAAAACCATGAACTCCGATTGTGAGTCCCAAAATACTATTCAATTATAATTCTAAACACAATGCTGGGCCCTAGTTATAATGGCGTCGTATCAACTATATCTCTACTTAGCAACTGACGTTATGTAATACGTTGTAACGTATTAACGTCATGACGTTACACCAAAGTACGACAATAGTATCAACATTAACAAAACTCCTTCTGTCCAGAAAGGTATACACACACATTTTGGCTAGAAGGATTTGAAATGAAACCAGAAATGTTATATTGGCGTGGAAAACATTCTCGTTCCAGGGATATTGTTGTGACATGTGCGCAACCAGCCAAGAAGTTGATGGATGCGCGAACAGATGTGATGTGACAACCGACAAAAGGTGACTGGACTGACGTAATGTGAATATTTTTCCTTTTGCCATGGACCATGTACTTATGACAAGAAGAACAGATCAAGTGTTGATCCTGTGTAATATGGAATCACCTCCACTATAAATATTGTATACATGAGGTTTCAGGTGGAGGACGTCTTAAACTGGACGCTGTCTCACAGGCACGATGCTACTGTTTTTGCTCCATACTACAGATACGAGCCTCTCTCTGCCAAGGATATATATAAAGGATCTGCCAATAAAATCTGCCAGTTGACCTATTGAGTGCTAAAAGAAACATGTTCTGGAAATACTTCAACTATGTCACTGTTATATATTGTATATGCCATACTAGCACTTCTGTAACATAGTTACCTGTACGTATGCTCACACTGACGAAGCTCAACATGGTCTAAATAATGTTAAGTATATATAAGGCATAAGGTTTAGGTGAAAGACTCAAAGTGAACTGAACATAGTTTAAGGTGTGTGAAATGGGCCAGGCTCAAGTGATTTTAATAGTGTTTAGAAGGTCACACTCAGATTGACTATTTGGGAAGTTGAAGGCTAAAATATGATAAGCAAAAGTGATTGTATTGAAATCATTTAGGCTCAAAAGTTTCAGTATTTAATTTTAGTAAACATGCTAACATGCAGAGATGTACTTTAGGTGACACTGCATATATGTCTTGGCACCAAACAAGTACATTGCTATAATATAGCCTTCTTATTGCAGATAATTAAATTATAAGCTGATACGTGAAAATGTGATATTTTCATTGCAGAGCGTGGAAACCATAATTGTTTACAGGACACGTAAATCTGAGTGTGCACTAAACACACAATGCTAGTGTGATGACTGTTAGACATTTTGTCTCACTCTGCATATAATTATTATGCAGTATTTATGAGAGATGCTCTCTCTATCATAGTGAATTCTAGCGAGCTGGTTATAGGTTGTTATTTAACTGAAAAACTGTAATAGTTTTGTGAGACTTATATTTTTGAGGAAACACAATGCAAATACTATACGATGAACTTTATGACTATGCTATACTTCTGTTTTTTTTTCTTTGGATATTTCCGTCAACAATCGCGAAAAAAGAACGTAAATGCGCATGTTATTGGCTAGAAGGATTAGATAATAAACCAGATTAACAGTTCTGGTGTGGACAACATTTTGGTTCCAAGAATATTGGTGTGACAACAGCTTGAACAGCCCAGAAGTCGAGCTGGGACAACCAACAAAAGCAGACTGTGGGAAAGTAATGCAATATTGTTTCATTTGCTTGATATTTTGCCATTAACCGCATTACCTCGGATAAGAAGAGAGGGTCAAGTGTGGGCAATGTATATTTAGGAACCACCTTCATGGCAAATTTGGTATACAGGCGGTTTAATGTGGAGGAATGTCTTAAACTGGACACTGTCTAACAGATACTACCAATACAAGCCTCCAATAAAACAACTGCCAATAAGATCAAATTTATTGCCAATATGACAATGTTGCCATTGCCACTTTAGGCGATAGTTATGATGATACTGGTTGCTTTAAGGACGTCTTTGAGTTACACAATAATTGACGTTGACAATTATAGTTAATGTGGCAACCTAGATTGTAAACAATTGATGAACATACGTGAAAAGACAATTAAGGATTACGAGTTTCAGCTGGTGTTTGTAAATGAATACTGTATAATACAGATTCAAATGTGCTTGCTATTGTAACACCACGTCTGATTGGTTAACAATAAAAATTGTCAGATAATATCCTGCGATATACTGTCTGAAACGATTAGATGTAATTAATTACGTCACATTTTATGGGATGACATGTGACTTTACTTGGCATGCAACGCTCCAGTTCGAGACGAAACTGCAGAACTACATTAGAATAGGGATAAACATATTCAAAAATTTCATTTGGGGAGGTAATATACTTGAGGAAATCACGTTTTATGGTTCCACTCACGCAACGCTGTAAATCTTAATTTTCGATCATTTATCAGACCATATACCTCCCCAGATGAAAAATTTGAATATGATAATCCCCTTATGAAAACATTGAATATGGTGTTCGCCTTATTATATCACAGACAAGTACAGGGAGACACACATGAGGCAGTTAATACCTATCGTCAACTCGAAAACTGACCCAACAAATATAGTTTTTCCAAACTCATATATAAATAATAATGCTTTTCCAAATGTGAAATCTGTAGAAGATCATTTGAAAAAAAGTGGCTGCTGAAGAGTCATTATATTACAGCTTTTTTGATTGGACAAAATATTAAGAATGACTTGTCATTGGTGCTTACTGTATGACTCGCTTTACAACCAAAAGATACTTGCTCAAATTATAACAAATTCATTAGTGGGCTTCCGATGATACATGTTAAAGTAGAGAAGAAGGCAACTATCAGGTCTCCATACAATCAAATTAAGTCTTTTTGTGGTGTATTGCAATAATGTAGGGTTGTCAGGGTGGAGCTGAACGCTTTACTCATCACTCCCAAGTTTCTGAGGTAAACCCAATCTCTTTAAATTGTATAAGAGTCCATTGTTAAAAAATAGTGGGATAGATAAATTCATACGAATGACAAAAGGAAACATCAAATAGTTAAAAACCTTCATACTTGAAGAAAAATAATGTAAGATTTATTATTCATATTACATATATCATTCTTTGTTATGAATATTTCGATAAGTTCACCCATAGAATCATTGTTCTTATTTACCCAGAGGATGATGTGACCATTGAAGTCACCTACTGCAAGAACTTCTCCATGTCAACTACCTCATCATCTTTAAACAAAACAGAAAATAGATTGTTTTGAGCTAATTCTGCTCTTTTGTTTTTCTGCTTTTTTTCTGTGTTTGTTCTTTAAAATCTTTGCTTTAAATTTTGAAAGGCATTATTTTTGAAAATTACCCATTTTTAACAGAAGAATCAATAAAAAAAAGCATATAGAGTTATAATGAATATAAGGCAGGAAACTAGGATTTCTGTTGTTGTTTTTTTCACATTAAATTAGGGCTGTGAGACGTCACAAATCATTCAAATGACTGCCCTCCATTTCTTTTAACTGTCTACTATATAAAAGTCTGAAACTTTTTTTTTTCATTCGGTTTATGTCCATTCTAGTTTTGCAATCATCTTGATGGGGAAGAGAAAGCTGATTGCTTTGCTTCGTTTGTCATCCTTGTGTCTAGTGATGGTTGTGTGGCTCTTCCTCTCGGTGCCATTGTTTGTCTGCATTTTGTGATTGTGGTATATCCTGATCAGACTAATTTACTATTTTTTGATCTGGATTGTGGCATGCTGCATGATTTAATAAAGGCTTACATTTAAATGCACATGCTTACAATGTTACTGTGCCCTTTTAACTTCAAATTATTCATATATGAAAAGCCATTTAAACTTTAAATTATCATATATGAAAGGAAGAAAAACAGCAAAGATCATGATTCAAATACAATCAAGTACCACACCTGACCCAGGATACCACATTGAAAAGTGACAAAATCACAATTAGACATCACAAACAAGAGCAAAGAGGTCAGCCTTTTCCCAGCAGGTGACCTCAACGCAGCAATGAACAGACACGAAAGCATGACAAACAAAAGACATAAAAAGCACAAATGATCCACAATTATACAGAATATAATAAACATCATTGAGTGTTTATAGAAATCAAGAGGACCCTTGGGCTCTGGGTCGCTCACTTGAGAACTGCTGCTTATGAAGGTATAGGAAAGCATTAGCTCGTCTAAAAATCCAGTAATGAATGTTGATAGATCAGCATTAAAGTCCATTAAAAACGAACATAGAAGCGCTCAAAATTAAAAAAAAAATCTCAGGGGAGACCTCCTAACGATAGGGTGGAATGATACCCATCTCGTGCTCTCCACCCTTTCGTGCCTTTGGTACTCGATGGTTTCCTCCGTCAGACCACTTTGGAATACACGGCGAGGGCCCTGAGTCTGAGCTACCCAGCAAACATGCCTATATGGGTCCCATTTGGGCTACCCATATGGGGAGTGCAACCGGGTTCGGCATGGGTCCCATATGGGTTAGCCCATATGCCGGTTGACCAGTTAGGTCCCATATAACAATCCCATAAAAAAAGAAACGATATAATCATCTTTATATAGACTTATTACCTTGTTTATAATGCATGGCTAGCTTCTTAAGTTGAGGATACAGAGGGTATTCATGTGGTTCTCTTGAACCATTTTTTGAGACAAAATTATTCCATTTTTATGAGGAATTTCAAGCAAAATCATAAACTATCAAATAATCATGTACAATTTTCAAATCGAAAGCTCCTATGTGAATTTGAACCCTCTTGCAAGAAATCCTGGATCCGCCCCTGCTTCTACCATTTATTTTATTTTATTTACATAGGCCAGCCCATATGGGACCCATGTGGAACCCAGTTGCACTACCTATATGGGTCCCATATAGATTGCTAGCTGGGTAAGCTCAACACGCTTCTGTATGTGACGTTTCCTTGTTCTTTTGTCACTTTTCCATAAGGTGTTCTGGGTCAGGTGTGGTACTAATTGTATCGATTCCTGACATTTGCCTTCTTCCTTACTTTTTATACTAACACAAGTACCGACTCACAAGAAATACCATATAATGTGCAATCCTCTCAGATCAAATAGTGGTTGGTTGCCCATTAGGTGTGCCTATTTCGTATTAGATCAAAATTTGACTTCATGTCACAGGGTGCAGAAAAATCCCAACCGCCCGAGGTGGGAATCGAACCTGGGCCGCAGGATCTAAAGGCAAACACTCTACCACGTCGCTGTAAAAGCCGGCTTCTACCGCAAGGCCCACCAAATTTCAGAGTCCTATATCAAGTAGTTGCTGAGATATCTGACAGAAAATATGTCCTTATGTATTATATAAGAGTGAAAGAAGGAAGAAATGAAAAATTGAAAAAAGAAGGTGAAATGAGGATTAGCATCTCACTTTCCATTTACACAGTACACTTTGCCTACCTGAAGGTGTACACAAAATTTTAAAACACTGGCTCCAATAGTTGCTGAGAATCTTTGACAGAAAAAAAGTTAAAATTTCCTTTGGAGAGACAGAAAAATGAACAAAAAAAGGACTGATGCAATATGTGGCTGTAATCTTGTTACACGATACAAATTATCACTATCAAGCTTTGTACCAAATTTCAGAGCCCTAGTTCAAGTAGTTGCTGAGAAATCTTTGACAGAAAAAAAGTTTACAGACAAACAAACAAACACACAAACAAACAAACATAATTACAGAAAAGGCAAAAACTATATACCCCCTATATACTTCGTACCAGGGGTATAAAGACGTGAAGCTGTTTAACTGGCAAAATAGGAAAATAAAACCGCTTTGCAATATTCACTAAACACATTCAGGGCCACTTAATTTATGACATTGGCTGATCCGCTTTTCCATTTTACACTCCAACAAATATCTTCTTAAAAGGGTATCCTTTGGAAGCAAATACTGCACCAAAGAAGTGAAACTAGAGTGTGCATATTTACTGGGCCAGACTAGCTAGTTTCTTCCATTTAGGCTTCATCAGTGACCCTCTAATAGTTTCAAAGTTCCACCATGAAACCCATGATCTCAAAGGGCAAGAAAATAAAATCTACACTATAGTGAAGAGCAGAGAGACGTTCTACCGCCGCCACACAGTCCCAGTCACCAGCTGTAGTGAGGTTAAATATGTTCTTTAACCGATAAAATAGTCTGATTCACAAAAATTGGCAGTCTTTTACCGTTAGCAAAGAAGAGTTCATTATTCAAATCAGGGCCTAAAAAGTAACTGTTAATTGTGGGTTGCTTTGTTTGTAACTGTACCTTTAAAATGATTTAGGTATCAATCCACGATAGCGCAGTCGGAACAGCGCGGATTAGCAAAGATTGTAAGCTGTTGTCACGAATGTACCTGTCTCATCTTTTTTTTTCTTTTTTCTCTTCAAAATTAGCAATCTCTAGCATAATGTTCTTAACGGTGCGAGTCAGTAACAGTAGATACATGTAGATAGATGATTGACAGAATTTAAACGCATGTACTATAATTTTAGCTTCAACAATTTTATTTAAACGTAGTCCAATTCCATTAAGATCACTGAAATAACCACACATTTCAGCATTAGAATCGCAAACTTCATATAGCATTTAGTTACTAGCGAGTTGGTCTACTGCTTTAGACTTCTTAAATGGGGAATTGAGTTCAAACTCTGGTCGGGCCACATCATTTTGTTGAGATACATGTAGTATTACTTGACTTTTCGCTTACTGCAAAGGCGGCGCCTCATGAATGCGTAATTAAGACTGGTCAGCCTTAGACAAAGGTAAAAGCTGAAAATGAGGCGTGGTTTGATTCAAAAGTAACTGTATCACCTTGTGTCACCACCTCAGTCATAATTTAGCCCTTAAAATGCCAGCCAAATAACTGCATCTGAAAATGTCTATTTAACATAAGAAGGGAGGCAAACATTGTGGACCCAGATCAAACTGCTCCTACAGGAGCAGTCTGATCTGGGTCCACACTGTTTATCTATGAGGCTACAAATAGTTAAGTGGATGACAAAAACATAGATTTTATGATTATGCGCTTTAAGGAATAATAAATGTGAGTACAGTGTGGATACGGTTAGGATTTTCATGAAATGCACGCACGTTTGCGCGGCTCACAAAGCTTATTAACTCTTAACCATATAGTAAATAAAACCTGAATTCTCCTCCAAAGCAGATGAAATAGCCGAACCACACCCAGATATGAATATTAAAGTTGCCTCCTTTACATCAAGCGAAAAGTCAAGTAATACTAAGTATAAGAAACCCTTCACAAGAAGCCTGTCCAGGAACAATGTGATAGAATAACTGACTGGCAAACTGATAAAAGCGACCTCACGACACAACTATATGCTACAACAAGCACATGTTGCATATTGAAGTTGCCCAAATAATTATTTGTCAGTTCCTTCCTTCAATGTATATCTTTTGTGTTAAATGTTTTGGGTATTTAACAGTTGAAAAAACTCTCTAGTTTGAAATTGGAACAAAAGGAAATTCTAATGCACTTGCAAATGCAACGCAACGTCTGATTGGATAAAGTCATAAATTTGCGACAGTATATCCTGCGATATACTGTCACAAATCCGACGTCATTACGTAACGTCGCTTTTCATTGATTGACAAGTGAATATTTGCAGCTGGAAAGCGGTTTTATGCAGCTGGCAGCCGCTGGACGTATAGGCACGACAAAGTACATTTTCACTGTCTTTTTGATGTGACAATGTTAATAGTGCATTAAAAAGGGGATAACTGTATTCAAAATTTTCATTTAGGGAGGTATATCGTCGGATATATATGTTCGGAAATCACGTTTTACGGCTCCACTTACGCGTCGCCGTAAAACTAAATTCCGACGATATACCTCCTCAAATGAAAATTTTGAAAACAGTTATCCCCTAAATATATGACATGAAGCGAAAAGGAAAAAGCTACAAAAACGGTGCCTTGATAGTATTTGAACATTGGAACCTGGGTATTATAACTGCCTGTCTTATCTCCTCAGATATATGCATATATTGAATATTTTTGTGCTTCTTTGATAATAACAATGAATGATATTGATGTGATTTTTAAGTATACCCGTGTACCCTGTTTACATCAATGCACTCGTTTTGCTTAACGGGTAAATCACTGCCAACTTGCGTGAATCATGCTATAGGATTACATATTAAATACAAAACTAGTAAGTGAGCAAAGAATGTGATAAGTATGATTACTGTCCTTACTATATAAGTTCAAAGTAACGTCAGAGCATGTTTTGATGATTGGACATTGTCCATTGATGTAAATAGGTAAAACGGTTTCACTAACTTTGTACATTATATTCTTTTATCATTAATATTTATCACAGTTTGGCGTAAGCAGCGCACGTCAAATGAACGTCATTTAGTCGAAAAAGTAGTGTACATTTAATCAAAATTAGCTGTTGTATTTCAAAAAATGCATTACCACATCAACTAGTACTTATGCACAGTATATTATTTAAAACTTTAAATGTTTGTAGCCATTCGCATAGATTTTTATAAAAGATTTTACATTACCTACTACATTTTTTTTTTTCAGAAAATGCTAACCTTATGAGAAGGGTACTGCCGAAAAATTAGACTTTCAATACGTTTTGGTTAATTAAACACATAAAACTAGATTATTTTTGTGTTATACGATTGGCAGAGCAGTCACTAGTATTGTAAAATGGGTATTGTATAAAATTATATCAGTAATACCACAAATACTAGCTCCTTTTCATCCATCTAACGGAACACATGCTATTTTTCTGTTGGTTATTTTAATGCTAAATATATTGTCTCATATTACATCTAAAAGATCGCACATGTTTGTTTGCTTAACATATCTAAACTAACTATTAAGTCATTACTTGAACCAGGGAGACCCACTCAGCAAATAGATGACAATTTTTGTTACCATTTATTATTTGATACAAGATACAATTCATGTATTTGAAAATCCATAAAGGATATCCAAAATACAATAGAGTAAACACAGTAATTAATCAAAGAAAACGAACAAGAAAGAGAGAAGTAAAATAAAATAAAACTAATATGCAAGACTAGATTAGTCTTGTCACCCATTGGAGACAACCAAATTCCATTTTACTAATGTATGATAATTATGGTAATTGTGCTACGATAAATCATTACATATGACTGAAAGGAAAATAAGTAATAGTAGTCAGCAAAGCAGTAAATGCAAAATAATCTAATTCCTCAGGTAAAAACATATTGTGACAAAACTAGCAATATCTTTACACACAGAATCGTCTTCATTACTCATAAACCATTGGTAGACTGAGATGCAATATTTTTGTATTGTTGTTTAAATGATTAGTGATCTTAATTTTATGATTAGCATACTTTGGACAGACCAATAAAAATGACTCTCATCTTCAACTGCATTCATTACACATTGTTTGCAAATTCTTTCTGCAATATGAGTCTTTGGGGTAGTAAATCTACCATACTCAATAAGTAATTTATGACAGCTTGTTCTAAAACGAGCAAAATTGCTGCAATCTGAATCATTGGAAACATGTGTTAGATACTTTTCAAACATGAAAATTGATTAAGATTTCCTATATGTTCCCAACTTTTTACTTTTATGCAGCTCTACAGACCTGTATTTGACAACTTTTGACTGCAATGACTTTTTGAATTCAGTTAAGTGCCTTGTCATTTGTTTTCCTGAATATATTTTCAGTAGCTGGGATATGTCTTCTTCATTACCCAGAAATACCGGAAAACTGAAGACTTGATTATGGACCTTTACCTTCTAATTACGTTAAAAAAACAGAAATTGGTAATTTTTTATGAAAATGTGTTAGAAATGAGTATGTTGTAATTCTGGCCAGATAATTTCTCAATGGTTGCTGTCTAAGACAAGGAAAATGATGGAGATCAGGCATTTGGAAGTGCCAAACAAAAACGGTTTCCTTTCCTGAGAATTTATTTCATGGAAGACATGCAGGGTTATGGTCTCGAGACATCGATGTTAGGAGGATTCTCAGGCCACGACAGAATGCAGAGGGATGTGTATTACCCTGAACGGTGTACAGCGAGGAAATTCGTAGCATATATTGACACTGACACAATGTTTGTGACAACAGTGATTCCTGAGATGCTCTTTGTTGACAGTAAATCAACTTTATCAGGTACATTTGTAGGAACAAAGGTTGGGTATTTGCATGACGGTTTTGAGATGACCCTACTAGCTTAACACACGAGCGAATCAGGCGCAATTTCCATTATACATGGATTTGAACAAACCATCCATCGCTTTAGTAATTGAATAAGGGCGGTGCAATGTAACTTTTTGACTGACATCTTAGACTTGGTTTATTTGCCCTTTGCATTAAAGTGTATCTAAGTACAGAGGAACCTACACCATCTTGGATGTTGGAACTGTTTGGAGAAGTTGGCGAAGATATTCATTAATACTCTTCATTGGGATAAGTTTTTCCATAAATGACGCAGTAAAAGTTATCGCGAGAAAATAGTTCTAAAAACTTAACAGCTGGAGTTTAGTTCTTTAAAAAGGAGGAAGTGTGTGGTAAAACGACGCCGTGTTTCGACATTTAGAGTAACCTAACACAACTAGATGGCGCCATTGCAATAACAATTTTGAATTGACCAATGGGAACAGCACGTGCCGCAGAGAAGTACAAGCGCGAAAAGACAGCCAAAAGAGGCATTCAAACAATAGAGATTGAAGCAGACAGATTCCTCTTCCGAACATCTGAACTTCAGAGGGTAAGTTTAATAAGTATTGTAGTATTTATATCATGTATGCTTTATAAACAGAGGCCAGAAGCTTAGGCTATCACCTTTATTTTACAACAATATTCATAATGGAAAATGTGCAGGCTATGCGGTTTCATCAAATCAACCAACCAACTGGAACCTATGCTATGCACGGGAATGTATATTGCATTTTCGACAATATTTAGAGGGAGAAGCATTATATGCAGTCGACAGTTTGGGACATTCAGCCTATGCATACGAAGCAGCAAAAGAAAGACTGGAGAGGAAGTTCGGAAGCAAGTGTCAGCAAGTCTTAATTTATTTTGAAGACTTGAATTCACTGAAATTT
Source organism: Loripinus fragilis (assembly GCA_964019695.1). NCBI lineage: Eukaryota > Metazoa > Mollusca > Bivalvia > Lucinida > Lucinidae > Loripinus > Loripinus fragilis. Next base: position 41,979,843 of record OZ026517.1, on the reverse strand, counting down.
TTTTGTGATGAAAACGCAAAAGACTTAGAACAGTTTGCATACTTACTCTACAGTGCAGTAATAAGTCTACATGAAGCAGGGAAGCATAATGAACTCAGGGACAGTTTCCTCTACATACCATTGCAAAGAAAGCTACCACAACCTATAATGGCCAGCTATCATCGTTAGGTTTTCGAAAACAATATATCGGAATCAGTAATCACAATAAAAACATGGCTAGTTCAGGAGTCAGAATTTCAAACTATTGCCAACGAGACGATTCATGGATTTACATGTCCAAGTGCTGATACCCAAACAAACGATGTATTTGAAAATCAATGAAACACAAACATTCTTAGGGGAAACACATTTGGAGCTTACAGAAGAGAATACTATGTAGCTTATGTGGAGCAAACCATTGCATTTGGGAATACTAGAAATACCTGAGCGTTGGAATTTCGCAAAACAGTTTCCGCTATGTTATCGATGTTTAGTGGAAGGACACCTTGGACATTAATGCCCTAAAAGTCGTCAGTGCGGACAGAATGGATGTCAAAAGCTGCATCATCAGCTCTTACATAAAACTGACAATCTTTCACCCAGCACAGGGGATCCGAGCCAGACGGAAACAAACTCAGTTGCAAATGCAGGACCGGATGAACCAGCTACCCTTTTTAGAGATGCATTTACCTTCGGAATGGAGGGGAAGGGTAAAATCAAACAAACTAAGACAGCTGTGACATATGTGACATAAAGTTTGGAGACTACCAGGACAAATAAAATTCTAAGAAGAAATCATAGTATTTGGATAGCCAGAAGTCTAAAAATATATCTGTCTTAGAATAACTCAAAGTTTAAGAAGATATCTAAATCTTGGGATAGCTCAAAGTCTAAGAAGATATCTAAGTATCGGGAATGTGCGAAGTCAAAGAAGAGATTTACGTCTAATGATATCAGGTAGACAATCACGTGCTTAGCAAGATTGGGTTCACGTATTTCGTGAACCAGTAAAATCGTTTATAACTTTCATAATACTAATTCAAATTTCATGCAGTAAAGTGCAAAAAAACACCTCATATTTTTCTGCACAAGACTGTGTCAAAATTTTACCTGGGTTTGCTGTAGTTTCTCGGATTACCTCGAACAGATGAAGAAATACGGAAAAATTCCCGAGATAGGGTACCCACTTCAGTTGTTTGAGGTAATCTGGATAACTGTAGCGAACCGAGGAGAAACTTTTACACAGTCTTGTGCAGAAAAATATGAGGATGTTTTTTGAACATTACCGCATGGAATTTGACTGAGTATTATGAAAGTTATGAACGAGTTTTATTACCTGTGATATCTGATTACTGGTTCGTAAAGTCTGTGAACCCAATCAGGCAGACCACATGATTGGCGGCCTTGATGATAGTTCAAACTCTAAGAAGAGACCTAAGTCTTGGGAAACTTTGAAGTCTTAGAAGATTTTAAAGTTCAGGAAGAGGTCTAAATTTGAGAAGAGATTCTGTTTTGGAAAGAGGTAGAACGCTATCATAAGGCCAAAGTTTAGGAAGAGGTCCAGATTTAAAAGGCAGTTAAGTTTACAAGAAGATGTCCATGTACGTAATGGTGAGCTACCAGTTAGGCAGGTGGAATTGACGAGAGCAGTAAGGAAATTGTGCCTTCTATAGCTAGAACTTTAATAACATCGAGATATGAATGTTGATTAACTGATTTCCGTTTAAGAATAGTTTAATAGCCTACAATTATCAGTTAAAGATTGGTTTGATTAACGAACAGTTAAGCATTAACAAATCTTACAATGTCATGCATCGCCGCAGATTATTCTAATTTATATCATATTTGGGTTTTTATAATTGATCAAAATTTATAGTATTTTGAGGAGGAGAAGAAAGGGACTGGAGTTAGTTTAGTTAATAATTTCATTTATAAAAATGGACACTATGTTAATGACGTAACGTCGGGCGTTACGTTAGTTGCTAAGTGATGCAGGTTTCAAGACGACGCCATTTATGAATGGGCCCAACAAAAGTCTAAAAAATCGTATATCTTTGTTTAACTCATAATCGGAGTTAACTTCCCTATTGGTATCACTTAAAGAGACTAAGTCTACAACTATGAACATTTTTCGATTTTTTTTATTTTCTTTTTAAATCATTTGTAAAAGTTGAATTAAGTTATGTTTTCACAATAAATCTGTTCACTAGATCGGAAAACTGCACGGAAAAGTGAATTATCTTGTAAAACAGGTGTGTTTTACTCGTGTCGGTAATTATTTGCGTCCCTCCAATAATTATAGACAGTTATTTTTAACATAAATGCTGTTGTTTCGATACTGATAATTTGTTAAGATTTACGAAATTGGTAAAATGTATACCTGAATTTTAGTTTTTTTACTTAGATCTTGAAAAATAGAAACATTAGTTCTAAAATTAAAAGATCGATAGTTACAGACTATGCAGCTTTAAATACCTCATTTAAGGAGCAGTGTAGACCAGCATTCGTATCTCGTTAATAACTATTGCTTTCTCTGTGTTTCTTTGTACTTGTATTAGACTTAGTTATATGTTGGGAGCTTTAGCTATTTCTCAAATGCAGCAGCTGGATATTGCTATAAATAACCAATATGAATGCTGCTTTTCAATGTATGGTATAAACTTAAAAACTCAATTATGAATAGCCTAAAAACAGTCAAAATTTTACTTTCTCCTCTTCGGTTACATTCTGCTTCTTCCATACAGATTCCCCAGTCCACCAATAGATATAATTCTATGTAACCATCTGTTTACGTTTCACCTCTGAAACTTCATTCAGCCACTAAAATTAATTTACATGGAGTTTCTGACTCCGCCCTTTTTAGAAACCACTTAAAAGTTCGTCTCTCACCTCTTAAAGTAAGTAAGGTTGCAAAGATCAGGAATCGATACAATCAAGTACCACACCTGACCCAGGATACCAATGGGAAAGTGACAAACTCACAGAAGACACCACAAACGAGAGCCAAGAGGTCAGCCCTTTCCCAGCAGGTGACCACGAAGCACATATAAACAGACGCGCACAAAACATAGCAAACACAAGACAGAACAAAAACATAAAAGATCCACAAAAGAAGTACCGCCTTGGAACGGTCAGTAAAATATTTTACTGGAGGGCTTAAACCGGTTTAACGGCGCCAACCTCACCCTTAATTCAGATGTGGATCAAGACACATAGATATTTGGTTTGCATGAAAGACCCCTAACTTATCAATGCATCATCTCCTAAAACATATAAATCAAGATATAACAAGGAGATAAAGCAAGGATAAGGACTCAACAGTAAATTAAACTGAATACCGGAGCAAAAGAAATCCAACAGGTAAACCCCGGTGGGCCCGACAAACAGCCAAAGCATCAGGCCCCTACTATCTCATCAATAGATAAGTCTTTAAGTCGGAACCATCATAGAGTCTGAAGTCCGACCCACCGGCGTGCAATTAAGTCACCTGTACTCAGGAACTCTAGGAGTAAGTATAGAAGAAGTGTAGTGTATCCCTCTATTTCTAAGTGCAATGCCAAGAGGTGTAGCTGTTGCAAACATTTATATTGTAAATCAACTATTAAATCTAACGTTAATGGAAGACAATTTTCTGTAATTACTAATTCTGATCTTGATTGAAGATCATCTGATGTTATTTATGTTTTATCTTGAGAACAGAACGATTGTGGCATGCAATATGTTGGCCAAACTTGTAGATTTCTAAAAACTAGATTTTCTGAGCACTATCGTCGAACAAAAAAGCCTCGCAAAATTGATAATTTTCTTTATAGGCATTTCAAACAAACTAATCACTCAACTAGCAGTATTTCTATTCAGCCTGTTGAAAGATAATATATGGTGATAATTCCACTAAAAGATATAGAAATATTCTAAGCCATGAATTAGAATTAAAGTAGATAAAATATTACAAACACCACATCTACTTGGTTTTAATGATGATATTTACCATGAGGGTAACATTTCTAGATTACCTGATTTTGATGTTTTTTCTCTTTTAGATATCCGTAAACGTAATAACCGATCTCATGGTAAACGCAAAAATTGAAATTTAAAACGCAAAAATAAACATGTTTTAACTCTTTCAGAATTAAGTATCATCTTAAAAAATTCTGGCCGACATATGGCCCTTTCATGTTTAGTAACTCTATATCTTCACTTCGTAATTTGGATATTGAGGCTAATAAATTCTATGATAGAGCTCATGGACGTTATGATGCAGCAATTCTACCCCGATGTTACACTCAACATGCTCTTCAGCCATATATAGATTCCGAAATTAATCATATTAGGCATTTTATCAAAATTCAATTTGTCAACAAGGGGATTGAATTCATTAACTTACCCAGTATATTTAAAGATAAATCTGTTATCTCTTCTATTCCTACTTATTTTGAAAATAAGGAATCCCCTATCATATGTTATAAGTATAATAAACCTATTCGTAGTACTGTTTTAAACTATAACAAATTAGTAACAGAACTTGATATCGAAAATTATATTCCTGACTCTTGAGATTGCAAAGACTCTAAGTATTGCTATCAACCCGCTGGTCATATAGTCACAGGGGATTTAAAAATCATAACTGATTCAAGAGTTCGGTCTATTATATGTAAGGGACCTAAATATAGGTTTCCTGTGCCAATAGACTTCAAATCATGTCGTGAGGAAATTGCAGGAGCCTAACAAGAATTTTGTAATAGCTGGTGTAAACGTGAGCATGTTGAGTCTAATGCCTTAAATAGTTGGAAACTAAATATTTTTTAAATTATTGATGGTAGAATTTCATTTTATTGCAACAATTTAGATCTTCTACCACCTAAACCTAAATTCACTTTTAGACACATGAAGAAAGAGATCCAGGAATTCCATAGGAATTTTGTTTTGGCCCCCGCAGATTAGGCTGCTAACAATGTTGTGGTCGTTTAAAAAACATACCATATTAACACCCTAAAGCAAGAACTTAGCACTGCAAAAACATATGATCATAACAGGCTTGATAAGACGTCTATCGTTGGTAGCCATCGATGCCATATGGCAGCTAAGTGTGGGTTGTTTGTTGATGAGGACCATAGGAAGCTTCCTAATAAAATATAGGTTTCCTGTGCCAATAGACTTCAAATCATGTCGTGAGGAAATTGCAGGAGCCTTACAAGAATTTTGTAATAGCTGGTGTAAACGTGAGCATGTTGAGTCTAATGCCTTAAATAGTTGGAAACTAAATATTTTCAAAATTATTAATGGTAGAATTTCATTTTATTGCAACAATTTAGATCATCTACCACCTAAACCTAAATTCACTTTTAGACACTTGAAGAAAGGGATCCAGGAATTCCATAAACTTCATAAACGGCCCTATAAGTCACGTTTTATTGCTAATTCTAGTGCATGTACAACTACTGAGTTGTTTATTCTTTTGACTTCTTGCCTCACATCAATTAAAACCATGTCATTAAATATTGCACAATAGTTTATGAAAGAAATGGTAAAAATTTATTTTGGTCTATTAAAAATTTAGGTGAAATTCTTAATAAATTGAAGTCTAGAGGTTTTCTAGCATCTGTTTGTCTACATATGATTTCTCTACTCTCTAAACTACATTGCCTCATAATATGATAAAAGAAAAACTAACAGAATTAATTGAACAAACATTTAACAGAGAGGTCTCACTTTATTTGGCTTGTAATGATAAAAATGCCTTTTTTACTTCTGAACAACCTAAACGATATAAATTGAGGTCATGTCAGAAAATGTGTGATGCGCTCCATTATCTTTTGGACAATATATTTATAAGATTTGGCTCAAAATTATATAGACAAATTGTCGGTATTCCAATGGGTACTAATTGTGCTCCTCTTGTTGCAGATTTGTTTTTGTTTTGTTATGAGAGAGACTTTATGTTGTCTCTGTCTGACAATAATCAAGCTGATATTATTGAAGCTTTTAACTCTACCTCCAGTAATTTAGATGACTTACTTGATATTGATAATCCTTATTTTGAACAAATGGTAAATCAGATATATCCCACTGAACTTCAGTTAAATAAGGCGAATTCTTCTGATACTGAAGCTCCGTTTTTGGACTTGAACTTGTCAATAACAAATGGCATAGTTTTTTCTAAAATTTATGATAAACGGGATGATTTTAATTTTGAAATAGTAAATTTTCCATTTCTTGATGGAGATGTTCCTCACTCTCCTTCCTATATTTCTCAGCTTATTCGTTTTGCTAGACAGTGTTCTAATGTTAATGACTTCAACAACAGAAACTTATTTTTAACTGCTAAATTATTAAAACAAGGTTATAGATATCATAAAATTCGAAAAGCATTTTCTAAATTCTACCACAGACACTCAGAGTTAATTGTTAAATACAACGTTTGGTTAAAAACTCTTCTGCAACGAGGCATATCAGAACCTATATTTTATGGTGATTTAGTCTATAAATTAAAACGAATTGTTGGAAAACCTAATTTTAGTGATCAATTCAAAAAGATATTAAAACGTTATATAAGGGTTGGATATAACTTGGATATCATGCGACAGTCTGCATGCCTAGTTTTATACCCAATCACGGTTTATAGCTATGGTTTCCTCTTTAATTGCACGATGGCGGGTCAGGCCTCAGGCTCTATGACGGCTCTGACGTTGTTACGATGTATAATGTAAGGAACAACAGAATCAGTGGTGGTTGCGTATACGCACAAATACGCAAAGGTTTAGGTATGCACCTGGTCACCTATACAAACCTAGATACGGTAGCTTTTCTACTATTAGTCCAATATAAGGGCGGTTTGTCTGAGATAGAGTTCATTGTGTCTTTATCTAGTAACGCTTGCATGATTTTGTTACTTTTCTTGAAGATCTTGGAGATCTTGTGCACTTATCACTATATAAAGGGTGGAATTGCCCATTCTTGTTAGGGGACATTATAAAGATACCATAGCGGGGTACAATATAGAGACGCTATACATTATTATAGAAAGGTACGTGAAGTTCTATATATTTGACTGTGTTGAAATTCTACATGACAGGGCTATGGCGATTTGTGTTATTGCATTGAATTGCCATGTCTCTGGCAAGTCACATTGTATTGAAATAATAAATCACTCGTTTTCTATTTTTTGGTCTGTTGAATCGGCCAGCATTCCGTGTACAGGTTCTATCGGGTGTTATCAATAACGTCCCAGTTTTTTGGCGAAAATAGCGATTGTTACGCACTTGCATATTAATCTACCCACATGCGTAGTGCCTAAAAAGCTTTTGGGACCATTCTTGCGGCTATAGAAAAGCTGTACGGATGGACTCCAAGGGTTATTTTGGCCAAAGGTGGTCGCAGGCCATGTCGGGTCTGCATATAAAACCATAATTATATGCTGGAAGGTTTACCGGAGACCGATAGGTGAATAAACAATTTTAGCAGCTAGGTTTTAAGTTGTTGTGATTTATATTGCGTTATTTGAAAGACAATTAAACTGCCAGTGATAGTCGACTTTCTGTAGCGACCTGTATGTGTCACATCGAGTTATATCTAACGCATATAAGAATAAGGGTTAGGTGCGTACACTACAACACACTTGCATAAATAAGGTGATAGCTGACATGTATGTTTAGAGATTAGGTAGGTGTTTTTTTTAACCAAAATACAAATAGAAATATTGTACGTTTTTCACGCATAAAACAGCAGAATGTAATATCTCAATTTTGATGTAAATATGTTTGACAAGGGGTCATAATTAGCTGTTTACAACTGATACGTTATACAAGAACAAAAATAGCGCGTGGGCAGGGTGATGTCTGACATAAACGTCCAAACGTTATGTCAGCACCACGCTGTTCAACGTTTTCCTGGAATTTCAAGAGAATTGGTATCAGTATTTGTAAACCTCGAAACTATCTTGATTACGTGACCTGAAAGGGAAAAAAGTCCATGGGTTCTTGATGTTTCGGCTGCGATAGCATCTCAAACCAGGGCGACGTTACAACAGCGTCCTGGAAATTTTTGTAACGTATGGGTTTGTTTGTTTGGCATAGGAGGTATTGTTTAGCGCTGACATAGGTCAGTCACTAAAAATACTTCTCTATTACACATTTTGAGTGTGGACATTTAGAAGAGCCAATCCATCCTAACCGTATGGAAGTCCTTAGCCATATACCCACGGGTGAGGGCTTATCGCGCGCTTATAGGGTTAGGCTGTAATTTTTAAAAATAAGACCACTGAAATTATTTTATTTTGTAAACTTGAAACGAACAACTCCATTATTGACGCAACAGAGTAATTCTGAGATTCTAAAAGTAGATTGTTTTTTGAAGAATTATCTCTGATTTGTGTCCCCTCCTACGTTGGAGGCCGAATGTTGGTGAACCACAGAATTTAGTACCTGAGGTCACTTAGTAGCTGTCCCCTCAGGCCACGAACAGCGCGGGATAAGATCCCAATATTCGCGACTATCTAAGTAGCCAGAACGAGTTGTTAGCCAACGGGCTGGAATTGTGATAAATAAACTTGACGTCCCAATACGGAGAGACGATCAAAACCATCTTATAAGAAATCCCATATAAATAAATTTGACGTCCCAATACGTAGAGACGATAAAAACCATGGCCAAGAAGATATAGTGTTCGCGAAACGCGTATACTAAAGAAAAGTACTCAACACCACGATATTTAAGTACCAAAGGGCCCATTTTTTTTCTTAGAGCTTGGATTGTATGTGAATCATATTCTTTACGTCTCTTTTTTCTGACTAGTTGACGTACATCTAGAGCAGGACACTCTAAGATTAATTCTAATTGAAATGATCTTAGAGTGGCAACTTGCCCTAGTATAGGATGGTCAACTAGCCAGAAATAATAGCGTAGGTGGCGTCATTGTATTATTAATGTGTTGTCGATGTTTTTTTAGTACATAAAGTACTGAAAAGTTATTACTAGTTGTGTGCATTATTTTTCCCTAGAAGCATCATCATCGCATAAAGGAATTTTCCAATAAGATTTCCCCTCTTCCTTCCTGACTGGCTTTATGTCGTAATAGACGTAAAGCTTTAATCGGTGGGTTGGTGCCTGATGCTTATCTGTAGCTGGACCCACCGTGGCTCGACTTGAGGTTTTCTTTAGCTCTGACTATCTGTGAGATATGAGCCCTTTTCTTTGTTTCATCATGGTGTAGTAATTTGATTAGTGTTTTTCCATGATGCTACATTGCATTAGTTAGATGGCCTCCACGCGAGCTGAACATTTCTTGTACTTCAACAACAGCAGAATCTAGGGCGAAGATTTGGTACCAGTAAAATGCATTTAAGCCCCCCGGTGGCTTAGGCTGCTGTCCGTTCTAAGGCGGTGGTTCTGTTGTTGTTCACTTTTTGTTTATTGTTATTCCCATTGTGGGAGTCTGTAATTGTTCTATGTTTTGTTGTATGTTACTTTATGTCCATTCTAGTATTGCAATCATCTTGCTGGGGAAGAGAGAGCTGATTGCTTTGCTTAATTTGTCTTCCTGGTGTCTCGTGATGGTTGAGCGGCTCTTCCTCGCGGTGCCACGGGATTGTCTGCAGTTTGTGATTGTGGTATTTCCTGATCATACTCACTTACTATTTTTGCTTTCTTTGGTTCATACCATAAACGGGAATACCGTGGATCCATGGCCAGCTACCATAATTGCACAAATAGTTTGAAAGCACTGAACAAAAATGCCCCCTGAGAAATAGATATGAAATATCTTTAAATGACCTCTTCTCTTGAACAACTGGCCGCATTCAACATAATTAAAAGAAGACGATACAGCAGACGATATTTAATCACGGTAATTAGCACCAGAGCTAAAGATTATCACATGGAATTATCAAATGGGCCTCACCGCGACAAAACCTGTCTTAGGGGTGTCCAACAAAGCGAGTTTAAACCCATTATCCTTAGCTACATAAACTAGCTAGAAGACTGAAATTTCGTTTGTATCAAGTTTACATATACTACTTTCCAAAAAAGGAAAAACAAAGGCGCTGATCAGACTGCGCGGATGCGCAGGCTGGTCTGCGCTTGTGTTGTTCGCAACCCCTAGAAGACAGGTTTTCTCGCGTTGCGGCCCAAATATTCTCTTTTCTTTAGCAAAAAGACAAAATGACTTCTGCAATGAAGGTTTAGGGCTTCCATAGAAAATGACATGTTACGTCGTGATTGCAGCCAAGGAGCTTATGGTTATCATATGGACTGACCAAGCATTTTCTTTTTTCAGCCATAATGCAAGATGACGTCTGTAGTGCAGGGTTTGTACTACCATAGAAGATGACATTAAGTCGCGATTAGCAGCGAAGGGGCTAATGGTTATCATGTGGACTGACCAAATACTGTATTGATTGCAGCCATAAGATAGGAAAACGACGTCTGCAAGTCAGGGTTTGGGGCCAACCCTAGAAGATGACATAAAGAAAATAGCATTAATTGACTTCTCTGTTACAGCTACATACATGGACAAGCTGAGGCCAATCTGCAAGCCATTAATTTTCTAATTTTGACAGCGGGAGTTCTGTGTTTGGTCCTTGTTTTGATATTCAGTACTTTGTGCAATCATCTTAATGAGGAAAAGAGAGCTGGATGCTTTATTGTAACTGTCTTCCTGATGTCTTGTGACAGTCAGTTTTCTGTGGCTGTTCCTTGCTGTGTCATGTGTTAGTCTGGGGTGTGTGATTGTGGTATTTCCCGATCATACTCACTTGCTTTTTTGTGAAATATAATTTGTCATAAATATGCAAGCTCAACAATTTTTGTTGAGACACATGTTTAAAGAATCTAAAAAAAGGATCCTCCGGCAAAAGAGAGAACCTACAGTATTAGAAAACAGCAGACTCGGTTTTATTGGGTCTGTTTATGAGAACTAATGGAAAGTGCAACAATTCTCACACCACAAGCAGTATTCTGGTTTCCGTCAGAAACCAATATTCCTGAAGAACCAGAATATGAAAAAATATCAACACTATATCGATGCACAGGGAGAAGTTGTAACAATCAATAATGAGATTAAGATAATGCACATCTTGTAATTTATATCTAGTACCTATAACTATATGAAGTCGTGTTTAAGTGGGGAAGTTTTGATGACGTGTTTTTTTTCCATTCTTTATGGGTTTTATTTTGTTGCTGTTCAGACCATATTTTTGCAAAGCTAACGTCCAACTGGGAATTCCCTTTGATGTGTTTTAATTCTTTACCAATGGAAGAAATATTAGCTTCATCGGTGTAGAAATCACAACAGCATTTCTTCAGGATAAGAAAAAATTATTAATGAATAACATAACTCATATTGAACAAAATATTGATCCTTGAGGAACGCCTGAATTAAATATTATACACATACAGCCAAGCAATGTGGACCCATGTCTGACCTCCAAGAGTTGCAGGTTGGTCTGGTTCCACATTATGTGCTACAGGGGCGTTTTAAGTGGACTAGTATACGATACAGCAGACGATATTTAGTCACTGTTATTAGTCGAAGATGTAATGTTTGTCACATGATCTGTCTAAATATTCTACTTTCCTTCAACCATTAGACAAGATGACGTCTGCAATGTAGGATTTGGGTTTACCATAGAAGATGACATGCTTGGTCCAGATTGGCAGCCAAAGGGCAAATGGTTATAACAAGGACTAACACAATATTCTATTTATTTCTGTCATAAGACAAGATGACGTCTGCAATGCAGGATTTGGGTTAACCATTGACGATGACATCTTAAGTCCAGATCAGAAGCCAAAAATAAGGGGCAAAGATCAGGAAGCAATTCAATCAAGTACCACACCTGACTCAGGATACAACATGGAAAATGTATAGTTCCCATACTTTCGTAGAGATTGATCATGAAATAATTTCTCAATCATTCTCCTCCCTTCCGCTAAATCGTTCAAGAAGGGTTGTTGTCAGTTACAAGCGAAAGTATGTGCACGAAGTACTGGTTAACTTTTTCTAGTTCTAGGTTAACTGTAGTTGTCCCTCCCCATGTTATGTGTCCATAATTAAGTACTGGTTATATATTTTTCTGATTTATTTTCCTCTTTATGATAGTTACATATGATACTAGTTTCACACAAGTGATAATTTTGATGAAATCGCTGAGCATAGTTTATAGATATGATTTATCATAAGTATGCAAGCCCAGCAATTTTTGAGACATATGTTTAACATTGTGATAATCAATTTTGAGTTATTAAAATGTGTGCATCTTGTAATTCTAATCTAGTACCTATAACCATATATGTGGTTTTGTCAAAATTTATATGCATTTTATTTTGTTTGCGACACATTTTTAATGTAAGTGTCTGATTGGTTATTCTAATTAGTGAATACTTTACTATTGATATGAACAGTAACGTCATCTGCAAGGAAATGAGAAAAAAAACACTATTTCAGGAAAGGAAATGGATAGTTTATGAATAATAGAAATAATATTGAACTTAGTATAGATCCTTGAGGAACACCTGAACTATACGGTATGAACATACAGACCAACAATGTAGACACAAGTCAGACCTTATGGGATTGCCTCGTTGAAATATATATGACCCTGCTCGATTGTGCAATGATTAAAACAGAAAGGATATAAAAATCAAAATGATCCTGATATTACCCTTAGCTTTCACTTCCCCTAGGAACGCAGTTGAAAAGAACGTCTATTTTCGATGTATTATATGAGACATTTTCTCACAAAATCAACAGTTTAATTGTTAAATTAGTCAGGAAAATCTCAGCCCCAAACTAACATTTTTTTAAACCAGCACATATAAGCTGATTTCTCATAATTTGGTGTCTTTTTGTGGGGTAAATGATAATTAAACATATATAGCGCATGAGTATAGCTGTGTATGCACATTTTTTCTGCACAGGGGTAAATGGATCTACTGGCAAACGTGATTATAATTATAATCAGTTCGAAACAACCATACATTTATTGAGGAAATAAAATGGAAATTTTAATTTTTAAAATCGCTTATATAATGAGTGCAAGGTTACATACACCATGTTTATGTAAACCTTTCTGAAGAGTTGTTTTTATATAAACTTGAAGAATATAAAAACAGCAAATATTAATAAAATGAGCTGTGCTTGTGATTTCCAACAATGTGGCATTTTGACAAGTGTAGACTCAGACGAGCCTGTGCAGCTTCCTTTTAAGCTTAGAAACTCCAAATGACATTCATTGAGTAGCTTCATATTCGTAGCATATTTAAGCGGTTAGGAAAGGCTCTGATCAGACTGCGTGTATGCGCAGGCTGGTCTGAGCCTTTGCTGGTAGTACATACCACACTTTTGGAAATCTTGTGTCGCGGTTCAAATCATATTGTTATATTCCAAATACTATATTTACAGTGTATGCTACATCAATCATTTATCTATGCTTAAAATGTATATATTTCATGCATAAAATTCACATGGAAATAGTATATGCCACAAATGATAAGTCAACTTTCAAAACAAATTGAGACCATATCAACAATTACTTAATGATGTAAAGAAACACCTATGAATTGTTTGCCTGTTGGTAATCTTTGCGAATTTCAGAGCTAGTTTTTTGCCCAACAAATGTTTGGGCTTGATCTGGAATCGATATGTTATAAGGGTCACTTTAAAAAAAAGGCTGCTACAAGTCATTTATCCCTGTGGTATTATTTCTGACACTTCTTGCTTGAAGCTACTGCGAGGGGGTGCTTAGATGCATTTTACTGGCCAAATCTTCGCCCTAGATTCTGCTGTTATTAAAACACAATAAGGTTTAACTCGCGTGAAGGCTATTCGTCATCACAGAGAAACAATATATTCAAATTAAAGTACTATGATGAAACATAGAAATGGGCTCATCACTAACAGATAGTCAGAGCCAATAAAACCTCAAGTCCTAGCCAAAATCAAGCATCAAGAACCAGTTAATGACATGTGGGTCAAATTCAAAACAGGCTTTGTAGAGGCTGTAGAAAGGTTTATCCCATCAAAAATAACCAAAACAAAATACTCTGTGCCATGGATCTATGTAACCGTCAAACGGCTTGTAAAAAAGAGACATACTGATGTTAAGGTTTATTACAAGCAGTTCAGAGCAATGGTCCAGAAAGTATTGAGAGATGAGATGCTAACACGTTTCCAATATTTTTAAGTTTGGGAACGATAACTCAGATCCTGACACTCATGAAAAGATTAAAAATTTTGGTCACTTGTCACGCGTTTGGGATCACATCACTCAGAGAAAACGGAATTCTTAAGACAGATTCTAATGAAAAAGCCAACATTTGTAATAGGCAATTCCAATTAGCATTTACACGTGAAGATGACTCAGACCCACCCTCAGAAGGGGCTAGTCCATTCTCCTCCACTCTCCAAGGGGGACATAACAGTTGACCAAAAAGTGGTTGCCACACTGTTGGATGGACTACATGTTCATAAAGTACTGGCCCAGATGGACTGAATGTCAGAGTTCTTATAGTGTAACAATGAGTCTTTAGCTTGTTTGATGTACCAGATGAGTTGCAACAAGCAAATGTTTCTCGGGTCTTTAAAAAGGGTGAAAAATATGATGCTGCTAACTACAGGCCTGTGTTGCTCAAAACCCTAGAGCATATTTTAGTCAGCAACATCAACAAACGTTTAGCCTTAGATAGCATACTTGCTGGCTGTCAGCATGGTTTCTGAAGTCAGAGGTCTTGCAAAAACTAGTTGGTCCAGTTAGTGCATGACATCATCAGCAACCCGGATGGGGCTGTGAATCCTTGGCGCAAACAGGCAGATTTAAGAAGAGAGACATGTTTGCTTTATTGTAACTGTCTTCCTGATGTCTTGTGACAGTCAGTGTTCTGTGGCTCTTCCTTGCAGTGTCATGAGTTAGTCTGCGGTGTGTGATTGTGGTATTTCCTGATCATACTCACTTGCTTTTTTGTGAAATATAATTTGTCATCAATATGCAAGCTCAACAATTTTTGTTGAGACATGTTTAGATAATCATGCAAAATGGATCCTCCGGCATTAGAGAGAACCTATAGTATTTGAAAGCAGCAGACTCGGTTTTATTGAGTCTGTTGTTGAGAACTAAAGGAATGTGCAACAATTCTCACACACCCCAAGCAGTATTCTGTTTTCTGTCAGAAACCAATATTCCTGAAGGACCAGAATTTGTAAAAAATATCAACACTATATCTATGCACAGGGAGAAGTTGTGATAATTAACTATAATTTTGAATAATGCACATCTTGTAATTTATATCTAGTACCTATAACTATAAGAAGTTGTGTTTCAGGGGGGATTGTTGGAGTGTTTGTTTTTTTATATATAGTTTTTGTTGTTTGGACCGTATGTTTGCAAAGCTAACGTCCAACTAGGAATTCTCTTTGTTGTGTTTTAATACATGTACTTTACTAATGTAAGAAATATAAGCTTTATTGGTGTAGAAATCACAACAGCAATACTTCAGGAAAAGAAAGAAAAATAATGAGTAACAAAAATCACATTGAGCACAATATTGATCCTTGAGGAACGCCTGTATTAAATATAATACAAAAACAAACAATGTGGACCCATATCCGACCTCCTAGAGTAGCAGGTTAATCTGGGTCCACCTTATGTGCTAGAGGGGCGTTTTAAATGGACAGGTAGACGATACAGAAGACGATATTTAGTCACTTTAAGCAGTCAAAGATGTAATGTTTGTCACATGATCTGGCGAAATATTCTCTTTTCCTTCAACCATTAGACAAGATGACGTCTGCAATGTAGGATTTGGGTTTACCATAGAAAGATGACATGCTTAGTCCAGATTGGCAGCCAAAGGACTGATGGTTAACAAAATTCTATTCAATTCAGCCATGAGACAAGATGACGTCTGCAATGCAGGATATGGGTTAACCATAGACGATGACATCTTAAGTCCAGATTGTCAGCCAAAAGTATGAAAGGCGGCAAAGATCAGGAAGCAATACAATCATGTACCGAACTTGACACAGGATACCACATGGGAAAGTGACAAAAGAAAAATTAAAAAAAATAATGGTTAACACACAGACTCACACATTTTCTATTAATTTTAGCCAAACTACAAGATGACGTCTGCAATGCAGAGTTTGTGGCTACCATAGAAGAGGGCATGTTTAATCGCTATTAACGGCCAAAGAGTTAATGGTAATAAAATGGACTGACTCAATATTCTACTTATTTTAGTCAAACTACAAGATGACGTCTGCAATGCAGAGTTTGTGGCTACCATAGAAGATGACATGTTTAATCGCTATTAACGGCCAAAGAGTTAATGGTAATAAAATGGACTGACTCAATATTGTATTTATTTCAGTCAAACTACAAGATGACGTCTGCAAAGCCGAGTTTGTGGCTACCATAGAAGATGGCATGTTTAATCGCTATTGACAGCCAAAGAGTTAATGGTTATAAAAGGGACTGACTCAATATTCTTTTTTTAGTCAAACTATAAGATGACGTCTGCAATGCAGAGTTTGTGGCTACCATAGAATATGACATGTTTAATCGCAATTAACAGCCAAAGAGTTAATGGTTATAGAATGGTCTGACTCAATATTCTATTTATTTTAGGCAAACTACAAGATGACGTCTGCAGTGCAGAGTTTGTGGCTACCATAGAAGAGGACATGTTTAATAGCTATTTACAACCAAAGAGTTAATGGTTATAAAATGTACTGACTCAATATTCTATTTATTTTAGGCATAAGATAAGATGACGTCTTCAAAGCAGGGTTTGTGGCAAACATAGAAGATGACATGAAAAAAGTGGCATCAATTGACTTCTCTATAGCAGTTCCAGACATCAACAAGCTAGAGTCCATTGGCATGCTGAATATTTTGTTATAAATCTGGGGTCAAGGTCAAAGTTGAAATCACATCAGGCAAGATGCAGGATTTGGGTTTACCATAGAAGATGACATGATAAGTCGTGATTGGCAGCCAAAGGACTAATGGTTACCACATGGACAAACACAATATTCTATTTATTTTAGACAAACTACAGGATGACGTCTGCAATGCAGAGTTTGTGGCTACCATAGAAGATGACATGAAGAAAGTGGCATCAACTGACTTCTCTATAGCAGCTCCATATATGAACAAGCTAAAGCCTATTGGCATGCTGGAAATTTTCTATAAATCTGGGGTCAAGGACAGAAGTTGAAATCGCAGTCAAGGCAACAGGTGCTTCAATCAGAACTGGCTAGATAAAATATACACGCCTCAGCTCAATGAACAATGACCAAACATAGTAAGTGAGTATCATCAGGAAATACCACAATCAAAAACGCAGACATCCCCGCGGCACTACGGGGAAGAGCCGCCCAACCACCATGAGATACCAGGAAGACAAACCAAGCAAAGCAACCAGCTCTCTCCTCCCCATCAAGATGATTGCAACACCAGAATGGACATAAAGTAACGTACAACAAAACATAGAGCAACCACAAACCAGGAAGGCTGTATACAAATAAAATGAGCCTGATATTATGCTCGGCTATAACTGCCAGCTTAAACGCAGTTGAAAATGTTGTTTATTGGCCTTGTAACAGCTTTGAACCAGGGACTCAGTAGTATACAGAGGGCGCCATATTGTCCACTTTTAGAGCTTGTAAGGTATTTGCTTTGAAATAAATACATAAGCGTGTTCTGCATAGGGGGCCTTTGGCTCAGCTTTTTTTGCATGTATTAAAATTAAATTGAAATATCCTGCTGCAACAGAGTGACAACCGCATGGATAATTAAGTTCTGTCATGGAAATAGAAACTATTAATCATCATTTTTGGGAATGTAACTATGTACAACATTTTTGGGCAAACCTGGCTACGTTTTTGCTGAGATATAATATAACAATGCATTTTAGCTTAAAGTATGTTACTTTTGGTATCACAGAAGGAGCACATTGTACAGAAACCCAGGTCAAAATTTGATTATATTGCTCAGAAAATATTTTATATTTAAAAACAAATGCCTTAAAACTCAACCAACAATATCACATTTTAAAGTGTACCTTAGTCAAAGAATAAATGTTGAAAAGCATATCTATTTTATAAAAAATAGACTTGCCCAATTTGACACAAAATGGGTGAATCTTAAACCATTAATATAGGACAATGCATAAACAAGAAAGGCGACTCTCTCTCTCTCTCTCTCTCTCTCTCTCTCTCTTTCTCTCTCTCAACTCCCTCTCCCTCTTTCCTTTTCTCCCCCCCGCCCCCCATTTTCTCATAAGTTGTTTCTGAATCCACCTTGTAAAACATATAGAGCTTTGATAAGCGAATATCAACTAGTCATACGTTGTTTTTACTAAAACGTGACAAAATGTATAACTCTGCAATGGAAAATAAGGCATGTATAAAATCTGTCTAAGAATTGTTCAAGACCTCCTTTTCTTGCTGATATAATGTATACTGAAGTAGCTTATCTATCAAAACATGCATTTGGGAGAGAAGTCATACATATTGAGAATACATCTTGTCATGTTTTATTGATAATGTGACACCTAAAGATTCATATTTTGTAGTATGACTATCTTATACATGTACCTGTGTATTGTAAAATGTATTGTGCTTGTATATGTTGTATGAAGATCTCATCCATCTAAAGATCAGTCAGAGAGTGGAGCAAACTACCATCAAGAGTTGTGTCTGCAGCCTTTCTGGAAGAATTCAGGTCCTCCCTCAGGGTATGACCTGCATCATTACTGACATTAGTGATATCACTGTGCATGTTTTACCCAGTTTTATCAACCTATACATTGAATTTGTCTTCCTGGCGTGCTGAACCTGATTATGCAGAACTAACTATGGTCTACGAATATACCAGCTGATTTAAAGGAAGAAGAACCTTAACTAATATGTCTTTTCAAATGAAATATAGATATCCAGAAATGTATAATTATATATATATCCAAATGTATAGTTATGTACTTCAAAGGAGACAATATACCTAAATTGAAACATAGGAGACTATGTTTATATTTTGATTCAGATATGTTATTTTGAATAAGATGTTAACGAACTGATAACTAACTTTACTATAAACTTCTTGATTGTCAAGAAGGTAGGCTTTTTTGGAACTTTTGTTGTCGAGCGATTAGACCGAAACAGAAACTTTATTTCTTGGGTGCAGTCTGGTCCAGGTCTTGGCTTGGAAAATGAAATGTGTATTGAGGACTCTTTTAATTGTGTATATTCAGGAGTACAAAACCTTAAGAGCTTTATACGTTACTATTGCTTTTTTATATAGTAAGTGCTTGTCTATTGGCATCCATTTCAGAAATTCTTCCAGATCTTTTGTAGAAATGATATAATGGGAGCTTCCTTTTTTAAGTTTAAATAGTCGTTCTAGGATAGCTATAGTTGTTCCTCCCCATGTTATGTGTCTGTTGTCAATTAGTGGTTAAATATTTTTCTGATTGATTTTCCTCTGTATGATAGTAACAAAAGATAAAAGTTTTCATACAAGTGATATCTTTGATGAAATCGCTGAGCATAGTTTATAGATATGATTTATCATCAGTATGCAAGCCCAGCAATTTTTGTGGAGACACATGTCTAACATTGTGATAGTCAATTCAATTATGAGGTGTAAAAATGTATGCATATTATAATCTTAATCTAGTTCCTATAACCATATATGTGGTTTTGTCAAAATTTAGATGCATTTTGTTTTGTTTGAGCCACATTGTTAATGTTAGCGTCTGATTGGTAATTCTAATTTGTTAATACTTTACTATTGGTATGAACAGTAACGTCATCTGCAAAGAAATGAGAAAAAATACTATTTCATGAAAGGAAATGGATAGTTTATGAATAATAGAAATAATATTCAACACAATATTGATCCTTGAGGAACGCCTGCATTAACTATTATACACGTACAGACAAACAATGTGGACCCATGTCCAACATCCTAGAATAGCAGGTTGATTTGGTTCCACATTATGTGCTACAGGGGCGTTTCAAATGGACAGGTATACGATACAGCAGATGATATTTAGTCACTGTTATTAGTCAAAGATGTAATGTTTGTCACATGATCTGTTTAAATATTCCATTTTCCTTCAACCATTAGACAAGATGACGTCTGCAATGTAGGATTTGGGTTTACCATAGAAGATGACATGCTTGAACCAGATTGGCAGCCAAAGGACTAATGGTTATCACACGGACTGACACAATATTCTATTTAATTTAGCCATAAGACAAGATGACGTCTGCAATGCAGGATTTGGGTTTACCATAGACGATGACATCTTAAGTCCAGATTGGCAGGCAAAAGTAAGAAAGGGGGCTAAGAATGGGAAGCAATACAATCAAGTACCACACCTGACTACCTGACGCATGATACCACATGGGAAAGTGACACAAGTATAATTAAACAAGAGGGCCAAGTGGCCCTTAGGCGGTCCCCTGAGTTTTGTTAAAGCTTACATATAGGTATCTGTAGAAAGCTGACCATGTCCACTAGATGATGCTTCATACCAATTCTAAATAGAATCTTGGCCCCAGGGGCATAATTTGACCAAACTTGGTAAAGTCCACTAGGTGATGCTATAAACCAAATATCAAGACTCTAAGCCTTATGGTTTCAGACAAGAAGATTTTTCGATGTTTTCCCTATATAAGCCAATTTGAAATATGTGACCCCGGGGTGGGCCATTTTTTGGCCCCAGGGGCATAATCCACAAGGAAACGCTCTTACCAAATATCATAGCTCTAGGCCTAATGGTTTTAGACAAGAAGATTTTTTTTCATGTATCTCTCTATTTAAGCCTATGTAAAGCATGTGACCCCCAGGGTGGGGACATTTTGGCCCCAGGGGTATATTTTGAACAAACTTGGTAGAAGACCACTAGATTATGCATCATAGCAAATATCAAGGCTCTAGGCCTTGTGGTTTCAGACAAGAAGATTTTTTCATGTTTTTAATTATATAAGCCAATGTAAATTATGTGACCCCGGGGCCAGGCCATTTTTGGCCCCAGGGGCATTATCCACAAGGTTATGCTACATACCAAATATCAAGGCTGTAGGCAATGTGATTTCAGACAAGAAGATTTTTTCATGTTTCTCCCTATATTAGACTATGTAAAGCATGTGACCCCTGAGGCAGGGTCTTTTTTTGCCCCAGGGGCATAATTTAAACAAACTTGTTAGAGGTCTACAAGGTGATGCTACATACCAAATATCAAAGCTCTAGGCCTTATGGTTTCAGACAAGAAGTCTTTTTCATGTTTCTTCCTATTAAAGCCTATGTATATATAAGCCAATGTAAATTATGTGACCCCCTGGGCCGGGCCAATTTTGGCCTAAGGGGCATAATCCTCAAGGTTATGCTACATACCAATTATCATGGCTCTAGGCCTAATGGTTTCAGACACGAAGATTTTTTCACGTTTCTCCCTATTTTAGCCTATATAAAGCATGTAACCCCCGGGGTGGGGCCATTTTGGCCCCAGGGGTATATTTGAACAAACTTGGTAGATGACCACTAGATAATGCATCATACCAAATATCAAGGCTCTAGGCCTTATGGTTTCAGACAAGAAGTCTTTTTCATGTTTCTTCCTATTAAAGCCTATGTACAGCATGTAACCTCCGGGGTGGGACCATTTTTTGCCCCAGGGGTTTAATTTGAACAAACTTAGTAGAAGTCTACTAGATGATGCTTCATGCCAAATATCAAGGCTCTAGGCCATGTGGTTTCAGACAAGAAGATTTTTTCATGTTTCTCCCTATATTAGACTATGTAAAGCATGTGACCCCTGGGGCAGGGTCATTTTTGGCCCCAGGGGCATAATTTAAACAAACTTGTTAGAGGTCTACAAGGTGATGCTACATACCAAATATCAAAGCTCTAGGCCTTATGGTTTCAGACAAGAAGATTTTTTTTATGTTTCTCCCTATATAAGCCTAAGTAAAGTTTGTGATCAATTTTGGCCCCAGGGGTCTAATTTGAACAAACTTGGTAGAGGTCCACCAGATGATGCTTCATACCAAATATCAAGGCTGTAGGCCTTGTGGATTCAGAAAAGAAGATTTTCTTATGTTTCTCCCTATAAAAGACTATGTAAAATCTGTGACCCCTGAGGAGAAGCCTTTTTTGGCCCCATGGCTATGATTTGAACAAATTGGTAGAAGTTTACCAGATAATACTACATACCAAAAATCAAGGCTCTAGGCCTTGTGGTTTCAGACAAGAAGATTTTTTATGTTGCTCCCTATATAAGCCTTTGTAAACCATGTGACCCTTGGGGCCAGGCCATTTTTGGCCCCAGGACTATAATTTGAACAAACTTGGTACAGGTCCACTAGATAATACTACATACCAAATATCAAGGCTCTAAGCCTTGTGGTTTCAGACAAGAAGATTTTTTCATGTTGGTCCCTATATAAGCCTATGTAAAGCATGTGATCTCTTGGCCCCAGGGGTCTAATTTGAACAAAATTGGTAGAGGTCTACCAGATGATGTTTCATACCAAATATCAAGGCTGTAGGCCTTGTGGATTCAGACAAGAAGGTTTTTTCATGTTTCTCCCTATAAAAGACTATGTAAAATCTGTGACCCCTGAGGAGAAGCCTTTTTTGGGCCCCATGGCTATGATTTGAACAAATTTGATAGAGGTTTACCAGATAATACTACATACCAAAAATCAAGGCTCTAGGCCTTGTGGTTTCAGACAAGAAGATTTTTTATGTTGCTCCTATATAAGCTTTTGTAAACCATGTGACCCTGGGGGGGGGCAGGCCATTTTTGGCCCCAGGACTATAATTTGAACATACTTGGTACATGTCCACTAGATGATACTACCCAGCAAACACATAACGTTAATGTAACGTTTGTGAAAGGTTCCAAAATGGTTACGTCGGACCTGACATTCTAAAAACGTTTTACAGACGTTACTTTGGGCAACATTGTCTTAAATCTATATATTCAGTATGAAAAAGTTTTTAAACAAAATACAGTTTTGTTTACAACATATGGGAACATTAACAAAGCCGTTGGTGTCATTTAATAAATGGTTGTAAAAACGTTCCTGATAAAACGTTTTTGAGTGACGTTAGTAAAACGTTTTTCAAACGTTTTTGAATAACGTTAATAAAACGTTGGATCTTGTCATTTTATCCTAACATTTTAAAAACGTCCTTATAACGTCAACTATTGATTCTTGCAAAAATATGATTACTGACTACAAGAACAAGCTAAACATTCAACTACGAAGGTATACGAAATGTTAAAGAATAATTTTGCCGCAAGGTCTCCCGTGATAAGCGTTGTAATGGTAGCTCATTAGTGCCTACCAACTACGCAATGATAAACGTTCTGCGGACGTTAGTAGCATGTTTTTAACTATACCTAGTATACCAGGCCAGAGTTTCGTATTTTGTGAAAGTTATTATTTATGCTATATACATGATATAAGTTACTAAGTTCTCTTAAGAATGCTTATTTAATTTTTTTTTGGGTTCTCAAATATTTTTCTTACTGAGATTTTCTTATTTCAATATTCTACGAAACGCTGTAGCGTAAAAAAATAATAAACCCACGCCGTTCGAGAACAAAGAAGATCAAGAAAGCGCTCCTTTACGGTAAGTTTTTTTCCATTTATTCGTAAGATTTTTTATCTTTATCTTAGTTAAATGTATCTTTTTACATAATATTCAGGCTGCGCATGTTTATTGTTTTTATAAAGTGTCTATCCTTACACCAGAGGTTGCACTTTACAGTGATAATGAGTTTTCGCGACCTGCTTTTGTTATTGTTTATTTTAATGCATGGTTTACAGCGGGTCAGGTTTTCAGTTGTGCACCAGTCATGGGTGCCAGGGTTCCTCCCATTTTGTGGGGCTAGTAAATGTGTCCTATTTAAAAACGTGCATTGATTATGATTGATCCACTGGCACTTGAGTCCCAAACCTCAATTAATAAGTTGGAAGCACCATCGGTATATCAACGAAGCTCAAAAGGCATTATCCTGTTGTTTGGATCGCGATCCAAATAAATATTAGACTAAATTTTGGATGCTGTCTCAGACGTAAAACACAGATTGACCGGAACTACTTTTTTGCGCAATAATATCAATATGTGTAGTAAACATAAAATTTGTATATGCTGGCGGGCGATCTGAAATTGACTACACTACACACGAGATCGAGCATTCAACAAATTCTGCCTACCGGGGGAAGTTTCCCACATGAAATGTTCTCTTTGATGGATATGTTGCAGAAAGATTAGCTCAGATAGTTGTTTGGAGTCAGTGTCTTAAAATTATGATCGTTTCAAGACCGATCCAAACAACAGGAGTATTAAGGCGACGAATTGGGTCAACTTACAAATGTATATCTGTATTTTTCCGACAAATGCATGTCCAGAAGGTCTAGTATGATGTTTATTCCGTAAATATTTATCATAGCTTTATATGTTAACGGACTAAATCCAGTTATACTTGACTTTTAAACTTGGATATATTGAAACGAAACAGCGGCACAAGATCTATCGCCATTTCATAATCGGCTGAATTTGTTTAAACTTAAGAGAAAGTTTACAATATTCGTCGCCTTAATACTCCTGTTGTTTGGATCGATTCTTGAAGGTCTGGTATGATGTTTATTCCATAAATATTTATCATGGTTTTATATGTTAACTGGCGTAATGCTCAAGTATGAGCGAGCCAGAGTAACGATAGAAAGAAATGGGACTTTTAAACTCAAATAATGGCACTACCGCCATTTCATAATCGGCTGAATTTGTTTGAAATTAGAGATAGTTTATCATATTCGTCGCCTTAATACTCCTGTTGTTTGGATCGCTTCTTCACTGAAGCCTTATATTTGTTTAATAAATAAAACTTTTAAAGAAACTAACCCCAAAAGATGCCAAGCCCCATTTTCTCTGAATTATCCCCCAAAGAAACCCTTTTCCCAGGGAAACTTCCCCTTGCGAGGCAATGTTTTAAGTTTCTGTTCTAGGGTGTTTCTGTCTATATATACTCCTGTTGTTTGGATAGCAACTTTGCTTAGTCTTAAAATGGTTGTATCTTTGACAAAGTCTGTATATATATACTCCTGTTATTTGGATCGCCTCCTCAGTGAGAGGTATAAAAAGTCTGATGCAAAAGTTAGAATTGCTATTTTTTCAGTTCAGTCAGTAGGTTAAACAAAGTCTACTTTGGTTGTAATTTCGTCGCCTTAATACTCCTGTTATTTGGATCGGGTCTTCATAAAAGCCTTTGTTCCTTTTAAGACACCAACCCCAAAAGATGCCAAGCCCCGTTTTCTCTAAATACTCCCCCAAAGAAAACCCTTTTCCCGGGGAAACTTCCCCTTGCGAGGCAATGGTTCATGTTACTGAACATCTATCTAGAGTGTTTCTCTCTCTATATATATATATACTCCTGTTGTTTGGATCGCTTTTGAAAAATATCTCATTGCCTATCTTTATACGGCTGCAACTTTGACAGAGTCTGTATATATATACTCCTGTTGTTTGGATCGCCTCGTAAGTGAAATGTAAGAAAATCCGATAGAAAGGCATAATATTTACGGAATAAACTGAATCATTCAATGTGTTTAACCTAATTACTCGCTTATAAAATAGTTCAGACACAGAAAGTAGTTCCTAAAATGTGTTGTTTGTGGCAATGTCGAATTGACAGAATAAAGTGGTCAATATTTATTTGGATCGCGATCCAAACAACAGGATAATGCCGCTCAAAATGCATGAAAACATCGAAAAAATCAATTTTATAAAGATAGTGTTTTTTTTTTGTTTTTTTTTTAAGTATAAATAGAGACATGGTATTGAAGTGGAAACTGGGTCAACTCGTTTGGACGGATCTCCTACCCCTCAAACGTATTAGTTTTTCTTCCACCCACCGTCGTTCGATAGTACAGTGATTACTCTATCTAGGGATATAGTCTACAAGTTTGAAAAACTCGCCTTTGCAGGAAAAAAAGTAGACAGTTTGTACTTTTCACGCAAACAAACATCATTTGACAAGCTAGCTACTCCGCTTTCTTTTACTTTCGTTTTCATGTTTGTTTATGGGTTATCTAATTGGCCGAGATCATATTGCGTCATTTCCGCGGTTCAATTAGCTGAAATCGGGAAAATGTCGCATTGGGTTTCGGCCAATCAGATAATCCGTAAGAAAACACGGTGAGCTTGTCAAATGATGTCTGTTTGCGAGAATTCTACAAACTGTCTATTTTTTTCCTGCAAAGGTGAGGTTTTCAAACTTGTGGACTATATCCTTAGATAGAGTAATCACTGTACTATCGAACGACGGTGGACATTTTGTTGGGCCTGATCTGGGTCCAAACTGTTAGCAAAGGTTATCAGCAGACAACAAAAGTCGCCCCTTGGGGGCAGAGTTAAATACAAAACAAAGTGTGGCTAAAACCTTGGCCAAAGTTAATATTTCATCTGGCTCCAACTTTTTCCATTTGGCTAAAGTGTTGGCTACAACAAATTCTGAGCCAGTGTAAGCCCTGAGAGCCCTTCTTCGTTTGCCTGCATGTGTATTATTTAAGCGCACTGTTTTTTGCCTGGAAACATTTTCTTTTTTCATTTATTTGGCAAAGAAATACACAACAAATGTAGATTTTGTTGTTTGTTTTGCTGATTTATGTCCCAGTATGGTCAGTTCAAGAAAATTTTGGAAAAAAAATTTGGTACAGGGTCGGTTGGGACGATTATTGTTTTTCTTGGCCTAAGAAAAAGATGTAGTGGGATTATATCTTAGTACAAACAGAACTTTATCCAGCAATTTTGGGAAAAGGCTCCTGGCCAATTTTGGGAAGAATTATCGACTTAATGTCAAAATTGTGAAAAATTTATCCACATAAAACATAACTATTGGAACAAAATTTATCTCCCCCAAAAAGGTATTTTAGATTATTTTATGCCAAACACAAGTGTTTAAGTAACATTCTGATATGGGTCTTTTATTCAAATAAAATACTTTTTTTTTTACATTCATAATTCGGAAAAATAGATGTGCAATGGGGAAGATGGCTTTTTTCCATTGGGAACGGGGCCGAAATTTGGCCCCACGGGTATGGCAGATAAGGCCCTGACCAAACAGTTAAGTTTGTTGCATGAATGACTTAATTACCTGTAAGTTGATAAGCATGTCTCCAGCATGTGAAACTAGTTAGATACAGCTTACCTGAGTCATGAGTTCAAGGTGACCTTTTGTGATGATATGATGTCTGTTACTATTCCATGCCTTAATCCGATTGCTGTGGCAACCAAATGTGAAAACTTTAGCAGTTATTGAAATACCTAACATGCCATAAAAATAGTAAACTATTTTCAAATAATAAAGGTCTTGATCGGACTGCGGATGTGCAGTCTGTTCTGTACCTTTGTTGTTCGAAAAACCCGGCAGACATGTTTTCTCACATCGAGGCCCATACATACACTCTTTTTAAATAATATAGATCTATACTCTTGTAAGCGGCATAGGTCCAGATCAGCTGGCTTCCCAAGAAGTCAGCTAATTAGGAACCAGGTTGTTTTCTGTACAATGTATGAGTTCATATTAAATCAAAATATGAATTACAGTATTGGGGTTAAACTTTCATTATAGTTGTCCCAGGACAAGTATATTGAAATTTCTTACTTGTCTTGAATGAAATAGGACCAAGTTGGGCATGAGCTAAAATAGAATTTTCTACTATATCAGGATTCTGGTCCAAGTATAAAAGTATTGCCTTTGAATGTTCCCCAAAATGCCCTCTACTAAGATTGTACTTGTAAACAGTTTCACTCTGTCAAACAAAATAGCCACTTTACCTATAAATAGAATTTAGAAGAATCTTTAAACGACATCTTCTGAACCATGACTGTTTCCCATAATAACCCCTACTGATAATTGCATGAACCATTCTGCTCCACAAACAAAATGATGACCGGAGGTAAACACAGTAATTTCTAAGAAAATTCTTTAAACCTCTTGACCAAATTTAAAATAATTTCACATACATGTTCCACTTACATGTACACCCAAGGCCAAAAAAAATATGTGTGTTTACTATTTGATGAAAATTTCAAACAGGGTAGGTCGGTCGATTTTCTTTTTTATTTAATTTGAAATAGGGTAGGTAGGTCGGGTCGATTTTTTTTCACTCGATTTTTTTTTCGCTATTTATGTACCAAGGTTTGGAAAGAAAAAAATAAGCGATAATGTAAATTACTCGGTTTGTTTTGTTTTATATGAAAAGAATATTATTGAGAAAAGAACAAGAAAACATTTTCAAACTGAAAATCAAACTGATGGGCTGGTTCACATAGCCACAGATAAGGCTGCGTATTGCGTATTTAAGCAATTGCTTGGACCCAAAAACGCAATTAATAAATTAATTTCTGTGCGTACAAAAACGCAATAAAAATTCTTGATACTCAATTCAGAACTTTTTCATAGCTTATGACGCTTTGCGATTGCCTTTTTTGTATACAACACTGGCAATTGTTCCAAATCTAGTATATTAAATTGTAAACCAGTCCAGGAACATTCTTATCGCTATTTAGCGGTACCCATCATTTAGACAATAACGACATTCATCTCACTTTACGATAACAATGGCGAAACATGGGCGAAAAAGCAAACAAATAATATCTTCTCGTACAGTAGTAACTCAACTTTATTACTGCGTTGAAGAATCATAGATGACTTGATAAATATGTTGGATTTTCGAAATAAGTGGGAAATAGCGGTCTCAGATGTACTAAAGCAGTATTGTCAGTGGGCTTTCTGAAAGTGAAACCGAAAGTAAACCAAAAAAAAATCAGGAGAAACTAGCGCAGGCTGGGTTTCATTGCTTATTTGCTTTCAGATGGATACCCAATACAAAAACTTGAAATACCCAATTTAAAATTTGAAATACCCAATAAAGCCAAAAAGAGGTGGGTAAATACCCAATTGCTTCCAATCCTTATCTGGAGCTATGGTTCATTTATGACAAAATCCAAAGGCAAAGCACAGATTTTCCCCTACATTATCTTAGACACTGAAGAAAAGGAACATATCTGGCATTCTTGTAAATAATAAAGCGTGAGTTAGTGTAGTCAGTGATAAATGAGTTTAACTTTCTTTCTTCTGATACTTTCAACATCAAGCAACAGAAGAGGGAAATAAGCCCAAAGAAGAAAGACGTCATCGCCTGGATGGTTGTCATTAAATATCTCAAGTCATCTGGTGATGACTTGTTGCTTCAAACAAGCTTTTCTGATCATGGTGATCACATTTTTTGAAAAGAAAAGCGACAAGAACGCTGCCAGGGATTGACAAAAACCGCAGATATCCATAAAATGTTCGACTACATACCGAATAGAATCAGTGAAAAATTTGAATACCGGTACTAAAATCCGGGACCGCTGAAGCAGGACCGGAAAACAGTCTCGTTTTTTTATTTTCTGAGAAAAAATGGTAGGGTCGGCAGCGCCCTAGATAAGCTTTTGGGCTAATTGGATATTTACGCAACCTGGTTATCCTCAATTGCGTACTTGCATATTGTTTTACGCCACGTTTTTTTTTTTCTGTGATTACACCTTTTCTTATTGCATGAAGCCATCAGGAATGTGCTTGCATATTTATTCACTCCCATCGTCTGCCTTTCTAAAGTATCAAACTCGCGGATTTTATTGTACCTGAAGCAAATCTCATCCCCTTGTTGTTTTTCGAGCGTGTATACTTTGCAAAGTTTCACTTTTATCTTAGTGTTTTTCCGCGAAATACTGGACTGGGCACCGATATTTTCATAAAACTGGAGTATATTGCGCGCTCGCTAGTAAAAATAAAATCAATACCCGACTGGCATTTGTTTATTAGCCGAATGGAAACGAAATGGACCAAATGGTACGCAATGACATCGCATGTAATTGCATACTGATCGTCAGAATTTCTTTTCGGTACGCGCACATTTCATTTTAATTGCTTTTTTGATGCTTTTAATTGCGTTTTTACGCAAATACGCTGCTTATCTAGGGTGCTGGGGTCGGTCGGCAAACCGTAAACACACCCTTTTTTTTTGGCCCAATATCCCCAAGTCCCAGTGAACTACTCCTGGGGCATGACCCCAGCACCAGAATGCAAATTCCTTTCAATGGGTTCTCTATCTTTTATTTGTGAAAACACACACAAAGTGTGGTATTAAAATCTTTGAAATTGACATAAAGTATAAATTATACACACACAAAGTGTGGTATTAAAATGGCGATCGCTATTGACAGCCGGCTGTCAGCAGCGAAATCGCTATTGCCAGCCGGCTGTCACCAGCGAATTCGCTATTGCCAGCCGGCTGTCACCAGCGAATTCGCTGCTGACAGCCAGTATGATTTGTGGATGAAACTGGGGGGTCTATTACATGGTCAATATGTTTGTCTAATGGTCCTTACTTTAAATAATTGTGTGAACATTCATTATTGCAAAGAGTGCAGTGGCTCAGTGGTAGAGTGCTTGACACAAGATTGAGGAGTTGCAGGTTCTAGCCTCACTGGAGGCACTGTGTTGCATCCTTGAGCAATGCCATTTATCCCCTGCTGAGTACTGGTTCAACCAGGAAGACCCTTCCTGACATTACTGAAAAACTGTTGACTGGTGTAAAGGATCAAATCAAACAATAATTGAAAAATTATTGTTTTATATGCTGTGATAAATGATTGGCTTGTGAAATGTCCTTTGCAATATGGTGAGGACTTAACTACACTGATTCATTTCACCATTGACTGTTTCCACATCCTTATCATAGGGCCCTCTTATACAGCATCTGACTATGGCATCCCATGGGCTTTTTGGTCAGCATTTTGACTGAAATGCAGGTCATGAAATAAAAAAAGACCTGTCTATTTTCAATCCAACGATGTGAGAGAAAATACACTTTAAAAAATAAAAATGTAACCGAGGTAATTTTTGTCATTATAAATTTTGACTAAAACTCACGATTAGGAGTTCCAAACAGAAATTTTAGCTTATTTAAAGAAAAAGGTGAGATAAAACTGGAATACTCAAAGACAGGTTTTCCAATTTCAGGCTCAACACACGCATAAGAGGAAGGCCAAAAACAATTAAGAATATTAAAGAATTTATTTTTCTGTCTTAAATAAAGTACTAATAGAGAATATACAATGTATGTACATAGTATATAAATGGGGGAAAGTTTTCAGGATTATTCCTGAATTCAGTATATTTTCACAGAAAGTCAGCCTCAAAATACTGAATTAGGCAGCTTGTAGCTTCTATGATTCATTTTTGGATAGTTTACAAAACATTGATTTATATTTTGTAAGCATACTGCAAGTTTTATATGGGTTTGTATTTGCAAAGTTCAGGATTTTGGAAATTTTGAACTTTCACCCATTGAAATATATGTGTTACCATACTATACAGCTGCTGTTGCCATTTCCTTTTTCTATAACAAATACTCAGACTCTGAAATATGCGTGGTAGTTTTATTCAGATACTGACTTAGACTCTTGGCTCCCTGATGGTTCATCAACACTTTTTTTTAGAATTTAGACTATTTCTCTGGCTGATTTCAAGGGAAAAAATCAAAGCGGTTTACGTGGATTCAATTGTGGAACAAACTGTAATTCCCCTGGTATTTGAGGTTCGATTGTCTCGTAATGATCCAGATGCTTCCCCATAGCAAGGAGAAAATCAGTGTAACGCTCCCATAATGCTTGCAATGTATAAATTTCTATATTTTCAAAGCCAAGCCTAAGTTCAAAAGCAATTTTCTGGAGACCTAATTTGTGGGGCGAAACATCTTCTGATTCTCTATGTTTTCCAAAATGCCTATAGAAACGTTTTTATATGTATGATGGTACAGGCAATCTTCTACTGCTAAATCATACATTGTTGCTAGCCTAAGTAAGTAAGGGTGCAAAGATCAGGAATCGGTACAATCGAGTACCAAACCTGGCCCAGGATACCAATGGGAAAGTGACAAACTCAGTTATACACCACAAACGAGAGCCAAGAGGTCAGCCATTTCCCAGCAGGTGACCACAAGGCAGAAATAAAAAGACGCGCACAAAGGCATAACAAACACAAGACAGATAAAAACAACATTAAAAATCCACAAAAGAAGTACCGCCTTAGAACGTTCAGTAAAATATTTTACTGGAAAGCTTAACCAGCATCTGTAAATCAAATTATGACTATGACATAATCTATTTTGACTTAGGTAATGTCAGTACTGGGTTTAAGCCCTCCCTTGAAGTGTGAAGGCAAAGATGCAAAGTGATTTATCTAGTGATGGTAATGATCGCGTAGACGGCCTAGAATCGCAAGAAGTAGACGCCTCTTCTGAAGTATCCGTATGCCTCTTAGTACTTAGCTTTTACCTAGCTATGAGGAATGCAGACATGAAACTTGAAAAACAAGGTCTGTGATATGTAACCGTCTTTTCCTGGCAATTAAGGTGTTTGGGGCCTACCAATCTCAATAAGTCAATTACATCTATGTTGCCTTAGTCACAGTACTCCCATCGGTCAGATGCTGCTTGTATCAGCTTGTCAAACCCATCCTCGCCAAGAGCAGACATCTTCTTGCTTTTAACCAATGTTGGCAAATGATGCACATCTGTTCATCAAACGAGCTGCAGGCACCTGCCTGTTGCAGGTCATTTCAGATAAGAAATAAATAGTCTTGCTTTTGTGGGTTGGACCTCAGACTATGAAGGTTCCTACTTAAAGACTTATCTATAGATGAGATGATTTGGGCCTGATGCTGCGTCTGTTGTCGGTTCCTCCAGGGTTTAATTGTTGGATTCATTTTGCTCCAGTATTCAGGAAATGATTCATGGATAAGTATGTGGCCTTTCATGCAAACCAAACATCTATGTTTCCTAATCAACTACATAATTAATGACGAGGTTGGTACCATAAAACTAGTTTAAACCCTCAAGCAATTTTCTTACTGACTGTTCCAAGGCGGTGTCTCTTTTGTGGATCTTTTTCGTTATTTGTTATTTTTGTTTGTCTTTGCCAATACACAGTATGTAAACTGAAATAAACATCCTGTACCCGTTTCTCCTAGCTCTCGCCTTATACATTATGAAGTACAGCACTCGTGCGTAACCAGTTGTCGGAAATCGTGATGTGAGAGTTGTTGGTACAGCTGTAATTGCGAGGGACCGCCATTTAAAATTCATTTTTTCCATAGATCATAGTAACTGTTACAGTTACAACCATGTAATCATGTATACATGTGATTGTCAATTCCACTAAAACCATGCAAACTGGCATTTAAGATCGTTTTCGACACACAACGGCTCTGATTGTGAGCAAGTCATTTTTTAACAAAGCAAAATGCAAAGGAGGAAACCTTTAAAATCATGGAATTAAACGGAATAAAATAGATAAAATGGCTTTTCTTACCTTGTTCGAATGTGTATTGTCTGTATCGCTAACAATATAAAACGAAATGTGTACATGTACACGCATTTTTCCGACTACTGCTTACGCACGAGTGCTGTTATTCATGTTTATAAGGCGAGAGCTAGGAGGAACGGGTACAGGATGTTTATTTCAGTTTACGTACTGTGAATAGTAGATGTCTGTTTGTTGCAACCTTGTAGTCACCTGTTGGGGAAGAGCTGACCTCTTGGCTCTCTTGAATGTGATGGTGTCTTGTGTTTTTGTCACTTTCCTATTCGGTGTCCTGGGTCAGGTGTGGTACTTGATTGTATCAATTCTTGATCTTTGCCTTCTTCCTTACTTTTAATAAAAGATGATATTGACTGATTTTAATTGATCAAGCTGTATTTGTGATGTCACAGAAAGTCACGCGAAAAGTATAATCAGTTTCGTTTTCTGTGTGTAAAAGATGCATTTGGTGCTCGGTGTTAATTATCACATCAGATGCGCAGGCGATTTCAATAAATACAGCGCACTAAGTGCAGACTGATCAGTGTACAGTATTGCGTTTCCAAGACAGCTTTAAATTTCATTCAAAAAATGTTAGATTAAATTACAATGACTTTTATTATGTGCTTTTTGCGAAAAATTGATAATTATCACAAATGTACATAAGCAATCCAGGCACTATGTAGTACCTGTACATACATACAGACGAACAGACAGCTGTGTTTGTGATCGCAGATGATAAAATTTCAACGATTTATCTAACTAGACATCAGTATTTCAGTTATTTGAAATAATTTGCAGCAAAATGCCAGTGTCTCTTAAGTTTAAGTACTGTGTTAAATGCGTTATACATCATTTTGTACCTATTGACCTTTGACCTCATATATTGACCTTAATAATGATCTGTGGTTTGGGCAACAGGCAAAAAATGAAAGAGGACATGTCCCTCAGTAACTTAGGCACTGTTGCCTTTCATGCCGCAAAAGTGCCCACAAACGTGTTTTCTAGCACTCTTATTTGCATTTTAACGCTAGACTATATCAAAAACCTATTTTGGTCAAACTTTGACATTCAAAGTGCTGGTGTGACCTTGAAAATAAGGTCAAGGTCACCAAACACTAATCAACTCTTAACCATATCCTAGCAATGTATCCATGCATGTTTGCAGGCCTTAATTTATCTAGGGGCCAACTCGCCCTGTGTGGCTAGTGGTCTTCATTGTTCACTCATCCTTACTAACCTTTTCATTTGTTTGGGTAAAGGCTTTTGAATTTTAAAGATTAATTAGAATATAAAGCGATTTTTTTTCACCTCCATCACAGGAAGTTAGTTCACATATTCATTCTATTGTTCAATAATTCAATAAGCAATTTGCACTGACTCCTCATGGAAGAGGGTCTGGATGGGGTATAATGATTAGTGAATAATGGCCCTTATTAGCTCACCTGAGCCGAAGGCTCATGGGTGAGCTAATAGTATACCAGTCACTCCGGCGTCCGTCCGTCGTCTGTCGTCCGTCGTCCGTCCGTCCACAATTTCAAACATATTCTCCTCTGAAACCACTGGGCGAATTGAACTCAAATTTCATATGGAGACTCCTTAGGATGGGGGAACGAAAGTTTGTTCAAATGGTCCTGGTCACATGACCAAGATGGCCACCATGCCCATATATGGTAAAAACCCTTTAAAAATCTTCTTCTCCAGAACCAGAAGGCCGATGACCTTGGGACTTGGTATGTAGCATTGGGGTAGTGGGGCCTACCAAGTTTGTTCAAATGATGATCCTAGGTTGACCTTGACCTACTTAACGTCAAGGTCAAATGTGCTTTCTAATGCATTTAAATGGGAATTTTTTTGAAAAGTTGATTTTTTTGAAAACTGTAGAAGCCTTAGTCATTGGTCTCACTTGATATGTTTAACCCAATGAGAAAATGGCTATAAATGAGTTAAAAAGGTCAAGGTTGACCTTTGACCTTTCAGCTAAGTCACTCATATTGGAGTCCCATCAATATATTAAAACATAGATTTCTCACAAACCATTGGCCCAATTGAACTCGAATTTCATGTGAAGACTCCTTATGATAAGTTAGTCAAAATTTGTACAAAATATTTTGGTCACATGACCAAGATGGCCGCCATGCCCATATATGGTAAAAACCCTTTAAAAATCTTCTTCTCCAGAACCAGTAGGCCGGTAACCTTGGGACTTGGTATGTAGCATTGGAGATGTTGGGCCTACCAAGTTTGTTCAAATGATGATCCTAGGTTGACCTTGACCTACTTAACATCAAGGTCAAATTTGCTTCCTAATGCATTTAAATGGGATTTTTTTTGAAAAGTTGATTTTTTGAACGCTATTGAAGCCAAAGTCATTATTCTCACTTGATATGTTAAACCTAATGAGACAATGGCTATAAATAAGTTTCATAAGTCAAGGTTGACCTTTAACTTTTCAGCCAAGGTCGCTCATATTGGAGTCCTATCAACACATTAAAACATAGTTTCCTCGAGGCGAATTGAACTCAAATTTATTATGAAGACTCCTTATGATAGGTTAGCCAAAATTATACCAGTGTACTGGTCACATGACCAAGATGGCCAACACGCCCATATATGGTAAAACCCTTTAAATATCTTCTTCTCTGGAACTAAAAGGCCAATGGCCTTGGTACTTGGTATGTAGCATTGGGGATGTGGGCCCTACCAGATTTGCACAAATGATGAATCTAGGTTGACCTTGACCTACTTTATGGCAAGAACAAATTTGATTCCTAATGCGTTTTTATTTTTATACATGTAACTGTTTAAGCCAAAATCATAATGCTTGCCAGAAATGTTTAACCTAATGAGACAATGGTTTTATATAAGTACCAAATGTCAAGCTGACATGTGACCTTTTATCCAAGGCCACTCATTTGGACTGCCATATATCTATCTAAACATCTTTTTCTCAGAAATTGCTGGGCTGTTTGATGGAGTATTCATAAGATTGAGTAGGTCACTTGACCAAAATGGCTGCAACCCCCATATTTGGTAAAACAAAATATGTTTCATTATAAGCTGTAGTGACCTATTTTAACATTATTAAGGAGATCAGGTGAGCGCCTCAGGACCTTCAGGTCCTCTAGTTTATAATGAATAGTGAATAATGAGCCCAAAAAATAATGAATAGTGAATATTGAGGGCCTAAAAAATAATGAATAATCCTATTTTTTTAATGAATTGAAGAAAAAAATAATGAATAATGAATAGTAAGATTTATTTGCCACCTTTTGTACTATTAATGAATAATCGGTCTAATTTTATTGAATAACCCAAAATTTTAACGAGATGAATAATTTGCTAAATTTTTAATGAATAGTGAACACCAGACCCCCCCCCCCCATCCAGACCCTCATGGGAGTTGAATGGGGTGGTTAAAAGGTAGTTTGGGCATTTATTGAGTGTAGTTTATCCAGCATATTGTAGTTAACTCTTTGCCTGCAAGTGTTGTCTGTTGATAACCTTTGCAAACAGTTTTGTAATCAGATCAGGAGGAGTGACAAAATGTCGGGCCATATCTTAATACAAATTGTTTGACTCCCTGATGGTGTTCATTAAAATTAATTAAGAAAAGAAAGCAGATGACAAAATCCCCAAAAAATTCCCAGCAAGCAAAGAGTAAAAGGGTGTTCGTCAAGATAAATAAGGTTTAAATCATTCAGTCGATGGGACACCATTGCAAATACCCGCTTTTTATCTAACCAAAGCATCTGCAAAGTTTGAAGTTGCTATGGGAAACGGTTTAGGAGGAGATGGATTTACAAGAAATATTTAATTTGACCTTGATCAGGTCACATGAAGCACTGCCCTCTACATCATGTGACATATGTACCTGCAAACTTTGAAGTTGCTACAGCCAATGGTTAAGGAGATGCATTTACAAGAAAATACATTCTTTGACCTTGACCCCAAAGTCAATGTCACACAAAATGTTGCCCAGTGCCCTCTACAGCATGTGATCTATGCAGTTACTATGTCAAAAGGTTTAGGAGGAGATGCATTTACAAAAAATACATTCTTTGACCTTAGGATCAAGGTCACACAAAATATTGCCAAATATCAGGGCTCTAAGCATTGTGGTTTCAGACAAAAAGATTTTTTCCATGTTGGTCCCTATATAAGCCTATGTAATTTATGTGACCCCAGGGAGGGGCCATTTTTGGCCCCGTGGCTGTAATTTGAACAAAATTGGTAGAGGTCCACTAGGTGATGCAACATACCAAATATCAAAGTTCTAGGTCTTGTGGTTTTAAAGAAGATTTTTAAAGTTTTCATCTTGAAAATCTATTTTTAGCCTGTGTGACCTAGATATGCAATGGACCAGAACCATTTGAACAATTTTAAAAGAAGGTCATATAAGGATCATTTCTACCAAGTTTGGTCAAAATCCAGCCAGTAGCTCAGGAGGAGAAGTCGTTTGAAGCAATTGTTGACGACACGCTACGGACACGCTACGATCACAATAGCTCACCATGAGCCAATGTCTCAGGTGAGCTAAATCACATGGACTGACTTTATATTCTATTTATTTCAGGCATAAGATAAGATGACGTCTTCAAAGCAAGGTTTGTGGCTACCATAGAAGATGACATGAAGAAAGTGGCATCAATTGACTTCTCTATAGCAGCTCCATACATGTACAAGCTAAAGCCTATTGGCATGCTGGAAATTCTTTTTATTAATCTGGGGTCAAGTAATAGGTTGAAATCCCATAAGGCAACATGCAGGACTTGGGTTTATCACAGAAGATAACATGATAAGCCGAGATTGGCAGCAAAAGGGCTAATGGTTATCACCTGGACTGACACAATATTCTATTTATTTCAGCCAAACTACAAGATGACGTCTGCAATGCAGAGTTTGTGACTACCATAGAAGAGGGCATGTCTAATCGCAATAAACAACCAAAGAGTTAATGGTTATAAAGTGGACTGACTCAATATTCTATTTAATTCATCCATAGATAAGATGACGTCTTCAAAGCAGGGTTTGTGGCTACCATAGAAGATGACATGAAGAAAGTGTCATCAATTGACTGCTCTATAGCAGCTCCATAAATGAATAAGCTAAAGCCTATTGGCATGCTGAAAAATTTCAAATCTGGGGTCAAGGACAAAGGTGAAATCCCATATGGCATGATGCAGGATTTGGGTTTACCATAGAAGATGACATGATAATTCGTGATTGGCAGCCAAAGGGTTAATGGTTATAAAATGGACTGACTCAATATTCTATTTATTTTAGGCATAAGATAAGATGACAACTTCAAAGCAGGGTTTGTGGCTACCAGAAGATGACATGAAGAAAGTGGCATCAACTGACTTCTCTATAGCAGCTCCATATATGAACAAGCTAAAGCCTATTGGCAGGCTGGAAATTTTCTATAAATCTGGGGTCAAGGACAGAAGTTGAAATCGCAGTCAAGGCAACAGGTGCTTCAATCAGAACTGGCTAGATAAAATATACACGCCTCAGCTCAATGAACAATGACCAAACATAGTAAGTGAGTATGATCAGGAAATACCACAATCAAAAACGCAGACATCCCCGCGGCACCGCGGGGAAGAGCCGCCCAACCACCATGAGATACCAGGAAGACAAACCAAGCAAAGCAACCAGCTCTCTCCTCCCCATCAAGATGATTGCAACACCAGAATGGACATAAAGTAACGTACAACAAAACATAGAGCAACTACAAACCAGGAAGGCTGTATACAAATAAAATGAGCCTGATATTATGCTCGGCTATAACTGCCAGCTTAAACGCAGTTGAAAATGTTGTTTATTGGCCTTGTAACAGCTTTGAACCAGGGACTCAGTAGTATACATTGGGCGCCATATTGTCCACCTTTAGAGTTTGTAAGGTATTTGCTTTGAAATAAATACATAAGCGTGTTCTGCATAGGGGGCCTTTGGCTCATCTTTTTTTGCATGTATTAAAATTAAATTGAAATACTTTTGGTATCACAGAAAGAGCACATTGTATAGAAACCCAGGTCAAAAATTTGATTATATTGCTCGGAAAATATTTTATATTTAAAAACAAATGCCTTAAAACTCAACCAACATTATCACATTTTAAGGTGTACCTTAGTCAAAGAATAAATGTTGAAAAAGAATATATATATTATAAAAATAGACTTGCCCAATTTGACACAAAATGGGTGAATCTTAAACCATTAATAGAGGACAATGCATAAACAAGAAAGGCGACTCTCTCTCTCTCTCTCTCTCTCTCTCTCTCTCTCTCTCTCAACTCCCTCTCCCACTTTCCTTTTCTCCCCCCGCCCCCCATTTTCTCATAAGTTGTTTCTGAATCCACCTTGTAAAACATAAAGAGCTTTGATAAGCGAATATCAACTAGTCATACGTTGTTTTTACTAAAACGTGACAAAATGTATAACTCTGCAATGGAAAATAAGGCATGTATAAAATCTGTCTAAGAATTGTCCAAGACCTCCTTTTCTTGCTGATATAATGCATACTGAAGTAGCTTATCTATCAAAACATGCATTTGGGAGAGAAGACATTCATATTGAGAATACATCTTGTCATGTTTTTATTGATAATGTGACACCTTAAGATTCATATTTTGTAGTATGACTAACTTATACATGTACCTGTGTATTGTAAAATGTATTGTGCTTGTATATGTTGTATGATGTTGTTTCTGAAATAAAACAATTAATTACAAAAAAAAAGTTCTGTCATGGGAGAATATGCAACACAAACTACTCCAACAAGATCTCATCCATCTAAAGATCAGTCAGAGAGTAGAGCAAACTACCATCAAGAGTTGTGTCTGCAGCCTTTCTGGAAGAATTCAGGTCCTCCCTCAGGGTATGACCTGCATCATTACTGACATTAGTGATATCACTGTGCATGTTTTACCCAGTTTTATCAACCTATACATTGAATTTGTCTTCCTGGCGTGCTGAACCTGATTATGCAGAACTAACTATGGTCTAGGAATATACCAGCTGATTTAAAGGAAGAAGAACCTTAACTAATATGTATTTTCAAATGAAATATAGATATCCAGAAATGTATAATTATATATATATCCAAATGTATAGTTATGTACTTCGAAGGAGACAATATACCTAAATTGAAATATAGGAGACTATGTTTATATTTTGATTCAGATATGTTATTTTGAATAAGATGTTAACGAACTGATAACTAACTTTACTATAAACTTCTTGATTGTCAAGAAGATAGGCTTTTTTGGAACGTTTGTTGTCGAGCGATTAGACCGAAACAGAAACTTTATTTCTTGGGTGCAGTCTGGTCCAGGTCTTGGCTTGGAAAATGAAATGTGTATTGAGGACTCTTTTAAGTATGTATATTCAGGGGTACAAAACCTTAAGAGCTTTATACGTTACTATTGCTTTGTTATATAGTAAGTGCTTGTCTATTGGCATCCATTTCAGAAATTCTTCCTGATCTTTTGTAGAAATGATATAATGGGAGCTTCCTTTTTTAAGTTTAAATAGTCGTTCTAGGATAGCTATAGTTGTTCCTCCCCATGTTATGTGTCTGTTGTCAATTAGTGGTTAAATATTTTTCTGATTGATTTTCCTCTGTATGATAGTTACAAAAGATAATAGTTTTCATACCAGTGATATCTTTGATGAAATCGCTGAGCATAGTTTATAGATATGATTTATCATCAGTATGCAAGCCCAGCAATTTTTGTGGAGACACATGTCTAACATTGTGATAGTCAATTCAATTATGAGGTGTAAAAATGTGTGCATCTTGTAATCTTAATCTAGTTCCTATAACCATATATGTGGTTTTGTCAAAATTTAGATGCATTTTGTTTTGTTTGAGCCACATTGTTAATGTTAGCGTCTGATTGGTAATTCTAATTTGTTAATACTTTACTATTGGTATGAACAGTAACGTCATCTGCAAAGAATTGAGAAAAAACACTATTTCATGAAAGGAAATGGATAGTTTATGAATAATAGAAATAATATTGAGCACAATATTGATCCTTGAGGAACGCCTGCATTAACTATTATACACGTACAGACAAACAATGTGGACCCATGTCCAACATCCTAGAATAGCAGGTTGATCTGGTTCCACATTATGTGCTACAGGGACGTTTTAAATGGACTAGTATACGATACAGCAGATGATATTTAGTCACTGTTATTAGTCAAAGATGTAATGTTTGTCACACACAGGGAAAATGGAC
Source organism: Loripinus fragilis (assembly GCA_964019695.1). Taxonomy (NCBI): domain Eukaryota; kingdom Metazoa; phylum Mollusca; class Bivalvia; order Lucinida; family Lucinidae; genus Loripinus; species Loripinus fragilis. Next base: position 41,938,192 of record OZ026517.1, on the reverse strand, counting down.
AACTTTAAGATAAATAAGTTTTAGCTTAAAACTGCTTTATGGCATCCCTTTTTAGTGCTTTTACGCAGGAACTTAAAGGTGCGTTGATTTTAAGCACCTATCAGCAATTGCGTAAAAACACTAAAAAGGGATGCCATAAAGTTTTTACGCGTGTGCGTAATGGTGCTTAAATATGCTTTATAGAACTTTTCAGCAATAGTTTTAAGCTATGACAAAAGTTTTTACGAGCGACTTAAAAGTGCTTAATATATATGGATATTGTATTTTTACGCAGATAAATTAAAGGTACTTAAACGTATGTTTATACGCAGGAGAATTAAAAGTGCTTATGTAGCTATATTAAAACTAGAAAAATTTGAAGATTTTGGCGCGTAAACAGCATATGCAGTGGATTCAGTGCTGATGTAAAAATCAGCTTTTGACAAACATCTATGCAGTCTCACTCAATATATTTACCAAAGCCATGTTCAGTGAATTTTCTTTTGTACACCATAAATTTATGTGTCTCCAAATTATTAGTTAAGAAAAGATTTATTTAAATTTCAACATGTTCAATATGCTGTTAGATTTTCCATAATTACATTGCATACATTTAATTGTAATATAGGTCCCTGTCCCATACAGTCCAATGCTGATGTTGCAAAAAATATATACAAAATTTAACATAGTCTCACTTGGTTAATATTCATTAAACATGCATATTTTTGAAAATAGAATTCAAACTTTGGAAGGGTGCGTTTGTCACCAAAAGATTACTTTCAGCCCCAGGAACATGCGTTGGTTGTCGTATTATAGGTCACTGTTTTAAATAACTTGTGTTCGGGTGAACGTACGTGTACAGTAAGGACTGTGTAAAAATGTGATAACGTTTATCCATGTTGTGTATACACGTTTAAGAACACGTATCCACTTATCAGCAATAATTGCAATTATCATGCACATCTGGGGCTGATTAATGGACTGCTGCAACGTCTGCAGTAATAATTAAGATTATAACCAGTGAAGACGAGGACCACGTTGTACATTGGTCATTATTATATATCTTATAATCAAAAAATCGAAATAAATGATGTTTAAACCTTGCAAAAATTTAGTAGCTGATTTAGCCCATGCATTAAGCATAGCGTCTTTTATTGTGATGCATATGCAGTGCAGATCCAGATCAGATGCCACATAACGCACCGTCTGACCTGGGTCTCCACAGTGTACTTGCTAATACTATGTTAAAAATACCACCACACAACCTTTAATACGGAAATGGACTGGCCCAGTTTATGATAGTGGGAACATCCAATCTAAAATTATGATAAAATTTAAAAAATAAGAGGATAAAAAGATGCCACTTCAAAGGCATCGGTAGTCCGTTATTGATTTCGTTTTGTCCCCTTGTCTCAAAATCAAATGCAAACGCAGACGGGACGTCAAAACATCCGATCAAATTCAACTTGTCAGTGCCATAGGTGTAAAACGAGTCAACTAAATCAATGACAGCTCGTGTTACTTTCCGGAAAGTGGATACGAAACTGGTTCCATTTTTGGATAAGCAAATATCTGATCCACTGTAAACAAAATTACAATCTTGTACATGTACTTAGTCTCTGTAGCTGAGCATGACTTTCTCGCATACTGCGAAGTTATCGTTTTCTGGTCCATTTATGTCCTCGCGAGAAAACCTATGCTCTTGGTAAGAGTCAAATTAATGCCCAAACTAGCCTGCTCAGCTACATGGGATAGCTAGATATTTTAAATTTCTGTTATGACAAGCTGTCGAATAAGCGAATAACAAAGGCGTGGGTGCACAGACTGGTCCGCGCTTTTGTTGTTTGCAAAACCCGATGATGGGAATTTTCTGGCGTTTGGCTTAGGCAAGTGTTTGGTCGCGACTCACCTTTAGCAATGGTCATTTGAAAATATAATGAAGTTGGCCTACCGCGAAACCCAGGATAAGAGTTTGATTCAAGTAAACAGTTGTGACCATGACCTACGGAGTTGATGGCAACACACGTTATAATCATGTAAAATTATAATGTATTCCGTCTACCCTTGTATGAGATGTGGCCTAGACACGGAAGCGTGTCGAGCAAACGAAAAGTCCGCCAAACGTATTCTAAAGAACATTGTTTATTTCTTTTATGGTTATTGTTCACATTGATGACATATGCGAATCAAGAGAGAGGGACAGGGGTCCGGACCCCGCCTTCTGGCTATAGGATTCATTACCAATTCTGGTCTGAAACCCCTGAAAAATCACAAAGCATTCAATGTTGGACCATCATCGGCCCGCCAGCATAACGCCATTTAACATTCCAGGTAGTCTCTGAAGCTGGTCATCTTGGTTTTAGCATAATCTGAAGATATTCTTGCGAACGGATAGCTGCTCTTCTAAACATACTTCTAATTTTTTTAGGTAATAGTTATACCATGGGTCGTCCGCCTGTACGTGGAGATAATCCAAGGGCTTTAACGAGTGAATTATCTTCCGTTCAGGTGGACATACATGGTTTAACTATTTTATACCACCTACATTAGTGTAGACCTTGCACATAACGAGATTTATCGTGCTAAAGTTGGTAAGGGTGGTATAAAAGTGTAAACTGCGGACCACCACTCCCGCCAAAACTGCAGATCCCCTGGGATATGCGCATGCGTAAACTTAGTTTGGATATTTTGCAACCTGTTGGGCGTGAAAAGCTAAGGCTCAGATCAGCCTGCGCTTCCATGCAGTCTGGTCTGTGCCTTTGTTTTGCCCCTTGCAGCGTTTGTAATTTCGTGTTCGGCTGGGTTGAGTGCGATAGAGGGTTAACAGCCTCTGGGCCTGGTTCCTGAAACTGAGCTGCATGGTTTGGGTCTTGCGTGGTCGCAGACCTATTGGACAGGGCTGTCAATAAAAGCTCGTGGGCTGGGCTAACAATATTGTATTTAATCGGTATACATTAGAACTCTCAGGCTGAATCAACTCGTATTACCGTCATTCAGACAGTAGACTGGTATTAGACCAGTAAATAGAAAAATAGCAAAATATGTGCACATTCATAAACAAGCATTTACATCTCTGAAAAAAATCACTTACTGTCTTATTTGACTTGCAGAAAGCAGCGCATGTTTTTGTGATATGATCGTTCCCATATTTAGATGCAAAAAATAATATAAATTCTTTATTCTAAAATGTTTTACAGCGTAATATATAGATATTATCAACGCTCCTGTTATCATACCCTGAGTATTACTTCGCGATGGCAGGTGTGGATGGATACATAGGCTAATGTGGATGTTCATTGATCGCATATGCCGAAAAGCTTGTCACGTCTCATGATGTGTTGTAAATGCATTGGCATAATTTTAACATTAAATGATGCAATTATTTTCAAGTGATATGCGAATAACAACTTGAACATTGTACCTGTCGCTGAAAATACAGTATGACAGACAGACAGACTCGAGCGGGCATATAATCTTCACTTTCATGCACAGTTTGCTGATCAACTGTGTGTAGCTAACAGCAGATGACTTAGAGCAGACTATGGACGTCTCAATCTATTTTGGTGTTTATCTCCCGCAAAATGTCACGTCGGCAATGTACATGTACAGTAACGAATGCTATGTAGCGCTTGCATTACGAGTTCGGTTAATTATCGAGTTCGGTAGATCGTTTTATTTTAATTATCATTTAGAACACAGGTAACATTTACTATAAACACAGAGTCGTCTGTTGATGCTCAGTCATACAGGATTGTTTCTGCCCAGTCAGATCGGATTTCGCTTTCTGCTAGAATTCAGAACCCAAGATCCATAATCACAGACAGCCAACACTTTGATGAGACATTTTTGTTGTTCATGATAGTGGACAAGCATTTGATTGGTTTTCTTACTTTTTAACATTTATCCTGCTAAAATTTGTTTACACATTCGGTCATCTGCTTAATACACCTGCTGAATATTATCATTGAAGCAAGCAGTTATGAACCCTGATCAGCCTATCCTCAAGCAGCTTAACATGTGGCCATATTGTTTGCCACATAGACCACCAAAAACGAATAGCAAGAGGAGAGAGCAGACGAAGCAGGAAAAGATTTAAACCATTTTATATTCGCTACTCTGGTTAGGTTTGATTCGTTTGAGACCGAATATCATAAGCCTGAGTCTGGCTACTGCAGAAAACGGGTGAAAAGTACGATAAAAGTGAAGTATACGTGTATGAGACTTGCCCTCGTCTAGGCAGCTGTCAGTCACTGGCATAATTACATTTCCAGTGATTGTGTTCCGGTTACACGACCATAATTGATGACTGGTATTTAACTATCAAAGCAGAACTATTTTAGCAACGTTTCCATGGCAATTCCTGAATACCAAAGCATAAAACTACATATGCAAACGCTTGATAGTAGCAACACAGCTCTGTGTAACTTGTGGGTCTTATGACAGCATCATTGAAAGGTAGTAATAAATCAATTATAAGGCGTTGGTGTTAAAAAGGTCTTCTGGTGAATGGCATGGGGGAATTAAGCACTCTGTCCGATCAAAATGTATTAGATATAAACGCATGTATGAATAATGAAGTTAACAGGGTATACATTATATGCATTGTTTCTGTCCTAAACTATAAACTTTGGGCACTTGTTAGAGTGCGCCAAGCGAAGGATCAGATCAGCGTGTGTATCAACTTAGACTGAAGGGAGCATTCGCTGTACGCTTATTAGGTGGTCCAGGATCCATATTTAACGATATTAAATCCGAGTCATTTTAATCCATAAAAGTTACAAACTCCACGTTTTATAGCAAAACATTAGGCTAACATGTACAGGGGTCAATATAATTTTACTCTCGGGCTGCTTTTAGATTGCATGGCTTAATCACGGACATATTATACCGTCCATGTCTGATATACGGCTGTATAAAAATTGCATCTAAAACGTAGAGCAATAAGTATGAAAATATGCGATGCAGAGAGTTTTAAACAGGTTGAAAAAACAAATCAATGGCCACATATAATTATGATTTTCAAGGACGAATCTTGATGTGTCTAGTATTGTTCCGTGGCGTGGCACATACATGTATGCGTCGGTCCTACAGTATTAGAAACATTCTATGAATTACATGGCTTTGTTTATTTGGGAAAACACATGCGCTTTTGGTATTTCGCAGAGGGGACCAGCCGAGTCTCAGATGAGCCTGCTTTTTCGCGACAAAAAAATCACGCTAGAGAACCTTGTACTCGAACGGCGCAGTCATCTTGTGGTGTCCGCAGTCGACGAGTGCACAAAATATACTATTTTGGTTTGCTGTGATCCATTCTATGAGCCGGTACTTTACGGCTTTTAATTTTCACAATGTTTTTTTCATTTGGGATTATTGCTTAGGTTTGTAGTCCATTCTGGCCCAATAAGAGCCTTTAAATTTTAAAACCAGCAGAGGTCCAGTCAGTTTCTGGCTATTCAATTGGATTTTATGTGCCTGAAAGGTTTTCAATGACTAATAAGTGTGTTATTAAAGTCATCAATTATCATGTTATGTCGTCAAATAATGAAGAATACGTATCAGTGGAGGACTAGAAAGTTTGAAATGTTTCTGTTTATTATTTGCGAAGTGGCAAGCCATTTTTCTTCTGTACGCAAATTGTGAGTAGTCAAGTGGACTGTTCCATATGTCGAGTGCCTAAATATGTTATTTGTACGCATTCGTCAAGCTGTAACTGGACGCAGTCGATGGGAGCACGAGCGGTTTTGGGCAGCCAGAGCGATTGAGCTGCTGTTTATTTGTCTCCAGCGATGCCAAACGGTCTCGGCAACAATTTCAAAACAATGCCAATACATGAAACAAGCTGTGCTACATTCTGTTATAACCATTGCAAGGTTTGTTACTTAATTTATCACTGCTGGGCAAGCCATGCATTTTAGTGCATAAAATAACCAGGGTCACTGGCAAGTGATACGTAGATTAAGGTTAATGTTTTTACGGATTTCATAAAAAACATACATCACGGGTGGGCATCAGCGGAACTACCGCGAAATCGTGTCGACGTAAATTTGTTCCTTCGTCACATCTGGGACCTTTCGCGTTAGTGGCTTCGTCACACAATAACCAAACAAAGGTAGGTACTCTCGTTTGTTTAGATGTTTTGTAAAAGAATGAGCAAACTATGTAAAAATCCGGCAATGCTATTCCATGTAGATATGATTTACCTTGCTAAACAGGCCAAACTCGATGTTGAAAAAAGCTTTGCTCTGAGATGAGGACCGTAACCAATTCGAACCCAGTATGGGATTTCTTCAGTTTTATGTCAAAACGAAGAAAGTTTGCAGATCTTTTTGCCAGTTTTAGCTCAGAGCACGAGCATTTTACACATGACATGTACATAACAGCCCTTATTCGTCCTTCAGACGTAAAAAAATCGAACCGATCATTTACAATGAAGGAATGGTGCCAACGATTTCAGGCGCGGAGGCTCCTTTGCCATCGCGTTAGTTGTAACGTCACGCTCTAGTTCCTTGAAGGATACCATGTCAGTACATGCAGGCGCGGAGAAAAATGTGTGTATTATTAAAGTATCTGCTGAAACACCCCAATCGACCACCAATCCATCTCAAACGCTGCTCCCCATGTACAAACTAGCACAATTACCCCTGTCTCACCCTAAGACTCCCACAAAGTTTAGCTCAGCCTTTTGCGCAGATATGCTACAGATGCAAGTATCAGGTATCGTCCACTGGCCCCAAAAGACTTGAAGTGTGTTTATATGACTTATCTTCACGTATGTATGCGTCAGTACATGAGATTTTTCATTTATCGCAACTGTCACGAATCCAATAAGCCTGCGCATTTTTTTAAATTTCACCAGAGCTTTCGCTGCTCGCACACACAAAGTATGTGCGAGCAGCGAAAGCTCTGGTGAAACTTTAAAAATACGCAGGCTTATTGGATTCGTGGTGACAAACTCGCATGTACTGACAGATAAATTATAAAACACACTTCAAGTCTATTTGGGCCAGTGGACGATACCTGATACTTGCATCTGTAGCACATCTGCGCAAAAGGCTGAGCTAAAGGTTGTGGGAGTCTTGGGGTCGAGACAGAGGTAAGTGTGCTAGTTTGTACATGGGGAGCAGCGTTTGAGATGGATTGGTGGTCGATTTTGGTGTTTCAGCAGATACTTTAATAATACACACATTTTTCTCCGCGCCTGCATGTACTGACATGGTATCCTCCAAGGAACTAGAGCGTGACGTTACAACTAACGCGATGGCAAAGGAGCCTCCGCGCCTGAAAACGTTGGCACCATTCCTTCATAGTACATGATCGGTTCGATTTTTTTACGTCTGAAGGACGAATAAGGGCTGTTATGTACATGCCATGTGTAAAATGCTCGTGCTCTGAGCTAAATCTTGCAAACATCTGCAAACTTTCTTCGTTTTGACATAAAACTGAAGAAATCCCATACTGGGTTCGAATTGGTTACGGTCCTCATCTCAGAGCAAAGCTTTTTTCAACATCGAGTTTGGCCTGTTTAGCAAGGTCAATCATATCTACATGGAATAGCATTGCCGGATTTTTACATAGTTTGCTCATTCTTTTACAAAACATCAAAACAAGCGAGAGTACGTACCTTTGTTTGGCTTTTGTGTGACGATGCCACTAACGCGAAAGGTGCCGGATGTGACGAAGGAACAAATTTACGTTGACGCGATTTCGCGGTAGTTCCGCTGATGCCCACCCGTGTACATGCGCTTTACAGAATCATAAAAATCAATGAAACATGCGATTATGGCATAGTGCGTGCTTGAGGAGTATGCCTCTGCTGCATACCCTACTGCAAATGTGATGTTGATCATGGTATGGGGTCACAAATTACAGTGTATGTTTGAAATGCAAAGGACAATTATTATGCATGTTTTGACGTTCACAGCTGTCAGTGCTTCAGAGACACAATTTAATATGACGTGTTGATAGACATATGAACAGACAAACAAACTGGTGGTTTGTTTGAAAATTGGAACGCTTATGACACCCTCCTAGGGGGATAACCACCCACTTGTTCCCCTGAAATAAATAGGCTTGTTTCCCTGTTCCCCAAGAATCGAAAATTGTTTTCTTATGTTTCATGTTCCCCAATATTGCCTTTGTACCCTGTTCCACTCAAAATTTGACCTATGTTCCCTGTTCCCCTGGAATAAATGTCATTTTCCCCTGTTAACCAAAAGCCCTAAGAGGGACTCTTTTATATGGATGTCATATTTAGCCATATGCTTACCACGTAGAATAAAAAAGAGGTCAATAGGTGGTCGATCTGCGAATAAACGGATGGTCGGACGAAAGCTTGAAATGTCATTCCGATCTGGATCAAACTATTTGACACTAGCGGGGAAGAGTCGAGTTTGGTGTCAGATTGTTCCGGGGGCTTTGAGACAAGGCTTTATGTCCATTCTAGTTTTGAAATTGTGGTTGTGGTATTTTCTGATCATACTCACTTACTATTTTTGACAAAACTTGGAGCCTGATCTGGATCCAAATTGATCGAGCCTGTACCCAGAAACACCTATTATATTAGAAATCAGGCAACTGCCGTTTCGCTGGCGGGCCGATAGTGGCCCGTGATGGGATATTGGCTTGATATAGCTGTATAGTATTCCTTAAATCTGGTTATGATGACAAAATAGTATGCGGGGAAAAAAGAAACGGCATGCAAAACGTTGATAGATCTAGTGTGTTTCAGGAAGCATTTTAAAAATGAAAATGTCTGAGATTGATCATACAAACAGTTTAGACCAAGATCAGGCTCAGCAAAACGTCTAGCAGGACCCGAAGGAGTAAGGTCAGTAAGATTTACCCTGAAACAAAAACGTTGCTATATTTGGAACACGATGACACGTGTTGGGTATATGACGTAACTTTTGCAGTCTACATTGAAAACAACAAGTAATTCCTTCTGTTTGCCCTTTGTACTTTCGTCTAAAAGAGGCACTTTGGCAAACAGTGAAGGCCGCGATGAATTGCCGCAAGCATAATGGGTTTGCGCACTTTTCAGAGAAAAGCATTAAATTCTGGAAATAAACAAAATCTTTAAGGCCGAAAAAACGCTTATCACAAAAAAACTTGTCTGTTTTGTCTTCTGCTGGAACATTTTAGAAATGTTTTTTTGCAAACAGGGTAGGCTCAGTCTGATCTGGGTCAATGCTGTTCGCCGTTTTACTAACAGCAAAACTATTTAACGGTCGACCTTGGCAGATGATATGCCCAGCCAGTATCCAATCCCGGGCCACTATCGGCTTCAGTTCGGTCTGATCAGTATTCACTGCCTGGATTTACTGTCCATATGATGGGAGCGCAGTGGCTCAGTGGTAGAGCGCTTGACTCGAGATTAAAGGGTTGATGGTTCGAGCCTCACCGGCGGCACTGCGTTGTGTCCTTGAGAAAGACAAATTAATCCCTGCTTAGTACTGGTTCAACCAGGAAGACCCGTCCCGACATAACTAAAAAATTGTTGACTGGGACGTACAAAACTAAATCAAACAAACAAAAACTGTTCATATGGAGAAACCTATACTTATTAGCTACCTCCTGAGCAAACTGTGACAGCAAAGACTTTGATCCGCTACTTTCGCTGTGCAGGCTGGTTTTGGTTCGCTGCAGAGGTCAGTTCGTTGATTTTTGTCATGTAATGCACTTTGTTTTATTTGGGATGGTGATATTACGTATATATCATATTTGGTCAAGTCGAAAGTTCATGGTAAAAAGTAATTCAATGCATTGCTCAGAAGTTCAAATTTTGGTGTCAGTCGAAATAATGAGATAGAAAGCCAGCATTAAAATGAACAAGAATGAATCAATTCTAGCCAACAGGTACTGAGATATGGTTCCGGTGTTGACGGACGGAATGGACGGACGGGCGACGCCAAACTATATCCCTCCGACTTAGTCGGGGATAATTAGAAGGGGAACTGTCGCGATTTATGCGTTTAGATGCCGATACTTTGTAATGAGAGGTTGAAATACAAGGTAAAACTCATCTGAATTTCAAGTTCATAAGTCATGGAATTAGAAATTATGAGATAACGCTTGATCCTAAACACGACGCAAACTAAACTTTAAATTCAATATCTGTACCATTCTGAATTGTCTCTTGTACTCTATGTTCAGACAGTTTAACTCGATATATTTCATAATTTATGCATTGCCATTTGAATATTGTAAACACAAGCTAACTTATGTTTTGTAGCCCTTCAATAAAATAAGCCAGAGATTTAGATATTTATCGCATATGCGAACATCAAAGGCCCAGATGAGCTTGCACATCTATGTCACGGTCTCACAATTTGTTTTGCTGCCCATACACCAAAAGAAGGGCTGTCAATATGAACAAAATATAGGCGGCCTCTAGCCTCACTAGATTGTTGTGCATGTATGCATGTATGTTTCAAGAGTTTTGTTTGTTTGGTTTAACGTGAAATCACCAAACAAACCTCGTGAACGACAATGAAGAATGATCCCACGCCGTGTCGTCTCAGTTTTGTTCGCTGTCAAACGATTTGGGCCCAGATCGGTCGGATGTCTCTCGTGTGTGGCCTGGGTCCTAACTGTTTGCTTGTGTCAAGTCCCCACCAACGAGAGCCAGCATAAATCATTAGCCTGTTACGTACATGGTGAGTCTCGAACTGTTGACCTTCAATCCCAAGTCTAACACTCTACCAACTGAGTCATTCGTTTCTATAAGGATATTTTGGTGGCATATACATGTATGCCTGAGAGAAAACAGACTAAATGCCTTTCAAAGGGAGTGTATTTTCAAAATGTACTTGCAAAATGTCATTGGAGGCCATATTACAAAATCCAAGTACTATATCATGACACGTTACCCTGTGCCACCTTACGAAAAATGAATCGATGCATGCTAGGGAAACATTATTTCTTTTTGTAAAACATCATATCAGAGTACCATCAGAATGTCAATGGTTTGGCTCCAGTTCACAGTTCAGGTCCGAAGTTTTTGGGCCTGATCTGGGTCCAAACTGTTGCGACGACACAAACAGATAAAGACTTAAATATTTCATTTTGCAGGCATTCTATTTATTTTCAGAAAATAATAATAAACTGCAACTGAGCATATCATGTGTATGCGGCAAATCGTTTCTTTCGACTTTTTCATAGTTTGTGATGCGAAGAGCAAAGGCTCGGGTGAAACCGCATACACGCACATGCTACAGGCGTGCGTGAAACCCAAAAGACTGCCCCTCAGCAACCTTCCCGAAAATCTTTCCCAAAAGCCATGATTCTGTGATCGCACGTACCGTTTGACAGGAGCTTAATTGTTTGTTATGTGTTTTTTATGAAAAAGTTCATCTAGCTGAAGCTGGTTAATTTTATTGAGTATTTCTATAATGAATTAAACTGGGAAATCATGCAGGATTCGTTTTAGGAAGCTAAAACATAATACATGTATCTAAAACACATGCTGTTTCTTATTGCAATATGCGTCTATGTAACCTGTGTGAGTTTGCCTCAGTCAGAGAAATTATATAACCATGTAATTGGAAACAACACTGGTCGTCTCTCGCAACATGGGCAATTAATAATTTCACGTGTCGAAAAGGCGGGCAGTAAAAGCTGCTATCATTTGCAAACGGGATGTGGTGGCGCGCAGATCATCTCTACATTCAGTCTCCAGCAAGATCTTCAGAAACTGACATGGATTACTCTGAGCATGGATATTAGTCTGGATGTAAAGAGAGGGGTTACTCTGATATTTTCATACATACGTAGGCTCTGGCCATTTTTGGGGGTTGAAAATTTTGAATTTCAATAATTTGGGGGTTTTCAGAAAAATGATTTTTTGGGGGTTATGAACATTTTGTGGTCATCATTTTGGGGTTATTACAAAATTGGACTAGATTTAGAGGTCATTTCTATGCATTTTAATGTCAAGGTTCAGAGTGGTTGATATTTTGGGGGGATGCTAAAACTTCAAATATTCTTTTTGGGTGCTTGATATTTTGGGGGATAAATAGTAGATACTGGGTCCAAGCTTATGTATGAGGAAAAAAAAGAGAGTACCGCCACCCCTGGGGCCAAGATCCAGACCGAGCACATATGAGAGCGTTTTGGACCATCTCTAGATCAAAAACGTTTCTGGAGGAGTCAATCCACATGACGACAAAGCAAACAAAAGAGAAGACAGAGGCACGCAAAAATACACAGATGATACAAATGCTCAAAACGAAAAACAAATAATTAGCGCCATGCTTATCAGCGTATCGGTCCATTTTGCCCCCGTTTTGAAATAATTAAATGTAACAAAACGCATTCTTTTTATAAGCGTATTTATGCTTTTATTTCGATGCTTAATGCTGTTCAAAATGCTTAAAACATATTAGTCAAACGCGACTAATACGTTTATTTGCTTAGTAGCGTATTAGTGCTTTATCAGATGCTTTAAAGTGATAAATATGCTTCAAGTTGAATGCCAGAAAGCAAATGATAAGCATATTGCTTATTAGCGTAAACGCGCTTTATCAGCAATTTTAAGCGTCTGCTTAATGAATACCAAAAAGGGATGCCATAAAGTTTTTAAGTGGTGCTTTAAAGGTGCCTTAAATATGCTTTTTGCGCATTTTTCCGCTGCTTAATTGTACACATAAGGCACCATTACGGTATATTTACGCATGCGTAAAATTGCTTATAGATGTCTTTTTGTCCTGTGACATGATCTGTTTAAATATTCTATTTTCCTTCAACCATTAGACAAGATGACTTCTGCAATGTAGGATTTGGGTTTACCATAGAAGATGACATGCTTGAACCAGATTGGCAGCCAAAGGACTAATGGTTATCACACGGACTGACACAATATTCTATTTAATTCAGCCATAAGACAAGATGACGTCTGCAATGCAGGATTTGGGTTTACCATAGACGATGACATCTTAAGTCCAGATTGGCAGGCAAAAGTAAGAAAGGGGGCTAAGAACGGGAAGCAATACAATGAAGTACCACACCTGACTACCTGACGTATGATACCACATGGGAAAGTGACACAAGTACAATTAAACAAGAGGGCCAAGTGGCCCTTAGGCGGTCCCCTGAGTTTTGTTAAAGCTTACATATAGGTATCTGTAGAAAGCTGACCATGTCCCTGGTGCGGGGCCATCTTGGCCCCAGGGGCATAATTTGAACAAACTTGGTAAAGTCCACTAGGTGATGCTATAAACCAAATATCAAGACTCTAAGCCTTATTGTTTCAGACAAGAAGATTTTTCGATGTTTTCCCTATATAAGCCAAAATATGTGACCCCGGGGTGGGGCCATTTTTTGGCCCCAGGGGCATAATCCACAAGGTGACGCTCTTACCAAATATCATAGCTCTAGGCCTAATGGTTTTAGACAAGAAGATTTTTTTCATGTATCTCTCTATTTAAGCCTATGTAAAGCATGTGACCCCCAGGGTGGGGCCATTTTGGCCCCAGGGGTATATTTTGAACAAACTTGGTAGAAGACCACTAGATTATGCATCATAGCAAATGTCAAGGCTCTAGGCCTTGTGGTTTCAGACAAGAAGATTTTTTTCATGTTTTTATCTATATAAGCCAATGTAAATTATGTGACCCCGGGCCAGGCCATTTTTGGCCCCAGGGGCATTATCCACAAGGTTATGCTACATACCTAATATCAAGGCTCTAGGCAATGTGATTTCAGACAAGAAGATTTTTTCATGTTTCTCCCTATATTAGACTATGTAAAGCATGTGACCCCTGGGGCAGGGTCTTTTTTTGCCCCAGGGGCATAATTTAAACAAACTTGTTAGAGGTCTACAAGGTGATGCTACATACCAAATATCAAAGCTCTAGGCCTTATGGTTTGAGACAAGAAGTCTTTTTCATGTTTCTTCCTATTAAAGCCTATGTATATATAAGCCAATGTAAATTATGTGACCCCCTGGGCCGGGCCAATTTTAGCCCCAGGGGCATAATCCTCAAGGTTATGCTACATACCAAATATCATGGCTCTAGGCCTAATGGTTTCAGACAAGAAGATTTTTTCACGTTTCTCCCTATTTAAGACCAATATAAAGCATGTGACCCCCGGGGTGGGGCCATTTTGGCCCCAGGGGTATAATTTGAACAAACTTGGTAGATGACTACTAGATAATGCATCATACCAAATATCAAGGCTCTAGGCCTTATGGTTTCAGACAAGAAGTCTTTTTCATGTTTCTTCCTATTTAAGCCTTTGTACAGCATGTAACCTCCGGGGTGGGGCCATTTTTTGCCCCAGGGGTATAATTTGAACAAACTTGGTAGAAGTCCACTAGATGATGCTTCATACCAAATATCAAGGCTCTAGGCCATGTGGTTTCAGACAAGAAGATTTATTCATGTTTCTCCCTATATTAGACTATGTAAAGCATGTGACCCCTGGGCAGGGTCATTTTTGGCCCCAGGGGCATAATTTAAACAAACTTGTTAGAGGTCTACAAGGTGATGCTACATACCAAATATCAAAGCTCTAGGTCTTATGGTTTCAGACAAGAAGATTTTTTTATGTTTCTCCCTATATAAGCCTATTTTTTTTTGTTTTTTTGTTGCTTTACGTCCCATGTCAACAGCTATTGTCATTGCGGGACGGTCAGTTCACTTAACCACACTTTTTCCTGGGCAGGCATGAGCAAGCGGTTAACCAGTAATTTGTGCACATACTTTCGCTTGTAACTGACAACAACCCTTCTTGAATAAATCAGTGGAAGGGAGGAGAATGACCGTAGAAATTATTTCATGATCAATCTCCACGAAAGTATGGTACCGGGCCGGGATCGAACTCGCGACCCCTGGATCTGCAGTCAGACACGCATCTGTAGCCAGACACGTTACCGACTGCGCTACGTGGCCCGGTATATATATATATAAGCCTAAGTAAAGTTTGTAATCTCTTTTGGCCCCAGGGGTCTTATTTGAGCAAACTTTGTAGAGGTTTACCAGATGATGCTACATACCAAATATCAAGACTCTAGGCCTTGTGGATTCAGAAAAGAAGATTTTTTCATGTTTCTCCCTATAAAAGACTATGTAAAATCTGTGACCCCTGAGGAGAAGCCTTTTTTGGCCCCGTGGCTATAATTTGAACAAACTTGGTAGAGGTTCACCAGATGATATTACATACCAAAAATCAAGGCTCTTGGCCTTGTGGTTTCAGACAAGAAGATTTTTTTTATGTTGCTCCCTATATAAGCCTGTGCAAACCATGTGACCCTTGGGGCCAGGCCATTTTTGGCCCAAGGACTTTAATTTGAACAAACTTGGTACAGGTCCACTAGATGATACTACATACCAAATATCAAGGCTGTAAGCCTTGTGGTTTCAGACAAGAATATTTTTTCATGTTGGTCCCTATTTAAGCCTATGTAAAGCATGTGATCTCTTTTGGCCCCAGGGGTCTAATTTGAACAAAATTGGTAGAGGTCTACCAGATGATGTTTCATACCAAATATCAAGGCTGTAGGCCTTGTGGATTCAGACAAGAAGATTTTTTCATGTTTCTCCCTATAAAAGACTATGTAAAATCTGTGACCCCTGAGGAGAAGCCTTTTTTGGCCCCATGGCTGTGATTTGAACAAATTTTGTAGAGGTTTACCAGATAATACTACATACCAAAAATCAAGGCTCTAGGCCTTTTGGTTTCAGACAAGAAGATTTTTTTTATGTTGCTCCCTATATAAGCCTTTGTAAACCATGTGACCCTGAGGGCAGGCCATTTTTGGCCCCAGGACTATAATTTGAACATACTCGGTACATGTCCACTAGATGATACTACATACCAAATATAAGGGCTCTAAGCCTTGTGGTTTCAGACAAAAAG
Organism: Loripinus fragilis; assembly: GCA_964019695.1. Lineage (NCBI taxonomy): Eukaryota > Metazoa > Mollusca > Bivalvia > Lucinida > Lucinidae > Loripinus > Loripinus fragilis. The sequence goes on along the minus strand of OZ026517.1, from coordinate 41,922,355 downwards.
ATTTTTTTCATGTTTGTCCCTATATAAGCCTATTTAAATTATGTTACCCCGGGGAAGGGCCATTTTTGGCCCCGTGGCTGTAATTTGAACAAAATTGGTAGAGGTCCACTAGGTGATGCAACATACCAAATCAAAGTTCTAGGTCTTGTGGTTTTAAAGAAGATTTTTAAAGTTTTCATCTTGAAAATCTATTTTTAGCCTGTGTGACCTAGATATGCAATGGACCATAACCATTTGAACAATTTTAAAAGAAGGTTATATAAGGATCATTTCTACCAAGTTTGGTCAAAATCCAGCCAGTAGCTCAGGAGGAGAAGTCGTTTGAATCAATTGTTGACGACACGCTACGGACGACGGGCATCCAACGATCACAATAGCTCACCAGGAGCCAATGTCTCATGTGAGCTAAATCACATGGACTGACTTTATATTCTATTTATTTCAGGCATAAGATAAGATGACGTCTTCAAAGCAAGGTTTGTGGCTACCATAGAAGATGACATGAAGAAAGTGGCATCAATTGACTTCTCTATAGCAGCTCCATACATGAACAAGCTAAAGCCTATTGGCATGCTGGAAATTCTTTTTATTAATCTGGGGTCAAGTACTAGGTTGAAATCCCATACGGCAACATGCAGGATTTAGGTTTATCACAGAAGATAACATGATAAGCCGAGATTGGCAGCAAAAGGGCTAATGGTTATCACCTGGACTGACACAATATTCTATTTATTTAAGCCAAACTACAAGATGACGTCTGCAATGCAGAGTTTGTGGCTACCATAGAAGAGGGCATGTCTAATCGCAATAAACAACCAAAGAGTTAATGGTTATAAAGTGGACTGACTCAATATTCTATTTAATTCAGCCATAGATAAGATGACGTCTTCAAAGCAGGGTTTGTGGCTACCATAGAAGATGACATGAAGAAAGTGGCACCAATTGACTTCTCCATAGCAGCTCCATAAATGAACAAGCTAAAGCCTATTGGCATGCTGAAAAACTTTCAAATCTGGGGTCAAGGACAAAGGTGAAATCCCATATGGCATGATGCAGGCTTTGGGTTTACCATAGAAGATGACATGATAATTCGTGATTGGCAGCCAAAGAGTTAATGGTTATAAAATGGACTGACACAATATTCTATTTATTTTAGCCAAACTACAAGATGACGTCTGCAATGAAGGGTTTGTGGCTACCGTAGAAGATGACATGTTAAATCGCTATTAACAGCCAAAGAGTTAATGGTTATAAAATTGACTGACACAATATTCTATTTATTTTAGCTAAACTACAAGATGACGTCTGCAATGCAGGGTTTGTGGCTACCATAGAATATGACATGTTTAATCGCTATTAACAGCCAAAGAGTTAATGGTTATAGAAAGAACTGACACAAAACTCTATTTATTTTAGCCAAACTACAAGATGACGTCAGCAATGCAGGGTTTGTTGCTACCATAGACGATGACATGTTTAATCGCTATTTACAGCCAAAGAGTAAATGGTTATAAAATGGACTGCCTTAATATTGTATTTATTTCAGCCATAAGTTAAGATCAAGGACAAAGTTGAAATCGCAGTCATGGCAACAGCTGCTTCAAGCAGTACTGGTTAGATAAAATATAAAACGCAGTTGAAAATATTGTTTATTGGCCTTGCCAGGGACTCATTAGTATACAGAGGGCGCCATATTGTCCACTTTTAGAGTTTTTAAATTATTTACTTTGAAATAAATACATAAGCGTGTTCAGCATAGGGGGCCTTTGGGTCAGCATTGCTTTTCATGTATTTAAGTTAAATTGAAATATCCTGCTGCACCAGAGTGACAACCGCATGGATAATTAAGTTCTTTCATGGGGAAATATGCAACACAAACTACTCCAATGGGAACTCATTCATCTAAACATCCGTCAGAGAGTAGAGCAAACTACCGTCCAGAGTTGTCTCTCTGGAAGAATTCAGCTCCTCCCTCAGTGTGTGATCTTCTCCATTACTGACATTAGTGAAATCACTGTGCATAATTTAACCAGTTTTATCAACCTGTACATTGAATTTGTCTTCCGGCCGTGCTGAAGCCATCACACTACCTGACCATGCAGAGCTAATTACGGTCTAGGAATATACCAGCTCATTAATAGGAAGAAAATCCTTAATTACTATGTCTTTTAAAATAAAAAAAAATAGATATTTTCACAGAAACTTTCATATATACTACTCAAAATTTGATAGGGATTATATTTTATTATATATACTACATAGGTATGACAAGAAACTGAACTTTTATCGAATGGCATGATTTCAGGTTTCAAATGACATGCAAAATCAGTATCGCACACATTCTGTTAAAGTGTAACTGACGCCTAAACATGATAGGGGTCAAAACAGGTGAAGATTAGGTTGTAACCAAATTTAAAAAGTCAACAGAAATCCTTGAAACATTACTTAAACCGATGTCAATAGCGAGTGTGATGTCAACGAGCATCAATTATAGTTTGACACTGCCTCTGCATGCTACTGATACGCCTACCAAGCTGATGTTGAGGGAGTCTGGCCCATTCCTCCTGTAGCGCTGTTCTGAGCTGTGGAACCGTTGTTGGCTGGACTGGGCAGGCATAAATCGCTTTCTGAAGCATGTCCCAGGCATGCTCGATCGGGTTCATGTCGGGGGAGCGAGCTGACCAGTCCATTCTAACGATGGTAGCATCTTCCAGATATTGGTTAGTGACGTGTGCTCTGTGTCGGCGCGCATTATCGTCCATAAGAATGAAATCAGCACCTATGGCACCTGCAAAGGTCGAAAATAAACGTCCAGGATATCGTTCACATAACGCACAGCCGTCAACGTACCGTTTTCAATGATGTGTAGGTCCGTTTTCCCTTGCATGCTGATCCCGGCCCATACCATAACCCTTGCCATAATGGTCGTGTTCAGCGACAAACTGGTGCAAAACTTTCGTTACATGCTCTCCACACTCTAGCACGTCGATCCGTAAAGTCAATGCAAAACTTTTACTCATCCGTAAAAAGCACAGAGGTCCGGTCATTTAAAGACCATCCAATGTGTTGACGTGTCCAGTTCAAACGCTCCTGGATGTGGTATGGAGTGGATGGAATGCAAATTGCTGGTCGTTGTGCCATCAAGCCAGAACTGTGCAAACGTTTTCTGATGGTTTTCGTTAAAACTCGTACGTTTGTAGCTATCTGGAAGTCATTATGTAATGAAGTGGCATTACGGAAACAGTTACGTCTGGATAAAAGACCTGTGTAATGATCATGAATATCGGATGTTGCCTTTGCATGACCACCACCGTGTCGATGTTGAGCATTTCCATTCGTTAAGTAGCGATTTCACATCCTGGAGACAACACTCTGTGCAACATTCAGGTGTTCTGCCACATTCCTTTGAGACGACCCTGTTTCAAGCATACCAATGCCGACATGCATTTCATCTGAAGTTCAGTCTCATACTTTCGTGGAGATTGATCATGAAATAATTTCTACGGTCATTCTCCTCCCTTCCGCTGATTCATTCAAGAAGGGTTGTTGTCAGTTACAAGCGAAAGTATGTGCACAAATTACTGGTTAACCGCTTGTTCAAGCCTGCCCAGGAAAAAGTGTGGTTAGGTGAACTGACCGTCCTGCAATGACCATAGCTGTTGACTTGGGACGTAAAGCAACAAAACCAACCAACCAACCAAATCATCTGAAGTTAAACGTCTTCTTTTTAGGCATTTTGAGCACAATTTGGTACAAAGTCCCAGTAAGAATCGAAAACATGAAGCGAAAAACATGAGATTGCCACATGCTCAAATTGTAAAAATGCATGCAAAAACGCCTTATTTCATGGGTTTGCAGTTTTCCGTGCCGCTCGTGCAGGCGTAGGTAGCAATACAATCAAGATCATTACGTATTCTAGAGGTCAAAGCATGGATAAAAGTAATGCAGTAAAAATAAATAAGCGTATATATTTGGTTACGTTTTTACACATAACTAAAAAAGTGATCCCTATCAAATTTTGAGTAGTATATTATGTTAGGATCAACATACTATATATCTATTAGACTGATGTGTCTAATTGTTATAACAACTGGAACAGAGGACAATTTTACTATAAATTTCTTGATTGTCAAGAAGGTAGGCTTTTTTGGAAACTTTGTTGTCGAGCAGTTAGACCGTGACAGAAACTTTATTTCTTGGGTGCAGTCTGTTCTGGGTCTTGGCTTTGAAAATGAAATGTGTGTTGAGGACTCTTTTAGTGTGTATATTCAGGGGTACAAAACCTTAAGAGCTTTATACGGTATAATTGCTTTGTTATATAGAAAGTGATTGTCTTTTGGCATCCATTTCAGAAATACTCCCAGATCTTCTGTAGAAATGATAAAATGAGAGCTTCCGTGTTTTTAAGTTTCAATAGTCGTTCTAGGTTAACTATAGTTGTTCCTCCCCATGTTATATGTCCGTTGTCAATTATTGGTTATGTATTTTTTTGATTGATTTTCCTCTGTATGATAGTTACATATGATAATAGTTTCACACCAGTGATATTTTTGATGAAATCGCATAGCATAGTTTATAAATATGATTTATCATCAGTATGCAAGGCCAGCAATTGGTGTGGAGACACATGTTTAACATTGTGATAATCAATTATGAGGTATAAAAATGTGTGCATCTTGTAATCTTTATCTAGTATCTATAACCATATATGTGGTTTTGTCAAAATTTATATGCATTTTGTTTTGTTTGCGCCACATTTTAAATGTTAGCGTCGGATTGGTAATTCTAATTTGTTAATACTTTACTAATGATATGAACAGTAACGTCATCTGCAAAGAAATAAGAAAAACACTATTTCGGGAAAGGAAACAGATAGTTTATGAATAATAGAAATAATATTGAACTTAGTATAGATCCTTGAGGAACACCTGAACTATACGGTATAAACATACAGACAAACAATGTGGACACAGGTCAGACCTTATGGGGTTGGCTCGATGAAATATATATGACTCTGCTCGATTGTGCAATGATAAAAACAGAAAGGATATAAAAACCAAAATGATCCTGATATTACCCTCAGCTTTCACTTCCAGTAGGAACGCAGTTGAAAAGAACGTCTATTGACGATGTATTATATGAGACATTTCTCACAAAATCAACAGTTTAATTGTTAAATTAGTCAGGGAAATCTCAGCCCCAAACTAACAATTTTTTAAACCAGATATAAACTGATTCCTCATAATTTGGTGTCTTTTTGTGGGGTAAATGATAATTAAACATATTGAGCGTACGAGAATAGCTGTGTATGCACAATTTTTTCTGCACACTAGGTAAATGGATCTACTGGCAAACGTGATTATAATTATAATCAGTTCGAAACAACCACACATTTATTGAGGAAATGAAAAGGAACTTTCAATTTTTAAAATCACTAATGTAATGAGTGCAAAGTTACATACACCATGTTTATGTAAACCTTTCTGAAGAGTTGTTCTTATATAAACTTGAAGCAGATAAAAACAGCAAAGATTAATAAAATGAGCTGTGTTTGTGATTTCCAACAATGTGGCAATTTGACAAGTGTAGACTCAGACGAGCCTGTGCAGCTTCCTTTTAAGCTTAGAAACTCCAAATGACGTTCATTGAGTAGCTTCATATTCATAGCATATCTAAGCGGTTAGGAAAGGCTCTGATCAGACTGCGTGTATGCGCAGGCTGGTCTGAGCCTTTGCTGGTAGTACATACCACACTTTTGGAAATCTTATGTCGCGGTTCAAATCATATTGTTATATTCCAAATACTATATTAACTGTGTATGCTGCATCAATCATTTATTTATGCTTAAAATGTATATATTCCATGCATAAAATTCACATGGAAATAGTATATGCCACAAATGATAAGTCAACTTTCAAACAAATGGTGACCAAACCAACAATTACTTAATGATGTAAAAAAACACCTATGAATTGTTTGCCTGTTGGTAATCTTTGCGAATTTCAGAGCTAGTTTTTTGCCCAACAAATGTTTGGCCTTGATCTGGAATCAATTTGTTTGAAGGGTCATTTTTTAAAAAGGGCTGCTACAAGTCATTTATCCCTGTGGTATTATTTCTGACACTTCTTGCTTGAAGCTACTGCGAGGGGGTGCTTAGATGCATTTTACTGGCCAAATCTTCGCCCTACATTCTGCTGTTATTAAAACACAATAAGGTTTAACTCGCGTGAAGGCTATTCATCATCACAGAGAAACAATATATTCAAATTAAAGTACTATGATGAAACATAGAAATGGGCTCATCACTAACAGATAGTCAGAGCCAAATAAAACCTCAAGTCCCAGCCAAAGTCAAGCATCAGGAACCAGTTAATGACATGTGGGTCAAATTCAAAACAGGCTTTGTAGAGGCTGTAGAAAGGTTTATCGCATCAAAAATGACCAAAACAAAATACTCTGTGCTATGGATGGATGTAACGATCAAACGGCTAGTAAATAAAGAGACATAAGCTTTACCTTCGTGCTCACAAATCCAAGGAGCCTGATGTCAAGATTCAATACAAGGCGTTCAGAACAAATGTCAAGATGGTATTGAGAGATGCCTATTGTAAACGCGTTTGCAATATATTTACGTTCGAGAACGATAGCTCAGATCCTGACACTCTTTAGCCTGAAAAGATCAAAAAGTTTGGTCATCTATCCAATCACTTAAAAAGACGCGTTTGGGATCACATCAATCAGAAAAAGCGGAATTTTTAAGACAGATTCTAAGGGAAAAGCCAACATTTGTAATAGACTATTCAACTCAGCCTTCCGACGTTAAGACGACTCTGACCCGCCCTCAAAAGGGGCTAGTCAATTCTCCTCCATCCTCCATGGGGGACATAACAGTTGACCCGAAAGTGGTTACTAAACTGTTGGACGGACTAAATGTTCATAAAGCCTCTGGCCCAGATGGACTGAATGCCAGGCTGCTTATAGTGTAGCACTGAGATCTCCCCAATACTGGCACTCGTCTACAATGAGTCTTTGGGATCATGGGTTTCATTGTGGAACTTTGAAACTATTAGAGGGTCACTGATGAAGCCTAAATGGCAGAAACTAGCTAGTCTGGTCCAGAAAATATGCACACTCTGGTTTCAGTTCTTTGATGCAGTCTTTGATTCCAAGGGATAACCTTTTAAGAACATATTTAGCTTGGGGCGGCACATGCATCTGCTGTAAAAACCTAGAGCATATTCTAGTCAGCAACATCAACAAACATTTAGCCTTAGATAGCAAACTTGCTGACCGTCAGCATGGTTTCCGAAGTCACAGTTGGCCCAGTTTGTGCAAGACATCATCAGCAACCTGGATGGGGCTGTCCGTCGTGGGCACAAACAGACAGATTTAATCATAATGTATTTTGCTAAGGCCTTTGACAAGGTTCAACATAGGAGGCTATTACACAAATTAGAATATTATGGAATTAGAGGATCCACCCACAAGTGGATCAACTAGTGGCTCTCTGGGCGCACTCAACAAGTTGCTGTAGATGGCCAAGCCTGAGATCTAGTCCCAATGCTATCCAATGTGCCCCAGGGATCAGTCCTAGGGTTAGTCCTGTTCCTCATCTTCATAAATTATCTGCGGGATAACATCATGTGTTCTGTTCGCAGATGACTGTGTCCTTTATAGGATTATACATACACTTCAGGATTGTTTGATCTTGCAAGAAAACCTCACAAGCTTAGGACAGTGTGAAGCCGATTGGCAAATGAAATTTAATTTAGCCAAATGCCACTCAATGAGAGAGACTCGGCATCAGCATCACAAACAAACTCTTTTTGACAATTCACTACACAACCAAACTTTGAAAAAAGTTCAGCCGTCAAAACACCTTGGTGTTACTATCACTGATAGCATGGATTGGGGTCAGCAGGTCTCAAAAATCTCTTCCAAAGCGACTCAGACACTTGATTTCCCTCGCAGGAACTTGGCTTTTCTTAGTCACTTTCCCATTGGTATCCTGGGTCAGGTGTGGTACTTGATTGTATCGATTCCTGATCTTTGCACCCTTACTTATTTTGCACCTTGGAGTACTAAGGAAGTTGCATACAAAGCTTTGGCTCGGTCTAAACTAGAGTACGCAGCACCCATTTGGAGCCATCACTCGAAACTTCAGATTAATCAGAGTGAGAAAGTTCAGAGGACAGCAGCCTGCTGGACCTGCAGGATATGGCGAAACACGAGTAGTATCGGTGAAATGCTTGATGAGCTTGAATGACCATCTCTTTAGCCCTTGGGGGACCAGTCCTCCTTGCTTCTCTTTCACAAGATTCATTGTGGAGCAGTGTCTATTGAAAAGAACAAGTGTATGGCCCCTGCTCACAGTTTGAAAACTACCAGGTCATCACATAGTACTCAATATCGCAGACACCAGACATATAGTGATGCCCTGGAGAATTCCTTTCCCCCGAACTATTCCACATTCCTTCTGTGGCCAATAAATACCCAGTCAACAGAGGAGTTTAGGGCACTTCTTATTTAAACAAAAACTCAGCCAAAAGGTTGTTTTTATGTTGTTGTTTTTTGTCAAAATTTCAAAATTAGCACTCACTGGCCTAATGCTCAAATATGAACGAGGCCAGGAAAGAAAGAAAGAAACCCACTGATGAAAGGTTTAAGCCAGGGTCGACATTGATTCGGAGGCACTGACCGCCGTAGTGCATTTAAAGAAGAACCCCTGACTATAAAACGTGACTGGGTTTAATGTACGAGGGTCATTTTTTATGTTCGTAGAATCGGGCTGTATCTCTACAAATATAGAATTTACGGTACCATAAGTATATATATTTTGAAAGGTCTAGCTTTTGTCTATCAACTGATATAAATTTTACATCATTAGCGCTTACTTCTGTCAAGATATTTAGCTTTGAATAGGGCATGAAAAGGACACTGGTCGAAATCCATGCCATTTTAACCACACAGCAAGCAGGAAATTAGACGCTGTTTAGTTCCATTCGCTATGGTGATATAAGCATTTTTCAAGCCGATTTTTCTTTTGCACCATCAAAATTAATAATTCAAACGCTAATCGTAGACAAGTTCAGCAAAACTATAAGCATGTTGTTTGCTGTTCTATAACAATTTTAAAACACCCATCAATATACCAAAATAATCAAAGTCAGGTGCTAGTTATTATATCTGTTAAAATTTCAATTACGACCAAATTTTAAAATTTCTTCTGGTTTTGCATAGCACATGATATACTCAATCATTCGTCAGCAGTTATATTGATGTATCGTTTAAAGCGTGTAACTGGCAACTTCCGGTACTGGCATACCCCCATGTTATAAAAAGTGGGTGGGGTAAATCAACCCCGCGTAGAAAACACAATAACAATCGGATCTGCATAATTGTCTTATTGCAGTAATTTCAACACCTGTTTAGAGGCAAAAAAACAGTTTTAATGTATTTTCTAAATATAGTAAGGCTCCATGACGTCATTTATGTACAAAATAAGGGATTTTAGCACCCCCTAGGCTATTTATTTTGCAGTTTATTTCTAATAAAACAAAAGCATTAACTTTGTTTTGGGATGAAAGTTACCACAAAACTTCCATCTCCCATATAAGCAAGAAAAATTATAATACTACTTTACAGCTAACATATTAAGCCGCATTCAAAAGCCCGTATCCAACTTCCACTTGTGTCAACTTTTACAATAAAAGTTTATATGCCAACTGTTCACTTTGCTGAGGTTCCAAACAAATTTTCCATATCCAATAATTGCTGCGTATTTGCTATATTGTTTATATAATATTGTAGCACGTGGTGTCCTTGATCTGCAGCCAAATTTTCAGAAGCTGTGTATGGCTATGGACCCATTTTCATGCAATTGTTACTGACGTTCTGTCAGAGACTATGTCCAAAAATGTCATATTTCTGCCATATTTCCAGTGTGCGATATGTTGGTATGTCTTTGCCTCTTAGAAGACATTAAAGAAATGCATTTTGAAATAATTTTAGGCTGCATGTATAGATAAAAGCTCAATCTTTCCAAATATATGCATGGTGTATGCATTTACTTTCGCCGTTTTCATTAAATCTACCTCTCTACGAACATAAAAAACGTCCCTCGTATTTCACTAAAACTTAATCCACCTAAAGTCCTCAATAAATTAGGTAAAATAAACCTCGGCTCTTTCAAAAAAGAGAGAACTTATTTAAAAACAGAAATTTTGTTCAAAAGAGTTGATATACAGTGTTTCACAACAAGATTCTTTGAAAAATCTCAAACAGGCAACTATTAATTTTATTGATACCAATGTGGTAACCAATGGCATTGTCCCCCTCCCACATCTCGACCATTTATGTTCATCCAATAACATGCATGGCTGATGAAAAAGGGACACTGTAATATGTACCTAGTCGCAAGAAAATCTTTTTGCGTGGTGCGGCTATTTCATCTGCTATGAAGGGAAATCAGGTTTTATTTATAATTTGAGCCAGTGCATGAGATTTCCAACAATGTGGTATGTGCGACCAGCAAAGCCTCAGATCAGCCTGCGCATACGCGCAGTCTGATCAGAGCCTTTTCTAGTTGCTTGAGTATTCTATGATTGTTAAGCCACTGACTGAATACCATTTGGAGTTTCTAAGCTTAAAAGTAGGCTGCAGAGGCTCGTCTGAGTCTACACATGTCAAAATGCCACATTGTTGGAAATCTCATGCACTGGCTCATTTGGTAAAGAATAAATACGCCTTTTGGGCGGCGCAAACGTGCAAGACAAGACAAAATTTTATTTAAAGTCAGAGAGTATAAACAGGGTGCATTTCATAGAAGTCCTGACCGTAGACCTCACATGTATTAACCCTTAAAGCGCACAATCACAAAATGTGTGTGTGTGTTTTGTGTGTTTTTGCTGTTGTTTTTTGTCGTCCACTAAAATATTTGAAGCCTCATAGACAAACAGTCTGGACCTAGTTCAGTCCAGTAGTAGCAGTCTGATCTGGGTCCACATTTTTTTACAACTATTCTTATGTTCATTTTCAGTTGCAGTAATATTGCTGGCGTTTAAGGACAAAATAATGTGTTTTGCGCCTATACTGATGTAATGGCGCAAGATGATACAGTTTCTTTTGAATAAAACCACATCTCATTTTCAGCTTTTACCTATGTCTAAGGTTGACCATTCCTATTTCACGGGTGGTAATGTCGTAAGGGGCATTCGATCAGTTATGCAAATGAATTCTTTACGAGATGATCTGGACATGAGCTACGGGAGCAGTAAACAATAGAAGCAGCTATGTGAGTAGCCTTGTTTTATCTGTTTTTACCGGTTTAGAGCTTAATATAAGTAAACAGATTTTGCTATTCCCAAACATATTCATTTCAGTACAAAAAGCGAAAGAATCTGATGTAAGAAAGTTTACAGCTAACGAATGATATACTTTCTCCTGGCAAGGTGTACGCATTTAATCATTTATGTGGTTGCTAATGAAGGTATTATTTTGAAAAAATGTTATAAAATGCTTTATTTTTGTCAAAAAATCATATCTTCTCCAACTTATTTGTCAAGCAAAAGCAGTATTAACAATCTTCTTGACGTCACTTTGTTTCGACGACGTGCTTTTGGTTCCTATTGCCCCTTCCGACATTGGTTGCCCCTAACGGTATGATTTCCCCTTACAAGACGAATGAACTTGGACAGTTCAAAAAGAAAAGTAGAAAAAAAAAGTTTTAGAAAATATTCTCGTTGTGATGCATGCTGATCTTAAATTCAATATAGCCACGTCATGTGAAAACCTGCATAATGTCAATTTCGACCAACAAAGGCGCAGATCAGCCTGTCTGTGCAGTCTGAGCAGCATCCCTTTGTTCGCTTCCTTGATAGCAGGATATCTACCCATGTTAAGAGAGCCTAATCATGCTAAAACCAGAATGTCAATGGTACAGCTTGTTTTTGTTGCTGTGGAGGCTGATTTAAATTTTACCTGGTCGGTCTTGAAATCCTGAAGACACATTTGGAATGATATGACTAAATCCAAAGTTGATTATATTGAGGAGCGCGATGAATAATTTGTGAGATCTAGGGGTAGTGGGTTCAAGCCTCACCAAAGGTGCTGCATTGTGGCTTTAAACAAATACTTGGTTCTTTGCTTGGTACTGGTTCAACCCGATTTTAAGATCAATGAAGTTTGGAATATTATTATAATTGTGAGGGTGAAGAGAGGGGGGTGGGGCTGCCATTAAATTTGGATGTTTGGGTCATTTTAGGCTCTCATTAAGGTTCAGGTTAGATAGGAATATTTTTAGGAAGGGGTGTAAACTATATTTTTTTTGCGTGGATGCGTGTGTGTATGTGGCGGGGTGTAGCTAGATATGTATAGTTGAGGGGAAAGTAATCAGTACATGATACGGAGGAACTTATACTGTACACAGAAAAATGAATAGAGCCCCATTCGACGCCCCAACCAATGGGCATGTGGTAATTTGGTGATTTTTGGGACTGTTTCTGGCGGGTCATGTTAGGGCCACTCTAAGGATAGGGTAAGAATGGGAACAGTTTCTAGGATGGGCTAAATTTCACTAGTTTTCGTTTGTGGGCCTAATTTTACAGTTTAGCGATTTTTTGGGTCCAAATTTTACTGATTAGCGATTCCAGAGGTACCCTATTGAGACCCTCTATCATGTATAGATAATGTACAAGCGCTAAACCAAGAATTTACTAGCAGACACTTAAGAGTAATCCACTGTATATAAGATAAGGGCGTTACCAAACTGGCCCATAAGGGTAAACTGACCCGTAAGGTGGAGTAAATTTCGTAAGTCACTATATTTTTTCTATTTAGTCTATGTCAACAGTTTAAACCCGATTTTGACGAAACGCTGTTAAGGCATAAAAGAAAATTCATGTTAAGTACATTTGTCTCACTAAACCTGCCTTGAAACTTGTTGAAAAGCCCCTAAACCACGTTTATCCAAGATCAAAACCAAAATTGCAACACACCCTCATGCCGGAGAAATTTATTTTTAGACTAACTCCTCGGTTTTCCACTTCAACGATCGCTTTCCATTATGCAAAAATGATAACCATTGGGAATCACATTGCCTGATTTCAGAATATTAACCTGCAAGCATTGAAATAAAAGTAGAAGTCGCTAACTAGCCTGTTTTGCTTGTTTTATTTTCGTCTCGTTACTCATATCTGGAAGCTCTCGTAAGGCGACCGTTTGCATAACTTTTGATCGCCCCTTACGACATTACCACCCGTATATTTACGCATTTATGAGGTGCCGCCTTTACAGTATAATACTTGACGTCTTGCTTTCTTTCTGTGATGTTACGAACCGACTTAAAAGAATCAACCATTTCTGGCGAGACTGCGCATCTGCGTAGACTCGTCTGAGCATATGCAATCGATACCAGAATCACATGAAATTAACATCAGATTTTACACAGGTATCGGAAGTGAAAACAATAAAACTGATTGAACCAAGTGGTTCTTGCATCTTGCCATCGACATAATGTTACTTTGGCAATCCAAAATAAATGTCAAAATGTGTCTGTATAAATGAAAATTGACCAGTCCAATACACATGGTACACATGTATCATGCGTATTTTTTGCATTTAGATAAGACAGTTTTTCAGTATAGATGGAAAACTTCCTTCGTGGGAAGTTAACTTCGGTCCACGAAATGAAATCGGACGTGGGTTCGTGCGTGCATAATTGTATATATGGTTTTCAAAAAATAGCGTGACCATGTCATAATATTCGCTCATGTAAATTATTTTTCAAACTGCCGAAGCGTTTTGCATGTACCCATCGTTATTTCAACGCCGGTTATCCCAAATCAAAAATTGCCGTAGACGGGGTGGGGGCGAAGCTTGTTATGATGCGGAAATATGAGAGAAATATTTCTTCAAAATGCCATTTGTTCTTTCCTACATCCAAATCATGACGTCCAGAAATAGTGTGATTTATTTTATGCAACGTTGCTTCGTTTCGCGCCACTTTGACGTTACGTTTCTACATTTTACATAGTTGTTTTTAAAGTATGAGCGCTTCGACGGTACAAAACGATATTTTGCATATCGGCTAGACTCCGTCAGGTTAATGGCGATGTAAAGTCAGTGAGCTCAATGTTAATAATTGGATCAAAAACGATATTTTGCATATCGGCTAGACTCCATCATGTTAACAGGTAGGGATCACACGGAATTCCGCGGCTAGCCTTTGTCGCGGATTTCCACGACATTGAATTTTTGGGAAGGTAGCGGTTTTCCGTGACTTTAAAAAACGCTAAATATATCTCATTTGGGAGCAGTTATTTTTTGTAAGTTTTATAAGCGTCACGGAAATCCATGACATCCTTTATAAATATCAACCACACGCATGATACTTGTCGTATCGTCGTCAACTGTAGCTCAACTTGAGGTGTGCTTTAGTTCTGACAGCTGTGAGACATGAGCCCTTTTCTTTGTTTCATTTTGATGTATTATTATGCCTCCCCCTGAAAGGGTCGAGAGATAAATTGATTTTCCCCTTGTGTCCGTCTGTCTGTCTGTCCGTCTGTCTGTCTGTCTGTCTGCCTTTCTGTTCGTCACTAAATCGCGTCCGCTCTATAACTTGATAACGGTTAGAGATATTACAACGAAAATTCATACCCTTGAAAAGCACATTCAGACGACGTGTCATGCACAAGAACCATAACTCTTGCACTTTTATTTATCAAATTATTCCCCTTGTAACATTATTAAGTGCATTTTTTCCGCTCTGTAAGTTGAACACTGTGAAAGCTATTTAGTTGAAACTTCATATACTTCCAGAATACAATGAGACAATGCGTCATGCATAAAAACGATAACTCTGCTTTTGATGTTTTGGAGTTATTTCACTTTGATCATTTGTAATGCTATTACGTGTCCCCTCTATAACATGGTAATCGTAAGAGATATTCATATATTTGTAAAACACATTCAGACGACGTGTCATGCACAAGAACAATAACTCTCGCGTGTTTATTTAAATTATTCCCCTTGTAACATAACTAGTTGCAATTTTTGTCCTCTCTGTAAGTTTAACACTGTTAAAGCTATTTGATTGAAACTTCATGCATTTTTAGAGTACAATGAGACAGATGACGTGTCATTCAGAAGAACCATATCTCTTACGTGTATATTTTCAAATTATTCCTCTTGTAACATAACTAAATGCATTTATGTGATTTTGTGAGTCCTAAAAGGGGGGAGACATTTTTTCGTATAAAACAATTCTAGTTTCTCTATGGTGATATAGAAGCCTAAACGCGAGATAAACAGTTTTGCGTGTTAACCACAACAAAATCTAGGGTGAATATTTGGTGGCTATAAAATGCATTTAAGTCCCCCATAGCTTGGGCCAGTGTCCGTTCTAAAACAAAATGAGTAAGTGAGTATAATCAGGAAATACCACAATCACCAATTGCAGACAAACCCGTGGCATCGTGAGGAAGAGCAACACAACAAACACGAGACACCAGGAAGACAAACAAAGCAAAGCAACCAGCTCTCTCTTCCCCACCGAGATGGTTGCAAAACGAGAATGGACACAAAGTAACGCACAAGAAAACATATAACAACTACAGAATCCCACAGTGGGAATAACAATCAACAACGAATCAACAACAAAAGAACCACCGCCTTAGAACAGACAGCAGCCAAAGCCACTGGGGGGAGGGGGTTTAAATGCATTTTACTGGTACCAAATCGTCGCCCTAGATTCTGCTGTTGTTGAAGCATAAAACGTTAAGCTCGCATGGAGGTTTTCAAACTATTGAAGTGTATCATCATAGAGAAACAAAATCGCACTATGATAAAACAGAGAAAAGGGCTCACGACTTTCAGATAGCCAGAGCTAAAGAAACCCTCAAGTTGGGCCACGGTGGGCCAAGCTACAGCCAAGCATCAGGCACCAACCCACCGATAAAAGCTTAACCTCAGAGTCACCATTGAATCTGAGGCCTGACCAGCCGCCGTGTAATTAAAGAGGAACCATAACTAAAAAATCGTGATTGGGTTTGCAACCAGGCATGCAGACTGTCGCATGATATCCAAGTAATATCTAACTTTTTAAATAACGTATAACCCTTTTGAATTGATCACTAAAATTAGGAATTCTTTTGAATTTATAAACTAAATCACCATAAAATATAGGCCCTGATATGCCATGTTGAAGAATTTTTAAACCAATATTATATTTAACAATCAACACTGAGTGTCTGTGGTAGAATTTAGAAAATGCTTTTCGAATTTTATGATATCTATAACCTTGTTGTAAAAACTTAGCAGTGAAAAATAGGTTTCTGTTGTTGAAGTCATTTATATTAGAACACCCTTTCGCAAAACGAATAAATTGCGAAATATATACACCAATTGAAGGGGAGCGAGGAACGTCTCCATCAAGAAATGGCAAATTTACTGTTTCAAAATCAAAATAGTTAGGCTTCAAGCTTAAAAAGGTCCTGCCCATCCCCACCCCCCCCCTACAGAATTTCACAGACATATCCTATCTTTAAGATATTGTCAAGTTGCATCATTTAAGAAATGCTTGCACTCTGTGCTCCTGGGCGTTAGTCTCTGAAAGCCTATTACATATGTTACTGTAAAAAACTAAGGAAAAAAGCAAAATGAAAGTTTGAGCTACAGAAAGAAGACATTAAACTATATAATTATTCAAATTTCATATGTTGTTAGCAAGCTGGATGCCTAAGCTACATAAAGCAGCATTTTAAATAAAATTACAGCTTCCAATGGTATTATATGCGTCACATAGATTAAATTTCCCTTTGAAAATTGAAATCGTGACTATTATCATTTAATTTTACAACCGATTTGTGGATTTTTTCAAGTGTTTTTAATCGTAGTTTACTAAATATTTATTCGACTTATAGAACAACCCTTCCCCCAATCTTAAGTATCCAGTTTTGATATCTATTATTGAAGAAAAATATATTAAACCATTTGACACTGGTGGATATCTTACATTTTTGGGACTGTCTTGCTTATGCAAATAAGAATCAAAGATTTTCAAGTGTGACATCAGGGTCAGAGTACTTATTAAAGTATGTAACGTATGTAACATGGTATAATGAATGAGCAAGGAAATTGTCTTGGAAGTAAAAGATGATATTTCAGAACAAATTACTATTTTTCATATGTTTCCTATTAATCTCTAGCCTCTGGTGCCTTAGTCTTAGTAATTGTCATTGCTGATAACAAGCACATTGAGACATCAGGGCCCTTTCTAACTGAATGGCGGTACATTAGTTTGGTTATTTCCCTTATAATGGGCTCTTGCTATGCAGCATCAAATTTAAACTTCCAAAAGTGTACTTTGCATATCTTTATTATGTCCATATGCAAAACTATAAAATTTGTGCAATCTGATAGTGCACACACACCAAGTCAATCGAGTGCTTCATTGCGGATACACGTACTTGATAGCTTCAGTTCTCGAAGTATATTCATAAAGCTTGGTATACATAACTCCAAAGATTACTACCACAGTTTTCTTTGCTGCTCTCCTCATTAGCTCATAATTTAAATTAGAGTTTCGATAAGTAACTTTGATTTGCTAAAAAAATAACCAATTTTTCAGAAGTTAAAAACTGATACAAACAACCTGCAAAAACAATCAACATTTTTACTCATTGTAACTAAATATATTGTTGTTGTAAGCGGAGGCAAAGTATATACATTAAACAAAGCATGCATTTGAAACAAACACGCAAACATGCATAGGGTGTGTAAATAATTATGACAAAAAGCGTTACCTATAAAAATTTTGGACAGCATTTGTATAGACATACAAATAGAAAATTATACTCTACATTTAAATGAGACAATTTAATAAATATTCCTATTAAATATGAATATTAAAAAACAATCTTTATTCAAGTCAACCTCACAATGTCTATCAGTGTGTTTGCTTCTATTGCAAAATAATCACCTGTTTCATCACAACCAGTAGAACCATAGCATAGTATTATGACTGCAAATTGAGTACAATCCTGTTCCACCCCACCCCTTTGGGAAGTGTGCAGACATATCCTACCTCAAAGAACAATTCAAGCTGCATCAAATAAGAGATGTTTGCACTCTATTAACCAGGGGGTTAGCCTGTAACAGTATGTTACCATATCAATTTAAGAATAAATGAATTGAAAGTCTGAAAAACAGAAAGAAGACATAAAACAATCTATTTATTTGAATTGTTTATGTAGTTTGCATGCTGAATACCTTTGATACATATGAACGTTTTTAACAAATGAACAGCTTCCTATTGTGTTATATTTGTTACATTAATTAAGATTACCTTTTAATATTGGTAATTGTGACAAACATCACTTATAAACATTTCGTATGATCCTTATATTTTGCCATCAAAGGACTTAGTTTTCTTTGTATGTGTGGCCTGTGCCAGCATCAAACAAATTGTTAAATGAGAATTTGTTCTGATTTAGCAAAATCTATGTCTCTACCGTGTAATTCTAAGAATACTTTAAGATATCTGACGTTGGTCAAACAGAAATTTGATAGGCTGCCTTTTTTTGCATCATTTGCCAAGGAACCTTTCCAATCCTTTGGTGCTTAAGTTCTCAGATTTTAGATCAAAAGTATTTTGCTGCGCCCAAAGAACTTCTGAATTTTCTTTAGTTACAATGTGACTCTTGATGGTTTTGGCAGACAGTCAGAAACCATTTCTGTTATGTCTTTAAAGTTATTTGGTATATGAGAAAGAACATGAATTAGGCATTGCCATCAATTATATTTGCCGCTGTATTTTTGTTGTTGTCAGTACATTGAAACAAGCATTAAAAGAATGCAAAACCTTTGATTTCTCCGTTTTTGCAGCCATATCATTAGCTATGGCATTCAAAAGAAGGAAAATGGACTATGAGTAGAATAGGATAACCAGTAGTTATGGAAGATTTATACAGAGTAAACAAGTTGATAAGGGTGTCCCATTTCATGATCTAGTGAAAACACTTGCCTCTGACTGTGTAATCCAAAAGGATGTCATGACAATGCACTTGCTCATCTATTATGACGAGTTATATATGCTACATCCAGTAAAAATTGCTCTAATCTTAGAAACTTAGTGAATCATTGAAGTGAAATGGTCTAATTTGCGCTCTGCTTATCCTGCATTTTATTGCTTTACCTGCTGTGATACATCTAGCTTGTTCATCTGAAGGGAAAGAATTACCTCCGTTTCACCACTTCAGAATTACTAAGACTTCAAATGAGTTTTTGAATGCTTGGAAAGGATAATAAGTTCAGAGACATTATTTGATGAAAATATGTTTGTTGCATGTATGGAACGGCTACATTTATAAAAGTCAGCCAGCTAAGATATGATTCTTTTTCACAGAAATATCAAGGTACATCAGTCCAGGTACTCATTGCTTTTAATGGCAAAGTTTTGCTCCTTGTAAAAGCTTTAGTCTTTCTCCTACTTGCAGCGTATTACTTGAAACACATATTCAAAGTGCCAACTATTAGGAATTCAAATCAGTTATCGAATGTTTCAAGCCATGAATGGCAAAATTGGAAAGTTGATAATGGCTCATCAATTTTGAGTGGACTGGTGGTAAACTTGTATAACAGTAAATGATTGAAATATTGTGTGATGATTCTACTAGTTGCAAGGCGGCGGGTGATAATAATGATTACCACAGAAGCAGACAGCGACAAACGTTTAACATGAGTGTTAAATCGATTAGAATTAGTTTTGATCATTTCATTTATTGTTTTGTCTTGTATAAATGTAAAACTATATTTTCTATTTGTGCTCTATATCCAAAAGGGCATTGATAACATGTGTAACAACTGTCCATGGGCTTGATAATTAGAGGAATATAATTTCTAGTGTTTTGGTACCAAAGACTTATACGTACACATTAAGTGTCTTGATCTTATAAACTTGATGACAGCTTGCAGATATATGAGTAGGACAGACTAAGAAAATGTAAAATATCCACACGCTGCAATCGCTTCCATGTGTTTTACTTAAACGGTAATAACAAAAATAGTAAGTGAGTATGATCAGGAAATACCACAATCACAAACTGCAGACAACCCATGTGGCACCGCAAGGAAGAGCCGCTCAACCATCACGAGACACCAGGAAGACAAATTAAGCAAAGCAATCAGCAATCAAAATAATTTGTTTCTCGGTAAAACTGGGAGTAGGTCTGTGTATTAGCTCCTATAAGATAATATATTAAGATAGAAAAGCAAACTTGTTTTTTCCTATTCGCCAATTGAGTATATGTTTGTAAAACCTAATAAAACAGTTTAAAACCAAGCCATAGTAGTTGTTAAACTAAATGACGATATCCACAATTATGGGTTTTAAATTATAATTAGGTTCATGTTGCGCACTTAACACCACAGTTAGCCATATTAATGTAAAACAGCTTCCATTTGTAGTAAAGACCTCCAGTATGTAGGCTATAAGAATGTCAATTTATTAGATAATTTTAAAGTCTTCTTTCTGTAGCTCAAATACTCAAATTTCGTTTTCTCAGATTGATATGGTAACATATGTAACAGCTGTTACAGGCTATCTCCCCAACTTACAGAGTGCAAACATTTCTTATTCAATGCATCTTGAGCGGTTATATAAGATGTAAAATGTCTGCAGATTCCAAAGGGGATTGGGATGGAGCAGGCCCTTACTCAGCTTGAAGTCAAAATACTGTTTGATGATTTTACCTATTACTATGATGATGATGACACTAAAGCAGACACAATGATGGATGTTGTGTGTAAAGTAGACTCAGATGATGACGTTTTTTGAATACTTAGATTTAACATGGATATTTATAATCTGCCCTGTTCAAATGTGAAACAATCTTCCTTGTTTGTGTCCCTATATGTTTTAGCATTTTACATATTAAGAAATATATATAAGTAAGTTTATTTATAACATGTGTAACAAATATCTATTTGTTTGATAGCATGCACTGAATATAATTTCTAAGGTTTAGGCACCAATGACAATAGATTTATAGGTAAACATGTAAAATTTATTCATTCTTTCAGAAACACTTTCCCTTGAGTAAAGAAAACAATCTTGCTCACTCATTATGCCATGTAACATATGTAACGCTCTCTGATCTTTAAAACTTGGTAAAAACTTGCAGATCTATACGTCTTTATCATACGAGCCAGCTTAAAGTCCCTAAACAGTATAAGATATCCAGCAATTGCAAGTATTTTCACAATTTAAGCTCAAACTTTCAAATTACATTTTCTTATTTTGATATAATAACACACGTAACAAGCTGTTTCAGACTAACGCCCCAGCTTAGAGAGTGCAACATCCCTTATTTTATGCAGCTTGAGTTGAACTTCAAGAAGGAATATGTCAGCGAAATTCCCTCGAGGAGACATTTTAGGCATATCTTACGTTAAGACAATGATCTTGCCAATGTATTACATCAGGTAACAGATGTTACAGCCTCTGATATTAGAAATTTTGCAACAAACTAGCATATTTATGAGTCTTTTCATACTAGCAAATAAATCCCAAACACTACAAGATATTCATCAACAGCAAATATCTTAACGATTTTTCCTTTAGCTTTAATACCAAACTTTTCACCCTAAAACTGGGTAGGGGTAGAGTTGTTTAATTGTTAATTCCAGAAAAAATATTTAAAAATAGGGAAACAAACTTTAATTTTTCTGTTAGCAAATTGCATAAGCTAGTCAGACATGGTTAAAACATTTTGCAAAACACAAGGAGAGATTTTAAATGTAAATGATGTTAGCCACACTTGCAAATTTTAATGGGTTATCTGATTTATGTAACGCATATGACACCTTAGGAAGCCTCACTTTTGTTCAAATTGCTGTCATACATAGTTAAGATATCCAGTATGCAGACTAAATGAATAACTTTTAAAAATAAAAATTTAATGTCTTTAATTTGTAGCCCAAACTTTCCATTTACGTTTTCTTAATTTGATTAAGTAATGTAAGTTACAGGCTCTTACATACTAACTCCCCAACGCACAGAGTGCAAACAATTCATAAAAAATCGATTATTAATGAGATGGTAGGGACCTGATGCTTTGGCTGTTTGTCAGGCACTACGGGGTTTACCTGTTGGATTTCTTTTGCTCCGGTATTCAGTTTTATTTACTATTGAGTCCTTATCTTTGCTTTATCTCCTTTTGATATCTTGATTTATATGGTTTAAGAGGTGATGCATTGATAAGTTAGGGGTCTTTCATGCAAACCAAGTATCTATGTTTTGATCCATATCTGAACTAAGGGTGAGGTTGGCCTCGTGAAACAGATTTAAGCCCGCAAGTAAAATATTTTACTGACCGTTCCAAGGCAGTGCTTCTTTTGCGGATCGTTTTTTTGTCTAGTGTTTGTTATACCTTTGTGTGCGTCTGTTAATTTGTGCCTTGTGGTCACCTGACCTCTTGGCTCTCATTTGTGGTGTCTACTGTGAGTATGTCACTTTCCCATTGGTATCCTGGGTCAGGTGTGGTACTTGATTTATCGATTCCTGATCTTTGCACCCTTACTTACTTTCAATTCTCTACAAGATAGTATATGTCTGCAAATTTTCCTAGGGGGGGGGGGGGGGGGCTAACCCATTCTAAGCCACCCGTCTGCATCCAATTTATCATAAATCTTAGATGAAACTATGTCATTCGTTATGGACAAGTCCAAGTTGGTTCTGTTGTTGTTGATCAATTGTTTATGTACTCCCCGCTGTTTGTGTGTGTGGATGTTCTGTGTTTGTCTTTGTTTTGGCATGCATTTAGTTGTGTCCTTTCTCGTTTTGCAATCATCTTGGGGAGGAAGATTTTTCATTGTCTCACCCATGTCTTGTTATTGTATATGTTCTGTGGCTCTTCCTCACGGTGCCATTGGTTGGTCAGCAGTGTGTGACAGAGGTATTTTCTGATCATACTCGAGTACTTTTAGACTTCACAATAACTAACACATCAAGATAAATCTCATATAATGTATTATGAAAGAAATTTGACATTGTCACAAAGAAGGCCAAGTTCAACCTAGCTAGAATCATCATTATTTTTAACAATTTGTTTTGGACCCACATCCCAAGCACAATATACAAAGTGACAAGTCCCATCCGGTTCTGAAGAAGAACTTTATTGGTTTTAAAGCTATGTTAGCACGGCGGCCATCTAGACCATGTGATTTTAAGGTTCTCAATAAAATGTTGATCTCTGATATTATAGGTCTTTAACTTTTTTATGACCAAAATACAGGGTACACAGCAGTGCAGTGCTTTGGAAGTCGATTGCGTTGAGAGAACTAAAAAGGGTTTAATTTGTCAAGTATATAAAAGGCATTCGATTATGCATGCGCCGTATGTTTAAAGCAGCATACTCTGTAACTATTAACATTTTTCGAAAATTTTTATTTTCCTTTAAATCATTTGTACAAGTAGAATTAAGCTATGTTTTTACAATAAAAATATTCAGTACAGCTGAACACTGCATGGAAAAATGAATTATATTATCAAATAGGTATTTTTTTCTCTTGTTGGTAATTACTTGCGTCCCTCCAATAATTCTAGACCGTTGAATTTTAACATAAATGCAGTTGTTTTGATAGTGATAACTTGTTAAGATTTACGAAAATGGTAAAGTGTTTACCTGAATTTGAATATTTTTACTGTGTTCTTGAAAAATAAAAACAATATTTTTAAAATTAGAAGATCAAAAGTTACAGACTATGCAGCTTTAACAGACATCGCCCATTGGACAGAGCTTTTAAGAAAAGCTTAAACTTATTCTGATATTCGCAGTAGCATAAGTTTCCATGCTTGACTACGCCCATTTTCCCTTAGACTACTTAATACTGGGTTGTTTAACTTCATCTGTGCCATCTTATGTAATCAGTGTGGACAAAGCAGTGAAAATTGTCTAGTTTGTGCATACAATCATATAGGAAAATAAAGATACATGTGTACAGATTTTATTTTGCTTGATTTGATTCTTTACATCCCATCAACAATCCTTTAGTTATAAAGGGACAGGTCTTCCTGGGTTGAACCAGTACTTAGCTAGGATTAATGTTCTTGCTTAATGACACAAAACAGTGACGCCGTTGAGGCTCGAACCCTCGGTCTCCAGTCAACCACTGTACCACTGAGCCACTGCGCTTCCTTTAAACCCATACTGTAAAGTACATTTCCAGTTCATGATTCCATCAACCACGGGTAGGAAACTTCAAAAAACAGAGCCGCGCCTAGGGGGTTCTTTGATACTTTCATACATACGTAGGCTCGGGTCATTTTTTTGCGTTCGAAATTTGAATTTCATAATTTTTGTGGTTTTCAGAAGAATGATTTTTGGGGGTATGAAGATTTGTTTGGGTATTTTGAGGGTCATTACAAAATAAGACTATATTTAGGGGTCATTTCTGTGCATTTAAGGGTCTTTTCTTAAGGTCAATGTATATAATGGGGATATTTATTTGGGTAGGTAAAACTTCAGTTTCTATTTCAGATGCTTGAAATTCATGATATTTTAGGGGTGAACGGTAGATGCTGGGGCCGGGCCTACGTATGAAGAAAACATGAGAGTACCACCCCCCCCCCCCCCAGAGACCAAGTTTTTGTTGTGTCTGTTCCGTGTCTGTACCTATACTTAGCCGTTTTGTACAAGGCGAGCGACTAAATCTCTACGCCACGGAAGTTTTTCTTGTTACTGCTCCGTAGCTGTACCAGTATAGTACTTAGCTGAGAGTGTTTATTGTTGTGTGTATCTTTAGCACAGGGCCACAGCTTAAAGTATCATCCGATACGCTAACACTCACGTGAAGATCGAACTCGGGACCCCTGTGTACAAGTCGAATACATCACGCCAACTGTGTGTGTGTGTGTGTGTGTGTGTGTGTGTGTGTGTGTGTGTGTGTGTGTTTAATTCTGTGGTCGTGTTCCTTGGCTATAGCCAGTACTGGCCGAGTGGGTTTATGTTGTTGTTGTTTTTTGTTTGTTTGTGGTTTTATGTCCAGGAGCACCCGAAGGCTCACCGGTAGTTTATTTCCAAAACCTATACTTGTAACACACATTCGCGCTGCATTTAGTACTTATTCGAGAAAAATATTAATTCTTATATCTGCAGGTTGAAGGGTGGGGAGCAAGACGCCTAGATATCGGTCTGAACCTGCATCATCAGACTTCGCCTTTGCTGTTTGTATGTAAATGCGAGAAGCAAAGGGTCAGACGAAATGCTTTTTAATATGACCTGTATGCTCCTTCGCTGCTCGCATACGCAAGATTGTATAAGTACGGGTCTGATCATCATGGTCAGATTGTATAAGTACGGGTCTGATCATCATTGTAAGTTGATAAGTCTCTCTGCATGTTCATAATCGAATAAGAAATTGGAGTTGTCTAGGTAACCTATGCTCGAGAATTCGATTATTGTAGGATGTTAGATCATGTACCTGTACTCAGCCTGAACTCAACAACCAGTCTCTGTCAAAAATCAATGTCACGGATATCCATAGCCTCTACAAAAATATTTAAGGTGACGGGAAGCCGTTACAATCAATGTACCTGTACACAGCCAGAACTCAACAACCGCTCCCTGTCAAAAAGCAATGTCACGGATTTCCATAGCCTCTACAAAAATGTTTAAGGTGACGGGAAGCCGTTACAATCGAAAACTTCAAGGTCACGGAAATCCATGACTTGCGTTTCAAAACTTAGAAAATGGCAAGTTTTTGAAAGCGAGTAACTCTATATAAATGCCGAGTAACCTGAACAACTCGAAGTTTAGTTGAAGCTTAAGACATTATTTTATGCAGTCGTTATTGTCCTGTTAGAAAAATTGAATTTTAACAGCAATATACTGTCATCTTTACCAGCGTCTCCAGCTCCTGCCGACCACATATTTTCCTTCCCATTGTTTTGAAAACACCCGGCTGAAAACTTTTTTATACGTCATCAAAAGATTTGTTACTGGCACACATTCCAGAAACTTTTGGCTTTCATAAAACTTAAGATAAGTTGGGAAAACGGAAAAGTAGGTATTCGTTGCAAAGTCACAGACTTTCATGACAAAGGCTAGCCGCGGAATTCCGTGTGATCCCTACCTGGTTAAGGACATATGCTACTAAATACTTCCCTTGTTGAAATTTCTTCAATACTTTGCATACAGTTTGTTAATGCAGTGACCATCCATTTATGAAATAAATAGGATATGTCACCGTGCTTAGTTTTTCATAATCTCATATGGAAATTTTAAGCATTTCTTAACAGATGAAAGAATAACGCTAGTCCTAAACATCAAGCTAAAATAGTTGTAATCTTCAGACAGCTTCTTTTTTTAACTCAAATAATTGCTCATGGCCTCAAACCTTCTAGAAAATATGCAAGTTTATTTGTTAACCCAAACTTTGACAAGATACTGCATGATATATTTTGGCAAGTCGTCGAAAATTGGAACCTGATTTTAGAATAAAATATATAAAAAGAAATCTGATGTTGGAAATCTCAAGAATTTATTTTTATTCCATGGTCTATTATATTACCTTTTAGAAAAAAGAATAAAAATCTGGGGTCACCGAGCTAATTATCTTTCTGGAGGGCCAAATCTAACCCTACCCCCATAGATTTCATGCATAATTCTGTATAAAAAGTTAAAGTTGACCCTTTCGGTCATTTTGATGATACGCCTTTTCTATAAAGTAATTCAGCATTAAAATGCTAAAAAGGGAAGAAGAAAAAAACGTCCTGAAAAATACGTGCCCACCCTGAGAATCGACCCAGGGCCTCTGGTTTATTAGGCTGACACGCTAACCACTAGGCCACGAGATCAGGTCGAGCGTGGCTCAAAATAAATGTACATATACAAGTGACAATCCGAGTCTCGGCCAATATCGTATTTGTACCTAGGGTTAAAACTTGAAAATTGTGTACCTCTTTTGTTTTTGCCTAATCTATTTATCTGCATTTGCTGCTGAGACGATCAAGTCTGATGAAAGGTAAAATAGATATTTCGGACACACTTTAGTTACTTTATTTTGTCACGATGAAGTCATAACATCGATCTGAAATAAGAGTATCAAAAATCTGTATCGATCCGAATTCATACTTGGTCGAAAGACAGGACCCAGACCAACTTTTTCTGTTTCCCGACGCAGAAAATGTGCGCGTGGGCAATAACCGCATATGTCTTTAATAGCGATGTGAAGTCTGTGCGCTCAATGTTAATAATTGGATCAAACACGCTAAAACAGCCCAAACCAGCTAAAATCACTAACCCCTGGTTACTTTGTGGTTGCACAGCACGCTGTAGAAAATACATAGCTACCAAGACAGTATTCAATGATGGGCCGTTAAAGGCACGCCAGCGAAACGCCATTTCAATGGCGTTCCGCTGGCGGGCCGATGATGGCCAACTTTTAATGGCATTTCGATCCTCCTCCATCCCATCAACTAAAAAAAGAACAAAAACAAAAATAAGCGTCAGCGACAAAACTTTCTGGATCCACGCATGTGGTATGTGAAAAACCTGAAGCCAGGAATCCCAATTCTATCTTAGCTGTCAGGCAGCCTTGACTAAAGTCATGTCTACGTGTCCACAGCTAATTTTAGATGTCGTGTATGGAATTCCAAAACTGTTTTTAGCTGTCGGGCACCCTAGACATAATTTAAGTTCTAAAAAATGCAGACTTAAAAGTCATATTACAAAAGAACTAATGCATTTGTCAACCGTCCACATCGGCTTCACATTCGAGAGATGACAAATATTTAAGTAATCGATTGTATAAAGGTCAATTTTGATGCAATGCTGAAAAATGTTCAATGTATACTTTAACACTGTTAAAATATTATGTAATTATATACTTATAATTATACTAATATACGGTAAATGTTCTAAAATTTAGATTTTTTCTCCCTCTGTTTTCCGTTAAAACCTTGGGTTATCAAAGCCTGAAATCACCAAATACTTGTTCGAAAACGAAACAAAACACCTTGACTATACTGTTTCTTTTGAAGTACTCTGATCTGGGTGTATGCAGTTTGTCAAATTCTTTTTTGGCAGGCAACCAATGTTCAAATTTTAAAACATCTATCGTAAAAAAAAAAACTTTTGACTATTGAATCATTATTGGATCATGTCTTGATCATCATTGGCGTAGCTCCCATTACACAGTTACGCACGTGCGTAATAAAAATTGTAACATTCAAGGGAGGTCACCTAATGTGGTAAAAGTATTTTCCATACCACAAGGAACTGCTCTTAAAGGAAAGAATTCGCTCCCTCTGGGAGCAAATTCTTTCCTTTAAGAGAAGTTCCAATTTCGAAAAGGGACGCAATGGAAGAAAATCACTGTTTGATCCAGTAGTCTCTCTTTCATGTGCGTAATTTTTTCTGAGTTTTGGCTCCACCACTGATCATTATCGATTTATTTGGTGAGTGTCACATCTATTCTTTTCCTAATTCCTCGACCAACACATGCATGTGTTGTGAGCACTATACATGTGTTGTGAGTACTCAAAAGGCCCGTCTGAGACGATTCTCTTGAGCATCCAAAGCCGATTGATAGTTACTAATTTTACGGGCAAAATGTTTTCTAATCCGTGGCGAAGACTAATATTGATCTGAGTTATCACACCGGATACATTTTAGGCGGCAATCGAAAACGTAAATACTATCGATGAACGTTGATAAAAAATCGGTAGAAACAGATTTTCGATTGGCGTTTGTTGCCCGACTGGCATCAAATGGGAATCGAAAAAAATTTTCTAGCGAATTTTGATGCGCGTTCGTCGATTGTTGAGCACTTTTTCGATTGCCGCCTATCAGGTGTGGTAATGATATCGATATCAAATGACCCTATAGTCAATAAGGCCTAAATGAAATGTATGTGTGGTTCCTGTTGGCCTACCTACCCCAAGTATTTTAACCCTACCCTAAACATTAAAATGGTCTTTGAAGAAAAAATACCTAAAATGGGCACTTTTTCAGATTTTGTCACTATTTTCTTTGTTAAATGTTATAACAAAATTTAATAATTTCCCTACCTACCTACCCTAAATTTTGTTGGTATGCAACAGGAACCACACATATATTTCATTTAGGCCTAAGACATCCTTAACCCGTTACTTTTGTCGCCTACCGATAACCTTTGCAAACAGTTTGGATCCAGATAAGGACCGACAAACCGTCGGTCCTGATCTGGTTCCTAATCGTTTTACACAGAAAGATTTGTTTTAAAAAAATGTTGTGTTTTTTTCTGTTTCTTTTTTAAATTCCGAAGACGACAACAACGGCATAAAATGTTACCCAGAATGCAACGTATTGAGAAGATATCATAAATATTTTACTAGTACTTCTTCCTCTCTCTGATGATTCTTAGTCCCGTATGAACACATTGTGGCTGGTTAGACATCCACACTCTCTGGTCTGTCTGTAGTTTACTAGTAGTTCTTCCTCCCTCTGATGAATCTTGGTCTAATATGAACACATTCCGGCCGGTTAGACATCCACACTGTCTTTCTCTCTGTCCGTCTGTCTGTAGTATTTATAAGTAATTTATCTGCATCTAGAAAACACACAAGAACAGTGAAATAGTTTAACCCTTCGCTTATTAACAAGACTATGTTAATCAGTTCATGGCGTTTCAAAGTTGCTTAGTGCACCAGCGAGCAGCGAAGGCTCAGGCCAGTCTACGCATTTTATGCGTAAACTGGCCTAAGTCTTCGCTTCTCCCATACACAGTACCGATGTAGATGGAGGCTCAGACCAAAATTAAGACATCTAGCTATAAAAAGAGTCTGGTTTTGTAAAAGATTAGACATGCATGGTGTACTGCTCCCGCATACACAGTATCGATGTAGATGGAGGCTCAGACCAAAATTTAGACATCTAGCTATAAAAAAAAAGTCCGGTTTTGTAAAAGCTTAGACAAGCATGGTGTACTGCTCCCGCATACAAAGTATCGATGTAGATGGAGGCTCAGACCAAAATTAAGACATCTAGCCTTAAAAACAGTCTGGTTTTGTCAAAGATTAGACAAGCATGGTGTACTGCTCCCGTATACACAGTATCGATGTAGATGGAGGCTCAGACCAAAATTAAGACATCTAGCTATAAAAAGAGTCTGGTTTTGTCAAAGATTAGACAAGCATGGTGTACTGCTCCCGCATACACAGTATCGATGTAGATGGAAGATCAGACCAAAATTAAGACATCTAGCTATAAAAAGAGTCTGGTTTTGTAAAAGATTAGACAAGCATGGTGTACTGCTCCCGCATACACAGTATCAATAGTCCATGGGCCCGGAGGGGTCACCATGCACCCCCCTAAGGGCTCTCTGGGAGTGGTGTTATATTGTTCCCTGGATCCCCCTGATTAAGAATCAAGATGTTAACAATCGATATTTTGGGTCCCACCTGCCATTTTGGAAGGTTTTTAAAATGGCCGCCGCGAAAAATGGCAAAATACCTATATAAGTTAATATCAGCCCCATATCATCTTTTAGACTAGTTTTTTAGCAGAACAACTATATTTAAGATTCTCAACTCCAATTCTGATATTAAAAACTAAATTTAAGATCTAAATATGCTATATCCAAGATGGCCGCGCTTTGAAATTCAATTTTTGCATATTTTCATTAATATTTTTTTTCTGTAATCTTTGAAAGGTTAATTTCCAATACCAGTGATAGAGAAGACACATCCAGATTAGTCAAGTGTTCTTTGGTGTTCAATTTAAATATTATTCATGTAGTATGGCGTCCAAAATGGCTGCCATAAATGAAAAAAGGAGCCCCCCCTCTTTCTCAGCATTTGCTTTATATAAGTTGGCAGATTTATTTGACAATTATTATATGATTGTGTATATTTTTCAGGTATGTTTCCAGTTTGTAAATAGTTGTGATAAACATGAGCAATCCAAAGAAGAGTAAGTCAGAGGCAGAGTGTGGTGAAGGTAGTAGTTGTAGTACTAATACTGGTGGTGGTATAATAGAAACATGTATCATACATTTTCCTGATGTTAATGCATCAAATAGAATTGTTTCACTATTCAACATTGAAAATCCTTGTGAACGTCTTGAAAACCTGAATGACATATGCAGACGCAGACTCTAAGAGCCACAAGGTTCTGTTCAAAGGATGACAGATATCTGTTCCCAAGTACCTTCTACACATTCGAAAGAGCAATTGTATGGGTATCACAGGCAGTGCTGTCAGCGTTTCACAGGAAATTTACATCGCCTTCAAGCATCTGCTTTCCTTGAGGCAGAACCTTCTACATCACGACCAAAGCGCAGATCATCTACTGAGAAATACATTTTCCCCCCAAGAATGTATTTTTTGTGGCAAAGATAGCAAGCGTAAGATTAAGAAAGGTAGCATATGGACTACAGAATCACTTTCCAAATTCGAATATGGTGGAGGAGCCACTATACTTGAAACTGTTGAAAACAGTAGTGACTATTATTTGCTCAGAAAAATTAAAGGTTATGATTTATTTGCTTGTGAGGCTCAGTATCATAGATCATGTCATAAAGAATACATTCGTAAACCAACTAATCTTAGTATGGACTTTGATTTGAAGTCACAGCAATCAGACATGGAAGCCGCTCACAAAGATGCATTCACAGAAGTATGTGCGATAGTTGATAATAAGTTCATCAAAGAAGGTGGTATAATCAAGCTCTGCGACCTGCGTGAAATATATGTTGCAAAACTTTAGAAAACTCCATTTGCCAATCCTAAATATAGGTCAGACAGTTTAAAGCAAAATCAGTAAAAAGTTACAATGAGCATCTATCATTTGTGCAGCTTGGTAGGCAGGGAAGGTATCAATCATCATTGGTGCATAGATCATCTGTAGACATTGGCTCCCTAATTCGAATGACATATGAATTTAGCTCTACAGACAGGCTCAGTAAAATGGCACTTCAATTGTATGATAGCATCACTGAAAAATTCAAAACAACAGAAGCCTATTGGTGGCCACATACTGCTATAGAACTGGAGGATCAAGATGACATACATCCTCCTAATTTTAAAACATTTCTGACTACACTCATAACTGGTCATGAATCTGATTCAAACACTGCAAAAGTAAACCGCCTTGTCTTGTCCTTGGGTCAAGACGTATGTAGGTCTGTTACAAATGGTCTCTGGACGCTACCAAAGCATATATTGCTATGCATGACATTGCGGCATATGTTCAGAAGTGCGGAACTCATAACATTAATCAGTCGCCTGGGTCATTCAGAAAATTATTCATATTCTCTGGAGCTTGAAACTGCGCTTGCAACAATGGTACAGCAATCGTCAAACATGCTAACACTATCACAGATAATCAGAAACCCTGCTGGTAATTCACTGTTCCATTCTGACTTCGACAACTTTGATAAGTTCACAGCCACTAGGTCAGTCCACACATCCCATGGAATAATGCTTCAAGAGGTTGAACCAACAACCTACTTATCCAATATTGATTATACTAGTCACCAGCAAATAATGCAGTTATGGTAAACCAAGTCTGTGCTCCATGAAGCTTTATTACCTGTTGGGCAAGTCCAAATGGTAACAGCATGTAAAGGAGTCTTCCGCTGGGTTACATAACACTCAGACATATCCTGTGAATCAAACACAACATCTAATGATCTCTGTTTAGTTCGCTCTATGGTTGGGATGTCTAGTTGATTAGCTTCTTCGTCATTTTGATCAACCTCTTGAAGCATTATTCCATGGGCTGTGTGGACTGACCCAGTGGCGGTGAACTTATCAAAGTTGTCGAAGTCAGAATGGAACAGTGAATTACCAGCAGTGTTTCTGATTATCTGTGATAGTGTTAGCATGTTTGACGATTGCTGTACCATTGTTGCAAGCGCAGTTTCAAGCTCCAGAGAATATGAATAATTTTCTGAATGACCCAGGCGACTGATTAATGTTATGAGTTCCGCACTTCTGAATATATGCGGCAATGTCATGCATAGCAATATATGCTTTGGTAGCTTCCAGAGACCATTTGTAACAGACCTACATACGTCTTGACCCAAGGATAAGACAAGGCGGTTTTCTTTTGCAGTGTTTGAATCAGATTCATGACCAGTTATGAGTATAGTCAGAAATTTCTTAAGATTAGGGGGAAGTATGTCATCTTGGTCCTCCAGATCTCTAGCAGTAGGTGGCCACCGATAGGCTTCTGTTGTTTTGAATTTTTCAGTGATGCTATCATACAATTGAAGTGCCATTTTACTGAGCCTGTCTGTGGAGCTAAGTTCATATGTCATTCGAATTAGGGAGCCAATGTCTACAGATGATCTGTGCACCAATGATGATTGATACCTTCCCTGCCTACCAAACTGCACAAATGATGCTCATTGTAACATTTCACTAATTTTGCTTTTAAACTGTCTGACCTATATTTAGGATTGGCAAAAGAAGTTTTCTCAAGTCTTGCAACATATATTTCACGCAGGTCGCAGAGCTTGATTATACCACCTTCTTTGATGAACTTATTATCAACTATCGCACATACTTCTGTGAGTGCATCTTTGTGAGCGGCTTCCATGTCTGATTGCTGTGACTTCAAATCAAAGTCCATACTAAGATTAGTTGGTTTACGAATGTATTCTTTATGACATGATCTATGATACTGAGCCTCACAAGCAAATAAATCGTAGCCTTTAATTTTTCTGAGCAAATAATAGTCACTACTGTTTTCAGCTGTTTCAAGTATTGTGGCTCCTCCACCATATTCGAATTTGGAAAGTGATTCTGTAGTCCATATGCTACCTTTCTTAATTATACGCTTGCTATCTTTGCCACAAAAATACATTCTGGGGGGGGGATGTATTTCTCAGCTACTAGTAGATGGTCTGCGCTTCGGTCGTGATGTAGAAGGTTCTGCCTCAAGGAAAGCAGATGCTTGAAGGCGATGTAAATTTCCTGTGAAACGCTGACAGCACTGCCTGTGATACCCATACAATTGCTCTTTCGAATATGTAGAAGGTACTTGGGAACAGATATCTGTCATCCTTTGAACAGAACCTTGTGGTTATTAGAGTCTGAGTCTGCATATGTCATTCAGCTTTTCAAGACGTTCACAAGGATTTTCAATGTTGGATAGTGAAACAATTCTATTTGATGCATTAACATCAGGAAAAAGTATAATACATGTTTCTATTATACCACCACCAGTATTAGTACTACAACTACTACCTTCACCACACTCTGCCTCTGACTTACTCTTCTTTGGTTTGCTCATGTTTATCACAACTATTTACAGGCTTGAAACGTACCTGAAAAATATACACAATCATATAAAAATTGTCAAATAAATCCGCCAGCTTATATAAAGCAAATGCTGAGTAAGAGGGAGGGGGGGCTCATTTTTTCATTTATGGCAGCCATTTTGGACGCCATACTACATGAATAATATTTAAATTGAACACCAAAGAACACTTGACTAATCTGGATGTGTTTTCTCTATCGCTGGTATTGGAAATTAACCTTTCAAAGATTACAGAAAAAAAAATATTAATGAAAATATGCAAAATTTGAATTTCAAAGTGGCGACCATCTTGGATATAGCATTTTAAGATCTTAAATTTAGTTTTTAATATCAGAATTGGAGTTGAAAATCTTAAATATAGTTGTTCTCTGCTAAAAAAAACCAGTCTAAAAGATGATATGGGGCTGATATTAACTTATATAGGTATTTTGCCATTTTTCGCGGCGGCCATTTTGAAAACCTTCCAAAATGGCAGGTGGGACCCAAAATATCGATTGTTAACATCTTGATTCATAATCAGGGGGGTCCAGGGAACAATATAACACCACTCCCGGAGAGCCCTTAGGGGGGTGCATGGTGACCCCTCCGGGCCCATGGACTACAATGTAGATGGAGGCTCAGACCAAAATTAAGACATCTAGCTATAAAAAGAGTCTGGTTTGTCAAAGATTAGACAAACATGGTGTACTGCTCCCGCATACACAGTATCGATGTAGATGGAGGCTCAGACCAAAATTAAGACATCTAGCTATAAAAAGAGTCTGGTTTTGTCAAAGATTAGACAAGCATGGTGTACTGCTCCCGCATACACAGTATCGATGTAGATGGAGGCTCAGACCAAAATTAAGACATCTAGCTATAAAAAGAGTCTGGTTTTGTAAAAGATTAGACAAGCATGGTGTACTGCTCCCATACACAGTATCGATGTAGATGGAGGCTCAGACCAAAATTTAGACATCTAGCTATAAAAAGAGTCTGGTTTTGTCAAAGAATAGACAAGCATGGTGTACTGCTCCCGCATACACAGTATCGATGTAGATGGAGGCTCATACCAAAATTAAGACATCTAGCTATAAAAAGTGTCTGGTTTTGTATAAGCTTAGACAAGCATGGTGTACTGCTCCCGCATACACAGTATTGATGTAGATGGAGGCTCAGACCAAAACTAAGACATCTAGCTATAAAAAGAGTCTGGTTTTGTCAAAGATTAGACAATCATGGTGTACTTCTCCCGCATACACAGTTTCGATGTAGATGGAGGCTCAGACCAAAATTAAGACATCTAGCTAGAAAAAGAGTCTGGTTTTGTCAAAATTTAGACAAGCATGGTGTACTGCTCCCGCATACACAGTATCGATGTAGATGGAGGCTCAGACCAAAACAAGTATGGTGTACTGCTCCCTTATACACAGTATCGATGTAGATGGAGGCTCAGACCAAAATTTAGACATCTAGCTATAAAAAGAGTCTGGTTTTGTAAAAGCATAGACAAGCATGGTGCACTGCTCCCGCATACACAGTATCGATGTAGATGGAGGCTCAGACCAAAATTAAGACATCTAGCTATAAAAAGAGTCTGGTTTTGTAAAAGCTTAGACAAGCATGGTGTACTGCTCCCGCATACACAGTATCGATGTAGATGGAGGCTCAGACCAAAATTTAGACATCTAGCTATCAAAAAAGTCTGGTTTTGTAAAAGCTTAGACAAGCATGGTGTACTGCTCCCATACACAGGAGGCTCAGACCAAAATTTAGACATCTAGCTATAAAAAGAGTCTGGTTTTGTAAAAGATTAGACAAGCAGGGTGTACTGCTCCCATACACAGTATCGATGTAGATGGAGGCTCAGACCAAAATTTAGACATCTAGCTATAAAAAGGGTCTGGTTTTGTAAACGATTAGACAAGCATGGTGTACTGCTCCCGCATACACAGTATCGATGTAGATGGAGGCTCAGACCAAAATTAAGACATCTAGCTATAAAAAGAGTCTGGTTTTGTCAAAGATTAGACAAGCATGGTGTACTGCTCCCATACACAGTATCGATGTAGATGGAGGCTCAGACCAAAATTAAGACATCTAGCTATAAAAAGAGTCTGGTTTTGTCAAAAATTAGACAAGCATGGTGTACTGCTCCCATACACAGTATCGATGTAGATGGAGGCTCAGACCAAAATTAAGACATCTAGCGATAAAAAGAGTCTGGTTTTGTCAAAGATTAGACAAGCATGGTGTACTGCTCCGGCATACACAGTATCGATGTAGATGGAGGCTCAGACCAAAATTAAGACATCTAGCTATAAAAAGAGTCTGGTTTTGTAAAAGCTTAGACAAGCATGGTGTACTGCTCCCGCACACACAGTATCGATGTAGATGGAGGCTCAGACCAAAATTAAGACATCTAGCTATAAAAAGAGTCTGGTTTTGTCAAAGATTAGACAAGCATGGTGTACTGCTCACGCATACACAGTTTCGATGTAGATGGAGGCTCAGACCAAAATTAAGACATCTAGCTATAAAAAGAGTCTGGTTTTGTCAAAGCTTAGACAAGCATGGTGTACTGCTCCCGCATACACAGTATCGATGTAGATGGAGGCTCAGACCAAAACAAGTATGGTGTACTGCTCCCTTATACACAGTATCGATGTAGATGGAGGCTCAGACCAAAATTTAGACATCTAGCTATAAAAAGAGTCTGGTTTTGTAAAAGCATAGACAAGCATGGTGTACTGCTCCCGCATACACAGTATCGATGTAGATGGAGGCCCAGACCAAAATTTAGACATCTAGCTATTAAAAAAGTCTGGTTTTGTAAAAGCTTAGACAAGCATGGTGTACTGCTCCCGCATACACAGTATCGATGTAGATGGAGGCTCAGACCAAAATTTAGACATCTAGCTATAAAAAGAGTCTGGTTTTGTAAAAGATTAGACAAGCATGGTGTACTACTCCCGCATACACAGTATCGATGTAGATGGAGGCTCAGACCAAAATTAAGACATCTAGCTATAAAAAGAGTCTGGTTTTGTCAAAGATTAGACAAGCATGGTGTACTGCTTCCATACACAGTATCGATGTAGATGGAGGCTCAGACCAAAATTAAGACATCTAGCTATAAAAATAGTCTGGTTTTGTCAAAGATTAGACAAGCATGGTGTACTGCTCCCATACACAGTATCGATGTAGATGGAGGCTCAGACCAAATTTTAAGACATCCAGCTATAAAAAGAGTCTGGTTTTGTCAAAGATTAGACAAGCATGGTGTACTGCTCCGGCATACACAGTATCGATGTAGATGGAGGCTCAGACCAAAATTAAAACATCTAGCTATAAAAAGAGTCTGGTTTTGTAAAAGCTTAGACAAGCATGGTGTACTGCTCCCGCACACACAGTATCGATGTAGATGGAGGCTCAGACCAAAATTAAGACATCTAGCTATAAAAAGAGTCTGGTTTTGTCAAAGATTAGACAAGCATGGTGTACTGCTCCCGCATACACAGTATCGATGTAGATGGAGGCTCAGACCAAAATTAAGACATCTATCTATAAAAAGAGTCTGGTTTTGTCAAAGCTTAGACAAGCATGGTGTACTGCTCCCGCATACACAGTATCGATGTAGATGGAGGCTCAGACCAAAACAAGTATGGTGTACTGCTCCCTTATACACAGTATCGATGTAGATGGAGGCTCAGACCAAAATTTAGACATCTAGCTATAAAAAGAGTCAGGTTTTGTAAAAGCATAGACAAGCATGGTGTACTGCTCCCGCATACACAGTATCGATGTAGATGGAGGCCCAGACCAAAATTTAGACATCTAGCTATTAAAAAAGTCTGGTTTTGTAAAAGCTTAGACAAGCATGGTGTACTGCTCCCGCATACACAGTATCGATGTAGATGGAGGCTCAGACCAAAATTTAGACATCTAGCTATAAAAAGAGTCTGGTTTTGTAAAAGATTAGACAAGCATGGTGTACTACTCCCGCATACACAGTATCGATGTAGATGGAGGCTCAGACCAAAATTAAGACATCTAGCTATAAAAAGAGTCAGGTTTTGTCAAAGATTAGACAAGCATGGTGTACTGCTTCCATACACAGTATCGATGTAGATGGAGGCTCAGACCAAAATTAAGACATCTAGCTATAAAAATAGTCTGGTTTTGTCAAAGATTAGACAAGCATGGTGTACTGCTCCCATACACAGTATCGATGTAGATGGAGGCTCAGACCAAAATTAAGACATCTAGCTATATAAAAAGTCTGGTTTTGTCAAAGATTAGACAAGCATGGTGTACTGCTCCGGCATACACAGTATCGATGTAGATGGAGGCTCAGACCAAAATTAAAACATCTAGCTATAAAAAGAGTCTGGTTTTGTAAAAGCTTAGACAAGCATGGTGTACTGCTCCCGCACACACAGTATCGATGTAGATGGAGGCTCAGACCAAAATTAAGACATCTAGCTATAAAAAGAGTCTGGTTTTGTCAAAGATTAGACAAGCATGGTGTACTGCTCCCGCATACACAGTATCGATGTAGATGGAGGCTCAGACCAAAATTAAGACATCTATCTATAAAAAGAGTCTGGTTTTGTCAAAGCTTAGACAAGCATGGTGTACTGCTCCCGCATACACAGTATCGATGTTGATGGAGGCTCAGACCATAATTTAGACATCTAGCTAGAAAAAGAGTCTGGTTTTGTCAAAGATTAGACAAGCATGGTGTACTGCTCCCGCATACACAGTATCGATGTAGATGGAGGCTCAGACCAAAATTAAGACATCTAGCTATAAAAAGAGTCTGGTTTTGTAAAAGCTTAAACAAGCATGGTGTACTGCTCCCGCATACACAGTTTCGATGTAGATGGAGGCTCAGACCATAATTAAGACATCTAGCTATTAAAAAGAGTCTGGTTTTGTCAAAGATTAGAAAAGCATGGTGTACTGCTCCTGCATACACAGTATCGATGTAGATGGAGGCTCAGACCAAAATTAAGACATCTAGCTATAAAAAGAGTCTGGTTTTGTCAAAGATTAGACAATCATGGTGCACTGCTTCCGCATACACAGTATCGATGTAGATGGAGGCTCAGACCAAAATTAAGACATCTAGCTATAAAAAGAGTCTGGTTTTGTCAAGATTAGACAAGCATGGTGTACTGCTCCCGCATACACAGTATCGATGTAGATGGAGGCTCAGACCAAAACAAGCATGGTGTACTGCTCCCGCATACACAGTATCGATGTAGATGGAGGTTCAGACCAAAATTTAGACATCTAGCTGTAAAAAGAGTCTGGTTTTTCCAAAGATTAGACAAGCATGGTGTACTGCTCCCGCATACACAGTTTCGATGTAGATGGAGGCTCAGACCAAAATTAAGACATCTAGCTATAAAAAGAGTCTGGTTTTGTAAAAGCTTAGACAAGCATGGTGTACTGCTCCCGCGTACACAGTATCGATGTAGATGGAGGCTGAGACCAAAATTTAGACATCAAGCTATCAAAAAAGTCTGGTTTTGTAAAAGCTTAGACAAGCATGGTGTACTGCTCCCATACACAAGAGGCTCAGACCAGAATTTAGACATCTAGCTATAAAAAGAGTCTGGTTTTGTAAAAGCATAGACAAGCATGGTGCACTGCTCCCGCATACACAGTATCGATGTAGATGGAGGCTCAGACCAAAATTTAGACATCTAGCTGTAAAATGAGTCTGGTTTTGTCAAAGATTAGACAAGCATGGTGTACTGCTCCCGCATACACAGTATCGATGTAGATGGAGGCTCAGACCAAAATTAAGACATCTAGCTATAAAAAGAGTCTGGTTTTGTAAAAGCTTAGACAAGCATGGTATACTGCTCCCACATACACAGTATCGATGTAGATGGAGGCCAATACCAAAATTTAGACATCTAGCTATTAAAAAAGTCTGGTTTTGTAAAAGCTTAGACAAGCATGGTGTACTGATCCCGCATACACAGTATCGATGTTGATGGAGGCTCAGACCAAAATTTAGACATCTAGCTATCAAAAAAGTCTGGTTTTGTAAAAGCTTAGACAAGCATGGTGTACTGCTCCCATACACAGGAGGCTCAGACCAAAATTTAGACATCTAGCTATAAAAAGAGTCTGGTTTTGTAAAAGATTAGACAAGCATGGTGTACTGCTCCCATACACAGTATCGATGTAGATTGAGGCTCAGACCAAAATTTAGACATCTAGCTATAAAAAGAGTCTGGTTTTGTCAAAGATTAGACAAGCATGGTGTACTGCTCCCATACACAGTATCGATGTAGATGGAGGCTCAGACCAAAATTAAGACATCTAGCTATAAAAAAGTCTGGTTTTGTCAAAGATTAGACAAGCATGGTGTACTGCTCCCGCATACACAGTATCGATGTAGATGGAGGCTCAGACCAAAATTAAGACATCTAGCTATAAAAAGAGTCTGGTTTTGTCAAAGATTAGACACGCATGGTGTACTGCTTCCACATACACAGTATCGATGTAGATGGAGGCTCAGACCAAAATTTAGACATCTAGTTATAAAAAGAGTCTGGTTTTGTAAAAGCATAGACAAGCATGGTGCACTGCTCCCGCATACACAGTATCGATGTAGATGGAGGCTCAGACCAAAATTTAGACATCTAGCTGTTAAAAGAGTCTGGTTTTGCCAAAGATTAGACAAGCATGGTGTACTGCTCCCGCATACACAGTTTCGATGTAGATGGAAGCTCAGACTAAAATTGAGACATCTAGCTATAAAAAAGAGTCTGGTTTTGTAAAAGCTTAGACAAGCATCGTGACTGCTCCCTCATACACAGTATCGATGTAGATGGAGGCCCAGACCAAAATTTAGACATCTAGCTATAAGAAAGTCTGGTTTTGTAAAAGCTTAGACAAGCATGGTGTACTGCTCCCGCATACACAGTATCGATGAAGATGGAGGCTCAGACCAAAATTTAGACATCTAGCTATCAAAAAAGTCTGGTTTTGTAAAAGCTTAGACAAGCATGGTGTACTGCTCCCATACACAGGAGGCTCAGACCAAAATTTAGACATCTAGCTATAAAAAGAGTCTGGTTTTGTAAAAGCATAGACAAGCATGATGCACTGCTCCCGCATACACAGTATCGATGTAGATGGAGGCCCAGACCAAAATTTAGACATCTAGCTGTAAAAAGAGTCTGGTTTTGTCAAAGATTAGACAAGCATGGTGTACTGCTCCCGCATACACAGTATCGATGTAGATGGAGGCTCAGACCAAAATTAAGACATCTAGCTATAAAAAGAGTCTGGTTTTGTAAAAGCTTAGACAAGCATGGTGTACTGCTCCCGCATACACAGTATCGATGTAGATGGAGGCCAAGACCAAAATTTAGACATCTAGCTATTAAAAAAGTCTGGATTTGTAAAAGCTTAGACAAGCATGGTGTACTGATCCCGCATACACAGTATCGATGTAGATGGATGCTCAGACCAAAATTAAGACATCTAACTATCAAAAAAGTCTGGTTTTGTAAAAGCTTAGACAAGCATGGTGTACTGCTCCCATACACAGGAGGCTCAGACCAAAATTTAGACATCTAGCTATAAAAAGAGTCTGGTTTTGTAAAAGATTAGACAAGCATGGTGTACTGCTCCCATACACAGTATCGATGTAGATTGAGGCTCAGACCA
The DNA here is from genome assembly GCA_964019695.1 of Loripinus fragilis. NCBI lineage: Eukaryota > Metazoa > Mollusca > Bivalvia > Lucinida > Lucinidae > Loripinus > Loripinus fragilis. The sequence goes on along the minus strand of OZ026517.1, from coordinate 41,880,374 downwards.
AAATTTAGACATCTAGCTATAAAAAGAGTCTGGTTTTGTCAAAGATTAGACAAGCATGGTGTACTGCTCCCATACACAGTATCGATGTAGATGGAGGCTCAGACCAAAATTAAGACATCTAGCTATAAAAAAGTCTGGTTTTGTCAAAGATTAGACAAGCATGGTGTACTGCTCCCGCATACACAGTATCGATGTAGATGGAGGCTCAGACCAAAATTAAGACATCTAGCTATAAAAATAGTCTGGTTTTGTCAAAGATTAGACACGCATGGTGTACTGCTTCCACATACACAGTATCGATGTAGATGGAGGCTCAGACCAAAATTTAGACATCTAGTTATAAAAAGAGTCTGGTTTTGTAAAAGCTTAGACAAGCATGGTGTACTGCTCCCGCATACACAGTATCGATGTAGATGGAGGCTCAGACCAAAATTTAGACATCTAGCTATAAAAAAAGTCTGGTTTTGTCAAAGAATAGACAAGCGTGGTGTACTGCTCCCGCATACATAGTATCGATGTAGATGGAGGCTCAGACCAAAATTTAGACATCTATACTTCCACAAAACGCTTTGAGGCGTGACTCTAACGGTAAATGCATTGAATGAATCGAGGGTCATTACTTAGAGGTCGTGGTACTTCTGTAGCTATAAAAAGAGTCTGGTTTGTCAAAGATTAGACAAGCATGGTGTACTGCTCCCGCATACACAGTATCGATGTAGATGGAGGCTCAGACCAAAATTAAGACATCTAGCTATAACAAGAGTCTGGTTTTGTCAAAGATTAGACAAGCATGGTGTACTGTTCCCGCATACACAGTATCGATGTAGATGGAGGCTCAGACAAAAATTAAGACATCTAGCTATAAAAAGAGTCTGGTTTTGTCAAAGATTAGAATAGCATGGTGTACTGCTCCCGCATACACAGTATCGATGTAGATGGAGGCGCACACCAAAATTTAGACATCTAGCTATAAAAAAAGTCTAGTTTGGTCAAAGATTAGACAAGCATGGTGTACTGCTCCCGCATACACAATATCGATGTAGATGGAGGCTCAGACCAAAATTTAGACATCTAGCTATAAAAAGAGTCTGGTTTTGTCAAAGATTAGACAAGCATGGTGTACTGCTCGCGCATACACAGTATCGATGTAGATGGAGGCTCAGACCAAAATTAAGACATCTAGCTATAAAAAGAGTCTGGTTTTGTCAAAGATTAGACAAGCATGGTGTACTGCTCCCGCATACACAGTATCGATGTAGATGGAGGCTCAGATCAAAATTTAGACATCTAGCTATTAAAAAGAGTCTGGTTTTGTCAAAGATTAGACAAACATGGTGTACTGCTCCCGCATACACAGTATCGATGTAGATGGAGGCTCAGACCAAAATTAAGACATCTAGCTATAAAATGAGTCTGGTTTTGTCAAAGATTAGACAAGCATAGCGTACTGCTCCCGCATACACAGTATCAATGTAGATGGAGGCTCAGACCAAAATTAAGACATCTAGCTATAAAAAGAGTCTGGTTTTGTCAAAGATTAGACAATCATGGTGCACTGCTTCCGCATACACAGTATCGATGTAGATGGAGGCTCAGACCAAAATTAAGACATCTAGCTATAAAAAGAGTCTGGTTTTGTCAAGATTAGACAAGCATGGTGTACTGCTCCCGCATACACAGTATCGATGTAGATGGAGGCTCAGACCAAAACAAGCATGGTGTACTGCTCCCGCATACACAGTATCGATGTAGATGGAGGTTCAGACCAAAATTTAGACATCTAGCTGTAAAAAGAGTCTGGTTTTTCCAAAGATTAGACAAGCATGGTGTACTGCTCCCGCATACACAGTTTCGATGTAGATGGAGGCTCAGACCAAAATTAAGACATCTAGCTATAAAAAGAGTCTGGTTTTGTAAAAGCTTAGACAAGCATGGTGTACTGCTCCCGCGTACACAGTATCGATGTAGATGGAGGCTGAGACCAAAATTTAGACATCAAGCTATCAAAAAAGTCTGGTTTTGTAAAAGCTTAGACAAGCATGGTGTACTGCTCCCATACACAAGAGGCTCAGACCAGAATTTAGACATCTAGCTATAAAAAGAGTCTGGTTTTGTAAAAGCATAGACAAGCATGGTGCACTGCTCCCGCATACACAGTATCGATGTAGATGGAGGCTCAGACCAAATTTTAGACATCTAGCTGTAAAATGAGTCTGGTTTTGTCAAAGATTAGACAAGCATGGTGTACTGCTCCCGCATACACAGTATCGATGTAGATGGAGGCTCAGACCAAAATTAAGACATCTAGCTATAAAAAGAGTCTGGTTTTGTAAAAGCTTAGACAAGCATGGTATACTGCTCCCACATACACAGTATCGATGTAGATGGAGGCCAATACCAAAATTTAGACATCTAGCTATTAAAAAAGTCTGGTTTTGTAAAAGCTTAGACAAGCATGGTGTACTGATCCCGCATACACAGTATCGATGTTGATGGAGGCTCAGACCAAAATTTAGACATCTAGCTATCAAAAAAGTCTGGTTTTGTAAAAGCTTAGACAAGCATGGTGTACTGCTCCCATACACAGGAGGCTCAGACCAAAATTTAGACATCTAGCTATAAAAAGAGTCTGGTTTTGTAAAAGATTAGACAAGCATGGTGTACTGCTCCCATACACAGTATCGATGTAGATTGAGGCTCAGACCAAAATTTAGACATCTAGCTATAAAAAGAGTCTGGTTTTGTCAAAGATTAGACAAGCATGGTGTACTGCTCCCATACACAGTATCGATGTAGATGGAGGCTCAGACCAAAATTAAGACATCTAGCTATAAAAAAGTCTGGTTTTGTCAAAGATTAGACAAGCATGGTGTACTGCTCCCGCATACACAGTATCGATGTAGATGGAGGCGCAGACCAAAATTAAGACATCTAGCTATAAAAAGAGTCTGGTTTTGTCAAAGATTAGACACGCATGGTGTACTGCTTCCACATACACAGTATCGATGTAGATGGAGGCTCAGACCAAAATTTAGACATCTAGTTATAAAAAGAGTCTGGTTTTGTAAAAGCATAGACAAGCATGGTGCACTGCTCCCGCATACACAGTATCGATGTAGATGGAGGCTCAGACCAAAATTTAGACATCTAGCTGTAAAAAGAGTCTGGTTTTGCCAAAGATTAGACAAGCATGGTGTACTGCTCCCGCATACACAGTTTCGATGTAGATGGAAGCTCAGACTAAAATTGAGACATCTAGCTATAAAAAAGAGTCTGGTTTTGTAAAAGCTTAGACAAGCATCGTGACTGCTCCCTCATACACAGTATCGATGTAGATGGAGGCCCAGACCAAAATTTAGACATCTAGCTATAAGAAAGTCTGGTTTTGTAAAAGCTTAGACAAGCATGGTGTACTGCTCCCGCATACACAGTATCGATGAAGATGGAGGCTCAGACCAAAATTTAGACATCTAGCTATCAAAAAAGTCTGGTTTTGTAAAAGCTTAGACAAGCATGGTGTACTGCTCCCATACACAGGAGGCTCAGACCAAAATTTAGACATCTAGCTATAAAAAGAGTCTGGTTTTGTAAAAGCATAGACAAGCATGATGCACTGCTCCCGCATACACAGTATCGATGTAGATGGAGGCCCAGACCAAAATTTAGACATCTAGCTGTAAAAAGAGTCTGGTTTTGTCAAAGATTAGACAAGCATGGTGTACTGCTCCCGCATACACAGTATCGATGTAGATGGAGGCTCAGACCAAAATTAAGACATCTAGCTATAAAAAGAGTCTGGTTTTGTAAAAGCTTAGACAAGCATGGTGTACTGCTCCCGCATACACAGTATCGATGTAGATGGAGGCCAAGACCAAAATTTAGACATCTAGCTATTAAAAAAGTCTGGATTTGTAAAAGCTTAGACAAGCATGGTGTACTGATCCCGCATACACAGTATCGATGTAGATGGATGCTCAGACCAAAATTAAGACATCTAACTATCAAAAAAGTCTGGTTTTGTAAAAGCTTAGACAAGCATGGTGTACTGCTCCCATACACAGGAGGCTCAGACCAAAATTTAGACATCTAGCTATAAAAAGAGTCTGGTTTTGTAAAAGATTAGACAAGCATGGTGTACTGCTCCCATACACAGTATCGATGTAGATTGAGGCTCAGACCAAAATTTAGACATCTAGCTATAAAAAGAGTCTGGTTTTGTCAAAGATTAGACAAGCATGGTGTACTGCTCCCATACACAGTATCGATGTAGATGGAGGCTCAGACCAAAATTAAGACATCTAGCTATAAAAAAGTCTGGTTTTGTCAAAGATTAGACAAGCATGGTGTACTGCTCCCGCATACACAGTATCGATGTAGATGGAGGCTCAGACCAAAATTAAGACATCTAGCTATAAAAATAGTCTGGTTTTGTCAAAGATTAGACACGCATGGTGTACTGCTTCCACATACACAGTATCGATGTAGATGGAGGCTCAGACCAAAATTTAGACATCTAGTTATAAAAAGAGTCTGGTTTTGTAAAAGCTTAGACAAGCATGGTGTACTGCTCCCGCATACACAGTATCGATGTAGATGGAGGCTCAGACCAAAATTTAGACATCTAGCTATAAAAAAAGTCTGGTTTTGTCAAAGAATAGACAAGCGTGGTGTACTGCTCCCGCATACATAGTATCGATGTAGATGGAGGCTCAGACCAAAATTTAGACATCTATACTTCCACAAAACGCTTTGAGGCGTGACTCTAACGGTAAATGCATTGAATGAATCGAGGGTCATTACTTAGAGGTCGTGGTACTTCTGTAGCTATAAAAAGAGTCTGGTTTGTCAAAGATTAGACAAGCATGGTGTACTGCTCCCGCATACACAGTATCGATGTAGATGGAGGCTCAGACCAAAATTAAGACATCTAGCTATAACAAGAGTCTGGTTTTGTCAAAGATTAGACAAGCATGGTGTACTGTTCCCGCATACACAGTATCGATGTAGATGGAGGCTCAGACCAAAATTAAGACATCTAGCTATAAAAAGAGTCTGGTTTTGTCAAAGATTAGAATAGCATGGTGTACTGCTCCCGCATACACAGTATCGATGTAGATGGAGGCGCACACCAAAATTTAGACATCTAGCTATAAAAAAAGTCTAGTTTGGTCAAAGATTAGACAAGCATGGTGTACTGCTCCCGCATACACAATATCGATGTAGATGGAGGCTCAGACCAAAATTTAGACATCTAGCTATAAAAAGAGTCTGGTTTTGTCAAAGATTAGACAAGCATGGTGTACTGCTCGCGCATACACAGTATCGATGTAGATGGAGGCTCAGACCAAAATTAAGACATCTAGCTATAAAAAGAGTCTGGTTTTGTCAAAGATTAGACAAGCATGGTGTACTGCTCCCGCATACACAGTATCGATGTAGATGGAGGCTCAGATCAAAATTTAGACATCTAGCTATTAAAAAGAGTCTGGTTTTGTCAAAGATTAGACAAACATGGTGTACTGCTCCCGCATACACAGTATCGATGTAGATGGAGGCTCAGACCAAAATTAAGACATCTAGCTATAAAATGAGTCTGGTTTTGTCAAAGATTAGACAAGCATAGCGTACTGCTCCCGCATACACAGTATCAATGTAGATGGAGGCTCAGACCAAAATTAAGACATCTAGCTATAAAAAGAGTCTGGTTTTGTCAAAGATTAGACAAGCATGGTGTACTTCTCCCGCATACACAGTATCGATGTAGATGGAGGCTCAGACCAAAATTTAGACATCTAGCTATAAAAAGAGTCTGGTTTTGTCAAAGATTAGACAAGCATGGTGTACTGCTCCAGCATACACAGTATCGATGTAGATGGAGGCTCAGACCAAAATTAAGACATCTAGCTGTAAAAAGAGTCTGGTTTTGTCAAAGATTAGACAAGCATGGTGTACTGTTCCCGCATACACAGTATCGATGTAGATGGAGGCTCAGACCAAAATTAAGACATCTAGCTATAAAAAGAGTCTGGTTTTGTCAAAGATTAGACAAGCATGGTGTACTGCTCCCGCATACACAGTATCGATGTAGATGGAGGCGCACACCAAAATTTAGACATCTAGCTATAAAAAAAAGTCTAGTTTGGTCAAAGATTAGACAAGCATGGTGTACTGCTCCCGCATACACAATATCGATGTAGATGGAGGCTCAGACCAAAATTTAGACATCTAGCTATAAAAAGAGTCTGGTTTTGTCAAAGATTAGACAAGCATGGTGTACTGCTCGCGCATACACAGTATCGATGTAGATGGAGGCTCAGACCAAAATTAAGACATCTAGCTATAAAAAGAGTCTGGTTTTGTCAAAGATTAGACTAGCATGGTGTACTGCTCCCGCATACACAGTATCGATGTAGATGGATGCTCAGATCAAAATTTAGACATCTAGCTATAAAAAGAGTCTGGTTTTGTCAAGGATTAGACAAACATGGTGTACTGCTCCCGCATACACAGTATCGATGTAGATGGAGGCTCAGACCAAAATTAAGACATCTAGCTATAAAATGAGTCTGGTTTTGTCAAAGATAAGACAAGCATAGTGTACTGCTCCCGCATACACAGTATCGATGTAGATGGAGGCTCAGACCAAAATTAAGACATCTAGCTATAAAAAGAGTCTGGCTTTGTCAAAGATTAGACAAGCATGGTGTACTTCTCCCGCATACACAGTATCGATGTAGATGGAGGCTCAGACCAAAATTTAGACATCTAGCTATAAAAAGAGTCTGGTTTTGTCAAAGATTAGACAAGCATGGTGTACTGCTCCCGCATACACAGTATCGATGTAGATGGAGGCTCAGGCCAAAATTAAGACATCTAGCTATAAAAAGAGTCTGTTTTTTTAAAAGCTTAAACAAGCATGGTGTACTGCTCCCATACACAGTATCGATGTAGATGGAAGCTCAGACCAAAATTTAGACATCTAGCTATAAAAAGAGTATGGTTTTGTCAAAGATAAGACAGGCATGGTGTACTGCTCCCGCATACACAGTATCGATGTAGATGGAGGCTAAGACCAAAATTTAGACATCTAGCTATAAAAAGAGTCTGGTTTTGTCAAAGATTAGACAAGCATGGTGTACTGCTCCCATACACAGTATCGATGTAGATGGAGGCTCAGACCAAAATAAAGACATCTAGCTATAAAAAAAGTCTGGTTTTGTCAAAGATTAGACAAGCATGGTGTACTGCTCCCGCATACACAGTATCGATGTAGATGGAGGCTCAGACCAAAATTAAGACATCTAGCTATAAAAAGAGTCTGGTTTTGTCAAAGATTAGACAAGCATGGTGTACTTCTCCCGCATACACAGTATCGATGTAGATGGAGGCTCAGACCAAAATTAAGACATCTAGCTATAAAAAGAGTCTGGTTTTGTCAAAGATTAGACAAGCATGGTGTACTGCTCCCATACACAGTATCGATGTAGATGGAGGCTCAGACCAAAATTTAGACATCTAGCTATAAAAAGAGTCTGGTTTTGTCAAAGATTAGACAAGCATGGTGTACTTCTCCCGCATACACAGTATCGATGTAGATGGAGGCATTGTGTACTTCTCCCGCATACACAGTATCGATGTAGATGGAGGCTCAGACCAAAATTAAGACATCTAGCTATAAAAAGAGTCTGGTTTTGTCAAAGATTAGACAAGCATGGTGTACTGCTCCCATACGCAGTATCGATGTAGATGGAGGCTCAGACCAAAATTAAGACATCTAGCTATAAAAAGAGTCTGGTTTTGTCAAAGATTAGACAAGCATGGTGTACTTCTCCCGCATACACAGTATCGATGTAGATGGAGGCTCAGACCAAAATTAAGACATCTAGCTATAAAAAAAGTCTGGTTTTGTCAAAGATTAGACAAGCATGGTGTACTGCTCCCGCATACACAGTATCGATGTAGATGGAGGCTCAGACCAAAATTTAGACACCTAGCTATAAAAAGAGTCTGGTTTTGTAAAAGCTTTGACAAGCATGGTGTACTGCTCCCGCATACACAGTATCGATGTAGATGGAGGCTCAGACCAAAATTAAGACATCTAGCTATAAAAAGAGTCTGGTTTTGTCAAAGATTAGACAAGCATGGTGTACTGCTCCCGCATACACAGTATCGATGTAGATGGAGGCTCAGACCAAAATTTAGACATTTAGCTATAAAAAGAGTCTGGTTTTGTAAAAGATTAGACAAGCATGGTGTACTGCTCCCGCATACACAGTATCGATGTAGATGGAGGCTCAGACCAAAATTAAGACATGTAGCTATAAAAAGAGTCCGGTTTTGTAAAAGCTTAGACAAGCATGGTGTACTGCTCCCGCATACACAGTATCGATGTCGATTGAGGCTCAGACCAAAATTAAGACATCTAGCTATAAAAAGAGTCTGGTTTTGTCAAAGATTAGACAAGCATGGTGTACTGCTCCCGCATACACAGTATCGATGAAGATGGAGGCTCAGACCAAAATTAAGACATCTAGCTATTAAAAAAAAGAGTCTGGTTTTGTCAAAGATTAGACAAGCATGGTGTACTGCTCCCATACACAGTATAGATGTAGATGGAGGCTCAGACCAAAATTAAGACATCTAGCTATAAAAAGAGTCTGGTTTTGTAAAAGCTTAGACAAGCATGGTGTACTGCTCCCATACACAGGAGGCTCAGACCAAAATTTAGACATCTAGCTATAAAAAGAGTCTGGTTTTGTAAAAGATTAGACAAGCATGGTGTACTGCTCCCGCATACACAGTATCGATGTAGATGGAGGCTAAGACCAAAATTTAGACATCTAGCTATAAAAAAAAGTCCGGTTTTGTAAAAGCTTAGACAAGCATGGTGTACTGCTCCCATACACAGTATCGATGTAGGTGGAGGCTCAGACCAAAATTTAGACATCTAGCTATACAAAGAGTCTGGTTTTGTCAAAGCTTAGACAAGCATTGTGTACTGCTCCCATACACAGTATCGATGTTGATGGAGGCTCAGACCAAAAATTAGACATCTAGCTATAAAAAGAGTCTGGTTTTGTCAAAGATTAGACAAGCATGGTGTACTGCTCCCATACACAGGAGGCTTAGACCAAAATTTAGACCAAAGTGGTATATTTTGATCACATTTTGCATACAAATGTATGTCAACATTTTTAACCACTGTATGTGTAACAGGCGTTTTGGAAGGACGAGGGTTTGCTGAGCATCATTTCAGCCGGTGTGGGTCAGTTAAAAAATACTCATAACTCTTGAACCGCATGGTATATTAGGATCAAATTTTGAGCATCATTTAGGCCTGTCAATGTCTTTTATTGAAAATGGTCATAATTCTTGAACCACATCATATATGTTGATCAAATTTTGCATACTAATATATTTTTACATTGTCAAGACACTGGTATGCAAAACGGTGACAATGGTTTGCCAGGGATAAGTTCGGCAGGTTGTGGCCATATGCTCATTACCCTTGAATCACATGGTATTTTTTTTATAAAATTGCGTATATAATACCTATCCATTTTAACATTGTCTAGACACTGGTATGCAAACGATGACGAGCTTTGCTGAGCTTCAGTCTGGCAAGCCATGGTCAGTGAAAATGCTCATAACTCTTGAGCCACATGGTATATTTTTATTACATTTTGCTTACTTATACATTTTAAAGACATATGTGGCTATTTCCAATGCGCACCTTTCTCGCGTCTGGAAACGGGTAAAATTGTCTGGGTCCTGTCTTTCGTCCATTAACGGATTCGGATCAACACAGCTTTTGGATATTCTTATGTCATATCGGTGTTCCGACATTTTCTTGACAAAATAAAGTAATTAAAGTGTGGTCGAAATATCTATTGACATCTTATATCAGAACTGATCGCCTCAGCACTAAAGGCAGATAAATGTAGCTCAGTCAAATCAAACAACGTTGTTACGAATACGATAGTGGCCAAGTCTCTACTATTTGTACGGTTATTTAGAGCGGCGCGCGACCTGGCCTCGTGGCCTAGTGGTTAGCGTGTTTGGCTACGAAGCCAGAGGACCAGGATCGATTCCCGTTTGCGCACATATTTTCTGTGTGTTTTTTCTTTCTTTTTTAACATTTAAATGCTAAATTGCCTCATATACTAGTAAAATGGCATCATCAAAACGACCGAAATGGACATTCCCGAACTTTTTATATTGAATTACGCATGAAACCTATGGGGGTGGGGTTAAATTTGGCCCTCTTGAAAGAGAATTAGTTCGGTGACCCCAGATTTTTATTCTTTTTTCTGAAAGGTATTATAATAGTCCATGAATTAAAAATAAATTTTTAAGATTTTCAATATCAGATTTTTTAATACATGATTTATTCTAATAACAAATTCCATTTTTTTCGGATTGCCAAAATATATCTTGCAATATCTTGACACAGCATGGGATAACAAATAAACTTGCACATTGTCTAAAAGTTTTGAGGTGATGGGCAGTAATTTAAGTTTAAAGAAAGAAGCTGGCTGAATATTAAAACCGTTTTAGCTCGGTATTTAGGACTAGTGTTATTATTTTATATTTTTAGAAAATTGGTCAAATACTGAAAACTTCAATATGAGATTCTGAAAAAATAAGCACTGTGACATATCCTTTTTATTTCATAAATGGATAGCCAATACATAAAACAAGCTGTATGCAAAGTATTGAAAATGTTTCAATATGGGAAGTATTTAGTAGCATATGTCCTTAAGGATGTCTCTGGTAGATCAAATACAACTAAATAACAAAAGACAACAATAATTATGTCGCTCTAAACAATCTTATTTTTACCATTAACTTTTATATGGGTTGGTTTTATGAGCAAGTATCTATATCAAGGGACATAACGTAGTCTATCATAAATGCACAAACCTACAATGGGGGTGACAATAAACAAAAGGCAACAACAACAGAACAACAACCTTAGAAAGGACAGCAGCTTAAGCCACCGGGGGGGGGGGGGGGGGGCTTAAATGCATATTACTGGTACCAAATCTTCGCCCTAGATTCTGCTGTTGTTGAAGTACAAGAAATGTTCAGCTTGCATGGAACTGTTCCATTGGGTCTGTATGGCTCATTGGGTGGGGGTGAATATTCTGTATTGCAGTATCTTAAGTGATTTATTGCTGAATGGATGGTCCATTGTTATTTTTGTCATGGTTTGTTTACTTGTTTGATTTGATTCTTTACGTCTCTTCAACAATCTTTCAGTTAAACAGGGACGGGTCTTCCTGGGTTGAACCAGTACTAAGCTATGATTAATGTGTCTTGCTCAAGGACCACAACGCAGTGACGCCGGTGAGGCTCGAACCCGCGGCCTTTCGGTCTCGAGTCAAGCACTCTACCACTGAGCCACTGCGCTCCCTATTTGAGTCATGGTGACTCTGTGCCAGGTGCAGCTGGCAATGTGATTATTCAATAATTCTTTGAGCTGTGACTCATTGTCAGATGAATATTCAGTATTTCTCTGGCTCTTAGTGACCTATTGCCAGATGAATATGCAGGACTTTCATCTAAGCGATGACCCACTGATAGTGGAATATTCTGGATTGCAGCCAGTCAAGTTGACAATAATTAGAAGAGAACAGCGGGTCAGTGGACAGCCAACAGATAATCAGGACTACAGGTGAGTAAACGGCTCACTGTCAGATGATTCAAGATGCAACTTAGTCTCAATGACTTCTGAGTAGATGAAAATTCAAGAAAATGCAAAGGTATGGAATTTGCATGGTCCAAGGCCTGCATTGTCAATAAACAGAGTGGGGTATGTGACTCCCTGGCAGATGAATTTTTAAGATTTTTGCTGATCAGTGATAACTATAGGGAATCAAGAATAAAGATGATGATTCTCCAAGAGATAGCAGACTGCATCTGGAAGTGCTTGTAGCCTCCAGGGTGTATATTGGAAGTGAGGAGGACCTCTTTCTCAAAGTGGGGAGGAGTGTAGTAATTTATGGAGCTAGGTAGCCAGGGACAGAGGTAACTCCCCGAGTACTTTACCGGACTATTGTGAGTAGGGTAAACAGGTTACTGGGTAGTAAGCAGGAGGAATGTCAGGGTTGAGTGATTCACGTGCTGTACACGTTTACAGCAGAACTGAGACAGACGCCATTGAATGTAGACCTAGAAAAGCTAAGTTCCTCTGCCCTCCTGTACCAAGGGTTAGTTTGCACTTATATTATATCAGAATTTACAAATATTGCATTAACATTTTTGATAAATGATGTTTGAATGTGGTTTTGAGTGAGGTTGTTTAAAAAAAGTTTTCCTTGAAAAATGCACCTATTTCAATTGATTGCTCATGCTCCAAATGTCCGACCAAAGACCGATTTCGTATAGTGGAAGATTAACCTAATTGTAATTCACCATTGGTTTGGCTCAAATCCTGCGAGAACTGTTAATATCAGGTCAATACTTACATCCTACTAAAAACGCCCTCGACCCAAGCGCATCATCTGTGTAACTGTACTGCCAGCCAAGAATGACAGTGACGTTATGTTTTGTTTACAAAGTTATCGGGGACTTATAATCATAGATCAAGTGATCTATCGATTCGCGTTAGCTCAGGTGGGGTGTAGAGTTTAATGTTTTACTTAACCATTGTAAACAAATTATTACGTCACTGTCACTCCTGGTTGGCACGACAGTAAACAAATCGGGTTCATAGTGTTAACTTGCCTCTTATTTCCCCTCTATATATTGCATTAGTTGTCGATCTCACTAAGATGACCACTTATGATCACATCATTCTTGATAGGCCCGTAAGTCCATGCACCATTACGACGTCTAGTTATGTGTAAAATCGCCTTATAAGTTATCCAATATGGTCCGACTTTAGTTCTCTTATTTGGTCTGGCCATCATCTGTTGCGAGAACTCGTCTGGGTCTTCGCCAGTCGCCTGTTCCGAAAGTACAAAATATCTCATAAGCTGGCTCACACAGTAAATATTCCACAGATCAAATTTACCAACCACTAAATGGGCCTCGACGCGAGAAAACCTGTCTTCGGGGGTTTGCGAACAACACAGGCGCAGACCACCCTGCGCATCCGCGCAGTCCGATCAGCGCCTTTGTTATCCGCGTTTTGTAAAGTAGAATATGTAAACTTGCGACATGTGAGATTTCAATTATCTAGCTAGTCTCTGTAGCTGAGGAGGCTGGTTTAAAACTCGCTTTGTCGGAAACCCCGAAGACAGGTTTTTTTCGCGACGGGGCCTTTTAATGTTTCACAATCCTTTCAGTCATTCAATATTGTTGATAATTAAACTGATGGCTGAGAATGGTTTTGCACCCTTGGGAACCTTGGCAGACATATCCTATCATGAAGAGGATTTCAAGCTGCGTCGAATAAGGGTTGTTTGCACTCTTTACGCTGGGGCGTTAGACTCTGACAGACTGTTACATATATGTTACCATATCAAACTTAGAAAAACAAAAATAAAGTTAAATCTGCAGAAGGGAGGCATTAAACTGTCTAATTATTTGAGATACTCATATAGTCTGTATGCTGGATACCTAAGCTACACTTAAACACTTTTGGAGCACAATTACGGTGTTATGTGTGTTATTTAAATCATATTACCCTTTAAAATTGGTAATCATGACCAATATCATGTAATTTTTAAGGAGCTCCATTTGGTAGGTATTCTTTGAGTAAAAATTTATGAAAATATATATATATAGTTGCTGCTGCTGGATATCTTAAATATTTGGAATAGTCTTGCTCATATAATATAGAATCATAGATTTTGCAGGTTTAACAACAAGATTCAAATGTGAAACAATTATTTTCTATGTCCCTCTATCTAAATTAAAGAATAAAACATATCCGGAAATATTGAAAAAAAGTTTATCTATAACATCTGTAACAAAGGTCCATGGGCTTGATAATCACAAATGAATTTTGAATTCATAATATTAAGGCACCAGAGGCTAGAGACTTATAGGAAAAACTGCGAAAAATATACATTTTTTTCTGAAATATCACCCTTTACATCAAGTCAATGTCCTTGCTCATTTTTTATGCCAGGTAACATATGTTACAGCCTTTTACAAGTGCTCTGATCCTGGTGTCAAGCTTGCAAATCTATGATTCTTAATATAAGCCAGACAGTACCAAGTATATAAGATATCTACTGTGGCAAATATTTTCATATATTTTTCTTCAAAAATTGATATCAAAATTGGCTATTTAAAACTGGGGATAGGGTTGTTTAACAGCTTATTTATGACAATATATTTAAGCTAGAAAACCAACAATGTTTTATCTATTAGTAAAATGAGTATGTTAGTAAACCAAGATAAAAACATTTGGTAAAATGCACAGATCGGCTGTAAAAGTAAATGATGTTAAACTCGATTTTTAAATGTTTTTCACATTGATTTTCGGCGATAACTTTTTTGTTTGTAATTTTAGCAAACTGTGGTCGTGATGAAAGTTGTAGAGAAAAATTAGCGCCAACTTCACCAAACACTGAGTTCCAACATCCAAGATGCTGCGGTTAACTCTGCGCATAGATGCACTCTCTGAGCATTTTAAGCAAAGCGCCCAATATGAACAAGAGAGCAGTATGAAGGACAGCCATATCCCCCGCCGCAGAATCCGATGACCTTGAAGTGTGACCTTGACTTTGCATAGCACTGAGAGGAACATTTGAGTAATATTTAATGAAAATTTAACACATGGTTGAGAAGATTTGAAGGACACGAAATTCAAGGGTAAATTCTTTGACCTTGAAGTGTGACCTAGACCTTGAGTCTGCGTAGCTGCGTTCTTGGTTCTGCACACCACCTCACCGAGAGGAACATTTGGGTGAAGTTTAATGAAAATCGTTCAAATGGTTCAGGAGATATAGAGCAGACAAGAAATTCAAGGGTAAATCCCTTGACCTATGACCTTGAGTCTAGGTAGCTGGGTCATGTGCTCTGCACACCGTCTTAGTGAGAGGAACATTTGAGCGAAGTTTATGTAAATCGTTCAAAGGATTCAGGAAATATGGAGCGGACACGAATTGAAGAGTAAATCCCATGACCCTGAAGTGTGACCTTGACCTTAAGTCTGTGTAACCGAGTCATAAATTCTGTACATCGTCTTACTGAGAGGAACATTTGGGTGAAGTTTAATGAAAATCGCCCAAAGGGTTCCGGAGATATGGAGCGGTCACGAAATTAAAGCATAAATCCTTGACCTTGAGTCTAGGTAGCTGGGTCATGTGCTCTGCACACCGTCACACTGAGCGGAACATTTGAGTGAAGTTTAATGAAAACCGTTCAAAGGATTCAGGAGATATGGAGCGGACACGCATTTAAGGGTAAATCACATAACCTGGACCTGTGACCTTGAGTCTAGGTAGCTGGGTCATGTTGTGCTCTGGACACCGTCTCACTGAGAGGAACCATTTGAGTGAAGTTTAATGAAAATCATCCAAAGGGTTCAAGAGGTATGAGGCGTACACGAAAGTGTTAAGGACGGAATAACAGACAGACTGACGGACTGACTGACTGACTGACTGACGGACTGACAGACGAAGGGCATTCCTATAATCCCCTTCCGCTTGGCGGCGGAGGATTAAAAACAGTACGATAATTGTCAACTGTGTCAATGGCCCGCCAGCGATCAACATTTTGCTGGCGGGCCGTTGGTGGCCCGATGTTTGAGATGTCACCATTTTTATGTAAACTCACAGATAGACACGATATCAGTATCTCATTTTTGGGGAAAAGTGCCTATAAAATCTGTAGCAGATGCTTATCAGCGAACGGGTTTCTCCCTGGGACTCAGTACTTTCCTAAAACAACAACAGGTCAACATTCCATTCCAGTGATAAAAGTTTAACATTTTACTGTCCTGCCAGCCAAGAGTGACAGTGACGTCATGTTTTGTTTACAAAGTTATCGGGACTTATGGTCGATTGATCACTTTGTATTAATCCTATCCACAGTGATCTATCGATTCGCGTTAGCTCAAATGAAGTGTAGTTTCAAGTTTCAAGTTTATTTGATTCACTCAGGTTATACAAATATAACAACATGAGGAGCTAGTACATACAAGTAAATATGAAGTGAAAATATGGCAACACAAATGACTCTAGTATCATCTAAAATGATAGGGAGAAGAAAAAAAATATCAAAGAAAGAAAAGAAAAAAATATCAAGAGAGCGACACAATAGGTAGGGTACTTAATAATGTTTGATCAGTATATTGTATCTTTCGTGGGAAGCGTGGGGTGATTAGAGCGAAACTTTTCTTCTGGATATGCCATGCTGTTGGCGAAAATTGTTATTTTGGATTTACAATTTTGGTAAGATTAAATTTGATATTAGCTGAATATAGAACTAGCAAAACTGGAGAATCTTACTAACTTGTCAATTTCAATTCAATTTAATTTGCGGATTTAGATGTTTGTTAGACATCTGAACCCGCCCGGGACATTGAATATGCCCTGGCAAAGGGAGATAACTTGAATGTGTATAATGTTTTTGGGGTTTTTTTTCAAAAGGAATTTGCATTATATTTCTCATCCATGTAGATGAACCTAGAGTCACTCAGTGAATATCGATAGATCGCGAGGGGCAGTATCGTACCAACGTCTGCGCAAGGTAGCCCCTGCGCTGATTATACCAATCGGTCGGTGACCAGAGGGTCAAGGGAACAATTTCGTACCAACATCGGAGCGAGTGACATCGCGATGCCGCACCGACGTCAATACGACATTGTTTCCTCATAGCCGCACTGGTGTGAGGGGGTGTGTATTTATTCTTATTTATGTGGGTTTTTTATATATCTATTTGTCAAACTATACTTGTTAGGAACGGTACAGAAACAGAGCGTCGGACGGACGTCGAATCAAACCCGTTGCAACGTCACGTTGACGTTGAATCGGCATTGATCCGGTGTCCGCCAAACCAAATGAGCATTCTGTTTCAGGAAAGTTTACAAATATGTTTTATCATTGTGTTTCTCAAAGTTTTCATAAAGCTGATAGCTTTTCTACTAAAGTTATTCAGAGCGTAATAATTATTGTAATATACCAGAATCTCTGTCATTATATTGACAGTTGAAGTGACACCGCTGATCTTGTGACCAGACACTTTGGATCGAACAGACACTTAAGATCCTGTTAAGTAGACCATGATTGGGCCAACTCAGCTGGATCTACCGTGGCCACCACGTGGAACTTTGGTCTGTTCGTATAAAATAATCTTGAAATATTGTCGCATGTACCTTTCCTTGCGACTAGTGTCAAACAGCTTGGATCCAGATCAGGCCCTACATTTTGTCGTGCCAGATCTGTTTCCTTTTATTTACTTTATTTTCTCAGATTACATTTGTATTTAACAACTAAGGAGCAAATACAATACTATGTCATTTTAAATGCATGATTCAAAGAAAATTACGGAAGCCCTGGAGGGACATTTTTACTTATTACTTATCACTTATTACTTACTACTTATTACTTATCACTTATTACCTATCACTTACTACTTATTACTTATCATATCATTTATTACCCCTATAACGACAGAAAACTCCATTGTACATTCCCTAAAATAGCCGTAGTAGTAGTAGTAGTAGTAGTAGTAGTAGTAGTAGTAGTAGAAGTAGTGGTAGTAGTAGTAGTAGTAGTAGTAGTAGTAGTAGTAGTAGTAGTAGTAGAAGTATATGTGTAGATGGTGTTGCTGTTTTTGCTCTAGTAGTAGTAGTAGTAGTAGTAGTGGTGGTAGTAGTAGTAGTAGTAGTAGTAGTAGTAGTAGTAGTAGTAGTAGTAGTGTATCAGAAGTAGTAGTAGAAGAAGTAGTAGTAGTAGTAGCAGCAGCAGCAGTAGTAATAGTGGTGGTAGTGATTGTCGTAGTAGTAGTAGTAGTAGTAGTAGTAGTAGTTTATGTGTTGTTGTTGTTACTGTTTTGCTATAGCAGTAGTAGTAGTAGTAATATTAGGGCGGGTAATGATTGTAGAAGCAGTTATAGTAGTAGTATTAGCGTAGTGGTAGAATTATAGTAGCAGTAGTAGTTGTAGTAGTTGTGGTGGTACTACTACTACTACTACTACTACTACTACCAAATAAGTAGTAAGTAATACCAAATAAGTTGTAAGTAATAACAAATAAATAGTAAGTTATAACAAATAAGTAGTAATTAATAACAAATAAGAAGTTACTTATAACAAATAAGTGGACTAGTACAAATAAGGATTGACTAACGACTAAGACTAAAGTTTATGACTAAGGAATGGTGGCGGGTACAACTTATACTTAACAGCAATTTTTAAAACACAACAAATTTGCTACATCGCCAGCTTCTGCTCGTGTAAATAAGAGCCCAAACCTCAGTATCATTAATTCCAGTGTATTTCTTGAATAATTTTAATGTTTATTTGTAATTTTGATTGAAACAAATATTAATGGAAGCTAGATCCGCCTCGCTTAGAAAATTATTCAGGCGCATACAATGACGTATGTTCACTGTTATGGATAGTTGTACTCGACTAAAGTTACAAACGTGTTTAAAATAACAGAACGAAATAAGAGATGTACAATACAGCAGTCTCTGTGGTCTAGTGGTTAGAACAGCTGACTCATGTACGTGTGGTCGCTGGTTCGATTCCTACCTCACATATATTTTTTTCCAAGTTTTTGTTTGTTTGTTTTTGGAGCTGAACGTCCGCGTCAACAAATTTTCAGTAATGTCGGGACGATTTCCTCTTTTCATAGGTTGAACCAGTAGCAAACCGTGGATAACGTGTGTAATAGTGACTGCACTGGCGGTTAGTCTCGAACTGGCATTAGCCTTTCGATCCCCAGTCTAACACTCAAGTGGCTTTTTTATTTTTTTATTAAAAATTTTGTTCTTTCACTGGGACTGTAGAATGTGCCAATGTACTTGAGTCCCAAAATAATGTTTTATATGATATCACATAATAACATTATACAGTTTTAGAGGCTTTGGGATGTCGAAAAGACCTGTTTTCACCACACACTGGTGGGACCGCTGGTGCAATCTTCAATGTGCTTGGCTGCCAATTCAGAGACCCCGTTTTGGTAGAAATTCGTTCTAAAATAGTTTCTATGGTCATCCTTTCCCCTCCGCTGTCTCAATTAGAGCAACGGAATAGTGGGCACTCAATATTGATTAAGTATGGAACAGTGTAGATCGGTTAATCAATTTATGCCTACTGGATTCTTCAATCCATTTAAACTGACTGGTCGATCTGTAATTATAATGTCTTTAGTTTTGCTTTATCACTTTACAGAAATTGTTGTATCATTTAAGCAGACAGCGTAGACCTTATCAGACATTATTTCATTCGCCATCTGCCTTGTGTCTATGTTGGATCTGCACTGTTTGTCAAATTCCTTTATACAATGTATGGGTGCTAGGCATTATTGGGCTTTTAAAATGACTGTTTTCAAATCATGTCGAAATATCTTTTTTGTCTGCGCTGATGGTTTACTCATTAGTCAACAATCTTTCAGTCATATCGGGACGTTTCATAAATTTTTGGGTTAAACCAGTTCTAAGCAGAACATATAAAGTGTCTTCCTAAAGGACACAACACATTGGCCCTGTTGAGTCTCGAGCAAATGGCCATTCAGGTACATGTTCTACTCTTGGTTATATCGGCGATCTGCAGTTAAAACTACTCAACTTATGGGAAGTCCCTAGGGAAATATATACCACCTGACTCGGCCAAAACACAGAGGGTAGTGTATTCGAGCTTTAACCTGCAAACGCCTCCGCAATAACATCTTCAGTCAAAACCAAAAATCAAGCTGAAACCGTCCAAATAAGCACTCGGGCGGCGACACCTATATAGACGGGAACCCCACTAGCCCTGACATACACGCTCTTTGATAAATGATTGCCAGGCTGTTATAAAGGCAATAGATATAAGGTTAGAGAAGCCTGTTTCGGTATTCCCTGCAGCTCTGAACAGCTGAGATCTCACTACACCAACACGACTCTGGCTGTACAATAGCTCACATGCAGTCTTCCCCGCACCTTCACACCTTTCATCACTGCGTCTGTCAGACAGGGAGTCAAAACAGTCCTTGCACACCCGAAACCTGGGCCCAAACAATGCCTTGTATACAATAGCCATGGTATCCATTGGTCAAGTCAAGTTTAATCGAAGGAAACCCAGTGCACGCACCAACACAAACGCCGATACTATTTTTTTATATGTCAGGCGAAGTGATGTAGTTGTAAATGCTTTCCGTTAATATGCTGGGTATGGAGATGCAAACAAACACGTGAGTGCGTGTGTTTGTTGGTAGGGGAAGAGCAGGGAGTTGGGATTGAGAACCCATACTTAGACTGACCTTAGCAGTCGCTGAGAGTTATCGAAATATCGGTTATAGACTTCCTTTCGACTACGGTTATCTGGCTTCTTCAGTTTGTCAGATGCGGCTTTAAGCCATGACACTGGCTCCATTTGACCTAAGCTGTTGACGGAAATTACACACACACGCACGCACGCACGCACGCACGCACGCACGCCATCCGGTGTGAGGTCACTTACATCTGGAGAGATTACCCTAAACATTTCATTAAAATGCAGTCTCACGGTTGTCGTGTAGCTGTCAGTGGTCTGTGTTTAATTCACGGTGGCGAGGGTTAGCTTGTGGTCTATGATTGCATCATTTCCTGGTCATACTCACTTTTATGACCACACACATGACATTTCGAACACACCTTGCTCTTACGTTTCCTTTTGTAGGATAGCTCTTCACTCACTTAATTGGTTTGAGCGTAGGAAGTGTTAATAAAACGACCAAATTATTCGCAGATATTAATATCGCTTTATCTACTATTAGCTCCTAAATCCGTATATTGGCAAACAGTGCAGACCCAGATGCGCATTTGATCAGAATCTACACTGTTTGCTAAGACAAAATCGATCGTCAGTGAAAGAATGCATTTTTCCGAAAATATAACTTGTGGCCCCTCAATATATACAATTGGCCATCGTTTATTGCATTGATTCCGCTAATATATTTAACTTCTGAATAATTGTATTGCTATGAATCATTATATTGCTAAATAATCATTAAATATGGTATTTCATATATGAAACTTATTTTTAGTTATTGGACGTCTTTGCCCTACCCTAGGAGAAAAGTAACCGTGATAGTCGAGTTGTGTGCTGGCTTGTCACACACAGTAAAGCCGTACTTCTGTCAACATTCTTCTACTTAGGTAAATGATCGAAGCCGCTGTTTTGGGCAATCAGAGCGTTTGTGATCGCCGCCTTATTGGAAGAGCTGTAATAAATATAACAGAAAATACAGAGTCTTCTTGAGTTACTTAATTTTGCATTAACCCAGAAGCCTTATGAGTAAGTTTGTCTCTCTATCCTATTTCGATTTAGCCGAGTTGTTCAGAAAGTCGTTCTTTTCCATTCATAGAAACAAACCAATGAACCTGGATATTTGTCTGTAATTAAAGGCTCCGATAGACTGATCATGTTGCTTATCACAGGGTGCAGCATATTGTGATTTAGAGGTCCACCTTTTTGCTTTTTTCATATCAAATTTGAATGAGTAGATGTTGTCATATATTTGACCTAATGCACGATATGGAGACTGCTATGTTACATAACTAGTATCTTGGAATCTCGACTGATTATGTGTGGTGCTCTGAAAACTCCAATATGCAGTTTTCTGGGCGTCTTATAGTTCAGACAGACATCTATACATTTGTATTCTTTTTAACTATGTAACAAAGACCAAATAATCTACAAATCGTTCACTAGTAAATATAACAAGACCTATCCAAACAAATTTAATTTTAATAAAACGAAAACAGTTGACTCCTAGCACACAAACGTTGCACCCCGTGTTACATCCTGAGTACTAGTTGGTCTATCAGGAACGGACAAAAGCTTTTGGAAAGGCAGCTATTCCTCCAGAAGGAAGGTATATACTCTGTGCAACACGTTTTACATTACCCGACAGTACCTATGAAAGTTAAGACTCCAGCTCTCATAGGGGAGGAAAACTTAGGGTGCCTATCAATCCTCTTTTAGTTGAATGGCGATCGAACTAACATCGATAGCGTTAATCTGTCATTCAATCATGCAGTCGCTCGAACTACTGTCGTGCCAACCAAGAGTGACAGTGACGTAATATTTTGTTTTAAATTGTTAAGTTCAACATTAATTTGTACACTCCACTTGAGCTAACGGGAATCGATAGATCGCATGTGTATTAATCCTATCCGCAGGATAGGATTAATACACAAGTGATCCATCGGTTATTAGTCCCTGAAAAATTTGTAAACAAAACATGACGTCACTGTCACACTTGGCAGGCATGACAGTAAAAGTGGATAGAGAACACTATCCTTTAACAATAGCTGTTCGTTTAAATCCCTATCAGTATGTATATAAGCGGTCCAAATATTGTCCGTCATGAGGCTCAAACGCGTTACCACAAGCCTACGAGTCATGTTTGCTAGCCGCTACACTATAAAGGTTGTAGCACGTAGCTGTCGCTTTTTTGTGTTTAGATTCATTTTCCGCTTCAGTACAATTAGTTACACAGTGTACACTATTATACACAGTGAGTTTGGTTTTTAGTCATTAGTCGATAGTCGTTAGTTTCATCCTTATTTGTACTAGTCTAGTAGTAAGTAATAAGTAGTAAGTAATAACAAATAAGTAGTAATAATAGAATAGCTACTGTAAAAGTCGCAGCTATAATACTACTACTACTACTACTACTACTACTACTACTACTACTACTCAAATCATTACCACCACTAATACTACTACTACTACTACTACTACTACTACTACTACTACTACTACTACTACTTCGTCTACTACTACTACTACTACTACTACTACTACTACTACTACTATTACAGGGAATGTACAATGGAGTTTCCCGCCGTTATAGGGGTTATAAATGATATGATAAGTAATAAGTAGTAAGTAATAAGTGATAAGTAGCAAGTAATAGGTGATAAGTTATAAGTAAAAATGTCCCTCCAGGGCTTCCGTACGGATCGAAACAGACACTTAAGATCCTGTTGAGTAGACCATGATTGGGCCAACTCAGCTAGGTCTACCGTGGCCACCACGTGAAACTTTGGTCTGTTCGTATAAAATAATCTTGAAATATTGTTGCATGTACCTTTCCTTGCGACTAGTATCAAACAGCTTGGATCCAGATCAGGCCCTACATTTTGTCGTGCCAGGTCTGTTTCCTTTTATTTACTTTATTTTCTCAGATTACATTTGTATTTAACAACTAAGGAGCAAATACAATACTATGTCATTTGAAATGCATGATTCAAAGAGAATCGATTTTAAAGTAGCCATATGTATATATCCTATTCGATTGAGACCCGATTTATCCTCAGTTATGTCCGCCGATAGCTGCAAGGTAAATCTGGTCTCAATGCTTAACAATAAGCTTGTAGATCTCGTGCAATAGTGGCTACTTAGTCTTGGCCTAGTTTGACGTTCATTCATCAGACACGTTTGGACTTGTACCAGTAGTTTTTATATGAATTCTTATAAAGAATAGTAAGTATTGTGCGTTTCGCAAATCAACATTATTTAAGTCATACCACATTGGTCATTAACTCTTTGCATGCCCGAAAAATTTCATGATTTGCGGTTTGTTTTCCAGAAAATTTTGAGATTGTAAAACAGTTTGGATCCAGCTCAGGCACAACGCTTTGTGGGGTCTGATCTGGGTCCAAACTGTTTGCATCAGTTGGACTAGCAGGCAATGGGTTAAAAGTGATCACACTGTGGTATGGAACGTTATACATATACATAAATGTTTTTTTGTTTGTTTTTTTCTGAAATCGCACATTTATAATACATCGAGACATAGTTTTGTAAATTTGAGAAGGTCAATTATATGAGACTGTATCTCAGCCAAACCATGTGCCGTTTGTGCTCAACGGAACCGTCTCAATGAGACGGTTGCTGTGAGCACCAAAGCAAATGTTTGAACTTGTGGATAAGAAAATGTTTGCCAGTGTAGGCTTTGGTATATTTGGACCTATGTTTGTCAGAAGTCGGTGATGATATTACTAGGTTTAACGTTCTTTATTATTATATCTATAAATGTAGTCAGTTTTCTGATTATCTCTTTATTTGCACTGTTCATGAGATTGTTGAATTTCAAAACGTTCGGATTTTTCGTGAAATAGGGTTTTATATATTTTGGTCGTGTGTCTTTAAAATGGGTACATTTCAATAAATAGTGGAATTCGTCACCCACTTCTGCCTTGCATAGCCAACATAATCGTTCATTTAGTGGAATTCCAGACCACCTTCCTACCTCGACTGGAAGTCTGTGATTCCTGGTTCGAAATGCAGTCAATGTTTTGCATTTCGTGTTGGATAGATATGAGAAATAATTGTTCATTTCAAATGTAACTTTAAAGGTTCTGTAGTTAACACTGCTGGATGATTTGTCTACAAGTGCATGCCATGTCTGCATATACTGATCCTTAAGTTTCTGTTTAAAAGCCTGAGTAAACCATTTACCGTTCACTTCATTTTGTAGGGACCATATATTACCGAAGCCATTGAAAAGATTTGCTGTTTTACATGTTCATACCATTTTGATTTGATTGTGTTCCCTTCGTGTAGGTGCAATATATGTCTATATAATGCCCAAAGTATTTCGTTTTTACCGTTTTCGCCTAATTTTGTCCAAAATGAAATAATTCTACTGTAAATATCGATATATAGTGGGTATTGGCCTAGCTCACCATAGACCATGAAAGATGGCGTCGTTTTCTTCATATTTAGGATGTGTTTGAAAAATTTCAACTGGACTCTCTCAATTATATCAGTTCCCAAATCCCCAAATTTCACTGCCATACAGGAGTATTGGTTTTAAAGTTTTGTCGAATACGTCTATTTGCATATATATCGGCAAGTCGAGCGTCCTTATCTTGCCTAGCAGTGAAAATAGGGCTTTATTGGCTTGATCTGCAATGTTTGTTTTTTTTAAGTTTGATATGCACCGCTACGTGTTAAGAATATTCCGAGGTATTTGTTCTCATTTACAATTTCTAAATTTTCGCCTTTAAAAATAAATTTTTGGCCTTGTGGTATCCTTCCGCCCGAAAATATCAAGATCTTAGTTTTTGTAGTATTAAACTGCAACTTCCATTCTTCGCAGTACTTTGCAAATAAATTTAGTGAAAATTGCAAATCTTCTTTACTATTGCTGTACACGTTAGTGTTTTATACTTAGCAATTGTAAACAAAGTATTAAGTCACTGTCACTCTTGGTTAGCACGACAGTACCTGTTATCGTTGTTGTTATTCTCCGAATCAATTCAGCTTTTAACCCTTTACTCCACACAAGCCCCTTTGGACCCCGGGGGGGGGGGGGGGGGGGGTACTCTCGTGTTTTCTTTATACGTAGGCTCGGGGCCCAGCATCTACCGTTCACCCCCAAAAATATAAGGAATTTCAAGCACCCCCAAAAATATTTGAAATTTTAGCAACCCAAAAAAAGATCCCCCATTCTGTACCTTGACATTAAGAAAAGACCCTAAAATGTATGGAAATAACCCCTAAGTATAGTGAATTTTTTCGATGACCCCCCTAAAATCTCCACAAAATCTTCTCACCCAAAAAAATATTCATTTATCTGAAAACCATCAAAAATATTGAAATTCAAAATTTTGAACCCAAAGAATGACCCGAGCCTACGTATGTACACTGAAAACACTAGAGTACCCCCCCCCCCCCCACCGCGGGCTTTGGAAGCCTTTAATGTAAGATTTTTTTTTTAATATTATGAAAAATGGAACATTTCCTCTGAGCAAATGTTCCATTTTCCATAATATTTTCAAAACTGCTGAAATGTAATTTTTTTGGGGGAAAATATTTAAAAATTTAGAATACTTATAGAAATTATGCAAAGTTCTAAATATCGCATATGGGGTAAAGGGTTAAAGCAGTTGAAATGTTACACCAAGATAAGTGGCAGTTCAGCTGCCACCAAATTTGGTGTGAACTCACGCTTATTGTTTACAGTGCAGCGAAATGGAAGACTAGCAATATCAGACGTTTTGGTGCTTCTCGCATACAGTGTGCTAAGTACTCTGTGTACTGTAAATAATTCAAAACATTTCGCGAGAATTTTATTTTCGCGAATAGCGTCGATATTTATATTTGCGACGTTCAAAATTCCCAACTGGAGCATTGTTTACCCTTTTCACACAATGGCAGTGTGATTTCACCATTTTGCGAGGGTTTTATTTTCGCAAAACTTCGCAGCCCTAGTTAAATTGTTTTCTGAATTTACAATATTAGAACGACCCTTTATCTATATTCTGTCTACCTTTTGGTTTGCGAGCGAGGTGAGTCTGCGCATTTGTGAAGGCTCGCTTCATGCGCGGATCCAGAGGGTGGACAGGGGGTTCGGACCACCTGAAAAATCACAAAATATAGGATTTCTTAGCAATACTGGTCCGGATCGCCTAATAAATCACAAAGCTACCAAGCTAGCATTCAAAGACGGCCCATCATCGCCCTGTCAGCTAAACGCTATTTAAATGGCGTTTCTCTGGCTGGCCAATGATGGCCAACTTTTTGTGGGATTCGGATTGTCAACCCCCCCCCCCCCCCCCCCCCAAAAAAAAAAAAAAAAAAAAAAAAAAAAAAAACCTTGTCAGAGTTGGACCCCCTCTGGCAAAACTTTCTGGATCCGCGCATGCGCTGGAGCCTTCGTTGCTCAGCAGCGTGATAGTACCAACATTTCATTTTCTGACGAAACGATTTTATAAGCATCAAAGTGAAAAACTTGCCTCTTTTTTCCCTCTGTATAGGCTATTGCTTAAGTTGAACTGAGAAGTTGTATAAATCTCACGTGTTGATAGGTCCGTAAGTCCATGCAATTGACGACGTCTGGTATTAAAGTTGTAAAATCGCCTTATAAGTTATCCAACGTGGTCCGACTTAAGTTCTCTTATTTTTGTCTGGCCGTCATCTATTGCGCCTGCCTCCTATTCCGTAAATTCAAATATTTCATGAGCTGGCTCAGACACAGCTTACAGCTTGCCGCAAATTTGCATCTGCAAAATACTATATAATACATTTTCTCATTTCGATTCAATGCATGCTTCTTTACGCACTACATATTTTCAAACCTTTGGTCGCATTAATGAATTTACATGAATGATCCTTTACAATTTTAAAAGTTAATCCTTTTGAAATATCCAACAAGGCATGTAGCTAGAGTATGCAGAAATATCGCGGATATACATGTAGTTGGTGTTTTACGTCCCAGCAAAACAACAATCAGTCATGCCGGGATGTCACAAGTTTTCTTGGGTGCTAGCCATTACTGGGCAGTCAGGATAGCGTGTCTTGCTCGAGAACGCAAAACTATTATTGAACCTTTTGCTCACTATAAAGGCGGCACCTCATGAATGCGTAATTAGGACTGGTCTACCTTAAGCCCCGGTCACACGAGGGCTTAGGACCATGTTTCGACCTGTGTAAGAACAGTCACGTGGTAAAATCGCAAGTAGATCTCATACGAGCGCGCGACAGGTCTTAGTGATTAGGAACAGCAATATTAACAAAATATGTTCCAGAGAGGTCTTTAAACATTTTCATGAACTTGGTTCTGCAGAAGATGGCAGCAGCAGATGTATACATGTTTCTAAAAGCTTTTTGGTGCTTTCACAATTTGACAGGAGAAAAATGCAAAATAAGGTGCAAGACTGTCGCACGTTGGTTTTATTGATCGGGAGTGATCTTGCGAGCAAAAAGCATGAAAATGGGCGGGGCGGAGAGTTTTGAACATGTCCAAAGACCTGCGACCGCGATCCAAGATCCAATGTAGTCTCCAAACAGTATTTATAAGGTCCTGCGACGTATATACGACCAGTATACGACCAGTCACAGATCTTTCAGATTGTCAAATGTATATACAAATGTATGATAGTAGACTGGTATCAGCCCAGTAAATAAAGCAATATCAAAAATATACCGACAAAAATATGCAAATCTCCACTACAACTGTACCAATATCTTCAAAAATGTCCGAGACAATGGGAAAGTAATACAGTATCAAATATTTTATGTGTTTAGTACATGTAGTTCGAAGTCTCGGACACGTGGTCTGAAATCGGACTTATATGATGGTAGTGTTCTTGTATGTGCTGCGTGTACATACGCAATGTTCAACATCACATTGATACTGCCGTACTAAAAACAGCTAGGAAAGAGATTTTAGTATTTCACATTCGTGAACAGCTAAGGCTCAGACAAGCCTGCACTTTTGAAAAAAAAGTCGGGGCTGGTCTCGATCCAAACTGCTTGGCACTTACATTTCGAAGTATATTTATATGTAGAATCAGATCAAAACATAGATCATGCAGTCCCACTGGATAGTTGAGCGCTGGGAGCATAGATAACAATAGTGCGGCTTTCGTGGTGTGCTTTATAGTATAACTATATATCATTATCAGAAGAAATGGAACTGCAACCTATCACCTACTTTATGTAGGGAGAGTAATGAGATCAATAGGGGTCGAGGCCATCCTCCATTAACATTACAATCAATGCATAATCCCATAGAATAAAAATGTCTGAACTGAAAGAGAGCCAAAATCATAAAGCCTTTGGAGTGTTCATGATTTAAAAGTGTAAATTACATGTAATATTGAAACCACATATTAAAGCGCAAGATTACAAAAATTAACAATCAACTCAAGAAAAATCAATTTTTACATGCTCGGTAAATTTGTATGACTTTTCAAAAGCGTCGCCTTCTGATTTTCTTCAAAGTGACCTTTTTTCAGAAAATATAAATAACATAAAAATCAGGAATACCTTCAGTATCAAAGAGTTTGGATCCAGATCCGGATCAGGTCCGATCTTGATCTAAACTGTCAAGCAAGATCAAGATCCAAAATAGTAAGTGAGTATGATCAGGAAAAAAACACAATCATAAACCGCAGAGCCACTCAACCACCCCACGAGACACCAGGAAGACAAATTAAGCAAAGCAGCCAGCTTTTTCTCCCCAATCAAGATGATTGCAATACTAGAATGGACATAAAGTAACGTACAACAAAACATAGAACAGTTACAGACTCCCACAATGGGAGTAAAAACAAACAAAAAGTCAACAACAACAGAACCACCGCCTTAGAACGGACAGCAGCCTAAAACTGTTTTTTCGGTTGACAATAGCAGATAAAGAGTTAACAGGCTTCTTCATTTCTGCGGCATTCCATTTGTTTTAACCATGTACATGTATGCACTTACTGAATTCTTCCTTCTGATTAGATGCATTAATTTTGGGACGGTCCCATTATATATAGAGCGGCCACAGCTTATAATTTCCAAATTAAATTACATTTCTTACTCTGAGGATCCCTTTTTCATACATGTATCAAACAGTGTAGACACAACCAATCATACAATGCATTTTTCCAAATAACATTAACGGTAGGTCGTAGATAAATCCCAAAGACTGGTCCTTAGTAGACGCGACAAGTCTTACATCTCCGAGACTCGTGACCAATCGCGCGATCTCGTGTGACCGAGGCTTTAGACATAGGTAAAAGCTGAAAATAAGGCGTGATTTTATTCGAAAGTAAATGTATCGTCTTGCGCGATAACACCTCAGTATAGGCACAAAACATATGATTTTATAGGGTCCATTGATAGATGAGAATCGTTGTAAAAAAACACTGGCGAGTTTACCTTGATTTTGGGCGTGCAGGTAGTCTCAGTTTACAGTTTATTTGAATCTACATGTACCACAGATCACTGCATATGCGCGTGCCAGTGAATAGTCATGTTTTACCTGTTTTTATGAAAGATAATATTTCCTCATTTCTAAGCATCTTTGAAACTACTGAAACCCTTAAAACGCCAGCAAAATAACTACATCCAAAAGTGTCTGTTTATTGGTCAACATAAGTATAGAGGCAAACAGCGTAGAGCCAGACCAGACTGCTCTGGATCTACACTGTTTGTCGAAGAGGCTTCAAATATTTCAGCAGACGCCAAAAGCATACGTCTGTTTTGTGATATGCGCTTTAAAGTGTATTTTCTTGACTTTAAACATTTTACTTGTATCAAAAATAAAAATTCCATTACCTGTGGTCTGATTTAATTTTCACAGATTACTGGACTAGTGCAAATAAGGATTGACTGACGACTAAGACTTAAGTTTATGACTAAGGAATGGTGGCGGATTCAACTATTACTTAACAGCATTCTAAAACACAACAAATTTGCTTCTGCTAATCTGCTCGTATAAAAATAAACTCGCAAGCCTCAGTATCATTAGTTTGGTGTATTTCTTAAATATTTTTCATGATTTTTTTTGTAATTTTGTTTGAAACAAATGTTAATGGAAACTAGATCCGCCTCGCTTAGAAAATTATTCATGCGCATACAGTGACGTGTATTCACTGTTATGGATAGTTGTAATCGTCAAAAGTTACAAATACGTTCAAAATAGCAAAACAAAGTAAGGACAATTATTACAACAGACTCTGTGGCCAACTGGTTAGAACAACTGACTCATATACGTGTGGTCGATGGTTCGATTCCTACCTAACATATATATTTTTTTAAGTTTATTCTTTTCGTTTGTTTTTGAAGCTTTACGTCCACGTCAGCAAATCTTCAGTAATGTCGGGACGATTTCCTGTTTTTGTATGTTGAACCAGTAGTTAACAGTGGATACATGTACCACATTGTTGGAAATCGCAAGTTGCGGCTCAATTAACTATTTTAGACAGATGATACAAATGGCATCAGTACCCAACAAAAATTTCCTATTGCAATGGATGCATAGCGCATGTGGAAACAAGAAAATATATGACAGTGAACTGCCATAAAAAGACCCGACCTCATTGAAGTCATGGAAAATGAAATTGATTTGGCTTCATCAACATATGTTCATACTAGTTTTTATGAAAGTGTAAGGGATTGTCTGGATTGTTGAAGAAATGTCGTAAAAATTATTATTTATATTTTAATATTATCAGTCAAGTATCCATTTTCAATTTTCACCTAACATGGCTGATTATCCAGACATTTTGAATTATTCCAGACGTAACGGAGTTTTTGGAAAAGTCAAAACTCCAAATTTCCGCGCTCAACGTCATGGCGATAAATAATAACGTCATATAAACGTAAGCAAACAAACAGAGTTATTGGAGAAGCACTAAACGGGCATTAGAGTGGAAAACAGAATGGATCAAGATCAGGTCTGACGTTTTGTCAGGGTCTGATCTTGATCTAAACTGTTTGCAAAGGTTATCAGCAGACGACACTAGTAGACACAGCCACTTTTTACTTGGTGCTGGTTCAACCCATCCAAACATAATTGAAAAAAAACCTGTTGACTAGGTTTAACTTTTACCACACATTTTTTCGCAGGATGGGCATCCCACTCAGTGATTTTAGTCCTGCGAAATAACTAGTATGCAAAGAGTATTCCACTTAATGTGTAAAACTAAAAGGTGATAAGATCATCATTATTGGGTCGTTGCATTAAATAACAAAGGATTTATCAGTACCCTTTACCTGGAACGCCTGTCTTTGTTTTGATAAAGTTGATTGTAATAAGTGAATTTTGCATTGAATTTTAAAACTCGGACCAATATGATGTCCAAACTATGACGCCGGTGTCCCAATAGACAATTGTCGGTTTTCAGTGTTACATGTAACATATGTTGATATATAAAATGAATTGCCAGGAACCATTTCCCCAGGCCAGTAGGACTGACAGTTCGTTAAAGTTTAAGATGAATTATTTGTGTAAGTCTCCTTTACCCGTAAGTAATTATACAGAGACTATAATGGTTAGTAAGCTCAGTTTGGGTCTCAAAAACATGTACAGAATGTAAACGGAATAGTGTAAACATTAGAGAAGTTAATGTACAGACATCTAATGAGACAACACTTACAGATTTTTTCCAGCCGATGGATACAAGAGGCAATACAAATCTTCGTGTGTAGATATGGTTTAACCTTATTCCTCAATATTGCATAAAAGCCGTACCGACAAAGCTCGTTTCATCGAATAGAGCAGAATATTTGTCTAGTCGGTACTAGCATTAACAAAGGTTGTGCAGTATATTATTAGACATTTTTACCCACAGGCTGACACCTTACGCGTACACCTTACACTGACTTTATGGGTGCAGTGTATTGTGCATTTGCGGTCAATTTTTTAATTTTTACCAAGCAAACTTATACGCAGATATGTTGTCTTATATGCTTTAGTGCATTATGAAAAGGCTGTATTTATAGAATGTTCTGCTGTATATATCGTCACTTAACCTAATGTGAATTGAGAGTGATGACCACAAAACTGCAAATGACATGTTTCTGGGAATTAAAAATATTTCAGCCACTATTTCATGTGCTTTGAGCTATTAGAAAACATCATAATATAAGACCAACATTCTGTCCTGGGTTACATATAACAACCTCCGAGTAAACAAGACATCTTGGGGTAATAGGAACTATTGACCACAAAAACACAATCGCTATATTTCATGCTCTGTTTAAGATATTGGGGGATTTTCTCAGAATACGCAGGATAACTTTACATACAGCATGTACATGTACGTCGGTACGGTCTATGCGTCTGCTTTGATTTTGTTTGTTTGATTTGATTCTTTACGTCCCATCAACACTCTTTCAGTTATATAGGGATGAGTCTTCCTGGGTTGAACCAGTACTAAGCTAGGATAAATGGGTCTTACTCAAGGACCACAACGCAGTGACGACGGTGAGGCTCGAACCCGCGGCCCTTCGGTCTCGAGTCAAGCACTCTACCACTGAGCCAATGAGCTCTGCAGTTTAAAGTTGTCGGACACTGAATTGCAGAGTCCATCCGTTGTCTACGTTGATGATACAATAACATTTGCTCGTCATTTCACATGCTTTAGAGTCTCCGATTTATGGCGGCAAAGAAAGTCGTTCCCGTTGTCCCTATAAATTTTACCGATACTGTCTAGGACACATTAAAATATGGGATTCTTCCATTAAACATTGACTACTGCACCGATGATTTCTCTCTTATATGTATGTGGAATATCCTACATGTACATGTACCTCAGCGGATGTATATAGAATATGTGGTATATCCTACATGTACATGTACCGAGCAGCTTTACATAGTTTGGATGCTGAACTCACTGTTTCTCGAATGCCTTTTTTTCTCGTAAGCTCAAGATTTTGTACCATTTCATACATGCTTCTATCTTGCCAACGTATCGGACGAGATTAACTTTTTTCCGCGCTGGCGGCGAGTTGTGCCTTCGGCTTCAGTTTAGAACCAGATCAGACCGACAACATGAACTTTGTAACTATTTGACATTCTGGTGGTTTTCTGGATTATGTTTTGAAATACTAATTTAGAGAAACTGAGCAGACTTCAAAAAAGCATGGTAAATTACCTAACATGCAAAGACGCTAACTGAATTAGAAGTATCCCGTTTTTAACATGGTGGACAATGTGGTTTGAGGTGTTTTTGTGTCAATGGTCGGTTGTGAAATTCAGCTACGGTCTTTTTGAAGTTATCAGACCTTTCCATGGCATGTGAAAACATTCACAGTCATATATATGTGATGATCTGTGGTGCTCATGAAATAGCATGCAGATAATAATTGTTGTGGCGTCAATTATATTTTTAGCATAGAATATATTTGTAAGCGCAGTTTCAGATTTAAAAGTGATATATGATCCATCATTTTTTAATCCAAAGTCTAATCTTTTTACGATATGTGAGTTATAAAATCGGGTAGGCGGCGATGCTGTGCGCAATTCTTAAAACTAAGAGTCCAGAACATACCACAATCACATACTGCAGACCAACTAACCACACCGTGAGGAAGAGACACGGAACACTTACAGTCGCGTGACAGCAAGAAGACAATTAAAATAAAGCAATCAGCTCTCTCTCTTCCCTAACGGAATGAGTGCAAACGAGAATTGATACTAAGTACTGTATAGCAAAACAAGGAACAAACACAA
Source organism: Loripinus fragilis (assembly GCA_964019695.1). Taxonomy (NCBI): domain Eukaryota; kingdom Metazoa; phylum Mollusca; class Bivalvia; order Lucinida; family Lucinidae; genus Loripinus; species Loripinus fragilis. The sequence goes on along the minus strand of OZ026517.1, from coordinate 41,846,319 downwards.
AACTCCCACACACAATGAGAGCAACAATAAACTATAAAATCAACTGGTCGTAATGTGCACGACCCGTGGTGAACGTATATCTTAGAAACAACATTTTAAAGTTAAATCAGTTTTTACTGATCTGACTGCGCCGAGACTGAAGAAAGCGAGAGCATCATTGGGGGTATGTTGCAGTTGCGGTTCACATACATTTCGCCTGAGATTCGTATTAGTTTTCTTTCTTGCTTAGACTAGTTGAGAAAGGAATAGTTTGAATTTGGGAGTGAAAGAATTTTGCGATATTCTAGAATAGGGGTCCTAAATATCATATTTGAGTTTAAAATCATGATATATGAATAAATTTCAGCTAAAAAGACTTGTAGGGTGGGTATTTCTACAAATTGAAATGAAATGCGAAACAAAGGTTACATCAAACAGCACTGGTACAAATGCAAAATAATTGCGCAGAAATGTTCCCATAATGCCCTCTAACAAAATTGCCTAGATGATTTTGCTCCGGCAAACAAGCTGGCTGCAAGAATTGTAGATAAGAATATCTTAAAATGCCATATACTCTCGAGCCATTGGTCCCAATTCAAAAAAACACATCACGCAAAGGTTTATTATAAAGTCATCTGGTAAGATTTCTCAATCGGTTCTGATCAGCTGACTACCAGAGTTAAAACAAGAACACCACTTTATACAACATCAGATTCTCGGCTATTGTTCAAGATTCAAAATAATTATATTCTACCAGTGTTAAGGATAAGTATGAAAACTTTGATCAAAATACATATATAACATGCCGTTCAAAGTTATGAGGATTTTCACTATTATACCTCAACCGGCCTAAATGATGCTAGGCAAAGCGTCGCCACCGTTTTGCATACATGTGTCTGAACAATATTAAAATCAATATTAAGAAATAATTATGCAAAGTTTGATCGAAATATACCATATGGTTTAAGATTTATGAGCATTTATACTAACTTACCATTACCCGCCTGACTGATGCTCGGCATAACCTTGTCCGCCAAACAAAACTTTTATGCATGCCAGTGTTTGGACAATGTTGAAATGTATACGTATGCAAAATTTGATCCAACTAGTATACCATCTGTTTATAAAGTTATGAGCATTCAACAACGACAGAATCACCGCCAAAGAATGGACAACAGCGGAAGCTACTGGTTGCTTAAATGCGTTATGGCGCCAAATCTTTGCCTGGATTCTGCTGGGTTTCTTTTAAAACACAAACGTGTTAAGCTCAAATAGAGGATTTCTAATTTATGCAAAACATTACCACAGAGGAACAAACCATCAATGATTTGATGAAACAAAGAAAATGGCTCACAGAGAGCTTGAACTAAAGAGTACCTCAAGTTGAGCCACGGTGGGCCCAGCTGAAAACAAGCATAAGGGGCCAGCATAAAGACGAAAGCTTCTGAGACTGAGGTCTGCTCCATCGTGATGCAATTAAAGTGGAAACCATAGCTAAACCGTGATTTGGTTTTCTACCAGGAATACTGACTGTCGCAATGTATTAAATATAGTAAGTGAGTATGATCAGGAATTACCACAATCACAAACCTCAGACAACCCCGTGGCACCGCGAGGAAGAGCCGCTCAACCATCACGAGACACCAGGAAGACAAATTAAGCAAATCAATCAGCCCTCTCTTCCCCATCAAGATGATTGCAATACTAGAATGGACATAAAGTAACGTACAACAAAACATAGAACAATTACAGACTCCTACAATGGGAGTAACAATAAACAAAAAGTCAACAACAACAGAACCACCGCCTTAGAACGGACAGCAGCCTAAGTTGCTGACCTCCAATGCAATGGCAATACAGTTTCAATAAATACGGACAGACATACGGAGGTATGGGGCATAAAAACAGTTTTGTTAAAAAAGCTGAGCTCATGATTGCCGCAAACCCAGTGTGTATATACAGTACATCATTGTATAAAGCCTGAATCGCCGTCCGATGGTCGGTGTTTTGTAATTTTGACATCAAAATGAATGTTGAGATGTTCCCTAAAATTTAATCCGCAGTCAGTTATCCGCTATCAGCAGTTCGCTTTGTGGGTAAAAATGTCTATTACTCAGTCACGCACGGACTGAGAATAAACAGGTTATGCAGTAGCAAACGAAGTGTCGTGTAAAATCAGTTCTAAGGCGGCTTCACAGAGTCTGACGTGAGCAACGCACAAACTATTGATAGATTCGTGCAAGAGATCTTGCCGTGTTGATTTGCACGTTGTCATTGCTATGGGGTATACTGCACTGTATAAATCAAAGCAGGTTTTCGCCAAGCAAAAAAGAAAAAAAAGTTTTGTGTCATGTGGTTTAGTGAAGTTTAATGAAAATCGCCCAAAGGGTTCAAGAGGTATGAGGCGGACACGAAAGTGTTACGGTCGGAATGACAGACTGACGGACGGACTGACTGACGGACTGATTGACGAAGGGCATTCCTATAATCCCCTTCCGCTTGGCGGCGGAGGATTAAAAACAGTAAGATTGTGAACTGTGTCAATGGCCCGCCAGCGATCAACATTTTGCTGGCGGGCCGTTGGTGGCCCGCTGTTTGAGATGTCACCATTTTATGTAAATTCACAGATAGACACGATTTCAGTATCTCATTTTTGGGGGAGAGTGCCTATAAAATCTGTAGCAGATGCTTATCAGCGAACGAGTTTCTCCCTGGGACTCAGTACTTCCCTAAAACAACAACAACAACAACAGGCCAACATTCCATTCCAGTGATAAAAGTTTAACATTTTACTATCCTGCCAGCCAAGAGTGACAGTGACGTCATTTTTTGTTTACAAAGTTATCGATTGATCACTTCGTATTAATCCTATCCACAGGATAGGATTAATACACAAGTGATCTATCGATTCTCGTTAGCTCAAATGAAGTGTACACGTTAGTGTTTTATACTTAGCAATTGTAAACAAAGTATTAAGTCACTGTCACTCTTGGTTGGCACTTGGTTAATGTTGTTGTTATTCTCCGAATCAATTCAGCTTTTAACCCTTTACTCCACGCAAGCCCCTTTGGACCGGGGGGGGGGGGGGGGGGTACTCTCGTGTTTTCCTCATAGGAAGGCTCGGGGCCCAGTATCTACCGCTCACCCCCAAAAAATATCAGGAATTTCAAGCACCTCCAAAAAGTATTTGAAATTTTAGCACCCCCCCAAAATATCCCCCATTCTGTACCTTGACATTAGGGAAAAGACACTAAAATGTATAGAAATAACCCCTAAATATAGTCTAATTTTGTGATAACCCCCTAAAAATCTCCACAAAATCTTCTCACCCCAGAAAATATTCATTTATCTGAAAACCATCAAAAATATTGAAATTCAAAATTTTTAACCCAAAGAATGACCCGAGCCTATGTATGTATGAAAATACCAGAGTACCCCCTCCCCCACGGGCTTTGGACGCATTTAATGTAAGATTTTTTTTAATATTATGAAAAATGGAACTTTTGCTCAGATCCATTTTCCATCATATTTTCAAAACTGCTGAAATGTAATTTTTTTTTGGGAAAATATTTGAAAATTTAGAATACTTATAGAAATGATGCAAAGTTCTAAATATCGCATATGGGGTAAAGGGTTAAAGCAGTTGAAATGTTACACCAAGATAAGTGGCAGTTCAGCTGCCACCAAATTTGGTGTGAACTCACGCTTATTGTTTACAGTGCAGCGAAATGGAAGACTAGCAATATCAGACGTTTTGGTGCTTCTCGCACACAGTTTGCTAAGTACTCTGTGGCTGGAGGTTTAAATACTGTAAATAATTCAAAACATTTCGCGAGAATTTTATTTTCGCGAATAGCGTCGATATTTATATTTGCGACGTTCAAAATTCCCAACTGGAGCATGGTTTACCCTTTTCACAAAATGGCAGTGTGTTTTCACCATTTTGCGAGGGTTTTATTTTCGCAAAACTTCGCAGCCCTAGTTAAATTGTTTTCTGAATTTACAATATTAGAACGACCCTTTATCTATATTCTGTCTACCTTTTGGTTTGCGAGCGAGGTGAGTCTGCGCATTTGTGAAGGCTCGCTTCATGCGCGGATCCAGAGGGTGGACAGGGGGTTCGGACCACCTGGAAAATCACAAAATATAGGATTTCTTAGCAAACTGGTCCGGATCGCCTGATAAATCACAAAGCTACCAAGCTAGCATTCAAAGACGGCCCATCATCGGCCTGCCAGCTAAACGCCATTCAAATGGCGTTTCGCTGGCTGGCCAATGATGGCCAACTTTTAGTGGGATTCGGATCCTCCCCCCCCCCCAAAAAAAAAAATTAAAAAAATAAAAAACAAAAAAAAAAAAAAAAACACGAAAAACAAAACGTTGTCAGAGTTGGACCCCCTCTGGCAAAACTTTCTGGATCCGCGCTTGCGCTGGAGCCTTCGTTGTCCAGCAGCGTGATAGTACCAACATTTCATTTTCTGGCGAAGTGATCTAAGCATCAAAGTGAAAAAATAGTGTTAACTTGCCTCTTACTTTCCCTCTGTATAGGCTATTGCTTAAGTTGAACTGAGAAGTTGTATAGATCTCACGTGTGGTCACGCCATTCTTGATATGAAATTGCCGACGTCTGATATTAAAGTTGTAAAATCGCCTTATAAGTTATCCAACGTGGTCCGGCTTTAGTTCTCTTATTTTTGTCTGGCCGTCATCTATTGCGCCTGCCGCCTATTCCGTAAATTCAAATATCTAATGAGCTGGCTCAGTCACAGCTTACAGTTTGCCGCAAATATGCATCCGCAAAATTTTATATAAAACATTTTCTCATTTCGATTCAATACATGCTTCTTTACGCACTACATATTACCTAACCTTTGGCCGCATTAATAATAGGTTAAGGCCCAGTTGAAAAAAGAGCCCAATTTAATATTTTTTTTCAATCCACCTGGTAGAAAATTTCCGATGGTACAGTCGATTAGAGTAACATGTAAGAGTCACTTTTAGGGTGGATGCCAGTTCTGAAAGTGGTGCAGAATTTTTCTACGACATAACAGACGCACCTACCCAAAATTGTGCTATTATTTTCAATTAAGCTTATTTTACATGATGTCTAAGTCTCAGTTCAGCTGAAATCGGCAACATCCACTGCTATAGCCAGTTTGATGGCCTAAACTAATATATTAGTATCCCATAAGCCAGGAAAAAATGTTTTCTTCTCAAATTTTTGATGATCTGGTATAAAAATGACGGCGTATTTTGTGGTACTGTTAATATAAAATGGGCCATATATGGAAAATGTATTGAAAATGCATGTTTTTATAAAATGACTAATTTTTAATCATATGCATTGTGTTTATTGACCCCAAAGATAATCCAGTGAGCATCAGGCACTGTTATAAAACTTGCCATATTTTCTTTACCAGGTTAGGCTGCATACAAGGTACCCCACCCATTTTATTTAATAGTCATTTTATTTTTACAATTTATAAAAATAGGTATACTTCTTTAATAATACATCTATCTCACTGCTTTTGAAATTAAGTTTACTAGGTCTACTGTAGACTCATCATATATTGCAGATTACCCTTTTGAATGTTAATTTGGACCCTTCATTGTGTTATGTACGTTACATGTTTACAGCTTGGACCCAGTATCCGAGTTTACATCAAACCCAGCAAAAATGGACATCTAAGTCTAAAATGGTTCCTTTGTATTTCTTGACCCCCAAAATAATCTAGAGAGCATCAGAAACGGCGTCTTCAAACAGATATATAAAACTTGCCATATGTGCTATACCAGGTTAGGCTGCATACAAGGTACCCCACCCATTTTATTTAAAAAAACATTTTATTTTTTACAATTGATAAAAATAGATATACTTCTTCATACATCTATCTGACTGATTTTGAAATTAAGTTTATTAGGTTAACTGTAGACTCATCACATATTGCAGATTATCCTTTTGAATGTTAATTTGGACCATTCATTGTGTTATGTACGTTACATGTTTACATCTCGGACCCAGTATCTGAGTTTACATTTAACCCAGCAAACATGGACATATAAGTCTAAAATGGTTTCTTTGAATTTGTTAAGCATGATCAATTCTAAATGGGTCCATACTTTACATGTTCCTATAAAAAATGGTTTGTCTTTGACATACTGCAAAAATGGCATTTTTGAATGTTATATAATGTGCCTTTTCAAAAAACTCTAAACCGGGAAGCCCAATGTAAAAAATTGCATATCAGAAAGGCCACTTTAACATACTAAACATGAAGCTCTAATGTAAAATGTAACACGATTACAAATGTTCTACATCAGGTCTGAGAAATTCCTAAATACTTAAGGCAGAATCAATTAAGATATGTCTCAATATGAGCTGTTTACAAATATTTTAGTGGCGTACACACCAGTAGCACAAGTTTAATTTTGTGGCCTTTTTTCCAGCATGGGGTTCTTTGTAAATCATGCGCATTTCTAAAATGTTTTTTTTATAACAAACTGATCAAAACATTTTCAAGAACTCTGCAAAAAATACACATTAGCTTTATCAAAATGCTGCGTAATAGTCATTTTAAAACATGGTTTAAAACTCTGTTCGAATGATATTAAATTTCCTAAACATGAAAAATGTAACATACATAACAAACAACGTTATATGACTATTGCATGAATTTAAGGTCAATAGTTCCTATCGTATCTGATTTTGATAGTTTCTAAAAATTCTCAATGAATTTCAATGATTATTTAACAGTCATATCTACATTTTAAACGTTCCAACCATACAAACATGTCTTTAGGGACTAGAATTGCACAAATTCAATCGATCTACATCATCGCATATCAACACGCTTTTGACATTTTTAAATCTCTCCCTGAGCCTCTAGTGGGGTGGGATGTGGGACATTAAACGGTACGTGTATGCATCACTAGTACAAGCAAGTCACTCTTAAAATTTGTTAAGGTGGTCCAGCGTTTTTAGAAAAGATAGCACAAAGATCTGAAATGATGTCTCTTAGGTAGATTTAGTCTATCTACTAGAAATAAACGTTACTCATACCCTACCATTACATACCCTTAGCCTAACTTACATGGTGGGTTAGTTTATTCTATACTCTGTACTGGTTTAACCCAGGAAGCCGTCTCATCATGGCTGATAAAACTGTTAACAGGGTCAAATAGCATCAATTAGAACAAGCAAACATTTAAAACGGTTATTTGCAGAGGATATGGGCTTGCAAGACGTTTATTATGAACGTACGTGCATATAATATTACAGCGAAATTCCAAAATGTCCATCTGCTGCCATCATCAGGAGGATGTAAAATGAAGGAAATAGTCATCTGCATGTACTTACTATAAGTAAATCCATAGCAATATATTATGGCGAATTAGAACTATTTATTAACCATGTCACGATTATTCTGATTTTTCAGTGTAACATTAGTAATTACTTATGTCTTTGGCTTAGTTACTATTACCAGCTTGATTTTTTTGATGGCGTAATAAATAAACATGTATGCGGTAGAAATACCCCATTTCTATTTTCTTTAAAAAAACAACCAATATGGATTTACCTTCGTATTCGCCTGATTCATGGTAATTTTTAAATTCACATTTGTATATTCTGAGACACTGTCACCTGATTAATCTTTCATCCTTTGTATATCAAAAAATTATGGAGGACACTCTACCTTTCTAGCCATAAAAATCTGTAGTCAGTCACATGGTTAAAATGTGAATAGGAATGTGTATAGTCTTCAATTGTATCATTTTAAGCCATTTGCAGGGTAACATAGGTTACCATACTGTTACTCGCGATCAGTGCAACTGCAAGAGAACTAATGTCTGTCATTTTAAAGTTTGTAAAGAGCAGTTTTAGAAAACTATAGTGTACAAATTGGCACTTGGGTAGGGGGTCTAAACAGCCAATCTAAGGACCAATACTATTACGTGTACGCTCTACATGTTTTCATAATAATGGTGTTTTCATGTATTATTTTCGTGGTCAGATAGTCACATTGTAATGGTTTTGTGTCATGCTTCTATTTGGCAATTTGTATGTATATATAGACTGTGATCGATGTATAATCCATGTATAATCCCTTGTAAACTAGTTAATGTCTTGGTACAAAAAGAATTACTGGCAACTACGCTAAATTCTTGATTATACTATCACCCCAATAAAAAAAGAAGAGCAGAACAATTAAAGTAAGTAAGGGTGCAAAGATCAGGAATCGATACAATCAAGTACCACACCTGACCCAGGATACCAAATGCTTATTTCTAAATGGCCAAATTGCTCAAATTTGAATTCAAACCAGCAATAGCAGAGAGTGTCACCTTCAGACCTTATTTTCCCAGCTAGAATTATCTGGAACTTATAATCTGTTTCCAACCATGAACTGTATAATGAACTTATATTTGCATACAGGAACATGCATCTGAAAGTGGGTGGGGTATTAGATAAGCAAGAGCAAAGTGTTATATAAAGCAGTTAGCTGTAGAAACTGCCAGTAATTATTTCTCATCATAACCCATGTAGTTGAAACACAAAAGTCTAAAATGGTATCAACTTGTCATTATTACAAAATAAAAAATTATATGAAAAACGGGTGGGTGGGGTAACACCAATGCACCAAATGTAGTTTAACTTCTTTTTTAACTAAATCTTGTCATTGATTTTGTGTTTAAGTTTCATATAAATCCATGAGAAGTCAATATACCTTCATACATAATGTAACTGTGTTGAATGTTCGCACATTTAAATTACAATACATTTTCAGTGGGTGGGGTAACGAAATGTTGTCTGAAAAAAATCTGCACCTCTTTTGATTCTGGCATCCACCCTCATTTGACTTCTATATAGTTATACTATTGCCTGGTACAAATGAAATTTTTCTACCAGACCGATTGAAAAAAAATCCAATCCAGGGGCCACTAACTCGTAGACATCTTAAGCCTTAAGATCACCGTAAGTTCGACTTAAGTTCACCTTAACGGTTATGGCCACTAATTCGTACACACCTTACTTTACGGCGACGACTTAAGATCATTGTAAAGTTACGGTCACGATAGAGTCACCTTAGCGCCGTCTTAGTGGTTACGAGAGGTACTCCCAAGAACGAATGCAATAAAAAAAATGATTTTGGCGACATAATATTTTTAAAAGACTATGAAAGCCTATATCTTTAGAAAAAAAATACTTCCTGCTACATTTTAAAGGCTTTATACAGAGACACATGTATATAGGCCGTGCGCAGTTCCAGAGGGGGCAGAAGGTCCGGACCACCCACCCTGGAAAATCCACACGTTTCTTTATAAAATAGCAATGGAACCCCCCTCCCCCCCCCCCTCGAAAAGAGTTGAAACCCCCTGGAAAATATTGGGCCTGGACCCCACCCCCTGACGAAATTTCCTGAATGCATTTAGGCATGTAGCAGATAAACACGCACGTGTATTTACATGTAAATTGTTTTATGTATGTTCAGTGATTATGTGCTGTATTTGGTAAGTAAACCTGTAGGTCATCTTATGTTAGTTTTCACTGATCATGGTCAAAATAATTAGGGAATGAGACTATGGGAACAAGGGTATCGTTCTGAGCCAATCAAGGGTGTATGTGCATAGGTAGGTAGGTAGGTGGTGGGTGGGTGGGTGGGTTTGTGGGTGGGTGGGTAGGTAGGTAGTAGGTTGGTAGGTAGGTGGGCGGGTGGGCAGGCGGATGGGCGGGTGTCCAGGCGGGTCGGGCATTACACAAATCAGATGATAAACATATCACGTTGTCAGATATTGGAGTTCGCCCATAGAACAGGGGTCAACGTTAACCTTATACTGGGATAAAATGACAGATGATTCCTATGGATACAAAGCCCTTACGGGGATACTACCTGTTCCATTGTTGGCTTGATTTCCAAAATAAAATGTCATTTTCTTCTGTTCCCCAAACCACTGGTTGTGTTCATTTTTGAATGCATATGAGCTACACACAGCCCTGCAGATGCCTAGCACTCCGCAGCCTGATCAGAGATTTCGACATACTCATGAGTTTTAACTCTTTGTCTTCAAAGTCCCCTGCTTGCATAATCCGACCATTGTTTTTTAAACGATATTAAGAAAATAGTTGGATGTTTTGTCCCTTATTTTTGAAGTAAAGGCTGTTCAAATTTTCACATAACTTTCATTTGCCAGCTCTTTTTCTGTGAATTTTGCTTAAAGTTCATTTTAATCGTTACGCTATCACAATAATGAAGATATTTTGATTGTTTGTTAATTAAATAATAAAACTAAACTACCACGAGAAAACCATCTCTGACAAGCCGCCAGGACATAGACATTTTGTTTGCTTATAATGTACATCTAAAACTTGTCAGGGAACTAGGCGAAGCTTAACCCTTTTAATAGTAATGGAGTCTTCTTTCTGGCTTGATACAATAAACTTGGGTTAGTCCATTGTAAATATCAGGCCATTGACAGGTTGTAATTTTCAAAATATATTGTATTCTTTTGTCTGAAGATAGTTTACCGTTACAGACAGTAAATACCCTGATAAAATGCAGCATTTCATCTGGGTCTTCTCTGTTTGCAAAAAATACTCGTTTAGGGGTTTCACAAATATAAAGGGTTAATGCAAATTGAATAATATTGATATCATTTGGCTGATTTTCAACAATATGGGCCGCGAGAAAACCAGACTTAGTTACACGCGAAAAAAACATTCGCACCGAATAGCCTGTGCAACCATGCAGTCTGATCAGTGTCATTGTCCTTGTTAACTGTAAAATATAGTAGTTAGAAAGTGACCAGAAAATACCATGATCACTGACTCCAAACCAACCGACGGCACCGCGAGGAAGAGACAGAGAGCACAGACAGCTACAACACAAATCGCAGCACGAAATTTTCAATATTCTAGCTAATCTCTGTAGCTGAGTATGCTGATTTTAGCCTACCCAAAGTTAGAGACAGAGTTTCTCGCGTCGCGACTCATATATTAATTTTTTTCTGCTGAGTCGGTTCTAAATTTTGTAAACAACACGCTTTGCACGAGAGAATAGATATAACACAGGTAAATCTTAAAAGATAAGGTGACCTTAAGTTAAGAAGGCGCTAAGACGGCTTTATGTTATCGGAATAGCGCCACCTTAAATATTACGGTCGTCACCTAAAGTTCATCTTAAGGTCGTCTTAAGTTGGTCAACTTACGATGTATACGAGTTAGTGGCCCCAGCTTGCCAGCTCTCAGACTATAAATAAAAGTTAATCCATTTTCTCATTTCGATTCAATACATGCTTCTTTACGCACTACATATTCTATACCTAACCTTTGGCCGCATTAATGAATAAAAGTTAATCCTTTTGAAATATCAGACAAGTCATGTACGCTTGATTAATTTCATCATCGGACGGCCTTAACTTATGGGGCGTGTCGAGAGAAAAGCGAACGTAACTGCATGCGAACATCAAAGGCGCAGACCAGCCTACACATCCGCATAGTCTGATCAGCGGCTTTGTTGTTAGCTCCCAGGAAAGTATAATTGATAAACTTGCTCCACGCAAAATTGCAGCATTCTAGCTAATCTCTGTAACTGAGTAGGTTGGTTTGAGCCTTGCATGGACGGAAAACCTGAAAACAGGTCTTCTCGTTGAGGTCCAGATCATTTCTATGATCCAGTTTCATTTCCCTCAATTTGACAATTCGTTTTTTCCCTTATAATTAACATGTCGAGCGACACGTTTTGACTTGACATATATGAGCATCGTGAGCCTGTGTTGTTACAATGCATTTCGTTACGGATATACATGTCCCGTCTGTTCCAATTCAGCCCAACGTGCATTCGACTTTAAGAAGCCTGAGCAGAGAAGTGTTTAGCCGTCGTGGTTCGGCAATAGACCCTGGCTCCATTACGATGAAGCTAACGATCTCATGTTATGCCTACCGAAGCCAAAATCTTCAACTAACGGGTGTTCTAATTGAAAAGACGCTAGACTAAGTGTATATTTTTCGAAAACACGACTCTTTGAATTACTACCAAGGATCAGTGCTAAAAGAATTTTGCCAAAATCTGCAAAAATCTGCGGGTACATAGATGAAATAATGTCAAAGAAACATGCTGAAGAAAAAAGTAAAAAAACTTGTGACTGTCTGAAAACAATTTTGTCCAGCATTTGGTTTCTCATGCGACAAGAAATATCTATTCTAGCAAAAGATTGTGACCAAAACGACTACAATCCGGTCCCAAACGCATAAAACCCCATTAAAAACGCACATAGAAGCGCTCAAAATTCAAAAATTTCTCGGGGGAGGCCCCCAAACCCCCCTTACGAGAGCGGGAATAATCACCCCTCTCGTGCTCTACCCCCCCCCCCCCCCCCCTCGTGCCTTCGGCACTCGAAGGTTTCCTCCGCCGGACCACTTTTAAATACGCAGCGACGGCCCTGAAATGTCTGTTTATTGGTTAACATAAGTATAGAGGCAAACAGTGTGGACCAAGACCAGGTCTGGTCTGGATCTATACTGTTTGTCGAAGAGGCTTCAAATATATCAGCAGACGCCAAAAGCATACGTCTGTTTTGTGATATGCGCTTTAAAGTGTATTTTCTTGACTTTAAACAGTCTACTTGAATCAAAGATAAAAATTTCATTACCTGTGATCTGATATAATATTAACAGATTATTATTTATCTGATAAGTTAATTACAGGACTATTTATCAGCTCTATGCAAACATCTGGGAGCAGCCATCTTAATTACAGCAAAAACACACATTAACCTGAGTTTACTTCTTAATGCAGGTCAGCTAAATGATTGAAGCAGCACCTTCAGTCAATTTCTTCATTTCAATATTTGATGATGGATATTCTGTTTTAATCACAATCAATGGTCAGATCAATGCAATTTAGAATGTTACAACTGTCAAAAGAAAAGTATTTTATTTTTCAATAAGTTCGCAAAAAGTTTGGATCAAGATCTTAGGTCCAATCTGTTTGTTTGGTCAGGCCTGATCTGGTTCCAACCTGTTTGCTAAGATTATTGACAGACTACAGTTAATAAACATAAGCCTAGTACATGTATCCTGTTTGCGGGGCATAGGCAAACAGTGTAGCCCCAGATCAGAATACAGAATGTGGGGTCTGATGAAGGTCTCTACCATTAGAATGTCTACTAGTTTGGATCCAGATCTGGCCCAACATTTTGTTTGGCCTGATCTTGGTTCAACCATGTTTGCAAAGATTATAAGCAGAAAACACTAGAACAGCCATAACCAACATGACAGACATAACCAATATAATAGGGAGCACAGTGGCTCAGTGTAGAGTGTGTGACTTGAGACTGAGGGGCCGCGGGTTTGAACCTCACCAGCATCACTGCCTTGTGTCCTTGAGCAAGACACATTAATTCTTACTTTAGTACTGGTTCAACCAAGGAAGACCCGTCCCTACATAACTGAATGATTGTTGGTTGGACGTAAATAATCAAATCAAACAAACAGACAAATCAACCCAGGAAGGTCCGTCCCTTCATAACTGAAAGATTGTTGATGGGATGTAAAGCATCAAATCAAACAAACAAAATAACCAAATTGAGCCTAATATCCTTTTTGAGGGACAAAGCCAAACAGTGCAGACCCAGATCGGACACCTATTGGGTAATTTGGCATGCCTTTTGGTTGTGTGCGTTTTTTTTTCAAAGTAGTCTTTTTCAAAAGGATCTTGAGATTATCAAACATATTGGGTCCAAATCCTGCCCAAGGCTTTGTCGGGCCTGATCTGAGTCCATCCTATTTGCAAAGGTCATCAGCAGAGGAATTAAAATAGTAGGAAAAGTCTTAAAGTTTACTTTTTTTTGGGACATAGGAAAATAGTGTAGATAAGGTCAGAGGCCACAGAGCATGTGGTCTACACCAACAAAGTGCAACAGACTTGGGTTGATTGTTTTGATTCCTGATCTTTGCCCATTGTCGCAAACATGAAGCACGCTAGCACGTACTCACCTGTCGCCTTTCGCTCGGTGCACACTGGGATTGAACCGCCATTTTTATTAAAATATATATTATGCGATTACTGCTTGCATGACTCAGGGCTTTACATTCAGAAAATATTTACTAAAAGAGAAATGATAAACTGTCATAAATTTAACCTTTTGCTATTTTTAACACTAAATTCTGTCACTACAGGAGTGCGAGAATTGAACGGGACTAGCCAAATATCGCTAGTTACCCATGATGCAAAGGGCGAAATGCGAGAGATCTAGATATGGTATCGTCAGGTTTCGCGAGAATGGATCTTTGCCTTCTTCCTCACTTTATTTGTTCAGCATAGATAACATATTCCTGGCATACACGTCTAGATAAGAGTTTGGTATTAAAAATAGTTTTTCTTATTTTCTAAAGGAAACCTTTGTTGTGGTTATTCAAAAGCGATGTCTCAATGAGACACTTCTTTTAAGCATCCAAAACAAATGTTTTTGGGGGCCCCTGGCTTGACTTAATAACCTTTAAAAAAATCCCTGTTACTCTATGCAGGATACAGGGTTTCAGCTGGACTGAAATTTACTTCGGACATTTTGTCCAAGCAGCCCCAATTTTGTTCGGACATTTGGAAATTTTTTAGGACATTTTTTCAACACTAATTTTTACCAGCATAAACGGAAATTGCCATCTGCCCTTCTCAAATTAAAACCAGGGGTAGTTTTGCTACCATTTCGGATGGTAAGTGCGGTCTGATTGATTGTCTGGCTTTTTATTTCATGAGGTGAGTGGAGCTTGTCGATCGTTGTCGGTGGAAGTGGGTGAGGTACTGTTTTTTGCTGCTTTTTGCAGCCGCTGCATGACTCGTTAGCCACGAAAAATGACTGTTCAGGTAATGATTGAGCGGGCAAACTGTTTTGGTGCATAAAAAAAAATTCAGTTCCTGTTGTTTCTTGGTGGCAATTAAATTTTTTAGCCATTTTATCGGTAAATGCCAATGCAAATATGCTGTCCGCTTCGAGATAAAATCAAGGGTAGAAAACTAAGGATGCAATGAACCATTCAGGTGCGGCGTAACAAAACACTATGACTGGATTGCTTTAATGAATAAGTATTTGTGGGGTAAAATAAGGCGAACCAGTCAGAAGCTTACATAAATTTGGCCAATCAGCGATCGTTTTTTAAAGCAAAAATACCATTCAATTGCATCACTGTGCATAACCGTACAGCGTGCGTTTTCTCCGAAAATCGTCTCGGACAAATTGTCCAAACTGGACAGCAAACTCTCGGACATCTGGAACTAATTTCGGACTATGTCTGATGGCCGACGCCAAACTGAATCCCTGCGGATATGAGAATCCATTATCCAAAATAGCACAGTATGGCCCACTCTATTTCTTTCCAATGTCTTCACTGCTGTCAAAGGATCTAAGTTTTGTATTTTTATTTGATGAATTTTGCTCTCACATATTTAAAAGTTGAATTTGCAAATTAACGGTAACCCTTGATATTCTTCTTACAGATTCATGGACACTCATTTGCTGTTACACCAAATGTAAAGACAGTCTCATACCCAAACTGTAGCAGATGCTAGATGAGAAAAAGGATAAGTCAATTGTAAAACTGAAACCATGCAACACATCCTTGAAATTCAGGGAGGACTATAGAATATTGTTCAGCAGGATAGAATGTTTTATGGAGTAAAATTTGTATATGTAAATCTGCAAACTGATGGACAAGCCATCTGGCAAAAAAACAAGAAGTTACTGTACAAAATCACTGAATTGGAGAAGAGTAAAAATCTTTGTAGTAGACATAATCAAGTGGGACAGATTATTATCCCCATGCTTTTGTATCGCATGGTCGACACTTAGGGATCATGCCTTCTTCGGCATAATAGTTCTCCCCATTGTCACACATTGGTTACCAATCGATAACCCTTGAAGGGATGCATCAATTTCATTCAAACTTCACAGAAGGGTCAAGCGTCATAAAATACAGGTCAACTTAGAAAAGGGGGGCAAATTTTTTACTGAGTTATGGCTCATTTTAGCTCACCTGAGGGGAAGGCTCAAGGTGAGCTATTGTGATCGGTCTTTGTCCGTTGTCAGTAAACTTTTTCTTTAAAAGACATCTTCGAACCACTGGTCCAATTCTAAAATTATTTCACATGAATGTTCCCCATAATGCCCTCTATGTTGTATATCAAATTAAAGGGAACCACTATTGCAGCAACATGGTTGCAAATATTTTGCCCATAGACCCTCCCCGAATCATGGGGTGGGGTCACTAGGTATTCAAGTTTTTAAAAACATGGTCATGTTGTATATCAAATTAAATGGAATCACGAATGCAGCAACATTGTTGCAAATATTTTGCCCCCAGAATCCCATCCCCTTACCCAGGGGATAGGGTCAAAAGGTCAACTTTCATCTTTTCCAGAATGTCATGTTGCATAACAAATTAAAGGGAATCAGGTATGCAGCAACATGGCTGCAAATATTTTTTCCCGCAGACCCCCACCCACCCCCCTCCCCCTGGGAGATAGGGTCTAAAAGGTCAAATTTTAACTTTTTCAGAACACCGTCATGATGCATTTCAAATTAAAGGGAATTGGGTATGCAGCAGTCAACTGCCCCTTCCCCCACAGGGCTGGAAAATAGCACTTATCTGCTCGGATTTACCTGTGCCTTAGGCTGCAGGGCAAGTGAAAATTTTGATATTTCTAGTAATTTTTTTCCATATATATATATGCAAATACTTTGTGATGCAGGGTAAGTGCTATTTTATGATATTTCAAGGCCTGCCCTGACTAATAAAGCATTATTTAGCCACTTTTGTCTGCTTCCCTGGTCTGTAAATGTTCTTATTTAGCTTATACTACAAACAATACAGACCCAGATCAGACTGCTTCCCTTGTATACATTTCCTTCCATGAAAAATATTATTGATAAAATCCAGTCTGTAGTGCATTTGAATGTATGAGCAGACAATAATTTAAGGAAAAAAATAATTGCTGGCTAAGTTCTTGTGTAGTTGTAAAAATCCTTGTCACAATGCAGGATACAGTTTGTAATATAAACATCTGAGAGTCCTGGTGTCAAATTGATGTTAAAAAATATGGATCCTGATCAGGCCTGATGTTTAGTGTAGGTATGATCTGTATTTTAGTTTGGTTTACCTTGTTATTTTACGTCTCACTCAACAGCTATGGTCATGTCGGGACAGTCAGTTCACTTAACCACACTTTTTTTACTGGGCAAGTTTGAACAAGCAGTTAACCAGTAGTTGGTGCATAAAGTTCTGACAATAATCCTTGAATAAATCAGCAGAATGGAGGAAAATAACCATAGAAATTATTTCATGATCAATCTCCAAGAAATTATGGGACCAGACTGGGATCGAAATTGCGACCCCTGGATCTGCAGTAAGACATACATCTGTAGTCAGACATATTACTGACTGCCATGTGCTATGCAGTCCAGTATGATCTGGATTGAAATTTTGTTCAAAGTCTACCAACAGAATACCCTAGCAGATGGCCCAAAAGGTCATCTAAATTATGAATACATATTTCATTTGGGCCTGATCCAGATCAAAACTGTATGTCTTTCTGTTGGTATTACTGAATTTGTTTTGAAAAAGTAATTTTATAAAGAATCAGCCGACAACACAAATGCTAAAATTATAATGTTACCTCTCAACTATTTAACAAAAACTGTTAAAATGGACAAATGTTTTATGTATACTTAGATGATATTAATATTAGTTTTATTACTATGCCGAAGCAAATTCAGGAATACCACCGCAATGTCAAACAGTTTGGATTCTGATCAGGCCTGAGATGTAGGGCCTGATCTGGATTCAAACAGTTATTGCTTAAAGGAGGCATGGCTTGTTTGACTGTGCATGTCAAAACAAACCTACTAATTATCCCTTAAGACAAAGTCCGAATCTAACTGTTTGTCATTCTGTTGGTATTACTGAATTTGTTTTGAAGAAGTTAAATCATGAAGAATCAGCAGACAACACAAATGCTAAAATCATATTACCTCTCAACTATTTAACAAAAACTGTTAAAGTAGACAAATGTTTTATTTTTATTTGCTGATATTAATAATATTAGTTTTATTACTATGCCCAAGCAAAGTCAGAAAAAAACACCACAATATCAAACAACTTGGATCCTGATCCTGTAATCTGTACCTGAAATGTAGGGCCTGATCTGGATCTAAACTCTTTTGCAAAGTGAACAAAGAGATGGAGCAAGCAGGTGGCCCTAACAGGTGCAGCTTTACTGTGAATACAGGTATATGGGCAGCATAATGTGAAAAACTGTCTTTGGGTTTGTGACCAAGTAAATCTAAAAATACAGTTTACACGCTTGCTTCACTACAACATTCAGCAACTGAGCTGGATCCATGCCATATACAACATAAATGTGAATAAATGCAGAAAAAATACTTTGCCATTGAATAAGATCCTCTAAGGATGAATACTGTGCAGAAAAAAATCCCCATGGGGTAAAATCCCTGCGAGGAAAAATTCCTGCGGGGAAATATCCCCGCGGGGATTTTTCCCAATTGGGAAAATCAAAATATTAATATATACTTGAAACATACTCAAATGTGTCATACAGATTGCAAGAGTGAACCTAAGCTTGTTTTTTTTAAAAATCACCGCGGGGATTTTTTCTCCAAAAATCCCTGCGGGGAAAAATCCCCGCGGGGAAAAATGAAAAATTGTTATTACTGGTGGACATTCATTTTTACACACAATAAACATGAGATCTTGTCATTTTTTAATAAAAAACTGAGTTTTAGAATTCTCTAAAATCCCCGCGGGGAAATTTTTCGCACGGGGGAAAAATCCCCGCGGGGATGGTGAAAAATCCCCACGGGGAAAATGCAAATCCCCGCGGGGATTTTGACCTTTGTCGTGGAATATTTTCTAGGTCATTACAGATTTTAAGTAAAAAACCTATAGAATTTCCTCAGTAGGGTCTATTCCACAAGAAATAAGTCACTTTAGCTTTCTATGTCAACTAAAAGTACTAGGTCATTTTGCCAAAAACTGGTTTGGCAAAAAAATTCCGGTGGCAGTTATTGCCAAATCGACCCGGCAAATGAAGTAGTCGGCAAACCCGGCAGATGAAACAGTCTGCCAGACCCGGCAAAAACTGATTGCTTAGGTATGTAAATTTGACAAGGATCTGTCTGTCTGTTTGTCTGTCTGCTGTCTAGATAAGATTAGTCTGTACATGGATATCTATCAGATGAAACAGTCCTGCAGGCCCGGCAGATGACACGCTCTGGCAGACCCGGTAGATGACACGCTCTGGCAGACCCGGCAGTTGAAATGCTCTAGCAGATCGGCAAAATTGGCAGTAGGTCCTAGATATATCACAACTTTACATGACTCAGGTCGGTGATTTTTTAAACGATCTATCTATCAAATATTTCGTCTGTATGTGTGTTCATCTGTCTGTCTGTCTGTCTGTCATTTAAGTGCATTCATGTAGTCGTAATTACACTGCCAAATCGACCCGGCAAATGAAGCAGTCCAGCAGACCACAAAACCGGCATTCAAAGTAGAGATACGGATCCGTGCTCCTAGTCTCGGAGGGATTGTCTGGTTCTTCCTGTTGAGGAGGTAAGATAATCGTCAACCCTTATATCCACCAGATCATTTATGATCTTAAACAGTAGGGTAAGCTGGATTTTTGTCCTCCTGGATTCGAGTGGTTCCCATTGGAGAGCATCAAGCATCGATGATACGCTGCTGGTGTTTCTGAAGCGGTTAGAAACATATCTTGCAGCCCTGCGTTGGATCATCTTGATCTTTTGTATTAGCTCTTTCTGGCTGGGGTTCCACACGGATGCACAGTATTCCAGGTTTGGCCTGACCATGCTGATATAGGTATTTGTCCTGGTTTCGACGCTGGTAGACTTTAAGTTTCGACGCAAGAATCCGAGCAGGCTGTTTGATTTCTTTGTGATTCGGTCGATGTGGTTTTCCATGACAGCCTTGACTGGAGATCTACGCCCAGGTACTCGGTGGTGTCTTGTACCTCAAGAGTGTGTCCTTTTAGCTGATAGGGATATCTGAGGGGGGAACGTGATCTAGTGACGCTCAGGGTACTGCACTTTTGGGGGTGAAATTCCATGCCCCACTTGTCTTCCCATTCTGCCAATCTGACAAGATCTTCTTGTAGTGCCTCTTGGTCTGCATGGTCTCTGATAGTGCGGTAGACGATACAATCATCTGCAAACAGTCTGGTGTTAGATGCTATGTTGTCAGGAAGGTCGTTGATAAACAAGAGGAACAGTAACGGACCGAGCACTGAGCCTTGTGGGACCCCGCTGATCACTGGTGCACTTTCCGATTCCAAACCTTCAACAATAACCTTTTGAGTTCTGCCTGTAAGAAAGGATGTTATGCTAGGATTAGTATGTATTAGTGCTAGGAATTTAAAAAAAAAAGTCATAAATAATCTTTATATGCATTTTAAGAAGACCCTATTATGAACATGTGATCCAATTTTCAGGTCGATATTTGCATTTTAAATACCATTTTGATGCTTGCAAACTTTGGTCCCGGAATATGGTCCCGAGTCCTGGGTATTGTTACCGGCTTTTATTCCTTCCCTTTACCGGAACTATCTGGGGCAGACTTGATTTAGCTGGGGCAGACTTGATTTAGCTGTTCTGTTTACTCCTTCCACTTCGAACAGGGAGAACAGAAATCAAGTGCGCTGGAACACCTGTGCTGGCGTACGCCGGAGTACTCCATCTTCCAAGGTGGTGCAGACAGAACAGTCACGTGACCTGTTCCAAAGTAAAATGGCGGAGCACTGCCTACACTGTACTGAGATATTTTTTAGTTTTTCCAAATAGGTTCTGTTAATTATCCATACTGAAAAAATATGGTCATTAGTAAAAGGGATTGAAAGCAAATGTACTTTGTCATTCTTCTTTCTTCTTCTTGGCAATCGGATTGTGTTATTTTTTCACAATTCAAACAGTAATCGCTTGATTTACTCCGGAGTACTCCAAGGTGCCCAGTTTTGCTTGTTTTAGATGACTGTTCTGGCGAACTCTGCGTACTCTAAAATTGCTAAATCAAGTCCGCCCCAGTTCTCTTTACTCCTTCCACTCCGAACAGGCAGAACAGGAATCAAGTGCGCTGGAACACCTGTGCTGGCATACGCCGGAGTACTCCATCTTCCCAGGTGGTGTAGACAGAACAGTCACGTGACGTGTTCCAAAACAAGATGGCAGAGCACTGCTTATACTGTATTGATATATTTTTCAGTCTTTCCCAATAGGTTCTGATAATTATTCATATCGAAATAATGTGGTCATTAGTAAAAGGGATTGAAAGCAAATGTATTTTGACATTCTTTTTTCTGCTTCTTTGCAATCAGATTGTGTTTGTTTTTTTCGCTTGATTTACACTGGAGTACTCCAAAGTGCCCAGTTTTGCTTGTTTAAGATGGCTATTCTGGTGTACTCCGTGTACTCTAAAATCTCTAAATCAAGTCCGCCCTAGGAAACTTAAAAAACTCCCCAACAGTGGACACTGGAAACCCAATGATCAAAAGAAGAATCTCTGGCGATCAAGATGAGGTGGTGTTACCTAAGCCTGCTCTGGTACATAAGCTAAATCGAACTTATAAGAAAATTCTTAAACAGATTCTCTCTCTTCCAATTACTGTTGCCGATCCCGCCGTGTACATACTCTTGGGCGCCCTGTCAATGGAAGGTATCATACATAAGCGAACCTTGATTCTCTATGGCAGCATATGCAGATTAAACGAAAGCTCAGTCAAAAAATGCTTGGGATGGAGACAACTAGCAATCAAAGGGCCAGGGAGCTTTAGTTGGTATGTAGAGTTGAAGAAAATTCTTATCAAGTATGATCTACCCTGCTGCTGGGGTTTATTGGATAGCCCAATGAAAAAGGAACATTGGAAAAAAACTGGTTAATAAAAAGGTGAACAGATGCTGGTCAACAAAAATTAAGCAATCAGCAGAATTATATCCCTCACTGAAGTACCTTACATCTGATGACTACTGGCCTGGCCAAAAACACCCACTTATACAGCAAGACGTCTGGACAAGGGATATCCCACGTGTTAATACAAGGCTGAAACTGGTAATCGGTGCCTACATCACACAGAGTAATAGAACATTTCTTAACCATGTTGCTGTGGACCCTACTTGTGCGCTGTGCCAGCAGAAACCTGAGACAATTGAGCATATATTGATAGAATGTAAAGCACTAGAGGATACCAGACGACCCATCCTGGAAACCTTCATAACAGAGTGTAAAAAGTTCCTATCAACTGATGAAGTAGAAGAAAATGTGGTACAACTTATCCTGGATCCTAGTCGACTGATAGCTAATTGGAACTTGTGGTAGACCTTGCTAGAGGCATGACTTCAGGTAAGCAGTCAGATCTTATCTTATTGGATTTTAGCAAGGCCTTTGATAAGGTGAACCATCTTAAATTGCATAATAAACTTCAACTGCACGGGGTTCAGGGCAAGACACTTGGGTGGATTGAATCCTTCTTAAATGGGAGAACACAGTGTGTAGTCCTTGATGGTGACAGTTCGACTGAACTTCCGGTCTCATCTGGGGTTCCAAAAGGATCAGTCTTGGGCCGGATACTCTCCCTGCTCTATAATAATGACCTGCCTGACAATATAAATCTAATGTCCGTCTATTTGCGGATGACACGGCAGTGTATTTGACAGTTCAAGGACAGGAAGATGCAGATATCCTCCAAGATGATCTTAATGTTCTCAAAGTGTGGGAAAAAGCATAGAATATGGAATATAATCCATCCAAGTGTCAAGTCCTTCACATATCCAGGACTCGCAGGCAAATCAAACATTCTTACACTATGCACAGACAAGTCCTTGGCTCTATAGACCATGCACGGAACCTTGATGTCGACATCTCATCTGACCTAAATTTCAACCGTCACATCAACCGCGTCACAGCAAATGCTTCAAAAAGTTTAGGCTTTCTAAAAAGAAACATTAAAACAAAACATCCGGGTATACGCGAGGCAGCCTATAAAACTACAGTAAGACCGCAGGTTGAATATGCCTCATCAGTTTGGAGTCCGTACGCTAAAAAAGACATCCATAAGGTAGAGATGGTTCAGAGAAGAGCTACTCGCTGGATTCTCAGTTCCTACTCTCCTAACCAAAGTGTTACGGAACTCCAACAGCAACTAAATCTGAAAATGCTAGAACAGAGAAGAGTTGATGCTAAAGTTATTATTGTGTTCAAAATTATACATGGCCTCATTGCCATACCTG
Source organism: Loripinus fragilis (assembly GCA_964019695.1). Classification (NCBI taxonomy): domain Eukaryota; kingdom Metazoa; phylum Mollusca; class Bivalvia; order Lucinida; family Lucinidae; genus Loripinus; species Loripinus fragilis. Next base: position 41,823,036 of record OZ026517.1, on the reverse strand, counting down.
TGCCACCATAATTTGAACAACCAATGCGATCGACATGGCATAGTCACCCCCTTGCATTACGTAGATTCATACAACAGCAACTTATTACAAATTTTCCTTTTTCCCCTCAACTGTTGCATACTGGAATCAGCTTCCAGCCCCGATCGTACCTCTGCCCACTCTGGACCAGTTCTGTGTGGCAGTACAGGCATTTACTAATCTCATCCCATAACTCAACATAAACTGTTTTATCCTGTTTTTATCTCTTCTTTTACATGTACTTTTAACAACTATCCCTACCCTTTTTCTTTTTCTTAAACGTAGTACCGTGACTGTAAGGCATAATCAACCTGCACATAATCCTCGCGAGGGGATGTTGCAGAATCTAAAGAAAGAAAGAAAGAAAGAAAGAAAGGAACTTCAAACAAGGCACGTGGAGCTTTGTGGACCAAAACTCAAAAATGCTTTGCCAAGTACTCACCCTAGAAAGGTAAAGAAGATTGGCCCTTATCCCAACCCATAAAGAAAAGAGAGGGTAATGCAAAAGATAGGCCACAGTACGCATGAACGTGAATGCCGTGTTTTTAAAAGACTCTTTTAGAATGTAAATAGGGTAACAGAGAAGTTTTTTTAGACTGTACATATCACCCATCACGTCATATCTTAAGAAGACTCCAGTCGGAGGTGTGCCATCACTGGCAGAAACTATATGGAACAGCAACAGCAGCAGATGGTGGATAGTGTGGACCTAGATTTCGCGCCACTGTGTTTTTTGTAATTTAATAATGGAAGGACTGCCCAGTGTTATACCAAAATCGATTGTTGAAGTTCTGAACGGACTGGAGAATGATGAGGACAACCTATTCACGTGGAAACTCAATCTGAGTCAGGATTCATTCTCATTGACTGTCAGCTAGTGGCATTGTAGGCGTGTGTTTCTGTTTGCAAATTTAGATGGTTAAAGAGGCTGACGGTGATTTGTGAAAAACTGAATCGGTGATGTTCGGTCCATTTGTTGTTAATTCAAGTGACCAAAGGATGCAGATTATATACTGCTGGAAGACGACAGTTTGACACCAAATGTTGGTTTTGACTGGTAGATCTATGCATTTTGATAATAAAGACAATTTATTTGAGGATGGGAAAAGGTCGCTCAAAACGTTTGCGGGGGACATCACAAGAAAGAATGAAAAGAATAAAATAGAATAGAATAAAGTTTATTTCCAATCATGGGCCACCAAGAGGCAGCATATCACAATAAATGATAAATTAATACAGTCATGTAAACATAAAGTAACTAAAACTTGACTCTAACAAGTCAAAAACAATTAAATAAGGCACATGTTGAACTTATATACACTGTGTTAATCAATACCAATAACTGACAATCTGAAGCACCCATCCACGTCAGTTTACCTGAAAAAAGTAAGAAAGAGGGCAAAGATCAGGAATCGATACAAACAAGCTACACACCTGACCCAGGGTACCAATGGGAAAGTAACAACTTCACAATTAGACAATTAGGTCAACCATTCCCAGCAGATGGCCACAAGGCATCAATAAGCAGACATGCGCGAAAGCATAACAAAAACAAGACAGAAATAACATAAACCCACATTGACATTTCCACACTACCCGTTGGACCATAGCCTACAAGTGATCAGCAATGGAAAACAGGCAACCATTACGACCCCGCCCATACCTGGAAATGGGGGGGGGGGGGCACTGGTAATTACCAGGGGCGGACTTGATTTATCAATTTTAGAATATGCGGAGTACATCAGAACAACCATCTTAAACAAGCAAAATTGGGCATTTTGGAGTACTCCAAAGCGAATCAAGCGATTATTGTTTGAATTGTGAAAATATAAAACAATCCGATGGCCAAGAAGAAGAATAAAGAATGACAAAATACATGTTTTCAATCCCTTTTACTAATGACCATATTTTTCAATATGAATAATTATCAGAACCTTTTGGGAAAGACAGAAAAATATCCCAGTACAGTGTAGGCAATGCTCCGCCGCCTTGTTTTGGAACAGGTCACGTGACTGTTCTGTCTACACCACCTCGGAAGATGGGGTACTCTGGCGTACGCCAGCACTGTAGCACTCACTAGTGTAAACGCTCGCGTTGGTGTAAACGTTTACAATAAGGGGAGATATTGCTCTCGTTACTGTAAACGTGTTTACAATAACGCTCCTGTTAGTGTAAATGTTGACTGCAACGGGAGCGATCTCTCCAGTTATTGTCATAGTTAATACTAACGGGAGCAGGTGACGATAATATGTGCGATATCAACGCTTTTTGTTTACAGTGTTGGATTTTATTTCCTTACGTTTGAAGATAGAATTTTAGGTCCTTAAAAATGTACAGCAAAATTATATAACCATGAAAAATAGGTCAGAGTGACCTGTATTAATTTAGACAAAATTCAGGTCATACCTACTTGCAATCAACAAGTGCCATCAATGCTTTAAAAAATGCTCCCAGTGCGTTGTAATAAAATTCCTCAATAAAACGTTAGCTAGTTTACCAAGAAAAAAAAACAAAGTGGTAATCGTTTTTTTTGATGTTATTATATTTAAATATGATAACAGCTGTGCTTAGACATGTAAATTCCCCTCAATTTAGGCAGTTTTACTAGAAATAAGCACCTGCCATGGCAAAACTCCAGAACTGTGCTGGATTTAGAGTCCAAACCATGAATTAAATCACCAATTGCTTGGCAGAGCCATAAACTGCAATGTTACCGATGGTCTGTGCGCCATGTGTCATCAGAAATAAAATAAATGCAAGCTTATAAATAAATCATAAAGCCAACAGGTATAGATTTTTTTACCTTTTAAGCCATCACCAGTGCGGAAAAATGCCACCACCAGCTCGTTGTAGCAACAACCAGTGCGTTTACATTGACCAGTGTGATCGTATTCACAGTTCAATTTAATCACTTTTCAACCAATTTTAAAAAATGTCCTATTATCCGAGACCACCCAATGTATCTGTTTCATATTTTACATAAGATCTCTGTTATCAAACGGGATGGACTCTGATGAGATGCCAGACTGGTGACATCTCCTTTGGGTCTGTACTATTTGCTGATGTCATATTTGCAGAACATACTGGTACTGTTTTCCAATGTCATATTTTCATGCCACGATTCTGCAGTTGTAGATAAACCTCAGTAAATAAGAACAATGTGATAGACCATAGATTTAGAAAGAGCAGCTGAATTTATCAATAGACACGTGCCTTAGCGCATCCTTGAGTGTTACCGCAAAGGCGTATACCCAGGTTTGACTGCTCTTTGCAGGAGTCTGATCACGATCAACGTGGTATAAAGCTGAAATCCACAATATATGTGTCTTCCGCCTCCACTTCTATCAATATGCTCATAAACCGTATTAAGCTGTCTATGTGGGATGCACATATTGTCATCATTACACTTTCTATTTTATCATATGATGTCGCGTCTGGGAGTGAAATAACGCCATGCAATAAAATCTGTAAACCACTAGTGGTTTATCGATTTTTGGGAAACGTTATGACGTCCATAACAACGTTGCGTACATAATGACAAAATTATAACGTTTTTACGTCAGAAATGAGATTTCAAAGTAATCTTAATGTCATATGATAAATAGAATCTAACATTCGTGCTCTTGTATTATTGAATTTATTAAACTCGTTGCGAAAAAGAGATAAAATGCTCGGCAAGCCTCGAAGCCTCGCATTTTATCTCTTTTCCTCAACTCGTTTAATAAATTCAATAAAACATGAGCACTCATATAAGATCCTCTATGTATTGAACTGGTCACTGGTCTATTATTCACTCCAGTAGTTCGTTGAAACAGGAGAGACCGCGATGAGACACCACCTTTAATCGCCTCTTACATGGGTTGGTACTGTTCGCTAATTTCGCATTTGTAGAACAAGAGCCAGATTCCACAATGAGCATTGCTTAGAATTGGCAATGAAACAAATATGCATTTTTAGATTGACTATGTATGAGGGTCTGGATGGGGGGGGGGTCTGGCATTCACTATTTATTAAAAATTTAGCCCATTATTCATCTCATTAAAATTTTGGGTTATTCATTAAAATAAGACCAATTTTTCATTAAAAGTAAGAAAGGTGGCAAAGAAATCTGATTATTTACTTTTCATTATTTTTTCTTCAATTCATTAAACATTAAAAAAATAGGATTATTCATTATTTTTAGGCCCTCATTATTCACTATTCATTATTTTTTTTGCTCATTATTCACTGTTCATTATAAAAAAGGGCCATTATTCACTAATCATTGTACCCCATCCAGACCCTCATGTATTACGGAAAATGCACTTTCCTGATCCATTGCAGATTTGCATGTGTTGTCTTGTTGTGTGCAACCCTGTTACACTTACTAACTAACTAACTATTCATGGTTCAAATAGTAATCAGGATATAAGGCAAAGTATGTAAAACTGGTTTAAATCATGAAGCCAATGTCACAAAGTTGGTTTTGTCACGGCTTCTCATATGCTTGCGATAAATGGTCATCTCTTGCAATTTCATTATTTTTTCATCATGCTGACACTAACGGTTAATACTGTTTTTCGGGTCTGCATTACCGCCGCTTAGTGTAAACATGGTCCTGATTCCTGTTTATCTCCCGTTATTGTCAACGTTTACACCAACGGGAGCGTTTACACTAATGGGTGCTACACAGTGCACTTGATTTGGAAGGAATAAAGAAAACAGCTTAATCAAGTCCGCCCCAGCTTGTGGCTCACATAAGCCATGTGCATGACACACCCCAGGAAATAAAATAAGGATATAATGCCTCACATAGAGCTATGGCACTTAATTCAGCTTAACATAGACTGAGCAACAGAACATACAACAATCAAGATTTTTTTCCCGCTGGCTAACAAGAGACATTTACTTTCTTGACAATGCTATTGTAAATTGTTTACAATAGCATTTATATATAAATTGAGAGAACATTCTTATCACATCAATATTTCATTACTAAAAAGCCTTGCACACTTCTGGTGACTTAAAAAGTTGCAAAAAATTGTACAAACTTTACTTTTATTATTGAAAAGCAAATCTTTCTTTCGACGTAGAACGCCTGCAAGTAAAGTATGTTCTGAATGTAAACGTTGAAAGTATTTAATTGTATTACACAATACCTCAATAGCAATAGGAAATCAACCTCAGCTGCATTTGTCGCTATGGACGCCCAATACATATTTCAAAAATCTGACATGGTAGATCAGATTAAGCATTAAACAGATTATTTAGAGTCTTTCTGTACACTGAATGTTGTTGTATAAATTGTACCCCATATTTCACTGCCATATAATAAGGGGAAAAAAGTAAGTGAGTATCATGACCAGGAAATACTATTATCACAAACTGCAGACGAACCAACGGCGCCGTGAGGAAGAGCTACAGAACACTAACAGTAACTAGACATCCAAAAGACAAAAAAGCAAAACAACCAGCTCACTCTTCCTCGTCAAGATGATTGTCGAACTAGAAAGGACATAAAGTAGTGCAATTACCAAACCAGAGGCCAACACAGATCTCCCACAAACAATGGGAGGTACATAAAACAATTAATCAACAACAATAACAGAACCACCGCCTTAGAACGGCAGCAGCCTAAGCTACCGGAGGCTTAAATGCATTTTACTGGCGCTAAATCTTCGCCCTAGATTCTCTTGTTGTAAATACATAATAATGTTTAGCTCGCATGGAGGATTTCTAACTAATACAATGCATCATCACAGAGAAACAATCTAATCAAACACACTAAAATGGCTCATAACTTACAGAAAGTCAGAGCTAAAGAAAATCTCAAGTTGAGCTACGGTGGACCCAGGCAAGGACAAGCATTGGGCACCAACCAACAAATTAAAGCTTTACACCACTGAGTCTGAGACCTGACCCGCCGTCGTGCAATTAAAGAGGATACCGTAGCTATAAACCATGACTGGGTTTACAACCAGGCATGCAGGCTGTCGCATTATATCCATGTTGTATCCCACTCTTTTATACCGTTTAATTATCTTTTTTTAAATTGATCACTAAAACTAGGCTTTCCAAGTATTCTAAATCGCCATAAAGTACAGGTTCTGATATGCCTTGGTGCAGAAGAGTTTTAGACAAATATTGTATTTAACGATCAACTCTGAGTGCCTGTTATGAAATTTAGAAAAGGCTTTACGAGGTTTATGGTATCGATAACCTTCAAAAATGTGTTTTTGTTGTTGAAGTAATCAACATTAGGACATACTCTTGCAAAACAAATGAATTGCGAAATGTATACAACATAGATAGTGGAGCGAGAAACATGTATCTCCATCAAGAAATGGACAATTAACTATTTTAAAATTAAAATCATCCCGTTTATCATAAATTTTAGATGAAATTATGCCATTAGTAATGGACAAGTACAAGTCCAAAAGAGGGCTCCGGTATCTGAGGAATTAGACATATTTAACTGGAGTTCAGTGGAATATATCTGACTTACCATTTGTTCAAAATAAGAATTATCAATTTGAGCAAGTCATCTAGATATTGTCACAGTTCTGCGGTGAATGTTGTTGTTTCCTGATACATAAAGTCGCTGCCACTAGACCTTTAAGGTCGTTTCCATTTTTAGGAAGGTTTTATAAAACCCAAGAACTGAAGTGAGGTTCACTTTTAATATTCCATAAAGAATTACTTTCCATAACACTAATTTCCTTAAACATCTAATTTATAAACCCATTTTTAATATTCCAAAAAGAATTACATTTCAATAACACTAATTTCCTTAAACAACCAAATAATATAAATTCACTTTTAATACTCCATAAAGTATTATGTTTCTATAACACTAATTTCCTTACATATTTAATTGATAAATTCCATGTTTAAGTTAGAATAAATTCACAAATAATCCAAATCCTTAATAAATATTATCCAAAATATGAACACCACATAACTAAGCCAAAGATAATAATAATTCCAATGTGAATGTTCATTGTCTACCCAAAGAATATCTCTAATGGCAGCTCAACTCACCTTTTATAGTACTCAATGACTCATCAATTATGCCTCCCCGAATCCCCCGTCAATCCCCCGTCACTGACTATCGGGGGCCCCCAAAACCCCAGACTGGTGATTCAGCATTTTCTGGTTCCCATCCTATGAGTCAATGAGGACCATAACTAGTGGGTTGAGTCATAAAACAACACCTTATACCAATTTACTTATCTAACTAAATACAAGCGTTTACATAAAGCAGAAATAATACAAATGCACAGCATTGTCTTAATGCTGACTCAGCATTTAAATTGAACTTGGGCATGCTGCTCAATAGTGACTGTTTCACATCAGCAAAAGCAGAAACCCACTATAAGGGCAACTATGCAATTGCCCCTGCAAACAGTATCTTTATGTAAAACATATAGCAATCAGCATTAAGGCAATATATTAAACAACATACAATGCTATTATATCAACACACATATATATATATATATATATATATATATATATATATATATATATATATATATATATATATATATATATATATATATATATATATATATATATATATATATATATATATATATATATATATATATATATATATATATATATATATATATATATATATATATATATATATATATATACATTTGCTGTATTTACATCAGAGCACCTTATCTGCCTAGCCAGTGTTGCTTAAGCCCAATCTCTGACACCTGTGAGTTCTGATTAGCATGATCACTGAGGTGAAAACCACGACATAGGTGCATGTACTTAACACCTATAAATGCAATGATTGGTTATCTATTACACTTGCTCCTAAATCTGAAATCATGTAAGATCTCATTCAACCCTATACACTGCAAGAGCAACATATTGCCCAGATCCACTCCAAGTGTTTTAACGATATAATTCTATTTATAAATTTACTCTACTACTAATTCTCTTCAAGAATAGAAAAACGAACGTATATCCACCAATTGTCTTAAGTAAATCATCTGATTTTAAGAGTCACTGGACCATATATAACACCATTTAAGAACAGTAGCTTGACTGAATACTTGCCAAATGCTTTAAGTGATCAGAGCTACCCCCAAGACTCTAGCTGTTACCAGAAGAGCTCAGCACCCCCCCCCCCCCCGAATAATCCTGTCGGGGCCCCGAACATCCCCAGACAAACCCTGACAGCCCCGAACAGCCCCAAACAACCCTGATAGCCCCGAATAACTTAGCTTGACCCTAGAATAATACAACCTACCCTGGGAACAATCATGCCAGGCCCCCGATCAATCTGATGGCTCCCAGAGGTTTCCCCTGAAAATAATTTCGAAAGGTCTACCGAGTACCCATATATGTCCCGAAAACACTTGTAAGCACCCTTAATATTCAATTTACAAGGGAGCATAACTGTCGTTTGCAAACTTTGATACCAGAGCTGTTAATAACTGCCACCGGAATTTTTTTGCCAAACCAGTTTTTGGCAAAATGACCTAGTACTTTTAGTTGACATAGAAAGCTAAAGTGACTTATTTCCAGTAGAATAGACCCTACTGAGGAAATTCTATAGGTTTTTGGCTTAAAATCTGTAATGACCTAGAAAATATTCCACGACAAAGGTCAAAATCCCCGCGGGGATTTGCAAATCCCCGCGGGGAAAATATTTCCCCGCGGGGATTTTTCACCATCCCCGCGGGGATTTTTTCCCCGTGCGAAAAATTTCCCCGCGGGGATTTTCGAAAATTCTAAAACTTATCTTTTTATTCAAATATGACAAGATCTCATGTTAATGGTGTGTAAAAATGAATGTCCACCAGTAATAACAATTTTTCATTTTTCCCCACGGGGATTTTTCCCCGCAGGGATTTTTGGAGAAAAAATCCCCGCGGGGATTTTTTAAAACTTCTGTTTAAGGGTCTAAAATCAAGCTTAGGTTCACTCTTGCAATCTGTTTGACACATTTGAGTATGTTTCAAGTATATATTAACATTTTTATTTTCCCCATGGGGAAAAATCCCCGCGGGGATATTTCCCCGCAGGAATTTTTCCCCTTTTCCCCATGGGGATTTTTTTCTGCACAGTATTCATCCTTAGTGGATTTTATTCAATGGCAAAGTATTTTTTCTGCATTTATTCACATTTATATTGTATATGGTATGGATCCAGCTCAGTTGCTGCATGTTGTAGTGAAGCAAGTGGGTAAACTGTATATTAGATTTACTTGGTCACAAACCCAAAGACAGTTTTTCACATTATGCTGCCCATATACCTGTATTCACAGTAAAGCTGCACCTGTTAGGGCCACCTGCTTGTTTTATCTCTTTAATCACTTTGCAAAGAGTTTAGATCCAGATCAGGCCCTACATCTCAGGTACAGATTACAGGATCAGGATCCAAGCTGTTTGATATTGTGGTGTTTTTTTCTGAATTTGCTTGGGCATAGTAATAAAACTAATATTGTTTATATCAGCTAATAAAAATAAAACATTTGTCGACTTTAACAGTTTTTGTTAAATAGTTGAGAGGTAATATGATTTTAGCATTTGTGTTGTCTGCTGATTCTTCATGATTTAACTTCTTCAAAACAAATTCAGTCAATATCAACAGAATGACAAACAGTTGGATTCTGACTTTGTCTTAAGGGATAATTAGTAGGTTTGTTTTGACATGCACAGTCAAACAAACCGTGCCTCCTTTAAGCAATAACTGTTTGAATCCAGATCAGGCCCAACAATGTGTTAGACCGGATCTTGGTCCAAACTGTTTGCTTAATATTTTATTTATCAGCAGACAACATTAGCGGATAAAAGGTCGGAGAGGCGATATGCATATGACTTAATTACTGCAATAGTACAGTGTACTGGGCCGACTGGATTAGTACTCTAATACTATATGCCAGAACAACCACCTAAAACAAGTAAAACTGGACACTTTGGAGTATTCCGCAATAAATCAAGTTATACAAATATTTTCACCCATGTAGGCACTGCTCCACCATCTTGTTTTGGAACTAAAAAATCACCACCCTCTACCACCTGACCGCCCCTGCCCCTGCCCCCCTTCTTTTTTCTTCAGACACTTGCTCAATCGATACTGATCATTACGCAAATTTTAGAATTTTGAGAAAAAAGAAAATATAATCTGTTGGCTGTGCTTTTTACTAAACTCCTCAGTGGTCTGGGAATTGACCACAGAAGGAGAAAAACTATTCCACTGTGGAATAGTCTGCGGAAAAAAAGTTCTTCAGGACATCACTGTATGTCAAGTATCTACAATATTGGGCACTGTTTGATGACCTGGGAGATTTCCAAATGTGAGCAGGGTCAGGTTTTTGTCTTTTTCTATAGACACAGCACCACAATGTATCTTATGAAAGAGGAGAGGGGAGAACCGATCCCTACAGGCCTCGAGAGATGGCACTCACGCACATTGAGCATCTCACCGACACTACCTGTGTTTCACCATCTCCGGCAGGTCCAGCGGGCTGCTGTCCTCTGAATTTTCTCTACCTGATTAATCTGAAGCTTTGAGTAAGGGCTCCAAAAAGGTGCTGCATACTCTAGTCTAGGCCTAACCAAAGTTTTGTATGCAACTTCCTTAGTACTCGTAGTTGCAAAAGCCAAATTCCTGCGAAGGAAACCGAGTGCCTTAGTTGCTTTGGAATGATTTCTGAAATGTGTTGACCCCAATCCATATTATCAGAGATGGTTATACCAAGGTATTTTGCTGACTAAGTTTTTCCAAAGTTTTCTTGTGAAGGGAATAATCAAAGAGAATTTGTTTGTAATGCTGATGCCGAGTCACTCTATGGCCGAGTCACTCTCATAGAGTGACATTTGGCCACATTGAACTTCATTTTCCAATGATTGGCCACAGATCGAAGACCTTATGTTAACCGGCAGGTCATTTATAAAAGTAAGGAACAGGATCAGTCCTACATACCCCCCCCCCCCACACACACTTCCAGACTTAAATTACTTAAACTCTAGAGTTCCTGGATCCATGCCTACGTTTTGAATGATAACAATTTGATTCATCTTTCTGGATCCGGACATGGAACAATTTTATATAATGTTTATTTTGCTCTTACTCACATTCTGTAAAGAGATTTTATTTAAGCCCTCCAATTAAAATATTTTACTGTCTGTTCCAAGGCGGAGCTTCTTTTGTGGATGATTTATGATATTTCTGTCTTGTTTTTGTTATGCATTTGTGCACCTCTGTTTATTGAAGCCTTGTGGTCACTGCTGGGACCTCTTGGCTCTCGTTTGTGATGTCTAATTGTGAATTTGTCACTTTCCCATTGGTGTGTAACGATTCCTGATCTTTCCCCTCTTTGTTACTTTTACTAAAAGCCGATACTTGATTGGACCGAGACTTAGCAAAATGTGTGTACGAACAAATGTGCCACAGAAAATGTTCTTGTTTTTTCTTTGTTTAAATAACTAGTCATCTGTATTCAATGGCAGAAAAAGAGAGAAAGAATGTTTTGGAGGTAAGAAATCATACAGATCGCGTTGTTTCATTCCTAATTCGTCTGTTGAAGCGAAAAAAAAAATGTTGCGTTTCGTCCCCAAAGCAGTTCGTACTCAGTCCATTGGCTTTATTCATTCTGCTTGTCGTTTCCGCTAAATGTCTGTTGTAAAGGGTGGCGGCACTCAAGGCCTCTGTCCTGTCAAGATTTAAATTCGAAAAGAAAGTTTCTATCAAGATACAAGAAACTTTATTTAAAGTTGGCATTCAATTTTAACATCTCAAACATTAGCCAGCAAGGCTATTTTACCGACACACAAAGTGAAAGACTGTACAAGTATATTTTCTATTGTTAAAATATATATTATGAGCATATAAATAGTGTACAAAGTACACCTGCCGATAATACTCGAAAGAGGGTCTGGCAGTATATAGAGAAAGAAAGAAATAAGAGATCCTTCTTTGCGATCTATCTAGGGGAAGGAATTGATGAAACTCAAAAAGGTGGGATAAAAGGGGCTCAAGAGACCCTGATCACCATGATGGCTGCATGGTTTCAAGGCTCTTAGGCGAAAGACGAAACCTAGATAGGGTGCAGATAGACCAAAAGATGAGGTCGATCAGTGGAGAGCAGACCTTATCAGCTGTATATAATACAGCTATAATTTATTCAGGCTTCCAGATAAGAGCGCCCGTTGGAAAACCATTTTCTCCATTTAATTCTCAACCAAAACATATGTTGTGGGTACTCAAAAGAACCGTCTCAATGAGACGGTCCTTTGAGCACCCAAAACACATTGGACTGAGAAAAAAAATGTTGTGGTTACAAAAAAGAACTATCTCATTGAGACGGTTCTTTTGAGCACTTAAGAAGACACATGCTTAATATTGGCGAGAAAAATCATACCAAATTTAAATTACGCTTATAAAATTATAAGAACTATGGATTATAGTGGCACTTTGGAAGCTTAGCAAAAAGCTTAAATTAGATTAGGCATTTAATTAATTAAAATAACTTAAAATGTCCACCCCTTTAATTTTCATCTTTTGACAGATAGATCTACACTAAAATGATTTCAAAGATTCAAAATCAGTAAGCTTGATGTTTTATATGTTAATTACATTTGTGGAAACTTTACATTTTAGTCACTCAACCTACATCGTAAGACGTTTGTAAACATCGGAGAAGATAGGGCCACAAGGCCTGATATGGAATTTCACATCGATAACTTTTTATTTTTAATAGACCCCTTTCACATTGTTATCTCCCTTAGCAATCGCTCTTCAATTGAAAAATCAATAAAGCCGTTTTTGAAAATGATGGGGCAGATTGCTTATTAGTGATCATTAGTTACATTGGCAAAACACATAGTGATGCTTTATAAGCCGATTGTTTTGGCCTTTCACCGATAGAATAAGATATCTTTTTCTAGGAATTAGATAGATTAATGTTTTCATTTACATTTTATAAATTTTCAGTATTTATCGCTTTATTCAGTGCAAAATATACTTTGATCTCGAGCTAAAATCGGCTTGTAAGGCACGAAATCGCTTCTACTTCAGGCACGAAATCTCAAAAACTTTTTGAAACACATGCCAACTAATAAGACACACGAGTCTGTTATGCTACTATCGACAACTCAGACGAGCCTGTGCAAATGCACAGTCTCACCAGGGCATTCGCTGCTTGCACACACATCGGATCCAATGTTGTGTCTGAGTGCACATAAAGAAAGACGGTGCATGTGGTAAACACAGGCTCAGACAGAAAACAGACCTAAGGGTTCCAGCTCCACTAGATAAGCAGGCAGTAGCGCACGCATGGTACTGCATGCTACCAAATAAACGTGCGTGTATGGCCATAATGACTAAGCATATGCGATAAATGTGGAAATCGAACAGTAATTACCTCAAATCATATACCCTTTAATTGACATCATTTCTACACAATGTCTGCTTATGCGCAGGCTCGCGAGAACCATAGCTGCTCGCACACACAAATTATGGATGTAGATGAAGACTCATATCTATATTTTTAAAACACCAGTCCACTGGTTAAGACTTTTACGTATAAGTGATAATAAGTACAAATTAGAGAATCACTTCATAAATCTATCATGCCTGTGCCAGGCACGTGTGCTTTTATTGCTTTTAAAGGGCCCCAGGCATAGGATTAAAGGACAGGATGCACAGTGGGAGATATTAAAATGGGCCTCGATCGCGACGCGAGAAAGCCTGACTTTTGTGCATGCGAACAATAAAGGTGCAGGCCTGTCTTCGTATCCACGCAGTCTGATCAGCGCCTTTATTGTTCGCTTGTTGGAAAGTATAATATCTGCACTTGCTTACTGCAAAATTTCATTTTTAGCTTGTCTCTGTAGCTGAACAGACTGGTTTGAGACTTACTCAGTCAAAAACCTGCAAGACAGCTTTCTCGCGGGATGGCCTTTAAAATGTATTTTACCACTTATTTTAATCAGAAAGACCCTGTTTAGACGCCAAGTGTGTGGAATGTAATCATAGACCATGTATACATTGAATAAACATGAAGCTAACCAGACTGTTCACTGCTCGCAAACGCATAGTATGGAAGGAAATTATTGATACAGTGTATGTTATAATGTATGACCTCCAAAGTAATGCATCCGCTCATTTGGAAAAAATGCAGTCGTGGAATTGCTTAGATATCTTTCTGATCTCAAATATTCAGAATATTGGAATCAATCGCTTATTTTTGTAACATTTATCATTTAATTTTGCTATTTGTCAAATCTTTATTTGCAATTTTTTTTTCTTTTAATTGTTTTCCATATTCCATTGTGTATTGTAAGGCAGCCGTATAAAGGTTGCCCCTTAACGTGTTTTCTCGCGGAGATAATGCAGAACGAGACACTTTGACGCATGCGCACTAACAATGTGAAAAGAGTCTATTAAAGCAAACTACTGTATTCTTAAAACAGGAGCTTTCCTATGTGTCATTGTATCCATTTAAACAATTCTCGGGACAGCACTTCCAGTTAGCAGTGGTTGTCAAGTACTGCCGAATCTGAAAACCACATGTTTTATCGATATTTTGATTTTTGTGTTTCCCTCAAGATAACCTTCAAAAAATGGCAAAATCGTAGTTTGCAATAGGCTGCAACAATCATAACACGATGAAAGACGAGAAAATACAAGTCTTTAGCTCCCAAATTATTATGTCAAACGCTTAGAAATATCGATCTTTGCAGTCACATTGGTGTTGCGTGAATTCGTATATAGACACTAAATGTCAACAGTTAAGCAACAACATTTTATAAGACCATTTCAGTACAGATATGTTTGTCGCAGTGCACATAGATAGATAGATAGATAGATAGATAGATAGATAGATAGATAGATAGATAGATAGATAGATAGATAGATAGATAGATAGATTAGTCATTGAAATATCCTGAACTTTCAATGAAAAGTGAGTACAGTATACAACCATTTCATTCCTTTCTGTGCAACAGTCAAAACTATCACCCACGAGGTGCTGTGGATGACCTGATGAACAGTGCATCGGGTCATTCACAGCACCGAGGGGGTGATAGTTTTGACTGTTGCACAGAAAGGAATGAAATAGTTGTTTTATTACCCAACTCAAAACTAACAAAGGGTAATAATAAGTGGGATGTTGATGCGCGTACGGTTTGTTATGGCGGGAGTGGGTCTTTAAACTTCCAATCACTTCGTTGTTTGTGGTCAGAAACATAGAGTCTGGGTACTCGTTTTCTTAGTTAGAATGAGTGGAACACTTTGAAACCAAACTTAAACAGATTAGGCGAAATTTTCCGTTTTGAAGCAAATCCTTATATTATACAGCGTAGAGAGCACAGTGGCTAAGTGGTAAAATGCTTGAGTGTTGCGGTTTTAAGCCTCAAAGGCGTCACTGCGTTGTCACAATAATCCTTGCTTAGTACTGGTTCAATCCTGACAAACTGAAAAACTGTTGACTGGGACGTAAAGAATCAAGTCAAACCAAACTTTCCTACAGCGTGACGCTGCTAAGTAATACGTTTGACGTCATCAATGTACAGCTGATCAGCCTATCACGTGACTGGGAAACAGTTAAAAATGTTTTACGGGGAACAGTTCCTCGAACCGGATCGAACCGACAGAGACGGAAAAGTTGCTAAACAGTAAAAAATGCTTAATAACTCTTTATATAGTATGTTGGGTAATAATATGGATTGTTATACACTAATAGTCTATGGATTTTTGATGTCAATTTCTTTGGGTAGCTCAATTTCATAAATGTGGTCTTCACAAGGAGTGTAGATATTCATGACTGCGAAGCCATGTATCATGTCACATCTCAGCAGACTGCCTTCTGTTTGTTTGTTTGTATTGTTGCTTTACGTCCCAGTCAACAGCTATGGTCATTGTTGGATGGTCAGTTCACCTAACCATGCACACTTTTTCCTGGGCAAGCTTGAACAAGCGGTTAACCAGTACTTCGTGGACAATCTTTCGCTTGTAGCTGACCACAACCCTTCTTAAATGATTCAGCGGAAGGAAGAATGACGTTAGAAATTGTTTCAGGATCAATCTCCACAAAAGTATGGGACTGGTTCAGGATCAAACTCATGACCCCTGCAAGCACATTATCGACTGGGCTACTCTGCCTGGTAGACTGCCCTCTGTATTTGTATCATGTTTCCCTCTGTGGATACTACAGTTGCAAAAATAAAATAAATATTAAATCACAAACTGGTGTATCATGTTTCAACTTGGCAGACTGCTTTCAGTTGGTAGAGTTGCAAATCAGTGTAGCAGGTTTCATCTCGGCTGGTAGAATCGCAATCGGTGTATCATGTTTCAGCTCAGCAGACCGCACTCTGTAGATAGAGTTGCAAACTGTTATATTATGTTTAATCTCAGCAGACTGCCCTCTGTAGACCTGGTTGTAAACCGGTTTCTCATATTAATCCTCAGCAGATTACTCGCTGTAGATATGGCTCGAAACCGATGTATCACACTATACTCAGCAGACTGCCCTCTGTAGATAGATTTGCAAACCTGTTTATCATGTTTCATCTCAGCAGGCTGCTCTCTGTTGATAAGAGCTACAAACTTGTGTATCATGTTTCTTCTCAGCAGACTGTCCTCTGTAGATAGAGTCTCTGTTGTGAGCTGGTCTATGATGTTACATCTCAGCAGACTGTTCTATGTACTGATGTATCATGTTTACAAAGGTTAAAGGCAGATGACAATTTCAGGTAAAGCTTCTATGCAGAGAGGAAATACACGGGACAGAATGTCAGGCCTGATCTGAGTCCAAATTGTTTGAAATGGATATCGGCAGATAACAATGTCACATGAAAATTTAACGGAAAGTTAAAATACAGGTTCAACTTAAACTTGTCGTAACCTCTAAAGTGCCAAACATTCTGAACCTCGATAAGGCCTGGACAAAAAATCGGGCCTGATCTGGGCCCAAATTGTTTGAAAGGGTTATCAGCAGATGACAATGTCATGTACAGATGTTACACAAAGTTAAAAAACATCGGTTTAACTCCAACTTGTCATATCCTTTCAAGTGCCAAACATTCTGAACCCCGATAAGTCTGGACAAAATGTCGGCCTGATCTGGGTCCAAATTATTTGAAAGGGTTATAAGCAGATGACAATGTCATGTAAATGTTTTTTGCTAAGTTAAAATACATAGGTTCAACTTCAACTTGTCATAAGCTCAGAAGTGTCAAACAGTCTGGAACCTGATAAGGCCCGGACAGAATGCCGGACCTGATCGGGGTCGAAACTGTTGTAAACATTACAGATTTAATGCAAAGGGTAAACTGCAATGGTTTGACCTAAAGTTGTCAGAACCATAAGGGTTATGCCAACCTTAGAAATATTGTTGTTTCCCCTTGGAGCATTCTGCAATACTTTTGACCTGCATTAAGTGATGGTTTGTCATGAAAGCAATTTTTACTCTTCTTGAGAGTGGTTGTTTTAGGCAGGTTTTTCTGCACACAAACAATTTGTTTGACTCGAGACCGAAGGGCCGCGGGTTCGAGCCTCACCTGTGTCACTGCGTTGTAGTCCTTGAGCAAGACACATTTATCCTAGCTTAGTACTGGTTCAACCCAGGAAGACCCTTCCCTTTATAACTGAAAGATTGTTGATGGGACGTAAAGAATCACATCAAACAAACAAAACAAACAATTTGCTAAGAATATATTTTAAAGATAACTGTTTACAATTGACAATTCTCTAAGTTTGCAATGAAATTTAATAAAAAATATCTTAACAAAAGATTGTAATAGAATTTTTTGTGTAGGGGCTTTTTTCAGGGTCAGTCGGGTAAGGGGAAAAAAAATTAATTTAGGCCAATATCAGGCCTCTATGGCTGTTTTCCCAGACACCATGTATTCAGGGAGGTTCAAAATTGATAACTTTTTCAAATATCTAACTTTTGTCACAGCATCCAGATAATCCAAGTATTGCATGCTTGGATCCAGAGGGGAGACCAGACCCCCTTGAAAAACACAACACAAGTTATATGGGCTTAGATAGGGAATAATTGAGCACCTGGATACCCCCCCCCCCCCCCCCCCCCCCCCCCCCCCCTGGAAAAAGTTGGAATCCATCCTTACCACTGGAAGAATTGATGGACCCCCTCTGGAACCATGGAAAATTAAAATTTTCTTTGAAATAAACCAATTGACTTCTATAAAATAAGTTGAGGACCAAAAAAAAGATTTTTATGGCAGATACACCTTGAATCCATCCTCCGGGACGAGAATTCTTGGACCCGTGCATGTATTGATATTGTTGCTTCATATGGAAATCCATATAAAAATTGCTGAGAACATTTTTTGAAAAGGATAGATTTTATGACAGGTTGCATTGTACCAAAGGTGTTGAGTGTCAAACTTGGAGGTGTGAGAATGTCAGAATTCATATTAAAAATAGTCATTTATCTATCTAGAGCTTGATAATGTCTCGGGATATATAGAATTTCAAGTCCGTTCTTTTGTTGTTAAAGCTCCTCCATTTTTTGGCCATACATTATTTTTTTTTTTTTGAAATTTTAACCTGTGACCTTTTAATATATATACAATGCACAATCCCAACTTCATTTTATAAAAATCTATGGGGTGTTCTATTGGTCTAAAAAGAGTTAAGGGGATCATTTGTGTGAAATTATTTACAATTGGCGCAGGAATTCAGCTTAATTCATTTGGAAACAGCATGGGGAATTCTTATTTTGGTCAAAATTAGACATTTCAAAGTGCTGATCTGACCTTGAAATTAAGGTTAATGAATTTAACTCAAACCTAATACCCCTCCCCCTACCCTCCTAACTATCAAAGGCCCTGATAAACAAAAATTTGAGCCTTTTCAGAATAATTATGTGTTTTGTGTTTCAGAAGAGCCGGCTCATTGAGACGCTTCTTTTGAGTACCCACGTTGGCACAACATATGTTTTATTTTGAGAAAAATGAAATATGATTTTCAAATATACTTACTTATCTGGAGGCCTGAACAATGTTTCTATCATTGGGTTTTGCAGAAAATGTGCGGAACAGAAGCTACACCCTCTAAGCTACACAGATGGTGACATGGACTCACAACGCCAACAGGATCAGCACAAAAGCCAATATGTATCCCACATAATTTGTGACAGTGGTTTAGGAGCAAAGATGTCTGTTTTGTTTGCTTGCTTAATAAAAAGGGTAAGTAAATTACACCTATATCAGCTAGTGATAATTTTGTCATCAGCTGATGTTCTTTGCAAACAGTTTGGAAGGCCTCCAGTAAAATATTTTACTGACCGTCCCAAGGTGGTACTTCTTTTGTGGATCTTTTATGTTTTTTCTGTCTTTCGTTTGCTATGCCTTTGTGCACGTCTGATAATGTGTGCCTTGTGGTCACCTGCTGAGAAGAGCTGACCTCTTGGCTCTCGTTTGTGTTGTCAGGCTGTGAGTTTGTCACTTTCCCATTGGTATCCTGGGTCAGGTGTGGTACTTGATTGTATCGATTCCTGATACTTACATTAATACAGGGGTTGCCAGAGCTCATGATGAGAAATGTCTTTAAAAGACATCTTCTCCTGAGCCAATGGTCCAAATTTTAAATAATTTCACAGAAATGTTCCTCATGATGCCCTCTACCAGAATTGCACAAACAGTTTTGCTCCACCGAAAAAGGGGTTGGCATACAGTTTGGACCCAGATCAGACTGGACACATTATGTTATCATTAGTGTAAAATTTTGATGTTTTTTCCCTTTAAACAAATTATTATTTATACATTACAAGTTAAAACTTTTGTAAAATGCTTGCGATCTTTCAGCATTTTTTTTTTGTGAGTGACACCACAGAAGAATAAAAACATGACAGTCTTTTAAAGTATGAAAGAACATAAGGGGTATAGATTAACTTAAGGGTGAGCAGCTTACAGACAACAGCAAAAGCATGAACAAAATTATCAATCATGCTAAGAGTTAAAGCATTCATAGTTAAAGCATAAAGAAAAATCACAAAAAGTCCAATTTTTGAAGGTTTACTATTGCCCTGTTTAATACACAGGCAATGAAGGTCTAGGTCAAGTCCATTTTATCAGACAATGTCATTTGTTAATCACCTTGCAGACAGTTAGGACCTAGATCAGCACTTATTGAAAGTCAGTCCTGGTCTGCGTCCAAAATGTTAGACATTCTAATAACTAGTGTTTGAAAAAAGTTAATTTTGAAAAAAAAGTCAGCAGACTACATAAAGCATGAAAAGCATTCAATAACTTAAAAAAGATCTTTCTGGTTTTTTAAATGATCAGCAGTGGCGGATCCAGAGGAGTTTCAGGGATTCGCTCGAACCCCCCCCCCCCCCCACCCCCCCCCCCCCACCCCCCAATTTTTAAATGTCCTATGAAAATGAAATAATTGGGTCTCAGTGAGACTAAATTATTTCTTTTTCATAGGATACTTAGGAAAAATGAGATAAAATCAGCAAAGCGAACCCCCACACCTTTATATATTATGAACCCCCTTTGTGTGATGTACATTATATATCTATAAATATCTTGTAATGTTCTATATTTATAGTTATTGTTTGTCAAAATTGACCCAAGACATATGAATTTTAATTGTCCTTTCATCTAATTGGATCTGTCTGACTGCAGATCCAGGGGTCGCGAGTTCGATCCCGGCCCGGTACCATACTTCCGTGGAGATTGATCATGAAATAATTTCTACGGTCATTTTCCTTCCTTCCGCTGATTTATTCAAGAAGGGTTGTTGTCAGTTACAAGCGAAAGTATGTGCACAAATTACTGGTTAACCGCTTGCTCAAGCCTGCCCAGGAAAAAGTGTGGTTAAGTGAACTGACCGTCCCGCAATGACCATAGCTGTTGACATGGGACGTAAAGCAACAAAAACAAACAAACAAATCCAATCTTCGGGAATCATCATAAAAAGTGAGCTTTAGATTGTGGTACAATTACTTGTCTGAATGAAAGAATTCTACAATTTCTCATTAGCTTAATGGGTACATTTAACAGGATGTGTTTAGCATTCAAAAGATGTGGGTTCAAATCTGGTTCTATTTCATTTTTTTTTTTTTTTTTAGTCTTTTTCATTATTTTGTTTGTTAAAGTTGCATAGTCTGTAACTTTGATCTTTTAATTTTAGAAATAACATTTCTATTTCAAGAACACAGTAAAAAACTAAAATTCAGGTATACATTTAACCAATTTCGTAAATCTTAACAAATTATCAATATCGATCAAAACAACAGCATTTATGTTAAAAATTAACTGCCTATAATTATTGGAGGGACGCAAATAATTACCAACAAGGGTCCAATTCACAATTCAGAATCGGTTTTATATTTGAATGAATTAGTTATTCTCTCGGAAAAGCACCATGCTACACATCCAGACGTCGCTATGTAGCTTGTACAATGAGATCCTGAACCCATATGATCTAAAAGCATGTTTCATAACCCATATCAGTAGGACGAGCCCGAGTCCAGTTTTTGGGATGATAATTTTCAAGTTAGTCTAATTTTTATATAAAACTTTGTAAGCAAACAGTGGAGACCCTGATCAGACGCCGTGTTCTGCGGCATCTGATTTGGGTCTTCACTGTTTGCATAATTATGTCCCACAAAAAGGACACTAGGCTTATATGGGATAATTACCAACGAAGGCTGCAACCTCTTTTAATTTTCAAGTTAATCTAATTTTTATATACCATTTTGTAAGCAAACAGTGGAGACCCTGATCAGATGCTGCAAGTGCATTTTTTTATAATATAGTAACCATATTTATCTTGACAAGCATCCATTTCTATTTTACTCTGCTTGCTGGAATTTTTTTTATATTTTTGTCATCTGCTGTCTTTTTTTTTAAATTAATTTACTATATTGTTCTCAGAGAGTCAAAGAGATTTGATTAAGATCTGGCCCAATATTTTGTCAGTACTGATCTGGTTCCAAAACTGTTTGCAAAGGTTATCAGCAGACAACAATTGCAGGCAAAGAGTAACTTCAGCAGTGTATATCTAACAAACTTGCAGGGTTCCACTTATTAGTATGCATTTACAAGCAGAGTAGAAAACAATATACATCCTGATCAGCTGGCTTCAGGACCAGGTATTTTGTCATCTGCTGTCTTTTCTAAATTCATTTACTATATAGTTCCTTCATGATCACCATCAGAGAGTCAAACAGTTTGGATCCAGATCAGGACTGACATTTTGTCAGTCCTGATCTGGTTCTAAAACTGTTTGCAAAGGTTATCAGCAGACAACAATTTCAGGCAAAGAGTAACTTAAGCAGTGTATATCTGACCAACTTGCAGGGTTCCACTTATTAGTATGCATTTACAAGCAGAGTAGAAAACAATATACATCCTGATCAGCTGGCTTCAGGACCAGGAAAATTTTAGGTATTTTGTCATCTGCTGTCTTTTCTAAATTAATTTACGAATCTATGACAACTCACCGACAGACAACTGGCTGACAAGACAACTCAGCGACGGCACTTTTTCACCGAAAACCAACTCGCCGACACAACCACTGGCCGACACGACAAGACACAGACAATTTTTTTAAAAACTCACCGACACTCGCCGACACTCACCGACAGAGACTTTCCTAGAAAAAGGATGAAAAGAAATATTTTTTTCAATGTCAATATTGCTTTATTTTCGGAACGAACACATCACCACTTTGCTTTCAGTAAACACAAATACATGTACATGTGTCATGGCGTCTTTTTAGTCTCTATGGTTACTGAAATAAAGTTTATAGTCTTTATCCTTATCCCTATATTCAGCCGTATATCATAAGCGTGGAAATCATACCGTGACGTTGTATGAAAAGCGCGTGAAAATAAGGTTTCATTTGCGCGGCTCACCTTAAGGCTAATTATCGATATAAGTTTTTAAAGGTTTAGACGTTTTCGTATTTTGTTTTTAAACTTGTATTTTAACCAGGAATTTTAAACTTAACCATGGATCTCAAGTCAAAAGGAAAGCAACGGACGATCTCACCTCCCGACCTTCAAAAATCATTAGGACTGAGCTACATAAACATAATAGTTGAATCGTAGGAGTGTTATCTTTTCTATGGTTTTGATAACGAGATACGAATATAGTATGTCTAACCTGTCCAAGTGACATATAAAAGTAATTAAAAACCGCGCAATTTAAACGCGCATACGATAGTACTTTTTCCGCGCTTTCGTAGAAAAAAAAAACGAGCATATGATATATCGATCCGCGCAAACGTAAAACGGCGCTATATTCAGAGTTTTAATATTCACACTTGATAAGAGAAATTGTGCGCCAGACCTTCAAGGTAGTCTAGGTCCACTTTGTAAATGTAGCCTTCAGAAACTAATTTGTTTTTGCCCCTCTGGGATCAGATGAACGAAAAACCAGATGCCATTCTTATAAATCGAAAGCCAAAATGTCCCGGCAAAATGTACAAAAAAATCCGTTATACATGAGCTTTAGAGATTAGTGAAGCCGAAGTTGAGAATGGTAATCAGTTTTGTAAAGAAACATAATAGGCTTTTGTCTGTGAGTTGTCGTGTCGGCAACTTGTCTTTGTCGTTCAGTTGTCGTGTCCTTGAATTTTTTTTGTCTGTCATTTTTTGTCTGCGAGTTGACTTTCGGTCAGTTGTCTGTCAGTGAGTTGTCGCACAACGAGTACTATATAGTTCCTTCATGATCACCATCAGGGAGTTATACAGTTTGGATCCAGATCAGGTCTGACATTTTGTAGGTTCTGATCTGGTTCTAAAACTGTTTGCAAAGGTTATCAGCAGACAACAATTGCAGGCAAAGAGTAACTTCAGCAGCGTATATTTAACAAACTTGCAGGGTTCCACTTATTAGTATGCATTTACAAGCAGAGTAGAAAACAATATACATCCTGATCAGCTAGCTTCAGGACCAGGTATTTTGTCATCTGCTGTCTTTTCTAAATTCATTTGCTATATAGTTCCTTCATGATCACCATCAGAGAGTCAAACAGTTTGGATCCAGATCAGGTCTGACATTTTGTCAGTCCTTATCTGGTTCTAAAACTGTTTGCAAAGGTTATCAGCAGACAACAATTTCAGGCAAAGAGTAACTTCAGCAGTGTATATCTGACCAACTTGCAGGGTTCCACTTATTAGTATGCATTTACAAGCAGAGTAGAAAACAATATACATCCTGATCAGCTGGCTTCAGGACCAGGAAAATTTTTAGGTATTTTGTCATCTGCTGTCTTTTCTAAATTAATTTACTATATAGTTCCTTCATGATCACCATCAGGGAGTCATACAGTTTGGATCCAGATCAGGTCTGACATTTTGTCGGTTCTGATCTGGTTCTAAAACTGTTTGCAAAGGTTATCAGCAGATAACAATTTCAGGCAAAGAGTAACTTCAGCAGTGTATATCTGACCAACTTGCAGGGTTCCACTTATTAGAATGCATTTACAAGCAGAGTAGAAAACAATATGCATCCTGATCAGCTGGTTTCAGGATCCAGCTGATTAGGATCTATACTGTTTATGATCAAGGTCAAAGTATTTCACGAAAAAGCACGAATATAACCAAGATTTTGGCGAAAATTAATCAGTCTCAAGTCACCTCTGTCATCTGCTGATATCCTTTGTGAACAATTATATAGAAGGCAGACTGTTGGTCCTGATCTGGGTCCAAACCGTTTGACTCCCTGATAGTGTTCCTGAAAGAAATTTTGTTGAAAAGTTAATTTTGAATGCTAAAAGTCAGCAGACAACAAAAAAGCATGAAAAAAGCTTGAAAATAAATGATAGAAAAAGATCTTTCTGTCTTCTGTCTTAATAATCGACTATTGAACAGTTTGTCATTCTAAAAGTGTTACTGAAAAATATTTTTGAGAAAGTCAATTTCTAAAAAGTCAGCAGACTGCAAAACATTAATGTGGGCATGACCAGATTGGTCTGGAAATTTATTGTAGGATGTTTTTGTTGTTACCATGACAACAAATAGTAGGTTTTGACCACATGGTGAGTTGACCTGGTGACTTATAAACACAGAATTTTCAGGTTTATTACTGAAATGCACATTCTAGCTTTAACTAAATAGGGTAGATACAGATGAGAAGCCACTAACAGTTAAATCTTCAAGTCATGTCCTTTAAGAAAGTGTCCTGGAATTACCTTTTGAATATATTATTTTGTTCAGAGAACCAAGTAAAAATAATCCTTGATCAGACTGCTCTTCTTGAAGTATGCTGATCTGAGACTATTTTTTGTAATAAATGCTTATTTACCGATCTCTGATGTTTAATTCTTTGTTGCAAATAGTTTGGATCCAGATCAAGCCTGGAGGTTATAATTTTTAAAAAAAATGGGCCTGTTTCAACAAAATATTTTTTTTAAGGTATGTCAATTTTTTATATAGCTTCAGCCTAGTGCCTTATTACAATGCAAGAATAAACAACAATGGGATCTAGCAGGAAAAGTTTATTATCATAATTTCTACACATGCATACCTTGAAACATTCAACTCATAATATGGGCCAGTACATGGGGTTTTGGTACATATAACATATCACAGGTTTATATAAACACAAATTTGCAGCATAAAATTGTAAATATCACCTTACCCATAATTCTTAGCATATGATTTGGGTGTCAAGAGAACCGTCTCATTAAGACGGTTATTTTGAGTACCCACAACATATGTTTTGGTTTTAAAATAAGAAAAGTTTGTTTTATTTGGTACACACTCTTAACTAAAGGCCTGACATATGCTGCCAGTGAAGGCTCAGACAAGCCTGCACATGTACGAGTCTTGCTACAGCCTTCAGTATTTTGAGGCTAACTTTCTATTTATCCTGAAAACTTTTTCCCATGTACTTCCCAAAGTTAACTCTGTTTCGCCAAACAGTAGATTTGATTCCGATTCAAATGAACTCTTTGCATGCTATTTTTTTTTCATGTTTTTTTGTGTTCTGCTGACATTTTTCAAAATTCACTTTTTCAAATAATTCTTTCAGTGTCAAACAGTTTGGATCTCATCAAGATCAGGCCCAATGTTCTAGCGGGCCTGATATAGGTCCAAACTGCAAAGATCATCAGCAGACAACAAAATTCGCCGCTGCCAGAGTTCTCACTAGGATTTTGAAAATAAAAGTAAAATTGCTGTTTGCTAGAAAAATTTAGAGTTTTACCAATCTTTTCTATTGTCATTTTTGAAAAAGTTGGAGTCAGAATCAAAAAGTTGGAGTAAAATATTCCAAATTTGGAGTTAGTGAGAACTGCGCTGGCAAGCAAAGTGTTAATACTATAGTGCGAATCATGTTTACTGTCGGGGCCCGGTCACCTGTTAAACTTAACGGTACCAAGAGCCAACTCACGACAGTAAACAAGAAAGGGATTATACCCATGAAAGGCCAAAACAACATGCATTGAGTTCATTTCATGTGCAATAGGTTAATGGATACCCCTATCTTTCACTTGTATCTTTTTATACAGTCAACACAGACATACAAGAGTACACACACACAATAAGGTCAAACAAAAACGGCCTTAACCATTTTCTGCCATTCTCTACAAATGCCGTCTGCTTGCTCAACTATCTCAACTGCTATTATGTACTTTGGTAGACTTAATTCTTCCTAGAGAACAATGGATCAGAATCTCAGGTAAAGAGTTACAAAAATTGGATATTCAAAAGAACCCTCTCAATGAGACGGTTCTTTTGAGCACCCAAAACATACGCACAAAAATATGGGTAAGAAAATATTTACAATTTTACACAGAAAATTTTTGTTTATCTAAACATGTCATCTATATTTCTTTGCTTTCTTCAGCAAATTATTTATTGATAACAAGACAGATTACTTCAGATCATCATTTGGAAGATTCAATTTCATACAGCACAAAAAGAGTTGGGTCCCTTTTTGTTTGATATGCTTATACCAGGCATAACCATTAAATGGAATACATGGAGCAAGGCTACCTAATACTACATAATAAAATAATCAATGAAATTTGTATACAACATCAATAATGGACGAACAACAGAAAATTTGTGATCATTTGAACATGATAAAATAAAAAGATCAATGGTCAGTTGTTTGAAATAATACAGAGCTAACCCTTTTCCTGCTATTCATGACAAATGAGCCGCGACACGATTTCCAACAATGTAGCATTTTGAATAGTGTATACTCAGACAAGCCTGTCCAGTCTCCTTTTAAGCTTAGAAACTCCAAATGCTGTTCGGTCAGTAGCTTAACAGTCATAGAATAATCAAGCGACTAGCAAAGGCTCTGATCAGACTGTGCATATGGGCAGGCTGGTCTGAGCCTTCGCTGGTTTCACATACCACATTTTTGGAAAATATGTAGCAGCTCAAATATTGGCTAATTTTTTATCTGCTGATGTACTTTGGTGGCTTCTATTACAATATGAACCCATTTCAGACGGCTCCTCTGATCAGGGTTCATAGTGTTTGCTTCCATGATAAAACTTGTCTTAAATGCATATGAATCAATGCAGCAGACATAATAAGCAGGCAGCATTTTCAGAATTTAAATTACAACTTTACAACATTTCAACAAAATATAGCGAAAAAAAATGTGCTTTACTTTTAAACTCTCAGATGTTGTTATTATTGTGCTAATAAATATAATGCCAACAATGTTGGCATTTTAACTTTATGAGCATGATAAATTACATGCTCAGTTGATTTGAGCATGGATCAGGACTAGGCTGGACACTAAAATGTCTAATTTAAACTGCTTACAAGGTGAAAAAGTGGTAATGGTAAAATATAGGGTGGTGGATTTCATTTAAAACTGAAATGTGTGATCACTAAGGTGGTATTCAGTGGCGGATCCAGAGTGTTTAGTTTGAACCCCCTCCGCTACACCCACTTTAAAATATGCTATGAAATAATTTGGTCTCAGTGAGACCAAATTGTTTCATTTTCACAGGATATTTAATAAAAATGAAATAAATCGGCAAAGGGAACCCCCTCCCCCACATCTTTATATATTTGCGAATGTCAAGTCCTGTAAAGTCTGACCAGACTTCTCTGACCTTGGTAAACATAATATGCTAATGCTCAGCAGGGAATTAAAATTGCTGGACAAAAACACAAAAGAGGAGAAAAAGTAAGCATTTTTTTATGTATATCTTTACATGCTGCATACTTCTTTTGCGATTTTGTTGTCGTCTGCTGACTTCTTTCATTCAAAATATCTTTGGGGAACAAAATCAAGTTGTCAAACTGTTTGGATCCAGATAATTCTGTAGGTCCTGATCTGGATCCAAACTGTTTTCAAATATTATCAGCAGATGACAAAAGTTGCTGCTAGCAAGGAAATTGTTAAAGTCTTGCCATGGTTTACCCTTGTCCTGCTGAGAAATCTACTTACTACACAGACTTGATTTCAAGATATTTTTCAACCTTTTCCTGTTGTAAATTAACAGAACCTATTTATACAGGACAAAAAAAATTTGGTTGTTTGAAAATTGTCCTTCATATTGAGTATATAGTCTTACATTAATCTAAGTATATAAGTAGCTTCTTATCTATACTTTTACAGTATCTGCAATCAAAAAATTACAGATAGGTAAATACACAGATGTCCCAAATTATATCTCATTATGGCCAGGTAACTTATTATATGTCCACTTTCAAATTTTATCATACTGATCAAGTATTGGCTGTATTCCACCCTAAAAGTGCACTGTGCCCATAGAGCTAACTATGATTATTAATAATAATAATCAAAATGTCCAGAGTTATCTATTTTTCATATATATACAGGGCTTTAGATAAGCTTTATTTTCAAAAGAGTACTGTACTTGTCCATTTTTAAAAAAAAAAGTGTAACGAGAAATTTTTATGAGTACGGACTGTGTGTCTTAAAAACATACACCAAGAAAGACAAAGTAATTATTTCAATTGAGCCTGGGCTTACTGCTTGTTTTCCTAGGCTATTCATTAACAAGAAAGTAAACAGTATGGTATTTAATTTCTCTTTGGCATAGTAGGTTTTGGGTTTTGCAGGAATACAACTAAGCCGCAATGGGGATTGGGTAGGGTGTGAGAGATGAAGAATTTTTGGAAAAAATAGTGCCAATTGGAACATTATGAGTCCCCTTTTGGTGGCTTAAATTGTATGCTTTGGGTGGGGGTGGGTGGGTGAGGGTTGTGTGGAAATCATCAAAATGTAGAATCTTCAGGAACTAGATGCTACTTTAAAACTCAAGAAAAAGAAGTCAGCAGATGACAACAAAAGAAAAAGAATAAACAATTACATGTACCCAGCATGCAAAGAGTTTAAATATAGAAATTTCAACCTGCAACTACTTCAAATACAATATGTGCAAATCCATGTTTATTGTAATCAGGATCTAAGATACCGAGTTATGCACCATCTGAAAACTTATAAAACAGACCATTAACAAGCATATGACAGTGAAAACAAAATTACTCCACCCCTCACTTCTCCACCCTCTGCATGCAAAGAATCAGTTTATAGTCTTGTAGGTCAATGTGGTTAAAACAGAGCATAAACTAATCAGCATGCTGAGTAATTTTTCATGATTTTTTTGTCATCTGTTGACTTATTTAAAATGAAATTTTCAAAAAAATCTTTGAGCAGGGACGCAATCATGCAGTGTAAAACATTTTGGATCTAGATCAGGTCCAATGTTTTGTCTGGATTGATCTGGGTTCAAACTGTATGAAAAGATCAGCAGCAGACGACTATTTGCCGCAGGTGAGCTAATAGTATACCAGTCACTCCGGTGTCCGTCCACAATTTTTTAAAAATTTTAACATACAAAATAGACGATCAATTTGTGTGCGATAATCCATCACAGATGATGTGGGTCAATTAAAAGCATTTTTAAATCATTTGGTAATTCAATTTTGGTAGAAAAAGCTGGTGACAAGACCCAGACTATAAGGGAGCATAATTATATCAGAATTAACACTTTCATTTTTATTCTTGCAGGTAACAAGGACAACCCTAAAATCTCTTGTTGGTTTGAAATTCACCAAGATCCAACCATTAGGACCTTGAGCTTTGGAAAAATCCCAAAGACTTATTATCGGAGACATGTTGTGACCCGTATTTACGCACATAGAGCGGATGTGGTAGGTATTTCCATTTTTGTTGGTGTTATTACTACATGTACATAGAAAAACACACTGTATGCCAAAGGGACTATAGAATTCAATTGTTGTGGAATGTTCAGCATGTACATGGTGATTTATGTAAGCATTTAGGAATAGATTAGAGTACCTATCCAGAGGGTCTGTCAGGGTTTATTTATTTCTTGTAAATACCATCTTTTAAGTGCTAGAATTTTGATCTGGGGTAGGTACATTTCTTTCACTTCATCCATGCATATAATCTGGTCGTGTAGCATCATAAAGTTTTAACAGCTGGAAAAAGAAAATTGTTTTATGAGAAAAAATAAGAATAAAAGTGAATTGCACCAAAGTTGGGATTTTGTATTTAATGTGTGTCCATTTTGTACCCTGGGTAATTTTGATTGCTTTTTTGTCATCGGCTGATTTTTTTTCCAAACATTCTTTCAGAAATACCATCAGAGTGTCAAGCAGTTTCGGTCCAGATCAGTCGAGCCTGATCAGGATGCACTCTGTTTGCATTTTTTAGGTTATCAGCAGATGACACTAGATGCCAAAGTGTTAGAAACCCTTGCAAATGTTAAACTATGAGTATTGTCATATATTTTTTGACCCTGTAGTTCAAAGGGCGTGTCATATGCTAATTTTATCTCCGATCTGTTATCGGTAGTTTTCGCCGAATATACACAACTAATTTGTTTTTTTAAAAGGAACAATCTGATATAAGTAGCAGTTCGATATGATCGTCCGCAGTGGTGTAGTGGATTAGGCGCAGGACTCGTAGCGTATAGCAGGTAAGTATGAATCTCACAAGGAGCGTTTCTTTATTTTTTTTCCTGTTAGGAACAATTTGCGCTAAAAACAGGAAAGCGAGAAAATGATGTTGGTATGCACTAAACACAGGAAAGCGAGGAAAATGATGTTGTTTTTGTTTTGTTTTTTTAATGTACACAGGATAACACTGCAGTTGCTAGTAAATCAAGAATGTCAGTCAACCAATCTTGGCTCATAGAAGAAACAGTCTCGATTTACTAGCCACTACACGTGTAACCATGTGTACATATACACAATTGCACAAAAATGAAGCATGTTCATGCTTTTCTAGAGTTTTGCGTTATGTCGGTACATAGAAAGTAATTTACTGGAAAAAAAACCCTCCTTGCGATATTCGAACTTGCCTTCTCTATAATAAGAGTCCAAGGCTTAGGCCACTTACACCACAGCGGACGATATTGCCAAATTCCTACTGTTATGATACATTGAATTTTAGAAAACCTAATTTATTCCAGTATATTTGGCGAAAACTTTCGATAACAGGTCCTAGATAAAATTAGCATAGGTCACTACCTTTGAACTTCAGGGTCAAAAAAATAAGACAATAATGAAAAAGCACCTTACTCTGAAGTCATCAAACCTAATCCACTCTACAGGGCTCCAGATAAGAGGGGGTAAAGGGTATTTCAGCATTGATTTTTTTTGGAATTCAGCATTGAAAATTAAATTGAAGGGTGAAAATACCCTTTGCATTTTGAGGTTTCAGTGCTGATATTTAATTTATGTGGTGATTTTTTTAATTCTGTGGAAGAAAAAAGTAATTTAATATACACCAATTGTATAAATCTTGGAAGTTTTCCTAAAAATGCAACATGCATTTGATACAAGCAACTTTTCTTCAAATATGTTAAGCAAATAATTGGGTCTTTTTACAAGGCTTTGCATCTCTGCAATTTGATATTTTAAATATGTAGTAAAATACTCATTAAATTAAAAAGTAGGGGGTGAAATACCTTTTGGTCAAAATCCTTATCTAGACCACTGCTGACTCTAGTTTAAAAAACTTCTGTTGGGGCTGCTATGTGATTTATGTTATACACATGTTCAAGTCCGTATACAGCTCATTACAAGTGTCAATAACCAGGCACAACTAGATTTGATTTTATGACAAATTAGTGACATTTAATGTGTTGGGCCTGATCTGGATCCAAACTGTTTGACACTCTCAGGGTGTTCCTGAATGATTTATGTAAAACACCTGGTTAAGTCAGTATACAGCTCATTACAAGTGTCAATAACCAGGCACCTTTTCTGACTATTTTATGACATTTAATGTGTTGGGCCTGATCTGGATCCAAACTGTTTGACACTCTCAGGGTGTTCCTGAAGAAATTTTTCGAAAAAGATGGTTTTGAAAAAGTCAGCAGATGACAAAATGTATGCAACAAAGTAAAACAGGTATCTAAATATATAAAAGATGTGTTTTTTTTCTCAAAGAACTCCTTTAAACTATCTGTCTATTGTAATTTTGCATGCTTTTTTGTCGTTTCATGATTTTTTCCAAAGTCATCTTTTACGACAATTTCTTTAGAGCGTCCAAGAGATTGGATCCAGATCAGACCAATTGTTTTGTCTTGTCTGATCTAGATCCATCAGCAGATGACATTAGTGTAGAAGGCAAAGAGTTAACAAAATGTGAGCCTGATTTCCTTTTTGTGAAGTGTAGACCAGATCAGATAGCGTTGTCTCCACCTTCAGTTCGCAAAAAGTTTGGATCAAGATCATAGGTCCAATCTGTTTGTTTTTGTCAGGCCTGATCTGGTTCCAACTGGCATATGCAAACAGTGTAGCCCCAGATCAGAAATACACAATGTGGGGTTTGATGAAGGTCTCTACCATTAGAATGTCGACTAGTTTGGATCCAGATTTGGCCCAACATTTTGCTTGGCCTGATCTTGGTTCAACCTTTTTGCAAAGATTATAAGCAGAAAACACTAGTAGACAGCCATAACCAACATAATAGGGAGCGCAGTGGCTCAGTGGTAGAGTGCTTGACTTGAGACTGAGTGGCCATGGGTTAAAGCCTCACCGGCGTCACTGCATTGTGTCCTTGAGCAAGACACATTAATTCTTACTTTAGTACTGGTTCAACCAAGGAAGACCGGTCCCTACATAACTGAAAGATTGTTGATGGGACGTAAATAATCAAATCAAACAAACAGACAAATCAACCCAGGAAGGCCTGTCCCTTTATAACTGAAAGGTTGTTTATTGTGTGTAAAGAATCAAATCAAACAAACAAAATAACCAAAGTAAGCCTAATATCCTTTTTGAGGGTTAAAGCCAAACAGTGCAGACCCAGATCGGACACCTATTGGGTAATTTGGCATGCCTTTTGGTTGTCTGCGTTTTTTTTTCAAAGTCATCTTTTTCAAAAAGATCTTGAGATTATCAAACATATTGGGTCCAAATCTGGCCCAAGGCTTTGTCGGGCCTGATCTGGGTCCATCCTATTTGCAAAGGTCATCAGCTGGAATTAAAATAGTAGGAAAAGTCTTAAAGTTTACTTTTTTTGTGGGTAATAGGCAAATAGTGTAGATAAGATCAGAGGACACAGAGCATGTGGTCTACACCAACAAAGTGCAACAGACTTTGGTTAATTGTAATCTGTAATAATGATTACTTGTAATTTATTAAATTTTTCAGTAATCACAAAGTAATCTGTAATCATGGATTTTTATGAATACAACCACTAATAGTAATATAATTGATTACATTGCTAAATAGCCTGCAATCATGATTACTTAGTGATTACTTTATGATTACTTTTTACAAAAAAATAAATAAAAACTCGCTTAAAAACTGAATGTAAATTGTACAGAGTACATTGATACAATAAGTATGGAATTGTTTTCAAGGGGTTACTGGTCACAATTTTACTTAAATGATGTATTTTTGTTTTTATCTAAACAAACATTGTAGACCCGTAATAAATGCCACTTTATTTCCATGTTAATAGTTATAAATTGTGTTTGTGTACACTGTGAAATGTTTCTTTTCTGGTAGGGGTTAAAGACAGATTACAGGAGCAATTGAAAAATATATCATATATCTAAATCTGTTGCCATGATTACCGCCAAGTTTAAGCCATCCATTTATGTTTACCTAGTCTTCTTTTAAATGTTGCCTAGCAACACAAACTGAAGATATTTATCACCTCGAAAATTAGCATGTGAACAGAGGGACATGCTAGGTATGTACGAGATTTCATAAGTCTAGCATGTAAATTCTCCTCACTATAGAAAGTCTCATTCTGAATTGGATGACCCTCAGTTTCACACTCATTCTGCTCACTCATCTCTGCTTATAAGTACTTTGTTGCATAATACATACATGTATTGCAACAATAACCTGAATCAGATTGCTCCCTTTGAAGCAGTCTGATCTGGATTCATAGAATTGCATCTTTGATACAGTGATATAAGCAGCAGATGTACTAAGCAGATGACTAGAATTTCTAGACCCCAAAAATGTTAGCTAGATAATGGTTAAGAAAATCAAAATTCTTTTGTCTTTGTGTCATATTCAGCATTTCAAAACCTATGGTTCTCTATTTGTGAATTGTTAGATGTTTTAACTCTCTGGTTAATCAATTAACCAATCATTAATGGTGAAGCCAGAAGGGCTTTAAGTTTGCAAGTGATGGCGAGAGTTTTCACATCGATGATAAAGTCAATATATTATTCCTAAATAATGTTTATTGTTTTATTCTTTTTCAGAAATCTTTGGTAGCTCAGAAGAAATTATTTAGACAGAAGACCTGCTCTAATTTTTGGAATGACTTTTGTAGGGAGATATATGGGAGACTCTTAAAGACAAGGAAGATAGTGTCATACAATACAAATAGACAATTTTAAAGTCAGTTATGCCTCTCCTACCATGCCTACCCCTTTGGTGAATGTTTTCAGGATTATTCCTGAATTTAGGATTTTGAGGCTGACTTTCTATTCTATGGAAAGTCAGCCTCAAAACTCTGAATTCTGAAAATCTAATTCTAGATTATTATTGCTTTTGATTTGTTTTCAGACTAAATCTAAATATAACTGACCTTTAAAGCTTTAATTTGTTAATACTTTGTCATAAGCATACTGCATGTTTTAAGATTTTATTATATGAATTTTAAAAATCAGGATTTTGGAAAATTTCAAATTTCACTCCTGCTATATATATATATGTATTTCATTATAACATGTCTTTGCTGTTATATTAAAAAAAATTAGAAGATCGAAATACACGTTGTTATCTGTTTTTGGAATGTTTTTACTTTATCAGTCTGACAGTGACATCATCATTTTATTGCATGGTTCAATGTTGTCCCCATATCTCCATTCAAAATTCTGAGGACTTTTGTCTGTAATCCCTGCAATACTGCAATAAGTTTGTTTACATACCTATCTAAAACAATAGGCAACTTCATTAGGAACTGGTACAGTAGAAACTGCTCTTATTCTACCTACAAACCTCGCTCTGAGGTTATCAAGCTTTTTTCATGCTCAACTCAATTGAGCATGAAATTAATCATTCTCACAAATGTTACAAATTCATTTTATCATTTATTAGCATTATAATTACAACATTTAAGAGTTTGGAAAAGAAAATACTTTATTATCAGCATTTCATTTAGCATTTGAAATCTTAGTTGATTGAGCATGAAAAAATAACCAAAAAAGAAACAACCTCAGGCTGGACTGTTGAGATGCTGAACAATTAAGAAGTTCATTCAGGTGGCCTGGATTCTTGTATGATTATTACACAAAATTAGTCATATAAGATTTATATGTAAACTAAAACCTGTGGTATTCATGTGTGGTGAATTAAGTTTTGTAAACATTTTTATGTAAGTTTCATATACTGTGCATTACACATCATTCACATGTGATTGCCTTTTTATGTAAATTTATATAAAGGCACATATATAATATTTATATAAAGGGGCAATGATATGATTTCATATAATTTTTATATAAATATTATGTGAAAATGATTATCAGTATCATATGATTATCATATGTATTTTAATTTACGTAAAATTATATCATTCTCATATAAGAATTATATAATCTGTTTTATAAGATCTGCATGCGGCTGCCTTTTTTAACAAGTATTATACGGAAGTTTTTATATATGAATCATATAATTATTATATGATTTCTACGTGTGGCGAAGTTTGTAGTGTAGCATATGGCCAAAAAGTCATCAAAATTATGAATACACTATTTAACAAAAACTGTTAAAGTGGAATTTTTTATGTAAACTTAGCTGATATTAATATTAGTTTTATTACTATGCCAAAGCAAATTCAGGAATACCATCACAATGTCAAACAGTTTGGATTCTGATCAGGTCTGAGATGTAGGGCCTGATCTGGATCTAAACTCTTTGCAAAGTGAATAAAGAGATGGCACAAGCAGGTGGCCCTAACAGGTGCAGCTTTACTGTGAATACAGTTATTAGGCAGCATAATGTGAAAATCTGCCTTTGAGTTTGTGACCAAGTAAATCTAAAATACAGTTTACCGGCTTCCTTCACTACAACATGCAGCAACTGAGCTGGATCCATACCATATACAATAAAAATGTGAATAAATGCAGAAAAAATACTTTGCCTTTAAGGATGAATACTGTGCAGAAAAAATCCCCATGGGGAAAAATCCCTGCGGGGAAAAATTCCAGCGGGGAAATATCCCCGCGGGGATTTTTCCCCATGGGGAAAATAAAAATGTTAATATATACTTGAAACATACTCAAATGTGTCAAACAGATTGCAAGAGTGAACCTAAGCTTGATTTTAGACCCTTAAACAGAAGTTTAAAAAAATCCCCGCGGGGATTTTTTCTCCAAAAATCCCTGCGGGGAAAAATCCCCGCGGGGAAAAATGAAAAATTGTTATTACTGGTGGACATTCATTTTTACACACCATTAACATGAGATCTTGTTATATTTGAATAAAAAGATGAGTTTTAGAATTTTCGAAAATCCCCGCGGGATTTTGACCTTTGTCGTTGAATATTTTCTAGGTCATTACAGATTTTAAGCCAAAAACCTATAGAATTTCCTCAGTAGGGTCTATTCTACTGGAAATAAGTCACTTTAGCTTTCTATGTCAACTAAAAGTACTAGGTCATTTTGCCAAAAACTGGTTTGGCAAAAAAATTCCGGTGGCAGTTTAATAAAGCATTTTAACAGTCTGTTGAATTATAATTTTTCCACAATATCTTGAGGTAGAGTTAAATGCTTCAACAACATCTAATTGATTATTGTCAGAAAGAGACAACATAAAGTCTCTCTCATAACAAAACACAAACAAATCTGCAACAAGAGATGCACAATTAGTACCCATAGAAATACCTACGGTTTGTCTATACAATTTTGAGCAAAATCTTATAAATATATTGTCCAAAAGATAATGGGGAGCATCAAACATTTTCTGACATGACCACAATTTAAATCTTTTAGTTTGTTCAGAAGTTTAAGCCAGGAATAGTTCAGATGTGGATCAAGACATATAGATGTTTGGTTTGCATGAAAGACCCCTAACTTATCCATGCATCAACTCCTAGTACATATAAATTAAGATATTAAAAGGAGATTAAGCAAAGATAAGGCCTTAACAGTACATAAAACAGAATACCATAGCAAAAGAAATCCAACAGGTAAACCTCTGTGGGCCTGACAACAGCCAAAAGCACCAATCCCTTACGATCTCATCAAAAGATAAGTCTTTATGTCGGAACCGTCATAGAGTCTGAAGTCGGACCCATCAGCGTGCAATTAACTGTGATTGGGTTGATCAACAAGCACACAGTCTGTTGCAATACATTAATGTTATAGCCAATCTTTTTATAATGGGAAAATATTTAATAAACTGCACTAATATTTATTAGAGCCAACAATCTTCTTCAATGTATACACCAAGTCACCATAGAATTCAGGTTCCGAAAGTCTTTGGCGCAAGAGAGATTTAGGTCCAACTTGGAATTTAGATATCAAATCATAGTATCTTCTATAAAATTTAGAAAAGGTTTTGCAAAGTTTATGATAACGATAGCTTCTGAGTTAAAAATTTATTGCGAGTGTTGAAGTCAGCAACATGACTAAATGCTCTAGCAAAAGGAAGGAGTTGTGAGATATAGACTCCATAGGATGTAGAGCGAGGAACATCGACATCTAGAAATGGGAAATTGACAATGTCAAAATCGTCACGTTTATCATAAACTTTGGTAGAAACAATATCATAAGAAATGGACAAATGCAGTCTAAGATGCGGCTTTGGTATCAGAGTAATTAGCTTTATTAAGTTGGAGCTCTGAAGGGTATATTTGACTTACCATTTTGTCAAAATAAACATTAAAAATGTTTAAAATATCATCCAAATATCTGGATGAAGTGTTGAAAGCGTCACTAATATCAGCCTCCTTATGATCAGAAAGAGACATCATAAAGTCCCTCTCATGGCAAAACAGTAATAAATCGGCAACCAGTGAAGTACAGTTAGCCAATAGGAATCCCTATTAGAAATTTTTCAGTTACCGCGAAACTTAGGATTTGTAAGGTGTAGCACACCTTAAACTTACGTTATTTAAGAGGGGCGATCTCAGCAGTGTGATTCAGAAACGTTTAACAACTTCATTAGTTGTAACTTGCGACTTGGTTAATTTCTTGTTAAGAAATCATATGAACGGCTTTAATAAAATCGTCTTCAGCAAATTAATATTTTGTATTGTAGTCGTGGAAATGTTGCATGCTTTTTATGTCTGCTGATTATATTAAAATGCATTCTGGACTAATTTTATGATGGAAGTAAACATAATGAATCCAGAACAGACTGCAACTCATGCAACGGTTTGACTCTGTTAGAGAGAAAGATTTCAACCTCCACTTCTGCACTAGAAACCAAAATTATATTCAATGACTCAGTTTGGAGTTTTGGTTTGATTATAGTAGAAATTCATATGGAGCATTCTGATATACGTAGAAGGCTTCCATGCGGGCTGGACATTTCTTGTACTTCAACAACAGCAGAATCTAGGGCGAAGATTTGGTACCAGTAAAATGCATTTAAGGCCCCCAGTGGCTTAGGCTGCTTTTCGTTCTAAGGAGGTTGTTCTGTTGTTGTTGACTGTTTGTTTATTGTTACTTCCATTGTGCGAGTCTGTAATTGCTCAATGTTTTGTTGTACGCTACTTTATGTCCATTCTAGTGTTGCATTCATCTTGATGGGGAAGAAAAAGCTGGTTGCTTTACTTAGTTTGTCTTCCTGTTGTTTCTTGATGGTTGTGTGGCTCTTCCTAGCTGTGCCATGGGTTAGTCTGCTATTTGTGATTGTGGTATTTCCTGGTCATACTCACTTACTTTTTAGGTAGTGAATACCCTTTATACCTTCTTTACATGAACCACAAGACTGATGACTTTGAAACATGATTTACATCATTGGATAGTAAGTTAGTATGATGCTGGAAATGCCCCTGGCCAGGGCCCGTACTGTTATGGAATTTGATCATGAAATAATTTCACAATAACTAAGTCAGATTGCAATTATTGTTTACCTATTTTTAGTATGCAGGCAGAGGTGCAATAGATATTGAAATATATCAAGTGAAATTTTAGCTTGTAGGCCTGGGCCCAACCCTTTGTGTGGATTTGGCGGTGGGGCGTTGGCCAACAATCAACTTTTAACAATATGGTATATGCAGCAGCACGGTAGCAAATAGTTTGCCAGAAGACACACACTCTACCCTTGCATTGAGCTACATTATATCATGGCTTCGTTAGAGCTCTACTCCTAGGGAGGCCATTCATTTTTTTATACTTCTATCCCTGCCAAAGTTATCCACTGCAGTTTGGTGCGCCTTAAAATGTGTCGATATAGTAGAGTAAAGGGGATCTTAATTTCAAAAGCTCTTACTTGCATGTTTTTTTCCTGTATAAAGAAAATGCTTTTTTATTGAGGAGACGGATACCTTTGGTCACATTGTTGTATGAACAATTTATACATCTCACATAGATCACTTTACGCCCCAACATACAGCTTTTGAGCAATCCACAGCATGCTTATCAGTCTTTTTAGAGTCACTTCCTGGTTTGATACCGTTTACAATATTGTGACACGCTTGGCGAACTTTAGAAAAAAAAACAGTTGCATGAACATGAATAACAATTATCCGACTACAATATTTAGAAGTATTTTGACCCAATACATATGTATTTCTGGTATAATTTACAATTTATCATTTTTACCTTGAAAAGTTCATCAGCAAAAATTGTAAATATATATTTTTCTACCACAAATTTGTACATTTTGGGCGAAAAAACTTCTAAATATTGTAGTCCAATAATTGTAGTTCATGTTCATGCAACTGCTTTTTTCTAACATTCCATTTCCGCAAAAGGGCCAAGCCCCTTGCTTCATATAGGGAGCTATTCAGAGCAGGAACTCTATAAAATGCCCCAGGAACGCACATGATACTTATAGCTCAAACATCAGCTTTCTGCTGCATGTGAGGTCTCTCCCAATAAGTACAATATACCAGTCGGTTGTAACCATGCACCCAATCCCTGACATGGCGGGGGTATAGCCAGGCAAATGTACCATATTTTAACTTTTTGTATTGTCCCCTTAGTGCGGGAAAATGTGTGGCATTTGATATACAAAGGCAAATATGGCAGTATAAAGTAAAACATGACAGACAGTGGAGAAACCTGCCATGGTTTTAACAAAAGTCAAAGACCCCGCTGTTCTCTGGTTAGAAATGACTAGTGCATAAATTCAAGTCCTCTTAAGGGTCAAGGGGGAAACCAAATTCCCTAGTAGTTCAGTAAATGAATGATCAAAACAAGATACGGACGTTCATGCTTGAATTCAATGTCCGCTCCATATCTCCTTTGCATTCGAAGGAATTTCAATTACTGTGTTCAAGCTATATTGGCTTGCACAAGTTGCGAACGCCTTATGTGTTTCCACTGTCTTTTAACCTGAGCTTGATGAAATATTGACGCCAAAAAATAATCATATTGGACACAGAAACTTGGAATTTACCTACTCGCAAGTTGCAACAAGTGAATGCATATGGAACAAGAAATAACTTTTAAAAAGATATTCGGCTGCATTTCAATTGTGAAATATATTTTCAGGTACATGTTTTTTTACACTTGCAAACTGGTGAAATGCCATCATGCGGCATTTCATCAGGGTATGCACTGTTTATTAAGGTAAAAAAGATCTCAAGGCAAAAATATAATATTTAGTAGCAGACGAAAAAGATAGATTCCAACTACTGCTGACATCGCCCCTCTTAAATAAAGTCCAAAGTAAGTCTCCATTGATGGACAAATGGTAATGTAAGGTGCAATTGAAAAAAGTCTATTACTGGTCTATAAAACTTGGTGCCAAATTGAATAAAATAAATGTTTTCCAACAAAAAGTTCAGCGCATCACATGCATTTTGACAAGACCGTGCATGATATTTTTTTAGAATTTTTCAAAGTAAAGAATGCGTTTCTGTCGTTACATGAAAGGTAAGGAGAGCCTTCTCTATTGAAGGTTCTTTCAATCTCTATTGAAGGTTCTTTCAATAAGATCAATGCGTTTAAATTTAATCAAATTATGAGGTAAAATAGTGTAAAGAGTAGAAAAATTATAAGTATACCATCTGGTCGCAATGAAATCTCTAGCTTTAAGTTTATCTAAGATTTCACCTGAATTTTTAATAGACCAAAATAGATTCTTACCGGAGCTTCATATACCGTTTCACAGCACTTGATAACATGTTTTAACAGCTGTAAGACATAAGGTTAACAATTTAGAAAGTTTTTTGTGTCGTACAAGAACTAGAATTAGCAATAAATCTTGCTTTATATGGTTTTATGGAGTTTAGATAACCAATACAACGTAGGAACTCTGTCTTGGTTTTCTTTAGCTTTGACACCAAAATTTAGGGCTGTATGACAACCATGCCCATTGACAACCACCCTCTCACTCAAAGAAGGCTGTACTTTATTAGGGTCTGGATGGGGTATAGTGTTTAGTGAATAATGGCTTACTGTGATTGAAAACCATGTTATAAAATATTGCGAAACAGTTTTTGAGATGAATGGTTAAAGTATATTTTGGTTTTATAACAAACCAATTAGGTCTACTATATTTTACTTTAATAAAATTGTAATTGATATAAATATATAAGGTGAAAAATGAACACATTTGAGCCTTGCAAAATTGCATGGTTACCATGGTAACCCCTAATGCAATTCTTACAGGTAGGGGTGTACATACAAATATAATCATATCTTAGCTGATACTTACCATATACTACAAATCTTGGTACCAAATTGAAGGTTAGACATATGCCTTTTATTCCATGACCTATGATACAAATTACCTAATTTGCATATTCATTAATATTAATGAAACCTTAAAAATAAGGGGAAAATCATAAAAAACATCATAAATAACTGATTTCAGCCCCAAACCTTCATCAAACCACCATTGTTGCATGTTTTAACATCATCAGTGATACAATTCGACAAATACTGTCATCATATGGTCCTATATGGAAATAATCTCATTTGCATACTCATGGAAATTAATGAAAACTTAAAAATTGGGACGAAGTATAAACTAGAACCACAAGGGGTAATTAGACCTAAATTGAATTCATAGGAGCATTGCTTGTTGATTTCAAATGCTTCAATGAGGCAACTTAAAGTAAAAACTCTATATTAACTCTAAACTCTATAATAATACACCCATTTGGTTATTTGAAATGGCATGGTTTCCATGGTAACCCTTATGCGATTTTAAAGACTGGGAGTGTAGCTTCAAAAATATTCATATCTCAGCAGCATCTCATCCTAGAACATTAAAAGTAAGGAAAGGTGCAAAGATCAGGAATTGATACAATCAAGTACCACACCTGACCAAGGATACCAATGGGAAAGTGACAAACTCACAGAAGACACCCCAAACAGAGCCAAGAGGTCAGCCCTTTCCCAGCAGGTGACTACAAAGCACATATAAACAGACGCGCACAAAGACATAGCAAACACAAGACAGAACAAAAACATAAAAGATCCACAAAAGAAGTACCGCCTTGGAACGGTTAAATCTAGTATCAAGTTATTTTGCAGACAAAGCACGTTTACAGGACTGTCGGATATGCAAATTATCTCATCTGAATATTCATGAATGTTAATGAAAACATTAGAAATAAATGAAAACTTGCAGAAAAATCAAGGGGTAGTGCTTACAAAATTACTCATATCATACTTAATGATTTCTCTTTAGTACCAAAGTTGATATCAAATTAATGCTGAAATTAAGTACTCTTACCTTATGGGTGGTTACAAGAGAAATCTAATTTGATTATTCCTGAATTTTAATGATACATTAGAAATAAATGAAAAAAATCACGAAAAGTCAAGGGGTAATACACACAAAATTACTCATATCTCACTTGATAATTGTCCTAGAGTACAAAATTTAATATCAAAGTAATGCTAAGACTTAGTACTCTTACCTTATGGGTTGTTATTAAAGAAATCAAATTTGAATATTCATAAATTATAATAAAAACTTTAGAAAAGAATGGAAAATTATGGCAAACTGAAAGGCTCATACATACAAAATTACTCATTTCTCTTCTGCTGACTGCTTTAGAGTAACATACTTGATCTCATATTAAAAACTATTATCTTGGCTTTGATTCTATACCAAGTATAGAAGCCTAAGACTAATACCGACTGAGATACGAGCACTTTTGTAAGTATGCCCACATAGTTTTTCTGTGATTTTTTCATTCTTTTTAAATGATTTCATTAAAATTTATGGATATACAAATTAGATTATTTTCATATCTACCCATAACGTAAAGGCAATATGTCATAACGTTACTCTGATATCAGTTTTTATACTCTAGGGCAATTATAAACTGAGATATGAATAACTTTGTAAGTATATTGGCTTGATTTTTTTTGCAATTTTTCTCTAATTTACAATGACTTCGTAAAGATTAATTAGTATTCATATAAATTTGTTTTCATACGTGTCCATAAGATAAGAGTGCTATGTCTAAGCATTACTTTGGTAATAAGTTTTGTACTCTAGGATATTTATTAAGTGAAGTATGAGCAAAATTGTAAGTATGTCATTCTTAATATTTCCACGATTTTCATTTTTTCTAATGTTTTCATTCAAATTCATGATTATACAAATTAGATTCTTTTCTGTCTGTAAAGTACAATAACTATATTTTAGCATTACTGTAATGTCATGTTTGGCACTCTAGAGCAATTATCAAGTGAAAT
This sequence comes from Loripinus fragilis, assembly GCA_964019695.1. NCBI lineage: Eukaryota > Metazoa > Mollusca > Bivalvia > Lucinida > Lucinidae > Loripinus > Loripinus fragilis. The sequence continues at coordinate 41,778,795 of OZ026517.1, read as the reverse complement.
ACTTGTAATTTTGTAAGTATTGCCCTTTCATTTTTCTGCACTTTTTTTATTCATTTCTATTGTTTTCATGAACATTCATGAATATTCAAAAAAATATTTTGCATATCCAACCATCACATAAAAGTGCTATATCTGCAGATTAATTTGATACCAGATTTTTCTGTTCTAGGATGTGTTGCTGTTGAGATATGAATATTTTTGTAGGTATGCTCCCTGTATTTTAAAATCGCATAGTGGGTTGCCATGGAAACAACGCAATTTCACATTAACAAATTGATTTATCGTTAAGGAACATAATGTTTTGCCTTTAAGTGACCTCATTGAACCATTTGACATGAATAAGAAATGCTCCGAGGAGTTCAATGTAGATCTAGTTCTAAATACCCCTTAGGGTTCTAGTTTATGCAATGGCTTTGCCTTCATTTATTAAGTTTTCATTAATATTCAAGAATATGCAAATGTGATTATTTCCATATAGGACCATAAGATGAAAGTATTTGTTGAATTGTATCACTGATGATATAAAAACATGCAACAATGGTGGTTTGATGTTGGTTTGGTGCTGAAATCAGTTATTTATGATGTTTTTTTACCATTTTCCCCTTATTTTGAAGGTTTTCATGAAGTATTCATGAACATGCAAATGAGGTAATTTGCACCTCAGGTCATGCGATAAAAGGCATATGCCTAACCTTTAATTTGGTACCAAGATTAGTAGTCTATGATAAGTATCAGCTAAGATATGATTATATATGTATGTACACCCCTACCTGTAAGAATTGCATCAAAGATTACCATGGGAACCATGCAATTTTGCAAGGCCCAAACGTGTTTATTTTTCAGAAACATTGTTTTCTCATTCATGGGGTCCCAAGAAACCGTTTGGCACCAATGCAAAATTGTCCTTGGGATGCAAGGTAGGTCAAATTAGATTATGTGGTATAGGGTACCCCATTTCAGTGCTAATTTGAAAAATTGCCTACCCCTGGGATATTCCCTTGCGCAAAGCATTTTTGTGTACCAGCAGAATTTTTTAAGAGTTTAATTTTTGAATTCAGCACCCTTTCTACATAAGAACACACCTTCAAACCTTTTGGCCTCAACCACTTGATTAAACCTATTACGGGCTCTCGGACTATGGGCCGCGGGATCTAAAGGCAGACACTCTACTACGTCGCTGTAAAAGCTGGCTTCTACCGCAAGGCAGTCGAAGTGTGTTATATACCTATCCCTACTACACTTTTATCATTGAATCTTTTGTGGCACTTCGAAGACTCCTGTTTTCGCAAAGAAATATTCAGTAGAATGCCAATTAAGGTTGTTGGCTGCGCAACTTTCTTTGTCGACAAGCCAGCATACAGAGATTACATCGTAATGAAGCCAGACACTACTGTCAGACGAACCACACTGGTTGAAACCTTCTCTGCTCAGGCTTCTTAACGTAAAAAGAACGTTGTGGTTTTGGAAACAGACCATTCTTGGGCTAGTTTTGAAACAGGTGGCACGTGTATATTATCCAAAATGAAATAACATTGAAACGGAACGTTCGGTACAGTCTCACGACTTAGCATGCTCATAAATGTTTATGTGATATGTAGATGTAAATTTTAAACATACTTTGTCGCCCAGCATGGGTTTTGATTTGGAATAATAGAAGAAAAAAATGTTAATTTGAGGCGATTAAAACTGGACTTTTAGAGCATCAGGATTTTGATCAATAGCCCTCAACGCGAGAAAACCTGTCCGTGGCTGCCTGCCATTTCAGACCCAAAACAATTTGCTCAGTTACCGAGGCTAGCTAAAATACTGAACTTTTGTGTGTAGCAAGTTTATCAAGTATTCTTTCAAGAGGGTGCATTACAAAGGCGCTGATTGGACTTGCAGATGCACAAGCCAATCTCTGCTTTTATTGTTTGTGGCATTCAACTATTAAATTGGTCCGATTTTCTTGCGACATGACCCAAGTCAATTCTATAACGAGTAAGTGTGTCTGCGTGTGTGTGTGTGTGTGGGGGGGGTCACTCTGCTGACTTCATCTTGGGCTAGTTTTGAAACAGGTGGCACGTGTATATTATCCAAAATGAATTTTCCTTAAATATCCCATGTAAATGAAATAATTTGACCCAACTTATTTCAATTATATTGGATATTATTTAAAAGGGGGGTCGAGTGAAGATGGGGGGTAAGTTGGGGGTAAATTTGGTACGGGTGTTGGTACGGATGTTCGAGCCAGCTTTTTGAAACCTACCCCAACCATATACTTGGTCTTCGTAAAAAAAGACCTAATCGTATACTTGATTGACCAAAGTGTTTACATATATTTATATACTGTTTTTTGAGTTTTGAATAATAGGTCTCTAGCTTTAAGTAAGTAGGAGAGACACAAACTAGGGCCTATTGGGTTTTGCGCATATGCGATAAGTACTAAAGTATCATGACATTTTGACAAGTGTTGACTCTTACGAGCCAGTGCAGCCCCCTTTTGAAGCTTAGAAACTCCAAAAGTTGTTCGGCGTGTACCTGAACAGTCATAAAACATTCAAGCGACCAGCAAAATCTCTATCCAGACTATGCATTTGCGCATGCTGATCTGAGCCTTTGCTGGGTGCATATACCGCATGGTTGGAAATCTCATAATGTGTCTCATAAATGAATATATTAATTGATACAATTAATTAATTCATTGGCTTGGTCAGTTAATTGAAAAATGCAAAACTTTAATTGGACCCTGTAATCAAGGGTTTTAATGGTCATTAATCATTTGCTGTACCTTAAGGGAAAACATACAAATAATCATAGTTATCCAATCAGTTCATCAATTTGTTTTCAATGATCAATCAACAAAGTTTCGTTTGAATTAATGAAAATACTTTTAAACTACAAAGAAACAATAATTAATATTGTCCGACAAACCACAGAAAAATTAAAAACAAAACGCTATTTTATCATCAAAGTACTAATTTAATACATGAATAAACATAAAAAAAACATAAAGTCTTCAAATAATTATGCATAGCAAAGTTCAAAACATATTAAATAAAAAAAATCAGCAAATCAGCAGTTCAGCGTTTTAGGGTATTTTAGCTGATCAGCAAGTTGCTGAATTCAGCAGAAAATTCAGCGTTTTAGGGTGTCCCTTTGTGCACGATTTAAATTTCTTCACTCTACATCAACGCTGTACACGCTCGCCATCACCACTGGCTGTGATTGCATTAGGTTGCGACTGTAACACACTGGTAAATGTTTGCGTCGATTTGGTGGTATTTACGCGTTTTGCCGGTACTTCATAGACCGGAAGTGGTAGATATTGGTGTTAATACTATATAGAAAACATGCCGTATGCCTAAAGGACTATAGAATTAGATCATTTTTATGTATTAGGCATGCACAAGGCGATTTATGTAAGCATTTAGGAATAGATTCGAGTACCGATCTGATCGGTACTCGAATCTATTCCTAAATGCTTACATAAATCGCCATGCACATACTGAATACTTAAAAATGATTGAAGTCTATAGTCCTTCAGGCATGTGGCATGTTTTTCTATATAGTATTAACACCAATATCTACCACTTCCGATCTATGAAGTACCAGCAAAACGCGTAAATACCACCAAATCGACGTATACATTTACCAGTGTGTGTAAGCAAAAGGACAGTCTGAGGGAAAGGCAGAAAAAATGATAGAAATTTTAAAGATATGCTTAGTTAAAATTGACCAAATGCGTTTCGATTTTGTATTTTCCGTCCAACCTGGCTAATTCTGAGGCGCCAGGGCTCTAGAAGTCCCTGCCAACACAGCACAAGGAAAATATGAGGACTCAACACATTTTTGTATTTCTTGCATACGTGGCCCCGTGTGCGCACAAACAAATTGTGATACACCCAGGCCAGACAACAGGATTAATAATAACTGGGCATTTATATAAAAAAATCTTCAAGCAGCATCTCCCAATAAGTGCTGCCCCGAATTTCTAAAACAAGAGCGCCATTTTATATATATAAAAAAAAAACAAAAAACAAAAACAAGAGGGCCGTAGCCCCCTCTCTCTGATATTTTCATATATACGTAGGCTCGGACCCTTTTTTGGGGTTCAATATCTTGAATTTCATTTGTTTTGGTTTTCAGAAAAATAAATATTTGTGGGGGTATGAAGATTTTGTGGATATTTTGTATGGGTCACCTCAAAACTGGACTGGTTTTAGGGGTCATTTCTATGCATTTTAGGGTCTTTTCTTAAGGTCAATGTACAGAACGGGGATATTTTTTGGGGTTGCTAAAATTTCAAATATTATTTTGGGTATGCCTGATATTCCAGATATTTGGGGAGTAGGGCAAACAGCAGACGCTGGGTCCAATCCTACGTATTTGGACTCCCGCTGTGGTCTTCGGGTGTTTTTAAGGAGTTTGAGATGCGTCAGCAGAAGAAAAAAAAATGGCGTAAATTAGATACCCCAGCAGGAAAATGTACGCATACAAAACCAAAAGTTGGCGTAAAAATACACCTGATTTGGCGTTTCCGAGAACTCTGAGCCTGCACAAAAGTGCAATCTTTTCAGAGTCTTTGCTGCCTGCACACACAAAGTAGCCCCTTCTCAATTTAGAAATGAGCAAAAACTTCCCAAAATGGTGTATATCATTCCGGGTTTTTTTCTTAGTTCTACATTTTGGTGGAAATTTCATGAAAATCCGAACAAAAATAGCAGTTACAGGCACCGCGAGGAAGAGCGACAGAACATATACGGTAACAGGACATCCATAAGACCACAAAAGCAAAGTAACCAGCTCTCTCTCTCTTCCCCTTCAAGATGATTGCAAAACAAGAAAAGACACAAAGTAATGCATACCAAAACAAAGACAAACATAGAACCCCACAAACAATGGGAAGCACACCAAACAACATATAGACGACAATCACCACCTTAGAGCGGACAGCAGCCCATGCGACCAGGGTGGGGGCTTAAAACATTTTACATCAGATAGAACGATAAAATAAGGGAATAAGGTGTAATGCACCATTTGAAAGGTGAAGCTTTGACCTTTTGTTTCACATATGGTATAGAATCCTTACGCATTTGTGGATGGAGTCATGAATGTGTTGTCATTACATATTGAGCCCCCACCCACAGCCCCGCGAATAACCTAGTATACGTCGTATGTAGGGATATTATAAACACCTTGAAGCTGAAAATGTTAATCCAACAGTCATAACTGGACCTTCTTGGAAGATCATGCCTCACTTCACTACTAGCCGGCATCTCGATCAGTTCACATGATGCAAAAACGGGTTAGGCTGGAATTGTCATGACAACAATCGGTGCATTATAGAAAATAACCTTCTCTTTTGTCCTACTCTAAGACTAGCACTTCTAGACTAACTTAACCTCAATGATAAGTTACCCTCGGGTAGTCTCAGGCTAAACTTTTTTTATGCAAACTAGATTTAAACTAGAGACTAGCAAGCCCTGTGTTAGGTGTTAATCTAGACTAAAATGAACTTTCCTCATGCAAGCGGCCAATTGTGTTTTGTTAAATAGACATCAAGATACCAATTTGTCTGAAAAAGAATTTATCAGTTCGTATTAATTACTCATGCACATTTACATTTGTAAAAAAAGGATATTTATATCTACAAAAAATATTAGCCCAAAATTTTAGATTTTGAAACTCATAAACAAAGAAAATGACAGCTCTCATGTAACAGTACTTAGGTGAGTACATTCCAATTTTCTGTCAAACTCAAATTTAAAACTACTGCGCCCGTCGTCCATCTATCTTTCTGTCAATCCGTCCTCTGTATTTCCTCTGAAACCACTTGGCAAATTATACTAATATATGAAAATAATCCTCTAAATACCTCTTTCGAAACCAGAAGGTTGATGACCTTGGGACTTGGTATGTACTATTGGAGATGTAGGGCCTACCAAGTTTATTCCAATTTTGGCCCTAGATTAACCGTGGCCTTCCTAATGTCAAGGTCATTTGTTTCCTCATGCATTTAAGTGGCTAAAGTCGTGAAAAGTAGATTTTTTTGTAAACTGTTGAAGCCAAAGTCATTATAATCGTTAGCCATAATTAACCTAATGACGTTATGTCCATTAATGAGTCCCAAAGGTCAGGTTGACCTTTCAGCTGAGCTCGCTCATATATGGATTTCCATTTATATATTAAAACAGATTTTCTCAGAAAAACAAGTCGGCAAGTTGAATTCAAATTTGCAAATTTGATATGAAGACATCTTAAGACGGGTAAATGAAAATTTATGCAAATGGATTTGGTCAAAAAACCAAGATGGGTGCCATGCCCAATTTATAGTTATACTATGGCTTGTCTGCCTGTACGTGGAGATAATTTACGAGCTTTAGCGAGTGGATTATCTTACGTACATGTTGACAAACCTGGTATAATTGTTTTATACCACCTACATCAGTGTAGACCTTGCACATCACGAGATATTTAATGCTGAAGTTGGTAAAGGTGATATAAATACGAGTATAGTCAGAAGCTTCAAAACTCTTCTTCTCCAGAAGCAGAAGGCCAATTACTTTGTCACTTGGTAGGTAGTATTTTGGATGAGAGACCTACCAAGGTTTTTTTTCACAATTATGATACTAGGTTGACCTACTTAACCCAAAGGTGCTATACTTACTAATCTATTGTTAAACTAATAAGCATGCTACTATAGATAAGCACCTTAGGTAAAGGTTGACCTTTGACCTTTCAGCCAAGGCTACTAATGTTGGACTGCCATCGTTAAATTTTGATCATTTTTGCAAGGCCTAATGAATTAAAATCTAATATTGAGCATCCATTAGATGAATGACTGTGGTTGAAAGCGCACGGTAAAAATGACTGCAATGCCCATATTAGGTCAAAACTATAAAACATCTTCTTCAGAGTCAACGGTTCAATGATCCTAGGTATAGGTATATAACATTGTGGATGTTGGCTCTACAATGTATGGTTGACAAATCATTCTAGGTTGACCTTGACCTACTTTAATTTAAGGCCAAACTTGTTTCTGAATGTATTTATATTGGGAAAAACTTTGGAAAACATGATTTCTTTTTATACCCGATGAAGCCAAAGTCATGATACTTACTTGATATATTTAACCTAGTGTAAACTAAGCGTCGCTTCAGTGCAACAGTGTTCTGTCTACCATTGAGCAAGTTTTGAGAAAAATGAGTTTGAAAATTTACGTATTCTGATTTTTGATGCCTCATTTATCACAGACAACAGATCAGTCACGTGACACGAATCAGTATCGGTCATTTGATGCAAATTACTTAGAACACTATAGCACTGAACGAATTTGACTTTTGTAGATAGAACAGAAAAGCACAGCGAATTTAAGCTTACTGTCTATGAGGAGATAGGCAAATGAAATCTTTATCAGTAGATATAACATTTGATCCCTAGTATAAATCACCTGAGCGTGAGAAGGGTAGCAGTTTTGTTAGCATAAATCAATCTAAATAATGCAATAATATGACACCAATTTAAAACAATATGCGATTTTTTACTGTCTGAGAGGACAGCTACCCTTCTCACGCTAAGGTGATTTATACTGAATGGAGGTGTTCCACACATGGGAAAGGTTGACTATCTATCATAATGGACACTAAAATGGATCCAACCAAAATAAAAGGAAGCCTGGACAATATGAGCCCTGTTGAACATTTACCACATTATCATTCATGTGCAAAAATACAGTGATAAACACACATCTACTATAGGGATACTTGACCTTTTTATTCTGGATACTGGCAAACAGGTACTTAGGCAAACAGTGAAGACTCAAACAGTGGCATTTCATCAGTGTCTGCACTGTTTATTAAGATATTTACCAATCTTCAGGTAACTAACAATTTATATGGCGGAATCAGAAATGACTTACTTTGCATACATGCATACATGACCAAGATAAAACTGCTCTGAAAAGGATTCACAATATGTGCTACAGCGACGCTAAAACTGGATCTATATTGATTGCAAGACTCGATCACATACAACAAATAGATCTAAAATGATGTCTGTTGTAGTCATCTGCTACATGTTTTAAATTAGCTTACGTCATCTACTAATTTCGGTATACAGACAAACAGTGTGGACCCGAATCAGACTGCTCCTATGTTAGCAGTCTGATCTAGGTCCACGCTGTTTGCTACAAAGACGTTTTAAATGGGCTAGCATACTGTTATATGGGTCTGCTACGTCAATAGTTAATTTTGGCATATAGACAAGTTTATGTATTGTCAAAAATCGGCCCATCCCAGCAGTACGGCATTCCTTTCGCCGGTCGACAGTGGCAACTCTTGAGTCTTATGCTTAGCTTTGACATAGTTTTTGGGTGCTCAAAAGAACTGTCTCATTGACGGGCGAAACATATAATTAAATGTACGAGGATTTAGATGTACGCAACAAAATGAAGCACTGTAATCATGCTGTTCGGTATGCTGCGAATCTTTTGGGTGCTCAAAAGAACAATTTCATTGGTTCGGAATAAAGAAAAAAATTTCAATCACGCAATCTGATCTTGTTTGTTTGTTTGGTTGCTTTGCGTCTCAAGTCAACAGCTATGGTCATGGCGGGACGGTCAGTTCACCTAACAACACTTTTTCCTGGGCAGGCTTAAACAAGCGGTTAACCAGTAATTCGTGCGCATAGTTTTGCTTGTAACTGACAACAACCCTTCTAGACTGGTTCTCTCCCTTTAATAGCTTGTCAGCATATTAAGACAGGTAACTACTAGCCTCCATTGCGCCTACGTATCGCATACAAACTGACGTCATGAGTGACGTGTATTGGAAAATACCCTTGACATAAAGTGCATTTTTTAAACAAGCCGTTTTATTAAGTTTGTTTTGTTCTGGGAGTTTATATTTTTTCTTTTACTTAATTATCAAATTATAGTAACTGAAAAAATACTGAAGTTTGTGTTGAAAAATCTTTTCTAGAGCATGCGCAGTCGGATGAGTAGGATTCTCTACTTGTAAAAAATTACTAGTTACCAAACGTTATATGCGTAGCGGAAGTGGAGCTTTATCAACGAGTGGAACCAATCTACAACCCTTCTTGAATAAATCAGCGGAAGGGAGGAGAATGACCGTAGAAATTATTTCATGATCAATCTCCACGAAAGTATGGGACCGGGCCGGGTTCGAACTCGCGACCCGTGGATCTGCAGTCAGACACGCATTTGTAGCCATACACGTTACCGACTGCTCTACGCGGCCCGGTATAATCTGATCTAAGGTCCTGGCAGACGGAAGGACGGAGGGGCAGACAGGTGGACGATCAAATATACCCGGTTTCCTCCTTTCATATCCATCTGGATTTCACATTCATACCGCCGCTAATACAGTGTTAAGATACTTTATGATATCGTGGAGCTTGTCTTGTTAGAAACTCTGCCCTTTGCAGCTTTCAAAGACTGCGAGTTTCACTCGAAAAATTGCACAGCTTCAAGGATTTTTGGTCGTTAATCGTGTATAATTGTACTGTTCGCGAAAATCGTATCACAACTTTAGGATTATCCTTGTTGGGTACGATAGCAATTAAACAGTATGCCTGCAATCGCTTTTGGCTAACTATTAAAAGTGCAATATGGCAAAGAAATAAAAATACGGCTAGTCAGTGGGTTGAGCCAGTTATTCAATAATGTACATTAATTGCTGGACAAGGCGCATACTACCAGACCCTGGGCCACTCCTTATAGGTGAGGCTCGGGGTCTGGTATCTGACTCTGAGACTCTGTGCCTAGTGATCCGATACCGAAATCAAAGACTGCCCGGTACCAGCCCCAGAGAAACTGAGTATTATTTGTTTATTTAAATTATCTTTTACGTCAAACTAAATATAAATTTCTTTGACATATGCAAAGGCATGGGGTAATTTACCGTTAATATCTTAAATATTAGGACAGATAAGCTGAGAATTGACGTCACCACAGTGCAGATTTGATATGGTCGTACACCATTATGGGAGAAAAAATATCTTGAAATGTGCCTTTTCCCCAATGTCTTAGATTTTGAAAGTGGTTTTATACAGATTCCTTAAATTTAATACAATTGCACGCAAAATGCATGCATGCTTTTAAAGGACATCGGACAGTCTTAATGAAGGATTGCCCATAAAATGGCCAGATAAAAGTTTCAAAGAAAATGATTTTTTTCCATGGAAAAGATAGTAGGTTCAACTCTCGAATTTTCCACAAAAGTGTTTTTCTCATTGGACAAATAACAATCTAAAGATATTGGTCAAAACTCTGTTTTGCTACACATATTCAACATATAGATAATAGAAAAAGTTTTACTAAAGTGCCCCCCTTCACCGTGGCCAAACTAATCATTTTCCTTTCACTTGTACTTTAACATTTCACACATCATATAAAATTTATGTTAAAATGTGCCATTTTGACAATTTCTTAGATTTTGAAAAAGGTTGCTGCTACCTTAACACAATTGCACACAAGAGAAGAAAAACACTTAGGTTTCCTGCATTTTTGTTTTAGAACATACATAACTTACTTGATATAAAACCATCATTGTCCTACATTAGGTCCATCATGGTAAGTATAAAAAGTATAATAAAATGTGCCATTTTTGCGGATTTCTTAGATTTTGAAAACGGTTGCTGCTACCTTAACACAATTGCACACAAAAGAAGAAAACAAACATGAGTTTCTTGCATTTTTGTTTCAGAACATACATTACTTTATTGGTTTAAAATACATCATTGGCTTAAATTCGGATGGTCATGGGAGAAAAATTATGTTAAAATGTGCCATTTTGGCTGATTTCCTAGATTTTGAAAACGGTTGCTGCTACCTTAACACAATTGCATGCCAGAGAAGAAAAACACATGGGTTTCTTGCATTTTTGCATAAGAACATACCTTACTTTATAGGTTTAAATACATCATTGTCTTAAATTAGGATGGTCATGGGAGAAAAATTATGTTAAAATGTGCAATTTCTGCCAATTTCTTCGATTTTGAAAAAAGGTTGCTGCTACCTTAACACAATTGCACGCAAGAAAAGAAAAAAAACACATAGGGTTTCTTGCATTTTTGCTTAAGAACAGATATTACTTTTTTGGTTTAAATACATCATTGTCTTACATTAGGATGGTCTTGGAGAAAAATTATGTTAAAATGTGCCATTTTTTCCAATTTCTTAGATTTTGAAAACGGCTGCTGCTACCTTAACACAATTGCACGCAAGAGAAGAAAAAAACACATTGGTTACTTGCATTTTTGCTTAAGAACAGACATTACTTTAATGGTTTTAAAACATCATTGTCTTACATTCGGATGGTCATGGGAAAAAATTATGTTAAAATGTGCCATTTTTGCCGATTTCTTAGATTTTGAAAATGGTTGCTGCTACCTTAACACAATTGCACGCAAGAGAAGAAAAAAACGCATGTGTTTCTTGCATTTTTGCTTAAGATCATAAATTACTCTATTGGTTTAAATACATTATTGTATTACATTCGGATGGTCATTGGAGAAAAATTATTTTAAAATGTGGCATTTTGGCAGATTTCTTAGATTTTGAAAACGGTTACTGCTACAGTTGTGCTAAGACTAAAGGTAACACCCTTGTGCACAAGGAGTGCACAAGGTTTAAGCTTGGTGTCCACTACTAGTTCACTAGCTCGTTCACTAGAGTGAACTACGTAGTTTAAATTTGTTCACTCCATGTGCACCCCATGTCTTACCTATGAGCCAGATTGTTTTAAGTGTAACATACATTATGGGGTTGTAGAACTTTATTTTAGCATTTTAATGAATGAAGTGAATGAAAAACATCATGAACTCAGGGCATTTATGATATGTAACCTTTCAAGTTTACAGAATGCCTTATAAATATATTTTTATAACTTGATTGGTAAAGTATTAGACTTGATGTCGAATGGTCGCTAGTTCGAGACTCACTGAAGGCGCTGCGCCGTGTTCTAGCAAGACACCTTATCCTCTGCTTATTATTGGTTTAACCCAAGAAGACATAAAAAAATCCGACATTACTGTTTGTTGACTGGATGTTATGCATGAATACAAACGAATAAACAATCGTGATGTGAACAATCTCAGCACACATATACACTCGCGCACAGGAGGGAGATCAGCTCATATAACACACACACACAGAGAGAGAGAGAGAGAGAGAGAGAGAGAGAGAGAGAGAGAGATGATCAGTTCTAAAATACTTAGGTTACATGCGAGTAGCGAAGGCTCTGTTGAGCAATCGACTGCGTCGCATATTTCTTTGTGCAATAAAATACTTGTTCTAATTATTTTTTGATTTGGTCAGTTCTGATATAAAGAGTTTAAAGGTAAATTTGAGTCTCTGTTTTCCATGCAATGTAAAATATCGATGATATGTGTGTCTGACACCGTATGTTTATATTTAGTTTCGATATTTCGACTTCTCGAGAAAAAAATGGCTGTAGTTTAAATACCGGTTGTAATCGCCACCTGGGAAGCGATTTTATTGCATAGCGTCGTGAAACCAGGGTCTGATCTGGGTACAAACTATTTGCAAAATGGCAAATGGTACCAGCAGACGACAATGTATGCCCTTATACGACTTTTTCTTTGTTACTAAATTCAGGGTGTCTAATCGAGTCAGTATTGGATCCGAATCACTCCCGATGTTCTGTTGGACCTGATCTGGGTACACATACTGTCCGATAGATTTGTCTGCAAAGGGATGGGATAATTTCTGTTTTACAATCTGACACAGAGGGAGTTTGTCGCTCTCATGTTCTTATCGAGAAAGAAATTTAGTACATTTTATGTTATATAATAATAAAATTAAGAACAGAATTTTGCGTTCTCTTCTATTGAGTTAGACACTGTCCAAGCTGCCAGTAAGTTATTCACTGAAATGAATAATAATAATAATATCTGAATCCTGCAAACATTGCAGACTCCTGTCAGACGCAGCATTTTGTCGAACCTGATCAGGGTCTAAAAGGTTATCACCGTAAGATAATCACATGCAACAAAATCGGACCGAAGTCGACAAAATGTCGATCCTAATTGGGGTTCAAACTTCTTGCCAAGGTTTTCAGCAGACGACAAAAGTCGCAGTGAGCAAGGAATAAGTTTTAATAGGCTAAATATGAAAATACCCGTGTAATGTTCTCATAAAAGCCCGACTGATGTGAATAACAAAGATGTGCTGATCAGACTGTTGCTCGCGGTGACTTTTGTCGTCCGCTGATAACCTTGGCAAACCGTTTGGAACCTGACCAGAACCAGCAGTGTAGACCCAAACAGTTGGACACTGATGCGAATAACAAGGAACGTGGACCAGACTGTGCGGATAGTCTTTTTCATATGTTTTGTTGAAACTTAGATTCATTTTATAAGGCCTTGTAAATGGCATGGTCTTCATCTACATCTATACTTTAAGCAAGCAGCGGTGTATTTTTAACTAAGAGAATCTAAGGCTCGTATAGCAATAGATATTTTTTACATTTATAAAAAAGACTCTGATGAAAGAATGTGTGCAAGCTGTTTCGACCTGATACCGAATTATCTCATTTTTTAATTTGTTGTTTTTGCAGAAGTGTGTCATAAATTAATGACACTGTTTATACAAGCAATTAAAGATAACAGATAAGATTATAATCGCTTGACTGGTTATTTATCACACCTTTATTTCTGTTTGTGGTCACTTGACTTTAACCCTTTACCTGCTAGTAATGTATTTTGTTCGTTGTCTGTTGTTAACCTTTGCAAACAGTTAAGACCTAGATCAGATCCGACAAAACATCGGGCCTGGTCTGGATTTAAAATGACACTCTGATAATATTCATGAAATGAATTTCGAAAAAATATATCAGCAGACAACAAAATCAAATGAAAATTATCCAGCTTACAAAGAGTCAACACAATACATTTCCTCTGTGGATTATGTATTTAGAAAACAGTGGAGACCCAGATTAAAGGCCGCATTCCATCAGAAGTGAGTGAGTGTTTGTGTTTTACGCCCCATCAACAGCCTAGGACAGGGTTTTCATTAGGGTCTACACCTTTTGCTAAGATAAAAACAACCTTCGTGGCTAGAAATATATTAGAAATTAAACAAATTTTGTGAAATCAAAAGAGCCACTAGTTATTTATATATACACGGTAATTTATGATCTATGATATATACATGTATGATCTGGCTATATATTGTCTGTAAAGCTATTACTTCGGCTAACTGGTGGCAAATCAAACGACATTCAAAAAAACAATTTGATACTGAAGCTGTATATTACAATAGAATTGAGCAACTTCGTTGATTTTCTTAAATTTATTACAATTAGTATGTACCCTGATCAGCCGTGACATAACACGTATAGTTTCACCTATAAAAACAACTATGTTTTTCTTACACATTATTGGTGAGCTTGCAATAAACTCTCAATCGTTCAACTCTTTATCTCTTAGTGTCGTCTGCTGATAACTTTTACAAACAGCTTTGACCCAGATCAGGCCCGACAAAACGTATTCTTGAAATAATTTTTCGAACAAGTTGATTCTGAAAAAAAAATCAGCAGACGACAAATCAAAAAAGGGCTTTGATAATCCAATTATCGCTGGGGTTGGGATATTTAGTGATAACAGCGAAAACATTTACCTTTACGCACTCGCTCAAATCGCTTGTAAATTGAGTGCCATGACAGGCACGTGATTTGAATGGGTTACATGTAAGTAATGCAAATCCTGATGATCCGTGATGTTGATACATTAAGTATGGGACGGTCAATTTTGAGTTTTAGGGGTAACAGGTCAACTTTTGTAAATTACCATCGTGATGAATGTATTTCCCTATTTTTTTATTTTAACAAACCGTCAGTGCAGACCCTGATAAAGAGCCACCTTATGCGGCATTTCATCTGGGTATTCACTGTTTGTGAAGGTATCTGTCTTTCACTGTCTTCTTCAATATTGTTCAATTTTATTAACCTGACACAGGTGCATAATTTCACGGTTAGTGCACAAGATATTTTTACCTTCCGTCGACTTTCGGTATTTACCGTAAGTTTTACAGGAATTTCGCAAGAACTAATGAGATAACGAAACGTTTTGCACTGTCCTACTGATTGGTCAAGTGGTTATGGTACCGAGTTTACAACCGGAAGGTCGTGGGTTCGAGTCCACGCATGTTCTTGTTTTTTTTTTGTTTTGTTTTGTATGTTTCACCTTTATTCGATTCGTTTAACTTCATTTATTATAGATGTACCACGACCTCTGAGTAACTTCTTTTTGATCAATTATATATTTAAAAGGTTGATGCGTAACGCATACACTGAACCAGTCTGTCTGGAACATCTCCGTGCTCCAAAATAGAATAGTATACGTAATAAAACGCCTAAAACCCCTTTTTCTAGATCCGTATTTTCAATTTTGTATATATAGACATGCTTCAAAGTTATTTGTTTATTTATACTTGCATTTGTTATTGTTGTTTTTGTAGGATCCTTGCCGAGAACCTTTACCGTACGCGCGATATATGAAATTGAATCTCTGTGCTTTTGACATATTTTAAAGTAATCGCAGACATTTAAAAAATATCTGCTTTGCCTTAGTGCGAAGACTTGTCGCATACTTTTCTTCAGACGTTTTCCCACTGAACTTAAGTTCAAACATCATGTATAATGAATAATTTTCAACCGTATGTTTTGGCTGGAACAATATTTTCAAGCGAATCTTGGAAGATGTTTTGGACAGACTGGCTCATTTTACGCGTTACTCATCAACCTTTTGAAATAGAATGATGCAAAATTTCATTCCTCAAAGGTCATGGCACATCTAGTATAACTGAAATCAAACGAATCGAATAAAGGTAAAATAAAATTACACACGTGGACTCGAACTCACGACCTTTTGGTTGTAAACTCTGTATCATAACCACTTGGCTAGCCAGTAGGACGATACAAAACGGTTCATTATCTGCATAAGTACTTGCAAAATTCCTGTAAAACTTGCGGTAAATGCCGAAAGTCGACGGAAGGTAAAACTATCTTGTGCACTAACCGTGAAATTATGCACCTGTGTCAGGTTAATAAAATCGAACAATACCAGGTGGCTACTGATAAGAGACTGCCTCCAGCCATAATTGGCCAATCAATTGTGTGCAATGCAATAATCTCTCCCTCAAATACGGGGTAAGTCTTTTGACTGTGTGCTCCATTATGGGACTAGATTTACTTTTAAAGCTGCATAGTCTGTAACTTTTGATCTTCTAATTTTAAATATAATGTTTTTATTTTTCAAGAACTTAGTAAAAATATTCAAATTCAGGTAAACATTTTACCATTTTCGTAAATCTTAACAAGTTATCACTATCAAAACAGCTGCATTTATGTTAAAATTCAACGGAGGGACGCAAATAATTACCAACAAGAGAAAAATACATCCATTTGATAAGATAATTCACTTTTCCATGCAGTTTTCAGCTGTACTGAACATTTTTATTGTGAAAACATAGCTTAATTCTACTTTTACAAATGATTTAAAAAGAGAATAAAATTTTTCGAAAAATGTTCATAGTTACTGAGTATGCAGCTTTAATTAACGAATTGTATTTTTTACCTCACTATTTGCTCAAACTATTGTTATAACTAAATGACCAAAGTGTTGCTAAAAGATTTGAAACTTATATTTAGTGTCCCAATCAACTGAAAAGAAAACCGGAGATAGAATCCTTTTTAAAGCCCCCTGCATTGGATGATACAGAAAGTGTAATATTAATGACAGTGAAGCCATAAAAAGGAATGCCATGACAAGTACCTGTTAAATCAGCAGGTGGTAGGCAAAGTTCATCAATTAAGTACCCAATATGCACCATTAAATATAATTCAGGTTATAAAGTTATTAGTTTGTAATACATTTTTTATTTCATCAAAACTTTTTTCACAAAGTAATAATAATAATAATAATAATAATAATAATAATAAATGGAATTTTTAAAAAATGAAATACACACACGGTGCTCATGAGAAATAACTTATTTTCATTTTTAAAGCGCCTGCAAAAGTGCATCTGAATATGATTTCAGCTTAAATCGTCTGCTGCATTTATTTCAACATCATTGATCAATATAAGTGTAGAGGCAAACAGTATGTACCCAAATCAGACCGCCATTTTTAGGAGCACTCTTATCCGTGTTACAATGTAAAACACTTAAACAGACGACAAAAGCAGGCAAAAAAAAAATAAAATAAAAAATGAAATAGAAAAAGATGCCCACGAGAAAATAATTTATTTTCATTTTTAACATAAAGCGCTCAATGTGCATCTGAAAATGTTGTCTGCTTAAGTCATCTGCTGCATTTATTTGCTGCATATTTGATTAATATAAGTGTAGAGGCAAACAGTGTGTACTCAGACCGCCTATTATAAAGGCAATCTTATCTGGGTCAACACTGTTTGACCAAGATACTTCTAAAACGTTTCAGCAGACGACAAAAGCAGACAGCACTTTTGTGATTGCCGCTAAAGAGTTAAAAAATTGGGTGTAGTTTATTTACTCCCAACAAATAATAAAATCTGTTTCTACACTGGCTGAATGGTTGGATGAATGAATGAAAGAATGGAAAGAGAATCTATTCCATATATTTTTTTTTTCATTAAAATTTGATATTCATGTCTAAAAATCATTTACATGTCTAGAAAGCAAAAGGCGCCTTGTTTATGCAGATAAGACTATTGATTTGTCTAGTTCACATGGTGTCCACTACCTAGTGCACTATAGTGCACTATGACGTTCACTAGTAGTGAACTTTGAAGTCTAGATGAAGTTTATCTGTAGTGAACACGGAGTGCACTTGGTGTTACCTTTAGTCTTAGCACGACTGTACCTTAACACAATTGCACGCAAGAGAAGAAAAAACACATGGGTTTTTGCTTTTTGGCTTAAACACCAGGGGCTGATCATAAAAGCCTGAGGTTCATAGAAAATGTCTACTTGTCTTATGCATTAAAACCTCTCAACAGCTAAACACTGGGAAAACTTTCATGATTTTTTCAATACTTCCCCAAAAGTTTTTCTTCAAATTTGGCACAGAGGTTCTTTGGTATGCACATTAAACATATGCAAAAAGTCAGATTTCAATTTTGATCAAAAATACCATTTCTGGAAAAGAATAATATTGTCTGCTACAAAATTCAAATTTACCACTGTTAGATAAACTCCGCCTACTTAGAGGTCATAACCTGTTGATCAGCCACTAGAGATAAGCCAGATAGTGAGTCAGCACAAGCTGTGAAATCTGACATATGGCGGATTATCCATCAGCTGATTTTGGCATTATTTTCTATTCATCTGTCCATATTGAAACTTACTACAAAGACACAATCCTGACCGAAACAAAATTGCTTTAACCTTGCATGTGGTGTTGTTTATACATCAAAACCTTTTGGTTATTTCACAAGTAATCAGGCACTATAATTTTCTTGAAATAAATAAATTACCACAATCACAAAAAAGTTGTCTGCTGTTTGTCGTCTGCTGATTTATTTTAGAAACTCCCTCAAAATGAATGTGGATTCGGATCAGAATGCTCCTGCAGGATCAGTCTGATCTTGGTCCACACGTTTTGCTCCCATATTTACACACGTCAAATAACGTTAGCAAAAATATGTAACAGACAACTTATGTAGACAGCATCTTTTAGATGCTTTTTGCAGGCACCTTATAGGTTAAATCATATCAGCTGCAATAAGTATTACTTACAAATATTTCTGACTCTTTGTAAATAAACTAGGTATGAATGAAAGATAATTCTCAGATACAGTTACAGCCTTGGAATTTATGACTGGTCTGTTTCAGCTGGACGGGTGTATAATGAACAAGGGTGATCAAGTTCTTAATATTAATTATACATTTTGTTTTCACAACGAAGCTTATTAAAACACTCAATGCTGCCTTAGGAAACATGCATAAATTTCATTAGCAGACTTTGTTTCTTGTATTCCGAAACATTTTACAGAATTTGAAAGGCAAAGTTTTTCTAGGTTTCCCTTTTGTTTAAAATGATAACGAATGAACCATTTCACACCTATCTAGCTTTCTTTTACTTATGGCAGTGTATATTATTGTATAAATAAAAACGATGGAATTTTATTTGATGGAGCAGCATCGAAGTACCCAAAGAACACCTTGCTTCAAGATTCAGTTTCCAGGCGATGTCTGATCTGGGTCCACACTGTTTGCCATAGAGGATTCTTAAACGTTTCAGCAGACGAGAAAAGCAGACTACTTTTGTTGCGATTGGCGCTTTAAGGGTTAAGAATTATAAGAATGATTTATAGTGAAAAAACACACAACAGTTTTATGTATATAATAGCACACATTTGTAATATAAATTTGGATTTATTTAGAAAAAAAAGAATCAGAGCTTCTAAGTACCAGGTTAGTCAAACATTTACTTATCCATTGCTAAAGCACATGGCTAGTGTTTACACTCCTCAGTTGTCAGATTCCATTGATAAGCCCTGCCTCTCTTGTAAAACTATCTTAATTGCAAAACTACCGCTTCAGCACATAGGTAAGACCCTGGGTTTAAGAACATACATAACTTTATCGGTTTAAATACATTATTGTCTTACAATAGGAAGGTCATGGGAGAAAAAATATGTTTAAATGAGCCATTTTGGCCGATTTCTTAGATTTTGAAAACGGTCTATGCTACCTTAACACAATTGCATGTTAGAGAAGAAAAACGCACACGGGTTTCTTGCATTCTTGTTTGAGAACATATATCACTTTATTGATTTAAATACATCATTGTCTTACATTTGGAAGGTCATGGGAGAAAAGTTATCTTGAAATTTGCTGATTTTTCATAATTTTGCTAAAATCCAGATTATAAGTACCCCACCTCCAAATACTAGTTTGATATTCGTGTACGAGTTATCATAATGCAATTGCTAGTATGTCATTTATTAAAGCCAAGATCATTCTACAGAACTGATATACCAAATTACCGTAAAATGGAATATTTTCGCGTCGCCAAATTTTCGCGTTTTCCCCTCAAAAACATGAGGATAAATATTCGCGGTTTTTAATTTTCGCGGTCTGCTGTACCCGCAAAAATTATAACTGCAAGCTAAATGCCCTGCGAATTATCTCAAGTATGCATTTAGTTGTTCATTTCCAATGGTTGAAACTGGGTGCTTTCAGAATTCCATCTGGTTACTCGTTGGTTAAATTGTACATAGTGCATAGAATAGTGGTACATTTTAATTGTCGACTTTAACTGGCAATGCAATGGCATTCTCTTTTTTCTCTCCAAAAATAATCACTTTTTTGTACCATTTATTTATTAATTATGTGAATACGCTTGAAAGTAAATTATTGATATTTTTCGAAATATTTGAACACATATTGAAACTGATCACTGATCCAAGTCTAAATAATTGATCAGGTTTATTTAAGGGTAGTTAATCAATTATCTTTCCAGCTTGTCCAAGCCGTCCATCTATTGTGTAAAGGTTGAATGCTCATGAGAATGGCCTTGATTGATCTATTCATGTTTAATGAAGTTGCCTTGATTGATCTATTCATGTTTAATGAAGTTAACTGTTAATTATGCTGGTCAGTATATGAAAACGGGTGTTTTATGAACACAAATAAATACACAATTATATTTCTGTATGATGGCAAATAAACAATTGATTAAACTTGGAAAATATTTCGCGGATTTTAATTTTCGCGGTTCACGAATTACCGCGAAATACCGCGAAAATTGGACGACGCGAAAATTTCCCATTTTACGGTAACTATTTTACTAACATGGCACAAATTCTTGGTCAATCAAAATAACCAAAAAACAGTTTTTGAGTAGCATTTACACAGGAAAATTAGGCAAAATTTAAAATTGTATGTTGCCATGGCAACGAGCTTCCAATCAAAATATTGTACCAGTCAGTGTTTGGTGACAAGTGCTACATGATTGGACACAAATCAACGATTCCTGTTACCATGGATGTATCGCCATTTGCATGGTGCTTAGCAAGAGCTGTACTTAACATGGCTTCTGTGACGTCAGCGTCACGTTATAATTATAACGTCAGCGTCACGTCATCACCCGCGTTATCGAAGTAGATCTCGATGTACTCGATGTACTCGATGTACATCCGTGGTTTGATTCCTAGGAATTCCGCGGAATTGGCCGTGGCAGTTCCGATTGTCAATGTCAGGTGAGCGCTTCAAGGCCTAAGGTCCTCTATTTTGATGGAGTCTTCATACTTAACACACTGACTGCCTTTGGTGTGTTTGCATTTCTTTAAGTAGTAATATTATTTGAGCCGTGGCATGTGATTTTCAACAATGTGGCATTTTGACAAGTGTTGACTCAGATGAGCCTGTACAGCCTCCTTTTTAGCTTAGAAACTCCAAAGATGTTCAGTCAGTTACTTAGCAGTCATAAAATATTCAAGCGACTTGCAAAGGCTCTGATCTGACTGCGCGTATGCGCAGGCAGGTCTGAGCCTTTGCTGGTCGCACACAACACATTGTTGGAAATCTCATGCCACGGCTCAATTATTTTGTATTTGCCTTGGTTTTATTTAATTGTCTGATATGTTTTTTTCGTTGTAGCTGATGCTGAAGAACTACCAGTTTGTGATGTGGATAGATGCTTCGTGTCGCTTCAAACCTTCCAACCTAGACCATTTATTCATAAGAGCCAGGCAAAAAGGTCTGCTTTCACGATACGATGACACTCGCGAGAATCTCTTAGTTGCTCGTATGCACGAAGATACGTTCCTTTTTCTAAAGGAGCCACCATGTCTTTAAAGGAACTACTTTGACTGGCAAGGCGGACTGATATTAGTTCACAGTGGTGTCAAATTCGTGTATGAATATATCTTCCAGACTTGGGTAAAATGTGCACTAGTTGAAGAGTGTATGATGACCACGCAGAAGAACAATTATGCGTTACTTCACTGTCGGTCAAATACCGTATATCATGCATGCCACAGGTACGATCAGGCTACACTTGGCTTATTTTTGTACAGATTATTCGCGGACTCATATGAAGATTTTCATCTCGATAAAAAAGAATATTATGACTTTAAACGGGATTAAGCCCTCCAGTAAAATATTTTACTGACCGTTCCAAGGCGGTACTTCTTTTGTGGATCTTTTATGTTTTTGTTCTGTCTTATGTTTGCTATGTCTTTGTGCGCGTCTGTTTATACGAGACCTGTTTCATGTTTATTTGAACAAATTTGAATTTCATTTTTCGAGGTTGCATACAAATAAAATAAACAACTTTTGCTTTCTCTAAAATAACAGACGCGTCCCTTATATGACCAAATGGACAAAAAGGCAATTTCAAGCAAAACCATAACACGGCGTCCTAAAATACACGCTCACCCCATTTTACTGTTTTTACGGCGGCTAGAGCTGCCGTTCTAACATCATTTTAGATCTAAATTATTCACCAATCAGAAGCATTTTTAAATTGTAATATTCATCACACCAACTGAAAAAAAGATGCTCTCATTGGTTGATACTCAGAATGTCCATACAATATTATTAAACATGAAACTTAACTTGAAAACATACATGTAAGAGAACCAGTCTGTGCACTGGGTCTAAAAATGCAAATGTATTAACGACCTCATCTCGAATATAGGTCAACCCCCGATGTACAGTATTTGTAAATTGCTGTCACTATCATTGTTTACATGCCTTGCACACAGTAAAGAAGTGCATTATAAAAATAACCCACTAAATCCGAAAGGACTTTACAGTAATATCACGTTATTTAAATAAAATATTTGTAACTTTTTCAATATCCATATCTGGACATGATTATAGTCTGTTTCATATATTTCGACAATAGTCTTTTTTGGCCGTTATACGGTTATATTCCCAATGCCAAAACGTTTCTTTTCTCCTATGTTTGGATGAAAAAATCCCTATTTCAAGTCGGAAAATATCAAAGAAAAAATCATCGTTATGTCGAGTAAATTGTGTTTAAAATTGTTTGTTTATTTGGGTTCCAGTTCGGACATTGTCAACCGACCGACTATCGGCATATCAGTCGTGCTACTACGATGTAAATTCTCTTGTTGCATTATAAGGGCCCAAGGGTGTTGCGCCCTCTAACGATCGGCATATCAGTCGTGGTTTACTTCTTTGCTTCAACAGGTAATTTCCCCTGTAAGTACAACAATCAATTAAAACTTGTTCTCCGGATGCATAAAAAGATAAATACCAACTAGCTGATACAATTAGGTAGCTTAATTTCGTACATCTGTATGTAAGAATGGAGATGGAAATGATAAAAGCCAGATGTTATTTTGACTATCTTAACTGTCTCTTGTCTATCACACCTGAAGGAGCTGGTACTTTGGTGTAAGCTTCTGTAGTACCAAGTGCCCCATCCCACTTCTTCAGTTTTTCTAATTAATTCGCATTTTATGTTGGCTGGGGAAAGGGCTGAGGTGAACGGAAAGTCGTAATGTATAAGGGAACCCCTGCCATATGTTTTTCCAGTGTGTTGACTTAGTCATGTTCATGCAAATGATATAAAGGGGAGCCCCGCTCAAATTTGTTTAGGGTGGGTTTGAAGAATCACTTTAAGCAGTTAATAGGAAATCTAAGCCTACTCTGCACTTTCAAAATGCTTAGCTGTCGGAATTTTCGTGGGCCCATGACCCCATGTACCCTCAAAAAATTGTGCCCTCTTCATTTTGCCCTATGCACCCTCAAATTATGAATGGTAGCCCTTGTAATATTCAACATTACGCAGTCTCATATAATACATCATGCAAGTTAACAGTACAGCTAAATCCAGATTAAAAATGATGATTTTTATGATTAGACAATATAGCTAACAACACTAAAAATTCTCAATTGTAGGCGTTTTCGCGCTATAATTCCCAATTCCAGGTGTATGTGTCATTTTCCCAAATGGTGGATATAAACCATTGATTTCTAAAAAAAAAACTTAACAAGCGAATTTAATTTGTTCCATTACAATGGCGTCAAATTAATTGCAAATTTGCACGTAACCTTTGGGTTCAGGCGATTGAGCTTGCCCTAGCCGGCATATGCATTTTCTTACAAGAGCAGTGTAACTATACGTTAAGTCTCTTCTATCAATTACGAGTAGTTAAATGGTCACATGTGCGGATCCAGAGGGGGGACTGAGGGTCTGGACCCCCACCTGGAAAATCAAAAGTTCTATGGGT
This sequence comes from Loripinus fragilis, assembly GCA_964019695.1. NCBI lineage: Eukaryota > Metazoa > Mollusca > Bivalvia > Lucinida > Lucinidae > Loripinus > Loripinus fragilis. Next base: position 41,754,579 of record OZ026517.1, on the reverse strand, counting down.
TTCTAGAATTAGCATTTGGACACCCAGCCCCCGCCCCCCCCCCTGGAATAGTTTTGACCCCCCCCCCCCCCCCCCGAAACCTTGTAAAATAATAGTTTTCTTTGAAATAAACCATTGATAAGCCACTGTAAAACTGTAAAAGTTGAGGACAAAAAAGACAAAAAACGTTGTCAGAGCTGTTTTCTGGCAGTCGGGCCTGGACCACCCTTGCAAAAATTCCTGGATCCGCGCATGGGTCAGTCAGCATCCAAACTCAGGTCACTATCGGGCTGCTAGCAAAATGTCATTAGGATGGCGTTTCAGTGGCGGACCGATAATGGCCCGATTGTACGTGCTTACTGGGTGTCGATCAGTTTTGAATCCTACATGTATTTATTCCTCAATCCTGGCTATGTTCTTTTCTGGTGTTCGGTTTGTTTCAATGAACGTTTAATTTTACATTAATTTATTGTCAACCACCCCCCCCCCGCCCCCATTTTCTTAAAAACTAAGGACTTAAAACATTGTTCCCAAACCCTTGCTGGTGAATGCTTAAAATTAAAAAAAAAGATTGGGATGCATATCGCTCAGCGAAAAGAGTTAGATGTGCACAAAACCAAGCGAAAGAGAGGCATAAACAGGACCACAGCTTCGCTGGTTTTAGATTCCAGCATGCAAAGGGGTAGATGGGAATTTCGTCTAAACCAGCGAATTTGGTTGCGTTTATCATCAGTATTTCAGGGCCGCCGAGTATCTTTTTTAAAGATATTTCTTGTTATGAGCTAAAACGGGTGTATTCAAATGAAAATTCGTATAAAAGTGTTCAAATTTCTTTTAAGTCTAGAGGATCAGTCCTTCTACTATTCAAATGAAAAACAGCTTCTGTGCGCCTGTTTTTGCTTGACAATAGGACTTTATAAGTTCTACCATATGAGTGCCAAAATGGGCACTCCATGTATAAAATGTGTCCTGAAAGAATTGTGAAAAACAAATTCTCAAAACTTACAGCCGACACAAGCTCTTAGATAGTTCAAGAATATATCGCCGATAAAACTGATCACCAAATAGTGCATTCATGTATTTTGCTTACAATTTAGTGTTGCTTTGGAAACTGTACCCCCCAAAATTTGATGTTTAAGTTGCTGCAAAAAAGTAAATATCTAATGGAAACGCTTTATTTATTAGCAGAACACACTTAAATCATGTATGTGCAATTTACAATTGGTTCCAAGAGAAAAAACTTGACCCCTTTAAGAAAAATTGTTCGAGGACGATTTTGAACATTTAGTTTCAGACAGCAATTTGAAACGCTTAGATTTTGACTACTCATCTTCAGAGACTGTTTTAATCCAGCGAATAAAGTTAAGAGATATTTTCTTGGTGGCTGCGCATTCCTGGAGACCTGATTAACAAATGTATTTGTTTTCTAAATATAATAAGAAATGAATGAGATACGGCAATTTCAAATTTGTTCAAATAAACATGAAAAACCTCTTGTATGTGCTTTGTGGTCACCTGCTTCGAAAGGGCTGACCTCTTGGCTCTCGTTTGTGGTGTCTAACTGTGAGTTTGTAACTTTTCCATTGGTATCCTGGGTCTGTTGTGGTACTTGATTGTATCGACTCCAGATCTTTGCACCTTTGCACATTCTCCCAAAAAAACACTATTTGTAATACCACCTTTGCTGTCATGTATGTTAATATGTTATTCCTTGCATGTCATGTACATGACTTAAGAGAATAAACGTTTTGTCTGTCTGTCTGTCTGCTTACTTTAATTGAGAATAGGAAAGTGCTTAACTGAATGGAGCAATATGGCTGTTAACGATACCTCGGACCCAGTAATACATTGGTTCCGAGATGATACTTATATCATTTAATTTATTTCATTTTTCAGTTATTATGTGTTTATCTACTTTCAACCTTTAATGCTGAATGAGCTTTTCGGCTCTTATCAATGGGACGAGTCCATTCACAATTGAAGGTTTGATATGTTATATTTCACACTTTCATTTATTTTGTAATCGAACATTATTGTAGTTAACAAACAGTACATAATCTGGCCATAATGCAGCGTCTTATCTGGTTCTGCATTGTTTGCATGTGTCTCATTAAAAAAAAAGCATGGCTATTTATTGTTATTGATGTTTCATTTTTGTCTTGTTTTGCTGTCTTGTCTGTTCCTTGCAGTCTTGTGATCACCTGCCGGGAAAGGACTGACTTCTTGGTTCTCTTATGTGTGGTGTTTTCTTGTGAGTATGCCACTTTCTCATATGTTGCCCCGGGTCAGGTGTGGTACTTGATTGTATCGATTCTTTGCTTTCTTCTTTACTTTTAAGAAAACGACATGATTCTAACACACCTCGCCTATAAAAATAGATAAGATAAGATTATTTCACAAGTCCAAAAGGCTATAAAGCCCATGAGGAAATATACATAACATAATTAATGGCATGTTGGACAGTGCAGTGACAAAGATACACATATGAGGCATGTATTCATACATACATGCATTCACGCGTCTAAGCGGAGAAGGTGTATCAAGAATATCAAATAGTTTTACTAAATATTTCTGTAAAGAAGCTTTTATAACACCTATGGCTCAAGTGCAGTCAACTTCAGCTTAATTACTATATAAGACGGTTGTCCACGAGAACCATAGTTGCCATTAAAGCTGTCTTATTGTACCACATCCAACGGGAGTACGATATTACATTTTACAAATGGTAAATTTGTCAACGAAAACGGACACATCCGTGCTCGCCCAAATGTACTCGCATATCATTGGTCCGCATTCAATTTGCATAATAGAACCATTCTTTGATATTTTATATTAAAATTTGTTTAAGTTATGTTTTCTATAAATGCAAGGCATGTGTTTATTGTGCCGTTTGTGCTATGTTCTCGTGTATCCGTTTAGTTAGACTAATGTTAAGAACTTGTTCTAAAAATAAGTATTTTTCTTAAAATGGTTGTTCTTTTTATTACTACCATTTTCGGAGTAATTTTGCAGGTATACTTGCATAACTTGGTGATTCATAATGTTTAATGTCAGGGCAAAAACTGGCCACCAAGTTTTTATTTATACAGACTATTGCTGAGCATTCTTTACGCCTAAAGTAATGACACCCACCTTTAAAAGTCTTATATTTTTCGCATATACCACCAACCATTCAGATACATAAATACCAAATCTCCAGTGAAGTTAAACATTTTCTGTTTTGGAATAGAACCAGGCAGGCCCACTATTAATTGATGGTGATGACTATTTTAGCAAAGGTTCAAGTTGAAAAATCGTCATTTCAAAAGTCGATTTGGCAATTCTACGTGAGAATGGGTCACCTATACCAGCAACTAGCAGTCCATATTGCTGTCCAGAGTTACAGTTATTGTCACTAGAGGTCAATACACTACCCTGAACCCCAGTACCTGTCACAATTGGTCAGTTCTAACAAACTAAGTACCAGTACTTTTCTCAGAGTTCAAAACTCCCAGAGTTCTGATACCTGTAACTGCCACTAGAGGTAAGTAAACTACCCAGAGTACTATAACTTGTCACAAGATGACAGTGCTAATAACTCTAGTAGCAATGCCTGTCTTTAGGCTCAGAACTACTGCTCAGAGTTCTGTAAATGTCACTAGAGGCCTGCACTGTTACCCTGAATCAAAATACCTGTCACTAGAGGTTGAAACTACTAGTAATACGCTGATTCCCAATGCTTCTAACTAGAAGTCAGTACTAGAGTCCCAAAACCTGACACTAGAGGTCAGTTTAATACAATGAATCCTATTACCTGTCATTAATAGTCACTTTTTCTAGAGTCACAGTAACTGTTATGAGATGTCAGTACTATTGTATTGAGTTGCCTGTCCCTGTCACTAGAGGTCAGTTCTACTGCCTTGAGTTCAGTAAATGTCACTAGAGGTCAGTACTGCTACCCAGAGTCCCAGTACATGTCACTATAGGCCAGTACTTATACACTGAATTACAGTTACTGTCACAATATGTCAGTACTAATACTATTAGTCGTAGTATCTGCAAGTAGTGGACAGTACTATTAAGCTGAGTTCCAGTACTTGCCACTAGAGGACAGTACACTACCCTGAGCTCCAGTACCTGTTACTAGAGGTCGGTGAAATACTATGAATCCCAGTACATGTTGTTTATACTAGAGATCATTTCTACTATCCTGAGTTCCAGTACCTGTCACTGGAGATCTGTACTACTACTCCAAGTAAGAAAGAGGGCAAAGATCAGTAATCGATACAATCAAGTACCACACCTGACCCAGGATACCAATGGGAAAGTGACAACTTCACAATTAGATATCACAAACCAGAGGTCAGCCCTTTCCCATCAGGTGACCACAAGACATCAATAAACAGACTCGCGCGAAAGCCTAACAAAAACAAGACAGAAATAACATAAATGATCCACAAATGAAGCACCATCCTAAAACGGTCAGTTACTATATTTTACAAGAGGGCTTAAACCGTTTTCACGGTGCGCCAATCTCACCCTTAGTTCAGACGTGGATCAAGACACATAGATGTTTGGTTTGCATGAAAGATCCCTAACTTATCAATGCATTGTCTCCTAGAACATATGAATCAAGATATAAAAAGGAGATAAAGTCGACAGTAAATAAAACTGAATACCAGAGCAAAGGAAAGCCAACAGATAAACCCCTGTGGGCCTGACAACGGCCTAAGCATCAGGCCCCTACCATCTCATCAATAGATGATTGTCACTTATATCAGTACTACCGTCCATAGTCCCAAGCCCCAGTCACAATAGGTCGGTATTTCTACTGTAAATCAAAGAATGTTGTTTCCTTTAGCTTGTATACATGCTTCTTTTTCAGAATGTATTGAAAAATCGTGAATTAAAACCGCAGGCCACTATTCTCTTCAAATATTTGATATTTCTTCAAATAAAATTCAACGTTAAAAAATGGCTGACCAATACCCGTTTCACTGGAAGATTTGTCTTTCTATATTTTTTATGCAGTTGAAATCCTAATGTGTTTCCTTAATTGTTTAAGGTGATAATAAGTCTATTGCTTCATGGGCATCAGATACTGACACCCAGTTTTTATCTTTCATGATGGATATGCATGCAGAGTAGATATCTTCGTCACACAATTGTATGTCATCTGACGAAGCTTGACAATATGGTGATCTTCACTCTTCCATAGACTGGGTACAGTGTGCATTGCGTTGGGCGAACATATGGTACTGACTGAAATAAAAATGGAATCAATTGAAGCCTATAACATGAAAACTGCGAAATACCAGTGATGAGTTCATACTTGACAGTTCAGATGTGATAGTTATCATTTCATAGTTTTCTTAAACGTGTGTGTGTGTGTGTGTGTGTGTGTGTGTGTGTGTGTGTGTGTGCGTTTGTGTTAGGTGCCAATTGGGGACATTCATATGTATACACACCTTTCAATCGGGGACACCCACCAAATGGGGACGTCCCCGATTGTACAGAGGCTGAAATTTATGATAAAACGCGTCTTAAATACCCCCACAACTAAAATCTGGGCGATTTGTCGCTTGTCCCCAATTATCCACTATAGCGCCGTGCACAGTTTACACACGAATAAGAATCGAAATTTTGATGATACACACGGGTCCCCGTTTGTGTGTTGTTTTCTTAGGCCACCATACACACCAAACTCAGCTAACAGGCCGTTTCTTAATTGTGCATAGCAAAATCGTTGTCGAGCAGGAATCAATTTTTATTTATATATTAAGAAAAAATGATAATGATTTTATGTTCTGGCATATAAAATCTTCTGAAAGGCCTTTTGTATGTAGCTTGTTAAGTGAACATCGGATTCAGCCCATAAGTCTCATTATTATGTGGCCCATAAACTCTGTGGTACTGTAGCGAAGCCATTCTTCATGTAAACCAGGGGTTTAAGGTTCGACCCTGGACCTCTCCAGTCTTTCAGACGAGACTTTAAACCAAGGCATATAACCATACGACTCCATATAACATGAGCTGCTGCGAGGACATTAAATTGTCACTCACTCGCAGTCACTTACTCTTTCATTCACTCTCACTAGCTCACTCACTCACTCACTCACTCACTCAATCGCACTCGCTCACTCACTCACGCACTCACTCAATCACTCACTCACTCACGTGATGGTTGGTGCCAAACATTTATATTGCTCGAATCACACAACCTAGGTGTTAAGGTATTTGTAGATGACAAGGAATCTAAGCAATAAATATCTTCATTATACTGCCATTACATGAATAAAGGTTACAAGTCGAATTTTTGGCATTTGCCATTTGATTTGAACCCTTATGTCCCATCAACAATCTTTCAGTTATGTAGGGACGGGTGTTCTTGATGTGAACCGGTACTAAGCTACGATTAATGTGTCTTGCCCAAGAACACAATGCAGTGACGCCGGTGAGACTCGAACCCACGCCCCCTCCCAAGTCAAGCACTCTACCACTGAGTCACTGCGCTCCCTGAAATTTGGACATGAGTTTCTATCTACTGGCATACACGTTAACATGGGCGAAGGCTCTGGCTAGTCTATGCCATAGCGCAAGATGGCCTGAATTTTTAACGACAAATGTACCAGTTTTTGGTTGAGTACTTTGTGCCTTGCAGATTCTGTGTTCATGGTCTAATGATGTGCATTTTTTCTTTTATTTGCAGCTTGCGAACTTTTAAACCACATTACCATCGTGCACTTACAGTTCAGGTACTCTTAAAGTGCCGATTTTTTTTGAAAGGTTGTATGCCCGATTGCCGTCCTCATATCACCTTAAGTATTAGTTAAAATTACCCAATTCAAAAAAGTATGAGGGCTGGTTGGGGTAATGGGAATTATATATGTACTAGTTTAGCTGTTTAGCTGCTAATCACAACTTTTTGTCTGTGTGTCATCTGTTGGTCCTTTAAGCACATCTCTGTAGTAAACAGTTGCCGAGATCAAATACCGTACTGCTTTTCTAGGAGAATCGAGGTGCACACTGTTTGTCGGTATGCCGACATTAGTCCTTGACCTAAGACTTACATGCAGACGTCTACAGCAGACGACATTTTCCGATGCATTTTTTCTGTAGCAGGCGCAGGGTTAAAATGTATGTGACCTGATTGAATTGACATTTTGTGATGAATTTTATTTGTGAAACAATTTATAGTGAGAAACATTCCTAAGTCCAATTAGATTTGGAGTGTTAGGTGTTATTTAACCAAAATATAAGGTTTATTGATGGATATGGTTATGGTTAGATAATTTCTGGATTTGTTCAAATAGGCCATTTATCTAAGCATCTTTTGTAATTAGGAATTAAACCTAAACCGTTGTGTTTCGAGCGCTCATCTGCTGTGAATTTGACCTCCCTGACCATTTAGCGACCTCAAAGGGATTCTGGGAGTAAAGCTGAACCATAGACTTTAAACTTTCATACTTTTTAAAAGCTACAATCGGGAGTTTTTCAACGGGGATAAGTGACACTGGGAAATATGGCAACACGAATGTCTAAAAGACACAGGAAACTGTAAGTACAAATGTATAAAACTGTATTTAAGGTCCAGCATTTAGTTGTAATTATATCAATTTTCGTAACATTGGATGGATTTCCAAAATAGTCCATATATGCATCACACTGGCGATGGCGACATATAGTAGCCCAGCGGCTACACAACTAACAAAAAATGGCGTAATATCAAGTCGATGCACCGGCACGACGCTGCATCGATGTTGATACGACGTCATTTCGACAATATTTACATTACTACTGCCAGTCGTAAAATGAACCTTTAATTTTGAGATGTTGTTCATAGCTTCATGAACAGATCTATTTAAATTACGCCAACACACGCGCTGATTGGGCGGACCAAATCAATGCCATGCAATAACGTTGTTTTTTACTGACGTTTGTCTGACGTCGAACGCGTATCGCCATGACGTTAAACGCGGGAATTCGACGTTTTGGCTGTTCCCAACCCTCCGTTATGGCTAGTATAATTTAAAATATCCCGAAAACCAGCCAATTATATGAAAATTGACAGTTGACAGACAATATAAAACATAAATATATTCGATTTTTGTCTGTTCATGATCTCATTGACAGACAAAATCGAATTCATTTTTTAATTATTGGCCTGCTTGGAGGAACAGTCATTTGAAGATGCAGATTCTGATCAGGGTATGTACTGGTCTGCAAACCAGAGTCGAATCTGGTTATTTGTATTATAAAAGGTAGATTGCATTTACATGTCGTGCTTTAATATACTGAGGCACTTTAGAAACGCACCATTTTACATTCACTACCTCTTCCAAAATATTTAGTAAAATGTGTAATAAAATGATGGTATAGCAAACAGGCGAGCCCAGGATGCGAGCTGGTGCATTAGTGCCCTTAACCCATATATCAGAATGCATCATTTATTATACGTTAATGCCATTTATGATAATGATGGTTTAAAGATATGAAATATATTTGATGAGAAGGTCCTAATTATGGGTCGTAGGATGGACTCTAAACACATAAGTTTTATTAAATGTAGTAGGTAATAACAAGTAAAACATACACCGTCATCATCGCATTTGAACAAGACTAAATGTGTTTAAGCATTAAATATCTACTAAGTTTGTTGTCACTGGGAAATTAAACCATTCTCGTTCAGTTTCATCTTTAAATTTTATCTAATTAAAACTGAATCAGACGCCGATTGAATGAGCGTATTTTGTTATGTAATAATATGTGTTTGTTTGAACTAAGATTAACTATGGAAATGTAACATTTTAACATTAAGCTCGATCCCCATTGAATAAGTGTTCTTTACATTTTTTACAATTTAAGAGGATACTATGTAATGCTTTTAATTGTAAATATAATATAAATAGTAAAATCGATAACAAATTTGTGCTATTATTCTTAGGCCTAGTCAGAAAGGACATCAGCTGGAGATTGCACGAGACTACTGTCGAAGATACGACGATCCTCCAGGGTTTGAAGTCAGGCAAATTGATGACTACATAGGTAAAATATTTGTGTATATAATCCAAATTTGAAACGACAATACATGCATGTTTTTTTTCTCTTTTATGACACAGTCGATTTACTCTCTCTCTCTGAATTCATTGTCCGTGTATCTGCCTCCGTGTAGCTTGAAAGCTCTGTTGTTTGCTCTTTTGTTTGTGCAATTATATTTTGTCACTACGTATTACTTGGTTCCGACATTCTTCAGGCTTTGGTTCAATGAATAGAATAAGAACCCATATTTGTTTGGTACTGGACATTAACCATCGTCAGTATCAGTATGGTAGTGCTACTTGAACAATTGGTAGCTTCCATGTTTTTTGTGCTAGACGGTGTTGCGGAAGCTGTGTGTTTGAGCCCCAAGTCACTTTAAGTGGCCTGGTATTTTAACTATGTAACAGTTTTAACTCGGATCATTTGCTACAACATTGGCCCAATTTCTACATTTTTTTGTATTTCATCAGCAAATATTTATGCAATCAATCTCCTGCCTTACAAGCTGTATGATGCAGGATTTCACTTAAACCTAATTTTGGCGAAGGCAAACGAAATTCAGATAATAAAATGGTAATTTACTTTACATATATATGACAACATTTCGACGTACAAAATTTAAGTTATGCATCGATTGTTGTGCATTGTATTCCAAATAATTTCCAAAGTCTAGTTTCCTTTTTACTTTAAAACAGTTATTTCTTTCCATTTACTATAATCATTATTATTCGCTTAAGAAATTTACATATTATTTTACAAGATGGATACTGGGGCGCGTTGTGACTGACTGAAGATATTTTTCTGACTGCAGAATCAACAGTTGCGAGTTCGATCCCAGCTCAGTACCATCCTTTCAAGAAGATTGAACATGAAATAATTTCCGTGGCAATTTTCCTCTCTTCCACTGATTTAGGAAGGGTTGTTATTGGTAACAAGCAAACGTATGTTAGTCAAGCTTGTCCAGGGAAAATTGTAGTTAGTTTAATGAACGTATATGACAATAGTTGTTGACTGGGACGTTAAGCATCAAAACCAAAATAAAATCATTTCCTAGATGGAAATTGTTTAATTCTGTTTTAACCTGTTTCCCTCAATGTGTTATTCTCATTTTTAGTAATTTCTTACCAGTTTCTGAACCTTCTCACAACCTGTTGAATACCTCTCTTCTAAAAAAATAAGTTATTTCATATATATTATGGTGTAGGATATACCAACCTGTTTTCCTGAAGCAATTTTTCTTATGTGGACCGATGCACATAGATGTTTGGTTTGCATAAATGATCCTAACACTTATGGATGCAGTATCTAATAGTACACACCAACCAATATAAATTCCTTCAACATGTTTTGAAGGCTTAGTCGTTTTAATAAGATTATCTTGTTATAAATGTGGTTTTATTACTTCAAAATGTTGAATAAATATTTCACATCTACGTGTAGAAATATACTTGTGAAAATCATTTATGATTATTCTTAACTTCAGTTTCACCCTTCTTTCACATTAAACTGGCTGTTCATCTTCAACAAGTCTTATTCGAAAGGAAACCAATAAAAAGGTGAATCTTAGTCATTTATACCAGTAACCAGGCTTAATAATATCTCTCTGGTCTTACATTTCATTTATGTCTGTTATTATCAGTTATTAAAAATGATATGTGACATTGTTATATTTTAATAAGCGAGTCTAACAAAAATATAATCATACAACGACCAAGCCACATTGTGCATATCTTCGCACGCTTTCCTCTTATATTTGCAGCATAGATGCAACTGACGATATATTTACTGAGGGGCGTATGGTCAATGATGCAGAAAAGGGTGATATTCTATAAAATTGTGTAATGAAAATTGTCGAGGTTGATGGCAAACCTCACCTTTGTCTTTTTGCAGACCGAGACATAGACAGAGGTGAGGAGCTACGTTTTGACTATGGCGTATCAAATCTTCCATGGAGACAGGTAAGAACATATGATTCTTATAAAGCATATCATTGCTGTGTAATTCAATATGATGAGTCATGAAGACAAAAAGAAGCTCCCATCAAAGAAATCATTTACCTCGCCAACTTTACATAAGTGCACTCAATATACTACTCAAACCCAACAGCATAAGATAAAGTATGTGTTCTAGATTTTGATTATTGGACGTTTTTACATGGAAATTGGAGCTTGAAGATATCATAAAAATACAGCAAATTAAAAGCTGGAGAACATAGTTTCCTTCTCAAATTAACACATGTTTGTGTACAATAATCAAAATTGTGATTCTATAGCCTGAATATGTCAATACATTTTACTTCACTGGTTAATATATAACAAAAACTTATAAGTAAAAAAAATCCAAAGAATTAAGAAATAGATTTGCTGCATGCTGGTGATTTGATCTTCTTGACAACTGACCTCCAAATATTAAATTATTACTCAACAATTCACACACTTGAGCATATCTATTATGATTCTAACACACAATAAAGGCAAAAACACATTTGAAGTTCAGCTTCTTCCACCTTTTGCCCATAATCGTATACATGTATTTGTAACGTATTTCAAACGTAAAACCGACGTAACAAGTTTAACCCCATGACTGATATCATTTTGCAGTAACAATTGATCTCAGGATTTTAAATATGTGACATGAATGTTTGATATAACACGTTTTTAGCATTTGCTATATGGGCGATGTGTGTTAGAATTGTCTCTAACTCATAATCTTTTTAATTTATTTCAGAGCACCAAAAAAACACATAATGGTAAGTTTCCTAAATTACATTTGAATATGTATGTAGATCAAGTAAATCATTCCCCATTTATAGTTCAGCTTTGAACTAGAAATACAGGTTCATAAAGGGTGTTAAGAAAGTTCGTTCAGCTCTTCGTCATAGAATTTCGAATAATTTAAAAAGGAAAATATGCTGAAAATTGCATTTTCAATGGGCCTGTTATTTCTTTTGATTCTCTATTGTGTTTGGCATCGTGTCTGACATCGAATGGTTTCACACAATTACATTTAATTTGGATACTGTCTTTCAGTAGGTCTTGAAAAATCTGAGTTTTTCCCGAAAATGCGACATTTATTACTTTAGGTGGCTCTTTACAGTCTTGCATTTTAGTAAACATACTAAATGCTTATATTAGATGGATAACAATTCCATTTTGGGTTTCTACAGCAATTTGAAATTATTCTTATCACTATGGCCAGGACATGACAAGGGTTCTTTGTCATATACCCCCATTTCGCTCTTTGAGCCCAAAAAATTCCAAGGGGTACTTGATTTTGAAGATAATTTATTCGTTGACAGAATATTTGATTAAACATCCAGCTGTTTATTTCATGTCAAATGTGTCGACTTTAAAAAATTCCACTGATATTTATGTCATTAGACACATAATAACGAAAATAATAGGAACATAATTTTATTTCAAAACAAACTTTATTAACACCCTTTACATGCCATACACTGCGAACTGAAATCTGTGAGATAAACCAAAATGTTAAGGGAGATTTGAAAAAATTCTGTGAGATCTTCCTAAAAATCAATTTTGAACTCACCAAAAGTAACAAAAAAGCTTTTATCTTAATGTAAAAAAACGTGGGATAACAAAATGAAGTGTGATTTTTATTATTTCTTTTTTAAAATGTTTTTAAATGGTCTGAAAACTCTGTGAGATTTGAAAATCTTATGGAAATTGTCCTTCAGAAGGGCCACATTCTGTGAGTTCCATCTCACAGTGTGAGGTATGGCATGTATGCAGGTTTTATGTCCATTTTCTAATGTTAAAAATATTTATTAACTATATGCTTATACCTTTAATACAATGATTTAATGCTTAAATCTCATTATATATTTCTATAAAAATAAAACAATGTTGAATTTATTTAACTTCAGGTAAAAGGCATGCTGACACAGATACCAACAGATCTCTCGGGGAAGAAATTGTCATGACTGCAAAAAAGGCAACCCATGGTCTTTGTAAGTAATTACAAGAGTATATGCAATACCGATTCTGTTTTGAAGCTTCAATTCAACATTTGTTTTTGCAGATCTTAAGACGAATGGGATGAGACAATTGCATACATATTGTTAAATAATGAAATTATCATTTGAAACGTACCTCTGTTCTCTGCAATAGTAATGAGTCAATTCTAATGATTAGAGCTGATAAATATTTCCAGCGTGAAATGGGAATACATTTATATAGTTTTTATTTATTTATTAATTGTCAGACACCTTTTGTCAGAAAAGTACTATTGAATGACATTGAACTTTAATCTATAAATAACAATAGTCAATGAAAACAGAAAACATTCTTCTTTATTTAATGCGCTGATAGCAATCTTCAGGTAGGATAGCTGAGTGACCATCTTTGAGATGGCTGTTCACTTAGTTAACAATACATTCCCTTTGTAGTATGACTAATTGAAGATTGTTATGAAGTTATTTTTCATCCAATGACATGATTCCCAATTAATTAATTACCTTTCTCTATAAAATATATAATTTCATCTGAAGATATTTTTTTCTTTTTTTAGACATTTTAATAAATCAATAGGCCTTTAATCAAAGGGTAGTAAACTCTTGAAAGTAAAATGGGGAATATTTATTTTTAAATTTGTAATATATGGCACCTATAGTGGACATTGATTTGGTTTTAAAGGTCATTTGTCATCTTATAAAACGTTCATGTCCAAAATTGCTTTCACATATTATACGATATTGTCTTTGGAGGATTGGTTGAAAAAATCAGTTTATGCTGACACAAATCTAAGCCATATTTCATGTTGTAATGAATGACATAACTTGATAAGTTTTGATTTCTATGATAAAATATTTCTATGACAATACTATCATTTTCAACGAATAATTTTATTCAAAAAATGGGCAGTTCAATTTTGCTTTAATATTGCATGCGCTGGTGTTATGGAGAATTAACGTAATATCTTTACTTTGCTTTCAGATGCTTTACTTTCCTTTAAATAACATCTGGCTCTTCATGTGAAATGAAAATTAAAAATAATTAAGTACTAAAACTCCACCTTTATTTGATCTATTGCATATAATTACAGGTACTACTGCTGAAGAAGAGAAAGATGGTAATGGAAACATTAAGCCTGAAGTTATACCAGTAAACCTGGCTATATCAGTAAACACGGAAGGTATGAATGGTCCTTTTTAAGAATTCAAAGACTTTTTTTTTAAATGTACAAACACTGCAGTCAAAAGATCATTTTATCATTGGTTTCTCATGAATGTTCTGCATACACTTGTTATTTTAAAAGACTTTTTTTAAATTTTGAAGACAAAAATGGTCTTAAAAACTGTACAACATACAGTAAATAATTATATTGACAGATGGGGACATCATTTTGGCTTTAATATTCCACAGCCTGTTTTCAGGAAAAGTCCATGTAATATTGGAAGTCTCTTTCAGATGTAATATACATATTGTTTCATTTTCCATCAATGTTTAACTCACACACTTAGGGCTGAATTTTTCTAATGCAAATGGGGACATAGATATGTAAATCTCTATATTGGTAAATTGTCCAGTTACACACTTGGTTGTGAGACAAATGCTACACAAAGAGGCAGAATAGGCTAATTGAGTTATATCTTTTTTATTGGTAATGAAAAAAAGAACAATGAAAAAATTCTCCCATGTTATATTTTTTGCATATCATTATAGGTTGTACGGATAAAGGAAAAAGAAGTGTAACTGGAAAATGTATGCCTGGACGTTTAAAAGAGAACACGGAAGGTATGTATGGTCATTGTTCAAAACGCAAAGATGATTTTATAAATAGTAAGTCAATATGATCAGGAAATACAACAATCACAAACAGCAGACAAACCCATGGCACTGCGAGGAAGAGCCAAACAACCATCACGAGACACAGGGAGGAAAAATAAGCAATGTAACCAGCTCTCTCTTCCCCATCAAGATGATTGCAAAACTGGAATGGATATAAAGTAACGTACAACAAAACATAGAACAATTACAGACTTAATGCTTAAAAGACGCATGCAATAAATTATTTCTATTGTTAATTTCAAACAATCTTCCTCTTATTAGTAGCTCACACTATAATGGGTTTAATACAAAGAGATGTCAATTTGGAAATTGATTTGTATTGGTATCCTGGGTCAGGTGTGGTACATGAATGTATTCCTGATCTTTGCACCCTTACTTACTTTGATACACACACTTTGCTTTTGTTTGATATAACTGGGAACACATTGCTAGTTACTCATCTCAGACTATTCTCTGAACAGTTTGGAAATATGAATTTGTGCAGATCCAACTGAAGAATTATATATGTCTTGACAGTTCAAAATTTTAGCAACAAAACTTTATTGACAAATGGGGACATTTAAATTTCAGGCCTCAGACTCAATGATGACATTGACTTGAAATTAAAATCTTATTATTATTTCTATGGTTAATTATTCAATAAATCGTCCTCATATTAGTAGCTTAAACTGTACCAGATGTGTTCCAAAGAACTGTCAATTTGGATATTGAAATGACACTCACACTATTTTTTTTATTGATATAACTGAGGTTACATTGCTAGTTACTGATCACGGACTAGTTTTTTGAACAGTTTGGAAATGTGAGTTTGTGCAGATCCAACTTAAGAACTATATAATACCAGAAGTTGCAATCCCTGCATGAATGTCTGTCATATAATAATTAAACATGTTTTGACAGTTCAAAATATTAGTAACAAAACTATATTGAAAAATGGGGACATTTCAATTTCAGGCCTCAGACTCAATGATGCCACTGATTTAATATTGAAATCCTATCCTCATTTCTTTCAATAATTATTCAATGAATATTCCTCATATAAGTAGTTCACACTGTAACAGGCTTGTTCAAAAGTGCTGTCAATTTGGATATTGATTTGATACACACACTTTGTTTTTGTTTAATATAACTGGGGACTCATTGCTAGTTACTCATCTTGGACTATTTTTGAATTGTTTGGAAATATGAGTTTGTGCAGATCCAACTTAAGAACTATAAAATATCAGAAGTTGCAATTCCTGCATGAACGACTGTCAAATAAGAACTTAATATGTTCTGACAGTTCAAAATATTAGTAACAAAACTATATTGACATTTCAATTTCAGGCCTCAGACTCAATAATGACACTGGCCTAAAAATTTAATAATTGTAATCTTATTTCTATCGTTAATAATTCAAAAAATCTTCTTCATATTAGTAGTTCATGCTGTAACAGGTTTTTACCAAGGGGGGAGCTGTCAATTTGGATATTTATTTGATACACACACTTTGTTTTTGTTTGATATAACTGGGGACACATTACTAGTTACTCATCAAAGACTTTTTTGAAAAAAGTTGGAGATATAAGCTTCTGCAGATCCAACTTAAGAACTATATAACCTCAGAAGTTGCAATTCCTGCATCAACGACTGTCATATAAGAATTAAATATGTTTTGACAGTTCAAAATATTAGTAACAAAATATATATTGACAAATGGGGACATTTCAATTTCAGGCCTGAGACTCAATGGTGAAATTAGCCTAAAATTTGAATCTTATACCTATCATTAATTATTCAAAGAACCTTTCTCATGTTAGAAGTTCACACTGTAACATGTTTGATCCAAGGAGCTGTCAATTTGGATATTTATTTGATACACACACTTTGTTTTTGTTTGATATAACTGGGGACACATTGCTAGTTACTCATTTTGGACTATTTTTAACTGTTTGGAAAAATTAGTTTGTAGAGATCCAATTTTAGAATTATATTATATCAGAAGTTGCAATTCTTGCATGAACGACTGCCATATAAGAATTAAATATGTTTTGACAGTTCAAAAAATTAGTAACAAAACTATATTGAAAATGGGGACATTTCAATTTCAGGCCACAGACTCAATGATGCCACTGATGTTATATTTAAATCCTATCCTCATTTCTATCATTAATTGTTCAATGAATCTTCCTCATATTAGTAGTTCACACTGTAACAGGTGTGTTCCTAAGTGCTGTCAATTTGGATATTGATTTGATACACACACTTTGTTTTTGTTTAATATAACTGGGGACTCATTGCTAGTTACTCATCTTGGACTATTTTTGAATTGTTTGGAAATATGAGTCTGTGCAGATCCAACTTAAGAACTATTTTATATCAGAAGTTGCAATTCCTTCATGAACGACTGTCATATAAGAATTTAATATGTTTTGACAGTGCAAAATATTAGTAACAAAACTATATTGACATTTCAATTTCAGGCCTCAGACTAAATGATGACACTGACTTAAAAATTTAATAATTGTAATCTTATTTCTATCGTTAATAATTCAAAAAATCTTTTCATATTAGTAGTTCCTGCTGTAACAGGTTTGTTCCAAGGAGCTGTCAATTTGGATATTGATTTGATACACACACTTTGTTTTTGTTTGATATAACTGGGGACACGTTGATAGTTACTCATCGCAGACTTTTTTGAAAAGTTTGGAGATATAAGTTTCTGCAGATCCAACTTAAGAACTATATAACATCAGAAGTTGCAATTCCTTCATCAACGACTGTCATATAAGAATTAAATATGTTTTGACAGTTCAAAATATTAGAAACAAAATATAAATTGACAAATGGGAACATTTCAATTTCAGGCCTCAGACTCAATAAGGAAATTAACCTAAAATTTGATTTGTAATCTTATACCTATCATTAATTATTCAAAGAACCTTCCTCATGTTAGAAGTTTACACTGTTACATGTTTGATCCAAGGGGCTGTCAATTTGGATATTTATTTGATACACACGCTTTGTTTTTGTTTGATATAACTGGGAACACATTGCTAGTACTCATCTTGGACTATTTTTAACTATTTGGAAAAAATAGTTTGTACAGATCCAATTTTTGAACTATATAATATCAGAAGTTGCTATTCTTGCATGAACGACTGTCATATAAGAATTAAATATGTTTTGATAGTTAAAAAAATTAGTTACAAAACTATATCTAAAAATGGGGACATTTCAATTTCAGGCCTGAGAGTTGATGACGACACTGACAAAACTTTTTAATCCTAATCTTATATATATCGTTAATTATTCAATGAATTTTCCTCATATTAGTAGTTCACACAGTAACAGGTTTGTGTCAAAGAGCTGTCAATTTGGATATTAATTTGATACACACATTTTGCTTTTGTTTGATATAACTGGGGACACCTTGCTAGTTACTTATGGCGGACTTCTTTTTAAACAGTTTGGAATCATGAGTTTGTGCAGATCCAACTTAAGAACTATTGAATACCAGAAATTGCAATTCTTGCTGGAACGACTGTCATATAAAGATTAAATATGTTTTGACAGTTCAAAATATTAGTAACAAAACTATATTGACAAATGGGGACATTTCAATTCTAGGCCTCAGACTTAATAATGACATTGACTTAAATTTTTAATTGTTATCTTTTTTCTATCGTTAATTATTCAATGAATCTTCCTCATATTAGTAGTTCACACTGGAACAAGTTTGTTCCAAAGAGCTGTCAATTTGGACATTGATTTGATACACACACTTTTTTTTCATTTAATTGGGGACACAATGCTAGTTACATATCACGGACTATTCTTTGAACAGTTTGGAAACATGAGCTTATGCAGATCCAACTTTAGAACTATATGATATAAGAAGTAGCAATTCCTGCATGAACGTCTGTCATAATATAATTAAATATATTTTGACAGTTCAAAAGTAACAAAACTATACTGACAAATGGGGACATTTCAATTTCAGGCCTTAGGCTCATTGATGACACTGACTTAAAATTTAAATCTTAATCTTATTGCAATTGTTACTTATTCAATGAATCTATCTCATATAAGTGGTTCACACTGAAACAAGTTTGTTCCAAAAAGCTGTCAATTTGGATATTGATTTGATGCATAAACTTTGATTTTGTTTTATATAACTGGGGACACATTGCTGGTTACTGATCACAGACTATTTTTGAACAGTTTGGAAATATGAGTTTTTGCAGATCCAACTTAAGAACTATATAATACCAGAAGTTGCAATCCCTGCATGAATGTCTGTCATATACAAATTAAATATGTTTTTACAGTTCAAAATATTAGTAACAAAACTATATTGACAAATGGGGACATTTCACTTTTAATCGTCAGACATAATGATAACATTGACTTAAAATTTTAATTGTTATCTTATTTCTATCGTTAATTATTCGATGAATCTTCCTCATATTAGTAGTTCACACTGGAACAAGTTTGTTCTAAAGAGATGTCAATTTGGACATTGATTTGATACACACACTTTGTTGTTGTTTCATTTAATTGGGGACACAATGCTAGTTACAGATCACTGACTATTCTTTGAAAAGTTTGGAAATATGAGTTTATACAGATCCAATTTTAGTACTATATAATATCAGCAGTTGCAATTCCTGCATGAACGTCTGTCATATAAGAATTGAATATGTTTTGACAGTTCAAAATATTAGTAACACAACTATATTGACAAATGGGGATATTTCAATTTCAGGCCTCAGGCTCATTGATGACACTGGCTTAAAATTTAAATCGTAATCTTATTTCCATTTTTTAGTTATTCAATGAATCTTCCTTATATTAATAGTTCACACTGTAACAAGTTTGTTCCAAAGAGCTGTCAATTTTGATATTTATTTGATACACACACTTTGTTTTTGTTTCATATAACTGGGAACACATTGCTAGTTACTCATGGCAGACTATGTTTTGAACAGTTTGGGAAAATGAGTTTGTACAGATCCAACTTTAGAACTATATAATATCAGGGTTGTTCCAAAGAGCTGTCAATTTGGATATCGATTTGCTACACAAACTTTGTTTTTGTTTGATATAACTGAGGACACATTGCTGGTTACTGATCATGATCTATATTTGACACAGTTTGGAAATATGAGTTTGTGCAGATCTAACTTAAGAATTATATAATACCAGAAGTTGCAATCCCTGCATGAATGTCTGTCATATAAAATTAAATATGTTTGACAGTTCAAAATATTAGTAACAAAACTATATTGACAAATGGGGACATTTCAATTACAGGCCTCAGACTCAATGATGATACTGACTTAATATTTAAATCCTATCCTCATTTTTATCATTAATTATTCAATGAATATTCCTCATATTAGTAGTTCACACTGTAACAGGTTTGTTCCAAAGAGCTGTCAATTTGGATATTGATTTGATACACACTTTGTTTTTGTTTAATATAACTGGGGACTCATCTTGGACTATTTTTGAACTGTTTTGAAATATGAGTTTGAACAGATCCAACTTTAGACTTATAAAATATCAGAAGTTGCAATTCTTCCATGAACGTCCTCGTATTAGTAGTTCACACTGTAACAGGTCTTTTAAAAAAGAGCTGTCCATTTGGATATTGATTTGATACATACACTTTTTTTGTTTCCTATAAATGGGGACACATTGCTTGTTACAGATCACGGACTATTTTTGAACTGTTTTTGGAAATATAATGTTGTACAGATCCAACTTTAGAACTACGAGTATAAAATATCAGAAGCTGCAATTTCTGCATGAACGACTGTCATATAAGAATTAAATATGTTTTGAAAGTTCAAAATATTAGTAACAAAACTATATTGACAAACAGGGACATTTTAATTTCAGGCCTCAGACTCAATGATGACACGGACTTAGAAATTTAATTATAATCTGTTTTCTATCGTTAATAATTCAACGAATCTTCCTCATATTAGAAGTTCATACTGTTACAGGTTTGTTCCAAGGAGCTGTCAATTTGATACACACACTTTGTTTTTGTTTGATATAACTGGGGACACATTGCTAGTTACTCTTCGCAGACTTTCTTGAAAAGTTTGGAAATATGAGTTTCTGCAGATCCAACTTTAGAACTATAAAATATCAGAAGTTGCAGTTCCTGCATGAACGACTGTCATATAAGAATTATATATGTTTTGACAGTTCAAAATATTAGAAACAAAACTATATTGACAAATAGGGACATTTCAATTTCCGGCCTCAGACTCAATGATGACACAACCCTAAAATTTGAATTGTAATCTTATATCTATCTTTAATTATTCAACGAATCTTTCTCACGTAAGTAGTTCACACTGTAACATGTTTGTTCCAAGGAGCTGTCAATTTGGATATTGATTTGATACACACAATTTGTTTTTGTTTGATATAACTGGGGACGCATTGCTAGTTACTCATCGCAGACTTCTTTTTTGAACAGTTTGGAAATATGAGTTTGTGCAGATCCAACTTAAGAAATATTTAATATCAGAAATTGCAATTCTTGCTGGAACGACTGTCATATAAATATCAAATATGTTTTGACAGTTCAAAATATTAGTAACAAAACTATATTGACAAATGGGACATTTCAATTTTAGGCCTCAGACTTAATGATGACATTGACTTAGAATTTTAACTGTTATTTTATTTCTATCGTTATTTATTCAATGAATCTTCAATGAATCTTCCACATATCAGTAGTTCACACTGGAACATGTTTGGTCCAAAGAGCTGTCAATTTGGACATTGATTTGATACACCTACATTGTTTTTGTTTCATACAATTGGGGACACATTTCTAGTTACAGATCACGGACTATTTTTGAACAGTTTGTGAAATATGAGTTTGTGCAGATCCAACTTATGTTCTATGTTTTGTTGTACGTTACTTTATGTCCATTCTATTATTGCAATCATCTTGAAGGGGAAGAGAGAGCTAATTGCTTTGCTTAATTTGTCTTCCTGGTGTCTCGTGATGGTTGAGCAGCTCTTCCTCGCCACAGGGTTGTCTGCAGTTTGTGAATGTGGTATTTCCTGATCATACTCACTTACTATTGAAGAGTTTTTAAATATCAGAAGTTGCAATTCCTGCATGAACGACTGTCATATAAAATTAAATATGTTTTGACAGTTCATAATATAAGTAGCAAAACTATATTGACAAATGGGGACATTTTAATTTCAGGCCTCAGACTCAATGATGACATTGACTTAAATTTTAATATGTAGGTTAGTGCCTGGTGTTTGTATGAGGCTGGTCAATTGCCTGGTAAAGCTCATTTACTATAAGTTATACAACCTACGTCCTTCTAATCACATATTTAATAGTAAATGGAAATTTGAAAATTCCAACCTGATTATTATAATGCATCTATGGTGTTTACACCTTAGTGTTGATAACTTATGGTTCTAAATGCACTCCAAATTCTTGAACTTGAAATAGGAACATTTCTTATATGATTTTAATTTGTATTTGTTTTTTACCCAATTCTTGAATTTTAAAAGGACATTTTAAAAGGACATTGACGAGTCTTGTTTTTAAATGACCATATATTGACAAGATAACCGTCATCATTTAGTAAATAGAATCACTTTCACACAAAATCAATTGTCAATTTGAGTTGTGATTTGGCACTTACACTTTGTTTGGTTTAGGAATATCTAAATGAGGACACCATGCAGTATACATTAGGACGTATGGTATAGAAATAATCAAATAATTTTGACATATATTTTAGTGCTGATTAATGTCCCAAATTCTAGTATTTGCATAACTTGTATATCTACAATTAATAAGACAAAACTATTCTTTAAACATGAAATACATTAGTAAATTAGTTTGTTCACAAATGGGGACATCATTTCTGGCTTTATGTTGTGGAGATATAATTTTAATAGTAACCTATCCCAACTGAGAATCAAGCCCAAGTGGGTGGATATCTAGGTAAACAGTTCCACATTGCAGTAAAAACCAGCTTCTAAGGCATGACAGAGGAAGTGTGCTATACTTTACATAGACGTTACATTTGATATTATACATCTTGGTGTCATGAATAGTTAATGCCAAAGCATATTCTATTTCACATGTAATGCACATTGCTCCTTCTTTCAAAACGTTCTTGAACTTTGCAAAGTAAGTAAGCAGGCAAAGGTATCAGGAATCAATACAATCAAGTGCCACACCTGACCCAGAACATCATATATGAAAGTGACAAAACACAATAAAACATCACATACAAGAGAGCCAAAAGGTCAGCTCTTTCCCAGCAGGTGACCTCATCGTTGCAATAAACAGACAAGAAAGCATGACAATTACAAAACATAAATAGCAAAAATGATCCACAAAGGAAGCACAGCCTGGGAACAGTAAGTAAAATGCTTCTACTGGAGGGCTTAGACTAGTTTCACTTTGCCTGTTTGGGTTGAACTTTTTTATTTAAAAAAGTAATATGGATTTGATACAAAAACTTGTTTTCTATATGTTGTAATTTGAACTAATAAAATGGGAGTCATTCATTTTTATGATGTTTCGATTTAATGGGGAAAATGTAAGCTAGCGCATACAATACAGTTTTAATATGCAACTTCGCTTCTCTATTTAAGGTGACGAAGACCAATGTTCCCCTACAGTGCAACATATTACAACTGATGTAAAACGGACTACTGGCTGTCCTGTGGAGGCTGATAAGTCAAACAGAGCATTTGTTTATAGAGCTGATGCAATCTCCATGCCCTCCTCAGAAATTGATGACTCTGATAATGACCCTGACTATGTCCCAGACTCAGAAAGTGAAGAAAGGGATGAACCTGATTATGATTTTGACAGGTTGAAAGTTGGATCAGAGGTTATTGTTACTGATGCAACTGATTTCATATCTGCTGATACAGATCATTTAACCAAAGCCATCCATAGGCAAGAGAATGCCATTGAATATATAAAACCATCTGCTTGTGCTTTAGATTATAATGACTTGTCCCCAGTATAGTCTACCAACAATCCTAACAACAGAGTGGATTTGGCGATGCTAAATGTTCAACCACAGGCTTTTGACACAAAACTTGCAGATTTATCATCTACTGATTCATTGAATCAGGATTCTAATGATACTGCTTTGAGCAAGACTACTGATGCCAGTCTAGATAAAACAAGAAGTCGGCAAGAGAAGGTCACTCAATCAACAAAATCGTCTGCTGGTGCATTCAACCACGTATTTAAAGTAATACCTACCAACAATACTACAGACAGAGTGTATGACAAAAAGTTCTACTGTCTGTTTTGTAAGTCTGCCCAAAGCAAGTTGCCTCGCCATTTAATAAATAAACACCGTGGCGAAAAAGAAGTTCAGTTGTATATGCAGGAGAAAGACACATAATTAAAAAATGACATCATAAAGAAATTGAGAAACCTAGGAAATCATCAACATAATATGAAAGTGATTCGTGAGAACAAAGGCTCCTTGATGGTAAAATATAGACCTGCAGATGCAGATCAATCAGAAGAATACATTCCATGTGAATATTGTTATGGATACTATAAATCATCAGAGTTATGGAAGCATGTCAAGCGTTGTACATTAGCTACATGCAGTAGTTCCTTAAGGTCAAGAAGAGTTGTCCAATCCAGTCGCCTCCTCTTACCAGTTCCCCAGGAGGCATCAGAAGGACTCAAAGCTGTTCTTGCAACTCTCAGCTCAGATGATGTGTCAAGAATTGTGAAGAGTGATAGCCTGATTCTAAAACTTGGCGAGAAAATGTTTAAAAGACATGGCCATGATAAAGAGCAATACAGCATACTTCGCACGAGAATGAGAGAGCTCGCACGTTTATTAAGAAGTCTTCGCCACACTTCAGGAAAACCTAATGCTTCATTAGATGATTTTATCAATCCAAGCCAGTTCCAAGCTGTGTTAGAGGCAACAAAAGATATCACTGGATTTTCAAGCCAAGAAAACACTTTCAAAACCCCATCGTTGTCCCTAAAGATAGGACATGCACTGAAGAAATGTTGCAAAATAATGGAGGGAGAAGCACTGGAATCAGGAGATGAAGACAAACAAAGAAGATCAGCATCATTTCACCAGCTGATTGAAATGAATTGGGATGACGAAATATCAACACATGCACTCAGAACCATTGGGGAGAGGAAAAGGAATAAGATCAAGCTTTTACCCCTAACAAAAGATGTAAAACTGCTTAATGAGCATTTGAAGACAAAGGGGAAGGATGCTCATGACGCTCTCAATGCCAGCCATAACAACGCAACAGCTTGGATGGATTTAAGTCGCATAAGCTTAGCTCTTATAATTCTTTTTAACAGAAGGCGTCAAGGAGAGGTCTCTAAGATGACGATTTCAGACTTAAACCAGCAACACAGTGGGAATGAAGAGGATGTAGTCAATGCTTTATCATCGTTTGAAAAAACACTTTGCACTATATTCAGCAGAATTGAAATAATTGGAAAACGAGGGAGGACTGTTCCAGTCATTTTGACAGATGAAATTAAAACCTGGCTTAAACTCCTGGTACAAACAAGAACTGATGTTGGTGTGCATCCAGATAACAATTTCATCTTTCCCAGACTATGTTATGGATCACTGGGCCACATTAGGGGAAGTGATTGCCTCAGAAAATTTGGTGAAGATTGTGGAGCAGACCATCCAAATCTTTTGCGTTCGTAAAAATTACGATTTCAGATTGCCACCCTCTCACAAATACTGAACCTTAAAGATCATGAATTAGATCTACTGGCAGATTTCCTTGGTCATGACATTAGGGTTCATAGAGAGTTTTACCGTCTACCAGAACATACACTCCAAGTAGCGAAGGTGTCAAAGATTCTAATGGCCATGGAAAGTGGACAAATAACTAAACAAGCTGGAAAAACATTAGACGAGATCAATATTGATGCAGAAGAAGGTAAACTTATAAAATTGAAGAGTTGATTAATATGACGAACAAATGCCACAACCACATTGCAAACCAATGTATGACACTGTAAGGAAGAGTCCGTGAACATTTACAACCACATGCCATCAACAGGACAATTTAAGTAAAGCATTCACCTCTCAATCCCCAGCAAGACGATTGCAAACGCTTAAAAGTGCTTAAAACACTCCACAAAGACAACACAAGTAGCTCTCAT
The DNA here is from genome assembly GCA_964019695.1 of Loripinus fragilis. NCBI lineage: Eukaryota > Metazoa > Mollusca > Bivalvia > Lucinida > Lucinidae > Loripinus > Loripinus fragilis. The sequence continues at coordinate 41,728,590 of OZ026517.1, read as the reverse complement.
TAATAAAAGGATAAATATTTGCCAATGAATAAGCACAATAAAATAGACAGCATGTGGAGCCAACATAGGCCTACATTTAATTTTATTATTAGGCATATTTTGCAGTTATTTTGGCTGTTGTCAAAACAAAAACTTGTTCTGCTCATTAGCTCATGAAGTCTTCCTAGCTCACCAATGATTATCACATGAAAACAAATAAATCCAGTAAATACTTTGATGAAACAGAACTTAAAACATTTGTGAATTATAGAGTTGAAGCCAATAGCTTTTAATTTTCACGCCCACAACATGCAATAATGATATGTAGCTTCCACAAAAAGACGTAATTATGTGAATATTTATATTAAAAGGGAATTTTTTTATCTAAAATTTTTTGAGTCTTGATTTTCAAATGCTTTGGTGATTTTTCCCTTTCCTTTTTATTAATGTTTTGGGTTTGTTTTTTAATTTAAGTCACAGAAATGATCTTTCTTTTTTAAATCTGCAGAAATTGACATAGAAGAAGAATCTGATGTTGACAGTGATGCAGATGACCAGACTGAAGACCGCCCTCTGAGAGGTAATTCACATGCTTATCTTTGTTATATTTCTTATTAAAAGACAATAATAACACTCTAGTATACTGTTTCCAATGTGAAAAATTTTCAACACTCTTGACAATTAAAGTAAGTAAGGGTGCAAAGATCAGGAATCGATACAATCAAGGTCCACACCTGACCCAGGATACCAATGGGAAAGTGCCAAACTCACAGCAGACACCACAACCAAGAGCCAAGCGGTCAGCCCTTTCCCAGCAGGTGACCACAAAGCACATATAAACAGACGCGCACAAAGACATAGCAAACACAAGACAGAACAAAAACATTAAAGATCCACAAAAGAAGTACCGCCTTGGAACGGTCAGTAAAATATTTTACTGGAGGGCTTTAAATCAATAGATTCCATATATTCTCTTAGATCAGTATTAAAATTGTTAAACGACGACTAGGAAAATGTTTATAGGAAAAAAATAACAATGTCATATATGCGTTGTCACGGTGCCATTAACGACTTGATTCATTTATTCCAGAGGTTCCAACAACATGCACATACCCAGCAGAGGTTCCATCTACAAGCACATCCACAGAGGTTAATACCAATCAACAAATGGCACAACGAATGGCACGTAGAGGTAAGGGTACAGACTGTAGATATATTTGTAAAAGATAGAGACAACAAACATGCATTTGTTCTTCAGATTCCTATTTGAAAGACTGGTTTTGTCATTGTTTTGCTCAAAGTGTGGAAATCTATTCTGTTATGCTAGAGGGACTTATAAATTGAAACTGAGCAAACTCTTTAATTTATTCTAAAATCAAGCGATTGTTCAAAGGTTGTTGGTAATTTTAATACTGAAAGAGCATCATTTAAGTTGGAAATAAATGAATGTAAACGTAGTAAATATCAAGCAGTTTTCTTTCTTATTTACCCCTCATATTAAATATACTTAATTAACTAGGTCCCTAATAATACCCAAATGAGATATCTTTTATGGATGATAATAGAAATAAGTATATTGTAGATAAATAGGCCAAACAAGTCCAAAAAGACGATAAACATTTTTTTATCTTTACATTTATTTGGTAGATGTTTTGAAATTTCCTTAAAATATCATGAAGCGTCTCTTTCGAAATGTAGAAATTGTTGTTATCTTTGTAGTTGTGAAGAAAAAAACAATAAAGCGACCATGGTCAGAAGTGGAAAAAAGTATCGTTTTGGAGTACTTTCAGCAATCCATTCTAAGAAATGACGTTCCAGGAAAAAGAGAAATTGAAAAATGTATGAAGCTTCATCCAGTGCTCCAAAGCAGAACGTGGAGGAACATAAAAGACTGTGTCAGAAACAGAGTGACTTCGAGGAAAGGAAAAAAATCCTTTGTATTTTGCTAGCTGTAAATTCAGTTTTGCAGCTGAAAAACAAAAAATGTCTTCAGCAAATCAAACAGATAACTAGATATAAGTCAACAAATGTGTGTTTAGATGATTTTGAATTTGCCTGCATGAACATTTTTATATATGAGCCGTGGCATGAGATTTCCAACAATGTGGTGTGTGTGACCAGCAAAGGCTCAGACCAGCCTGTGCATACGCGCAGTCTGATCAGAGCCTTTGCTAGACGCTTAAATAGTCTATGACTGTTTACCTACTGACTGTACATCATTTGGAGCGTCAAAGCTTAAAGGGGCTGCACTTGTCAAAATGCTACATTGTTGGAAATCTCATACCGCGGCTCATATTGTAATTTCTTTCTGTAGTTTGTTCATGGAGTTTGAAATAACCTCTAAATTTACTTGATAAGTATATCTTCACTTGAAATGATTTGATTTGCTTATAATATGCAGGCAGTAAAATTCTAAAAATGAATTTACAGTTGATTATATAAATGCACTCTCATAAATGTTCATCAGCCTTTAAAATATGATACATGTAAAATACAACGAATGCGCTCAGTGACTGCAACCTGTTAGCAATCTAAATTGTCTATGACATTATGGATATCTAATGTGTTAGTAAAACGCGTTAAACGAACAAAAGTTAAAGAAGGTAACTCATTCATTCTGATAGCAGTTCCATGGTTCCATAAGATATGACAAATAGACATGGGTAGTATTTGAGATCAACTTCGTCCCTAAATGTGTTGTACAAGCTAAGTAGGCTTATATTAAACCTTACAAAAGTCATGAGTTGATATAATGTTTGCAAATATGTCATACTAATTCAGAGAGTAAATGTTTGAAAAAAAACCCCACCTAATCAGGGTATACCATGTTACTTAATGAAATATAAAAAGGAGACAATGGTAATATGCATTCTATTGTGTCACCTGCTAACTCACCTGCTGTAAGCTGAGGAGACCGTTGGATTTAAACTATCTAGCAATATGTTAGTCATTCTGTATATCATCTGATACACTTTTTTTAAGCTTCCACTGTATGTTGTTGCTTCACCGAGTAGCATATGAAATTGAATTCTTGCTGTGCTATATTTGGTCTTGAAATCATTGTATTGATGTGAGGAGGCGATTGCTTTACTTTGAATGCGCCATAGTGAGTTTATTTTTTGTGTGACTTGATTCAACAACAACAACAACAACAACAACAACAACAACAGGATCTAGATTGAGGATTTTCCTGAAAATGAATTTTCCAAAGGCTTAGGCTGCTGTACATTTTATGGCAGTGGTTCCTCGTTGTTTATTTTTTCTTCTATTGTTTAATGTGGGTACATAAGGTCCTTGTTTTATTGTGCAGTACTTTGTGTCGTTTCTTGCTTAGTAATCATCTTGGTGACGATAAGAAAGCTGGTAACTGTACTTTAATTGCCTTTTGATGCCATGAGAAGGTTAGTGTTCTGTTATCTTCCATATGGTGTCTTGGATGGGTCTGCAGTTCGTGATTGTGGGATTTGCTTATTTATTAACTTACCTTTCAATGCATTGACTTCCCACCTTGTGAACAACAATCTTATGGTGTTGACAGGTTCGACTATTAGAATGTCAAGGCCACCCTTCAATTACTTTACCAGTGGTGGCAATTTGATTAAAATGTACCCAGAAAATTTGCGCCTAATTTTTTTAAAGAGCAACTGTTTAACCTGGTTGCTTAATTTCAATTCAAAGTTGGTTAAAATGTCTAAGTCCCCATTTATAGTGTAAACCTATGATGGATGTAATTGTATGTCCCCAATACTAATGTAAAATTAATGATGGGTGTGTGTCCCCAGTTGTATTATAAAGATTCACAACTGATTCAAGATTTTGAATAAATTCACAAAACGTATACCATTGTTGACTGTTTCATATAATTTTCTGTTAAAACAAGAGAGCATTTAAACAACTTGTGCATTTGATTGCCATTAATGTCTCCCGAGGAGGTCACAAACTTGAAGAAGCATTTAATAAACTACTTCTTATTACTTTAAATAGACAGATAGCCAAAGTGTTTAGGTCTGGCGTGAATCCGAACTTTCCAGTTAGTCTGGTAACAAAATCGGCCATCAAATTATGCTAAAAACAAGAAGGTGACAATATCAGAACAGATAAAGGAAAAGTGCCATAATTGGTGTATATTAAGATTTAAACATTTTTTTAATTGATGAGAATAGCTAGGTATCTTATGGGAGAAACAAAGTTGAATACGAGTCCGAATTTGTATTACAAACATTTACATTTTTGAAATTGGTTAAGTCTGGTCAGGGTCTTTGCAGTTTTCATAGAACATCAGTAGCGAGAAAACATATCGCTTAACAAATCAAAGCAGCACCATCAGCAAACAAGGTTAACACACAAAACTATTAAAACCAAAACGTAAGTGCGGCTTTGAAATGTCTAGAGTTTGTGGTCGACCACAGTCACCCTTGGTTCTTTGGATCAGTAAGACAGTAAGTTGTTCAATCAATATTTTAAACAGTGATCGGCTTATGCGCCTGATGCTCGTGCAGGAAGAATAATTGAATATCTGTTCCTGCATCAGTAAGACTTACAATTTTGTATTTTGTTGAATCTGATCCTGGTGTTAATTGTATGCAGTTTAAGGGTGCCTGAAAAAACTATGTTAGTGTGAAATGAGTTAGGTTTGTGATGAGAGCATTAAAATACATTTATATATGGCATAAACCAATGTCTCCAATTATAGTGTAAAATATATTAGTGTACGTATGTCCTCATTGATAAAGTAAAAAATAGTGTTAGTGTGTGTCCCCAATGTTAAAGTAAAAAATAAAGTGTAAGTGTGTGTCCCCAATGATAAAGTATAAAATAGTATTTGTGTGTGTCCCCAATGATAAAGTAAGAAATAATGTTAGTGTGTGTCCCCAGTTGTATTGTAAAAATCAACATCATCTAAATAAAGCTTTTCAATGAATAACACTATATCTATGCCATCTTAAACCTTTTTAAAACAATTTTATATTGTGCGCAGGTAGATAGGAGTAAAGATTAAGAAGTCCCCATTTATGGTGTTTTCAGCTAATGACCCCGTTTGACACCTTACACATGTATGCGTGTGTGTGTGTGTGTGTGTGTGTGTGAAAGAGAGAGTGACACTTCATTTCAGAGGTCTCAGTTCATACGAGCACTCATATTTCACACTTCATAGTTTTCTAAACTAGACGTTATTTAATGTATGGAAGACAACAGAAAGTGATATTTCAAAATTCACAGTTCATACTTTATAGTTTACACTTCACTGTCCACAGTTCACATTTTATACTTCACACTTCATAGTTCTGACTTAACATGTCGACTTTATACTTCACACTTTATCAAACGTACCATAGCAAAAACACTCAATATGTTAATCAGTAATATGCCACAGTCACGCGTTTAAAGATTGGAGACTGTGAGGTGTGAAACGTGAAGAGTAGAGCCAGAACAATGAAGTATGAACAATGAAGTGTGAAGTATGATGTCCGAATTATGAAGTGAGAAGTATGACGTCTGAAGAGTAATGTTTGAAGGGTAAACTTTGAAGTATGAAGTGAGAAGCGTTAAGTATGAACCATGGAGTATGAACTGTGAATTGCCACTTTCCGTTGTCTTCCATTAATTAAATTAAGTTTTTGTTTCAAAGTGTGAAGTCACCACTGGTCTTTCATACCAGCGGTTTATCTCCTTGGTCTGTGAGCCTTTTCCGAATCATATCTCAAGTACCATTTGTAATTATAGCATGCAACTTCATAGGCCTGTGCGTCATATAAAGGCAAGGTATCTCTAACAAGAAAGGTGCCTCAGTTTTTGAAATATCTCTCTTGGTCTCAGAATTACCATTTGGAACTACGTCATGAAACTTCACAGGTGGCTGCCACACATGGAAGTGCAGTCTGCGATGGATCTTTAGAGACTCTAACTCCTGTGGTTTCACTTTTGGAAGACAGGCACATTATGAAACGTCATCATAAATATGACATCATGTATGAAAATGTATGACGTCAAAGTGCAAAAATTATTTTAAGCTTTAAAATTGTATACAAAAAATATCATCTACATATCTTTTCACTGTAGCCAAACATTTTTTTTAATTTTGTCTGGGACTGGAACTTTTTCAAAACGATTCTTAATGAAAAGTATTTTTCAGACATCACACTTCCGGCATTATGACGTCAATTTCGAAGCAAATGACGTCACATTCTTGTTTGGCTATTGTTAGTTTGCACATTACGCCAATCCTTAGCCCTGGGCACTTGAAATACTTTCTTTAGTTTCATTCGCCAAAATGTTCTTCTAAGCCATTTTCTAGGTGTAAACTATGATGGAAACCCAATTTTATTAGAAACTGCCAAATCGGACAAGAAAGGACCAGAAAGTTAAGTTTGTCTTTCTTTAATTCTCGAGAGCATAAAATGCATAAAATTAAACGATTTTTTTCGCTAAATATCAAACGTGCGGTGAAAATTTCAGCAGATACACTCGTGCTACGCACTCATGATAATATAGATTTTTCACCGCACTTAACGAAATATATTTAGCATTAATCATTTATTCACAGTAAAGAAACTCTCTCTCTCTCTCTCTCTCTCTCTCTCTCTCTCTCTCTCTCTCTATATATATATATATATATATATATATATATATATATATATAAATGATTATATTTACTGCGTTTATATTCGGTCAGACGCTTAACAGTCAGAATATTAAAACGATATGCAAAAGGCTCTGATCAGACTGCGCGTATGCGCAGGCTGATATGAGGCTTTGCTGGTCGCACATACCACTTTGTTGGAAATCTCATGCTGTGGCTCATCTTTTTTTAATCTGCTTTTATCTCCTGTACATTCTTTTTAACACTTTTATCTTTTATTCAGTTCTTTTTTCGAACACTTTTTGTACCGTGGCTTTAAGACACAATCCACCTGCATGTAATCCTCGCGAGGGGGTGTTACAGTACATAAAGAAAGAAAGAAAGACAAGACAAATTCGACGAATTTATATCCCCCGACGAAGGGTTATTTGAGAGTAACATGTAAATCACAAAACATAAATCCCATTTATCTAACCCTTTGTTCACCTTCATGATTATTCAGATCATAACAAACGCCTGTCAAGTATGTTTTAGTGCTTAGTTTAATGAAAAATATACTTACATCTGCACAATTTCAATATCTGACCTTTAAACCCAACCCCAGAGGTCAAGGGTGTATGTAAATTCAAAGTGTTACTTTGCATGTAGATCTTCACTTCTTCCACTTTAATTTAATATGCAACATGACCACTTTTAGAAAAGAAAAAGAAAATGACCTTTTGACCCCACCCCAGAGGTCATTGGTGTGTGTAGTGATAGCATGTTTGCTTTCATGGTGCTCTGTGCTCATTTGCCTTTAATCTGATATGAAACATGACTTCTTTTAGAAAAAGATATAGTTTGACCTTTTGACCCCACCCATTTGGTCGAGGGTGTGTCTGTGGGCAAAATATTTGCTACCATGTTGCTGCCAGCGTCGAGAGCTTTAATTTGATATGCAACATGACTACTTTCAAAAAAATAAATAGTTTGACTTTTCGACCCTGTAGTATTATTCCATTCTATTCAATAGTAGATCGGTGATCTATCTTGGCATTGCATTGTTTACTATTTCGGATACCTTTGGGTTTTATCTGTCTCTTAAAAAAATGTCGTAGTAAAATCGTAGACCACGATGTTGTTTTGTCTCATTTCTAAAGTTAAATCAGTGCTTAAATGCGGGTTAGATATGGAAAAACACTACATTTGGCGACGAGATAAACTTTGTTAAATCAGTAAAATGGCCGAAGGAGGAAGATTCCTGTCGGATTTACCCAAAATACCGAACTTTGATTCGTCGGGTGACATCAGCAGTTTTGGAATTCGTTGGACACGTTGGTTGCGCTCGTTCGAAATGTATGCCACAGGACAAGGTTTTCGCGATGATTAACAAAAGAAAGCTCTCTTGCTACATTGTGCAGGCTTGTCAGTTCAGGATATCTTCTATACAATGACAATAAATGATCCGGGGGGAAGGAGAAACGGTGTATACAGTTTTGGTAGCACAATTGAACAATCACTTCCTGCCAAAAGTAAACAAAACATATGAACGTTCTCTTTTTAGAGCTATGAGCCAATCTCAATCAGAAACAGTAGATCAATTTATTACGCGCCTTAGACAAAGGGCATTTTACGAGGGTCATCCAATAAGTTCTGACAATGGTCTCGTATCTCAGAAACTGTTATTGTAATCAGTTATATATTACCCATTGCATGTGGCTGTGGATTTTGCCTATTCATGTTTGAAATTTGGAGTTTTTATCACGACCTGATCTTATGCTATACAAATTTGTAGACAGCACTGTGAGAGTCCATGGCCACGAAAAATCACGTTTTTATCTAATTTCTGCTCGGGGAAGAGTTAGATAAAGATGCTGCGTGTTTCTTTGGAAAGTTATATTAGTGGTTGGTGATGTCTGAATACACAATTTACCCATAAAAGCATATGCCACAATGACATTAACCTAGTTGCTTTGAACGTTCTTGGTTGCTAGGCAACAACAGAAAACTACATTTTTGCCTCACTTTAAGCGTTAATTATAAAATAGTACATTTGAACCTTTAATAAAAGCCATTACGATCAATTTGCATATTAATAGATACATGTTTCGATCGATCTGTTCTATAGTCTTCATAACCCATAGAAAATATTATCTTTCAATAAATGCTATATATCAAATATAATACACTATTAGTACAAACCATTTCTAAGTAAAATATTTCTTGAAAAATCAGTGATATGTCATAAACAAAACCCTGCTTACACCACAGTCACAAGCTAAACCATTATCCATGACGTTCAGAATCAACATACATAATGTCTTTATTTATCTACATACAAAGTTTTTAAAAGGAAATTGTAATTTCTTAGAAATTTGGGCTTGTATACCATATACAGTGTCCCGTCCATGGTCATTTACCTAGTGTTCTTTAATGGCCTAGCAACCATTGAGATTGCAACATGGAAACTATTTGATCAGGTGATTCAATTCACTATATTCTAAATAATATGTGAAAATAATTGAAACAGGTCCTAGATAAATAGGTTTTGTTTTATGGGGTCATTGTCATTTACAATAAGTTCTGACAATGACCCCATAAAACAAAACCTATTTATCTAGGACCTGTCACAAGACATCAGGAAGACAATTTAAGCAAAGCAACTATCATTCTCTTCCTCGTCATGGTGTTAACAAAAATAGACTGTAAGTGTTCTGTTGCTCTTCATCACGATGCCGTGGGTTTATCTGCAGTAGTGAGTGTGGCTTTTCCTGTTTATACTCATTTACTTTTTGCTTATTTAGTGTGCAGCTATTATAACAATAGCACTATTTTGAACTAGTTTCAAGCTTTTAAACGAGAAATGAGTTTTGAGAATCGACAAGTAGCTTTGATTTAACTGTCGTCATAATGTCCATTCTTACTAGAAATACCCATAAAATGTGTTACACTTTCTATATATCAAAAGTAAAGGCATTTAAATTCCTTAGTACCCAATGTTCGAATAAGACCAGTCTTGCGTACCCAGGACAACCTCTCATGGGCGTCAAATTGCTTTGTGGGACCGCCTTTAATAGGTAAAAGTATTGCCCTGAAAATAACCCCATTTGAGCTTTGTGTAATTGCGTGGTTTCCATGGCAACAAACAATGCCTTTCAAAAACAGTTGGGTATGCCCCTACAATTTACTTATATCTCAGCAGAAACTCATCCTAAAGTACTAACCTGATATAAAAACAAAAGTAAGACAAAGCAGCTTCATTCTGCGTTAAAGTATGCTAATGATCAAATTTGCATATTCATGAAAATTAATGAATACATTAGAAAATCGTAAAAAAAAGAAAAAAAAAGTGTACCCACAAAATACTTACAACTCAGCTGCGAATTATTTTAGACAACCACTCTTGGTACCAAATTACGACAAAGCACTTCACTTTTACCAAATCCTTTTAATATTTTTTTTAACATTCTCACTAATATATATTATTCAAAATATAAGTAATAAGAGAAATTTTTGGAAAAAAATTAAAGTGGTGTACTTATAAAATTACGCATATACCAGTTGCTAATTATCCTAAATATTCTCAAATTAAAGCCTAGAACTATTTTTAATCTTTCTGTTGTCTTCTTTCTTTTTTACTGTTTTCGCATATATTCATAAGTATGCAAATGAGATAATTTGTATATTCATCATTTGGTCAATGAGCTTTATCTCAACTTTTCTTTGGTACCATGTTTGGTAGTCCAGGATATATGGCAGCTGAAAGATATGTTATTTTGTAGGTCAAACCACTTTAGTTTTTTGCTATTTTTGACTTATTCTTTTTATGTGTTCTTTAATATTTGTGAATATGAAAATTCGATATGTCGAATACATATAATCATAGGGTCGTATACCTGTATCTCAAGCATTACTTGGTACCAAGTTTTGTAGTCTAGGATAGTAAGCAGCTGGCGTAGAGGTAATTTGGTAGAGATCCCACCATAATTAATCTACCAATTTTGTCTTATTTCTTATGTTTACATTAATATTTATGGGTATTAAAATTAGATCATTTGTATATTTAATCATTTTCATCAAATGAAAATGTCTCAACGTTTATTAAGTACCTAGTTTTGAAGTTAATCGTAGTAAGCAGCTGACTTATTGGTTATTTTGAACGTAAATCACCTTATTTTTCTACAAATTTCCTCTTTATTCTTAAGTTTTCACTAATATTCATGAATATTCAAATTAGATAAATCGTAAATTTAATCCATTTGGTCAAAATGCAATGTCTCAACTTGAATTTGGTACCAAGTTTTGCAGTCTACGATAGTTGGTAGTACACATAAAGGTAATTTTGTAGCTATAACCCCTTGATTTTTCTACCTATTTTCTCTTATTTCTTATGCTTTCATTCATATTCATGAATATTCAAATAAGAAAATTCGTTTATTCTATCATTTTGATCGAATGGCTAAGTCTCAACTTTTATTTGATACCAAGTTTTGTAAGATAGGATACTTATCAGCTAGCGTCGTGTTAATTTTGTAGGTATACCACCTTAATTTTTCTACCGATTTTGTCTTGTATCTTGTGTTTACATTAATATTCATGAATATTTAAATCAGATAATTCGTATATTCAATCATTTATGTCAAATGGCTATGTCTCATCTTTTATTGGGTACCAATTTTTATAGTCTGTGATAGTTAGCAGCTGGAGTACATATAATTTTGTAGGTATACCCCCTTAATATTTCTACCAATTTAGTCTTATTTATTATGTTTACTTTAATATTCATGAATATTTAAATAAGATAATTCGCATATTTAACGATTTTGGTTAAATGGCTTTGTCTCAAATTTACTTGGTACCAAAATTTATAGTACAGTCTAATAAACAGCAGACATATAGGGTATTTTGTAGGTATACCACCTTCATTTTTCTACCAATTTTCTCTTATTTTCAATTTTTACATTAATATTCATGACTATTCAAATTAGATAATTCGTATATTTAATCATTTTGGTCAAAATACAATGCATCAACTTTAATTTGGTACAAAGTTTTGTAGTCTACGATTGTTAGCAATAGATATATTCGTAATTTTGAAGGTATACCACCTTAATATTTATACCAATTTTCTCTTATCTCTTTTGCTTTCATTAATATTCATGAATATCTAAATTAGATAATTCGTATATTTCATCATTTTGATCAAATGGCTATGTCTCATCTTTTATTTGGTACCAGATTTTGTAAGATAGGGTAGTTAGCAGCTGGCGTCCTGGTAATTTGAAGGTATACCACCTTTATTTTTCTGCAAATTTTGTCTTATGTTTACATTAATATTCATGAATATTTAAATTAGATAATTCGCATATTAAATAATTTTGGTTAAATGGCTTTGTCTCAACTTTTATTTGGTACCAAACTTTATAGTACACTCTAAAAACAGCAGACATATAGGGCATTTTGTAGATATACCACCTTCATTTTTCTACCAATTTTCTCTTATTTCTAATTTTTACATTAATATTCATGACTATTCAAATTAGATAATTCGTATATTTAATCATTTTGGTCAAAATACAATGCATCAACTTTAATTTGGTACAAAGTTTTGTAGTCTACGATTGTTAGCAGTAGATATATTTGTAATTTTGAAGGTATACCACCTTAATTTTTATACCAATTTTCTCTTATCTCTTTTGCTTTCATTAATTTCATGATATTTAAATTAGATAATTCGTATATTTCATCATTTTGATCAAATGGCTATGTCTCATCTTTTATTTGGTACCAGGTTTTGTATGATAGGATAGTTAGCAGCTAGCGTCCTGGTAATTTTGAAAGTATACCACCTTTATTTTTCTAAAAACTTCGATTATGTCTTATGTTTAAATAAATATTCTTGAATATTTATAATAAATAATTCCCATATTTAATCATTTTGGTCAAAAGGTAATGTCTCAACTTTTATTTGGTACCAAGTTATATAGTCTGGGCTAGTAAGCAGCAGACGTATAGGACATTTTGTAGGTATTCCCCCTTAATTTTTCTACCAATTTTGTCTTATTTCTTACGTTTACAATAATGTTTATGAAAACTTAAATTAGACAATTCGTATATTTGATTATTTTAGTCAAATGGCATTGTCTCAACTTTTATTCGGTACCAAATCTTGTAGGATAAGATAGTTAGCAGCTGGTGTAGAGGTAATTTTGTAGGTATCTCACTTATTTTTTCGATCAATTTTCTCTTATTTCTCTTATTTCGTATGTTTTCATTAATATTCATGAGTATGCAAATTAGTAATTCGTATATCTATTCAGTTGCTCATTTTGCCAATGTCTCAACTTTAATTTGGTACCACGATTCTTAGTCTAGAATAATAAAGTGCGACATATAGGTAATTTTGTAGGTGACACCCATTAATTTATTCTACCTTATGTTTTCATTAATATTTTTTTAAAATGCAAATTAGATAATATCAATATCTAATAAGAGCGTCATATTGCTGTTTCTAAAATTCTATTTATATATTTAAGAAAGAAAGACTAGATATTTCAAACTGATATACTTTTGTGTGAGTAAAATTTATAAAAAAAAGCAGAGAAGCAATATTTCAAGGAGGTACTTAACGACGCTCAGCTATGCTGGTTTTACATTATTTCTAGAACCAGAGTTACCTACCCATTTTATAAATGACGATACTCGACTTTAGCGTACGATCCTCACAAATTGATAGTACAGATATATTTATGTTTAATTGAGGCATGCATCATCAATTAGGACGATAATGCAGTTTTCTCCAAACGTAAATCAGCGAGTCTCTTATGCTCGTATCAAGAGTATTGGAAAAATGCATTAAAACGCTGTTTTTTTCCACACAGGGGTGGCAACTTTAGAAGCAAATTTCTGAGTCGTCAAGCATATCAGGATGCGGCAAATCATGTTTATGAAGAGCGAGAAGACAATTGTTTTAGAAATTATGAAGTTTTGTGGGTTTTGATTAAATATAACGGTATTATAAGGAATGATATAGAGAAAAATGTCAAATTTTAAAGGGTAGTAAGAGTTATCCCCCCAAAATACTATGTTTAAATTTATAAAAATCAATAAATTTCATACAAATATAAATGACAGTAAACTTACTTTTAGAAAACAAAATAATTTGCGAAAAAGTACGTCTTTTTGTCAATACAAAATCAGTTTAAAAACCGTGCTTTACTTTTCCGTTTTTTGCAAACATTGAGTTATCTCCCCATTTTTAGTACGATGCTACCTTTTTTTAAGCGTACGACCTCGAAGCATTGCTTCGAGGTACGACCCACTCAGAAATAAAGTAGAGCCATTTATCTTGAATTTAAGACCTGTTTCATTCTTTATGATTATGAGGTAAGTTTTTTCGAAAATTTGAATTTCAGCAACGCGCCTAAGTATTCATTTCGTGTCTATGGAGCTAATTTTAGCCCCGTGGAATGCTCTATACCATTTTCCGCCAGGACTTTGCCCCCCTGGGGAAGTAACCACAGATCACAATCTAAGTGCGTATTCTATAAAATACTTCTGGTACGCCAATGATACATGTAAATGTTGTTATTGAATTGTATCCAGGCTACACTCTTTTTGCTCTTTAGCGTATATGCAATGCAGTGTCGACTTAGGCTCAAAATTTGCTGGTTTTATTCTATCAGATTACTTTTTCAAATAATTCTTTATTCATTGATATTAACATTATATCATTATTGCACTAACGTTTCACACTCTTGCTATTAGCACGCTATAACTGTTAATCCTTAATGCTCTCAAAGGGATATTTCAGTACGGAAATGACGTGTATAATCCGATAATATAGGTCTATATATAATTTTCACCATGAATATACGTAGAAAAAGTACCTAATGATCAAGTAATTTTTTTGTTTAATTCATATTTTGCTAAAATAGCATATTCTTAAAGGATTTTCAAAATTCGCCAAAAAGTAACATAAAAGCAACTTTAAACCCAAAAATAAAAAATCCGACCCAATTTTTTTTCTGGGACTTTTTTTTTACAATAGCAGTAGTAATGGGAGGCACTCTGGGGCATTTTTTTAAGCCTGAAAAGAACTTAGAATATTTCAGGCTAAAAAAATGCCCCAGAGATGCCGTCCCTGGTAAGCTTGAGTGACTAGCTGTGAATAACTTAGTTTATTTTTAGGGCTATTTTGGCTGGGTCTATGATTGTGATAGTTTCCTGGTCTGATTTACTGGTTGGGTTGTGATTGTGATAGTTTCCTGGTCTGATTTACTGGTTGGGTTGTGATTATGATAGTTTCCTGGGCTATTGGGAAATAACTTAGTCATTTTTGAGGGGGATAAAGGTTCTGCTGTGGTGATATATAAAATAACTTAGTTAAATTCAGCTTTGAAGATAACTTAGTCATTTTAGGGGGTATAGTATGTGGTGATATATGGTGTGTGTAATAGTCAAGGCTACTAAGTACCATGCGTCTTAGAGTCTCTTGGTCAATCAAGGCCTCAACTCCTAGAGGCATTACTCTGTAGCGTTAACTAGTGTTTAGCTAGCCGTCTCAAGCTTACTACTACGGATTTTTTTTAATGAAAAGAACAACAAAGACTGGTGAACATTTCTATAACTTTATTGCCCCGCTAACTTTAACTGAATACAATTATAGAGGATTAGGGCCGTCCCTCTGTTCATTGTGTACAATAATTTCCCTTAACATATTTACAACATATTATACGTAGGATACTTCTGTGAAAGGTGATGTGAACAATTATGACATTTGCAAGTCTGTATTCTGTGTTTGAATAAAAAGTCAGGAGGAGTCATGCGCCTCATTCCATTCTGGGATAGGATGACTCTGGCATAGTTATAGCTAAACCACATCCCGATATCTCTGTCAACTGGTATAAATCATCTCCAGTTCCATATAGTTCTTGATGAATGGCTGTGTTTAGATCTAGTCCTTTGTTGAGCTGGTGAATGATGTAGATACACCACATGCCACATACTTTGCTCCATGGACTCTGTAAACATTCTTTGTTATGGATCCATCTTGAAGAGTTTCTTTGAATAAATGGTAGAACATATTGCTCTTCTGGTGGTCTTCCATATGAATCGAAGTAGATAACTGGATCTCTTCTGGAGTAAATAGCCACCCAATGTTCTCCTGGATCTGTGGATATATCTGTATTCACAATGTAAGCCTTCATATCCAGTGGTTTCTTCTCCGGTAGTAAATCCTTGGCACATACTTCTCCTTTCACAGGTATATTGTTTATGACTTTGATAAGTTCAACAGTGTTCATTTTTATTCTGTTTCTGGGCTCTTCTCATTTTCTTCAGGTTCCTTTTCTTCATAGGATTCTATGAGTTTCTTGGCCCAGTACGTCTTCCACTGTTCTGTTAAGTCACTTTGATTTTTCTTGAAGTTCTGCCAGTTTTTATAGGCTTCTTGATTTTCTTCTAGCGTCAGGTGATTGATCCCTGTTGTAAAGTCCATAGGGTGTCGCAAACTGTCGCCATACAGATAGTTCCATATTCTATTGTCAAAGTCTTTCATCACATCGTAGATGTTTAGACCCTCTAAGGCTGGATCATGACACCCATAATCTTCAATCCATTCTCTTGGAGAAGTCCATAGACAGATATCGTGGTATTTCTGACTTGGGTGGTTCATTTTGCATCCATGACATTCATGCTTTGCACAATCTCCAACTGCCATCTTTAGACAAGTCAATATAGCTTGTTTTAGAAGAGTCTTCATAAGACAATCAATATCCTCATTGTCTTCTACTTCTTTCTGTAAGGTACTCTTCTCATCTGATGGCTGGACTGTTGCACTGTATGCATCTGTTTGGTACATCAAGTCCTGTTCAATGAAGTATCCTGCATTCATCTTTAGTAATCTGTGGTAACTTCTCTAAGTCTGTTGATTTCTATCAGGTTGTCAAACTCTGCATACACAAGCACGTTGATCGTCTTGTCAAGTGATGTTGCAAACTGAAGCTCCAATCTGAGGTTCCCAGTTTTTATAGGGTGCAAATGAGACTGATCAGCTGCTTGATCTGGTGTCAAATCATATCCCCAAAAGCAGTAACCTCCTTTGTAATCTTCATAATAAATGTTGCAATTTTTGACCTGATTCTGACTTGCTAATGCTTGGTAAACAGATAGGAAAGTCCTGAGATACTGATCATTTCCATAGACACTATGTCCATCACAAGTGACATCCATTTTACTTAGATTGAAATGTTGGAAAAAGAAAGGATTAGTTTCCAAAGTCCCATTAAATGCCTCATTCGTTACTAAACCAATAAAAAATCGTTTTGGAAGTTGACCTGTGAGAATATGGTCTTCAATTTTAGATCTTGTGCCACTACTGATTGTAAAAGTTTGACTTCAACTCTTCTGATTGGAAATTTAGCATTATGATGAGCAATAGTTTGATTTAGCTCATTGCTTATGGCAGGTAGAAGCTGTACATTTCGTACTCTCAAGATAGCGGTATCAATTTTGATTTTTGCAGGAGAATTATCACTCATCAAACAAAACTGAGGAGATGATCGATTAAGTCTAAGTTTGAATTCTAAGCCATTAGGTAAATACTTCTCTTGCATAGCAAGATCCAAATGTAATTTACCCTGAAGCTCCACGGATTTGCTTTTTGCTACGTGTTTGCCAGGATCAGTGATACATTTATTTGTTATATCTTCAAACGCTCCAGGTTCATCCTCAGACCAAAATTCTGCTGCTTTCAGTTGATTATCTTTGACATCAGAACCATAAGAAAACACATTTTCAAGGTATGCTCTGTATGGATACGTGTCTGAATTATTCGTGATCAATTTATTGTTGCTATACAAATCGATGCCACTGAACATACTGTGAAAAAAGTTGTTAATTGGAAATACTTTTGCACCAGTGTCAAGATCTTCACTCGTTTGCTGTAAGATTCTTAATTTGATATACAGATAGGCTTGAGACAAATCAGTGTAAAACTCGGTGTGAGGTGGAATTAGAAATTCAATGGGTGAATGATGACTATCGAGAGAAGCGATGGGATGATAATCATTCCACTGAGTGCCTTGCATGGTAATCATGGTGGGTGGAATGGACTCCATATCCAATTCCGTTTTAGTGCAATCGCAAGAACCTTGTTGGATCATTTTTCGTCAAATATATCTTTTGCAAATACCAGACGTTTAATTGGATTAAACTTTTTTGCTTTGTGCTTCAGACCTCTCTTAACAGTTCGGTGTCTAGATTGAGACTGAGGCTTTTTGCGTTTTTGAGTTGAATTTATAGCCAACTGATTTATAGTAGACTGACCAATAGATTTCAAAGCTGTTTTTCCCTTTGTTTTAAAACTTTTTTTTACATTTTCACCACCCACAATGTCTTTTAGAGCTTGAACCCCTTGATCTTTAGCTACTTTTTTCACACTTTTTAAACTTGCTTTTGCGACAGGTTTTAAAATTGGAATCACTGTTCTCAATGCAGCTTTAAAAATGGATCCTAAACCATTGCCATATTGTCCTGAAACGCCTCTGTACACCGGAAAGTCTCCTTTCCCAGATTGAAGAGACATAATGCTTCTGGATTGTTTCAACATTATTCTTTCTGTCGAAAATGTACTTTCACTAACGTTTTCCCAGAGATAAATGGCACATTTTCACCTGTATCACCTTTTATACTAATGTGCACCTGATCTATGAAAGATTTTGCCACTGGTACGTAGTGTACATTGACAAATTCCTGATGTAAATGATTGTTTTCTCTTTTACTTTCAAATGGCAATACTCTCAAGATAGGTGCAGTAACATCACCAATAAATGTATAGCTTGCTAAATCAGAGTAAATGTAAAGTTGATGAATTTTTGTATTCAAATCCACACCATATCTGAAAATGTATTTTTCATTTGCTACTGGTTTATCAAATTAATTTCTATCTACACCTAATATTTCTGCAATTGCCTTTGGAAAAATAATTTTGACTTTCGTAGGATCTTGAACATCAAGTTTGACTCAAGCACTGTTTTCACCATAAGAAATTGAAATGATAGCATTGCTATTTTTCAGCGTCAGTCCATACTGAAAATTGATAGTTCTTTGAATTTCTTCAACCAAATGGCGTGGAGAAGCATAATAACCATTTTGGATATAATTTTTTTGGTCTATATAAAATCCATTGTTTGTACAATTATCTATCTCTTCACACATTTTTCTATCAGTAAATCTTAAAATCACATAATTGTTTTCCTTAGTGATATTATTTACTTCAGTTGGAGTTATGACTTCTACCAAATCCACTTCCCAATTCTCTTTTTCAATTTGTATGGAATGATCTAATTTCACTTTAAAGTCACATTGTGAATTTTTTGAAAATGTACTGAGTGAACTATCACTCAAGAGTGTCAAATAAAAGTTGTTCATGGTTTGAGTTTGTGCGAATTTGTTTGGTCAGCAGAAATTGGATTAGTTTGTTTTTTTAAATTTTAAACCTGGTGATGGTAGTTTGTAACCTATAGAACTACTGAGTAAATTTAGCCACAATTCTTTATCTGGACTTCTCAGACTGATTTGAACTAATGATGTGATAATGATCATGTATACAACAAGGATCTGAGTAAAAAAAGTGAAACGATTTTTAACAATTCGATCACGACCTTCTGCAGATTGTACTGAAGCAGTGTCACCACGTACAAATGATCCTCTGAGATCCATTTTCATGTTTTTATACAAGATCAGATTCTAAAATCCAACTGTCAAATTTTGAAGGGTAACCTTTCCAGTGAACTTTAATTTCTTTCACCCACTTTTTTCCTACTTTACGTTTTCTGTGATCTAAAACAGAATCAATTTCGTAAATTTGATCTTTCTCTACACGTTGTAACTCGTGTGAATAGAAATTGCCTTTGACTAATTCACCCTCAAGATCTTTTACTTTATAGGTGATAGGAGTCTGAATTTTGACCACTGCTAAAATTTGAAATAATTCTTGTGTCCAGTTTGGTAAATAACCTTTATTAAATGTACGTTTTGTTTTATTGATAGGCACAAAATCACCCACTTTGAATTTTGGTTTGACTTTTTTAGAATTGGATTTTCCATATAGGTTTTCTGACACCTGTGGTTCATTTTTAAGAGTCACAGACACAGGTGCACATTTAATACTTCGATGATAAGCATGATTGTAACCATGTACTAATTTGGGAAGAATGTCTACATATCGCAAAGTGCGATGATGTGTAAAATATTTCCACATGCGAGTTTTCAAAGTTCTTTGAAAACGTTCCACAATACTGGCTTTGATTTCAGGATTTTCAGTAGTGAAGAAATGAATCTTCTTAGTTTTCAAGAAATTTTGAAATTCTTTATTTTTGAATTCAGTTCCTTTATCCGTTTGCAAACTTTTTGGACTTCGTCCTCTTTTTAAAACAGATTTGAAAGCAATGACTAAAGTTTTTCCAGTTTTATCTTTAATAGGTACCACCCATGCATATTTTGAAAAGACATCTATGATGCAAAGTAAATATCTATGTTTGCTATTGAACTTTGATAATTTTGATAAGTCTGCCAAATCTGCTTGCCATTGAGTATCAATTCCAGCGACTACCGTTTTGCGTCGCAAAAACTTTTTACGAATAGGTTTATGTAAAGTATAAGTTTGTTGTTTTCTTAACCAGTCTCTAACATCTTGAAGTTTTACTTTTTTGGGTGATTTTTTTGCAAGTTTGTACAAAGCTTGTTCACCTGCATACGCAGCAGGACTATTAGGATTGTAATACAACTGTTCAAGCTTCATTGTAACTGACCCATGGAGAAGAAAACTCCTCTTTTATACGTTTTTTGGTGGCAGATAAAAGTGCAGGGGATGAAAAAGGGTCTTTGATACGTTTTCTGTCACTCAAACTCTTTGCAGACCTGACAGAAACAGGAATACGACTTGCTGTTTTTCTGATGGTGCGCTTTTGTTTGGGAGTGATATAATCCGTTTCAGGAGTTTCTGGAGCACGATGCATCCAGTCCCACCTTTCCCTATTTCCAATGACATCTTGGGGAATATTCATGTCTCTTAAACCTTCTGCAAAAGCTTGCCAACCTGTAGGTTCACTGCCTTTACGATGTCTAATGACATCATTGACCAAATCAATAATATTGGACCCTGGAATAGATTTGCCATAAAGTTTAACTGTACCATCATCTTTCCAGGACACATTTGGGTTAGTTTTAGAAGTGAAACTAAAAGCTGAGCTTTGCGTTTCATGGTGGAAGGCACACTAGCTATGACCAATTGATTCATTTTGGAAGAACTAGGGTAAGATTGGGGAAAAAGAAATGTTTCTTTTAAAGCTTTTTGATGAGCCGTTTTAAATTTGTGCAAGGTCTGGCCATACAATTGAGATTTTTCAGCTTCAGACAAATCTTCATTTGCCATGACAGAAGATTAGTCTCTTTGAAAACTGGCTGTGGCAGATACATTAGGATCAGGAGGCAGTCTAGGTTTTTGAATTTGTTCCTCTTTCCAGCGTTTCATGTCTTCTCAAAGTTTAAATGGCACAATAGCCATTTTACGACCATCCATATTTTATTTTTTGATAATTTCACCCAAGACAGAACCTATGGTAGGAGCAATTAATGGTTTCAATAATAATTCTAACAAGGCTCCACCTTTCTGATTAATTATTTTCTTTTTTGTGTCAAGTGGAACTTGCTTAGAACTCAGTAAATGTATATGTTGCTTTCTAGCTCCTAACTGATTCTTTTGAGCATTTGTCAGACGTACATTGCCTTTAATAAGATTGATGCACACAATCAATGACCTCTTTAGGAGATTTTTGAATCATTTTCTTAAGACATTTATTAGATAAATGAGTCAATCCTTCTAAATATGTACCATAAGTTTTAATCAGAGATTTTTTTCTCATTTTATTTTGCAATTTCCTATGACGTGTTGTTGTTGCAGCTATGTTTATGAGTGTGTACAACACTTTGATGTACAGTCCTTTTATAGTTTTTTCTTAAAATGAAGTCGTCGACGTTCAGAATGAGGTGGCGATGGATATTTGTTTGGATTTAACATGTGCATGGTAGCACCAAATCCATGTCTGAATGAATCATATGGGGAGCTTGAAGTTGATTGGCCAATACTTTAATTTGCATCTTATCTCTTGGACTTTGAAATAAAACTAAATAATGAGCATTCAAACTGATGGTGCGAGAAGATTTACTTTGTTGAAATAAATTTTGTGTGATGTACACCACACTTGCATTTCTATGATGTCCTTTTCTTGTAAACCATAACTTAAAATTTTCTTTATCTTTATCTCCTAACATGTCATCAAAAATCACCAAGTGCGTTGCACTGGGATCGGTGACAATCTCATCTTCATCATCGGGAATACCTTGAATAAATTTGATGTTTGACCCCTCACGTTCTTGTAAGATATTATAAGATTTTTGCCATTTCTTTTAACACCAAACAATACGTTGGGGTAAAATATTAAATAAATCTTCTTCAAACTCAATCATCTTTTTGACAAATTCAGTTTTACCCGATCCACTTGGACCAGATATAAAAATATTAGAAGGGTGTTTAAAAAACAAACTTCCAATATCTTGATTTGAGTCCAACTGGTGTGTAGAAAGTGCCATGTCTAACTGTGAAAAAAATAACAAAGACAACTTTATATATACTCAAATTTTAATGAACATGAACCCACAGTTTAATACATAATTAAACAAAACAGTTTAATACATAAAAAACTGTACAATACATGTTTATCAGACACAGTTCAATACATGTTTATCAGAAAAAAAGTTCAGTGCATGATCATCAGAACTACTCTATCTATGCCAAATATCCGTAAGGAACAGTATATCTATCTCCAACAATGACACGCTTAGTATAAGTGAATTGATATGTCTTGGATTGCAATTCAGTAGCCACAGTCTTGTCTTTATGTTTTCTGATCCGATGGTAGTTTACAGTTTCTCTGAAGTTTTTAGATTCTCCCTTCACCCAGTTGAGCATACGATCAAAGTGAATGACTTGAGATGTATTGTAATCTAAAGTGAGTTCTTTCACTTTGCAAGTTGATTTCCTCTTTCCATCTTTGTCTACAAATTCATATCCATAGTTCTTTGGTCCCATGCCTACAAATTTCACAATTCTAGCATTGGGCACTTCATCTGTCCATTCTCCAAGCCTGTTGTTGACAATAGTAGGATTCCATAAATGGGGTTCGTGATGATAAATGATAGAGTCTGTATCAAAGTAGAGTATACGTTCATTCAGCTTTTCCAAGATTCCATAGAGCTTCAATCTGGCTTGAGCAGTGACAAAGGCTGCGACAATCACATTGCTGCAAGCATGCGGCTCCACATTAGCTTCTGTATCGTCCCAGTTGACCAGTAGAAGATTTTCTCTGCAAATGTCCACATTCTTGACAATCTTGTTTGGATTCGTCACCAGATCAAAAAATTTAGATGGTTCTGAGATATATTTTGTCTTGGTCATATTCTCTCGCTGTGCCAATTTTCCCCCAGAGACTGTTTAACATGATCTTGGCAATAGCTCTCATTCCTTTATTCTTCTCAACATTCTCCAATCTGATTCCTTCAGTTTCAAAATAATCTTGCTTGAACTTGATCTTATCTTGCTCAGTCATGCACCAATCAGGATATCCACTTGATACTTGTTTGATTCTCAGAAAAGTATCAATATAATATAGCCAGCAAAAATCCCTCCTTCTCCAGATGCTTTATCATATTGAGCTGTCTCTGAGAATTGCCAGACTTCATACATGTCCAATAACTTGTAACCCCTGTCCAAAGCCTCAAACAATTCGATGGTAACCCAAGTCCCTGTAAAACCTCTATCTTCTTCCTGTAAATGAGTACATCTCATATGAGGATCTGTCTTTTCAGCACAACTTCTACACAATGGAAACATCAATTTCTGACTGCATTTCTGAGGAAGTACTGGATGGAACAAATTGGTGGTTGGTAGCACTTTACACTTGATCAATCCACAGTACTGTCTGATATTGTCTTTGTCAATATTCTCATGAGAATAGATGGTAGGATGTCCAAGTGGAAACAGTCCATACTTGCAAACATATGGATAGAGTGAACACACATCGATGTACTTGATTTCTTCACCGGAGGATTCATCAATTTCCTGATACAGTTTGGTCGAGTTAGTCTTTCCACCAAATAAAGCATCTCTTGGTCTCAAAGGGTCTAAGTTTGTAAATTCTGAGTCCACCGAAGATCTAAAGTCTGGATCTCCTTTGTTTATCTCTTGTCCTAGTCACATTCCAAAAATTCCACCACCTGATATCCTGCTCGTAGTAATTTTTCACTCTTGCCAATAGTCAAAATATACAACTGATGCATGGTCAAACACTGATGATGTTGAACTCTGTTTCTGTCTGGAAAATGAGTAGGGCATCCATGCCAGTAACATCCATAGAATTCAAATACAGTTCGAGAGTCTTCATGGTAGCCATCCACATAATGTCCATTGATTCTTTGCTCACCTCCATTCGATGCATGTTTGATCTCAATACCACGTGTCTTAGCTTCACTTTGAATCCATCTTACAGCTTTGATAGAGTAGTTCTTTTGATTAGGATAGCCTTCAGGTGGGATGATGGCAATACTGTTTTCAGGCATATGATTTTTTCTCCAAACTTTTGAACAAGTTTGAGTGATAGTGCAAGCTTCAGACAAAGGATCGAGTCCACTAATGTTGATCAATTCTCGTCTGAAACAAGCACATCCTCTTCTAAGAATATCAACATCACTACGGCAGTATTCTTCCATCTCCTGTCTGAAGTCTAATATAGCACCACTCTCAATTTTCCCTTTATGCCAAGCTAAAAATACCTCACGATCCTTGACAGACATCTGACCAGGATTGTACATGTCCACAGGAAAGTAAGGTCCCACATACTTTTGGTTTGCCAATGTATTTGCAAGAAGAGGAAAGTAACCTTTCTTCATCTCTGTCAAGCCAAAAGTATCTGGGAACTCATATGCAAAAACTGATAAGAATCAAGGAATGTAACACGTCCTACTTTCATTCTAAGTATTGTATTTCCATTCATGATCACTTCAGGTTTCACTGTACCATATTCTAAGATATAGTGTAAGATGAACTGACCATCATA
Organism: Loripinus fragilis; assembly: GCA_964019695.1. Classification (NCBI taxonomy): domain Eukaryota; kingdom Metazoa; phylum Mollusca; class Bivalvia; order Lucinida; family Lucinidae; genus Loripinus; species Loripinus fragilis. The sequence goes on along the minus strand of OZ026517.1, from coordinate 41,703,876 downwards.
TCCTCCAAAATTATGTGCAACACATGTCACTTCTTTATTCTCATCTCCTAAAATCCAATTGCAAAATTGTGGTAAAGTATCTATGCCTTCAAAGATAAATTCTCTCAGACCTGTTTGTGTTGAACAAGTCGGACAAAATGTATCTATGGGCAAATCCATGCAATCATCACAAGCTTTATGAGCAACACAGAAATTCACCTGATGTGTACCAGTTTCTTGATTTGACTCGAAATCAAAGAAGATGAAACGAGATTTCTAAGGTTGAGAAACCTCTTCTTCTCCTTCATTTTCAGTCATCTCAGATTTACATTCATAACTTTGAATATAGCATTGATGATTGGGTCCAGCAATTTTTTTACAATTCCTACATTTTCTCTGTCCTGGACATACATGATTTTTCTTTTTGCCCACAATCCTAAAATTACATTTACCACAATTATACACAAGTTGACAAATAGATTAATGTTGCTTAGATTTCATTGCCTTATGCTTAGCAAAACAGTCTCTACTGCGAAAAGTCCTTTTACAGTCCATACAACGTATCTTTTGTCCAGGAATACAAGGGATGTCACTATAGCAATCTTCACATTCATCAGCACATCTATGGGCACCTCTCTGGTTATATCCAACATCAAAATACTCGCAGTAATAGCTGGCACCAAGAAATCCTGTCACCTTGGTAATCGCATCATAGTGATCTACTTCATTAAAGTATATATGAATAACTCTCGTCGCAGGCTTCTTCTTGAACTGAAGTGGGAATATAAGTCCATCTTTAGGATACTGAGAATGGACTTTGATCAAGTACTTGGGGGCAAGTGCAGATTAAATCTTCTTGTATACCTCAATACCACAAGGCTTAGTATGAGGAATCTTCGCTTGATCCAGTAACTTCATCGCTTCTCTGGTCTGCATAGGTCGATCTGACTTTCGATGCTGTACCCAACTCTGTTTCCAAGTTTCTGAATCTTCTTTATCTGCATTACATTTCCCCATCACCACAGCTCTTGCCATACACATTACATCTTTGGTATTATTGATCTGTATAATACTCTGCTTGTTCTTTCTCATATTTTCTGACTCAAAGTATAGACCAGCATGTAATGGTTTACGTCCGCTGCCTACTGGAAGTCTCACCACTGTGACTTGAATGGTCATCTGTCCATCATTGATGTGAAAATTCTCATTGGACTGGAGCACTTTCATAATCTCTTCTAACAAAGCTTCTCCAGTAATAGCTGAGACATCTCTCCATGTCACAAAGACACCCAGTTTCAATCCAGGATGAAGAATAGTCATTCGCATCTTGTCATTGGATTCCATCTGGCATCTTTCTTTAATGTCTTCAACCAGCTGATCAAACAATCTTGATATGAATTGATATGGCGAAACATTGTCAGGGAAAGTCTTGATGTTGAGTTGAAATTCTTTCCCTTGAGCTCGAAATAATCTAGACTTCTTCTCGTTGACTGCCTTGATAGTGAAATAAGAAGTCAAATCTTCATCATCTTCATCGTCTGAATACATAGTTATAGCTCTTCTTTTCCTTGGTGGTGGGCTAATATCATCTTCATCATCTGAGCTCTCTGTGTTTGAATAATCCACCAATTTCGGTTGAGGCTCTTTATCATCAGAAGTGGGTGGGGTATTATCTCTCTGTCGTTTAACCATCTTGACTGTTCAAAGTTCTGTAGTGAAATGATGCTGGAATGGGAATGTGATCTCTATTTATACTGGAAAAACCCAGATTTTTCTGCAATCAACAGTTGAAATTTCACAAACTGATACTTTAGTACTTGATTTTTTACAGGACTCAGATTTGCAGGCGAGACTACATATTATTTTACTAGGTCTAAACTGACAGGCGAGACTACATATTTTGAGCTAGGCCTAAGTTGGCAGACCACATTTATCTTGTTAGACCTAAAGTGTCAGGCGAGACAACATGTTTTTTGCTAGGTCTAAAGTATCATGCGAGACTACATATTTTTAGCTAGGTCTAAAGCGCTGGCAGAATACTCGTACTTCACAATTTGCGAGCTCTGGCTATTGGAAATTGATATTGGACAGGTATTTTGATCGGGGTACCACGGCAGATTTCCGTAATTGAACGACAGTGTGCGATAACCACACCTCTGGCCAACTCTCTAATCTCGTACCCGCTAAATTATATAACTTTATGACTTCATAATCCAAGCTTGCGTTGCCTATCCATAATAAACAGATTTAGGCTAGAAATTAAAATGCCTAAATGCTATCAACTTCATATGAAAAATTAAGGTATTAAAATTGAGCCGCCACAGGAGATTTCCAACAATGTGGTATGTGCGACCAGCAAAGCCCCAGATCAGCCTGCACATGTGCGTAGTCTGATCAGAGCATTTGCTAGTAGCTTGAATATTTGAGTGTTAAGCTACTGATTGGACATCATTTGGGGCTTCTAAGCGTGAAAGGGCGCTGCACAGGCTCGTCTAGGTCGTCACTTGTCAAAATGCCACATTGTTGGAAATCACGTGGCGTTATTCTGTCCAAAACCTAGATTGTGCGTTCTTGTAAGAATCACTTTCATAGTAGAAAATTAGAGTAATGATGTTCGATGGGATCGATGGGTTATAACGGCCATGGACGTGTCAGTGTCAGCATGATCACCGCTGTTTTGGTTTTTTTTTGTTTTGTTTAGTTTAGTTTTTGCTTATTTTGATGACGTTTAGTCGGATATCTTATACCACGGATGTATAGCACTTTCAATATATACGTCCGTGTTTATTCCCTTTGTGTACTAATGAGCTCTTCCCGTTGGTTTGCTAAAACAAACCTGGGATAGTCCATTGTATCGAGGAGTCACAGATTTAGTGCCTAGCGAAGACTCTAATCAGACTGGGCAGATGCCCAGACTAACTCCAGCATTCGTTATGCGCTCACTTATTTGCATCTATACATAAATAAGGCAGGTTTTCTTATGAGCGATGAGAAAAAGCGACGACTTTTGTCGTCTGCTGATAACCTTTGCAAGCAGATTGGACATAGATCCGGACCAGCAGTCTGTGTCGATCTAGATTTAAAATGTTTGACACTCTGATGGTATTCCTGAATTTATTTTTCTAAAAGTTGTCTTTGTAAAATCAGCAGACGACAACAAAGCATGAAAAAGTACCTAGCATGCAAAGAGCCAGGTACTCACTAGAATTACGGAAATGAGGTTCTAGAATGTGTATCCTTGTTCTATGTATTAAGCAGAAATGAGTAAACCAACAAGTAGAGAAGACTTTGATCAGCCTAGGCATCAACTAAGTCTGGTCAGTCTTCGCTGTCTGCATGGAAAACGGCTTGGCCCTCAGTTACCAACTGAGCGTACGGCGAAGATTTTTATTAGAATGGGCGGATGCACATGCTGATCTACTTCTTTGATGTGCGCAGACTGATTCAGTTGAGGCTAAATTGTTCATATTTTATAGGCTATACTTATGATTTCATATTTCAAAAGAAGAAAAAGGAGCAACACCTTTAGGGCATTAGATAACACTGGGATACATCTGTTGGTGGTCAGTACCTGCTGTGATCTGGTGATAATATACTGCCTGGTCAATTATTCAATTATCAGGATCAGACATTATCCTAGTTTATCAATGTATACTCATGATGGACTTCTTATGAACAGTGTAGACTGTCCGATCGGGCGCTGCATGATGCACACCAGGTCTGGGTCTACACTGTCCAACAAGTTAGACAAGCGGCAAATCTCGGAATTGACACCAAATCCTCCACGACTGAGCAGAGATAATGATAATTTAGAGATATTGAATTCTTTATATAAAACACCCAAACAGCGTCATTTTGCGGACATATGCATACAGTGCATACCCATATACTCGATGCGATAAAACCTGCTTTCAGAGTTTCTGATAAAGCGAGCCCCATACCAGCCTGCTCAGCTACAGAGATATGCTAGAAATTGAAATTTCAGTCGTTGCAATTCTAGGTAGATACTTTCCGATTATGGATAACCAAGGCATTGGTCTTTGTTGTTCGCAACCTCCCCGAAGACAGGTTTTCTCGCCTCGTGGTCCAAATTATGTTTTTTGAACACAAAGAAATAAGAAACAAACATACAAACCACCTTAAAATGGACTCGTCTTATGAATACGATATTGTGGAAGTGTTAGGGTGCATTTTAAAGATATACAACAGGGAAATGCTCACACGCAGACGATTAGAACATAGGCACTCGCCGCTGATCAAGTTAGAGAAAATTTAATGTGCACATCAATTAGAGAAATTGATTGTTTTTTTTATACTTGTTGTTTGCAGATAATGTCACATACTGTCCTTTCTAGATAAGTTCAAAGTGACGTCAGAGCATGTTTTGATAATTGGACATTGTCCATTGATGTAAATAGGTAAAACGGTTTCGCTAACTTTGTACATTATTTTCTTTTATCATGAATATTTGTCACAGTTGGGCTGGCGCGGTGGTAAGATCGTAGACCTCTGTCCCGAAGTTTTGCAATTGAAGGTTCGAACCCCAATCACGGCATTTTTTTTTATCTTTCCTTTTTGATATTTTATGTTTGTGAATGATGACCTTTATTATTTTTATCGGATATGACAGAAAACGAAAAGCGGAAAGAAGGTGATGACCTGATGACATGTTTTGTAATACATGTAAGTCTACTCTCCTTACACATTTGTTTAGAAACAGAGAAGATAGTTATTCAGGTGACCTCCAGTGACGAAGACACAGACACCGCAACAGAGTGCTCAGACTATTCCGACACAGCAGACGAAGAATGTTTGTGCTGAGCTCTTTTGTATTGTTTTGTATTGTAATGAAATGCGTATGCGAAGAATGTAAAAAAACTAGAAAAAAAACTCACAAAAAACACACAAAAAACACTCAAAGAATACTATAGTAAAACATTTAAAATATATCAAAAATATGATAAAAAGTCATGTTTAAGCAATCATGATATTTAAAAATATCTCCTTCGTGAAAAAAAATCAATCATGTTGGATTCGAACCCTCCCCCGTTTTAAATCTCTCGTTAATAGATATAGATACAAATATTTGCCTCGGCTCAACCGACTGAGCTATGACGGCTTGGTATAATATTTCCGTATTTTGAAAACCTTTGTCAGGTATTAATGTATTTTTTTACCGTTAATAACGGTATATAACCTGTATTACCTTCAAGTGTTGGTACGCTCTTTTACGTCACTTTTAACTTATCTATAGGCTACAATAGATGGCAAAATAAATAAATAAATAGCGACAGTTTCAAACGATTAAAAACGTTTCCAAATGTAAAAAAAACTTGTTTTTTTTTGTCTAGCCGGCCAGATCTGGGCCTAATCCGCATAGTATTTCCAGATCATTCACTGCTAACTGGCATTGACAGGGGTATCGACAGATGCTCAAGCCAAAACATTATTCTTATAGACCCACTAGATAGCTGGACTGTGTGTATAAAAGCGTATTTTTGGCATACAATGTAGAATATTTATATAAAGATTGAAAAAGATCGGTATTAACCCTAAAAACGCCAATCACAACGAAAGTCGTCTGCTTTTGTCGTCTGCTGAAATGTTTTAGAAGCCTTTCCAACAAACAGTGTAGACCCAGATCAGGCTGCATATAGGACCAGTCTGATCTGGATCCACACTGTTTGTCTCTATACTTAACTTGTTAAACAATGTTAGCAAAAAATTGCAGCAGACGACAAAAGCAGATGGAATTTTCAGATGAATTTTTGCTGGCGTTTTAAGGGTAATAACCATTGTCACTCGATAATATGAAAACGAGTTCAGGACTTAACCTGACTCGGGTCTCGGGGTTTAGGTATTGCAGTGCCGAATCCAGGTTAACTTGAACCCCCTCCCCACCCCTCGTTTTTAAATACCCATGAAAATGAAATAATTTGGTCTCAGTGAGACCAAATTATTTAAATTTCATAGGATATTTACAATGCAAGAAAAATGGGATAAAATCAGCAAAGCCCCATACCTTTATATATACGAACCCCCTTTCCAGATATCCCGGATCCGTCCCTGCATTGTATGGAATTTAAAGTACAGCTTTTGATATGATAACAATAATATTAAATTAACATACATTCATGACATTTAAACCATGTTGGATCCAACAAGAGAACCCGAAATTCAGGAATAGACCTGTGTGGTCTCGTATATGATCAAAAGACTCGGTTCCAATTTATAATTTGAAACAGATCAAACTGCACAATTAACTATTTTGAGACATAAGCAACAGCGTAGACACATTAACACAATTTTGCATAAAGAGGAGATTCTGAATAACAAGGCGTCTCTCCCGGGTCTGTTTAGTGCAAAAATAAAATTCCCCGTTTTCAATAAATAAATAAATAAATTAATAAATTCAGACAGACATATTATTCTTTTTTACAAAGGAGTCTGCATTAATTATAATCGGCAGTAATAAATAAGCAGGGTCTCAATTTTCTTTTCTAATACCAGAAAAACAAATTCATTCACTTTGAAACTCTGTAATTTTTGTGTCCAAAATGTGCTTTCAACTTCAGCTTCCATTTGCATATTATACAGCAGCGATAAGCTTCGCCAGCGGCTATTACCTGGAGACCTGATCGTGTTTTATCGGCGTCATTTACGGAAACACACGATTGAAATAATAATTTCCAAAAAATAAAGAAATATCGAATAAAGACCATTTTATCATTGAGCTAGCAAAATAAAAATTATATCAGATGAAAAAATGATCTTTCTTTTCATCTGATTTATTTGGGATGCATCACTTTTTTGATTAATTATTTGTGTAAATGGTTGTTGAATTTACCCACCCACCCCTATTTTTCCTTGTTTTACGGAAATTTTTCTATTTGTTTAATTAAACTAAGCACAACCAGATTCTAACATGCAAAAAGACCATTTTCTTTTTATGCTACAATCAAAATTAAAACACTATATTAAAGAGGGATAATTTATCTTTTTGGAACCGTTTGGGATTCAACATTATGTTGAGAATTAAAAAAGATATTAATTGATAATGCAACTGTCTCCTATTATCTGTATACATTAAAATCGATCACACCTGTAGAAGTGCAAGTACGAGGTTTCTTCACTGTAATTTTTGAAAATTTGCAAGAAGTATCAGGCACTGTATAAACAGCACCATTACTCCCCCAGTACTATCCTAACCTTGGAAACCCTGGCGATTGAAACTGTCTCAAATACAAGTCAAATTCCTGCATGTCTCTATGGACCAGAGAATTTGAGGCGGAGCCACTCCAACCCAAGGTTGGCGCCCTTAAACAGCCGAAGCTGCTCGACCTTTTTAAATGCATATTCAACAGTTTCTGAAGCACAAAGCTTCTCTACGGGCCTCGGCGGATGTATAGAGTACCAGTGGTCAGTTATTTTTGTTCAACATATATCTCTACTGACTTAATAAGCAAATATTTGCGATTCATATATAAAGTAATCCTATAACAAAATGAGTTTGAAATGGTGTCTCAATTTTGCATACACCACCCCATATTAGTTATCATGCCTTTATAGTATGTAAAATCGATAACTTGAATATAAGAGCTATCTTATGGTAAAAATTTGAAGTCAATCGAACAAGAAAAAGCAGCAAAGCTGCGGCAATTTAAAGTCTTTTCTCATTCTACACGTACAGTTCTCCCTGTAGTAGCTGAAATTTCACATGGTAAAGACAGAGGGTTCTTTGAACTTATACCTAAGGAGTTTGAATTTTGATCCTTAAATCACCCCTATAGTCTCAAAACCAAAAGCTCACTATGTCATTACGTAATGACATTATGAGATTTTCGGTTTTAGGACTTATAAGTGATATAAGGATAGAACTTCAAGCTCCTGTGCTTATACTGCCACCTTGGATTTGTGAAACGGTACTATTATCTTATTTTGAAAGGTTGCACAGCCCTGCCATCTTATATTGCAGTTGGCAGTAGTGGTAGCGGTCATCGTAGTGGTGGTGTTCGTTGTCATCGCCGCCGACGCCGAGTAGTAGTAGTAAGTTAGGTATTTAGTAGTAGTAGTAGTACTGAGTTACTCATATGAATGGGGCGTGCAACGGCATTTTTTTGCCCCGCCCCTCTGGGGCCCTGGGGAAGGGTCAAATGGTCATATATAATTTAATTTCAGTTACAAAATCAATTTGCAAGACGTTTATACCAAATTTTGTGTGTGTTCTCACAAATGAAAGAAACAAAACATATCAGACAGAGTTTTTATTCTGTTGCCTGGGTCATGCTCTAGGGGTGTGACTTGGGGTGCTTAGGGTTCAAGAATCAAATTCTGTCCTGTCGTCTGTCTGTTATATCTCCTCCTGAATCATTGGACCAAATTCAACCAAATGAAGTGTGTGAGCTACTCACATGCATGGGGCGTGCAACAGCAAAAATAATTGGCCCTGGGGAGGGGTCAAAAGGTCAAAAAACTTCAATAACAAAGCCAATTTCAAAGATTTTTATACCATATTTTGTGTGTGTTCTCACAAATTAAAGATACAAAACTTATCAGACAGGATTTTCTTTCTGTCACCTTGGTCGTTCCCTAGGGTTGGGACTATGGGGTGCTTAGGAATCAAAAATTAAATTTCATCTCTCGCCGTTATGCTATCTCGTCATAACATCATTGGTAAAAATTCAACCAAATTTGGGGCGTGAGTTACTCACATGCATTGGGCCTGAAACAGCAAAAAAATGACCCCGCTCCCTGGGGAGGGGTTAACAGGTCAAATATCATTTTATTTCAAATACAAGGTCAATTTCAAAGTTTTTATACCAAATTTTGGTGTGTGTTCCCACAGATGAAGGACACAAAACATATCAGACGGATTTTCTTTCTGTCACCTGGATCATGCTCTAGGGGTGTGACTAGGGGGTGCTTAGGGGGCAAAAATTAAATTCCGTCTCTCACCATTATGCTATCTCCTGCTAAACCAATACCAAATTTGGTGTGCGAGTTACTCACATTAATGGGGTGTGCAACAACAAAATAAATTTGGCCCCGCCCCCTATGGCCCTGAGGAGGGGTCAAAGGGTCAAGCATCATTAACTTCAATAACAAAGTCAAATTCAAAGATGTTTATACCAAACTTTTTTGTATTCTTACAAATAAGATATGAAACATATTGAATGGGATTTTGCTCTGAAGCCTTGGTGATGTCCCAGGGGTGGGACTTGGGGTGCCGGGTGTGCCAAGGGGTCAAAATTTCTTTTTTGAACATGGTCATGTGGCATTTCAAATTGAAGGGGATTTATGAGTAGAGCAGAATGGCAGTAAACTTTTCACCCTAGGGTCAAACTGGTAACCTTGGGGTGAGGTCATAAGGTTAAATATCACTAAATTTCACTTACAGAGTCAATTTCAAAGATTTTTATCACAAACTTTGTTTTTGTTTTCACAAATTAAAGATATAAAACATGTCTATAGGAATATTCATTCTGTCATGCCTCAGTGGTCTGACTTGGGGCTGCTGGGGGTAACAAACTTGAGTGTGAGGATTTGCGATGGGGCCCCATCGGCTGCACATTCTAGTATTGTTAATTTCTAATTGCTAAAAAAAGATATGATATTACAGTTATCTTAGCAGCCTATACGGAAGAACTCCATATCAATAATTACTCATCCAAACATATAAGTCTGAAGATCTTTAACTTTCTAGAATAGTCCCATGATAATTTTGTCAGATTATCATAATTTCATTGATCTAAGTTTAATGTAAATTTCTAATTACTTCAATTGATAAAAAAAACTGGCGATATTGCAGTTATCTCAGCAGCTTATACGAAAGAACTGAGTATCAATAATAACTCGTCCCAACATATAAGTCTGAAATGATAACTTGCTAGATCTCCTCATCTCATAATTGACATAGAATTGACCTATGACACTATTTTCAGATATTCAGCTTATAATCTCATTTCTGATACAAATCCCTACTTTACTCATGCTTTACTGTAAGCTATACTTTGAAATCATTATTAATATTCCAAATGCAGATTTCCTATATTAATTGAAATAATCCTCCATCAAAATCTATGTTCTCAGACAATATTCCTCCTCCACTGATATACTTTAATGATTCATCCTCCATTACTCTTTGAAATAATCCTCAATAGATACAATCTCCTATGAAATCACACACAATATCCATCCTCCATTGAAATAACACTCCATTGAAATAAGCTTAAATGAAATATTTTCCATTTCATCTTTTATAACCCTAAATTAGCATATCCATTGAAATAATTCTGAACTTAAATTATTTCAAATGAGTACTATAATCACATATATTGAATAATCAATAAAATAAAATAATCTCCTTGTACTCACACAACATCCTTTCTCCATTGAAATAATACTCCATCGAATTATACTCTATTACTCCTTGAAATAATACTCATTATGTACTCACACAATACCCTACCTTTGTTGAAATAATCTTCTATGGATCAATCCTCCATTATTCCTTAAATAATACTCAATTGAAATAATCCAAATGAGTATCCATTGAAATATTCCAAATAAGTATAATTTTTATGCAATCAAACAATGTCCATACTCCTTGAAATAATCGCCCATTGAAATAATCTCCTATGTACATTTGCTCATGCAATGTCCTTCCTCCATTGAAATAATACTCAATTGATCCATCCACCATTTCTCCTTGAAATAATTCTCCATTGCTACCAAATAATATACATCACACAATGATCCATTCCGTATTACTCCTTGAAATAATTCTCCATTGAAATCCCCTAAATGAGTATAATTTCTACGAAATCAATAAATGTCCATCCTCCTTGAAATAAACATTCATTGTAATAATCTCATATGTACTCACATAACCGGGCCGCGTAGCGCAGTCGGTAACGTGTCTGGCTACAGATGCGTGTCTGACTGCTTATCCAGGGGTCGCGAGTTCGATCCCTGTCCGGTCCCATACATTCGTGGAGATTGATCATGAAATAATTTCTACGGTCATTCTCCTCCCTTCCGCTGATTTATTCAAGAAGGGTTGTTGTCAGTTACAAGCGAAAGTATGTGCACAAATTACTGGTTAACCGCTTGTTCAAGCCTGCCCAGGAAAAAGTGTGGTTAGGTGAACTGACCGTCCCGCAATGACCATAGCTGTTGACTTGGGACGTAAAGCAACAAAAGCACACAAACACATATATACTCACACAATATCCTTCCTCGATGAAAAAAGTATTGATCCATCCAACATTACTTCCTTGAAATAATTCTCTACTGAAATATTGTAAATGTATATTTTCTATGTAATATCCATCCTCCTTGAAATAATCCCCTATTGAATCTATCTCCTACATGTATGTACGCATAACATATTATTCCTCTACTTATACGACTTTGATTTTAAAATTGTCAATTTCCCATTTTTAGATGGTGATGTTCCTCGTTCTACATCCTATGGAAACTATATCTCTCAACTCATTCGTTTTGCTAGAGCATCTAGCTATGTTGCTGACTTCAACACTCACAGTAAATTGTTAACTCAGAAACTTCTTAAACAAGGCTATCTGTATCATAAACTTTGAAAAACATTTTCAAAATTTTATAGACGATATTATGATTTGATTTCTAAATTCCAAGTTGGACTTAAATCTCTCTTGCGCCGGGGACTTTCGGAACCTGATTTCTATGGTGACTTGGTGTATAAATTGAAGAAGATTGTTGGCTCTAATAATTTTTCAGCGCAGTTCGATAAATAATTTCCCATATAAAAAGATTGGCTATAACATTAATATATTGCAACAGACTGCATGCTTGGTAATCAACCCAATCGCGGTTGGCAACTTTGCTTTCCTCTTTAATTGCACGCCGGTGGGTCGGACTTCAGACTCTATGATGGTTACGACTTAAAGACTTATCTATTGATGAGATGGTAGGAGCCTGATGCTTTGGCTGTTTGTCCGGCCCTCCAGGGTTTACCTGTTGGATTTCTTTTGCTCCGGTATTCAGTTTAATTTACTGTTGAGTCCTTATCCTTGCTTTATCTCCTTATTATATCTTGATTTATATGTTTTAGGAGATGATGCATTGATAAGTTAGGAGTCTTTCGTGCAAACCAAATATCTATGAGTCTTGATCCACATCTGAATTAAGGGTGAGGTTGGCGCCGTTAAACCGGTTTAAGCCCTCCAGTAAAATATTTTTCTGACCGTTCCAAGGCGGTTATTCTTTTGTGGATCTTTTATGTTTTTGTGCTGTCTTGTGTTTGCTATGTCTTTGTGCGCGTCTGTTTATATGTGCTTTGTGGTCACCTGCTGAGAAAGGGCTGACCTCTTGGCTCTCGTTTGTGGTGTCTACTGTGAGTTTGCCACTTTCCCATTGGTATCCTGGGTCAGGTGTGTTACTTGGTTGTATCGATTCCTGATCTTTGCACCCTTACTTACTTTTACGAGCAACTGCACTATTATATTGTGTATATCTACTTTTACGTTACATAATTCGCATGCGCGCAAAAAATAACTTACCAAAAACATCATGTTCACGCTTTCTTGTTTTTAGCGCAGAAAAATCTTTGTTAAAGGAAAAAATAAAAAGGAACGCCCTCGCGAGATTTGAACGTACCTGCTCTTTGCTACGAGTCCTGTGCCTAAACCCATACACAACAGCGGACGATATTTTCCAACTGCTACTTACATCAGACATTCCATTTCAAATGACCTTATTAGTTCGTATATTCGGCGAAAACAACCGATAACAGATCGGAGATAAAATTAGCATATGCCACGTCCTTCGAACTTCAGGGTCAGACAATACGACAATATACATGTGCCTATAGGCATTCAGCCATTCATGACCCATTCATCACTGTTGTCTAACGCCACCGTTGGTGCTCTGTTTTGAAACGTAGGCCCCAGTGAGAGCATGATTATACTGAGTTTCAATATGGCGGCAGCGTCGCACACATGGTTCAGAAACGAGGAGTTTTAAAATATTTACGTAAGTTTACATTTTTGTGTCATAATTGTATTTCTTTGAACAACTTATCAGGTTGAGTCTTTTGTTGATTCCAGCATATCAATGCCCTAACTCGAAATATTGACCCCTAAAGTTGTGCTCGCGGTAAACGATGAATTTGAACCCAAGAACATCTTTCTAAATGTAACCGATATTTACTCGTATTTTGTACCTGTACTCTGTTTCTGTGTGAAATTCACCAATAAGTGATAGTCCTTGCTATTTATTCCTTAAACTTTGTTTGCTTTTGGTATTTTGTTGTCAAACAAAGGAGTTTAAAGAATTTTTAAATTTCTTAGCTTAAAAACACAAGCACATCGCTTGCTAATTTTTTGATTATATGTTATAAAATACATATCAAAACTTTTCTCAGTTACATGGTATAAAATACATAAACTAACAAAATGATAAGTCTGCAGCAATATCTTAATATGTAGGATACATTCCATTGTTCTGTCTTTGATAAAGTCACAAACAATTATGATCATATATTTGTATCAATCGTTTTCAGAATACAATTGAGCCTAAAACCCTAAAACAGATTAAGATTTGTGCTTGCATTTTCTTTTAATTTATGAAAAAATTATAAGAATAACTGAAATACTGTGTGAATGGTGATAACTTTGTTGTTGCTCCTATTGGTTGTGGGAGTTTTGTGTTGGTCTATTGTTTTCTAATTTTGTTCTTGATGGCCTTTTAGCTCAGCAGGCATCATGTTAAGGAAGAGAGCTGGTTGCTCTTCTTTAATTGTGTTGTGGCTATCTGTGTCCTGTGTCCCTTGCCCATGGTGCTGTGGTTTGGTCTGCAGTCTGTAATTGTGATTGTAATATTCCCAGTCATATTCTCTAGTAGAAAGAATATGTTTACTGGCAGTCCAGATAGCATCAAGCCTTTATAATTATATGAAGTAAAATGTTGTATATGTCACATAAAATATATGGCAATATACGAGGTGTCATCGAAAAGTTCTCGGACCGATATGCTTCGTGAGATTCATTGAACTAAATCTTTGTCAGTCGGTCATTTGATCTAATTGAAGGACATTGGGAGAGTTGAAAGCATGCAATCATGCTTGTTTATGAAAATCATTTCAAGAGAGGAGGATATGTTCATTTGCAAAATGGATAAACTTGAAATCAGATCCGTTATCAAGTTCTTCTGTAAAAAAGGAATGCCCCCTAAGAAAATGAAGACTTCATGGAAAGGAATCTCCTTCTTATAGCACAGTGAAAAAATGGACAGCAGAGTTTTAGAGGGGTAGAGAGAGCGTTGAGGATGATGGACGGTCTGGCCGCCCCAAAGATGATGAAAATGTTAGGTCGTGCACGCCCAGGTTATGTGTGACAGAAGACGAGACATGTGAAGCATAGCTAGCGAAGTTGGCATAAGTTTTGGGGCAGTACAATCAATCAGTACAGACATCTTAGGTATGTCAAAGGTTTCGGCAAGATGGGTGCTTCGAATCTTGACTGATGATCAGAAAAGGACTCAGCTAGATATTTCTAGGTATCTCCTGTCCCGCTATGAAGATGATTCTGGCGATTTTTCTCGAGCGAGTTGTAATCCAAGATGAGACATGGATTCACCACTTCGACCCAGAGTCAAAAATGCAAGGCAAACAATGGAAACACCCTGGCTAACCCCTTCTAAGAAATTTAAGAAGGTTAATTCAGCAGGAAAGTTGATGGCCTCAATCTTTTGGGATAGACAAGGATTGATCATGATTGATTATCTTTAGCAAGGTCACACAATAAACGGTGCAATATGCAGGCGAATAGAGAGGGCTAGGCCTGGAAATCGCAAGTAAGAGGCAAGTGCATAGTATGTAAGCCATGAAGCGTCATAGAGGCAGTAAACGAGTATGTTTGGACCAGGCAAAGGGCCTTCCTTTTTGAAGGAATAAGAAAGCTTGACAGAGATGGGCTAAGTGCAATGCCTTGAAGGGAGATTATGTTGAAAAATAATGGTCAATTTAACGTTCCCTGGTAGCTCAAAGTACATAGGCTGAGCCATTTTTGATCATCCCTCTTATGTGTCTGAAAAGAGAATGGGTTTTTCTATAGCAATGTAAACTTTAAAAGTGAACAGGTTATTTACAAAGAAATGGTCCTGTTATAATGGGGGGGGGGGGGTCATTCATAATGGTGAGTTTTACATGACAAGGCAGTGATTACAAATGATGTGATCATATTCAAGGGATCTGTTCAATTGTCAATTATGATACCAGTTTAAATTTATAAAACTTAAACAGACATAATAGGTTTAGACCAAATTTGACCAGGTAGCATTTAAATTCAAATTACTGTAAAAAAGATTTTAAAAATATTTTGTTTTAGAATGTTGGAGGGATATTAGAGTAAAAAGCGCAGTTATAAGATAATTATAAGTTTAGAAATTAGTAGTAATATAGCCGATGTTACTTTCTGTCATAGTACCATTGCAGAAGGTGAGTCATTGGAACCCATTTTAACAAATTATTGCTGG
Organism: Loripinus fragilis; assembly: GCA_964019695.1. Lineage (NCBI taxonomy): Eukaryota > Metazoa > Mollusca > Bivalvia > Lucinida > Lucinidae > Loripinus > Loripinus fragilis. The sequence goes on along the minus strand of OZ026517.1, from coordinate 41,688,384 downwards.
AACCCTGTAAATTGATTCCTTAATAAAGCAGCGTTTAATCCATATTAAATAAAAGATAAGTTGTAAAAACAACAGGGTATAGAGACCAAATGCTTACGCTAAGATATCAACTGTTTAAACAAAATGTAATACTTATGTGGAAGAACAATACAAAAGGCACTCTATTTAGTTTCATTACTTAAGATAGACAATGTGCAGTGCTTAGAAAGTATGCAAAACGTAACAATAGGTATGTATGCATGATTGATGTGTCTGTCATTCTCTTTATACTAATCGTCTCCAAAAGAAATCATATTTAGTTTGCTTTAAAAAAGTATCAGGATTATCTCAGATAGTGATACAACATTGTCTCTATTGTCAATTGCGCTATATTAAAGTATGTCATAGCATATCATTTATTGAACTTGCTATCTACAACTATTCTTTGACACTAACATTAAAGTATGAATTTTGTTTCTATTAGAAAAAATGTCAATATATACCATACATATAGTATCATTTAACAAGTTGTTACATGTTTTGGAGTACTAATTGATTCTAAGGGCTGAATGAGGGTTGTCATGAGTGGTGGCCATTTTGAGGACTTTTGCCGGCCTAAAAATTTAAACAACTACCAGTTCTGTAGACTGCTATTATAGATCTTTTAAAAATGCATCAATCCTTTGGACCAAGATCATGTAGTGTAAACCAAAATGTTGACACTTCCTGGAATTTGGCTCCAGAGCTATATAGGCCTATTATTATACTCCAACAACATAATAACTACAGATGGGTCAAAATATGCCTACGTATGACCGTTTTTGTACTGAATGCACATGCTACAAGCCAACTACCAGACGAGCCTGTTCACATGACAAATATCTCCTGAGATCGCAGAGCTCTGTCTAATTTAAGACTTCCCCACTCGACAGCTGTGCACGCACGTTTAAAAGACGTTTCACTTCATATCGGATAAGCAACGTCCTCTCATTTAATCTGGTAAAAACGCAAAACTTCTACTGACCCTTAGCATCAGTAACGTTGCAGCAGTGCATTAAATGGGCCATGACGCGAGAAAACCTGTCTTCGGGGGGTTGCGAACAACACAGACGCAGAACAGCCAGCGTATCCGCGCTGTCTGATCAGCACCTTTGTTATTCGCTGTTTATAAAGTATCATATGTAAACTTGCTGCCGGTGAAATTTCAGTCTTCTAGCCAGTCTCAGTAGCTGAAAATCGCATTCATTTGATCGTCGCCCGTACAATGTCTCTCAAAAACGTACTTCCCCCATAATATATTACCCTTTTTTGTGGCAGAATAGAAGCTAAGTATACCTAGCGTCTTACTACACAAATCATTCAATGCATCGTCTTTGACTAGATACGCAACGAACCTTTGAATGACACTGGGGTAGGGTTTTGAAGATATAACGTCCAGCCGCATCCGTTTTTCGATGATAAATAGTATATCAAACGAATTTCGTCAATGATAACGTCATAGGGACATGATGTAATAGTTCGTATCTCGGTGCGCCTTACGAGGTGTGTTCAAAAAGTTCTCAGCACAATATGCTTCGGTAAGATTCATTGAATTAAAATCTTTGTCAGCCGGTCATTTGATCTAATCAAAGGACAATTGAAGTGTGAAAAGCATGCGGTCATGCTTGATTGCTTATGTAAAGCACTTTTAAGAGAAGAAGGTGCTACACATTTGCAAAATGGAGAAACTTGAAATCGGAACGGTTGTCAAGTACTCCTGTAGAAAAGAATGCCTCCCAAGGTGGGAAAGAATCGCCTTTTTATAGCACAGTGAACGAAATAGGTAGCAGAGTTTAAGAGAGGGAGAGAGAGCATTGAGGATAATGGACAGTCTGGCCACCTCCAAGATGCCACAGCTGATGAAAATGTTAAGGTCGTGTACACCCTGACAAGGCTCCGGCCCACCTGTATCAAGTTGCTATGACTGCTGCGACAGAATGTGGATTTAAAATCCTTCTTTATCCCCCCAAATTCTCCTGATATAGCTACATCTGACCTATCTGTTCCCAACTTCGTGGTACACAGTATGAAAGCAGTGAAGGCGTCGTAAAGGCAATCACATCAACTTTGGGTACCAGGTAAAGGGCCTTCTATTTTGAAGAGATATAAAACTCGAACAGAGATGGGCTGAGTGCATTGACTTGAGGGAAGATTATATTGAAAATAATAGTCAAATTTTAATAGTTTAAAGATATTTTATTGCCAAATTTTATACAGCAATAGGGTCAGGTCACAATTCTCACAACCTTAGTTACGACCCTTCCCCTACAATTAGAACATACATAAAAGCTAATAAACATGGCTTAACATGTACAAATACATATGAATACATATACAGCTACATATGAATACTAATAAATTGTAAATTATTTAAGTTAGAGCAAAATAAACGAAGAAAATACATGGTGAATAAAGAAATGAATAAATACATAAATGAATAATTAAATAAATAAATAAAAAGCAATTCTTTGATAGGTAATTGAATATAAGATGAAAAAAATAATAATATATATATATATATATATATATATATATATATATATATATATATATATATATATATATATATATATATATATATGCATATAAAAACTGCTGTTATGAACCCCTTCAGTTTGAAATATTAAATAGTCAGGTCATCTGGTACAGGTTTCTAAGTATGTTTCGAAAAAGAGTCATAGAAGGCTATTAAAAGCGTTTTGAGGTATGTATATACCTATGCACAGCCCTGAACAAGACCACATTAACTTCAGTATTCCAGTTTTCATTGCCATTAAGGATCACATCGATATTTAGAGGATGAAAACCTGTCTTTCAACAGTATATTTTCTGCACTGAAAGAAGTAGTGGTAGGCATCCTCTACCACGTCACACAAATCACAAAAAGGATTATTACGAATATGGTTTCTAAAAAGATCACCGCTTAGACCACTGCATTTATTTTGCAGCCTTGCATGTAGGACAGACATATATCTATTTCCAACAGTAAAAAAGGGAGGAACATGTGCTATGTTAAGTATTGAGAATATAAATTATGTTTTTAAGGTTGGCAATGTTGATATATTTTTTAAGTTATCATCAAGAGAATTCCGTAGCCTAATGGCTGATGGAATACACGATTTCTGTGAAATACTAGTTCGATTAAGAGGTACAGATATGTTTCTATTGTTTCTCAAAGGGTAAACTGAAATTTCACTTACTAAAGGAGGAATCAAATCTTGTATGTAAGAAGGCACCATACCACTATTTACATTATACATAAGTGATAGTTTATGTTGCTGCCTTCTTTGTGATAGAGTTGCCCAGCCACACTATTTGTACAGGTTTTCATATGATACTGACCTAGTCAACCCAGTAACCATTCGGGCTGCCTCATTTTGAATCCTTTGAAGTGATTGTGAGTCTTGTTCAGAGCAGCCATCCCATACAACTGATGCATATTCTACAACTGGTAACATATAAGACATATACATCTGGTTGAGGGCATTTCTACTAATAGAATATATCAAATTACGCATTATTCCCAAAATTTTTGTTGCTGAACTGACAATATTTTCAATATGAGTGTGCCACTGGCCATTACTACCTAATGTTACACCCAGATGTTAATGGCTATCTACAAAGCTAATTGCAATATTATCAAAAATAAGATGTGGTAATATATCTAGATTTTAAGAGTAAATAAGACAGCTTCTGTTTTTAGCGGATTAAAGGTAACCAACCACTGTTTAGCCCAGTTTGACAACAGTTGTAAATCATGGTAAATAATACCAGCTATGTCAGCAATATTTGCTGCAGCATAAAATAGTGAGCTATCATCTGCAAACAGCCTTGTCAAACTAAGAAGTTGTTTAGCTATATCATTGATATATACTAAAAATAAAAGAGGCCCTAGAACAGACCCTTGAGGCACACCAGCAAAGATGGATTTTAAGCCAGAGTAACATGATTTAAAACAAACTTTCTGTTTTCTTTGGCTTAAATAACTATTTAACCACTCGAAGAGTTTCCCATCGATGCCATTTTGTCTTAGCTTAAACAGAAGACCCTTGTGCCAAACTCTATCAAATGCTTTTGACACATCACAGAAGACAATACAAGAAAACATGTTATTGTCAAAAGATTGACAGTTATTATGAAAGATGTTTTTGACGAACTCTTGAGCATTTAATGGCTTATGCCATCATCACCACTTGCTTTGTTAGGGTTGAGTACTTCAATAATATTTTCAATTTCGAGTTCAGTGCAATTAATTTGAGAAAGAGAGTTATCAGTGAGCTTAGTAAAGGGAGGTAGCTGGGTTTCTGCATCATTGACCGTTGAGATAGAAGCAAAATAGTCATTTAAACAATTAGCTTTGTCTTGATCGTTGAAATGCCATTAATTGTCACCGTTTGAAAGCGTTGAACATAAAGGAGGAATACAAGATACGGATTTGTTATTTTTGACAAAATGGCGAATGACTTTCCAAAATTTACGTTTATCATTATTTTGAAAGTCTGAAACAATAATATCTAAATTATTATAAAACAATTCCTTAGCATGCTTCTTTTCATCATTTACCTTATTCCTAAAGAGTTTGTATTTGATCCAGACGTTTGGATTACCTGATTGTATAGCTTTCTTCTTCAGTCTATCTCTTTTCTTTGAATTCCTCCTTATTTCAGAATCGTACCACGGTTTGACATCTTCACGAACTACAGTTGTTTTACTAGGTACGCATAAATTAGCGAATTCAGTGAAAATATTTGTGAATAAGGAGCTAGCTTCATTTACACTACCCTGATGAAGACATGACCAGTCAAATTCGGAGAGTTTTTTGTTAAACAATTCGAAATTGGCATTTTTATACATCCAGACATTTCGAGTTAAAGTTCCATGTACAGGATACTCAAATGGTAAGTATACATAAGTTGCACAGTGATCACTTATATCAGGTGGGACTTTAATAATACATTGATTTAACGGTGACATATCATCATGAAGTATAATAGGATCTAACAAAGCTAGCTGGCGTGTTGGTTCAGATATGATATTGTAAAGGGAGTTAAGAAGCAAGACATCTTTCAAATGATGTATATTGGGATTAAATAGATCTTCATTCATATCTCACAAAATTATAATATTATTAGTAATGTCTAGAGCCTTTTCTATATTTTTGTTAAGGGCGTCAAAGAAATTTATTATTAAGTTAAAAGTTAGTTTAACATCTGCTGTTCGCGGACTATAAAATAAACCAATAAGATAGCTTTCCCTATTTAGCTTAATTTCAACCCAAATTGACTCATTCTAGAATGTCTAAAAATCTATCATTCGAGTATGTGCAAGTCCACAGGACAAATACATTAACAGCCCTCCTCCATGATTCGTTCTATCTTTTCGATAGGGAATATCATATTTGCTTGACATAATCAGAGATTTTGTTGTTATGTTAGCATCAAGATGAGATTCCCTGAAGCATAATACGTCAAAATCTAGAAAGTTCTTTGTTATATAATCAAACTTATTGCGTATACTTCTAATATTGCTGTGTAAAATAGGAAGAGAGCTATTAATAGTATCAGGTCCAGGGTTCATTTCTATGTCACCAGCCTCCAAGAATAACAAGATAAGCACTATTTTAAAAAAGCAAATTACACACGATGTAGTTAAAAACAAATGATAATAATTTACAAGAACAAGCAGCCCATTTAAGTAAACAAGACATGTAGTAAAATATGAAAGCCATTTACACCTTAACCATGACCCTTTGCTTAATTACACACTTACTGTTGAATAGACCGATGCTTGCACGCCATTTTATAATTTTAATTCTCTGGTAGCCCGAAGTACAAGGGGCCGAGATTTTTTTATCGTCCATCGTACTTATCGGTATATCGGTACTATTTATTCCATTTCTGGGGATGTTTATTATACACGTTACTATACAACTATAGTTATTTTAACTTAAAGATTAACAATAGCGTTAGCATCCGGTGCAAAAGTAACACTCTAAACGATAAAACTATCAACTATATATTTATGGCAATTCTTGTTTATGTAATATAATTTTATTTGGGTAACGTAATCAACAGGCCGCCAAATGAAAAAAAGCCCCATGGTCAGAATGCTAACAAGTCTCAATTTCAAGGGAATTAAATGGGTATGTCTACACAAAGCCCCTGTTTTGTGTCACAGAGTCTATTGGCGCCTCAAGGTCTAGTCGACTTTGTTCCTTACACATTAGCCACGACATGATATTTCCAACAATGTGGTTTGTGCGACCAGCAAAGCCTCAGAGCAGCCTGCGCATATGCGCAGTTTGATCAGAGCCTTTGCTAGTCCCTTGAATATTCTATGACTGTTAAGCTACTGACCGTTTCTAAGCTTAAATGGAGGCTGCACAGGCTCGTCTGAGTCTACGCTTGTCAACATGCGACATTGTTAGAAATCACGTGTCACGGCTCATGTGGAACGAAGTTGGCTTACTGTCATGCCAGCCAAGAGTGACAGTGATGTTATGTTTTGTTTACTAAAAGTTATAATGGACTTAGAATCGATAGATCACTTGTGTAGTAATCCTATTCGCAGGATAGGATTAATACACAAGTGATCTTTCGATACGCGTTAGCTCAAGTGAAGTGTACAAGTTAATGTTCTACTAAGCAATTGTAATCAAAATATTGCATCACTGTCACTCTTGGCTGGCAGGACAGTAGTACCATTAACTTGTGAAGACTCTTTAACTGTGTCACACTTTGCTCCAGATAATTGAGCCACGACATGAGATTTCCAACAATGTAGCATTTTGACAAGTATAGACTCAAACGAGCTTGTGCAGCCTCCTTATAAGCTTAGATACTCCAAATGATGTTCGGTCAGCAGCTTAACAGTCATAGAATATTCAAGTGACGAGCAAAGGATCTGATCAGACTGTGCGTATGCGCAGGCTGGTCTGCGCCTTTGCTGGTTGCACATACCGTAATGTGGAAATCTCATGTCGCGGCTCATATTTGGGCCTCGTCGCGAGAAAACCTGGCTTCGGGGTTTACGAACAACACAGGCGCAGACCAGCCTGTGCATCCGCGCAGTCTGATCAGCGCCTTTGTTATTCGCTTTTTGGAAAGTACCATACGTTCACTTGCTACAGGAGAAATTTCAATTTGCCAGCTAGTCTCTGTAGCTGAGGAGACTGGTTTGAAGCTTGCTTAGTCGGAAACCCCGATGACAGGTTTTCTCTCGACGTGGCCATTTATCCTGACGTTAGTGGTTCAATGCTAATTAAGCATTGCAGCGTGAAACCCCGTTCATGGGTTTTGCCATAGGGTAAAAAAGGTGGCAAAGATCAGGAATCGATAAATCAATAACCACACCTGACTCAGGATACCACATGGAAAAGTGACAAAAACATATTTAAGTATCACAAACGAGATCCAAGAGGTCGGAGTTAGACTCAATTCAGGATGCCAACCTACTAGCTAGAATAGAATTGAAAAGTTAAGTTGTCAACCTGATTCAAATTAACTAATTTACTTTATAGAGAGCATTCGCTGATCCAGAGAGGGGGCATGGGGTCCGCCCCCCATGGAAAATCACAAAGATATAGGGTTCCTTAGCATTACTGGTCCGGATCCCCAGTAAAATCACAAAGCTACCAAGCCAACATTCAATGTTTGGCCATAATCGGCCCGCCAGCGAAACGCCATTCAATCCGCGGTCTTATCAGTGCCTCTTTTATTTGCTCACTGCAAATTATAAGAGCCACAGCATGAGATTTCCAACAATTTGACATTTTGACAAGTGTAGACTCGGACGGACCTCTGCAGCCTCCTATTAAGCTTAGAAACTCCAAATGGTGTTCAGCCAGTAGCTTAACAATAATTAAATACTCAAGCGACTAGCAAAGCCTCTGATCAGACTGCGCGTATGCGCAGGCTGATCGGAGGCTTTGCTGGTCGAACATACCATATTGTTGGAAATCTCATGCCGTGGCTCGTAATATCCAAACTTGCCCAATGCAAAGTTATAATATTCTAGCCAGCCTCTGTATTTGAACAGTCCGATTTGACTCTGGTATCGAGGTTATAAACTTTTTTTTCATGCTCAACTCAACTGAGCATGGAATTTCAACTACTCACAAAAACTAAAAAAACTAAAATACAAAGACGTTTTTTTTATTTCAAACTCTCAGATGTTGTATTTATCATGCTAATAAATGATTGTTGACTTTTTCAGATTTATGAGCATGTGATCATGAAAAAGATTTATAACCTTGGGGCCTGATTTGGTCAAAAACTACAAAGATGGGGTTTCTTGCGCCAGGCCCATGTAACTCCGTGATAAAACACTGACTGTGTTTCTTTGGCACAAAAACGGCGTACGGCGCCGCCTCGCCTGCGCCTCTGGCTTACGCCTATCACATGACCGGGGAAACGGCTCAACATTGCTTACTTTGTGGTACGAACCGTTAAGAGGCGAAGCAGGCCTCGCTACTTCCACGCCGTGGTTGAAATTCGGCGAGATCGGCGTACGCCGGTGGTGCGCCTGGGTGAGCCGCCACGTGGTCCAAATCAATCGAGTACCCTGCCGGTTAAAGACTACAACCGGCTTGCGCCAGGCGAAGTCAAAGAAACGTACCCAATGATACACAAGTATGAGCAAGCGGAGATGGCGATGAACTTGATACAGGGTGGCCAGCGTACGTCACAGTCCCGTGATTTTAACAATACGGAACACACACATTTTCAGTAAACAACCCTCGACTCAGAGAAAAAACTAGTTCGTGTGTCGCGCATACATTATATAGCGAAAAACGGTACAGTGCAGCTACCCCTCATTGGTTTCTAGTTTTATTTGAATGTTTCATCTTTTCATGAAGTTCAGGCATTTGCGAGTTTTTCCGTGTCAACCTTGCTTTTTTCTAGTAAACAGGACACACACACGCCCATCAGCGAGTCAAAATATGACGAAATTAAATAAAAGACGCCTTCGCAGGCAGTGAAAGTGGTCTGAATTCTCGCCTAAGAGACAGCCAGGCTTCTTGGCTCACGAAATGTTATAATAATACAAGGTACCTTTTACAGCGGTAACGAACAATGATAGAAAAACCAATACGGGGCACACCACGATGAGTGGGCTTACGGGACACACGAAACTACTTCGATGTTCGTCACATCTGTTTCAAGTTTAAAACTACGTTTGAAGGGTTTTCTTAAGTCCAAAAACTTATCTCTTTGAAGTTTTTAGCATGTTCGTGATTCTATTTTTTTTATATTACGTTTATCGTCCCAGTTGACAGCCATGGTCATGGCGGGACAGTTGGTGAACCAATTTCACACTTTTGCTATGCAATCTAGACCCATTTTCATTTGTAAGCGATAATTTTGTCGAAATTATTTTCGCTTCACAACCTCAAATATATTAATAGTGTATTTCAATCGATCCATGAATGAAAACGTCAGCAATGATGCTTCAACAGTCCATAACTGCCTAACAGATCTGGCTGATATTAAAGTGTCCGTAATTCATGATATTATGACTTTTTGGTTACTGTAAAGGCGGCGCCTCATGAATGCGTAATTAGGACTGGTCGACCTTAGACATAGGTAAAAGCTGAAAATGAGGCGTGGTTTTATTCAAAAGTAACTACCATCTTGCGCCATTACCTCAGTATAGACGCAAAAGACATTATTTAGTCCTTAAACCGTCAGCTAAATAACTGCGTCTGAAAATGTCTATTTAACATAAGCAATGTGACAAACATTGTGGACCCAGATCAGACTGCTCTACAGGAGCAGTCTGATTTGGGTCCACACGGTTTGCCTATGAGGCTTCAAATATTTTAGTGGACGACACAAAAACATACATTTTGTGATTATGCGCTTTAAGGGTCAATAAAGGTGAGCTCAGTGTGTATACGGTTAAGAAATTCATGAAATGCACGCACGTTTGCGCGGCCCAAACAACTTATTAATTCTTCACGAAATTATAAATAGAACCTGATTTCGCTTGTTTAGCAGTTAAAATAGCCGAATCATGCCCAGATATGAATACTAAAGTTGCCGCCTTTACAGTAAGTGAAAATTCTACAAAGTTTTTGATCGTAAAATTGTACGATTATTCTTCAGTTTAAACACATGTATTGTGTGTTCAAAAGAACCACCTCAATAAGACGGTTCTTTTGAGCCTCAAAAACATCAACATATATTTTGATTGTGAAATTAGAAAAATGAATGTCAAAATCACACTCTAATCTGGATGCCTGGCACAGAGGGTTTTCATACTCAACCAAGTTACACTTGAAGCTTATCATGCTCATACAATGATGTAAAAGGACAATAATTGTACGTTTTTTAAATTTATTAGCATTGTAACTAAAATATCTGAAAGTTTGAAAGCAAAAAAGTCTTTCTAAAGTTTTTTATGAGCAGATGATGAGTCATGCTCAGTTGAGTTGAGCATGGAAGCAGTTTTATATCCCTTGGCCTGGTCTAGCGAAACCTTGTCTTTGCATCTGCTTATAGGGTATGCTTCAGGATTAATAAAGTTTGGTCAATATTTGTGAATAGGAAATTATTTTGAAAAAGCACTCAAGAAAGTTCAATGCTATAGAGCTGCTGTATGATAAAACAGATTATCCATGGTTTAAAAAAACCTTGTGACTCATCCTCATGAATTAGTTGTTCGCAATGTTTCTCATAAATTTGTTGTGGTCACTGCGATTGATCCAACTTTTCGTTTTATGACAAGGGTTCCTGCTAGCTATTGAAGCCTTAAACTTGTATTGATCAGTGGTAGGGTATACGAGACCTATTTCATATTATTTGAACGGATTTGAATATCACTTTTCCGGTTGCATATAAATAAAACAAACATATTCTGCTTGTTCATGCATAACGGACGTGTCCCTGGTATTGCCAAATAGACAAGGTGGCAATTTAAAGCATAGCCATAATACGACGGCCCTTTATACATAACCATCCCCATTAACAGTTATAAGAGCTAAAACGGGAGTATCTTCTAAGAAAATACGTATTTAGGTGTGAGATTTTCTTTTAAGTATAGCGGAACATTCAGTCAATAATTCAAATGAGAAACAGCCTATGTGTGTCTGTTTTTTATTGGCAACTCGGCTTAATAAGTTTTTCCATACAAGTGCCCAAATGGGTATCTCATGTATAAAATGTGTCTTGGAAGAATTTTGAAAAACAAATTCTCAAAACTCATAGCCGACTTAATTTCTTAGATATTTTAGCTATCTATCTCCGATAAAAATGATGACCAATTTTTGCATTTGAGTATTTTGCATACAATTTAGTGTTGCTATGGAAACTGTAAACCCAAAAATTTGATGTTCAAGTTGCTTCCAAAAAGTAAACATCAACCTGAAATGCTCTATTTTCTAACAGAACACACTTTAATTATTTATATACAAAATATGAAATGTTCCAAGAGAAAAACTTCATAACTTTTAGAGGCATTGTTTGAGAAAGATTTAGTACATTTCGTTTCAGACAGCATTTCAAACGCTTACAATTTGACTACTCAACTTCAGAGACTGATTCAAACCAGAAAATAAAAATTAAGTACCGTTTTCTTGGTGACTGCGTATTCCTGGATATCAGACTAACCCATTGAAATCAAATAATACCAAATATAACGAGAAATAAATGAGTAATTGCATTTTCAAATTTGTTCAAATAAACATGACGCACCTCTTGTAGTATAATCCATAACCATTTAGAAAACTTATTCTTCGGGAGAGTATATGCACGACTGGAGGATGTCTGTCATCTTTGTTGAACTATTATTGAACTGACTGTGATTGAAATCACACCACCATCTTCATATTTTTCCTTATAATCACGCCCTGCAAACTTACAGGAAATATGCACACTCTAGTTTCAGTTCTTTGGTGTAGTCCTTGCTTCCAAAGGATGCCCTTTTAAGAACATATTTCAAATTAACCATGTAAAAACAAATTGAAATACTTCCTGTGGTCAACTTGAGAATGTCCTGTCACTAGTTTCCATGAGGAAAACAGAAGTATTATTCTGGTCCCAAGGCATATTTTTAAAATCAAAGAATGTCATGTTATCAGTTTTTAGCTATTGTATTTCTACACAAAATGGTATGCTAAAAAATCAAAAAGTTTTACTGCAATCGCTTGTATCATGCTTGCTCAGTGGCGAAAACAAAAGAAGAAAGTCGTCAAATACGCAAATAAGCTCTGTTTTCTTTCAGATGCAAGCTTCCAGTGACCTTGTATCATTAAATTCAGATGCGTCATTATGTTATTTCGCAGAAACAAACACTTTCTTTTCGATATGCTGATTCACTTGAGAAATCTGGTGGTCAAATTGACATGTGGTGATTATAATTGCAAATACTTTGAGTAGAAAATCATGTAAAATTTGATTCTCAATGTAGTTTTTAGTTTGCGTCCGGTATATCTACGAATTATATCAGTGTGCAATGCATGTAGTAGTATTTATATTGTTGTTACAATTAAAATTACATACACTATTGTCTAAACTATGTTTCTGAAGGAGCAAAACTAACAAATGAATGTAAATTGAACAAACATTTAACAGAGAGGGCTCACTTTATTTGGCTTGTGATGATAAAAATGCCCTTTTTACATCTGAACAACCTAAACGATATAAATTGTGGTCATGTCAGAAAATGTTTTGATGCGCTCCATTATCTTTTGGACAATATATTTATAAGATTTGGCTCGAAATTATATAGACAAATCGTAGGTATTCGAGTGGGTACTAATTGTACTCCTCTTGTTACAGATTTGTTTTTGTTTTGTTATGAGATAGACTTTATGTTGTCTCTGTCTGACAATAATCAAATGGATATTATTGAAGCTTTTAACTAAACCTCCAGATAATTAGATGACTTACTTAATATTGATAATCCTTATTTTGAGCAAATGGTAGGTCAGATATATCCCACTGAACTTCAGTTAAATAAGGCAAATTCTTCTGATACTGAAGCTCCGTTTTTGGACTTGAACTTGTCAATAACAAATGGCATAGTTTCTTCTAAAATTTATGTTAAACGGGATGATTTTAATTTTAAAATAGTTAATTTCCCTTTTCTTGATGTAGATGTTCCTCGCTCTCCCTCCTATGGTGTATGTTTTTCTCAGCTTTTTCGTTTTGCTAGAGTGTGTTCTAATGTTGAGGACTTCAATAATAGAAACTTATTTTCAACTGCTAAGTTATTAAAACAAGGTTATAGATATCATAAAATTCGAAAAGCATTGTCTAAATTCTACCACAGACACTCTGAGTTAATTGTTAAATACAACATTGGGTTAAAAACTCTTCTGCAACAAGGCATATCAGAACCTCCATGATGATACATTGCATTAGTTAGATGGCCTCCATGCGAGCTGAACATTTCTTGTACTTCAACAACAGCAGAATCTAGGGCGAAGATTTGGTACCAGTAAAATGCATTTAAGCCCCCCTGGTGGCTTGGGCTGCTGTCCGTTCTAAGGCGGTGGTTCTGTTGTTGTTGACTTTTTGGTTATTGTTACTCCCATTGTGGGAGTCTGTGATTGTTCTATGTTTTGTTGTACGTTACTTTATGTCCATTCTAGTATTGCAATCATCTTGATGGGGAAGAGACAGCTGGTTGCTTTGCTTTATTTTTCTTCCTGGTGTCTCGCGATGGTTGAGCTGCTCTTCCTCGCGGTGCCATGGGGTTGTCTGCGGTTTGTGATTGTGGTATTTCCTGATCATACTCACTTACTATTTTTTAAGTACACAAACAACCATAAATTTGCTGTCACTTTGCATAGAAGATGTATCAAACAAGTTTGTAACAGACGCTAGCAGAAAACTACATCTAGAATCATATTTTTTATGATTTTCCACTCAAAGAGAGTTTGAAATTATCATCACCATATGTTAATATGACTACTGCATTTTTCAAGTTAACCATCAGCATAAAATGGATCTGTGCCTTGAATGGAAAACGTTTGTCTTCTGTGAAATTACATCTTTTAAAGCGAAATTCATATAGACGCATCTGACTGCAGTGGAACAGAGTCACCTGAAGAGGTTTACACAAGATGCTATCCAGTACCCAAAACAGCACGTGACCTATGCACCTGCAAAGTTTAAAGGATTTAGCCTAACTGTAGGCCTTGTAGTTTCAGACAAGAAAATTTTTCATGTTTCACCCTTTATAAGCTTATGTTAAACATGTGACCCCCAGCAGGGCTATTTTTGGCCCCAGGGGCATATTTTGAACAAACTTGGTAGAGCTCTACTAGGTGATGCGACATAACAAATACCAAGGCTTTGGGCCTTACGGTTTCAGACTAGAATATTTTTTTTCAATTTTTTCCCTATATAAGCCTATGTAAAAATGTGACCCTGGGGTAGAGCCTTTTTTGGCTCTAGGGGCATAATTTGAACAAAATTTGTAGAAGTCTACTAGTTGATGCTACATGCCAAATATCAATGCGAAGGCCTGGTGGTTTAAAACAAGAAGATTTTAAGCGTATGTGACCTAGATATGCAGCGGACCAGACCCATTTGAACAATTATTAAAGAGGGCCATATAAGGATCATTCCTGCCAAGTTTGGTTTAAATCCATCCAGTAGTTTAGGAGATGTCCTTTGAAGCAATTGTTAACGATGGACGACATACGACGGACATCCAATGATCACAATAGCTCACCATGAGCCAATGGTTCAGGTATGCTAAAAACGCGAGCGTTGTCAATCTAAAGGAGCCATTTGGAAATTGGCTCCCATTTCATCAAAGGATAGAGTGGACCATCTTTAGCATTATGTGAACGGGGAAATATTGGGCAGTATTTTACTATCATCTGAAGTCAAGTGAAAATGCCAACCTTTAAAAATTTCTAGATTGAACACAGTGTATATGGCTTATTGTTAAGGTATTGCATAAAGCTCGCATAGAAGAACTTTCAAGATATCAATCTGTTAAAATAGTCTCGTGTGTCCTGTAATCCCGCTCATCGTGGTGTGTCCCGTATTGGTTTTTCTATCATTGTTCGTTACCGCTGTAAAAGGTATTATTATAACATTTCGTGAGACAAACGAGCCTGGCTGTCTCTTAGGCGAGAATTCAGACCACTTTCACTGTCTGCAAAGGCCTCTTTTATTTAACTTTGTCATATTTTGACTCGCTGATGGGCGTATGTGTGTCCTGTATACTAGAAAAAAGCAAGGTTGACACGAATAAACTCGCAAATGCCTGAACTTCATGAAAAGATGAAACATGCAAATTAAACCAGAAACCAATGAGGGGTAGCTGCGCTGTACCATTTTTCGCTATATAATGTATGCGCGACACACAGATTAGTTTTTTTTTTACCTGAGTCGAGGGCTGTTTACTGAAAATGTGTGTGTTCCGTATTCTTAAAATCACGTGACTGTGACGTACGTTGGCCACCCTGTGAAAGGGCATTTTAGTGTTGTTACACCGTGTGACAATGCATACATGTTATGTTCACAGAAACTGCTATCTCATGCTACACCACTTAGCCGGTGCTATCATATAGATTGTAATCTTAGTCAATTATAGCTGTCATCCTTCCAGAGGATGGCAATAATCACTCTCGCCCTTGTCCAAAAGTTTTAATCATTTTATACATTCATTTGTTACTTTTTTGCAGATGGTAATGTTTATACATCCAGTTGTTAACATTTTGCAGATGGTAATGTTTTATACATCCATCTGTTACCATTTTGCAGATGGTAATGTTTTATACATCCATCTGTTAACATTTTGCAGATGGTAATGTTTTTTACATCCATCTGTTATTATTTTGCAGATGGTAATGTTTTATTCATCCATCTGTTAACATTTTGCAGATGGTAATGTTTTTTTACATCCATCTGTTAACATTTTGCAGATGGTAATGTTTATACATCCATTTGTTAACATTTTGCAGATGGTAATGTTTTATACATCCATTTGTTAACTTTTTGCAGATGGTAATGTTTTATTCATCCATTTGTTAACATTTTGCAGATGGTAATGCATTCTGTAATATATCAATGTCGTTTTGCCTTATTCTTCCATTATAATTGAGCCGCGGCATGAGATTTCCAACAATGTGGTATGTGCGACCAGCAAAGCCTCAGAGCAGCCTGCGCATACGCGCAGTCTGATCAGAGCCTTTGAAAGTCGCTTGAGTATTTTATGAGTGTTAAGCTACTGGCTGAACAGTGTTTGGGGCTTCTAAGCTTAAAGGTTAGCTGCACAGGCTTGTCTGAGGCTACGCTTGTCAAAATGTCACATTGTTGGAAATCTTGTGTCACGGCTCAATTGTCATCCTTCCAGAGGATGGCAATAATGACTCCCACCCTTGTTCAAAAGTTTTAGTCATTTTATACATCCATTTGTTAACATTTTGCAGATGGTAATGTTTTTACATCCATTTATTAACATTTTGCAGATGGTAATGTTTTATACATCCATTTGTTAACATTTTGCAGATAGTAATGCATTCTGTAATATATCAATGCCGTTTTGCCTTATTCTTCCATTTCATTATAATTGAGCCGCAGCATGAGATTTCCAACAATGTGGTATGTGCGACCAGCAAAGCCTCAGAACAGTCTGCACATACGCGCAGTCTGACCAGAGCCTTTGCTAGTAGCTTGAATATTTTTAAATATTAAGCTTCTGACTGAACATCATTTGTAGTTTCGAAGCTTAAAAGGAGGCTGCAAAGGCTCGTCTGAGTCTATTCATGTCAGTATGCTACCTTGTTGGAAATCACATGTCGCGGCCCATATGGCTTCAACAAATTCCAAACCCTGTTTCTCAGTTGGAAATAAATCACTTCCAGAATGTGTGAAAAACTGACATTTTTGCAAGCTGCCATATTTCCTTGTTTAAAAACTGCTGTACATTCCCGTACTGTGCACGATTTACCATATATTTGTGAATTATGCTCATCATATCAGGAACAGCATCTCTCGTTCCACCCCACAAGCCATTTGGGACTGAGTGGTGTATATGAAAGGGTGCATCCCTCATGATGTGAAAATGTTTTCCTGAATCTATCCATTGATCAACAGCAGCTTTTTCACGTGCAGTTAACCTTGAATCTGTGCTCCTGATAAGGTACCTCTCTAAGCAAGGGTCAGTGGCAACAAATAAGTTCCAAATTTCTTTCGGTTCAAAGGGTGGATTTGTTGTAATATTTACCAACTGTACATTTTCAGACCTTATTGATTGTAGAGCTTCACTAGGAACTGTATCATCGTGATATATCCTAACAATCCATTCAGGAAATATTCGTGAAGCAATCTTTGAATTGGCAACTGCACCTTCTATACTACTAGGTTCTGACCCAAACAAACAATAAGATATTATCCGAGATGTTTGGCAAGATGATTTCCCTCTACTGTATGATTCGACAGCAAAATTTCCGATAGTTATCAATACTTCAGACAATATTTCGATAGAATAATCCACAGTGTATCTGGTGCCATATTCTATGGAGTGGAAAACTTCCCAGGTTTCTAGTTTGATTGAGCGATTTGGTTTGTAAATTGAATCTATCCAGTTATCAATCCACCAGTTTTCAAGTACAGGAGGGTAGTAGTAAAAAAATATGTCCATGTGCGTCCGATGCACCATATCATGCGTCAGAATATCAGTCAAACCCTGTCTGCATGTCGGGCCAACAACACCAACATTTGTTGGCTTAAAATTTGCAAGTGTTTTTATTCCGAAACTAGTCCAGTATTTGGTAATGAATGTTGTATCGTCATTTATTCTACACATAAACTCGACACCGTCTTTGTATGCTTGTCGAGCTATCTCGTTTACCGCCCTGTTTTCTGTTCCACCTTTAACAATCATTGGGATAATGTCAACATTACCTGCTGACATGGACTTTATTTCATCCAGCTGCGTTGCTAAAAAATCGTTCTGCTCAGTTCCAACGTAGACTTTGTAATTAAAATTTGATTCCACAGTAGCTATTATAGACGGTATACTTTCTGTCATTAACGGCAGCGTTTGCAGTGAGGGAGTCTTAATCTTTCTGGTGGTTACTGGAATCAGGATTGCAACATCTACAACTCCAGGCTTTCTGTTAATTGGACTACCATATTTCATACTTAATGTCTGTTTTACACCGTCATTTAATAGCCGTAGTCCAGCTTTTCTATATTCCAGTGCTCTCAAGTGTACGTCGTCTTTTGGCACAGTGTGTACGTCGTCTTTTGGCACAGTGGCCAGTTTTAGACAGGCGGCGTAAATAGTTAATACAATCAGCAAAAGTGCTAAGGCGATTTTTTTTTTATGTTTGTTCTTTTTGTTAAACAGGGCTGCCAGCAGACATGTCCAGGCGATCTTTCTTTTACGTTTGTACATTTCGTTTAACTGGGCTGCAAGACGTCCTGTAAGATAGAAAAAGAGGATCGTACATGAGTTCTCATGTCTTTCTTTAATTATTAAATAACTTAGTTAAAGAGATAAAATGCGAGGCTGGCCAAGCATTTTATCTCTTTGTTCGCAACAGTTTAATCAATTTAATAATACAGGAGCACGAACGTTAAAGTCTATTTATCACATGACCATAATGCCATTAAAATTACTTACAAGTCGCATTTCCGCGTGAAAGATTCAAGATTTTGCCACTTTTACGAAACGTTAAAATAGACATAATTATGTAACGTAACTAAATCTATAAACCACTAGTGGTTTATCAATTTTATACCATGGCGTTATATCACTCCCAGACACGACGGCATGTGATATTTAAAATTAAGTTTCCTTTTGAAAGAAGGAAGGGACTTCCCAGTTTTCAAACTAAATTTGACCCTGTGGAAATTATGCCAAAAACTATCCAAAAAGAGAGAAACATGTTGAAAACTACACATCCCAAGCCAGAATACAAATCTAGACAAAGTACTAGTAAGTTCACATAATCCAAATAATCACTCCCATCTTGTAGTAAAGCACAATGTGATCTTCCCAATGATGATTTTATGCTAGAATGTAACAAGTGCAAATCATGGACACATTACAGTTGTACTGCACTCCCTTTATACCAGTTGTATTCATTGGTCACTACATCAAGAAGATTTACATGCGAGAAATGTATTGATATCCCTGAAGACTTTATAAATAAGTTTGACTCACTAACTTCAAGGAAAAAGTGTGTTACTCAGAATGTAAATATAACTGAAGACCTGTCCAGAATTGAAAGTTCAGTTGTAACTGCGATTAAGCAAGCTAACAGTAAAAAAAGAGAGTAAAATGGCAGAGCTTCAAAGTCTAATAAATCAGGAATGCGAAAAATCAAGTATGCTGTGTACCCTAAACTCAAAGCTGGAAAGTAAAAATAAAAAAATTAAAGATAATTCTGGAGACATGAAACAATTGGTGGAAACAGTTGAAAATTCTAAACAAAGAAATAAAATCTAAACGAATGTGTCGAACGATGTACAAGTAAGATCACAGATGACTGACGTGTGCAGCAAAAGTGGTGAACTTAAATCATATAATGAATCCATGAATAAATTACTGACTTGAATTAAAGGCAGAACTAATGTTATGATATCAACACTAGAAACCACAACTGAAAACATTAAAGTTATAAATGGAGTAAAGAATTAATCAGAACTGCCTCGGCCAATTCTGCGAAAATCCGTGGAATCAGACCACGGATGTACATCAGGGATCTACTTTGATAACACGGGAGATAATGTGACGCTGACGTTATACACCGTGACGCTAACGTCACATAAACCATTTTAATACAATAACAAGTGTGATTGCAGCAAAACAAACGGCTTAAATGAAGTTTATGTTTTTTCAATTTAATATCGCTATAGCGATATTTTATTGTAAAAACATAACTTCATTTATTCTGGTGATTAAATTTTTAGGATAATCAGAATAATCGATTTTATTAGAGCTGAACCAGAACTTATTTTCCATACTGCAGTTCCAGCTAACAAAATGGAGCTTTTTGGTTCATAGTTCTACGCGTAATGCTCCTTACATACATCCGAGCCATGATTCAATTCTTGAATTGTGGCGGACTTTCCCCAATGGTAAAGAATGATACCTCTGAATGTGGTGACTCCTTGGAGTCTCTTTTGAAAGTTGTTAGTGCTGTAAAGACTGATACCTCGGAATGTGTTAAATCATTAGAATCTGTCACATGAAACATAAAATAATTAAAACATAATATGACAATCCACATCACACCTGACGCCACAGATTCCCTAGCTAATGTTGATGAAAATACATCTTTATGTGTCAAATCAGTCAATTCACTCATAAAAGGTATGGAGGATATTAACAGGAAAATATACAATGTTGACAGGAAGATGGGACATATACAGGAAAATCAAAATAAATTACTCGAAGCACATGAATCCTGAAAAAACGATACAATGCGAGATAAAACAGATGATTTAATATATATTTGTACTACTAAAATAGCTTTGACCCTTTTAGTAACACCCCAAGTTATTCCTTGAAAGCTGCGACAGAATCGCAGTCTTTATCTGATATAAATAAACTTGACAAAAGTAACCACTCGTCTATAAATAAACCTTACAAAAGTTAAAACTCATCTAGTCAAGAGAAAAAAGAACAGCTGTAAAGAAATTTAATTAATTGAAGACTCTAACTTAAGACCAATATGGACTGAGAACTTTGCTAATGGATGTAATACAGAGAAGAAAATCTCTTACATGATTAAAGAAGCAAAAAAAGTGGTTAGGGTTTTAAAAGATGATTACGATTGTATTCTAGTTCATTTGCTAACAAATGATATTAAAGATAAGACATTTGAAGAATGTATACAGGAACTTGATGCACTCATCACAATGATAACATCAAAATTCAAATCAGCATATTATCCTGTCTTTAGCTCTGGCTAGAGCTGATTCAAAAATATTGGATAATAAACTGAAAAAGTGCAATATTCGTTTGCAGTATAAAATTTTAGAGTCCAAATCAGTCAGAATTTGTGACCACTCAAATTTAACAACCCATGGTGTACCGACTGCACGATTATTTAAACCTGATAAAATACACCTAGCTGGTCAAAGTATCAAGGTGTCTGTTGCAAACTTTAAGTTTGTCATAAATGATGTTTGGAAAATTTACCATGAGGCTGATGTTGCATTTGTCAGCCGGAAACAGCTCCAGAGTTATCCCAGGGGTCGGGGAAGAAGGTGGTTCCCAGAAATAGTGAAGGATATTTCGGCAGAGGAAGTCACTCTGGTAACGGGCATTCAGGTGGGGCTTTCCACCATTTAACAATAGAGGTCGGCCATACATATCTAGCAGAAGCTCTTGTTGTCTAGTCTATGATGAATAGCCAACAATTACTTATTGTTTGTTGTCGAAATAGCTTAGTAACCTTACAAACACTTGTTAGAAGTTTATAGATTTATATAGTTAATATTTCCCTTGTATTAAGTTAACAATTTTAAAGAGTTATGGTTTTCTCTCTTTTATTATGATAATATGTCACTCCCAGGTATTCTCAACTTCAAAGGGAATGGAAGAGCAAAAATATGTATGTTATACATTAACAGCAGTCTGGATGAGCAAACATTTCCGCATTATATTATAATTAGCATTGAGTTGTTTCTTTTGAGTACCCACAACATATGTTTGGTTGAAAAATAGGGAGTATGGCTATGCATGTAATATGTGAATGTATGAAATGACACATTTCTACTTAGCAGCATAAATAAATTTAATATTGTTGGCGTTGAGAGCCGTCTAGTTGGGATGGCTCTTATTATTGGTGTTCAGACGAACGGTCTCACGGGGATGGCTCTTGTGGCTACACATGGAATTAATCATTAGTATAAATGTGTGTTTTCTTACCCATAATCCTTAGCATATCGTTTTGGCTGCCCGAAAGAACCGTCTCATTGAGACGTTTCTTTTGAGTACCCACAACATATGTCTTGGTTGAAAAATAGGGAAAAGTTTGTAACATACTCTTAACTAAAGACTGGGACCCACAATATTATTTATTAGTTTAAGGATGTATTTTGGGTGCTCATTGGGACAATTCTTTGAGTACTCACAATGATATGTTATGGTTTATGTTGAAATATGAGTTTGACTTCCTTACTCTCATCTGGAATTCTGCTTAGAAATTGAACATACTCTCATCTGGAATTCTGCTTAGAAATTGAACAATATGATTATCTCATCTTAACAGGGTTTTGGGCCTTTCAGAACATCTCATTTGGATGTGTCTTGAGTACCCAGAAAGTGTGCTTTGATCGAGTATAGTAATGCAATCAGTAAAAGAAAAAGAAAAATATTATAGGGATTGACTAGTATTTCATTAATAGTCTTAAGGGCCTGATGCTTTGGCTGTTTGTTGGGCCCACCGGGGTTTACCTGTTGGATTTCTTTTGCTCCGGTATTCAGTTTTATTTACTGTTGAGTCCTTATCTTTGCTTAATCTCCTTGTTATATCTTGATTTATATGTTTTAGGAGATGATGCATTGATAAGTTAGGGGTATTTCATGCAAACCAAATATCTATGTGTCTTGATCCAAATCTGAATTAAGGATGAGGTTGGCGCCGTTAAACCGGTTTAAGCCCTCCGGTAATTTTACTGACCGTTCCAAGGCGGTACCTCTTTTGTGGATCTTTTATGTTTTTATTCTGTCTTGTGTTTGCTATGTCTTTGTGTGCGTCTGTTTATATGTGCTTTGAGGTCACATGCTGGGAAAGGGCTGACCTATTGGCTCTCGTTTATGGTGTATGCTGTGAGTTTGTCACTTTCCCATTGGTATCCTGGGTCAGGTGTGGTACTTGATTGTATCGATTCCTGATCTTTGCACCCTTCTAACTTCTAAAATATTAGTTTATATGCTCTAGGAGATGATGCATTGATAAGTTAGGGGTCTTTCATGCAAACCAAACATCTATGTGTCTTGATCCTCATCTGAACAAAGGGTGAGGTTGGTGCACTGTTAAACCGGTTTAAGCCCTCTAGCAAGTTATTTTACTGACCGTTCCAAGCTGATTAGGCACTGTTTTCCAATCAAGCAAGTTAAAAATAATTAACCCAATAGGAAACACAGAAATACATTATTTTTCTTTATGTTGCCTTAGGACAAGTCAATTAGAAAATTATAAGTTGTCCTGATGAAATGGGTCAAAGTCAGATAAGCGGGGCACGGTATTCCCATGCTTCTGGCCTAACTATATTTAGGGATTAGACTGTGGATATTCGTTTGAGAGGAATATATGTGTGAGTAGCCATAATTTGATTTCCGAGACGTAAATCAGGAGGAAAAGGACAGAAAAAAATAAATAAAGGAAAAATAATGATAAAAATAATAATAGTGAAAATAAAAAAAAAAAGAAAAAGAAGACTGTTTTAACTCCTTATAGGGATTCCTTTCCTGTGATGGGGACCCTTTTGGCAGATAATACGGCTATTTCAGAACATTGAAGTATAAGTCTATAATTGTTTGATTGTGTAATGATTCTGCTTTGTAGATTACTTTTGTTTATATCTGGAAGAACTGGTTTATAAGCTTATTACATATCGCAGCATAGAATATTAAAGCTGCATAATCTGTAACTTTTGATATTTTCATTTTAAAAATAATGTTTCTATTTTTCAAGAACACAGTAAAAATACTAAAATTCAGGTATACATTTTACCTTTTTCGTAATAATTAACAAATTATTAGTGCCAAAACAACAGCATTTATGTTAAAAACTAACTGTCTAGAATTATTGGAGGGACGCAAATAATTACAAACAAGAGAAAATACGCCTGTATTTATAAGATAATTCACTTTTCCATGCAGTTTTCAACTGTAGAAATTAGATTTATTGTGACAACATAACTTTATTCTACTTTTGCAAATGATTTAAAAAGATTTTTTTTCGAAAAATGTTCATAGTTACAGAATATGCAGCTTTAATGGATATACACACAAGGGGTATGTCCAGTTCAATGATTCAAGATTGATTTATTTACTTAATGATAAAGATATATTTTGTCTGATAGAAACACATTGTTCACTTGACAAATGTGTAAACCTTCCAAATTACTATTCTGTATATCTTGTTTGACCTAAGAATCCCAGAGCAGTTAAAAGGTCTGGAGGTCTGTCTACTTATGTTAAACGGGAACTTCGACCAGGGATCAAATTTTTCAAACACCAGACAAATGATTACATGTACATATGGCTTACACTTTGTAAAAACATTTCTAACTTGGACAGTGGCGTGTACTAATGTTTTATGTACAATCCCCCAGCCAACTCAGCTTATTAAAACCATTGGATATTGACTATTTGGATATTTTAGAGAAAGATATGGCTAAGTTCTCTCGAGTTGGTAAAATAGTATTTGCAGGAGACTTAAATACTTGCACTGGTATTTTGCGAGATTTTATAGAAGATGATGATAATAAATATTTACCCCTGGCAGATGATTACTAAATAGATTCAAATATACTTACACACAGCAGTTTAGATGAAACAGTATGTCCAAGGAGTGCCACATTAACTGATATTTGCATTTAGTCTGGGATTTGCATTTTGAACGTTATTTTCTGGCCTCTCAAGAATTATAACAGTCTATTTCCTTTTTTCGTGTTATAAGTTTTATGCTGATCTCTCTGATCATTGCCAAATTTACTTGATGTTTAAGGTTCATTGTGATAATCTTTCTCAACATTCTCAACATACAAAAATAAACTGGTCTCCTTTACCAGTTAAATATTAATGGGACAATTCTTCAGCAAAGAATTTTACAGAGGTATTAAACTCACCAGCCTTTAAAGCGAAACTTCTTACTGTTGAGGAAGATTCTTCCTTTGATAGTAACAAGCTAGTCCACAATTTTAACGGTTATAATCATGAGGTGTGTGAATTAACTCTAAAGAAATCAAAAAGTCATAAACCCTTTCTCAAAAACAAACCGGCTAAGTCACAGAAAAAATGATTAGTTTAATGAATCATTGACTAAACTACGTAAACAGCTAGATCAAAAAGAAACATTATTTCAGAAATATAATAAAGACCCATATATAAGGGGATCTTTCTTCAGTGCCTTTTTTTAGAACAAAACAGAAAGAAACGATATAAGGAATACAGAGAGCAGATAATTTCAAGCCTTGACTCCTTGCATGACAACAATCCAAAAGCATACTGGTCACTCTTGGAAAAAAACAAAAAAAAAATGCCGATAAGGACTCAAATGTAAACCCAGTTTCAGAAGACAGGTGGTATACTTATTTCAAAGAATTAGATACCTCTTATAACACCAGTAGTGAAAATCCACTGGTAGATGCTGATTTACCAAACCTAGAAAAAAACAGAACTAGATTATAAAATAAATACTGATTAAGTACTCTCAGCCATTAATTCATCTAAAAACAACAAAGTTTCTGGCTTGGATTCCTTGCTAAATAAAATGCTGAAATACTCATAAAAAATACCAAAGTCCTTATTAAAATATTTAATAATATTCTGTTAACCGGAAAATATCCCTCAACATGGTCAGAAAGCTTCGTGAGCCAATTTTTAAAAAAAATTGTAATAAAGAAGACCCCAACAACTACCGCGGCATTGCTATTAGTAGTTGTCTGTAAAAAGTGTTTACTAAAATTTTATGCAATCGCCTCTCTTCTTATCTAAGCTCAAGGAAGTTAAACTGTGACGAACAAATTGACTTTTGTAAAGGTAAAAGAACTAGCGATAACATGTTCTGATAAAAACTCTGATACACAAATTTACACAGGGTAGGAAAAAACTCTATGCATGTTTTGTAGATTTCAGAAAGTCCTTCGACCTTGTGTGGCATAAAGGCCTTTTTTACAAATTAAGAGTATCTGGTGTAAGTGATCATTTTATCAGGGTATTTAGAGCATGTACTCCTAAGCAAGATTATGTGTGAGGTGCAACTATAAACTCACATCCCTTTTCTCGTCAAACGTAGGTGTGCAACAGGTCGATAGTCTAAGTCCCACGTTGTTTATTGTTTTATTAATGATTTACCATCGGTTTTACGGAATGCATCTGATGGTGTCACCATAGGAGACGTAGATCTTAATTGTCTATTTATATGCTGACGATCTTGTTTTGCTCTCTAATTCAAAAGAAGGCCTTCAGAGATCACTGGACACCTTAATGAATTATTCCTTATCATGGGGTCTAGAAGTAAATTTTGAATAATCTAAATGTATAGTATTTAGCATAGCAACAAAGCCAAATACTTCAAAGTTCTTCTACTGTGTTTCCAAAATTGAAACTGTACGCTCTTATATCTATCTTGGAGTTAAATTTCACGCCTCTGGTTCATTCACTGAAGCCAAGAATAACATCTATACCAGAGGATTAAAAGCATACTTTAAATTCTGTAAGGCAATTAGCAAATTGAATATAACATCTAACATTAAAAGGGTTTTTTCCATGTGCTTGACCATACAGTAAAACCAGTTATGTTACATGGTAGTGAAATATGGGGGCTCATTCCTAATTATAAAACTGATGAATGTTCAGCCAAAGATTACTTTTTTAAATTATGTAATGAGATTGTTTTGAAAAAATACACTTAAAAGCATGCAATAATTTTTTTGGTATAAATAGACAGGCTACCAATTTGGCAGCGGTCAGAGAGACTGTTCGCTATCATTTTATGTTCGACTTTGTTGTTAACATGTTGAAATATAAAAGACTATGTACATCTAATGGTATCTTGTTAAAAATGCTTATAAAGAAT
The DNA here is from genome assembly GCA_964019695.1 of Loripinus fragilis. Lineage (NCBI taxonomy): Eukaryota > Metazoa > Mollusca > Bivalvia > Lucinida > Lucinidae > Loripinus > Loripinus fragilis. The sequence goes on along the minus strand of OZ026517.1, from coordinate 41,661,632 downwards.
ACTCTGCTACTCATGACCAGGACAATGTTTTTTTGAAAGGAAAAAACATCTTGAAATTATTAGATTTTGATATTTTTGCATTAAGCAAGGCTAAATTTAAACAGTCTATCATAAAAAAAATAAAATCTGTGTATAATAAGGTTTGGAACAAACAATTATTTAATGTTCAAAGAAAACGGCAAATGCTGGAAACAAATTAAGAACTTATTAAACAATTAAAACAAACATAAAACAAAAAAATACACACAGATACTTGATCAAAAACAGAGGCAAATTTCATGTAAATTTAGAATTTCATCAAACGATTTAGAAATTGAAAACGGAAGGTATTATCAAATGGAACCAGAAAAAAGAATCTGTATATTATGTAATGTTGAAGTAGAAGATAAAATGCATTTCTTACTTAAATGTTCTAAAATAGTAAGTGAGTATGATCAATAAATACCACATTCACAAACCACAGACAACCCCGTGGCACCGCAAGGAAGAGCACTCAACCATCACAAGACACCAGGAGGACAAATTAAGCAAAGCAACCAGCTCCCTCTTCCCATCAAGATGACTGCAATACTAGAATGGACACAAAGAAAGTAACGTACAACAAAACATAGAACAATTACAGGCTCCCACAATGAGAGTAACAATTAACAAGAAGTCAACAACAACAGAACCACCGCCTTAGAACGGACAGCAGCCTAAGCCACTAGGGGGGTGGGGGGGGGGGCTTAAATGTATTTTACTTGTACCAAATCTTCGCCCTAGATTCTGCTGTTGTTGAAGTACAAGAAATGTTCAGCTCACATGGAGGCCATCTAACTAATGCAATGTATCATCATGGAGAAACACTCTAATCAAATTAACACACCATGATGAAACAAAGAAAAAGGCTCATGACTCACAGATAGTCAGAGCTAAAGAAAACCTCAAGTTGAACCTCGGTGGGTACAGCTACAGATAAGAATCAGGCACCAACCCACCAATTAAAGCTTTACATCAGAGCCGTCATAGAGTCTGAGGCCTGACCCACCGTCGTGCAATTAAAGAGGAAACCATAGCTATAAACCGTGATTGGGTTTAAAACTAGGCATGCAGACTGTCGCACGATCTCCAAGTTATATCCAACCCTTATATAACGTTTTACTATCTTTTGAATTGATCACTAAAATTAGGTTTTCCAACAATTCGTTTGGATTTATAAACTAAATCACCATAAAATATAGGTTCTAATATGCCTTGTTGCAGAAGAGTTTTTAACCCAATGTTGTATTTAACAATAAACTCTGAGTGTCTGTGGTAGAATTTAGAAAATGCTTTTCGAATTTTATGATATCTATAACCTTGTTTTTATAACTTAGCCGTTAAAAATAAGTTTCTGTTGTTGAAGTCATCAACATTAGAACACACGCTAGCGAAACATATAAGCTGAGAAATATATACACCATAGGAAGGAGAGTGAGGAACATCTCCATCAAGAAAGGGGAAATTTACTATTTCAAAATTAAAATCATCCCGTTTAACATAAATTTTAGAAGAAACTATGCCATTTATTATTGACAAGTTTAAGTCCAAAAACGGAGCTTCAGTATCAGAGGAATTCGCCTTATTTAACTGAAGTTCAGTGGGATATATCAGTCCTACCATTTGTTCAAAATAAGGATTATCAATATTAAGCAAGTCACCTAAATATCTGGAGGTTGAGTTTAAAGCTTCGATAATATCCATTTGATTATTGTCAGACAGAGACAACATAAAATCTCTCTCATAACAAAACAAAAACAAATCTGCAACACGAGGAGCACATTTAGTACCCATTGGAATACCTACAATTTGTCTATATAATTTCGAGCCAAATCTTATAAATATATTGTCCAACAGATAATGGAGCGCATCAAACATTTTCTGACATGACCACAATTTATATCGTTTAGGTTGTTCAGAAGTTTTATCATTACAAGCCAAATAAAATGAGCCCTCTCTGTTAAATGTTTGTTCAATTAATTCTGTTAGTTTTCCTTTGATTTAGTTATGAGGCAATGTAGTATAGAGAGTAGATAAATCATATGTAGACAAACCTGATGCTTGAACACCTCTAGACTTCAATTTATTAAGAATTTCACCTGAATTTTTAATAGACCAAAATAATTTTTTACCATTTCTTTTATAAACAGTTGTGCAATATTTAATGACATGGTTCTTAATCGCAGTAAGGCAAGAAGTCAAAATAATAGACAATTCCGTAGTTGTACATGCACTAGAATTAGCAATAAAACGTGATTTATAGGGCCGTTTATGAAGTTTAGGTAACCAGTATAACGTAGGAAGCTTGCTATGGTCCTCATCAACAAACATCCCAAACTTAGCTGCCATATGGCATCGATGCCTATCAACGAAAGACGTCTCATCAAGTCTGTTATGCTCATATGTTTTTGCAGTGCTAAGTTCTTGCTTAAGGGTGTTAATAGAGTACCTTTTTCAAACGACCACAACATTGTTAGCAGCCTTATCTGCAGGGGCCAAAACAAACCTCCTATGGAATTATTTGATCCCTTTCTTCAAGTGTCTAAAAGTGAATTTAGGTTTAGGTGGTAGAAGATCTAAATTACTGCAATAAAATGAAATTCTACCATCAATAACTTTAAAAATATTTAGTTTCCAACTATTTAAGGCATTAGACTCAATATGCTCTCGTTTACACCAGCGATTACAAAATTCTTGTAAGGCTCCTGCAATTTCCTCACGACATCATTTGAAGTGTATTGGCACAGGAAACATATATTTAGGTCTTTTACATATAATAAACCGAATTCTTGAATCAGTTATGATTTTAAATCCCCTGTGACTATATGACCAGCGGGTTGATAGCAGTACTCAGAGTCTAAACTTGAAGACACAAGATCGGCCATTTTAAATGGTATTTATTTGAAATATAAAAACATATCTCTTTTAAATACAAATCAAAAATTTGTTTGGTTAATGAGCGCAGAGGATCCTTATATATTACGTAATACTAGCAAATTACTTGTAGCATTATTTAGTGAGAGGGATAGGCTATTACATATTAAAAATAAGAATAGTTAATCTTGATCATTGAACTTGCACATCCACTTGTGAACCCTTAAGATGCCCCATACATATTGCTGTAATAATACTTATCCGTGTTCAGTACATCAGTACCTTTTTAAGTGTGTGTGTGTGTGTGTGTGTGTGTGTGTGTGTATGTGTGCTTGTGTGTGTTGTTATTGGTAGATCTATTTTTATTATTTTGTGTCCTTGTTTGTAACTAATCATTTTAATCTCCATTGTATTAGATCATTGTGTTGATTATTCTGCTTTTGACGGGCGCTTTGATTAGCAAATTAACCATTTGTATTGTATTTAATAGAAATATTCCTCGCTCCCTTTCCTAAATATATGGTGTGTATACTTTGCAGCTTATTCGTGTTTATTGCCTGATAAACACATGGTATGTGTCGTTAAAAAGTGTTTTTAATAACGTGCAACACGGCATTTTATGAAATAATAATTACAATTGTCATAAGACTTATTGTGGTTCCTTAATCTGATTGGTCAAGAGCGGTCATCTGATCGTATTGACATGCATTTCAATTTTCAATGAACTTCTGTTAGTTTTCATGAGGGACGGGGCCATTAACGACAGAACTACTTTTATGATACTGTGCAACGCTTCTATGAAGAGAAATGGACAGCCTGCAACTAATGATACTTTACCTAACACTTACACAGATATATTCAGGTGGAATAGTAAAGATTAACTTACATCAGACGCCTAAAACAGTAATCATGCCGATCAACTGTCTGCTGCGATCTATTCAGTTTCCCAGTCCGCAAAATGATGCGATCACCTCTTGTCTTGCACCTGTGCTTGTTTTCTTGCCACTTTGTTGTATGTGTTCAGTCGAGACCCATAATAAAATCGTTTCTAGATCTTACTGACTGTTGCCTGGTTTATCCAACATATTTTTTTGAAATTCATCTTTGCTTTCTTCAATCACTCAATAAAGATAGCACAATTTCTTTATGGTGGGGGTCATTTCTTTTCCTTTTGAAGCCATTTTGACAGATGATGCTTTTCGTCAACAATGTAAACGAATAACGTCATATCCGGTGACGTAACTATCGTACACATTCTAATGATAGACCTTAAGGTGCCAATAGACTCTGGTGCACCATTTCGGGTATTTTTGTGAAGATATATATTTTCTGGAACCCTATCCAATTTCCTTTAAAAATATGCTTGTTAGCACTCTGAACATGTGGGCGTTATGCCGTGGCGGCCTGTTGATTACGTCACCTATATGAATTTTCATAACACGTACAAGAATCGTCATAAAATATATATTTAAAACATCTTTATCATTTAGATTACTTTTTGCACCAGATACTAATGCAATTGTTAACCAATTTGCTAAAATAGCTATTGTCTTAAACTTATGATTGCATGGTAACGTGTATTGCAAAACCTAATGAAAATTACATCTTTAAAAATATTTGTGTCAAAAATAGTTTGGTCACAAACAATCAATAGTAAAGCTGTCTGGAGTATTATTTTCTTATCATAAAGGTACATTTATTATCTTTACAATAACGTATGTTTGTAAGTCATATCTTACATATGATATCTGTAATTGCCTTTTAAGTATAGTACATGTTACCCCACGTAAAAACTAATTTATTCTCTTCAGTTAAAGGATAATAAAAACAGGTAGATGCTCCAAAACAACTGAGTCAGCAGCTTTTTATGCATTCTAGATAAGCAGCAATATTTGGGGTGGTATATTTCATGTTATTTAAAAGTAACGTATATGACAAAACAAAGATATAGTAATATCACCCCATTGCTGGATTCAGACATTATTATGAGCAAAATGTGCTCTATGACATTATGATATTTTAACTTAGCATTTTTGCTATTAAATAAAAAGATTTGCATTCTGCTAAGGTGATTGCTTGTGTACTTTTATTTACGTTACTTGTCAAAAAAAGTAAGTAAGGGTGCAAAGATCAGGAATCGATACAATCAAGTACCACACCTGACCCAGGATACCAATGGGAAAGTGACAAACTCACAGTAGACACCACAAACGAGAGCCAAGAGGTCAGCCCTTTCCCAGCAGGTGACCACAAAGCACATATAAACAGACGTGTACAAAGACATAGCAAACACAAGACAGAACAAAAACATTAAAGATCCACAAAAGAAGTACCGCCTTGGAACTGTCATTAAAATATTTTACTGGAGGGTTTAACGGCGCCAACCTCACCCTTAATTCAGATGTGGATCAAGACACATAAATATTTGGTTTGCATAAAAGACCCCTAACTTATCAATGCATCATCTCCTAAAACATATAAATCAAGATATAACAAGGAGATAAAGCAAGGATAAGGGCTCAACAGTAAATTAAACTGAATACCGGAGCAAAAGAAATCCAACAGGTAAACCCCGGTGGGCCCGACAACAAGCAAAAGCATAAGCCCCTACCATCTCATCAATAGATAAGTCTTTAAGTCGGAATCATCATAGAGTCTGAAGTCCGACCCACCGGCGTGCAATTAAAGAGGAAAGCAAAGTTGCGAACCGTGATTGGGTTGACTAACAAGCATGCAGTCTGTTGCAATACATTAATGTAATAGCCAATCTTTTTATAATGGGAAATTATTTTAATGAACTGCGTTGAAAAATTATTAGAGCCAACAATCTTCCTCAATTTATACACCAAGTCACCATAGAAATCAGGTTCCGAAAGTCCTTGGCGCAAGAGAGATTTAAGTCCAACTTGGAATTTAGAAATCAAATCATAGTATCGTCTATAAAATTTTGAAAATGTTTTGCGAAGTTTATGATACCGATAGCCTTGTTTAAGAAGTATCTGAGTTAAAACTTAACAATTTATTGCGAGTGTTGAAGTCAGCAACATAGCCAGATGCTCTAGCAAAACGAATGAGTTGAATGATATGGACTCCATAGGATGTAGAACGAGGAACATCACCATCTAAAAATGGGAAATTGACAATTTCAAAATCAAAGTCGTCACGTTTATCATAAATTTTGGTAGAAACAATATCATTAGAAATTGACAAATGCAAGTCTAAAAATGCGGCTTTGGTATCAGAGGCATTGGCTTTATTCAGTTGGAGCTCTGAAGGGTATATTTGACTAACCATATTGTCAAGAGAAACATTATTAATATTTAAAATATCGTCCAAATATCTGGAAGTAGTGTTTAACGCATCAATAACATCAGCCTGCTTATCATCAGAAAGAGACATCAAAAAGTCCCTCTCATAACAAAACAGGAATAAATCTGCAACCAGGGGAGCACAATTAGTGCCCATAGGAATCCCAACTACTTGTCTATAGAGCTTGGTGCCAAATCGAATAAAAATGTTGTCCAACAAAAAAGTCAGCGCATCACATACACATACAAGTTTATCTTTAATTAAATTATGAGGTAAAGTAGTGTAAAGAGTAGAAAAATCATAAGTAGACAAACTGGTCGCATTGAAATCTCTAGCTTTAAGTTTATCTAAAATTTCACCTGAATTTTGAATAGACCAAAATAGGTTTTTACCCGATCTCTCATATACCTTTTCACAATATTTGATAACATGTTTTTTAACAGCTGTTAGACACGAGGTTAACAATTTAGAAAGTTCTGTTGTCGTACAAGAACTAGAATTAGCAATAAATCTTGCTTTATAGGGGTTTTTATGAAGTTTAGGTAACCAGTACAACGTAGGAACCTTGTCTTGATTTTCTTTAGCTTTGACACCAAAATGTAGGGCTGTATGACAACCATGCCCATCAACAATCACCCTTTCACTTAAAGAAGGCTGCAGTTTATAGGCATTAGTGTCAACAAGCTCACGCTTAAGAATATTAATATAATACAATCGTCAAACAACTACAACATTGTTAGCAGCTTTATCTGCTGGAACCAAAACATAGTTCATATGAAAATCCTGGATACCTTGTTTAAGATGACGAAAAGAAGATTTAGGTTTAGGGGGCAAAATATGTGTATTACGAGAGTAAAATGAAATATGAGTATCAATAATTTTAAAAATGTTAATCTTCCATTCCTTCAAGGCATCAGGTTCAACATTTTCCCGTTTGCACAAACGATTACTAAAGTCATTTAAAGAAGCAGCGATCTCCCTACGACATTTAGAAAAGTCAATATTAGAGGGAAATCTATATTTAGGACCTTTAGAAATGATATTGCAAACTCTAGCGTCAGGAATGACATTTAGATTACCTGTAATAACATGCCCAGCAGAGGGATATAAATAATTTGAATTCTTACAATCTCAGGAGGCAGGAGCATTGGAATCTATATCTAAATCATTTACAATTTTATTAAAGTTAAATATCATAAACCTAATTGGTTTGTTATATTTATAACAAATGATAGGAGTTTCAGAATTATTGAAGTAATTTGGAATAGATGAAATCACTGAATTATCCTTGAAGATACTATGTAAATCAATAAACTCAATACCTTTGTTAATGAATGGAATTTTGATAAAATGTCGTTTATGGTTGACCTCAGAATCGATATAAGGACTAAGGAAATGTTGAACATAACACCTTGTAAGGAGAGCTGCTTTATAAAATTTGTTTGCTCTATCGTAAAGTTTATTAGCCTCTAACTCTAAATTGTGTAAAACTGAGATCGGCAAGGAGCTTAAAAATGAAAATAAGCCATGCCGACCATGATTAGATTAAGCCAAAGAAAGATCCTTTAGAGAAGTATTTAAGCGTTTTTCAGTACAAATTTTGCGCTTAATGTTGCCATTTTTACGTTTACCATGAGATCTACTTTTACGTTTTTTACATTCCAAAACAGAAAAAAACATCAAAATCTGGCATTTTAGAAATGCTGCCTTCGTGGTATATATTATCATTAAAACCTAAAGGAAAAGGTAATTGCAAATATTTAAGCCATTTAAGTTCAGTTTCATGTCTCTTTATATTTTTTAATCTAGTTGTTGAATATGGATCATATATATTTTTTTCAACTGGCTGAATTACAATTTTACTAGGTGAATGACCATTATTTTTGAAATGGCGATAAAGAAATGTGTCAAATTTTTAGGCTTTTTCATTTTACGAAAGTGCTCACGAAACCTAGTCTTGAGGGATCGGCCAGTTTGTCCAACATATTGCATTCCACAGTTAGTTTCTGTTCAAGTTATAACATAAATCAGATCGGATGAAGTTCTGTCCAAATCATTATTATTAATTATGGAAAATTGCCTACCATTTACAGATGATGTAATGGTAGTTTTAGTACATAAATGTGTGCAACAGACACACCTCTTGGCATTGCACTTGGAAACATTAGGATACATTCCGCGTCTTTTGAATGCATTAAATGGTTTAGTATACTTCCTGATAATAGCTGTCCCAAGAGGAGATAACCTAATGGTTGGAAGCATATCCCGAAAATTGTTAACTGAACTAGGAATACGAACAGAGAACGCCGAATGTAATCTAATGGGAGATAAATGTAATTTGTTATTTTTGTTCTTATCATTAAAAGTTGTGTGGGTAAGTACCATCCCAAGACAAGCAATCAACACAGCGGTTATTAAAATGACAAGCCAGTATTAATATGAGTCCTTAAAAGCAAAGGAAGGTATAACAAATGCAAGCAATTATCCAAATGGCTACTACAAGTCCACAGGCATATAGAAAGCAGAAGTTATACAAGGGGGTATGAAAATCGGTCATCTTGTGATCTTAAATGCGGTACAAGACATAGAGGATATCCAGGGACAGGAATAATGGAAGGAGATTGTACACACAATACTGAGGATTGGAAAAATAAGAGCATTAAATGAAAGTGCGGGGAGACTTTTAAGGGCCGCCACGCAGCGCAGACAAAACAACTCTGATATTAAAAGTAAGTAAGGGTGCAAAGATCAGGAATCGATACAATCAAGTACCACACCTGACCCAGGATACCAATGGGAAAGTGACAAACTCACAGTAGATACCACAAACGAGAGCCAAGTGGTCTGCCCTTTCCCAGTGGGTGACCACAAAGCATATATAAACAGACGCCTTCAAAGACATAGCAAACACAAGACATTACAAAAACATTAAAGATCCACAAAAGAAGTACCGCCTTGGAACGGTCAGTAAAATATTTTACTGGAGGGCTTAAACCGGTTTAACGGCGCCAACCTCACCCTTAATTCAGATGTGGATCAAGACACATCAATATTTGGTTTGCATGAAAGACCCCTAACTTATCAGTGCATCATCTCCTAAAACATATAAATCAAGATATAACAAGGAGATAAAGCAAGGATAAGGGCTCAACAGTAAATTAAACTGAATACCGGAGCAAAAGAAATCCAACAGGTAAACCCCGGTGGGCCTGACAAACAGCCAAAGCAATAGGCCCCTACCATCTCATCAATAGATAAGTCTTTAAGTCGGAACCATCATAGAGTCTGAAGTCCGACCCACCGGCGTGCAATTAAAGAGGAAAGCAAAGTTGCCAACCGTGATTGGGTTGACTACCAAGCATGCAGTCTGTTGCAATACATTAATGTTATAGCCAATCTTTTTAAATGGGAAATTATTTTAATGAACTTCGTTGAAAAATTATTAGAGCCAACAATCTTCCTCAATTTATACACCAAGTCACCATAGAAATCAGGTTCCGAAAGTCCTTGGCGCAAGAGAGATTTAAGTCCAACTTGGAATTTAGAAATCAAATCATAGTATCGTCTATAAAATTTTGAAAATGTTTTGCGAAGTTTATGATACCGATAACCTTGTTTAAGAAGTTTCTGAGTTAACAATTTATTGTGAGTGTTGAAGTCAGCAACATAGCTAGATGCTCAAGCAAAACGAATGAGTTGAGAGATATAGACTCCATAGCATGTAGAACGAGGAACACCACCATCTAAAAATGGGAAATTGACAATTTCAAAATCAAAGTCGTCACGTTTATCATAAATTTTGGTAGAAACAATATCATTAGAAATTGACAAATGCAAGTCTAAAAATGCGGCTTCGGTATCAGAGGCATTGGCTTTATTCAGTTGGAGCTCTGAAGGGTATAAACCTTTAAATTTATAGTATATTTTTAGCATCTATAATAGCTCAATTAAAATTATTTATTCTCTAAATGGTCGAATTCTCTTTTAGATAAAATGATTGGCTAGGTCAAACAGTTGAAATATTATATTTTCTTCTAGTGGCATTGTGTGCGTTACCATATTATTCTCTATATAATACATGAATAGTAATTATACAATTTAAATATATTTATTGGACACCCTAACAATATCAAATATATAAGATAATAATACATGTATTATACAGCTGTATACAGGGTATATACAGTTAGTTTATATTTTGTCCAAATCACCAGCTTTATAACAATAAATAGAATGAAAAAAAAACAAAAAAAAACAAACACCCCCATTACATTATGCAATATCTCTTTTGCATTATCTTTAACAGGCCTTAATAGGGAGCGCAGTGGCTCAGTGGTAGAGTGCTTGACTCGAGATTGAGGGGCTTCCGGTTTGAGTCTCACCAGCGTCACTGCGTTGTAGTCCTTGAGCAAGACACATTTATCCTAGCTTAGTACTGGTAAGACCCAGGAAGACCAGTCCCTGTTTAACTGAAAGATTGTTGATGGGACGTAAAGAATCAAATCAAACAAAATAAACAGGCCGACTTTGAGCTACAAAAGGTCCTGCTACCCCTCCCCCTAGGGAATTTTGCAGACATATCCTATCTTAAAGAAAATTTCAAGCCGCATCTTTTAAGAGATGTTTGCACTCTGTGCTCCGGGGTTGTTAGTCTCTGACAGCCTGTTACATACCTTACTGTAACAAACTAAGGAAAAAATCAAAATGAAAGTTTGAGCTACAGAAAGAAGACATTAAACCATCTTAGTATTCAAATTTCTTATGTAGTTTGAAAACTGGATGCCTAAGCTACATAAAAGCAGCATTTTAAACAAAAATACAGCCTTCAATGGTGTTATATGCGTTACATAGATTCAAATTTCCCTTTGAAAGTTGAAATTGTGACTATTATCATTTAATTTTACAGACAATTTGTGCATTTTTAAAAGTGTTTTTAATCTTAGTTTACTAAAATACTCATTGGACTTATAGAAAACAACAAAGTTTGCTTTTTCTATCTCAAATACATTGTTTTATATGAGCTATTAAACAACCCTACCCCCAATTTTAAGTATTAAATTTTGGTATCTACTATTGAAGAAAAATATATGAAAATATTTGACGCTCGTGGATATCTCACATTTTTGGCACTGTCTTGCTAATGCAATAAAGAATCGTACATTTGAAAGTAGGACATCATGATCAGAGCACTTATTAAAGTATGTAACGTATGTTACATGGCATAATGAATGAGCAAGGAAATTGTTTTGGAAGAAAGAGATGATATTTCAAAAAAAACTACTATTTTTCACATGCTTTCCTATTAATCTCTAGCCTCTGGTGCCTTAGTCTTAGTAATTATAGTCATTGCTGATAGCAAGCCCATGGAATTGTGTTACAGATGTCCAAATCAGCTTCATCACATATTTTCTAAAGCCTATAATATTAAAAAATATAGACATATAGATAGAACATAATGTTTTCATTTAAATGACACAATTTAATAAATATTCCTATTAAATATAATTATTCAAAATCAATCTTTATTCAAGTCATCCTCACATTGTATATTATTATGCCTGCTTCTATTGCAAAATTATCACCCATTTCATCACAACCAGTAGAATCATGGCATAGTATTTGGACTGCAAACTGTGTACAATCCTGTTCCTAACTACCCCTTTGGAAATTGTGCAGACATATCCTACCTTTAACAACAATTCAAGCTGCATCAAATAAGAGATGTTTGCACTCTATAAACCAGGGGGTTGGCCTGTAATGATATGTTACGTATGTTACCATATCAATTTAAGATAAATGAATTGAAAGTCTGACAAACAGAGAGAAGACATAAAACTATCTATTTATTTGAATTATTGATGTAGTTTGCATGCTGAATACCTTTGATATATAAGAAAGTGTTTTTAACAATATACAGCTTTCTTTGGTGTTATATGTGTTACATTAATAAAGTTTACTTTTTTAAAATTGGTAATTGTGACAAACATCACTTATAAGCATTTCGTGTGATCCTTCTCTTTTGCCATCAAAATACTTAATTTTCTTTGTATGTGTGGCCAGTGCCAGCGTCAAACAAATTGACTAAGCTATAACTTGAATCTTTAGCATTCTTCAAAAGCAGAAACAGCATGCCAGTGTCATGGGATCAAACACCTGATTAAATATGGGTCTATTGCCATTTCACATATATGCATACAATGCCATATGATTCAGGTATATGTCTCTTTCTGAGCAAATTTACTGCAACTGCCTCTGCATCCGTGCTAGTCAAATGATAACATTGCTCTGATTTTGCAAAAGCTATGTCTCTACCGCATACCTATTAGAATACATTAAGATTTCTGACATTGGTCAAACAGAAATTTGATAGGCTGTTTTTTTGCATCATTTGCCATGGAACCTTTTCAGTCCTTTGGTGCTTAAGTCCTCAGGTCTTAGATCAATAGTATTTTGCTGCGCCAAAATAACTTTATAAGTTTTCTTCAGTTACAATGTTGACACTTGATGGTTTTGGCAGACCATCTGAAACAATTTCTGTCACAACTTGAAAGTTATCTGGTATATGAGAAAGAATTTGAAGTTGGACATTGCAATCAATTATGTTTGCAGCTGGTTGTTTTTTGTTGTCAGTACATTAAAGCAAGCCTTAAAATAATGTGAAACCTTTGATATCATTAGCTGTTGCATTCAAAAGAAGAAAAGTGGACTATGGGAAGAATAGGATAACTAGTTGATCTATATTATGCTCTATGGAAGATTTATACACAATAAACAAGTTTATAAGGTTGCCCCATTTCATGATCCATTGAAAACACTGAAATTGAAAAGACTTGCCTCTGACTGTGTAATCGAAAAGGATGTCACGACAATGCCCTTACTCATTTATTATGACGAGTTATATATAAGTTACATCCTTTAATAAGCGCTCTTATCTTAGAAACTTAGTGAATCATTGAAGTGAAAGGGCCTAATTTGCGCTCTGTTCATCCTGCATTTCATTGCTTTACCTGCTATGATAATTCTAGTTTGTTTATCTTAAGGGAAAGAGATACCTTGGTTTCAGCACTTCAGAAGTTCTAAGACTTCAAATAAGTTTTTGAATGCTTGGGGAAAGATAATAAGTGCAGAGACATTATTAGACGAAAATAGGTGTGTTGCATGTATGGAAAGGCTAGATTTATAAAAGTTAACCAGCTAAGATATGATTCATCATGAAATATCAAGGTACATCAGTCCAGATACTTATTGCCTTTAATGGCATAGTTTTTCTCCTTGTAAAGCTTTAGTCTTTCACCTATTTGCAGAGTATCACTTGAAGAAACACATACTCAAAGAGCCAACTATTAGGTATTCATATCAGATTCCAAATGTTCCAAGCCATGGATGACAAAATTGGAAAGTTGAAAATGGCTCATCAATTTTGAGTGGGCTGATGGTAAAATTGTATAACAGTAAATGTTTGAAATGTTGTGTGATGATTCTACTAGTTGCAGGGGGGCATGTGATAATAATGATTACTACAGAAGCAGACAACGACATATATTTAACATGAGTGTTTAATCGATAAGAATTAGTTTGGACCATTTTATTTATTGTATTGTCTTGTACAAATGTAAAACTATCTTTTCTATTTGTGGCTCTATATTTAGCATTATATGCCCAGTATTTGGAAATGTGTCCAAAAGGTCATTGATAACATCTGTAACAACATTCCATGGTCTTGATAATCAGAAATGAATATAATTTTACTTATAAGTACACATTAAGTGTCCTGATCTTAAACTTAATGAAATCTTGCAGATATATGAGCAAGACAGAATAAGAAAATGTAAAATATCGACACAATGCAATCGCTTTCATGTGCTTTACTTAAACGGTAATAACAAAATTTGCTTCTCGGTAAAACTGGGAGTAGGGCTGTGTATTAGCTCCTATAAGACAATATATTTTAGATAGAAAAGCAAACTTGTTTTTTTCCTATTCATCAATTGAGTATATGTTTGTTAAATCTAATAAAACAGTTTGAAACCAAGTCATAGTAGTTGTTTAAATGACGATAGCCACAATTGAGGCTTTTAAATCATAATTAGGTTCATGTTACGCAAATAACACCACAGTTAGTCGTATTAATGTTAAACAACTTCCATATGATGTAAAGACATGCAGTATGCAGACTATAAGAATGTCAATTTATTAGATAATTTTAATGTTTTCTTTCTGTAGCTCAAACCTTCAAATTTCTTATTCTCAAATTGATATAGTCACATATGTAACAAGCTGTTACAGGCTAACGCTCTGACTTACAGAGTGCAAACATTTCTTATTAAATGCACCTTGAATGGTTACATAAGATGTAATATGTCTGCAGAATTCCGAAGGGGATTAGGATGGAGCAGGCCCTTACTCAGCTTGATGTTAAAATACTGTTTGATAATTTTACTTAACACGCTAACATATGTAACGCTCTCTGATCCTTAAAATTTGGTGACAACTAGCAGATCTACAAGTCTTTTTCATACGAGCCAGCTTAAAATCCCTAAACAATGTAAGACATCCAGCAGCTGCGAGTTTTTTTTTGTCATAATTTTAGCTCAAACTTTCAAACTATATTTCCTTTATTTGATATAGTAACGCATGTAACATGCTGTTTCAGACTAACGCCCCAAGTTAGAGAGTGCAAACATCCCTTATTCGATGCAGCTGGAGTCGTACTTTAAGAAGGAGTATGTCTGCAAAATTCCCTCGAGGAGATTAAAACATTTTTAGGCATATCTTACATAAAGACAATGAGCCTGCCCAATTATTACATCAGGTAACATATGTTTCAGCCTCTGATATTAAAAAGTTTGCAAAAAACTTGCAGATTTATGAGTCTTTTCATATAAGCAAATAAATCCCTAACAATGAAACATATTTATCAACTGCTAATATTTTTTTAACTAATTTTACTTTAGTTTTTTATACCAATTTTTTTCACCTTAAAACTGGGTAGGGGTAGGGTTGTTTAATTGTTTATTTTAGAAAAAAATATTTAAGATAGGGAAACAAACTTTAATTTCTGTTAGCTAATTGCATAAGCCAGTCAGACATGATTAAAAACATTTTGCAAAACACACAGATAGATTGTGAATGTAAATGATGTTAGCTACACTTGCAAATTTTAATGGGTTATCTGATTTATGTAACGCATATGACACCTTATAAAGCCGCAATTTTGTTCAAATTGCTGTCATGCGTAGTTAAGATATCCAGTATGCAGACTATATGAAAGATTTTTTTTAGAAAATATATTTTAATGTCTTTAATTTGTAGCCCAAACTTTCATTTTTTTTTTCTTAATTTGATAAAGTAACATATGTTACAGGCTCTTACAGACTAACGCCTCAACGCACAGAGTGCAAACATTTCTTAAAAGACTCGGCTTTCAATTTGCAAAAGTCCCTAGAGGGGGAGCAAACCAATTCTCAGCCATCCGTCTGCAATATTGTGTAATTTATGCTTCATGCCAAGTCATTTCGGGTACTGACATTATTAGCATATTTGAACTAATTCAGAATAAAACAGTCTAATTTTCTATTTTGACAAAAGAAAGGCAGTCTACCTTGTCGATATACGAGGGTCATTTTTATGTTGGTAGAATCAGGCTGTATCTCTACAAATAAACGGTACCATAAGTATAAATATTTTGAAAGGTCTAGCTTCTGTCTATCAGCTGATATAAATTTTACATCAATTGCGCTTCGTTCGGACAAGATATATAGCTTAGAAAAGGCATCGTAAATGACACTGGTCGAAATCCATGTAATTTTAACCACGCAGCAAGCAGGAAATAAGACGCTGTTAAGTTCCATTCGCTACGGTGATATAAGCATTTGTCAAGCCGATTTTTCTTTTACACCATCAACATTAATCATTCAAAAGCTAATCGTAGACAAGTGCAACAAAACTTTAAGCATGTAGTTTGCTCTTCTATAACAATTTTAAACACCCATCAATATACCAAAATAATCGCAGTCAAGTGCTAGTTATTATATCTGTTAAAATTACGATTATCAACAAATTTTAAAATTTCTTCTGGTTTTGCATAGCACATGATATACTTAATCATTCGTCAGCAGTTATATTGATGTACCGATTTAAGCGTGTAACTGGCAACTTCCGGTACTGTCATATCCCCATGTTAAAGTGGGTGGGGTAAATCAAACCTGCGTAGAAAAAAGCAATAACAATCGGATCTGTATAATTTTCTTATTGCAGTAATTACAACACCTGTTAAGAGGCACAAAAACAGTTTTAATGAATTTTCTAAATATAATAACGCTCCATGACGTCATTTATGTTCAAAATAAGGGATTTATCACCCCCTAGGCTATTCACATTGCAGTTCAGTTCTAATAAAACAAAAGTATTAACTTTGTTTTGGGATGATAATTACCATAACACTTACAGCTACCATGTAAACAAGAAAAATATAATATCACTATACAGCTAACATATTGAGCCACATTCAAAAGCCTGTATCCAACTTCCACTTGTGCCATTTTTTACAATAAATCTTCCTATGTCTAGTGTACAATTTGCTGGGGTTCCAAACAAATCTTCCATATCCGATAATTGTTGTGTATACTCCATAATGGTTATAAAATATTGTAACACTTAGTGTCCTTTATCTGCAGCCAAATTTTCAGAAGCTTTGTATGTCTATGGATCCATTTTCATGCAATTGTTACTAACGTTCAGTCAGTGACTAAGTCCATAAATGTCATATTTCTACCATATTTCCAGTGTGCTATATATAGGTATGTATTTGCCTCTTAGAAGTCTGTAAAGTAATGCATTATGAAATAATTTTGGCTTGCATGTATAGATAAAAGCTCAATATTTCCAAATATATGCATGATGTATGCATTTTCTTTCGCTGTTTCCATTAAATCTACCATTCTACGAACATAAAAAACGTCACTCGTAAGTAACATCCCAGAGTGCTATTTACATTATCAAATAAAATATTCCGTAAAGAAACATTGTTATGCTATCATACTATACAATCTCGTTGGAACTTAATTCATTTTGGGATACTATACAGAATATATGCTTGTCCCAACTGCACATTATTTGTTTGTTTGTTTGTTTTATTTGATTCTTTACGTCCCATAAACAATCTTTCAGTGAAACAGGGATGGGTGTTCCTTGGTTGAACCAGTACAAAGCTAGGATAAATGTGCCTTACTCAAGGACCACAACGCAGTGACACCCGTGAGGCTTGAATTTGCGGCCCGCTGTCTCGAGTCAAGCAATCTACCAATGAGCCACTGCGTTCCCACAACTGCACATTAATTAACATTTCAGGTTGAAAAAGGTATTCTATATATTTCATTCTTTGTGAATGCATTTTGCCCATACTGAAAGGTTGAAATCAACCAAACACAAGCATGTGAAAAAATACTTTGAAAGTATATCAAATATATTTTTTATTTTTCATCGATCTTCAAATCTTAACAACTGAATGGGAAACCTTGTAAAAGGTTGACTTTAAAATAAGTATGGAGCATTTGACTTTACAGTTATGTTAAAGTTGGTAACATGTTTTATGTAAAAAGTGATATTTAGAGTTTATAATAAATCATAAACCGCATACCATAATTATGTTACTTATTTGTTTAGGTTATGAGCTATGTTGAGGGGATATCTTGGGTATTGTTGTATTGTTTACTTTACAGCTTTTTATTCAATATTCAAGTATATGATAAAATATCACCAGTTCTATTTCTCACTATACAAAAATCGCACGTTTGTGAATAAAGTCGGCTACCAATTGCATTAATCAAACTTCTAAAGCTTTTTATTTCTCTTTTATAGACAAATCGTTACAATTGGTTAATTGAACAGGTACTTTTTATAGAAATCGGTACTTGATTTATTTAAAATGCCCACCTACTGAGTTGAGAAAAATATGAAATTTCATCATAGTTTATGCAGTATCGTCTTGTAAAACATATAATTGAATAAACATTTTTAAAGGTTTTAAAATGTCAGTTTATCGTCTTCTCTAATATTTCGATCCTACAAAGTTAGAAATAACTATATTTATGCGATATTACCAAATAGTCTTCCTAACTTTAGCACAAACACATTACAACCACATAAATTATAGCTGAAATCATGCATATCTCCTTTTTTCTCTAATATGTTACTCTGTTTACAGCATTGGTATTTATAGTCATTACTTAATGTTATGATTATGTTTCTTGATCATACTCACTTACATTTTTATGCCTTTTAGATAAAGATAAGTGTCAGTTTCTGAATTAGCACCTGTCAGATCAGCCAGTACAGTATTAGTACATTTGCATAAGGAATGTAACGTTTTGGTAGTTTGAAAACTCATCAAAAGTCAAAAATATTCGCAATGAACAATTTCAGTATAGTGAGAAATACATAGTACTTGTTTTTATTATACATTTGAATATTGAGTAACCGCATGTAGCATAACAGTATTTTGAGCATTTTCTTAAAAATAGAGCTCAAACATTTTAACTAAAAACAATGTATGGCTTGACATATGACTAAATACACATAACTGGGTATATACGCTTGTATATAACCTCATACATAAATAATGTTACTGTTTTAATACAAATGAAAAGGCCAATGCTCCATACTTATTAAAGTATATTGTTTACTTTGTTACATGTAACCGTTCAGCTTTTAAGACTGTAATACCATAGAAAACTTCAAAAAAACGTTATATTTAGGTTCTTCTGGTGGAACGATTTTGATCTTTGAGAATTTGTAGAATACTTATTCTAAACGGGAATGTGATTTATTTATAAGAATTATTACGAGTATGTAAATTTCTGATTATAATACATACACAAATCGAATATTTATTTCAAATGAGCGTATAAAGTATCATAGTGTTTTATAATGTTTCTTCTATTTGGTAACATAGATAACACGGTGGGATATTACCAAATTCCTTAAAGTATTAAACTTTGATTTGTTCTTTTTAAATGAAAATGAAATATATTCTGAACTAGTTCTGAAATGTATTCTGAATTGATCCCAAAATGCTTGTTAGGCCAATACTTGAAATAGTTGTGCAAGCACCATGGATAAGAGGTTATTTGCAGATTGCTTAACCCTCCTTTTAGATGATGCAAAAACTGCATACTATGTAATTTTAAGGTTTTTTTTTCGTATTAACAACCTTTTATTAAGCTATCCATTTGGATAAATACAGATTATGTATAGTCGTTGTTAGACCATTATTAAGCTTTATATATAAAGCGAACGGTTTTATTTGCTTGTATAATGCTATCAAAGATTATATTTCATTGGCTATAAAATATATATGGTAACGTAATCAACACTATTGAAAGTTTATATCTGATCTAATTATGTAATCAATTATGTTATCTAAAAAGAAATACAACCATTTAGAATATGAATATATACAAAAATAAACAAACTATTCAATGTGTCAGATAATATTTTAAATTCAGAAGCATATCTGTGCAAGTAATGTTAAACACTTTTAAAGATATCCCTACAGAAAGCAAGCCTTTTAATTCAATTACAAAAATATTAGTGTCGATTAAGGTAGGTTTAGAAAATTATAATTTTATTTGGGTTAAAATCAAGAAATTAGTCATTAGAAATTAGACCAATTAGTCATCACATAAATGCTTTTGCACGACTAAAACGTTGAAAATATCTGGTTTCATACTGCGCAAGAGGTGTACTAAAAAATAATACAAGTGAACAGTATGCTTCTCTCTGATTCGTCTTTACACAATTCTAACAGCCTGTGACTCTGATGATGCTGAGCATTCCTTTGACGTTAGATGTAGTTTATGAGGACGAGACTCATAACCAGGCCAATTACTAGACGAATCGATCTCATACAGAACACATTTTCTTTGTTTTGGGGACAGAAAATGTCACCAAATATTTCTTCAATGAAAAACCAGCAAGGAAAAGTAAGTTGCAGCTTTTAAAGCTTTAATATAAGCATTTCTGTTATAGAGACTATAAGATTGTTACTTACGTTACTTTTAAGTAGTATCGATTTCGTTGCCACTGTACTTGGTGTGTATTTGGAATCCTAATGCAATCATCACAAATAATTGGTTACCTCATAAACTTCAAAAGTGATTTAGACAGATAGTTCACATTTTCTATTTCTTTCGGCCATGTTTGTAAGTGACCATAAAAAGAGGGTGGGGTAGATAATATTCATTTAGGAGGTGATGGAAGGTCACAGTGGGCTCAGATACGTACCAAATTCAAGGCCGAGGACAGTAGTTTACTAAAAGGCTAGTTTTAATTCAACATCTGGTCAGTACTGAGTTCTATAAGAATCGATAAGAAGTAGAAACGTTAATTTACATAGGTAATCTAGTATGTTACTTGTATTTACTAGTGGTCAAAATTTTCAGATGTTATTGAATTTTATCAATTTAGAACCAGCAACATCTATGCTTAATATCTAAAGGCAAATTACCCATAGATTACATTGCTTTTACCATAAAGTCTGGTGATTTCTATTACAGTCTGAACTTACAAATTACATATAAATAACGTATTTAACACCCTCTGAACGATAAAGCCCCCACACTCAGAGTGCTAACATGTTGCATTAAGTAGCTTAGGATACTGGCTTTCAGAAAATATATGTCTACGAAAATCTTCGGTATGGTGCACCCTAACCATAAACTGCCTCATGGTCTACATGTAAAGTATTTTCTGCTCAACTATGTAAAAAAACGGGATTCTAGTAGCTGAAATGTAGTTGTTTATTTTCAATTGGAGAACGGCCGCCATTTTGTTTTTTTTGAAAGTCGTAACGTTACGTACGCATGGCATAGTCTAAATGCGCGAAACGTTATTAAATGTAAACTGAATTTTAAGGAAAACATAATTATCATTAAATACTGAATAAGAAAGAATAACGAAAGAAGTTGTAATTATAAGAAGTGAAAATTATTTTTCTGCGTTTCACTTAGGTATGAATTGTCGGGAAAATTACATCTAATTTGCAAGATAACCGTCGTTTAAATTACATCTAATTTTAGCATGAAAACCTTCGATTTTCTTGCAAATTATATGTAATTTTCCCGACATTACATACCTCAGTGAAAGGCAGAAAACTTTCAATTCTTAAATAGAACATGGGCACTCATGTAAATGAGACAGGCCTGCAGCTTTAAGCTTCGTCCGACTCACTAGTGAAGCCAGTGATCGCGATTTGAGCCTCACGGAGTTGTTGCTTTGTGGTCTTGAACAAGACACTTTATCCTTTCTAGTCAGTACTGGCCACTGTCCTGCCAGCCAAGAGTGACAGTGACGTCATGGTTTGTTTAAAGCTGCATACTCTGTAACTATGAACATTTTTCGAAAAAAAATATTTTCTTTTTAAATCATTTGCAAAAGTAGAATAAAGTTATGTTGTCACAATAAATCTTATCTCTACAGTTGAAAACTGCATGAAAAAGTGAATTATCTTATAAAAACAGGTGCATTTTCTCTTGTTTGTAATTATTTGCGTCCCTCCAATAATTCTAGACAGTTAATTTTTAACATAAATGCTGTTGTTTTGGCACTAATAATTTGTTAATTATTACGAAAAAGGTAAAATGTATACCTGAATTTTAGTATTTTTACTGTGTTCTTGAAAAATAGAAACATTATTTTTAAAATGAAAATATCAAAAGTTACAGATTATGCAGCTTTAAAAAGTTATCAGGGACTTATATTCGATAGATCATTTGTGTATAAATCCTATCCAGGATTAAATCACAAATGATCTATCGATTCGTGTTAGCTCAAGTGGAGTGTACAAGTTAATATTTTACTTAACAATTGTAAACAAAATATTAAGTGACTGTCATTCTTGGTTGGCATGACAGTAGCACCCAAGAAAACATCCCGATCTGACTGTTTTTGTTTTTTCTAGGACGTGAAACATCAACTCAAACAAACATTGCTGTTTTCTGAACATGTTTGTCTACGCCATTTTGTGGCATATTTATTCTAGCTACGTAAAACGATACTTTCGGCCTTAATATTTTTTTAGAAAATTTTGCTTTAGCTTAAAAAATATGGTGTATGCCCTTTTTACGCCTTTTCATTTATAAACCGATAGTATGTAGAATATTCTCCCCGAAAATATGTTATTTTTCTTCTTTAATTGTTTAAAACATGAGAAATTGTGTGTGCGTGTGGGGGGGGGGGGTAGATTTTTTTTTTTCAATTTTTAAGATCAAATAATGTTTTCAAAAGGCCTTATGGCCATGTTTTTTTCTCTCAAATATATGAGTTTGAGCTATTTTTATAACATATTTAAAGAAAGTAACTTTTAGGAATCCTGTTCTACCTTGATTCAATAGAGCGAAAACAAAAAATCTAACCAGCCTATGTAAAATCCTGACTGTTAAATCCAATTAATGTAAAGAGACTTAGCGATATAAAACCTACTGGGAAAGGAAATCTATAAGCTCTAAGCTTTTGATTGCTATTGTATGTATACATGTCTTGCATGTCAATTTGCCTGCGCGGATCCAGAAAGCTTTGTCAGAGGGGTCCATCTTTGACAACTTTTTTTTAGTTTAATGAGGTTAGAAAGGATCCAAGTACCACTATAAGCGGGCCTTCATCGGCCCGCCAGCGAAATGTAATTAAAATGGCGTTTCGCTGGCGTGCCGTTGTTGGCCCAACATTGAATGCTGGCTTGGTAGCTTTGTGATTTTTCAGGGGATCCGGAGCAGTGCCGAGAAACCCTATATTTTTTGTGATTTTTCAAGGGGGGGGGGGGTCCGGATCCCCTGCCTCCCCCCTCTGGATCCGCACATGACTTAAATCAGAGAAATAAATATGTTTAAACAAAACTGCTGATATGAGTTGGGGCGTGCTAAAAGAAGCCTGCATGTGTGATGGAGCCGAAGGTCTAAAGACTAAAACAGAAAGGATAAACATGGAATTGCCCATGTTTTTGTTTTAAGGGGCTACTGGTAGAAATTTAAAAATTGTAATGCATTCAGTCTGTCAAGAAGATATGTTTTTATCTTAGCAAACAGTTCAGACCAGCACGAAAGGTCGCATCATGCAACATTTTATCTGGGCCTTTACGGGTTGCCAAAGTACGTGGTTTTACTTCGCGGATCCAGAGGTATTTTCGTTGGGGATGGGGATGGGGTCTAGGTCCAATTGATTTGGGAAGCTCTGCGCTTTGTTTATTTTTTTGTCATATTTTTTTACTTAGGGGCTCTGGACCCTCGGTCCGAACTCTGTATCCGCGCACGAGAATGATAAGGGTTACTAGTGATTATTATAATCCTAGCGTTCTTTTCGTGGGACAAAGACAAACAGGACATACCCTGATCAGAACGCGGCGTCCGATCCGGGTCTCCACTGTTTGCTTACATAATGGTCCATTATGTTGTGAATAAAAAATGAAAAATACCACCCAACAACCCTTAAAACGGAAATAGACTGGTTCAATTGACAAGCGTGGGAAATTCCATTCGGCTTAAATGGGTTAATATTATAAGGATGTAAGTGTGCCCATTCTAACTGCCATAGTTTGGAAAATAAGAATCCATCATGAGTGAGAGCGTGGGATAGAAAAAATCCCCCGAGGATCACCGATTGACATCACGAGGCTTGCGGAGTGATGACAAACGGTGATCACGAGGGACGGATTTTTCTATCCCATCTCCACTTGAATAATGGATTCTTTTTCTTGCTCTCCACTAAATACCTCATTTTATATTGGAAAAAACATGAAAAAGACTTCCAGAAAATCCTGAATACGCAGAGATGCGACATAGTGACGTCGTTTTAACATTTAACGTTTTAAAGTGACGTCACGGATCGACGTGTGCTTTGTGTGTGTGTGGGGGGGGGGGGGTGGGGGCTGGTTACAGGGCCGCGTAGCGTAGTCGGTAATGAGTCTGGCAACAGATGCGAGTCTGAATGCAGATCCAGGGGTCGCTAGTTCAATCCCGGCCCGGTCCCATACTTTCGTGGAGATTGATCGCGAAATAATTTCTATGATCATTCTTTTCCCTTCCGCTGAATCATTCAAGATGGGTTTTTTCAGTTACAAGCGAAAGTATGTGCACGAAGTAATGGTTAACTGCTTTTTCAAGCTCGCCCAGAAAATAGTGTTGTTATGTGAACTGACTGTCCGGCCATGACCATAGCTATTGACTAGGGACGTATACAAACAAAAAAAACTTTCCCACAGGCTGGCACGGGTATGTGAGATAGAATTTTCTCACGTGTGTAAAAACAACGGAAAATTTAATCCCGATCTGGTGTCATGCTGTTATTTCTTCATTAGATTTGCATGAATTACACGACCCTTGTGTCAGCTCGATTATCGAGGCCCCTCCAGGGTAGAGCCTGTGCTTACTTGATCACTGAAAATAATGCATTGATCCTGAAAATAATTTCCTTGGCTCCCTAAAAGTATTTTGCCTTTGCTCCCCAAATCCCTAAAATAATTCAGCTTCTCCCTTAATCTCCAACTCCGTAAAAAAATTCTACTACTATAAAAAAAGTTTTCTTTCCGTAGGATTAAATTCACATACATGTACTAAAAACTATGAAGCTGTACAAGAGCGCATGACTAAATTTTCACTTAATATTTTGTGTCATACATGTAAAGACAGGGCTTGGCCATGGAATTCATGGCATATAATTACATGTATTTTAATTAAATACATCATATAAAGCTAAAAGTATGGTACCATTTTTACAATGCTGTTCCTTGTAAAGTAGGTATGGAGGAATGCTCTCTCGATAGATTTTTTTTTTAAATTAGGGACAGTCCATTTGTTTTCCCGTTGGGAGAGGTGCTGTCTTTTTCCAACAGTTTAAAACTAGAAAAAAAGTGAAAGCATCTATTTTTTGCATCCATAATAACACGCTTAGGGATGTTTGTTACTACACAAAGTGGTTCTGGACGACAGTATGTTGGTTCTGGACGACAATGTGTTACAGGTTCCTGACGAAATAAAGAGATTTGTTGTGAATGTGTAATGTGTTTGGGAGCCTTAACACATACTTAACCGCAAGAATCTTATTTTGTCGTTGCATATTTTGTTCAGGATACTTATCAACACTTAATTAATCCTCTAACAAGACGAATGTATCCAGTTAACGCTTACCTGATACAATTATTGTTCTTGAAACTGTATTTGACTACTACATATGCCCGCATATGCTTATTTTGTGCATTCACTTTCATTTTCTTTGTAATTTTTATGACTTGATATAATGAGGCATTGCATTGTCCACCACATAGGCGAAATAAATTTTCTCTTATAGATCATCTTACTTTAGACAAACACGTTTTTAAAATCAAACTGCAGCTACCTCAGTCATTTTCCAATGTTACAGATGTGCAACGACTGCAAATAGTTTGTTACAGGTTAAAGTCGACAGCGTTACAGGTAGAGACGACAGTCTAATGGATTCTCTGGATTTCTGTTATACGAAATATCTTCGATTTTGGGTGAAGGTGAAATGCCCTTTAATATTTTTGCTGATGAGGGACCTGCTGAAGAAGTCTTTGAACGTACTGAGAATGTGAACAATGATTAGATCATTTGCGAAACCCTAACTATACTGGTCTAAAGGACCTCTGTCAGTGGTAATTAATTCACAGTGCCTATATGTTTGGAAAAAAATCAAAGTTGGTCAAATGTTTTCATCTGCATATATAGTCTCGCTGTTAGTCTCTATTTTAAAGGATATACAGCTTTATTATTGAGCTAAAATGGTCATTTTTTGTATAAAATATATAGGAAATTAGAAAAAAAATATTTCAGCAACATTCCTCCCAACCCCAAAAAAAAGGTTTTCGTGTGTATTCCTTAGAACTCTTTTCTTCAAATATTATGTTATAATTAGAACAAGTAAGGTTCGTTTACATAGCTCCTAAGTCCTGAAATATATCAGCTATAAAGATTATGAAAATTGTCCTTTAAACGTTACTAAATTCCGTTGTTAGATGATTTTGTACATACACTTACAGATAAGCTACATGGCCCCTGAATAGGTGTACTTTGTGCATGAATGAATTGTTATGGTACAATGCTGCATAAAATTACACCAGTTAAATATATTGTTATCACGGTAGAATAGACTTTATTTGCACAGAACAACAACAACGACAGCAACAACAACAACAACAGCAGCAGCAGCAGCAGCAACAACAAAAATAAAACTTTTAACGATTTTGACTTTGAAAGACTTCCAAATGTGACTTTAATTGGGTATTGATGTTATAATACCCTTACGAATGGAAAAAAAAAGATTACTAAATGTTTTGGTGTAGTCTAATTATGCATCCCTCACCCTTAGGATATCATCTCCTGTATTGTCACAGGAAACTGATTATCTAATTATATCCTATTCTCGTTCATAATAAATCAAACTTCTTATTTAAAAGGATACCAGTGGTACTTCATATATAGGAAAGTTTTGGTTAGGATTGACAAAATGCTATTGAACAATAAGTGTGAAATTAATTGACCTAGTCGAACGAAAGTCTGATTTTGTTGCATGTGAATATCCTATGCTGACCATTTTCGCCACTGACAAAATGCAGGCCTGATCTTGGTCCAAACAATCATCTACATTTACTGAAATACCCGATAAATCCCTGTCACTACCATCGGATCTACAGATATTCCAGTTTCTCCAGATAGAGGGGTAAGTTGCTCTATATCCATTATTTCTTTTTGAGTAATTGGTCATCTGTTGGTGATGTCACTGAATAATTTCTTATGCACACCTTTTGTGGAGGTGCTTACATTTGCCATTTTATGGGTAGGACTACTGATTGAACCAGAACCGGTTGAAATTTGCAGAATCAAGAGCTATATTATCACGAGTATACTTAATGTCGCGGCCCTGTATTTTGAAGACCCTGGCCTTGTATTTGACCAGCGTTGAAAAGGCTTTAGAGCAGTATTTACATCTGCTCAAGACAGAAAATTGTCGTCTCTCACCTGTTACAGAAAATATGACATCGTCTATTACCTGTTACACTGTCGTCTCTGACCAGTAACATTTGAAAAAAAAATCTGAGGTTTTCAGTTTTCTTTAAATAAGAACATATTAAAATTGACTGAAAAATCAGGTGGATTATATTTTTAAACGATTTATGCTAATTCTATGGCGGTAATGCAAGTAATTGACCACACATTACGTATTTCAGAAATTTCTATTCAGGACCATAGTTTTACAATTTAACTACAAATATGTACGATGCTTGTCTTTCTTATGCCAGTCTAACAAACACTTCAACGATAGTAATGATCCAAACAAGCAAATAACACTATAATTATCATTTTCTGCAACGTATTTGTATGTTACCCCTTTCCACTGTCGTCCAAAAACCCAAAATCTGTCGTCTAAAACCTGTAACTTGTCGTCCAGCACAAGAACACAGTCGTCATGAACTAATAGCGGATTGTCGTCCAGAACCACCTTGTGTAGTAACAGACATCCCTAAGCGTGAATAGGTCTGTTTTATAATAGCATGTTTATTTTCCATTTCATCAAGTAAGATCAGCATGTTTCAAACTCCGCTAATTAACAAGAGAGAGAGAGAGAGAGAGAGAGAGAGAGAGAGAGAGAGAGAGAGAGAGAGAGGGACCGTTTACACGAGCTATCTTGATGTGCAAGTTTCAGACCTATATGTTTTAGACTTGTATGATTTTCACATGACATTAATTTTGTTTGTTTGTTTGTTTGTTGTGTTGCTTTATGTCCCCAGTCAACATCTATGGCGATCGGAACAGCCTCAACCGATTCCGCGAAATTCCGTGGAATCAGACCACGGATGTACATTGAGGATCTACTTTAACAACGCGAGTAATAACGTGACGCTGACGTTATATAACGTGACGCTGACGTCACAGTTACCATGTTAACACAATAACAAGTGTGACTGCAGCAAAACAAACGGCTTAAATGAAGTTTATGTTTTTTTCAATATAGCGATATTTTATTGAAAAAACATAAACTTCAATTATTCTGCTGATTAATTTTTTTAGATAATCAGAATAATCGATTTTAATAGAGCTGAACCCACATTAGCTACAAGCTACATGACTAATTTTCCATACGCCAGTTCGGGCTAACAAAATGGAGCTTTTTGGTACATGGTACTACATGTAATGCTCTTTACATACACCCGAGCCATGATTCGATTCTCGAATTGTGGCGGACTTTCTCGAATGCAACTATGGGTCATGGCGGAACGGTCAGTTCACCTCCTGGGCAAGCTTGCACAATCAGTTAACCAGTACTTCGTGCGCATACTTTGAATTACTTTCGCTTGTAACTGACAACAACCATTCTTGGAAGATTCAGCGGAAAGGAGGAGAATGGCCGTAGAAATTATTTCATGATCAATCTCCACGAAAGTATAAGACGGGGCCGGGATCAAACGCGTGAACCCTGGATCTGCAGTCAGACTCGCATCTGTTGCCAAACACGTAACCGACTGCGCTACGCGGCCCGGTTGTTTACAAGGCATGTCTTAGTCATGTATAGTTTTATTTTCAGCCATATACTCTCTTGCAAACCTCAAGGTTTGCCATAATTATAAGGGTAAGAGGGAGTATGAATTACCACTACTACTACAACTGCTACTATAACTACTACTACTACTACTACTTCTACTACTACAGCTACTACTACTACTACTGCTACTACTACCACCACTTCTACTACTACTAATACTTACACTACTACTGCTACTTATAATAATAATAATAATAATAATAATAATAATAATAATAATAATAACCACTACTACCGTTACTTCTGCTGCTTCTACTACTAATACCACCACCATCACCACTACTACTACTACTACTAAATTGATGCTGAGTCCATCTATGAAATTTCAAAACTTATCTTAACTTTTGAACGGACGGACGGACAGACTGACAAGCATTGTCTCTTTTATTAAAAAATCCATCCCGAGGATCGCCGTTTGGCATCACGAGGCTTGCAGAGTGATGACAAACGGTGATCCTGAGGGGCTGATTTTTTCTATCCTACCCTCACACGAATAATGGATTCTTCTTTCTGCTTACCACTGTTTTTATTTATTTTAAAATAAGCTTCCAGAAGTCCCTGAATACGCTAAGATCCAATTTGACATGCTGACGTTACTTATCGCCCTGGGTAGGATAGCATGGGTAAGATAAGATTTTCTATCCCAGGGTAAAATCTCAGATATCCTTATCCGGTGTGCAAGAAATGTGGGTGCAGGACTTTATCAACATAGCGTTGGCCTTAAAGTGTGCCCCTAATTACAACTAAGTCGGTACGACGAAGTATGCAAAGTAAACGGACCATTACACAGCCATATTAAATAACGCTCAGGGTGGCCTTCTTTTATTTGCTTGATAATAAGTGTCGTTAGCTACATAATCTTGTTTCATAACGACGTTTCACACACTATAGAGCTGTGTACGCTTCAGTTATCAATTGATCATCGCATAAAAAGTTAAGATTTCAAAGGTTTCAAAGTTTATTCAAATCACTAAGTACATGTTTAACATGCAATATGAGGTAAAACAAACATATACTTTATATTGAGGCCCATCAATGCCCACACAAGATATAGCAGATACTGATGTATTGCTGCAAATAGAAATCACCCAAACAGTTAAGGATTAACAGTATCTTTAGTGTGCGAAATTATGCATTTCAATTTAATGGACCAGAAAATGTGATGTGTTGGCATATCTGGGCTGATTGAGGAACACAGGCCATATACTACTAACTCCTTGTGGAACACACACACACACACACACACACACACACACACACACACACACACAAGCAAACTATGACCGAGACAAGCCGTATGCGAAGTCGTACTTGTATGGTTAATCAATCTATTTTGATGCATTTCCAGTTGCCGCACTGACCATACCTTTTAGGGCTACATCACTTAATGATAAGCACAGATACGCTGTATTTGTCTTTGGTATTTACGGAGTGCTCAAAAATCCAATGCATATATTAACAGAATTTTCGCTTACTTTAAAGGCGGCAACTTTAATATTCATATCCGGGTGTGGTTCGGCTATTTCATCTGCTAAACAAGGGAAATCAGGTTCTATTTATAATTTGGTGAAAAATTAATAAGTTGTTTGGTCGCGCAAACGTGCGTGCATTTCATGAAAATCCTAACAGTATACACACTGAACTCACATATATTAACCATTAAAGCGCATAATCACAACATTTATGTTTTTTGTCGTCCACTAAAATAATGAAGCCTCATAGACAAACAGTGTGGACCCAGATCACACTGCTCCTGTTTGCCTCTATGCTTCGTTAAATAGACCTTTTCACTTGCAGTTATTTTGCTGGCGTTTTTGGGACTAAATAATGTGTTTTGCGTCTATACTGAGGTAATGGCGCAAGGTGATACAGTTACTTTTGAATAAAAACACGCCTCATTTTCAGCTTTCACCTATGTCTAAGGTAGACTAGTCCTAATTACGCATTCATGAGGTGCCGCCTTTACAGTAACCAAAAAGTCAAATACTACCCTTGACCTTTAAAGTATGATAATTGCAGCACTGTCGTATGCAAGACCAATGTAAAGAGGATCTAAACAAGTATGCAAGGATGTGACCTAAAGGTATCTATAACTCAGAAAATTTCATAGGCGTCTTAATCGCCTGGTGTTAGTATCATTAAATTCAAATTATTATAATAGTAACTTGATCTGGCATACTGTATCACGTCCAGTGGATGAGGTAATACCATCGGATCACCCGATACTGCCTGATCAAGTTACTATTATAATAATATGTTTATTATATACCTATTTCTGACATTATTCTGAATTTATAACTTGTTTTGGTCATTAATTCAGAAAAATTGTTTGCCTTTACGTTATGTTTCTTGACGTCACGTCATCATGTTTTCCGTCTTTGGTTCCATGCTTGAAATTTACTTTTACGTAATGTCGCCGCAAAAACAGGTAACCGACGTTAGCCTCGTTTTAAAGGATAGTGATACGGAATCAGAAAATCCAGCTTTCTGTATTAGATAGCCAGAAAACACACAGTCCAAAAGATGTATAATTTATAGGTATATAATAAATTTGAATATGTAATGCAGTTAACAGTTTTCTTGTTGATATGTGTTAAAAAGATTTTCCTATCAAAGTCAAAGATACAACATTCCATAACATAGTGAAATTCATCACCAACAGTACCAGAATTACATAGTTTACTCTTTCTGAGATTCAGATCGATATTGGCCCATCTGCCTGTTTCAATTGGCAATTATTATTACAGAGGCGATAGTCTATTGAGGCTATTCGCATTTTGGGTGACATTCTGTTCAAATAATTTTTTAAATTTATGCTCTGTTTTGAAAATTCTATAATTCAGGCACTTTGGTAATTCGTTAATTGGTGTTGTCCATGACTCTTTATATTGGCCCTGAAGCTGTAAGAGGACTGTTTTGGACAGCCAGGAACTATTTTGGGGATGCTGATATAACCAAATATTACTTATTCCTACTTCATCTAAGATAGATTTAACATTTTGCAGCCATTTAAAATCATAATGGTAGTTAACAAAGTTATTATACAATACAGAATACAATCTATGTGGTAATTTTGATTCTTAGCTCAGAAGTAGTTTTGACCAGAAGCTTATAACTTGTTTCTTAATTGTGACTGATATTGGAAATTGACCGAGCTCTCCATAAAGCATTACATAGGGTTCTTTTTTAACATAAAGTATATACTTCATAAAGTCTGTATGAAACTAAGATCTCCATATCCTCAAACCTCATGAAACTAAAAAAAAGACCTGAGTCGTCCAAAAAAGTGGCCCGACTAAAACCTTATTTTTGGCAATAAAAAGTGGTCTGGCCGCATGCGCGCGTCTTGAAAGTTTGTCAGAGGGGGCCAACTTTGACGTTTTTCTTTTTTGTTAATAAGGGAGAGAGGGGAACCAACCAAATGCCACTATAAGCGGGTCATCATCCGCCCACCAGAGAAACGCCGCATTTAAATGGCGTTTTCGCTGGCGTGCCGTTGATGGCCCAACATTGAATGCTGATTTTGCAGCTTTGTTAATCTTCAGGGGATCCTGACCAGTATTCCTAAGAAAACCTATATTTGTCTATATGTATTTTTCAGGGAGGGGGTGTCCGGACCCACTGTCCCCCTCTGGATCCATGCAAGGGCCGGACCGGTCGTTCCGCCGATGACGGCCTTGTAATGGGGTTTGATCCAATAAACATCGAATGGTCCAGGGTGTCGGGTTATAATTTAAAAACGCATGATTTGTTTTGTGTCTGAAGATCTTTTTGGACTTTAAAATCAAAGAGGCCGCATCATGCAGCATTTCATCTGCGTCTTCACTGATTGCCGAAGTACCTTTTAGGGGTTTCCAGTATACAAAGTGTTAATTAAGGTACTGTAAGGAGCAATTTCTTCGAGGCGCTCACACTATATACGACTGAATGATTTTGTTGAACGTATCTCCAACCTAACTATTGAAAACAATAGGGCCATAGTGGCCATCGAACGCCTACCTGAATTCTTAGCCCTCGGGACACTTTTGTTAGGCACTGGTGCCTAACTCCTTCAAAAAGGAACTTAGATTTAATCCTAAAGGTCGTCGTGAAACTGTTTCAAGTAAGAATAAGTAAAACACTTATTTAGTATATATTTCTAAAAACAAATTAATAAAAGCGTTCTTGAATGCATTTACTTCAGGGTAATTTCGGTTAATTCCCATGCGCACCATTCTTGCGCCGAGAAATAGGAATAGTGTCTGGGTCCCGTCCAGTTACAAGTTCGGATCAATACATTTTTCAGATACTCTTCTGTCAGTTGGGTATTTCCACATTTTCTTGACAGACAAAAGTAACTAAAATGTGTCCAAAATATCTATTGACCCTTCATCAGAACTGATAGTCTCAGATAAATAGAACAGGCGACCTCAACAATATAAACAAGAATAACATGTTATAAAACATTAATTTTATAAGTAGCGGTTCGTAGAAGTTTATGAGTGATAGAAGGTATTAAAGCAAAATGGTTTGAGTTAAATTAAATGAACATAATTGACAATGCCATCGAATTATCATATATTTCTAGATGATATTAAGTTTCGGTCTAGAACATATCTCATTGAAGAGTTTGGAACATATCTAATTCGCAGTAAAGTTAAAACTGCCCACCCCCCTAATTTGCCTTATCGATATGGACTTGTCTGACTTTTGATACATTAACTTACAAAATCAGTCTATACCAGTGCTTACGAGGGGGGTTCAATATGTAATGAAAACAGCCCAGTATATCCCAAAGTTTTATATTTACACACTTCATAATTACTTTTCTTAAAAGATCTGTTTCTTGGCTAAATAAATGTAAAATTGCAGTTGTCGAGCTCCTTACCTAATTTACGCAAGCCACTTTCAAAAGCAAGTAACTACATGAACGAGGGGTGTTTTCAGTCTGCTCCTGCGTATGGTAAATATCCATATATTGGTGAGTTATACCTGCAAAATGTTTTGATATTGCTTTATATTCTTTGAAATACTGAGGCTGTCATTTTGGTTAAAGTCCTTCTTGATGCTACATTTTCTGGCATTCCATTGACAGAGTCGTTTTTGCGTGAACGAATACATAGCGAAAATCTATCCGAAAATCATTGGTAACATTTTTTCTGGTCGCTTTGATGTTCATTTGCAAGTAATACAGCCGATTTTAAAATTTCCATATTTAATCTCACTCATAAAGTATCCCCATGTACGTCATTTGAAATAAGAAAATCACTTAAAAGAATGCCATCTCTGGCTTACGCTGAAATGGATCAGACAAAATACAGCGTTTCATCGATGTTTGCATTTGGATGCATTATTTGGACATTGTTACACGTATTTACATGTACATAATCTGGCTGGCTAATTTCAGACAATAAAATTATAGGAAACAAAAATGGTATACCACTCAGATGAGATACTCCTAGATATTGGTTTCAGTTTAATTGGTCTGCTGCCTATGCACTGTGTGTATTGAAACTTCGATGCAATCAAAATTGTCCTTTCCTGGTACAAAGCCACATTTTCGATTTTCAAAAACCGTGCGTATTTTAGTGTAACGTCCATTGCTTTAAACGACGTCAACGTAAGAGGGGCAACGTAATAAAACCGTTTGCACGAGAAATCGGTAGCGTTCAAAATTTCTATCGTCATAGCAGATAAAGGGGAAATGAGTCAGAAAACTATGGATATGTGATTCATGCATGTTAAATGTTTGTTTTAGAAAATACAGCATGCCTCTCTACCTTTGTTAAAATGAGTCTTTACAATTCGGAGGAAAATATATTCAGTGTATATTAGTGTGTTTTTAAAAAGTGTGTAACTTATTA
The DNA here is from genome assembly GCA_964019695.1 of Loripinus fragilis. Taxonomy (NCBI): domain Eukaryota; kingdom Metazoa; phylum Mollusca; class Bivalvia; order Lucinida; family Lucinidae; genus Loripinus; species Loripinus fragilis. Next base: position 41,626,983 of record OZ026517.1, on the reverse strand, counting down.
ATTTTGTAAAGATAAAATAATATTTCATGCACCGTTTTAACGGCGACGCTTTGATCTTTCGTTTGGCATATAGCATAAGATCCTAACGCGTTTGTGGATGGAGTTATGAATGGGTTTTCATTACATATTGAACCCCCCTCGTAGTATTAACAGCAAAGTATTTATGTTATAGATTTCTTCTGTTTGTGAGTCCTGCCAACAAGACAGATATTTGGGTTTCAGGGCTAACTATGGCTCAGAATTTGTTTTAGGCAATACTTTAGCCAAATGGAAAAAGTTGGAGCTAAATAAAATTACCTTTAGCCAAGGTTTTAGCCAGAAAGTAGTATCTACAAGTTGCAACACGCGTCACATGCAGGCATAGTATGTTTGCGGTTTAAATACGAAAACATTCGTGTAAATACAGGAAATTTTTGGTACTATCTACATAAGGGCATATCATTCGGCAAACCTCGTATGACTACGAGAGCCTTCGTCATTGACTCGGCTGTATATCGGACGTCGCCGTAGTGGAACTAATTTCGCTTTTAAAGATGGCGGCCACAACAAAACGGTCTCGCTTCGCAAAAATAATGACAAAATACTCGCTATCATTAGCTGCAATTACTATACTGTTGGTGTTTGCCATATTGTCATGTAGTGAGTAACAGTTTGTTCAAGGTTTGGACGCAAACAAATATTCGTGCTGCCAAATATCGAGTGAAATAGATTTCACGTTTTCCCTTTCATTGACAGATAAAGAGATTCACAAGAAGACAGCCCGCACATACCTATGATTATCACATTATCCTCCGGGCTGTTGTAAAACTAAAGACTCTTAGACAGTACATGCTATCGGAAACGTTGACTTTGAGAGTGGCTAGTATTTTATTGATTTACATTTTAATGTTGTTGTTGTTTAATTTTAAATGTGACATTTGCCCAAGCTCCATTTCCTTACCCACTTTGAAACTGCCTCTTAGTAGTTTCAGTTTGAAAAAGTGAGTGTTTAACATCCCACCAGCAGGCAGCAGAGCTCTGATGTCATGGAGACAGGGTCAAAGCTCAGTCTCATCCGGGGATTGAACTCTAGGACCCCTGGATAAGTCACCAGTGTTACATGTTTTGTTTTGACTCTTTACGACGCATTCAACATTTTTTAGTCGCCAGATGGGTCTAGCTATCTTCGAGGAAGTATGGCAGAGCCCCTGGTGAGGCCCAAACCCACAACCCCTCGATCTCGAGTCAAGCACTCTGCCACTGAGCTCCTAATTTTATCTGTCTGCCAGGGTTTGTTCCTATTCATCTCTCCAAAGACCCTCCCAGGTGTTTGGTAGGGGGGCTGTTTCCTTATTTCCCTGAATGAAATTACTTATCCCCACTTTCATACCCCAAAACTAAAAATCACCTTGTTCCTCCATTTTCCAAACACCTGGATGGGCCTCAAGAATGTTCAGTAAAATACATGTAGCTGATTCCATAGAATAAAGTCAAATTCTGAGAAAAATAAATTTTGTTTCTCGACCCCTTCTGATGATGGAAATACAAGAATAAGTGCGATAGGTCCAGTTAGGCAAATATTTTGAGCATAAAATTCCTTATCGATCAATTCTAACATTTAAAAACCATCTAATTGAGACAGTTCCTTTGGAAATAATTATCAATTACTGAGAACTTATCTGGAGGCCTACATGTTCATAGGTGTCGCAATTTGGAGAATTTACTTTTTATATTCTGAAAATATGACATTTCATCCAAATTTTTCTTGAGAAAAAGTATTTTGCCATTTGAACTTTTTTTCTCTACATTGAATGAAAATATTGAATGAAGGTTAAAATAAATGACAAAGCCGTTTTTTTCTTCATCCACCTTTTAAGTACATTTATGATTATTTTCTTTATGCTTTAGTTATTTACACAATGTGCTTTAAATCATAAATGGCAAAGATGTGAAAATATTCACATTTAATTTCAAATCATAATAAAATAATTTTGACATTCATTCAAATTTTCTCCAGGAAGAGAGTATGAATGGAAATTTAAAATGGCATTTTTTCTGTAATTAATGAAATTCAATGCATGTTAATTAAATGTTGAAAAAAATAAAGCCATTTTCATTATCAAAATCATAAAACTTTTACATTTTTATTAATAAAACCTATGTTGGATTTTAAAATTAAGAGCTGAACATTGTAACAAATTATCTTTTAATTTAGAGCACTGTAATGGAATAAAAGCCTTGATGCTGACACTGCTTTAGTGAAATCTAGCCATTTCAACAAAATTAGCTTCCATGGTGTAAAAGGAAACATACTCACTCTTGGAGTGAGGGCTCCAGGTTCAAATCCTGGTGGAAGTACAAAGTTTGGCAGCTTGAAACTGTTTTGGATTAATCAATTATAGTAACAAAAGTAGATTTCTAGCCAGTACAACAAAATTAGCTTCCATGGTGTAATAGAAAACATACTCACTCTTGGAGTGAGGGTTCCAGGTTCACACCCTGGTGGAAGTAAAAAAGTTGGCAGCTGGAAACTGATTTGGATGCTTAAATTATATTAACAAAATTTAATAGAAATCTAGCCAGTACAACAAAATTAGCTGCCATGGTGTAATAGAAAACATACTCACTTTTGGAGTGAGGGTTCCAGTTTCAAATCCTGGTGGAAGTAAAAAAAAGTTGGCAGCTGGAAACTGATTTGGATGCTTTAATTATATTAACAAAATTTAATAGAAATCTAGCAAGTACAACAAAATTAGCTTCCATGGTGTAATAGAAAACATATTTGTTGAGTGAGGGTTCCAGGTTCAAATCCTGGTGGAAGTAAAAAAAAGTTTGCAGCTGGAAACTGATTTGGATGCTTCAATTATATTAACAAAATTTAATAGAAATCTAGCCAGAACAACAAAATTAGCTTCCATGGTGTAATAGAAAACATACTCACTTTTGGAGTGAGGGTTCCAGGTTCAAATCCTGGTGGAAGTAAAAAGAGTTGGCAGGTGGCAACTGATTTGGATGCTCAAATTATATTAACAAAATTTAATAGAAATCTAGCCAGTACAATAAAATTAGCTTCCATGGTGTAATAGAAAACATACTCACTCTTGGAGTGAGGGTTCCAGGTTCAAATCCTGGTGGAAGTAAAATGTTTTAACATAAATAAGAAAATAGTTACAATATTACGCATAAAACGTTCCTTAATCTGAACCTATGATAATGAAGGAAGAGAAAAAGAGAGAACTAAGATGAGAAATTGGCCCAGATGTGATATCTGGCTAGTGCTTGATCTGGAAGGGATCAGTGTAAGCCCTGTTAACGATTTTTTGAGGCTGACTTTCCATAGAAAGTCAACATAACATGCTGAATTTTGATACTCAAAAGAACCGTCTTGATGAGATTTTATTTTCGAGCACCTAAATTATATATTTTAACTTAATATGAACTTGGGCACTACCTAGATGCAGACACATCATCATTATTTCAGGAATTCATTATGGGATTTAAATTGTTAAGAAATTGGCAAGATAACAAATTTAAAGGCCCTGTCACACTATAACGTTTAAGACAACGTATGCCGACGTATGAAATATATATCTAGTACGCTGGCATACGCAGAAATCTAGATAAAAATCAGAGGAAGCCTCTCTCTGAACATATGCAAAACGTACGCAGAACGAACATAGAACGTATGGCTAACTTATTAGTAACTTATTCATAACTTATTCCCGATGTAACATAACTTATACTTGTATCAGCGTATAAAAGCGTATGCCCAGCGTATGACTAGCGTTATTGAAACTTATGCACAACGAACGTCTAACGTATGCTGGCTGAATTGTACTTATAACGTACGTTAACGTATGCATAGCTTACATGTAGCGTACATCTAACTTATGCCAAACGATAAAACAGCACAACATTTTGGGACCACTTTGTCATATGACAACGTATACCAACGTACTGTAGGGTGTTCGTAACGTATTGAAAACGTATCTCTAACTTATTCAGCGTACACTAACGTACTTAGTGAATTTTTATGCGTCCTCTTACGTTGGTGCTAACGTACCTTAATGTATGCATAGCTTATCCGTTGCGTATATCTAACTTATGCCTAACGTATAAGCAATACGTCAACATACGCTGAAGAATTTTTATGCAAGTACAAAATTTTGGGACCTATTCGCCGTATGACAACGTATACCAACGTACAGTAGCGTGTTCGTAGCGTGTTTAAAACTTATCTCTAACGTATTCAGCGTACACCAACGTACTTGCTTAATTTCTCAAACGTCCGCATACGTTGGTGCTAACGTACCTTAACGTATGAATAACTCACCTGCTGCGTACATATTGAGTATGCCTAACGCATAGAAACAATACGTTCGCACACGCTGTATTTTTTTATGGATGCACAAAATGTTGGACCTCTTGGCCGTATGTCAACGTTTACCACCGTATTATAGCTTATTCATAATGTGTTTAAAACTTATTTCTAACGTACTCAGCGTATACCAACGTACTTGCTGAATTTGTCATACATCGGCATACGTTGGTGCTATACGTCGTAGTGTGACAGGGCCTTAACATACAAGGGAGGACCTTTCTTGGCAAACCCATTGAGAAGGGAGAAAGATGCAAGCTGTGTCTCATTTCAAATCCTGCAAAGTTTTCTTAAAAAGCTCAGATTTTGACAAGTTAGTATAGTTCAATTGACAGAACAGCCTCGGGTTATGTTATAGGGATATTGTGGCACACGCATTAAAAATATATTAGTTATCAATGAAGAATCGATCTGCAGTTAAAACTATTCAAGGTTACGAAAAGTCCCAAGGGAAAAACTCTTAGAGTAGTGTATTTGGAGCTTCAACTTACAAATATCTCTGCAATATAATATTCAGCCAAAACCCCGAATTTAGCTGAAACCGTCCAAATTAGCACTTGGGTTTAACATATTTTATTCATTCTCTTTTATACAATAAGCAAAGTACGCACAATATAACAAAGCAGTTGAATGAAAGGGATTTGACAGTAAGCGTAAGCTTATATAAGTCATCTCCAAAAAGGTGGTGTGATGTTTAATACAACAAGTTTTTTTGGAATGAACGAAATATATATGTATGCAAATGAGAGAGAGATAGAGAGTTTGACTGACATCCTGTTTCAGGCAAGTAACCCTTGAGTTAATGAGCTCTGGCTTGAGAGGGCTACCTACGTTGATTAAACCTGCTACAACTGGTTAATAATTACTGTACCTCTATGAATAAGGTTTTATTCTCCTGAAGAGTTGAGTCTTTTATTCCATATAGGAGTTTATTAATTTAGTAGTTGTCCAGTCGTATTGACAGGTTGCTTCTACTTTTTGCATACAATGGGCATGTGAAAAAGAGGTGTTGGGCGTTTTCGAAGCGACCACATTGACATGAAGAGCTGTTGACAATATTTTTTTGATATAAGTCTGCATTTAAAGCGCTGCATTCCATTCGAAGTTTGGTTTGGAGAACTTGACCTAGTCGCAAACCAACATTGAAGTATTTCGGTGGCTTTAGAAGGGTTTTATTTAACTGGAATTTGAATGCCAAGACTGAGGTAGATTCTTTGATTTCATTTGGAAGGTTATTCCATGCTCTTATTATAGAGGGAAAAACAATTCATGGAAGAAGTTTGAGTTTGATCTGAAGTTTTGGAAATGGTAAGCGTTTCTTAGTGGATAATCATTAGTTTCATTAATACGAGGATGAATAATGTCCAAAGGTTAAGTTGGGGTTACCAACCAAGTTCCTGAAAAAGTTTGTCTACACTACAAAGTTTTGTCCCACCTTAGACAATTCTTGCAGCCTCTATATGGACAGCATCCAGAAATGTCTTTGATGCTAATGAGCAGTTATCCAACACAGTGTCACTGTATTCCAAGAGTGGACGAACGTATGCGAAATACCTTTTTCCAACGATTTCCTAGATACTTGGAATTTAAGAGCTTTAAGAAGGTTTACCCTAGCCCAGGCCTTTTCCGAGATGTTAACGATGTGTTCGTCCCAGCTGCAAGTTTTTGAGAAAGTAAGTCCAAGATGTTTATGCAAAGAGGTCTCACCTATTATAACTCCATCCTTAGATAAAGGGGGGTGGAAAACTGAGTTTCTTTTCCGAGAAATCAACATAGACAATGTTTTACTTGGGTTGAAGGTTACAAGCAAACTGTTTGTCCATATCGAAATGGCATTGAGATCCCTGTTTAGAAAGTGTCCTGCTTGAAGTGGGCTGTCCACTATAATATACGACCTAGTGTCGTAAGCGAATAATCAAATAGAGCACCTAATGTGTTTGACAATGTCATTTATAAAAAAAAGAAACAGGGCATGACCTTAAGATATGGTCCGTCTGTCCGCACCCATAGCACGCTCTCAGTTGGGTTGGGTTGGGTTTGCCTCGATTGGGTTGCCCATTTGAACCAGTTCTTAATTCCCTTATATCATTTTTAATTTCCTCTATATCGTGTCGCGATAAAGCACTATGTGTATCTTCCTCGTATTGCTTCCGGATGCCTGCTTTATTCGAGGAAAGTCGCTTACGTCTACCCTGAGTAAATGCCTCATATTTCAAGGCTAGCCTAACAGCATCGTCTATCGTCGCGGGTTCTTTTTGATATATGAAAAGTTCCATTTCCGCATCGTTTAAGGCCTCAATGAAACTGTCCTATGACAAAATATCCCTTAAATCTTAAATCTATGAAGGCGGAAGGGTAAGCCATTCTAGTCAGGCGCTTTATATCCTGTGCTAGTTCTGGCAATCCCTCGTCCCGCTTCCGTATTCTCTGTTAAAGTTGGGCTTTGTAAATTTCGCATTGATTCTGCGGTTCAAAGCGCTCGGTAAGGGTATTCACGAGCCTGTCGTATTTTTTTCTAATTTCTGGGGTGAGGTCATTCAAAAGGGCTTGAGCGCTACCTCTTTGACTACAGGCAAGTCTAATCGCTCTCGTATGCTGATTCCAGCCGTTTTCTTGAGCAGCGAGCTCGAATTGAACTAAATAGTCATTCCAACTCGATTTACCATCATATACCGCTACCTTAATGGACGGTTCATTCGATCGATATCGATTATTAGTATTGACAGGTGCAGGACTAGTTGAGGAAAAGTTAGGGAAATTATTTGCACCATACCGATGCGGGGATATCGACCTATCCATACCAGTATATCGATCATTTTCGTCGCTGCTTCCTCTTATAATCTGCGTTCGTGATTGCAAATTAGATGGCACACTAGTGCTACGTATCGGTGGGGTACCGTACGAGGTATTTGAGAGCTCTGGGGTCACGTTTTGATTCTCTAATTGGGTCGAAATTACAGACAAAGATGCCTGCATCACCGCGATCTGCGCCCTAAGATTATTTGATTCATCATTTTCACCCAGTAACGTTGGGTTAGGCATAAAATTAACTCGAGGACCTTGAGCTGGTTCGCCTATACATGTATGCGCAAAACGACTATTATTTTGAAACTGAACCTCACCGCTAGGAGTAGCAAAGCTAAAGGACCGTTCAGGAACGAAGGATGGGGAACTGGGTCTGAGATCAGGGGCTGATTGGGGGTAACATCCTTCGCTCGCTGAGACATTCCCTCTTTCTCCACCATTGCTCTCCATTTCTGCAGCTGAGGGTGAACCAACGTAGTTTATACCTGGTTCTTCACCAGAAGCCATTTTCAAAATATAACTCTAAGTAACAAGATAAAATGACAATATATATGCTATTGAATTTATAAGTAAAGAGGCAATATATCCGATGGAAATATGTGTTATGACAGAGTACGCTTAAAGCTGTTATTCAGGATTTCATTGGACGCGTCTTCAATGAAAAAGTGAATAACCATTAACTGGTTAATTTGATTTTTCAATCAATTAATCCCACACCGCTGCCACCAAAATTTTGTAGCGTCCCTGGTCTAATCACAACAATCCATACGGACGAATATCGGAGCCTCTGGTAACTATATATGTGTTCATTCACGGGGGGTAACCTCTGTGATATGTGGGGGGTAAATGATACGTAAGAATATGGCTATTTCACACTTTATATAGTATAACCTAACAGCTTGGAATGATGTATTATGTACAAATGGATGAGGATGACTACAGACTAAAATATGATGATTGAATGAGTGATGATAGCTTAATACATCTATTATGTATGCAGTGATTGCACCCCGTGACACAGCAATAAGGGGTTTGGTGAAATCACATATGCACTTAAAGGGCCAATATATATCCTCAACACAGGAGGAGCCTTACAATCTACTAATGGCTATCACCATGCTATGCACTGTGTATAGCCGTATGAAAAGGGGAGATGTGGGACCTTGTTTGTGTCTTGCTTTTATAAACCTGGTACCTCTATAGGGGCTTGTTCAGGATTCGAAGTGCTTTCTAAATCGTGTGACCAACAATACACTCATATAATGCTGTTTAGAGTGCTCTTGACCCACCGTGTGGCGAATACCCTGGGGACGTACTTAGGGCTGTTACCGAGGTAGTGGGAGTTCTATCCTCGTACCGGCCGGCCAGTATACCACAGACATGGTAAAACTAAAATATAATTCCTCAATCCCACTCAGGGATTAGGCCTAACTATAAATGGTTAATTTACTTCACGGCCTAAAATATCAAAGTGAAGCACCTCGCCACCGAGGTTTTCAATCAACCATGCGCCCTCACCATAGTCAAAAAACACCTATGGAGACTCACCGGGCCACCCTCACCATAGTAAACAAACACCTATGGAGACTCACCGGGTCAACGTATAAAATGATAAGGTCAAGCGCACTGTAAACCCTTACAAGCAAAGCACAACTTAAATATTCAACGCAACTTCGAATCCCAAACCCTCTAAAACAACCAGGCTACTCACTGCATATATCAAATGATATACGCTTTCGATCAATTCAACGTATAATTCAGGATACAGATGCTAAATCTATCTTAACTGGATCTAATGCTAATGCAAGATTGATACAGAGCGCCCTCCGATAGGAAGATGTCTGCAAGATCTCAAACCACGAATTCCAGCGTTCCGGGTGGACGCAGCCGTTTTATACTGGGCAGTCTCCCAGTGGTCGTAGGGTGGTAGTAACTGACCGGAATTTCAACCAATCACTGGGACGGGTTGTAAAATGGGAGATGCTGATTGGCCTCTGCTTCATGCGCTAGCCATAGCTAGTGCGCAAGTACTGGCCGTAACTGACCGTTGAATCCGCCAATGACAAATCCTGTCATGCGCAATGGGTATAAACAATAAGATAAAATGGCGGCCTCCATGTCAGTGGGAAATTCAAGTGTGACTAAACTGTTTTCTTAGTTTTCATGGATGTGATTGGGACTTGAAATGTGTTATGCCCGTAGGCACGAATTCTGTGACATGGGGATAGGCTGGGCTTTGTGTGAATGCTGTCATATAGTTTCCGAGAGAGAAATGGACAGGTAATTTAGCTGTTTATAGATCGATTGTTTACTTCATCATGCCAGCAGGCTGGCAGGGATGTTTCACTGCCCCCTTGGTTCGAAAAGTTCGTCTGAACTTACATTGAACATTTTAAAAAAAACATCCGTAGTCCATTTCTCTTTTGGAGATCTAAATGACATCTAAGCATCTCTAACAAAAATAACATTTGTTAAGACTTAATTTCCAGAGACAATTCCCAATCTGGGGACTTTGTCTAGCATAACTAGCAAATCAAAGTACTTATTCTAGTGTACTGATATAGAAGCAAATGTTGACAGACAATGCATATGATAAAAGGATCTATGATGAAATGATGTGTATAATGTGGGGACTATTATGCGACTCTGTTTTTTTTTTCAGAGAGAAATTCACATCTGCATCACTCTGCTCTCTATCTGAATATAGCAGAGGGAAACAAATGAACAACGTCTCGAGGACCATATGAAGAAGAGTCCAGAATTTGTCTCTTACCACCCATTCAAATGCATCACAGCAATCCAGTTGTAGATGAAAGGCACAGACTACCACATAGGATTCTGGGAAGACACATGGGCCCTACATTAAAATTACTCAGAGACATCTTCAGAACTCCAAATGGGGAACAACTGAGTGAATCATGACACTCAATACTTGCAACAACTAACCATTTTTTTTTTACTATTGGTTGACAGCCATTATCACAAATTTACTCAGATACCAGGTGGCATGTGCGGTGGCACATACCTCATGGTATCTAAGAAATTCTAAATTATCACAGGTAAATTAATAAATAAATAAATTAATATATCTCTTTATAGTTATATCATATATACACAGCTGCCAACCAGTTTTATTTTCTAATTATTTTCTTTTTTAAGATCTCTTTTTTTTTCAACATGACATATATATATATATATACATAAAATCAACATGGGGAAGGAGAGAGGGGCAGAAGTAAAGGACCCTTAATTTGACCTAACTTGGTCAGGAAAAAAAAATATTGCAGGGGTTGGGGCTGCTCTATCCAGTAGGTTCTCAGCGTATAAACCTGTCCATCAGGTAAGCACAGGCTTTCCTCTTTCTAAATGGCAAACAGGTTCATAGGCTGAAACCTCACCGAATATGCGTCTGAGGCCCATCCTCTCATGGCGCGCTCCCTGGCCTCATTTATGAGGCGAGCATTGGGGGACGGATTGTCAATGCTCAACACACCAAAAAAGAAGTACCTTGGGTCAGCAGGACCCGTTGAAGAGAGGGGAAGGGCCACAAAGTTCGGGGTCTCGTTGACCTCAATCTGAGCGGCCTCAGTAGCCTGGGCCAAAAGGTCCGGGGCATTGTCGGCTACTGGGGGGGAGGCAGGAGGGTGGTCAGGGTGACCTAACTCGGTCGCCAGGGTCGGACTTGGGGCATGGACCTGCTCTTGACCATCACTGGTCTCTGGGGCTGACGGCTCATGGTCTGACAGAATGGAGTCTATCGCCGCAGATAGCTCCTCCTGACGGACAGGCGAGGTCATATGGACCTCTTCCGGGCCACTGACCTCAACAGAGGTCATCCCTCCCTCGGAACCTTCAGGATTGTCAACCAAATCCTGAAGGGTGGGCTGGGCTTCAGAGAATACACTAGATTCCTGAAAGTCCGGGAACAAAGCAATAAGGGGTCGTTCATTTCTACAGGGGGTTGAACTTTGGGAAGGGGCTTGGTCAAGTGGAGAGGTCACAGGCCACATTGCACAAGTTGTACTACTGCTAACTTCGGTAGCTGGTGCCATCGCTGGTGTAGGGAAGTAATGGTTGGCTCGAAGATGAAGTTCCATCCTCTTCCTCCTTTTCTTTGCAACCTTAAATCCACAAAAGTCACACACAACTGACTTGATATGAACTGAGTTAATGTGATCCTTTAAGTACCGCTGCTTCGCAAATCTCCTGTGGCATTGAGCACACGTGTACTCTCTTAGCTTCTGTGTTCGAAATGGTATGGATTGGAGTTCTAGCAATGATGGTATATGGCTCATGGCCTGAAATGATACGTTTCCATTTGTCGGATAGGGGTTTCCACTAGTATAATAATGTTAACAGGTCACATGGTATAATGGTTAGATGGTATCATTGAGTTCCGTAGGAAATATATTTTAGAGACGTCTTCAGAAGATGTTGTCTATAGTTAAACGGTGAAACGTTAACGAGAGAACCAGGTTTCACAGGCCACGCCAAGGATAGCAAGGTAATATCGACATTTGTTCTATAGCTTTTATGTCTCTTGGTACATGTTGACACGTCAGACTGCAACATCATCACCGATTTACATGAGTTCTAATGTTAGGACAACTAAGGACCTTCGACTTGTTGATAAAGAATGCTCCTGGAACAATTATATGGATAGCCTCGACCAAAAGACTGAAACTCAGACTTTAGTTCACTTCACATGCTAGCAAAGAGTGTCCATACTCTTTCAGGTAGGTTAATTGTGCACAAATCAGTGTGGCTACTGTGGAAATAAAAGTATTTTATGTATGTGTTGTTTACTTTAGGTTTAGGATGGAGGAACCACGGAGGAAGAGAGTCACATGTCCATTTTGGGGTTTCCATAGAAACGAAATCCAAAGGGGGTGGGGATACGTCTAGTCGCCGACTGGATGTTCGGTTTTCACTGTACGCGATCGTTAATTGTTAGTTATAGTTCCAATGCACTTGAGTTCTCAATTAAAGGTCATGCACATTCCATAGGGCTTATTTGGAAATTACCGTCACTATATATTCCAGTTCAAACTTCCGATTAGACAAACCAGGTAGTGGGGTAAAAAAAAAAATGTGTTAAAATCATGACTGATCAAGAGCTGGCCACCAGGCTTGTGAGGTGTCCAGTCCAAGGCCAATCCACTCCTAAGAGGGTTCATGAACAGGTGGCTGTCAGTCACTGACACCACAATGAGCTGCCAATACCAAACAATGCAATTTTTTTTAGGTCTAAATGTTAAATGATCTAGAACTGGGCACCCGCTGTTGTTTCACTACATGGACTGAAAGCTATCCCCTTAAGAACATAACCGCAAAAACGGATGGGCAATTAAATGACTCTATTATCCGCATAGTCCTAGGGTGGAAAGAGAGTGATAGTAAACCCAAGTGGGATGACATTTCCCACATGTGTCTTACAGTTAAACATTACTGGTCCCAGTGGGATAGACTGAAAATCATTAAGGGTGTTTTGTACCGTGAGTGGTATAAAACACAAGGTGGACCCCTACCCATCAATTGGTATTGCCTGAGATATGGCGTACCGAAGTACTGACCCTTCTCAATGATAACATTTGTGCAGGTCATATGGGTATAAACCGTACACTAGCTCAATTGAGAACTAGATTTTACTGGGTAGGATTTAAGGATGATGTTGTGAACAAGTGTAATACTTGTCATGCCTGTCAAGCCCGGAACATGCCAACAAAGCCCATTAAAGCCCCACTTAAACCCTACATTGTTGGTGTTCTCATGAAACGGATTCAGATGGACATTATAGGACCCCTCCCTGAAACCAGCTTGGGAAATAAGTTTGTCCTCTCCGTTACCTGTTGTTTCACTAAATGGACTGAAAGCTATCCCCTTAAGAACATAACCGCAAAAACGGTTGCGTCTACTTTTGTTAAAGAATTCATCTGTCGCTACGGTTAAGTTAGAGAGATACACAGCGATCAAGGTAGACAGTTTAAGAGCGAACTTTTCAAAGAAATGTGTTCTCTACTAGGCATCAAGAAAACTCGTACTACCCCGTTTTACACCGCTAGCGATGATTTGATTGAAAGAACGCAACATACAATTGAAGATATGCTGAGCAAGTACATTAAGGCTAACCAGCGCGATTGAGATGAAGTACTTCTATTCATGCTCATGGCGAACAGATCATCGAAACAAGAATCTACCAAGCACACACCAAATATCATGTTTCTTGGTCGTGAAACGGATTTACCCGTTGATTTACTATACCCACCCCCGTCGGTTGAGTCTGATGATCGCTCAACAAATGAATATGTAGCGGAATTGAAATATAGACTGAAAACTGTACACAAAATGGCACGGAACTCCCTTATGGAGGCAGGCCAGAAGCAAAAATTAGCGTATGACCGTAAGGTTAGCAAGCATACTTGCAAAGTAGGCGATGCGGTGTGGCAACGCTCATATGCCAAGCCAAAAGGCTTATCTAGAAAACTACAACTTCGTTGGGAAGGTCCCTTTAAGATTGTTGGTAAAATCTCGGATTTGACGTACAAGATACAACGCAGCAGAAAGGCTGATTTCAAAGTGATTCACTTTAATAGACTTAAGCCCTATAGAGAAAACCTTAGCTTCAAAAGTCTTCAAAAGTTTTGGAAAAAACTATAACATCATCCAAATATAGGAGACAAATTTTCCATCTAAGTCCCGATAGCACATAGTCCATCAGGCGCTGAAATGTAGGGGGTCCATTGCAACATCCAAAAGGTAGTACTTTGAACTGAAATAGGCCTTCCGAACAAGTAAACGCAGTCTTGGGCGCGTCAGCAGACGACATACCCACCTGCCAGTAACTGCTCTGGAGGTCAATCGAACTTAACCAAGTGGTACTGCCTAAAGCATCAAAACAATTTTAAATGTTTTAAGGGGGTAGGAGTCCTTACGCGTAATTTCATTTAAAGCTCGATAATCGATGCAAAACAGAGTGGAGTGATCCTTTTTCTCCACAAGCACGATGGGACTACTCCATTGGGAGGTAGATGGCTCAATGATTCCGTTTTCAAGCATAGCCTGAACCTCTTTTTGCACTATCTCCCTTTTATTAAGGGGCATACGACGCGGGGCTTGCATAATTTGGGGGTGATCGCCTGTGAAAATCTCATGTTGTACAATAGAAGTGCGTCCTATGTCATGTTTCGATTAAGCAAAGACATTTTGATGTTTCATGAGAAGGTCAAAGAAGGGTTTCTTCTGGTCCTCTGTTAGTGAAGCTGCATTGGCGTCCCATACTATCTTAAGATGGTCGGGCATTGCGTCAAGGTCAACATCACAAACTGATCGAATCGACACCTGGGGACAAGAGGGGTCACTATTTTCTAGTGAATTTACAGATGCTACCAACTCTGTAGTTGCAGCTATAGTTTCATGGTACACTGGCTGGGGGTCATCTGTCAAGTTCATAACACGAAGGGGTATTCTCTCAGAATTAGGGTCTATGAGGGCCTTTGCCACCAAAATACCCTGTCTAGTCAGGACAGTCTCAGATTTGGGCTCCACTATCATTTCAGAAATCTCCCTTAATGATTGGCCATTTAAGTCAATTTTCCCACCAATTATCATTTCTGCACCTGGGGGAACAGTCACGTCTCTGTCAAGGCGTATTCGAAAAAAGGGAATTGTTCTGTCCTTCCTGGTGACACTTAATATATCGTCTGCCTAATTTTAAACGACAATTTCTCACATCCAGGGAACAGTGATGAGTATACATAAAATCATAACCAATAATCATTGGAACCTCAATGTCAGCTATGGTCAAATCAGTCAAAAATTCAGTATTCTGAATAACAAGTTGAATACATGCTTTTCCTTTGGGGGTCGAGGTATCACCATTTGCCATACGAAGATTACTCTCCACTGAACTTAATTTGGGTTTTCAAACACTCGAGGGCTGAGAACCGACAATGTACTGCCTGTATCTAACAAGGCGTCTATAGGAATTCCACATACCTCTACCTTAATAAATAGACCTTTTTCCTCAATGGACTTGGCCTTAGTCGTGGGTCTGTCAAGTTTGGTATCAATACATGTAGCTGAAGCCTGACCCGCGGCGCCAGCTACTGGAAGTTTTCCTGGTTTTTATACTGTCTGGAGTTACGCTCCTGATTATTTGGGTTTGAAACACTCTCGGTGCTTTAATTCTTTGTGCGTCCGTCCGTACGGTCATTATGAAAACCGTTACGCGAACCATAACGATTCTGGTGGTAATTATTATTGCCGTTACGTCGGTGTGTGTCCGGAGTAGACTTAAACGGGCATGACCTTTAGATATGGTCCGTCTGTCCGCACCCATAGCATGCTCTTAGTTGGGTTGGGTTGGGTTTGCCTCGATTGGGCTGCCCATTTGAACCAGTTCTTAATTCCCTTATATCATTTTTAATTTCCTCTATATCGTGTCGCGATATAGCACTATGTGTATCTTACTCGTATTGCATCCGGATGCCTGCTTTATTCGAGGAAAGACGCTTACGTCTACCCTGAGTAAATGCCTCATATTTCAAGGCTAGCCTAACGGCATCGTCTATCGTCGCGGGTTCTTTTTGAAAAGTTCCATTTCCGCATCGTTTAAGGCCTCAATGAAACTGTCCTTTGACAAAGTATCCCTTAAATCTATGAAGGCGGAAGGGTATGCCATTCTAGTCAGGCGCTTTATATCCTGTGCTAGTTCTGGCAATCCCTCATCCGGCTTCCGTATTCTCTGTTTAAGTTGGGCTTTGTAAATTTTGCATTGATTCTGCGGTTCAAAGCGCTCGGTAAGGGTATTCACGAGCCTGTCGTAATTTTTTCTAATTTCTGGGGTGAGGTCACTCAAGAGGGCTTGAGCGCTACCTCTTAGACTACAGGCAAGTCTAATCGCTCTCGTATGCTGATTCCAGCCGTTTTCTTGAGCAGCGAGCTCGAATTGAACTAAATAGTCCTTCCAACTCGATTTACCATCATATACCGCTACCTTAATGGACGGTTCATTCGATCGACATCGATTATTAGTATTGACAGGTGCAGGACTAGTTGAGGAAAAGTTAGGGAAATTATTTGCACCATACCGATGCGGGGATATCGACCTATCCATACCAGTATATAGATCACTTTCGTCGCTGCTTCCTCTTATAATCTGCGTTCGTGATTGCAAATTAGATGGCACACTAGTGCTAGGTATCGGTGGGGTACCGTACGAGGTATTTGAGAGCTCTGGGGTCACGTTTTGATTCTCTAATTGGGTCGAAATTACAGACAAAGATGCCTGCATCGCCGCGATCTGCGCCCTAAGATTATTTGATTCTACATTTTCGCCCAGTAACGTTGGGTTAGGCATAAAATTAACTCGAGGACCTTGAGCTGGTTCGCCTATACATGTATGCGCAAAACGACTATTATTTTGAAACTGAACCTCACCGCTAGGAGTAGCAAAGCTAAAGGACCGTTCAGGAACGAAGGATGGGGAACTGGGTCTGAGATCAGGGGCTGATTGGGGGTAACATCCTTTGCTCGCTGAGACATTCCCTCTTTCTCCACCATTGCTCTCCATTTCTGCAGCTGAGGGTGAACCAACGTAGTTTATACCTGGTTCTTCACCAGAAGCCATTTTCAAAATATAACTCTAAGTAACAAGATAAAATGACAATATATATGCTGTTGAATTTATAAGTATAGAGGCAATATATCCGATGGAAATATGTGTTATGGAAGAGTACGCTTAAGGCTGTTATTCAGGATTTCATTGGACGCGTCTTCAATGAAAAAGTGAATAACCATTAACTGGTTAATTTGATTTTTCAATCAATTCATCCCACACCACTGCCACCAAAATTTTGTAGCGTCCCTGGTCTAATCACAACAATCCATACGGACGAATATCGGAGCCTCTGGTAACTATATATGTGTTCATACACGGGGGGTAACCTCTGTGATATGTGGGGGGTAAATGATACGTAAGAATATGGCTATTTCACACTTTATATAGTATAACCTAACAGCTTGGAATGATGTATTATGTACAAATGGATGAGGATGACTACAGACTAAAATATGATGATTGAATGAGTGATGATAGCTTAATACATCTATTATGTATGCAGCGATTGCACCCCGTGACACAGCAATAAGGGGTTTGGTGAAATCACATATGCACTTAAAGGGCCAATATATATCCTCAACACAGGAGGAGCCTTACAATCTACTAATGGCTATCACCATGCTATGCACTGTGTATAGCCGTATGAAAAGGGGAGATGTGGGACCTTGTTTGTTTCTTGCTTTTATAAACCTGGTACCTCTATAGGGGCTTGTTCAGGATTCGAAGTGCTTTCTTAATCGTGTGACCAACAATACACACATATAATGCTGTTTAGAGTGCTCTTGACCCACCGTGTGGCGAATACCCTGGGGACGGACTAAGGGCTGTTACCGAGGTAGTGGGAGTTCTATCCTCGTACCGGCCGGCCAGTAAACCACAGACACGGTAAAACTAAAATATAATTCCTCAATCCCACTCAGGGATTAGGCCTAAATATAAATGGTTAATTTACTTCACCGCCTAAAATATCAAAGTGAAGCACCTCGCCACAGAGGTTTTCAATTCAACCATGCGCCCTCACCATAGTCAAAAAACACCTATGGAGACTCACCGGGCCACCCTCACCATAGTCAAAAAATCACCTATGGAGACTCACCGGGTCAACGTATAAAATGATAAGGTCAAGCGCACTGTAAACCCTTACAAGCAAAGCACAACTTAAATATTCAACGCAACTTCGAATCCCAAACCCTCTAAAACAACCAGGCTACTCACTGTATATATCAAATGATATACGCTATCGATCAATTCAACGTATAATTCAGGATACAGATGCTAAATCTATCTTAACTGGATCTATTGCTAATACAAGATTGATACAGAGCGCCCTCCGATAGGAAGATGTCTGCAAGATCTCAAACCACGAATTCCAGCGTTCCGGGTGGACGCAGCCGTTTTATACTGGGCAGTCTCCCAGTGGTCGTAGGGTGGTAGTAACTGACCGGAATTTCAGCCAATCACTGGGACGGGTCGTAAAATGGGAGATGCTGATTGGCCTCTGCTTCACACGCTAGCCATAGCTAGTGCGCAAGTACTGGCCGTAACTGACCATTGAATCCGCCAATGACAAATCCTGTCGTGCGCAATGGGTATAAACAATAAGATAAAATGGCGGCCTCCATGTCAGTGGGAAATTCAAGTGTGACTAAACTGTTTTAATAGTTTTCATGGATGTGATTGGGACTTGAAATGTGTTATGCCTCTAGGCACGAATTCTGTGACATGGGGATACGCTGGGCTTTGTGAGAACGCTGTCATATAGTTTCCGAGAGAGAAATGGACAGGTAATTTAGTTGTTGATAGATCGATTGTTTACTTCATCATGCCAGCAGGCTGGCAGGGATGTTTCAGTATGTATGCAGTAATTGGTCAGTCGTGGAGTCTCCATGTCTGAAGTAAGATTGTAAGGGTGTCAGAATATCGTTGATGGTAATATACTTATGTAGATATTTGTG
This sequence comes from Loripinus fragilis, assembly GCA_964019695.1. NCBI lineage: Eukaryota > Metazoa > Mollusca > Bivalvia > Lucinida > Lucinidae > Loripinus > Loripinus fragilis. The sequence goes on along the minus strand of OZ026517.1, from coordinate 41,608,247 downwards.
TATACATCGTTCCATTGCCTTGCCGACGATGCCATAAAGAGATATTGGTCTATAATTGCTAGGTTGAGATTTGTCGTCCTTTTTAAAGATTGATGTGTCATTGGCTTCTTTCCAGGAAGATGGAAAGTATCCTAGTGAGAGGGAGCGATTATAAATGACAGCATACGGATGTGCTAAAATGTGTGAACCTTCTTTTAATAGGTGGGGATTAATAAAATCTGGGTCACAAGCCTTACTACCGTCAAGATGAATAACAAGAAATGTCACAAACACGTGACGAATGCCCCCAAAGGAATTGGTCCAGCATAAGACACATTTGAGGAAAGTTAGCTGTAATATAGCACGAAAAATCTAGAAATGAGGCCAGAAGTCAATGTCATGGTCAAAGTGCCTTAAAATGGTATGCACCACTCCGCAATCCCAAGAGGAATCACCACCCCAAATTTGGGATTCCAACATCAAATACTATAGGAGATATGCTCTGGGCACAATTATTCTTAAAACTAGGTCAGAGGTCAAGGTTACAGTGACCCAAAAATGGTTTGTGACATTCAGGCATCCCAAGATGCATTAACATACCAAATTATGAACTCCTATTTCAAAGAATGAAGGTGATATGCACCATTTTCTAGAAACTAGGTCAGAGGTCAAGTTCAAGGTAACAGTGACTTAATTATGGTACGCGACACTTCGTCATCCCAAGATGCATCCACACACCGAATTTGAGATTCCTACCTCAAATAATATGAGATATGCTCTGGACATGATTATTTTAAAAACTAGGTCAGAGGTCAAGGTCACAGTGATACAAAATGGTACATGACACTTCGCTATTCCAAGCGGAATCCACACACTTAATTTGGAATTCCTAACTCAAAGAATATAAGAGATATGGACTGGACACAATAATTCTTAAAACTAGGTCAGAGGTCAAGGTCACAGTGACCCAAAAATGGTATGTGACATCCTGTCATCCCAAGATGCATTTAAACACCAAATTTGGAAATCCTATCTCAAAGAATAAAGGAGATATGCACCAGACTCAATGCAATTTCTAGAAACTATGTCAGGGGTCAAGTTCAAGGTAACAGTGACCCAATTATGGTACGCAACACTTCGTCATCCCAAGATGCATCCACACACCAAATTTGAGATTCCTACCTCAAATAATATAAGAGATATGCTCTGGACATGATTATTCTAAAAACTAGGTCAGAGGTCAAGGTCACAGTGACCCGAAAATGATACATGACACTCTGCTATCCCAAGATGCATCCACACACTAAATTTGGAATTCCTAACTCAAAGAATATAAGAGATATGCTCTGGACACAATAATTCTTAAAACTAGGTTAGAGGTCAAGGTCACAGTGACCCAAAAATGGTATGTGACACCCCGTCATCTCACGATGCATTTACACACCAAATTTGGAATTCCTACCTTAAAGAATATAGGAGATATGGACCAGACACGAAAGCCAGACGGACTGACGGACGGATGGACGGACAGTGCGATTACTATATGCCTCCCAAAGTTCCTTTGGGGGCATAAAAACGTCAAGAACATCGTGAGTCGTGATAATGATTGACTCTAAGGCATGCTGTAATGGTTCGGCTATAGGCAAGGCTTTGTTTGAGTCGTCAATGACTGATTTGGAAGCAAAACACATGTTTAACATTTCTGCTTTGTCATTATCGTTTTCTGCGTATATATTGTAACACTTAAGGGGTGGGACACTAGCTGAGGTTTTGCCATTATTAAAAATATGTTTTGAAGTTTATCAAAATGTTTTTGAGCTGCAGTCTTCTGAAGAAAGTTCTCTGTCCAGCTTTTCGAAGTATTCTTGTTTAGATTTTCTTAATTCACTAATAACTGTGTTTCGTAGTGTTATGTATTCGGTCCATTTTCGATTTTTTTAGATTTGCGATACGTTAATTTGAGTTTGTGTATTAATAATCTGATATAGGAAGTTATCCACAGTGGATCATTTGGTCTAATAGTAACAGTTGTGTTGGGTATTGAGTGCTTTTGTTTTGGCGTCAGTCATGTCCCTCACGTTCTGGTCAATATTTGTATGTTAATGTATTTTTTCCATAATATTTGAATCCATTAGGAGCTGTCAGTATTTATCATAATCGACAAGTTTGTAATGCCAAGCTCGCCTTTTGTATGCTGCAGTTTGGGAACGAAGAAACTTCAGTAGTACAATGGCGGGGCAGAGAAAGCATACTTGTTCTGGTGTAAAGGGGTCGATAACTCCGCTAGATAAGACATTTGTTTTATTATGCACGAGAAGGAGATCAAGTATTGATGATGAGTCCTTGGTAAAATGTGTCGGTTCAGATATCAGCTGTGTAAGGATAAACTCCCGTGTTATTTCTGTCATCTTGTTGTTTGCATTTTTTTATATTGTAGTTAAAGTCGCCAGTGATAATTATATCTATAATGTTTGTGCTACATGCTCTGTCAATACTTTCTTTCAAAAAATGTAGTATTCAAGGCTTCTGTTTGGAGGCCTGTAAAAGCCCCCTGACAAGAATGCATTTGGATTTGATGGTTAATTCCAGACAGACTCCTTTGACTCCTTGAACCTTTAAATCCACTCGCCATTTGCATGAGAGAGTGTCTCTGACGTACACAATTACTCCGCCACCTGGACGGTCATTCCTATCAGTTCTGAATGAAGGCATAAAGTTTTCAATACGAATTTCGTGATAATTTACGCTTAGCTTTAGCCAGCTTTCAGAAAATATAAGAATGTCGTAAGATGTGGCTTCACCGCGCATTAATCTATTTTCGGTTGGATGCTTTGGATATATAGATAAAGAATGCTTAGTTGGTTGGTTAGGGAGTTAAACGATGTTGAAGAAAGAATATCACTAGTATCGGCACTGCCATCCACAGAGTATGGACCCGGATTTTTTTCAATGTCACCACTTAGAAGTATCAATATAAACAGCCATGAGACCAAAATAACGCCATGAAATAATATGAGTGACACATAAAGGGGGTGTTTTTTGCTGGACTGGCATAGTCGGCGAGAGGTTGTGATTTTTTTGTACATCTCACTGCACTGTTGCAAGTAGAGTACCAGACTGTAAATACTAAGATCAGGATGAGGTTTTATAAAGGTAAACAATATCAAACTTAGCAGTAGCAGTTGGAGCTTGTAATAAGTTAATATCTTTCATAACCAGAGCTCTAGGGAACACGAGATTCCAATATGAGCACCAAGACCGTCTGATAAGTACTTAAATGGCTTATGTACTACTAAGTAAAATCTGAAGGTATATCAAACGATTGGCTGGCAACATAGAGGTCCTCTGATAAAGATGCCCAACAGGCTTCTTGTGAAGTAACGGAGTTAAATGCCAGTACAGGAAGTCAGCCAGCATTATAGAATATCTGGATGCATAGACGGAAGGAGAGATGAAGTGAGCGTATTCAACAGGAGTCAAGCTTAATAACTTGTCACAAGTTATGTAGCTAGTGTAAAGAGAGAGTACAGAGGAAATACATGTGCAAAAGCTCATAACACATTTTAGTACAAAACCAAATGTGTTTTGCTTTATCAAGTTCATTCCATTTTGTTTTGAACGAAGGCTAGAGCTTTTTGGAAGCGCTCGAATGCTAGATTGTTTGAAAAAGTCCTGCTGAGAGTGCTGACTGCCCAACTTTTCTGGATAATGGCTCTAAGTGTGACTCAGCCTGACCTCAAAATCAATACTATTTTGTGCAGTTGATAAGTGATTTGTTTTTTTTGTTTAGTTATTATTATTGTTATTATTATTATTATTTAAGCGTCGTATATAAATAAATAGATTACTGTGAAGGGGGTTTCATGATGAACCCCGTTTTTTCTTTTTTAAATTTTAATAGACTTGTCAAATCGCTTCATAATTTTGAATATGAATATAATTATAAAAAAGCGTAGCTAGTTTTAAGTTTTGTTTCTAAATGAAGCTCAAATTTTTACTACAGTCTCTTTTAAAATAAACAACTTAGAAATTTTCACTTCATATTTACCAGCTTTTTACCTCAGTAAATGATGTGGATGAGCTACGCTCACATGTCCAGCGCTTTCAATGTCAACCGTTGTTTCATTTTACGCGCTGACCCAAGACTCTATCGTTCTTGATAATGACATCAAAGGTCATGACCTTAGTTGACCAATCAACACTTGAAATCGGCTCTCAGCCGAACATTCCGTAACACGATTTTCTATTGGCTGTGTTTTCTCTGACGAACAATGTTACTTAAAAAACAGAGGAAATACCGCAACATTCCTTCTATTTTTTTTTTCAAAAAAAATGGCGGACGCGTATGATGTACGATAGAACCGCGATAAAATTTGGATAAAGGAGCCTAAATTCGTTTCAGATAGATGTGATAGTGTTTTGTTTGATAAGCACGATGTTTGTTTCATGTTAAACTGGGTCAAGAAAATCGATTGTGTTTTCAATGTCTAACGTCGAGTGTTGCAAGCGATTCAAGCATGACACACGTATCATCTGATACAGGCAAGGAATGTTCAGCTATGTATACGTTAGTCCTGAGCAAGTGGTGGCGGCGACATCGATCGATCGATTCAGCCAGATCGAAAAAAATCTAAAGTCGCAGTTCTGCAAATATCTACATTGTGTCTATCTATCTATCTATCTATCTATCTATCTATCTATCTATCTATCTATCTATCTATCTATCTATCTATCTATCTATCTATCTATTTTTAGTATTTATCTATCTGCCACAGGCAATTGACGGGAGCGCAGTGGCTCAGTGGTAGAGTGCTTGACTCGAGACCGAAGGGCCGCGGGTTCGAGCCTCACCGGCGTCACTGCGTTGTGGTCCTTGAGCAAGACACATTTATCCTAGCTTAGTACTGGTTCAACAAAGGAAGAGCCGTCCCGCATAACTGAAAGATTGTTGAGTGGACGTAAAGAATCAAATCAAACAAAAAAAACAACAGGCAATTGACATTATGGCAATTTATTTACCTAAGGCTAAGATATAGGGCCCTACTTTTTGTAAGGTTGACGAATCGACTTTGTCGACAAGAACAGGAGATCAGGTAAATACGAGCAGTTTATGGGATCTATCTAAATGACTGCCCCGATAGCTCAGTTGATAGAGCGTCCACTTTCGGACTACCACTTTCGGAGCGGGAGGTCGTGGGTTCGAATCCCGACCACACCAAAGCTGTTAAAAATGGTACTCGCAGCACCCTTGCTGACGCTCACAATAAAAACTCTACAGAGCTTATGCTGTCTGTTTCAAATAAGCGATGTTAAATAAAGCTTCCTATATCTTAATTCTTTATGTATGCCATGTATGCCCTCACATTCAGAAATGGTAACAAATTGGTGTATATTAGTTTTGTTTACCTTTTTCTTTCTAAGAATAAAAGATTTCACCACATAAATTGAATATCAGCGCTGAAAAGTCAAACTACAAAGGGTGTTTTTACCCTTCAATTAAGTTTTCAATGCTGAATTCCAAAAAATAAATGCTGAAATACCCTTTACTGACTCCTTCTTATCTGGAGCCCTGTAAAGCTATTTCTGGGGCCAAATGGGATGTATCTGCTCAGCAGGGCAATGGTTAATTCAAAATTAATTAGGTGGGTCCTCTGAGCACGCAGAACACTTGGATAGGAGTGCTTGCTGAATAAGAGCACATTAAATCAGAGTCCATGATTTGGGTGCCCAAAAGAACCGTCTCAGTGAGGTGGTTCTTTTGTGCACTCAAAGCATACACTCCAATTTACTGATTTAAAGACTATCACAATGCTATGTGGCCACTACTGTTCTATAATTCAAAGTAAGTAAGGGTGCAAAGATCAGGAATCGATACAATCAAGTACCACACCTGACCCAGGATACCAATGGGAAAGTGACAAACTCACAGTAGACACCACAAACGAGAGCCAAGAGGTCAGCCCTTTCCCAGCAGGTGACCACAAAGCACATATAAACAGACGCGTACAAAGACATAGCAAACAAAAGACAGAACAAAAACATAAAAGATCCACAAAAGAAGTACCGCCTTGGAACTCTCGTTCGTAAATGTTTCAGAGGAAATATTTCAAAGAATGAACAATCAGGGTTCTTTTAATCAGAGGATGATGGGAGCGGTTATGATTACCATAATAGTGCCCTCTGACACCCTTGGAATATCATGCGTTTGGGAATACTATAATGGAAAATGGAGCATCTGCTCCTTAGGAGCAGCCGCTCCACTCTCAACAATATCTTCAAAAGTATTCAAAAATAAATATTCTTTTTAAAAGAATTATTTCGAGGTGGTATGATTACTAACGCGTTTGAAATATCATGTATTTTGGAATATTGCGGAAAAAGGTCCAGAAGCACTGCTCCCCAGGAGCAACCGCTCCATCCCCACAGCATCTTCAAAAGTATATGGGAACACTAAGGAAAGTGGAGCATCTGCTCCCTGACACTTTCGAAATGTCATGTATTCAGGAATACTATGGAGAATGGAGCATTTGCTCTTTAGGAGCAACTGCTCCATCCTGCACAATATCCTCAAAAGCACTCAAAACTTTTATTTATTATTTTTTGTAACATCTAAAATAGCAAATGATTGCATGATCTAGAAGTAGCCTGTGGAGCAAAGGGTTAAGAAAAGGATTGATTCGAGGATGTTGTTAAAATACATGTACCATTTTAATGTAATTTTTTTTTCAAGGAGGTATGCAAGATGGATCAATAAAGAAATATTTCGGTGTATGGAGGGTATTGGAGAAGGAGAAATTGCGTTTGTTTGTTCTTGTTTTGTTTTTTACAGAAAATATACTCATTAATGCGAGTATTTAAATTAAGTATTTATTTCAAGAAGTCGTAGAGTATGGATCATTGGCGTATTGTTGTTAATTTAGGAAATATATTGTGGGAGTTCATAGGAGATTTATTTTCAAAGGACAATTATTTCAATGATTATTGATATAATGGTTTGATAACAAGGAAAATTATACACATTTTTGGAGTATTTCAATGGAGTAATATTTCTCTTAAACTTTTCAGTTGAGTATTATTTCTTATTTTATCCGAGTATTTCAGTGGAGTATTATTTCCAAATGCAGCTTGTTTCATCATGGTTGAGCGTTGTACGATTAGATTTGAAATATAAAAATGGAGTGTTCATACAAGGAGACTAACATGGGTGTGGAAATAGTATTTTTTTTTACTTGTTCAGGGACAAGTAAATGGCCATAATGTACTTGTCCAAAGAAAATTTTACTTGTCTGATAGTACAGATTAAGTTATACCTTTCTGTGGTTAAGCAGTTTTCACTTTCGAAAACAGTATGAAACCATGGAGATATCTTCTTGTAAACAGTGGAGATCCAGATCAGCTGGCTTCTGAAGAAGCCAGCAAATCAGGATCCACACTGTTTTCAATGCAACTTGTGATCTCATAATAATTAATCAAAATATGAAATACAAAATTTTATGAACTTTATACAAAGGGCTAGGTTCACGAAGGGGTGAAATCGGCCCTGCCATAGAAATGCATTCTAACTTAAAATATGTTTATATGGTTTATTTCATTGAGAAAAATCGAAATTTGATCCGCCTAGTGCTTAAACTGTGTAAACTATGGGTTTCTTAAGGCAAGGACCCTCTGTAATTTTTGCCAAAAAAGTAACGTCATTTACATTGCAATGTAACGCCAAAGACGTCACTAAGTTTTGTTAACAAATTTATGTTAAACGCGTGTGTGTCGCACCCAAATTTGTGCCAAAACGTATTATAAACATTTATAAACAGTCTATCATTGCGATACGCCCGCCAACCCTCTGAAATGTGCATGCTTGTTCGAGGCTTTATGTCCATGTCATCAATTTTAGTCATATCACGGTAGCGGTCAATGTATCCTATACCGCTGCTTTGCAAAGGGTTTATCCGTACCAAGTTCTTACTAAATACTCTCATCAGAATCAGTAGAAGAGAGAAAGTAATTTCATCAAAACTGTACAAGGGTTCAAACTCATACCCCTCCAAGAGTAGTCCATAGAAGTCGGATTTTAAATCTAACTGCCGACTACGCTTCGCGAGTCCAATATTACTGATGCTTTGTTTGTTTGATTTAATTCTTTACGTCCCATCAACAATATTACTGATGCGATGGATAACAAAATCGTAACGCATTTTATGCAATTTTAAAAATGCAGAGTGGTCATTTTACGGTAGTCTCGTCCCCAGGGGGGGGGGGGGGGGGGCTACTCTGATATTTTCACACATACGTAGGCTCAGGCTATTTGTTTGGGTTCAAAATTCTGAATTTCAATATTTTTGGGGGTTTTCAGAAAAATTAATATTTTTGGGGGATATGAAGATTTAGTGGAGATTTTTTTTTGGGTCATCACATTATTGGGCTAGTTTTAGGGTCATTTATATGCATTTTAGGGTCTTTTTTTAAAGTCAAGGTACAAAATTGGGATTTTTTTTTGGGTGAACGGTAGATGCTGGGTCCGAGCCTACGTATGCGGAAAAAAATTAGAGTACCCCCCCCACACCTGGGGTCTCGTCATTTTCAGACAGGAGCTTGTCATTCTGACTGATCTTAAATACCCGTGCTTATGTTGGGTTTCACGGACGTGGTAACTTATTGTAGAGTGATGCTGTAATATTTAAGTCAGCTCAGAAGATACCTATGTTTTTTATAATTGGCGACTAGCGCAGGTGTAGGCTAGATTGAGCATTCGAACAGGCTAGTCAGAGCCTTTCCTGATATTGCCCGCTCAAATTAAAGACAGTGTGGAAGTTTAAATGTTTAAGTTCATGTGTATGTTTTGTGAAATCATTTGCTTTTGATAAAGTCCCAGAAAGAACGTTAAGATCCACGGGCGAAAGGTAATTGCATATTGCTGGGCCGATGGTAAGCTGCTATTTTTGATTCTCCTACCTCGCTATAGTGGGACAGGCTTGTCAAAATATGATAATGGGACTTACCACTAAGGATATACACAAAACGAAACGTCATGATAGCATTTTGATGGACGGAATTCAATACGGATAACGGTAAAACCTTAATTGCTTGCCATGATTTGATCCTTAACGTCACATCAACAATCTTTCAGTTATGTATGGACAAGTCTTACTGGGTAAAACCATAACTAAGCTAGGATTAACGTGTCTTGCTCAAGGACACAACGCAGTAGCGCCGGTGAGGCTTGAACCCACGGACACTCGAGTCAAGCATTTAACCACTGAGCCACTGCGCTCCCGACAGTAAATCTCAATCTCTAAATCCTGAAAATAAGTTATTATAAGAAATGAAAAAAAAAATCAGCTGTTTTTTCCGCAATAACGTTTTTATCTTCAATTTTAGAAAAAAATGTTTTAACGATTAAGTTGTAGAGGAGACTTTCCGCCAACTTCTCCAAAAGGTTTGGTGTTTGTTGCACTCGGTCTCGAGTAAACCACTCGGGAAGGGGATAGCAGCAACTGTCCCCGCATGGTGCGTTTCTGCACATGCGTCATTTGTTTTTTAAAATAGACAGCCAGAAAAACCCAATGTCTATTAATAGCGCTTAACAAGATGCATCTTTTTAAAAAGATAAGACTTTATGTGGAGGTCATATCTTAAGATGCCTAAAATGGGGAAGGATGCCTCGATGGATGCTTAATGTAAATAACCGCACATCATTTCCTAGAATTTCCTACAATGTGCCCCTAACCTCAATCCTCCATTATGCGTATGTGCAGTTGTAAACGTATCAGCGTATTTGCTATTTCCTTTTTGAAGATGACAATCACAAGCGCTAATTTCCTTAACTATGATGAGACGATGGCTATCGCCTGCACATATTTTATATTAAGCTAACCTGCAAACATATCCTAATTCCTGTAATAAAATGAAGGCAAATGGATGGACATGTTTCCCCTTAGATAAACGTACAACTATGTTCTTAAGTCGTTGGGATGAGACGGTCAGAACTGGAAGAGCGTATTTCTATATTAGATATGGATATAACCATATGTTTTGGGTACTCAAAAGAACCGTCTCATTGCCCAACCACTGAGCTACCTGATGCTTTCTGCTCTTGAGAAGTTTCAAAAATGTTCTAGAATTTATTAGTATATATTTGTAGAATTAACTAGTTCTAAAAAGTAAGACAAATGTTCTAGAACTTAATTTGAATCATTTTTTAGAAGTTTCTGTCAATTTATTTTGTTCTTGAAAAGTTTAAAAATGTTCTAGAATATTATTAGAACATTTGTAGAACTTACTGGTTCTTGATTTGTTCTAAAAATGTTCTAGAATATTTCAAGAACACTTATAGAATGGAAATCAGTTCTAGAATGTGTTTGATTTGTTCTATGACAATGTTCTAGAACAGTTGTAGAACAAGAGTTCTAGAACAAACATATTTACCTGTTTAGAACAGTTCTAGAACAGTTCTAAATGTTCTAGAACCGTTCTAGAACACCTCCAATTTGTAGAACAAAATTTCGCAGGGGCTGCGACAATCAAATCTGTACTGAAATGGTCTTTTGAAATTGTTGTTGCTTAACTGTTGACATTTAGTGTCAATATACGAATTCACGCAACACCAACGTGACTGCAAAGATCGATATTTCTAAGGGTTTGACATAATAATTTGGGAGCTAAAGACCTGTATTTTCTCGTCTTTCATCGTGTTATGATTGTTGCAGCCTAATGCAAACTACGATTTTGCCATTTTTTGAAGGTTATCTTGAGGGAAACACAAAAATCAAAATATCGAAAAAACATGTGGTTTTCATATTCGGTAAACTAAGTCCTTGACAACCACTGCTAACTGGAAGTGTGGCCCCCGAGAATTGTTTAAATGGATACATAGGAAAGCTCCTGTTTTAAGGATACAGTAGTTTGCTTTAATTAAAAATAAAAAGTTATCAATGTGAAATTCTGTATCAGGCCTTGTGGCACTATCTTCAATGTAAACGTCTCACGATGTAGGTTGAGTGACTAAAATGTAAAGTTTCCACAAATGTAATTAACATAAAACATCAAGCTTACTGATTTTGAATCTTTGAAATCATTTTAGTGTAGATCTATCTGTCAAAAGATGAAAATTAAAGGGGTGGACATTTTAAGTTATTTTAATTAATTAAATGCCTAATCTAATTTAAGCTTTTTGCTAAGCTTCCAAAGTGCCACTATAATCCATAGTTCTTATAATTTTATAAGCGTAAATTTGGTATGATTTTTCTCACCAATATTAAGCATGTGTCTTCTTAGTTGCTCAAAAGAACCGTCTCAATGAGATGGTTCTTTTTTGTACCCACAACATATTTTTTTTCTCACCAATATTAAACATGTGTTTTGGGTGCTAGAAAGGACCGTCTTATTGAGACGGTTCTTTTGAGTACCCACAACATATGTTTTGGATGATAATTAAATGGAGAAAATGGTTTTCCAACGGGCGCTCTTATCTGGAAGCCTGAATAAATTATAGCTATATTATATACAGCTGATAAGGTCTACTCTCCACTGATAGACCTCATCTTTTGGTCTACTTGCGCCCTATCTAGGTTTCGTCTTTCGCCTAAGAGCCTTGAAACCATGCAGCCATCATAGCGATCAGGGTCTCTTGAGCCCCTTTTATCCCACCTTAGTTTCATCAATTCCTTCCCCTAGATAGATCGCAAAGAAGGATCTCTTATTTATATGCTCATAATATATATTTTAACAATAGAAAAATAATCAGTTTTATAAAAAAAATATCTTTATAAGATTATATCCTACATATGATCTAAAATTATAAATATCTGTGCTATACAAGTATAGCAATGTAAATTTCTGTGATATTAACCCAAATTTCCTGTGATTTGTTATATGTTTATACTTGTACAGTCTTCCACTTTGTTTGTCAGTAAAAAAGCCTTGATGGCTAATGTTTGATATGTTAAAATTGAATGCTAACTTTAAATAAAGTTTCTTGTATCTTGGTACAAACTTTCTTTTCGAATTTAAATCTTGACAGGACAGAGGCCTTGAGTGCCTCACCCTTTACAACAGACACTTAGGGGAAACGACTAGCAGTATAAATAAAGCCAATGGACTGAGTACGAACTGCTTTGGGGACGAAACGCAACAATTTTTTTCGCTTCAACAGACGAATTAGGAATGAAACAACGCGATCTGTATGATTTCTTACCTCCAAAACATTCTTTCTCTCTTTTTCTGCCATTGAATACAGATGACTAGTTATTTAAACAAAGAAAAAAAAACATTTTCTGTGGCACATTTGTTCGTACACACATTTTGCTAGAGGAGTTCTATTTTTCGAGTAGCGAGTTTCGAGTAAGAAAAGTGAGTTTGAGTAAGAAAAGCGAGTTTCGAGTAAGAAAAGCGAGTTTCGAGTAAGAAAAGTGAGTTTCGAGTAAGAAAAGCGAGTTTCGAGTAAGAAAAGCGAGTTTCGAGTAAGAAAAGTGAGTTTCGAGTAACAAAAAGTGAGTTTTGAGTAAGAAATTTATGGCAAAGAAAATTGCCCAGAAACTCACGCATGGCCTTTGCATTAGTTCCAGAAATAGCTTAATTAATGGAAGAGCTTTCAATAGCTCTGAATAAGTTAGTAGACTTAGCTCATGCTAAAGTTCAACACATTATGCAAGGCTATAAAAAGCGTCTTTGGGTCTAGACTGACTGTCACAAGACATCAGAAAGGCAGTTTAGGCAAAGCCACCAGCTCCATCTTCCCAGATTGGATTATTGCAAATTAGACGGACACAAATTACTGAATAACAAAACAATAGGTTTAAATGCTATACCAAACAAATTTAATCTGAAATCCAGCTAGTGAAAAATCATTGCAAATTACACTCAACAAGGATGGATGACGAAGTTATATATTTTTGCTTATTTGTCTTATTGGTTTTGACCTAAAGGATGGATGACCCATATTTCAAAGGGAAATGACAATCAGTTGAGTGGGAACTATCAGTAAAACATGCACAAGCATGCACTGTTGCTACTGTTATACCTGTTGGCCACACCCTAAAGTGCTGCCTAGGGGTTAAGCGACCGAGTCATAGAAACTCCATGTAGTTCTTGAAAATGTCTATCTAGGTGGCACGTATACTAGGTAAACAAACAGGTCACGCTTAAATAACACTTTTATCGCCGTTCCATTACGTGCAGCCACAAATAATACTTAATAAAAATGGAGAGTATAAAAAGAAACGCGCACTCACGGCAGTACCAAACCAACACACGCTTGTTGAAATTTCCTTTAGGAGAAACTGACCGTCGATTTCTACGAAAGGAACTAGCAATGCATATTTCTTTCTCGGTGCCACGTTTTGGATACCCTCCTTGATATAAAACCTGCCTTTTATCTCTTGTAGAGCGTTCCCAGGAAAAGTGAGTTTCGAGTAAGAAAAGTGAGTTTCGAGTAAGAAAAGTGAGTTTCGAGTAAGAAAAGTGAGTTTCGAGTAAGAAAAGCGAGTTTCGAGTAAGAAAAGCAAGTTTCGAGTAAGAAAAGTGAGTTTCGAATAAGAAAAGTGAGTTTCGAATAAAAAAAGTGAGTTTCGAGTAAGAAAAAGTGAGTTTCGAGTAAGAAATTTTGACAAAGAGATATGGCCCAGACACTCGCGAGCATTTCACGGCATTGTCATTAGTTGTCATTAGTTTTATAATTGCTTATTGGCACTCTGAATAAAAACTAGCCCTAAATTACCCTACCTTGGCAGCGAAAAAGCAAATGTGCATTCAGCATGCGAAGTAGCGTAGTTGATATGTGACTTTTCTTCTGAAATAAAAAAAAAAATGCGACTCAACTGTATCATCATTTTAACCCACGCTACATCCATATGTTTATTTTTGAGAAAATCTTGCAACTCGATTGTCAATTTTTGATCATAATCTATCTTGACACAATAAAAGTCTTGAGTTGTCTTACAATTACCATGCTCCTGTGGGTGGTGATTGCTAGAGCCACTGGTACTGATCCAATCTTGAACCTGTTTCACTGTATCCAGCACATAAATATGTCCCACGATTCCAATTTATCATGGCATGACAGTTAAATACCGTAACTTTTAACGAATAATTACCAAACGTTGACTTAAAGGTAGCGTAAGTCAGTGCCATAATCCAATTAACAGTCCATATTTTGTGATTCTAATTCTAAAGTCTGTCTTGCTGATTACAATCTATCGTTGATTCAAAGTGTATGTTCATGCTTTTTAACATTTTACTTTAATCACAAATAAATATTTCGTTATGGACTAATTTTATTTTCACAGATCATTTATCCATCTAGTTAGTTAATTACAGAAGCTGTTATAGCCCTTCTGGGAGCAGCCATCTTACAGCTATTGGCACACATTTATCTGAGTTAACCTCAATATGCTGGTCTGCCAAATGATTGAAGGAGCACCTTTCAGTCAATTTCTTTATTTCAATATTGGATAATGGGTAGTCCGTTTTAATTACAATCAACAGCCAAATCAATGCAAATTAAAATGTAACAACTGTCAAACGAAAAGTATTTTGTTTTTCAATAAGTTTCATTTGATTTTATTCTGTCTTTTTGTCAGCAAAATGAAGAAAAGTGTTACAAAATATGTCGTCTGCTATAGTAATAATTAGTGCTTTGGGACTTAAATTTTAGAATTAATTATTAAATATGGGTCAAGTATCAAAATATACTCATCAATGCACACACTGCTAAAAGCTTTACTCTGAAACATTGTTATTTTTTACCTTTTGACTGATTTATAATTCTGCTTTGGTAGTGTGTAAGCAGGTGGAAGTGATTCCAATTTTGGTGTGTAGAGATTATTGATCTGAGAATGACCAGACTCCTATTAAGAAGCAAAAATAATTAATTACAGGCTAAAAGAAGGGCATTCACAAACATTGAATGAGGGATTATTCCTGCCATACTGTAAACTCTATAATAAATGCATTTTAAAAAAAGTGAGAATTATCCCTTTAAGTTAGACCAGGGTATATTTCTTGGGAGAATTTAGCTGCGGTCATCATTTCTTGAAACAGAAATGAGCATTACTTACGTACAAATTGTGTGTGTTTCCACAATTAATATTGGAGCGATTAAGTATTAGGTATAAGATTGGTTTGGAAATTAAGGTTGTCTGTATAATCAATATTGTTCAATGAAACAGTTTTTAAAAAGTAGATTATCATGATTAAGAGGTTCCTCTGTTGAAGGACTACTAGTATAATAGCATATTTCTTTGCGGAATCAAAGCAACATTATTTAACGATGTCTTCAATTATAAGTCAATAGGTCAATGTTCTTTTTAAACTGCAGCTGGATCTTTTATCTTTATTTTTATTAAATTTTACTAGATTTGCATATATTTTGAATTAACAGTTAAGGTAGTACCGGACTCACCAGCATATGTCCAAAAAGTTACCATCTTTTGACATGTTAAAAAATAGCTCAAAACTCATCTATTTTGACAAAAATAACAGGACCTTACCGTGCTTTTTAAAAAGTTATTAAACTTTAAAAATCGTAAAATATGAGTTTTTCAAAATATCAATTTCTCATGTTTTAAAAAAGTTGAAAGTGAGAAATGCCAAATTTTTTCCTGGGAATACGCTACATGCTATTGGCTAATAAAAGAATACAAAAAACAGCGAAAAAAATGCACGTCGCTTATTTTTTAAGCAAAAATCCATTTTGTAAAAAAACATTAAGGCCAAAAAATCGTTTAAATCTAGAATAAAAAATGTCACACAGTGTAACTACAGAAACAAAAAACTTATTAATTTGAAGGAAATTTTGCATAGAAACTTATAATTAATTAAAAAGCATATGTCACCGTGCTCGTTTTTCTTTTTTGTGCTATTTTCTTTTTTTACCTCTGAAATAAAAACAGGTATGGAGTGCCATACCTGCTTCATTGTTTAATTTAGGTCCGTGTGCGTAGACAGCGTATTGTTTGAGTTGATGTCCGTGTGCAAAAAAGCCTATTATTTGTCTACTCCTCATTTGGCACGTCCTACGACCCCTTAAGACCTTTATAAGTGCGTGCGTGCGCGCGCGCTTGTGTGTGCCAAAATGAGGGTGAGTGTATGAGAGAGAGAGAGAGAGTTCTATTTCGAAAAGGTTCTATTTCGAAAACGTTGCAAGTGTTCAAGCGAGAAAATGACCTTATGCAATAATGGTTTTCTGATACACTCTCATCTGCTAGACCCCTCAGACCCTCGCCTTTCATGTTTGGCTTTCAACACCACCCTGGTGTTCTAGCAGGTGGTAATGCATAGAAAATCACGTTTGATCCCAATATTGAAGTTATTAAACGAGCTGTAAAAAGAGATGAAATGCGAGGCTTGTCAAGAATTTTGTCACTTTTTCGTGACAAGCTTGATAAATTTAATAATACAGGAGCACGACTGTTAGGTTCTATTTATTGTATGACCCTAAAACTACTTTTAAATCGCGTTTAGAAATTGCGTTGAACTATGCTTTGATGTTGCCAAATAATTATATGAGAAACCATTACGGACATCATTACATAGTGACGTGATAGCGTTACCAAAATTTGTAAACCACTAGTGGAACATGTCATTATATTACTCCCATGAAAAACACAAACGAACAAATAAATAAATAAACAAACAAACAAGCAATAGGGCCCAAACCAGGGACTACTTGGTCTCAAGTTGAACATTCTACCAATGTGGCAATGGGTAAAGAAGAGATGATACACGAGTTTAGTTCTTTTCATAAAGGCAATTAGTAAATGCTAAGACAAGCATGCATATGTGAACGGCCATATTAGATTATTCACAGCTCGCATATATATATACAAAATAAGCCTCAGTCAAAAAACTCCCCACTGGCTAGCTTAAAATAGCAAAAAGGCACGCCCCAGCATTTGGCGAGCGCTTTCACAGTGTCCAATACGTTGCTCTTGGGTTTCACCCAAGCTAAAAAAATGGAGCCCTCCCACCTACGACGTCATATTTACAAAGATAATGGACTTGAGAAGTACAGTGGCTCAGCATTTTTTAGATAGTTAAACTAGGGATCGAAGAATTATTAATTTGTGAATCACCAGAGTCAAAGTGTTGTGTCATGGGGCAAGACACTTTATCAGCTAATAGTACATACATTGAATACACATGAATATCAACTTTTCTGACCAGAATTGCCTGACCAGTATAACTCGGAACGCATTGAGGTGAAACTTGTCATACAGATGTGTTGATAAATGATATTTTTTGTGAACGCCAATACTTGTACGTTTAAGACAATAAATAAAGATAAACTCTTACTTTTTTAAATAACACTCCGTTATCTTTTGACATGGGTCCTGTATCACTTAATGGAAGCAAACCATATATGAAATTTGGAAGAAATCCAATTAAATGTGACTAAGTAAGAGTGACCAAGATGGATGCAAACTGATAGACGGCGGCCATTTTGCCGACCATCTTGATTATCATTTGTTGGAAAAAATCCATATTTGAATTTGAATCAGAGTTGATGCAAGCAATCCATATATGTTATTTGGAAGAAATCCGATTAAAAATGACTAAGTTAGAGTGACCACACCAGCAGAAGGACGGACAGATGGACAGATGGAAAGACAGATGGACGGACAAGCCAAACACAATAGAGCTCCGCCAAATTGTTGGCGTGGACCTAAATATATACTTGGTCATACAGATGTGTTGATAAACGATACGCACGTTTTTGTGAATGCCAATACTTGTACATTTTAAGGCAAAAAATAACGATAACTCTTACTTTTATAAAAACTCTGGGTTATCGTTTCCATGGGTCCCGTACTACGTTAAGCGTTGTTAGCAAGCTTTGATTTACTATGTCGGAGAATTCACAGAAAATCAGTTTGATAAATTATCTTTGTCCAACATTTTCACATTAAAATAATTCAAGGGTTTAGTAAATTGTGTTTGTATCGTTTCTATACATTCAATTGACTCGCTCTTCTTACTCGAAACTCGCTTTTCTTACTCGAAACTCGCTTTTCTTACTCAAAATCGCTTTTCTTACTCGAAACTCACTTTTTGTTACTCGAAACTCACTTTTCTTACTAGAAACTCGCTTTTCTTACTCGAAACTCGCTTTTCTTACTCGAAACTCACTTTTCTTACTCGAAACTCACTTTTCTTACTCGAAACTCGCTTTTCTTACTCGAAACTCACTTTTCTTACTCGAAACTCACTACCTACTAAAAGTGAATCACATTTTGCTAAGTCTCAGCTTAACCAAGTATCGGCTTTTACTAAAAGTAACAAAGAGGGGAAGATCAGGAATCGATACACAATCAAGCATCCACATCTGACCCAGGATACCAATGGGAGAGTGACAAATTCACAATTAGACATCACAAAAGAGAGCCAAGAAGTCCCAGCAGTGACAACAAGGCATCAATTAATAGAGGTGCACAAACACATAACAAATACAAGACAGAAATAACATAAATGATCCATAAAAGAAGCACCGCCTTGGATCGGACAGTTGAATATTTTAATTGGCCGGCTTAAATAAAATCTCTATACAGAATGTGATTAAGGGCAAAATTAACATTATATAAAATTGTTCCATGTCCGAATCCAGAAAGATCTAGAGTTTAAGTAATTTAAGTCAGGAAGTATGTGTGTGTGTGTAGGGGGGTATGTATGACCGATCCTGTTCCTTACTTTTATAAATGACCTGCCGGATAACATAAGGTCTTCAATCTGTGGCCAATCATTGGCAAATGAAGTTCAATGTTGCCAAATGTCACTCCATGAGAGTGACTCGGTCATAGAGTGACTCGGCATCAGCATTACAAACAAATTCTCTTTGATTATTCCCCTCCACAAGAAAACTTTGGAAAAGTTCAGTCAGCAAAATACCTTGGTATAACCATCTCTGATAATATGGATTGGGGTCAACACATTTCAGAAATTTCTTCCAAAGCAACTAAGACACTCGGTATCCTTCTCAGGAATTTGGCTTTTGCAACTACAAGTACTAAGGAAGTTGCATACAAAACTTTGGTTAGGCCTAAACTAGAGTATGCAGCACCTTTTTGGAGCCCTTACTCAAAACCTCAGATTGATCAGGTAGAGAAAGTTCAGAGGACAGCAGCCCACTGGACATGCCGGAGATTGCGAAACACAGGTGCCCTGAAGAACTTTTTTCTGCGGACTATTCCACAGTGGAATAGTTTTTCTCCTTCGGTGGTCAATTCCCAGACCACTGAGGAGTTTAGGGCACTCCTAAATTAGTAAAAAGCACAGCCAACAGATTCTATTTTCTTTTTTCTCAAAATTCATAAATTTACGTAATGATCAGTATCGATTGAGCAAGTGTCTAAAGAAAAAAGAAGGGGGGGGGGATGCGGGGGCGGTCAGGTGGTAGAGGGTGGTGATATTTAGTTCCAAACAAGAAGTATTTGTATAACTTGATTTATTGTGGAGTACTCCAAAGTGTCCAGTTTTACTTGTGTTAGGTGGTTGTTCTGGCATATGCCGAGTACTAATCCAGTCGGCCCAGTACACTGTACTATTGCCAGTAATTAAGTCATATGCATAGCACCTCTCCGACCTTTTATCCGCTAATGTTGTCTGCTGATAAACAAAATATTAAGCAAACAGTTTGGACCCAGATCAGGTCTAACACATTGTTGGGCCTGATCTGGATTCAAACAGTTATTGCTTAAAGGAGGCACAGCTTGTTTGACTGTGCATGTCAAAACAAACCTACTAATTATCCCTTAAGACAAAGTCTGAATCCAACTGTTTGTCATTCTGTTGGTATTATTGAATTTGTTTTGAAGAAGTTAAATCATGAAGAATCAGCAGACAACACAAATGCTAAATCATATCACCTCTCAACTATTTAACAGCTGTTTTATTTTTATTAGCTGATATTAATAATATTAGTTTTATTACTATGCCCAAGCAAATTCAGAAAAAAGACCACAATATCAAACAACTTGAATCCTGATCCTGTAATCTGTTCTTGAAATGTAGGGCCTGATCTGGATCTAAACTCTTTGCAAAGTGAACAAAGAGATGGAACAAGCAGGTGGCCCTAACAGGTGCAGCTTTACTGTGAATACAGGTGTATGGGCAGCATAATGTGAAAAACTGTCTTTGGGTTTGTGACCAAGTAAATCTAAAATACAGTTTACCCGCTTGCTTCACTACAACATGCAGCAACTGAGCTGGATCCATACCATATACAATATAAATGTGAATAAATGCAGAAAAAATACTTTGCCATTGAATGAGATCCTCTAAGGATGAATACTGTGCAGAAAAAGATCCCCATGGCGGGGAAAATTCCTGCGGGGAAATATCCCCGCGGGGATTTTTCCCCATGGGGAAAATCAAAATGTTAATATATACTTGAAACATACTCAAATGTGTCATACAGATTGCAAGAGTGAACCTAAGCTTGATTTTAGACCCTTAAACAGATGTTTTAAAAAATCCCCGCAGGGATTTTTTCTCCAAAAATCCCTGCGGGGAAAAATCCCCGCGGGGAAAAATGAAAAATTGTTATTACTGGTGGACATTCATTTTTACACACCATTAACATGAGATCTTGTCATAGTTGAGTAAAAAACTGAGTTTTACAATTTTTGAAAATCCCCACGGGGAAATTTTTCGCACGGGGGAAAAATCCCCGCGGGGATGGTGAAAAATCCCCGTGGGGAAATATTTTCCCCGCGGGGATTTGCAAATCCCCGCGGGGATTTTGACCTTTGTCGTGGAATATTTTCTAGGTCATTACAGATTTTAAGCCAAAAACCTATAGAATTTCCTCAGTAGGGTCTATTCTACTGAAAATAAGTCACTTTAGCTTTCTATGTCAACTAAAAGTACTAGGTCATTTTGCCAAAAACTGGTGCGGCAAAAAAATTCCGGTGGCAGTTATATCCTACATGTACATGTACCGAGCAGCTTTACATAGTTTGGATGCTGAACTCACTGTTTCTCGAATGCCTTTTTTTCTCGTAAGCTCAAGATTTTGTACCATTTCATACATGCTTCTATCTTGCCAACGTATCGGACGAGATTAACTTTTTTCAGCGCTGGTGGCGAGTTGTGTCTTCGGCTTCAGTTTAGAACCAGATCAGACCGACAACATGAACTTTGTAACTATTTGACACTCTGGTGGTTTTCTGGATTATGTTTTGAAATACTTATTTAGAGAAACTGAGCAGACTTCAAAAAAGCATGCAAAATTACCTAACATGCAAAGACGCTAACTGAATTAGAAGTATCCCGTTTTTAACATGGTGGACAATGTGGTTTGAGGTGTTTTTGTGTCAATGGTCGGTTGTGAAATTCAGCTACGGTCTTTTTGAAGTTATCAGACCTTTCCATGGCATGTGAAAACATTCACAGTCATATATATGTGATGATCTGTGGTGCTCATGAAATAGCATGCAGATAATAATTGTTGTGGCGTCAATTATTTTTTAGCATAGAATATATTTGTAAGCGCAGTTTCCGATTTAAAAGTGATATATGATCCATCATTTTTTAATCCAAAGTCTAAGCTTTTTACGATATGTGAGTTATAAAATCGGGTAGGCGGCGATGCTGTGCGCAATTCTTAAAACTAAGAGTCCAGAAAATACCACAATCACATACTGCAGACCAACTAACCACACCGTGAGGAAGAGACACGGAACACTTACAGTCGCATGACAGCAAGAAGACAATTAAAATAAAGCAATCAGCTCGCTCTCTTCCCTAGCGGAATGAGTGCAAACTAGAATTGATACTAAGTACTGTATAGCAAAACAAGGAACAAACACAAAACTCCCACACAAAATGAGAGCAACAATAAACTATAAAATCAACTGGTCGTAATGTGCACGACCCGTGGTGAACGTATATCTTAGAAACAACATTTTAAAGTTAAATCAGTTTTTACTGATCTGACTGCGCCGAGACTGAAGAAAGCGAGAGCATCATTGGGGGTATGTTGCAGTTGCGGTTCACATACATTTCGCCTGAGATTTGTATTAGTTTTCTTTCTTGCTTAGACTAGTTGAGAAAGGGATAGTTTGAATTTGGGAGTGAAAGAATTTTGCGATATTCTAGAATAGGGGTCCAAAATATCATATTTGAGTTTAAAATTATGATATATTAATAAATTTCAGCTAAAAAGACTTGTAGGGTGGGTATTTCTACAAATTGAAATGAAATGCGAAACAAAGGTTACATCAAACAGCACTGGTACAAATGCAAATATTGCGCAGAAAAGTTCCCATAATGCCCTCTAACAAAATTGCCTAGATGATTTTGCTCCGGCAAACAAGCTGGCTGCAAGAATTGTAGATAAGAAATATCTTAAAATGCCATATACTCTCGAGCCATTGGTCCCAATTCAAAAAAACACATCACGCAAAGGTGTATTATAAAGTCATCTGGTAAGATTTCTCAATCGGTTCTGATCAGCTGACTACCAGAGTTAAAACAAGAACACCACTTTATACAACATCAGATTCTCGGCTATTGTTCAAGATTCAAAATAATTATATTCTACCAGTGTTAAGGATAAGTATGAAAACTTTGATCAAAATACATATATAACATGCCGTTCAAAGTTATGAGGATTTTCACTATTATACCTCAACCGGCCTAAATGATGCTAGGCAAAGCGTCGCCACCGTTTTGCATACATGTGTCTGAACAATGTTAAAATCAATATTACGAAATAATTATGCAAAGTTTGATCGAAATATACCATATGGTTTAAGATTTATGAGCATTTATACTAACTTACCATTACCCGCCTGACTGATGCTCGGCATAACCTTGTCTGCCAAACGAAATTTTTATGCATGCCAGTGTTTGGACAATGTTAAATGTATACGTATGCAAAATTTGATCCAACTAGTATACCATCTGTTTATAAAGTTATGAGCATTCAACAACGACAGAATGATCACCACCAAAGAATGGACAGCAGCGGAAGCTAGTGGTTGCTTAAATGCGTTATGGCGCCAAATCTTTGCTCTGGATTCTGCTGGGTTTCTTTTAAAACACAAACGTGTTAAGCTCAAATAGAGGATTTCTAATTTATGCAAAACATTACCACAGAGGAACAAACCATCAATGATTTGATGAAACAAAGAAAATGGCTCACAGAGAGCTTGAACTAAAGAGTACCTCAAGTTGAGCCACGGTGGGCCCAGCTGAAAACAAGCATAAGGGGCCAGCATAAAGACGAAAGCTTCTGAGACTGAGGTCTGCTCCATCGTGATGCAATTAAAGTGGAAACCATAGCTAAACCGTGATTTGGTTTTCTACCAGGCATACTGACTGTCGCAATGTATTAAATATAGTAAGTGAGTATGATCAGGAAATACCACAATCACAAACCGCAGACAACCCCGTGGCACCGCGAGGAAGAGCCGCTCAACCATCACGAGACACCAGGAAGACAAATTAAGCAAAGCAATCAGCCCTCTCTTCCCCATCAAGATGATTCCAATACTAGAATGGACATAAAGTAACGTACAACAAAACATAGAACAATTACAGACTCCCACAATGGGAGTAACAATAAACAAAAAGTCAACAACAACAGAACCACCGCCTTAGAACGGACAGCAGCCTAAGTTGCTGACCTCCAATGCAATGGCAATACAGTTTCAATAAATACGGACAGACGGACGGAGGTATGGGGCATAAAAACAGTTTTGTTAGAAAAGCTGAGCTCATGATTGCCGCAAACCCAGTGTGTATATACAGTACATCATTGTATAAAGCCTGAATCGCCGTCCGATGGTCGGTGTTTTGTAATTTTGACATCAAAATGAATGTTGAGATGTTCCCTAAAATTTAATCCACAGTCAGTTATCCGCCATCAGCAGTTCGCTTTGTGGGTAAAAATGTCTATTATGTCATAACCCACGCTGAAATCTGTAAATTTTGGTTATGTATGACAGAAACTTACAAGTAATTTTAGTGTTTTAGTTTCTATTTAAAAAGATGTTGTTGTGTCGTGGTTTTACGTTATATTCGTGAATTTCCGCGAGATATATTAGTCAACTGTGTTCAATGGGACACTACACCCTCTGTCAAATGCAGTTTTAGCTCATAAAAACTAAAGGACAGACAATATCTGATTACTCCTATATTGTGTCTGAGCTTGTTTCAGGGCTAATTGTTTGTGCATTTCTTAAAACCATTAATTTTAATAACCAGGCGATATATAATCTTAAGCCAAGGCTGTAAACTCAACTTCTCAAAGTGAAAAAGAGGGCGAAGATCAGGAATTGATGAAATCAAGCACCACACCTGACCCAGGATACCAATGGGAAAGTAACAACTTCACAATTACACTTCACAAACGAGAGTCAAGAGGTCGGCCCTTTTCCAGCTGATGACCACAAGGCATCAATAAACAGACGCGCACGAAAGCATAACATAAACAAGAAATAACAAAGCCTACGTGGGTGCATAAAACTGGGCATTTTATAGTGCTCTAAATGCCAGAGGCGGAGCCGCAGTGCGTGACATCAGAACCGAAAATAGTAGTAGTAAACTCAACTTGAATCATTCAGTTCAGCCATCCAAACACTGCTTCCATACGGAACCCGCTTCGTACGGAACCTTTTTCAGAACGACTATTAGATATGTTGAAACACTCAGGTCGGTTTTCCGAATATTGTTTTACCTAGAGTTACATTCTAATACGCGAGTCGTGCATATTACTGTCAGTTGATTCTACAACACGTTCCATCCAGAATTTAATTAATTTTTCAATGCAGGTATTCCATGTGGAATTCTTATGTGTTTTAAACATTGCTAGGTCTATATTAACATTAAAAATTGGTGAAAGTCACTTTTTAATATATTTTAGTATCATTCATAGTGATGCACATTGTTTAATCCAGCGGTCTGCTTTGTACTTATGTACATAGATACTTGTTTCAGAGGGTCGCATCTTCGCTAATTGTGTCACCCTCGTAGATAGATAGATAGATAGATAGATAGATAGATAGATAGATAGATAGATAGATAGATAGATAGATAGATAGATAGATAGATAGATAGATAGATAGATAGATAGATAGATAGGCTAAGCCAGGGCAATATTGAGATTACTGTTATGCCACCCATTTTAAACATACTTTTTTTTTTAAGAAATGCATGAAACATAAGGGTTGAATTTTACGAAACTCTAAATGTAGATACATTTTGTGAAAATGATATATCTCAAGTAAGTTAGACAACTCTCGAAGTGTCATTCCGACAGTTCAAATGTCAAGTCAGGCCAAATATCGCCCGCTCAGGCCCCGAGATTATAAAACTTCTTTCATGCTCAATTCAACTGAGCACGAAATTTCAACTTCTTATAAAACTAAAATATCGTCAAATGAAGAAGTCTCTTGCTTAAACTCTCTCAGAAGTTGTATTTATCATGCTAATAAATATTAAAATGCCAACAATTGTTGGCATTTCAACATTTATGAGCAGGATAAATTTCGTGCTCAGCTGAGTTGAGTATGGAAAAAGTTTTATGACCTCGGGGCCAGATCTACAGAGCAAATTGATAATCATAACCCTGACAACACAGTCATACTGCTGAAGATAATAAAGGAGACCCTGTTAAGGCATGAAATCTCCCTAAAAGTCATATGTGCAAAAGTGAAAAATTTTCAAACAGTGATTTTTGCAATAATTTTAGTGACGATGAATAGACATACATATAAATTGTTTAGAAACATATTTAATGATGGGGTAGGGGAGGGGGAGATAAATACGGTTTAACATAATTACTCTATAATGTTATGTTGATACTATATCAAATGAAGGGCTAAAAAGTAAGCTTTTTTTTATTGACTTCATAACATGTAAATAGTTAGTGAGTATGGTCTGAGAATGCCACAATCAGAAACTGCAGAAAAACCCAAGGCATCGTGAGGAAGAGCAACACCATAATCACGAGACACCAGGAAGACAAACAAAGCAAAGCAACAAACTCTCTCTTCCCCATCTGTAAAACTATATTTTACCAACAAAGAATGTTAGATAGATTTATCTAAGAATGTCTGATTCGGTTTGTCTGATCAGTATGCCTGTGCACTATGTAAGCGTGCAAAATGCAATTAATACTTCCGATAGCAAATAAACAAATGGGGATGATTAAATTTTGTCGTGTTAAAGAATATTCCCCACCTTGACCTAGCAAATCCTTTAAAAGGCAAACGTCTATAATGAATTTACACAATATTTTAGTGGGAAGCTGTGTCAAGGTGGGGAATATACTTTTTTACGAAAAACACTGAAGCATCCCTATTTGCCTATTTACAATCGAAAGTATGAACTTGAATAGTGCTTAGGCATACTGTTCAAATAATGTTCATGGGAACAAAATGTCCGGGGCGGGGGTCACATGTTTTACATATGCATATAGGGATAACTAGCAAGCCTCGCATTTTATCTCTTTTTTCCAACTCGTTTAATAAATTCAATAAAACATGAGCACTCACGTAAGATCCTCTATAAATTTATTCACCAGCGCGTCAGCGTTGGTGATATACGTCAGTAAACTTCCATTGGGCGCGTGTTCGATTTGGGCCTGTTCCATTAGCAAGTTGCGGAAATGGATCAGGTGTTAACTCTCCAACAGCAGTGTCTTTTACAGTTCTTTCTCAGACTCCCCGTCGACCAATTTACTTAGAAAATTCCTTCATTGCGTGAGCGATGTTGATATACTTTGGATACTGGATTGCTTCTAAAAGCGAAAAGGCCTATTAGAGACCTTACCAATGAGCGAGAATCTCGATCAAACATGGGCCCTTCAGATATTCTAGACTAAATGTAACGAAATATCTAGATGTAGATGGGTCAGTTTCAATATGCCCCCTAGGCATTATGTGCATTGACTTCGATTGAGGAATACGGTTGAATGACCTAATTCATACTGATGGGGAGGGGGTTAACTCCACAATTATATTCAGTGTGTTCATGGAATATGCATATTTCCTCTTTTATTTGCTTTCAATGGATCACCTATGTACAAATCGTTAACTAAAACAAAAAATAATCAGAGCTTGAAGCCCATGAAACACTGAAAAGAGTGGCTTCAGCAAATGCAATAATAATAGACTATTTGTTCTTCTTTTGTAAAACGCCATGCGATTGTTCTAAGCTTTTTTAGAAGCTAACCTTGTTTGAATACTATGGTAGATATTCATAGAGAATTTTATATAAGAGCTCATGTTATAACGAATTTATCAAACGTGTTGAGGAAAAAGAGATAAAATTCGTGGATATTTGCGCTAATAACAATTAAAATTGCAAGGTCGGCACAAAAAATCAGGGTCGATCGGGTAAGCGGAAACACATCTATTTAAGGAACTAAACAGAGCTCATTTTTTCTCCAAGAAGTTCAATTGTTCCAGTTACAGTTACGTTTGCTTTGTCGTCGGCTTTGCATTTTGAAAGTCTCTAAAGCAAGCAGTGTTGACTCAAAATCAGACTGATGCAGTCAGGTTCGGGCACACACTGATTGCATGCAAGTTGAAGATTTTATAATCTTTTGTGAAAGCGAAAAGATCACCAGACGAAATCGAAATTGTTTGGAGATTTGGAATCAATTGTCATTGCGCTTAATACATCTTGCACTTAAAGCGAATCCTTAGGGCACCGTACGCTTAAAGCGAATGCATGCACTTTTAAAAACTTATTTGCCCCGAGCACAACATTTATTATGCAAAACAGGTGCAGCTATAAAAAGCAACAACAAAAACAACATAAAACGCAAAGTGTACAAGTTTCCTAAGTGCTGCAAAGAACGTATGCTGGATGAAAATGACATCGTTTATCCAAACATGGTAAATGGGAATTTGGAGCTTATGTATATAGACGTCGTCTAAATGGTAATCACAAAAAATCTATCCGATATCCTAGCATTAATCATATAAAAGAAACACGCTTTATCTTTTCTTTAAGTAGACTTAGAATAGCTGGATCAGCCTGCATGGGCATGCAGGCTGATCAAGACATTGATAGGCCGCATAACTAGACATATGTGTCTAGTTATACATACATTTCAGCAATTGAAGTTTTAAAAAAATAACAAGACTATAATATATATATGCCAGGTCATACAGTGTTGCGTGAGCGGTACAAACAAAAGCCGCACAGACAATGCGATCAGTTTGGGATCGAATACCAGACGTTTCAACGGCACCAGAAAATCACCGATCGGTTACGGGATCGAATCATCATGCCTCTATTTCATTTGCTACGATAAAGATAAGAAAAGAAATTTTACTTAGGCACCTTTTAACGGTTTTGCAAACAGAGTAGACCAAGATCATGGTCTACTCTGTTTGCTTGTGGAAATTTGAAATATCTGATCATACACTAGTGGACCTATCAAGTAATTTCTTTGTTCTACATGTATGTACCAACATGAAAGTTTATTTATATAATTATTTAAAGTGGGGGGGGGGGGGGCTAGCATGAATATTCATGAAGTAAATAGTCAAAGACTGCACTACAGTAAAATCAGAAAGGAGCTATGACATAAATGCAAAGTACGATTGGAGATAAGATAATCCTAAGAAAATAATTGCAGACGATAACCTGACAAGGTTAAAATCAGTATCTATCTGTGAATCTGAAGCATTTTATATATGGTTATATACTATTCTTAAACCATTAAAGCCTGTCTGACACAGAGCACACAGCTAATACGGCTGGCCATCCGTGTAAACCGTACATACAACCGAACCAACCGTGGCCTTGTCCGAGTTACACTCGGGAAATTCGAGCGTATCCATGAAAGCCTTGTATGATTTTTAAAACTTTAAAAAACTGACATGGGTGCCATGTCCGTGTATAATCGTATTAGCGTTCGTACAAGACAGCGATAGACCGTGTGAGACCGTACGAGACCGTATAAGACCGTGAGCGCGGATCCAGGAATTTTCGTCAGGGGGGGGGGGTCCAGGTCAGACTGACAAAAAAAGCTCTGACAAGGTTTTTTTTTTAGTCCTCAGCTTATTTTACAGAAGTCAATTTCAAAGAAATCTTTCATTTTTCAAGGTTCCAGAGGGGGTCCAACATTTTCCATGGGTGGGGAGGTCCAACTTTTTCCAGGGGGGTCCAACTTTTTCCATATAACCCATATAACTTGTGATTTTCCAGGGGGAGGGGGGGTCTGGACCCCCCTGTCCCTCCTTCTGGATCCGCACTTGGAGGTCGTGTGATACCTAACGAGACCGTATATAACGTACGCGGCCCTAAAGTCGTCATAGCCCTAAGGTCGTCAGTTTTCTTTTGGCTTCGCTTTTTTCCGTCCAAATCATCGGAACTTCATAGAGGGGGCATCATTTGAAGAAAATTATCTGCCCTATGGATTGATATATTAAGTACAGCCTTCCTATAAAAGGTATCCGAGTGGTAGGCATTGAAATGGGGGTACCCAATTTCATGCAAAATTTGGAGTCTGTCGAGAGTTGAAGGCGGTATTGATATCAATCCGGCGAAACAAAGTAAGTATACTGTACATCTGTCCCACATAAGCACTTGCGTTTTTTACATGTACAGAAGATATCGAATTAGCAATAATTACGTCCTTTTTGCCGATATGACAACCTCTAACAGAAATAATAGGTTGAAAAGTGAGATGACGACTTTAGGTCCGGCCTGCCGACTTTTAGGCTTCAAGAAAATGAGTGATTTTTCTGCCTGTTTACTCACATCGTCTCTTCTAAAACAATGATTTTTAACTCGTTTTATGCAACAGTCATTTGTATCTCCGACCCCTTAGGGGCCATGGATACCGGGGACAAAGTGGGACTTAAGTGCCTTGGTTTAACCTCTGATACATCAGGGCAGTGCCGTATATGTGCCAGGGGTTTCATTTTCCGCTATAATAGCCTGTACGGTCTGGTCAGCTCTTTATTTCGTTGTCTAAATAGTAAATTAAATGCTCATAATTGTCAATTCCTAAATTTCAAGTCTCTGTAGCTGAGCAGGCCAGTTTGAATCAGTATAGGTTGCAAACCCCAAAGACATGGTTACTTATAAAGTGGCCCATGTAGAGCAACCACATTCAGTACGCCTACGGGACTATTAACACCTGAATTAAGACATTCAATTTTCTACATGTACCCGACCAACACTGTCTCTCCGATATTCAGTTTAAGCATACGCCGAACAATATATACTTAAAGCCATTAAAAACGCAAATGATACAATTATTATTTTTCCTGTACATAGCAACGTTAGCCCTTTTGTATTTATAAGCTTCCCTAACGTACAGGAACGTTTTAGCCAAACTTGGGCCTGATTACGCACATCTGCAAAAAATTTTGGTGAAAAATGCCAAGTTCATAAAAAAAAATTCTTAACCTTCTTTCAACTTTAAATTCTACTCCATTTCAGTTTGAATGAACGTTGTTTCGAAACAAACATAAAAAATACGGAACAAAAGCCGAAATTCCGTTTACCTTAGGGGTTTAAAAATAATGTTTAAAGTTCAGTTTTTCGCATATTATTCGCTAAATTTGAGAAATGACTAAAACTTTTACAAAATTGAATAATTTCGTAATTGACATACATAAGATGTTTAGTCATTACCTATGGCTATGATTTATCACGGTATCAACCATTGAAAATGTAGCTTTTTGTCAACTTCCGGTTTTCGGGCTCGAACTTTGGTGGTCATTTTAAAGGTCAAGCTTCAGGACACATTGTTCCATTTGTGTGAGGTCAAAATGTAGATTATTATTGAAATTTTCAGAAAGTTTGAAACCAAAACAGCCAGGCATTATTAAGATCTGATGTCCTGATTAATAAGGTGATTTTGCTTTTTTGTTTAAAGTATTGGGGTTGTGTCCCTTTATCACAACATGCAGTCTGGCTTATCTGGACTGCTTTATCAGTACCAAAAGGACATTGCCTTGATATCGCGACTATAGTTCGTGCTTTTCATTTAATACGAAATGCTAAAAGAGCTTTAAATCTAGGGTAGGTTATATTGTAAAAGTTGCGTTTTTACTGGCGTTAAGTATATAAATGTACGCTCATGTATGTTTATAGGATCATCGACCCAAAGTATAAATCCAAACCACCACCACCATTTAGAGCTTCATTACACATCAAGGACTGCCAAATTCGATACTGAGGGCAACAAAATACCCTAACGACCAGCAGCATACCCACTAAGACCTTTAATACGTCTTGTAAGCCCACCAATACCGCCACTCGTACCTTCAATACGTTCATTGGACCACAAATAAGGCACTTAGAACTTCAATACGTCCCTTCGACCACCTGCACCGTCACTCAATTAAACAACACGCCTATGACCGCGAGCATTGCCACTCATACCTTCAGTTCGTCCATAGGACCACCAACACCACCACTGAGACCTTCAGTACGTTCCTGGGACCATCAACACTGACTCTCAGACCACCAGTGTATCCCTAGGACGACCTCCACCACCACTTAAACATATAGTACACGCCTACGACTACAAACGCTATCACTCATGCCTAGAACACCCATACACCATAGCACCAGCGCTCAGACCACCAGGACGTCTTTGGGACCAAACACACACCCAGTTCGATAAATGAGCGCCACTACTAAGCCATATACTGCGCTTATGGGACCACAAAAGCACCACACATCGTCGACGACCTTAGGGCCTAGTCACTGACGGCGTTAGGTCTTGGTGGTCCTAAAGTCGTCAGACAGACCTCTCTTGACAAAATCGGTATTTTAAAGATATTTTCGGGTGGTTTCAAACCATTTTCTTTAGTTTATCGACTACATGTATCAATCAACATAAGACAACGTGTAATACACAAGGACCTTAACTAGGTATTAAAACGTAAAATTGTAGATTTTGCTATTCAATCTTGTCCGCGCTGTAATAGAAGTACCTCGCACAAAACATTTTTTGTTTCTGGTAAGACTAGAAATATTTTCTTCTAACGTGCATGGACATCGATTTTAGAATTGCTTTAATTTGATCCGCTTGCCAATTACAACAAAAGCTGTCTGCTTTTGCCGTATGCTGAATGTTTTTGAAGCCCTTTAGGCAAACAATGTAGACCCAGAACAGACTGTTGCAGTTTCCTTCAGTGCAAATATATTAGTCAATAATCTAAACAAATATGTGCAGCAGCCGACTTGGGTGTAATGATCAAACGCAGTTTGTGGCTGGCTTTTTGAGGTTGCATCAGACGTAAGCCCAGTCATCCTTTGATTTTTTGTACTTGATTGTCACTCACCGAATGAAGACACGTTTTTGCATTTTTGAAGACAGATGGCGCAGATTTGTTCGCATCTTTATCAACTTTCTTTATCACACCGGGTAGGCGGCAATCGAAAACGTTAATAGGCTACTATCGACGAACGTAGATCAAAAGTCGATAGAAACAGAGTTTTCTTTTGTCATTTGTCGCCCGATTGGCAATCGTAAACACCGTTTCTGGGTAGTTACTGGTATACCGGGCGCAATCGTTATTGTATACTGTCGCGTGTCTTTTATTCCATTTGCCGCCATATTGGATACGCTTAGCAACGATACGATCAACAACCGCCATCTTGGATTTGTTTCTTTCGATTCCGCCTTGAGACTTGTGCATTTCAGATGAAAAATAAATAGATAACTGTTCGATTTTGTTCGATTCTTTTGAAAACCAATCGTCAACAAATTAAAGTCCATCATCTTGATAATAAAAGTAAACTCAATCGTTTTCGTCACTAGTTTTTTCCCCCATTGATGCGCCGGGCCAGCAAAGACAAATTACCGACAACAGAAGAAATGAAAGCTTGGAGAAAGCGGGGTTTGGAGGGGGGCCCCCAACAAAATAATTCATTAAAATAAAGAAGACATACCTTACTGAAAGTCGTCATCACTAGAGAGATTAAGCTTGTTTGTTAGCGACAGTAGGGCCGGTCTTTTGGCTGTTGTTTCTGAAGTTTCAGGGATGGGATCTTTTCGCTTCTTGGCAATTGGCCGAGGAATGGGATTCAAACGCTTTGTTTTGGAAGGGGAGTACACTTTTTTTACATTGTCTAGAAAGGCTAGAAATTGATCTTCTGCGTCGTTCAGGTACCTTTTCCTGAAAATGTACTCGACGAAGTAGGTGTCGTACAAGGATTTAACTGTTCCGTGCTTTGGAAGAGATGTCTTTACTGCCCTCCAAGTGCTCTCTATTGTATTTGTGTGGGCCCCTGTTTCCTTGTTCACAAACTCCTTGCTGTGATTAACAGTCTGGTGAGTGTAACCCTCTTCTGACAGCCTAGAATAGGACTTCCAACAGTCTGATATGATGGTGGTACCAGGTAAAACGTTCCCTTTGATTATTGGAATTAAAGTGTCTGCACTTCTGTCTTCTACAGTTGTCAAAAAAAATTCTTCGAGTCTCTTTCAACTCCCCCAAACACCCACACACCGTCCTTTCTCCTTCCCTTGTGATATTTCCTTTTCCCGAACTTGCTTTCGTCTATTTCTACCACTTTTCCCGGACCACCTACCTTTACATTTTCACTCCCAATTACTTCAGAACAAACCTCTCTGCATAGATTGTACCAGTCCACAACTGTTTCAGCGCAATTAATTTTCAATTCACGAACAACTGTGTCCTGCCTGTATTTGTGCACCCAATAGTAAGTTAATTTAATGACCTGCTGCAGAGTTAAATGAGAATTCTCGAACCAACTTCCAGCTCTAACCGAGATCTTATAACCGCATTCTTTCTTGGTGCATCTCCAAACGAATCCATCTCTGCCGTAGCTTGAGCCCTTTTTAAGCGTGATTCTCCCCTCAAAACAACGTACACAATCTCTTGAGAAATTTCCAATTATCCCTCTATCTTGTAACCATAAAATTAATTCACTAGAATCGCGTGTTATTTCATAAATATCGTCATAGACAAGTGGCATTATTTGACAGCTATTTATTTACAAACAGACATGGCGGCGCGTTTCTACGTCACATCCAATGAAATCGCTTAAATGGCTCACGTGGTATCATCCGTCAAAACATAGTCACGTGTCAAAACAAAAGACAGCTGATCCGCCATTATGGAAGCCAGCGAACCAATTCTTTTAATCTTTCAGAACTAATTAATACCTTTCGGTATTACATACCGAAGGTATTAACATAAAATCGCACGTAGAATTTTTTTTTGGGGTTATTTTTGCTTTTTGATGCCTATTTTACGAGATCGACACGCTGTCGCGTGTCTCTGTATATAGTGTCTTGCGGGCGAAGCACGAGACAGCCTTCGGCTTTCCATGGTGCCCTTCGGGCACTATTATGCGCGCGAAGCGCGCCTTTTTCTACTCATTTTTTGCGCCCGGTATACCAGAAGTGCGCCCCGTTTCTTGCGATTTTTAACCGTGTTCGTCGATTGCTAAGAGCGTTTTCGATTGCCGCCTACCCGGTATGTTTATCAAAAATACTGCACCAGCATTTTCGTTTTCAAATTATGAGAAAACAACTCCAATCGTCAAAACTCGGATGTTTCCCTCACGTCCGTAACTCTAACATTACCTCGTCTGTATGAAGTTGGTTGATATGCGTCTACTTCTCTACCAAATATAAAGAGGCTCTCGTCCGGCGATTACCGCTTCCGTGACTACAGAAAAATGCTATGAATGCTAGATTTAGACAACATTCTGAGTAATTCAATGATAGAAAAACAAAATTTCCCTTTTAGGAAAAATAATAAAAGGTTCTAAACTTAAAATATGGACAAAAAGCGAAAATTGACTTTGTACGAAAATGGGAGTGACTATGTACGTCACAACAAGTTCACGTGATACGTCGTATTCAAAATGTCAGCCCCCGTCGCAAAAAAGACAATCAACAGACGGGAAACTGATGAAAAGGCATATTTTACCAAAGCTTCACTATTTGATTTGATAATTTGGAGGAAATAAACGTTGGTCATTTTCGTCACAAACAAATCCAGCATCCCACACACCTGCTTGAAACTTTTCAAAGCACACTATTTTCAATTAGCTTTCACTCGATGCCAATATGTATCTACATGTACATTTGTATGTTCTTTTGAGGCTTTCAGCAGTGCGATTTAGTATGTCACTCATTGGCAATCGCGGATGAAGTTGTGTGTGGTGGTGGGGGCCGGACCTCCCTGAAAAATCACAAGTTTTTTGGTTTATATTGGAAAAAAAGCTATTGGACTTCACCCCCACCCCCCCCCCCCCCCCCCGGTCTGTATTTCAGTTGGACCCCTGGAATCTTGTCTGGCCTGAATCACCCAGAGATTTCTCTAAGGCTTGGACTAGCCAGCAGACTTTGCAAGGAAACTGGCTTAATTCACTGCTATATAGTATAACCTTATGGACTAATCCCAGGTGGTGGGGGTACTCTGATGAGGCCCTCCCAGGGGTTTTGGGGAACAGGTGAAAAAGGGCATTTATTTCAGGGGATCAAAGGATAAATTTTGAGGGGAACAGAGGAACAAAGAAAATATTTTGGAACAGGGAACATAAGAAAACAAATTTTCGATTTTTTGGGAACAGGGGAACAAGCCAATTTATTTCAGGAGAACAAGGGAACAGGTACCCCCAACCCCCCTGGGAGGGCCTCTCTGATATTTTGATACATACATAAAGTCAAAGTCAAAATTTATTCAGTATCAATCCTTAACAAAGAATCATGACTGAAGACATAAAATGTCAATTGGCGTTCGCAGATCCAGATATTTGTGGTGATGGGGGGGGGGGGGGGGGGCCAGGAGGGGGGTCCTCTGATATTTTCATACACACGTAGGCTTGGTCCATTTTTTGGGGTTCAAAATTTTGAATTTCGATATTTTTTTGGGTTTGTAAAAAAAATAAAAATTTTTGGGGTATGAAATTTTGTGGATATTTTTTTGGGGTCATCACAAAATTGGACTATATTTAGCGGTCATTTCTATGCATTTTATGGTCTTTTCTTAAGGTCAAGGTACAGAATTAAGTATATTTTTTTTGGTTTCTAAAATTTCAAATATTTTTTTGGGGGTGCTTGAAATTCCTGATATTTTTTTGAGGTGAAGGGCAGATGCTGGGTCAACGCTTACGTATGCAGAAAAAATGAGAGTACCCCCCTGGGCGGGGGGGGGGGGATAGGGGGGGGGGGCTCCCTGAAAAATCACAAGTTTTTTTGGTTTATATTGGAAAAAAGTTATTGGACGGTCGGTAAATAGCTATTCATAGCTAATGTTATACTGTTTGTATCTCCGACTATATAAATACATTTTGTATTGTATTGTATTGTACAATTACATCACAAACATATAAAACTACGCTACACATTTATTGACATTTCGGGTGGGGGGGTTCAGAAAAATTAATATTTTTGGGGTGTGAATATTTTGTGGATATTTCTATGGCGTCATCACAAAATTGAACTAGTTTTAGGGGTCTTTTCTATGTAATTCAGGGTCTTCATGTTTTCAGGTAAGCATACAGAATGAGGATATTTTTTGGGCTTGCAAAAATTTCAAATATTTTCTTTATATTCTCAATTTTGTTTTTATAAACGGTAGATGCTGGGCCCAAGCCTACATATGAAGAAAAAATAAGAGTACCCACCCTTGGGGACCAATCCAGTTAGTGGCGGATCCAGAGTGGGTTCGTGTGACCCCCCCCCCCTCCCACTCTACACACACTTGAGACAGGGAAAGGCAATATTATTAATATGTAAAAAATATATATAAAAGTCAGGAGAGACAGGGTTCGAACCAGCGTGAGAAAAAAAACATTGGATTGGGAGACCTTGACGCTATCGACTGCGCTACAGGGGTGCTACTATCAATTCTAATCTTAACTAAAATGTGCTATGTCTCTTGATGTATTTACCTGCTTATAAGACTGACCCATAGTAAATGGTTTCATGAAATTTATAAAAAAAAATAAGATTGTATGGAGCAACATAATTTTTGTTGTCTATTTTTATTTATTGTAACCACACTTTCTCAAAGCTTTTGTTATGGTTGCTGGAAAGAACCGTCTCAATGAGATGGTATTGACATTTTTTTTACTTATTTATCTATTTATTAATCTATCTATTTATTCACATTCATGCATTTATTCACATTTTTTTATTCATGTGCAAGTTTTTCATATGCTCAAGTACTTTTTCAATGTTGAAAAGTTGGCCATATATATGTTGTTAAGCAGGTGATGACATCACATCATTTGACGTTACCCCAACCTAGTCACCCTTTGGCATACCAGTGTCTCTGACAATGTTAAAATGTTGAGTACCGGTATGCAAAATTTGATCAAAATATATGTGTAGATCAAGAATTATGAGGATTTTCACTAAAAGACCATGACCGGCCAAAATGATGCTTGACAAGCCCTCATCACCAATTTGCCTACCAGTGAAATAAAGAATATGCAAAATTTGAGCCAAAAATGCCATGTGTTTCAAGACTCAAGAGTATGAGCATTTTCACTTACTGACTACAACCTGCTAAAACGATGCACAGCAAACCCTCGTCCATCAAAAAAAGGCTGTTACACATGCCAGTGGTTAGATAATGTTGACATGCATTTGTATGCGAAATTTGATCAGAATATATCATGTGGTTCCAGTGTAATGAGCTTATATTCACTAACTGAAGATGGACAGACTGACTGACATTGTGATTATAGTCTGCTCAGCAAACCCACGTCAATCAAAAAAGGCTGTTAAACACATGCTAGTGGTTAGATAATGTTGACATGCATTTGTATGCAAAATTTGATTCGAATATAACATGTGGTTCAAGAGTTATGAGCATATATTCATTAACTGAGAACAGACGGGTTCACATAGTGATTATAGTGCATACCCAAGGGTCGTGCAATTTATCTTAGGAATATCATGATGGAATTAGACCAAAAATTGCATAATGTATTTATATAACAAGATCTAGATCATTGCAGGGAGACTTTCTCTCTCATACAATGACCCGAGGGGAGCATCTGTGTCCCATCTCACAGCAGGTCCCAGTTAAAGTTTTGGGAGACTGAATTCAATAGCCTGCATCAGGGAAACCCAGGCAGGGGAAACTAATATGAACTTAGGCACTACATAGATGCGGACATGAGCACTTTTGAAGTTTCTCTCCCTCCTTGACGGTCTATTCATCCAGCAATCCATGCATGTTTATGTATCTATCTCTCTAGCTCCATTTTGAACATTATCATGCCAGTTGTAATTAAAAAGAAAATAGTTTAACTGTGTTTTATTTAGGCCAAAGAAAAGAATATTTGTGTTTCAGGTAACATGAATTTTTGAAATAGGAACGAACATCTAAGGT
This sequence comes from Loripinus fragilis, assembly GCA_964019695.1. Taxonomy (NCBI): domain Eukaryota; kingdom Metazoa; phylum Mollusca; class Bivalvia; order Lucinida; family Lucinidae; genus Loripinus; species Loripinus fragilis. The sequence continues at coordinate 41,569,971 of OZ026517.1, read as the reverse complement.
AGATCTACAAAAATATTTTTATTTTGTTTAAAAAAGTGTTTACATGGGGAGACTGCAGTGGTCTAAATAAGGATTTGGACCAATGGGTTTTCCACACCCTACTTTTTAATTTAATTCGTATTTTACTCCATATTTATACCCCCGGTACGAAGTATATAGGGGGTATATAGTTTTTGCCTTTTCTGTAATAATTATATTTGTCTGTCTGTTTGTCTGTCTGTTTGTCTGTCTGTAAACTTTTTTTCTGTCAAAGATTTCTCAGCAACTACTTGACTTAGGGCTCTGAAATTTGGTATAAAGCTTGTTAAAATATCAAATTGCAGAAAATGCAAAGCCTTGTAAAAAGTCTAAGACCAAATATTTGCTTAACATATATACATGCTTGTATCAAATACATGTTGCGTTTTTAGGAAAACTTCCAAGATTTATACAATTGGTGTATATTAAAGTTTTTTCTTACTAAAAATAAAAGATTTCACCACATAAATTGAATATCAGCACTGAAACCTAAAATTCTAAAGGGTATTTTTACCCTTCAATTTAATTTTCAATGCTGAATTCCAAAATCCAAAAATTCAATGCTGAAATACCCTTTACCCCCTCTTATCTGTAGCCCTGAGACTGATTGAACTGGTAAATCCCATAAAAAAGATTTAGGGACAAAAAATCAGTGTTTATGCTACCATTTGTAAACAAAAAAAAGAAAAGTAAGTAGTTGACTTAAATTTTAGAATACTTTTTTCTTGGTTTATATAAAAAATATCACACCCATCCTCCTTAACTTTAGGGGATGGATCTTTTAAAAACTGGGGGAAATCCCCCTGCCAAGAATGAACACTAAAAACTAGGCAGACTGGTAACCTGAAATATTTGTTTACTTATTTTAGGCCTAAATGACAACCACCAAATCTGTGGTTTGGGCAGTGACTGCACACATAAGCTTTAAGTTTTGGTCCTTATGTCACTTCTGTAGCATCAAAAGCTCACAATGTCATTACGGGATTATCAAGGGAACGCCCCCTCCCAACACCTGGGTCGAGACATGTACAAATTAGGACACTATGTGATGACCTGCTAACTTTTTAGCTGTAAGCAGAGTTCAATTACTTGTCAACAGAGAGCCAGAGTTTTTTTAAAGAGAAGCCAAGATGATGATCCCTAATGACATGACAAGAGATGGCCCCTCAAGCATGCCACAGTCTCTACCTCTAGTTATTAAACCAATATCTAACCATTATAAGATGGATATTGTTTGTATACCAGTTAGTTATTGGAGCGATATCATTTTGCCCATAGGGTGAAAGTTGGACTGATATCATGTTGGACACACATTGGTCAACTATTGGACCGATATCGGTTTAGTCAGCAGGCCAATACTTTAACATCATTTGGTCCATATAGCATGCTTATCCGCAACAACATTTGACTGAGTGATATAGTTTTGCCATCGGCATAAAGTCAGACGGATATTGCCATAGAAGTTTTCCATTCAACAAAATGACTAAATTTATTAGGCTACATGTATCTAGTTTCTACTGGTCCAGGACTACCAGGCAGAAGATTTTATTTACATGTGTGAAAGTTACAAACTTTCAAAATCCTGAACTGAAGAAATTAAAATCTCAAAACTTGCAATCTACCTACAAAATACTTAATGGTCAGTAAAGAGTTGTCTTTTTAAACTGAACTGAAATAGGATAAGCTACTTCAATCTGCATATGGAAAGTCAGCCTCAAAATCCTGAATTCAGGAATAATCCTGAAAACTCAACGATGTATTTAAGTATCTGCTGATGTATGGCTTTACACAGTAACATTGCTAGCTCTGATCCCTTTTTCATTTTCAGATCTAGTACAAGACAGTTATAATCTGGGCCTATTTCATATCATGAGTTTTAGGGCTCTAGATTAGTGGCGTTTTGAGATAAAATTGTTTTGTTTGAAATTATTTTGAAGAAAGATTATCATATTTTGGTATAAAAACAACAGATCAGACTTTTTCTGAGAAAAAGACTTTTAAAGCCACTTTATACACAAAACCTTACTGTTTTTATAAGGGTACATGTATAAAACCTCTTGCATTTTGATCAAATCAAAGGTTATCAATTATCTTAACTCTGAGTTTTGTTCCTCAGAAATTGACTTTTAATTCTAAACCTTAATTTACAAGGGAGACAGCTTTTTATATTTCCTAAATGCTTTTCAAAAATGTTATATTTTGACTGATTTTTTTTATCATTTTTATGTTTTTCATATATTTGAATTGAAACAAGCATCAGATCAGACTGCTAGCACTGGGGTTCGAACACTGACATACCTCAAGGTGCTTCACATATCATAATCCGAAGCCGTTCTGCCAATTGAACTTGTCTAACTTGTCAAAATCTGAGCTTTTTAAGAAAAGTTTACAAGATCTGAAATGAGACACAGCTTGTATCTTTCTCCCTTCTCAATGGGTTTGCCTTAAAGAAAGGTCTTCCCTTGTATGTTAATTTGTGATCTTGCCAATTTCTTAACAAATAAATCCCATAATGAATTCCTGAAATAATGATGATATGTCTGCATCTATATAGGTAGTGCCTAAGTTCATATTAAGTTAAAATATATGTTTTGGGTGCTCGAAAAAAAATCTCATCAAGACAGTTCTTTTGAGTATCAAAATTCAGTATTTTTAGGTTGAATTTCTATGGAAACAGGGCTAACACTGATCCCCTCCAGATCAAGCACTAGCCAGATATCACATCTGGGTCAATTTCTCATCCTTATCCTCTCCTTTTCTCTTCCTTCATTATCATAGGTCCAGATTAAGGAACTTTTTATGCGTAAAGTTGTAACTTTTTCTTATTTGTGTTAAAACATTTTACTTTCACCAAGATTTGAATCTTGAACACTCACTCCAAGATTGAGTATGTTTTCTATTACACGATGGAAGCTAATTTTGTTGTACTGCCTAGATTTCTATTAAATTTTGTTAATATAATTGAAGCATCCATATCAGTTTCCAGCTTCCAACTTTTTTACTTCCACCAGGATTTGAGCCTGGAACCCTCACTCTAAGAGTGAGTATGTTTTCTATTACACCACGGAAGCTTATTTTGTTGTACTGGCTAGATTTCTATTAAACTTTGTTAATATAATTGAAGCATCCAAATCAGTTTCCAGCTGCCAACTTTTTTACTTCCACCAGGATTTGAACCTGGAACCCTCACTCCAAGAGTGAGTATGTTTTCCATTTCACCACGGAAGCTTATTTTGTTGTACTGGCTAGATTTCTATTAAATTGTGTTAATATAATTGAAGCATCCAAATCAGTTTCCAGCTGCCAACTTTTTTACTTCCACCAGGATTTGAACCTGGAACCCTCACTCCAAGAGTGAGTATGTTTTCTATTACACCACCGAAGCTAATTTTGTTGTACTGGCTAGATTTCTATTTTTGTTACTATAATTGATTCATCAGCAGAACTACCGCGAAATCGCGTCAACGTAATTTTGTTCCTTCGTCACATCCGGGACCTTTCACGGTAGTGGCAACGTCACGGAAAAGCCAAACAAAGGTAGGTACACCCGCTTGTTTTGTTCGTCACGGAAAAGCCAAACAAAGGTAGGTACTCCCGCTTGTTTTGTTCTTTTGTAAAAGAATGGGCTAACTATGTAAAAATCTAGCAATGCTATTCCATGAAGATATGATTTACCTTGGTAAACAGGCCAAACGTGATGTTGAAAAAAGCTTTGCTTTGAGATTAGGACCGTAACCAAATCGAACACAGAACGGGATTTCTTCAGTTTTATGTCAAAACGAAGAAAGTATGCAGATGTTTTGCCAGTTTTAGCTCAGAACAAGAGTATTTTGCACATGGCATGTACGTAACAGCTGTTATTCTTCCTTCGGACATTAAAAAATCGAACCGATCATGTTCTATGAAGGTAGCTGTAACGTCACGCTCTAGTTCCTTGGAGTATACAATGTTCGTGCATGCAGGCGCGGAGAGAAATGTGTGTAATACTGTAGTATCTACTGATACACACCAAACCACCACCAATTTTGCTGAAACAATGTGTAAAACAGATATAAACTCTTTTGTAAACAGTGAGGATCCACATCTGCTGGCTTCTTCAAAAACCCACCTGATCAGGATCTACATGACTTCCATACTACATGTGAGTTTGTAGTAATTAATCAAAGTATAGAGTTGTTTTAACTTAAATTAGTGAAAATAAATGGCTAAGTCTTACTTGTCCTAAATAAAATGGGATAAGGATGGACACGTCGGGCATTGTATTTCCACATCCTGCTGAGGGAGTTACCCTAAGCTGCTTGTTTGTTTGATTTGATTCTTTACGTCCCATCAACAATCTTTCAGTTAAACGGGGGCGGGTCTTCTTGGGTTGAACCAGTACTAAACGAGGATAAATGTATCTTGCTCAAGGACTACAACACAGTGACACCGATGAGGCTCGAACCCGCGACCCCTCGGTCTCGAGTCAAGCAATCTACCACTGACAACTGCGCTCCCTACTGCTTGTTTGGTAAACAGTGGAGACCCAGATAAAATGCTGCATTATGCAGCATTTCATCTGGGTCTCCACTGTTAGCTTCTAAAAAGAAATTAATCTTCAGAGAAAGAAATACATTTTTGGGGGAACGGGGGATTTTAGCATAAATACTGATGCCCTAAATATATACAATGGACCATCCTGACATAATTGTACAAAATGTATGTAGGGCCGACCTAAAAAAAATATTGGTTGTTTTGATTTTGTAAAAGAATGAGCTAACTATGTAAAAATCTGGCAATGCTATTCCATGTAGATATGAATTACCTTGCTAAACAGGCCAAACGTGGTGTTGAAAAAAAGTTTTGTTTGTAGATGAGAACCGTTATCAAATCGAACCCAGAACGGGATTTCTTCTGTTCTATGTCAAAACGAAGAAAGTATGCAAATGTTTTGCCAGTTTTAGCTCAGAACAAACGCATTTTACACACGGCATGTACATAACAGCTCTTATCCTCCCTTCGCACGTAAAAAATTGAACCGATCATGTTCTATAAGGAATTATGCCAAAGTTTTCAGGCGCAGTAGGGCCTTCGCCGTAGTTGTAACGTCACGCTCTAGTTCCTTCGAGTATACCATGTTAGTACATGCACTGCATGCAGGCTCGAAGAGAAATGTTTGTAATATTGTAGTATCTACTGAAACACACCAAACCACCACCAATCCATCTCAAACGCTGATCCCCGTGTACAAACTAGCACACTTACCCCTGCCCCACTCTAAATCCTTACCTCAAAGACCCCCATAATCTTTAGCTCAGCATTTTGCGCAGATGCGGTACAGATGTAAATACTTGAAGTGTATATCATTTATCTACATGTATTTATGTGTCAGTTCATGAGATTTTGTCACTTATCGCATGTGCCTTGAATCAGATTAGCTTGCGCATTTTTAAAGTTTCACCAGACCTTTTCGGCTGCTCGCACACACTGCAAAGTAAGGATGTAGATAAAGACAAGACCAAACTTTAGGCCACCCGCTGGATACGTCAGCCTAAGAGAAGGCTTTTGCGATACGTACCTGTATATATCATATGTACTAACACATATATACATGTAGATAAATGATATACACGTCAAGTATATTTAATTATGGTATATGCTATATTTAATTAAGGTATATACTACATTTAATTATGGTATATGCCATATTTTATTATGGTATTACCATAATTAAATATGGCATATACTATAATTAATCTTTTTGCTCCTTTCGGTACACCACAGATAAATGATATACACTTCAAGTATATTTGGGTCAGTGGACGAGACCTGATGCTTACATCTGTACACGGGTGGGCATCAGCGGAACGACCGCGAAATTGCGTCAACGTAAATTTGTTCCTTCGTCACATCCGGGACCTTTCCCGCTAGTGGCAACGTCACGGAAAAGCCAAACAAAGGTAGGTACTCTCGCTTGTTTTGATCTTTTGTAAAAGAATGGGCTAACTATGTAAAAATCTTGCAATGCTATTCCATGTAGATATGATTTACCTTGGTAAACAGGCCAAACGTGATGTTGAAAAAAGCTTTGCTTTGAGATGAGGACCGTAACCAAATCGAACACAGGACAGGATTTCTTCAGTTTTATGTCAAAACGAAGAAAGTATGCAGATGTTTTGCCAGTTTTAGCTCAGAACAAGCGCATTTTACACATGGCATGTACATAACAGCCCGTATTCTTCCTTCAGACGTAAAGAAATCGAACCGATCATGTTCTATGAAGGAATTATGCCAAATATTTCAGGCGCAATAGCGCCTTCGCCATCGCGGTAGCTGTAACGTCACGCTCTAGTTCCTTGGAGTATACAATGTTAGTGCACGCAGTCGCGGAGAGAAATGTGTGTAATACTGTAGTATCTACTGATACACACCAAACCACCACCAATTTTGCTGAAACAATGTGTAAAAACAGATTTAAACTCTTTTGTAAACAGTGAGGATCAAAATCTGCTGGCTTCTTCAGAAAGCACCTGATCAGGATCTACATGATTTCCATACATGTTAGTTTGTAGTAATAATCAAAATATTATAGAGTTGTTTTGACTTAAATTAGTGAAAATGAATGGCTAAGTCTTACTTGTCCTAAATGAAATGGGATAAGGACGGACAAGTCGGGCAATGTATTTCCACATCCTGCTGAGGGAGTTACCCTAAGCTGCTTGTTTGTTTTGTTTGATTTGATTCTTTACGTCCTATCAACAATCTTTCAGTTAAACAGGTGCGGGTCTGCCTGGGTTGAACCAGTACTAAGCTAGGATAAATGTGTCTTGCTCAAGGACTACAACACAGTGACGCCGATGAGGCTCAAACCTGCGACCCCTCGGTCTCGAGTCAAGCAATCTACCACTGACAACTTTGCTTCCTACTGCTTGTTTGGTAAACAGTGAAGACCCAGATAAAATGCTGCATTATGCAGCATTTCATCTGGGTCTGCACTGTTTGCTCCTAAAAAAATAATCTTCAGAGAAAGAAATACATTTTCACTAACGTTTTTCCAGAGATAAATGGCACATTTTCACCTGTATCACCTTTTATACTAATGTGCACCTGATCTATGAAAGATTTTGCCACTGGAACATAGTGTACATTGACAAATTCTTGATGTAAATGATTGTTTTCTCTTTTACTTTCAAATGGCAATACTCTCAAAATAGGTGCAGTAACATCACCAATAAATGTATAACTTGCTAAATCAGAGTAAATGTAAAGTTGATGAATTTTTGTATTCAAATCCACACCATATCTGAAAGTGTATTTTTCATTTGCTACTGGTTTATCAAAATAATTTCTATCTACACCTAATATTTCTGCAATTGCCTTTGGAAAAATAATTTTGACTTTCGTAGTATCTTGAACATCAAGTTTGACTCGAGCACTGTTCTCACCATAAGTGATTAAAATGGTAGCATTGCTATTTTTTAGTGTCAGTCCATATTGAAAATTGATAGTTTTTTGAATTTCTTCAACTAAATGGCGTGGAGAAGCATAATAACCATTTTGAATAAAGACTCTCATGTCTACATAACCTCCATAGGTTGTACAATTATCTATATCTTCGCACATTTTTCTATCAAAAAATCTTAAAATCACATAATTGTTTTCCTTAGTGATATTATTTACTTCAGTTGGAGTTATGACTTCTACCAAACCTACTTCCCAATTATCTTTTTCAATTTATATGGAATGATCTAATTTCACTTTAAAGTCACATTGTGTATTTTTTGAAAAAAGTGCTGAGTGAACTATCACTCAAGAGTGTCAAATAAAAGTTGTTCATGGTTTGAGTTTGGGTGAATCTGTTTCGTCAGCAGAAATTGGATTAGTTTGTTTTCTAAATTTTAAACCTGGGGATGGTAGTATGTAACCGATAGAACTACTGAGTAAAATTAACCACAATTCTTTATCTGGACTTCTCAGACTGATTTGAACTAATGATGTGACAATGATCATGTAAACAACAATGATCTGAGCAAAAAAAGTGAACCGATTTATAACAATTCTATCTGGACCTTCTGCAGATTGTACTGAAGCAGTGTCACCACGTACAAATGATCCTCTGAGATCCATTTTCATGCTTTTATACAAGATCAGATTCTAAAATCCAACTGTCAAATTTTGAAGGATAACCTTTCCAGTGAACTTTAATTTCTTTCACCCACTTTTTTCCTATTTTACGTTTTCTGTGATCTAAAACAGAATCAATTTCGTAAATTTGATCTTTCTGTACACGTTGTAACTCGTGTGAATAAAAGGTGCCTTTGACCACTTCACCCTCAAGATCTTTTATTTTATAGGTGATAGGAATCTGAGTTTTGACCACTGCTAAAATTTGAAATAATTCTTGTGTCCAATTTGGTAAATAACCTTTATCAAATGTGCGTTTTGTTTTATTGATACGCACAAAATCATTCACTTTGAATTTTGGTTTGACTTTTTTAGAATTCGATTTGCCATATAAGTTTTCTGACACCTGTGGTTCATTTTTAAGAGTCACAGACACAGGTGCACATTTAATACTTCGATGATAAGCGTGATTGTAACCATGTACTAATTTGGGAAGAATGTCTACATATTGCAAAGTGCGATGATGAGTAAAATATTTCCACATGCGAGTTTTCAAAGTTTTTTGAAAACGTTCGACAATACTGGCTTTGGTATCAGGATTTTCAGTAGTGAAGCAATGAATCTTCTTAGTTTTCAAGAAATTTTGAAATTCTTTATTTTTGAATTCAGTTCCTTTATCTGTTTGCAAACTTTTTGGACTTTGTCCACTTTTTAACACAGATTTGAAAGCAATTACTAAAGTTTTTCCAGTTTTATCTTTAATAGGTACCACCCATGCATATTTTGAAAAGACATCTATGATGCAAAGTAAATATCTATGCTTGTCATTGGACTTTGATAATTTTGAATAGTCTGCCAAATCTGCTTGCCACTGAGTATCAATTCCAGCCACTACCGTTTTGCGCCGCAAAAACTTTTTACGAATAGGTTTATGTAAAGTATAAGTTTGTTGTTTTCTTAACCAATCTCTAACATCTTGAAGTTTAACTTTTTTGGATGAGTTTTTAGCAAGTTTGTACAAAGCTTGTTCACCTGCATACGCAGCAGGACTTTTAGGATTGTAATACAACTGTTCAAGCTTCATTGTAACTGAGCCATGGAGAAGAAAACTCTTCTTTTATACGTTTTTTGGTGGCAGATAAAAGTGTCGGAGAGGAAAAATGGTCTTTGATACGTTTCCTAACACCCAAACTCTTTGCAGACCTAACAGAAACGGGAATACGACTTGCTGTTTTTCTGATAGTGCGTTTTTGTTTGGGAGTGATATAATCCGTTTCAGGAGTTTCTGGAGCACGATGCATCCAGTCCCACCTTTCCCTATTTCCAATCACATCTTGGGGAATATTCATGTCTCTTAAACCTTCTGCAAAAGCTTGCCAACCTGTAGGTTCACTGCCTTTACGGTGTCTGATGACATCATTGACCAAATCAATAATATTAGACCCTGGAATAGATTTGCCATAAAGTTTGACTGTACCATCATCTTCCCAGGACACATTTGGGTTATTTTTTAGAAGTGAAACTAAAAGCTGAGCTTTACGTTTCATAGTGGAGGGTACACTATCTATGACCAATTGATTCATTTTGGAAGAACTAGGGTCAGATGGTGAAAAAAGAGATGTTTCTTTTAAAGCATTTTGATGAGCCGTTTTAAATTTGTGTAAGGTGTGGCCATACAATTGAGATTTTTCAGCTTCAGACAAATCTTCATTGGCCATGACAGAAGATAAGTCTCTTTGAAGACTGGCTGTGGCAGATACATTAGGATCAGGAGGCAGTCTGGGTTTTTGAATTTGTTCGTCTTTCCAGTGTTTCATGTCTTCCCAAAGTTTAAATGGCACAATAGCCATTTTACGACCATCCATATTTTATTTTTTGATAATTTCACCCAAGACAGAACCTATGATAGGAGCAATTAAAGGTTTTAACAATAATCCTAACAAAGCTCCACCTTTTTGATTAATAATTTTCTTTTTTGTGTCAAGTGGAACTTGCTTAGAACTCAGTAAACGTATATGTTGCTTTCTAGCTCGTAACTGATTCTTTTGAGCATTTGTCAGACGTACATTGCCTTTTATAAGATTGATGCAACATTCCCCTACACAATCAATGACTTCTTTAGGAGATTCTTGAATCATTTTCTTACGACATTTATTGGATAAATGAGTCAGTCCTTCTAAAAATGTACCATAAGTTTTAATCAGAGACTTTTTTCTCATTTTATTTTGCAATTTTCTACGACGTGTTGTTGTTACAGCCATGTTTATGAGTGTGTATAAAAAATTTGATGTACAGTCCTTTTATAGTTTTCTTAAAAATGAAGTCTTCGACGTTCAGAATGAGGTGGCGATGGATATTTGTTTGGATTTAACATGTGCATGGTAGCACCAAATCCATGTCTTTTTAACAAATCTTGTGCTCTCAAAGGAGTAAATCTTGCTAAATTTATGGACGATCGTCTTGCATTTGTGTTTGGAGAATCAAGACCTAAATTTTGCCATGAAGCAGGACTTTTACTTTTACGTTTTGTTACAAAACGATCATCAACCTTTCTTTTTTTCTGTTTTCTAGGTTTTTTCACTGATTTTTTCTTAGGTTGTTTAGTTTTCTTGTTAAATTTTCTCATCAACTTATTTCCATCCCATCGAATCAGACTTCGAATGATCACACCACCAAAGAATCCACCACCTCCAGGTTTTAAAATGATACTGTGTTTGACTTCAGGGTCAACAATTGCACTTGCTAATTTTCGAACATCATCCTGATGTCTATCCATAAATTTTTGAGTTTGTTTAGGTAATTTCATCTTACCCTGAACAATTTTTCGAGCTGCCAAAGAAAACCATTTGATCATTTCAATTAAACCAGCATTTAAGAGTGATTTTCTTTTATGATTATCATGTTCTCTGCTTAAATTATACAGAGCACGTATCAGATTAGCTGATGTTCGTTGAGCCATTTTGACACAAATGATGGATTTAAATTCAAACACACCTTTTTATACTCCTGGAAAATAGACAACAGGTCCTTGTTGATCTGATTTTGTAAACCAGTTTTGAAAAATTTGTGTTCTGAATCTAAGATAATCAGGTGTATTTGGTTTCAAATCGACCAATAAGTATCCATGAGGTATAGATGTGGCATCGTTAAACGCATGAATCATATGGGGAGCTTGAAGTTGATTGGCCAATACTTTAATTTGCATCTTATCTCTTGGACTTTGAAATAAAACTAAATAATGAGCATTCAAACTGATGGTGCGAGAAGATTTACTTTGTTGAAATAAATTTTGTGTGATGTACACCACACTTGCATTTCTATGATGTCCTTTTCTTGTTAACCATAACTTAATTTTTTCTTCATCTTTATCTCCTAACATGTCATCAAAAATCACCAAGTGCGTTGCACTGGGATCGGTGACAATCTCATCTTCATCATCAGGAATACCTTGAATAAATTTGATGTTTGACCCCTCACGTTCTTGTAAGATATTATAAGATTTTTGCCATTCCTTGTAACACCAAACAATACGTTGGGGTAAAATATCAAATAAATCTTCTTTAAACTCAATCATCTTTTTAACAAATTCAGTTTTACCCGATCCACTTGGACCAGAAATAAAAATATTAGAAGGGTGTTTAAAAAACAAACTACCAATATCTTGATTTGAGTCCAACTGGTGTGTAGAAAGCGCCATGTCTAACTGTGAAAAAATAACAAAGACAACTTTATTTATACTCAAATTTTAATGAACATGAACCAACAGTTTAATACATAATTTAAAAAAGAAACAGTTTAATACATCAAAGAAACTGTACAATACATCTGACACAATTCAACACATGTTTATCAGAACATGATCATCAGAACTACTCTATGCCAAATACCCATAAGGAACAGTATATCCATCTCCAATAATGACACGTTTAGTATAAGTGAACCGATACGTCTTGGATTGCAATTCAGTGGTCACAGTCTTGTCTTTATGTTTTCTGATCCAATGGTAGTTGACAGTTTCTCTAAAGTCTTTTGTATCTTCCTTCACCAAGTTCAGCATTCGATTAAAGTGAATGACTTGAGATGTATTGTAATCTAGAGTGAGTCCTTTCACTTTGCAAGTTGATTTCCTCTTTCCATCTTTGTCCACAAATTCATAGCCATAGTTCTTCGGTCCCATGCCAACAAATTTCACAATTCTAGCATTGGGTACTTCATCTGTCCATTCTCCAAGTCTGTTGTTGACAATAATGGGTTTCCATAAATGGGGTTTGTGATGATAGATGATAGAGTCTGTATCAAAGTAGAGTACACGTTCATTCAGCTTTTCCAAGATTCCATAGAGCTTCAATCTGGCTTGAGCAGTGACGAAGGCTGCGACAATCACATTACTGCAAGCATGTGGCTCCACACTAGATTTTGTATCCTCCCAGTTGACCAGTAGAAGATTTTCTCTGCAAATGTCCACATTCTTGACAATCTTGTTTGGATTCGTCACCAGTTCAAAGAACTTGGCAGGTTCTGAGAAATATTCTGTCTTGGTCATATTGTCTCGCTGTGCCAATTTTCCCCAGAGACTGTTTAACATGATCTTGGCAATAGCTCTCATTCCTTTATTCTTCTCAACATTCTCCAATCTGATTCCTTCAGCTTCAAAATAATCTTGCTTGAACTTGATCTTATCTTGCTCTGTCTTGCACCAATCAGGATAGCCACTTGATTATTGTTTGATTCTCAGAAATATATCGATATAGCCAGCAAAAATCCCTCCTTATCCAGATGCTTTATCATATTGAGCTGTCTCTGAGAAATGCCAGACTTCATACACGTCCAATAACTTGTAACCCCTGTCCAAAGCCTCAAACAATTCGATGGTAACCCAAGTCCCTGTAAAACTTCTATCTTCTTCCTGTAAATGAGTACATCTCTTTTCAGCACAACTTCTACACAATGGAAACATCAATTTCTGACTGCATTTCTGAGGAAGTACTGGATGGTACAAATTGGTGGGTGGTAACACTTTACACTTGATCAATCCACAGTACTGTCTGATATTGTCTTTGTCAATATTCTCTTGAGAATAGATGGTGGGATGTCCAAGTGGAAACAGTCCGTACTTGCAAACATATGGGTAGAGTGAACACACATCGATGTACTTGATTTCTTCACTGGAGGATTCATCGATTTCCTGATAGAGTTTGGTCGAGTTAGTTCTTCCACCAAATAAAGCATCTCTTGGTCTCAAAGGGTCTAAGTTTGTAAATTCTGAGTCCACCAAAGATCTAAAGTCTGGATCTTCTTTGTATCTCTTGTCATAGTCACATTCCCAAAGTTCCACCACTTGATATCCAGCTTTTTGTAACTCTTCACTCTTGCCAACAGTCAAAATATACAACTGATGCATGGTCAAACACTGATGATGTTGAACTCTGTTTCTGTCTGGAAAATGAGTAGGACATCCATGCCAGTAACATCCATAGAATTCAAATACAGTTCGAGATTCTTCATGGTAGCCATCCACATAATGTCCATTGATTCTTTGCTCACCACCATTCAATGCATGTTTGATCTCAATACCACGTGTCTTAGCTTCACTTTGAATCCATCTTACAGCTTTGATAGAGTAGTTCTTTTGATTAAGATAGCCTTCAGGTGGGATGATGGCAATACTGTTTTCAGGCATATGATTCTTTCTCCAAACTTTTGAACAAGCTTGATCGATAGTGCAAGCTTCAGACAAAGGATCGAGTCCACTAATGTTGATCAATTCTCGTCTGAAACAACCACATCCTCGTCTTAGAATATCAACATCACTACGACAGTATTCTTCCATCTCCTGTCTGAAGTCAAATATAGCACCACTCTCAATTTTCCCTTTATGCCAAGCTAAAAATACCTCACGATCCTTGACAGACATCTGACCAGGATTGTACATGTCCACAGGAAAGTAAGGTCCCACATACTTTTGGTTTGCCAGTGTATTTGCAAGATGAGGAAAGTAACCTTTCTTCATCTCTGTCAAGCCAAAGGTATCTGGGAAATTAGCCAGTCTCATATGCAAAAACTGATAAGAATCAAGGAATGTGACACGTCCTACTTTCATTCTAAGTATAGTATTTCCATTCATGATCACTTCAGGTTTCACTGTACCATATTCTAAGATATAGTGTAAGATGAACTGACCATCATATCCTCCAAAATTATGTGCAATACATGTCACTCCTTTATTCTCATCTCCTAAAATGCAATTGCAAAATTATAGTAAAGTGTCTATGCCTTCAAAGATAAATTCTCTCAGACCTGTTTGTGTTGAACAAGTTTGACAAAATGTATCTATGGGCAAATCCATGCAATCATCACAAGCTTTATGAGCAACACAGAAATTCACCTGATGTGTACCAGTTTCTTGATTTGACTCGAAATCAAAGAAGATGAAACGAGATTTCTTAGAATGAGAAACCTCTTCTTCTCCTTCATTTTCAGTCATCTCAGATTTACATTCATAACTTTGAATATAGCATTGATGATTGGGCCCAACAATCTCTTTACAATTCCTACATTTTCTCTGTCCTGGGCATACATGATTTTTCTTTGCACCCACAATCCTAAAATTACATTTACCACAATTATACACAAGTTGACAAATAGATTTATGTTGCTTAGATTTCATTGCCTTATGCTTAGCAAAACAGTCCCTACTACGAAAAGTTCTTTTACAGTCCATACAACGTATCTTTTCACCACGAATACAATACCCCGGCATCCAATTTAGGTTACCTTGCACCCCCAGGACAATTTTTCATGGGTGCCAAATTGTTCATTGGGACCCCCTGGATGGGAAACGAAGGTGTCCTCAAAAAAATTTTGGTTTGGGCTATGTGAAATTGCATGGTTTCTATGCCAACCCATAGCGAATTTGAGAAGGGGGGTCTGCCTATAAAATTACTCATATCTCAGCTGTTACTTATCCTAGACTACTAAACTTAATACCAAATTAAAGCTTAGACATATGCCTAATATCCCCTTGTTGCATATGGAAATTATCTAATTTGCATATTCATAAATATTTATGAAAACATTAAAAATGTGTTTCACGAATGGGGGTATACGTACAAGATCAATAATATCTCAGCTGCTTTTAGTCGTAGAGTGCTAAAATTTAAACTAAAATAAAGCTAAGACATAGGCCTTTCATTCCATGGTCAAATATGCAACGTACCTTATTTGCATAATTTGCATATTCATGAATATTAATAAAAACGCTAAAAAATAAGGGAAAATCATTACAAATATAAATAGGCTGATTTCATCCCAATATTGTCATTGTTGTATGTTTTAATATAATCAATGTTACAATTTGACAGGTCCAATCATCCAGTGGTCCTATATGAATATTATCTCATTTGAATATTCATGAAAATGCCTGAAAACTTAAAAAAAATGAGGGAAAATCACGTAAAAACTATAAGCCTAGGGGAGGGGTTAAGGTACGATCTATCCTGCACTCCTAGGGCCTTTTAAATTCATGCCAAATTGTTCAGTGGTAAATCAGAATGTGAAATGAAGTTCTCCTCACAAGAAATTATGTATGGGCTACGTAAAAATGCATGGTTTCCATGGCAACCGCTTATATGATTCTCGAGATTGGGGGGTAGGCCTACAAATTCAATCATATCTAGTGTTCTACTCATCCTAGAGCACTAAAATTGGTGTCAAATTAAAGCTTAGACACATGTCTTTTTTCTTGTGGTCATATTTGTATATCATCTAATTTGCATATTTATGAATATTAATGAAAACCTACAAAAATGAAGTAAAATCATAAAAAAACAACATAAATGAACATATTTCAGCACAAAAACATCATCAAACCACCATTGTTGCCAGTTTTTATATCAACAGTGATTCAATTTGATAAGTTCTTTCATTCAGTGGTCCTATATGAAAATTATCTCATGGTCCTATATGAAAATTATCTCATTTGCATATTCATTAATATTAATGAAATCTTAATATGATGGAAAAAAGCATGGGTAAACTATAGTATGCAACAGGGGTAATCAGACCTAAATTGAACACATCAGACATTTTATTATGGACATAAATCTGTCCAATAGGACCACTTAAATGTAAAAAAAATATTGTCCTCAAAAATAAATGTTATTTGGGTTTTTGAAATTTCATGGTTTCCGTGGCAACCCATTATGCCGACTGCAAAGATTGGGGGTATACATACAAAAAATAGTCATATCTTCACAACATCTCATCCTATCTTACTAAACATGGTACCAAACTAATCCCTGGCCATAGTAGTTTTATTTGGTAGTTAGATATGCAAATTATCTAATATCCATATTCATGAATATTAATGAAAACTTTAGATATGAGAGATAAAATCTCAGAAAAATTAGGGGGTGTATGTATAAAATTACCAATATCTCAGCAGCTATGCGTCTGAGTGTATCAAACTTGGTGCCTAATCAATTCTTAGACATAGTACTTTTACCTTAAGTTCAGCTTTGAAAAATAGTTATCATAAATGATTATGAATTTTAATTAAAACAGAAGAAACAAATGAAAAATCCCGGAAAAATCAAGGGGGTGCACTTACAAATCTAATAATATCTCAATTGCTAAGTGCCCTAGAGTACCAAAATTGGTTTTAAACTAATGCTAAGACAATAGTATGTTTAACAAATCATCAAATTTTAAAACGGTCATATTATAATATTCATGAATATTGATGAAACCATGAGCATTTTGAGAATAATAATTGAAAATAAAGGGGATATACCTACAAAATTACTCATATCTCAGCAGCTTATGGCCCTTACGTAGCAAACAAGGTGCCAACTTATTGCTATGATACAGTCCTTTATCTCAATGGTTATATTTGCCAGTTGTCGCATTTACATATACATGAAAATTAATATAAACATTAGAATAAAGAGAAAAATCGCCGAAAATGAATGGGGTATACCTACAAAATAACCAATATCTTAGCTGCTAATTGGCCTAGAGTAGCAAACAATATACTTAATTTAAGTCTATGCATAGCAAATTTACTTAGTGGGAAGATATAAGAATTAACTAATTTGTTTAATATCAATATTAATAAAAAAAAACTTTAAAAATACAAGTAAAAAATGTATACAAATTGATTGCAGTGTAGTTACAAAATTACTCATATCTCAGCTGTTATTAATTTTATACTTTTTTCTTTTACTCAATTTTACTTAGGATTTTGCTGTTTGATATGGTACCAAGCTTGTTACTATTGGGCAATTGGAAGCCAATATATGAATCACTTTGTAGCTATACCCCCTTAATTTTCCTGTATTTTCTCTTAATCTCTCATGTTTTCATCAATATTCATGAGAATTTAAATTTGATGTGTTATGAATTGGATCATTTTGGTAAACATGTTGTGTCTATGCATTGACTAAAAAATCAGGTTTGGCACTATTGGGCACTTAACTACTGAGATATGAGTAATTTTGGAAGTGCACCCCCTTGATTTTTGCCGCAATTTTTCTTTCATTTCTTCTGTTTACATTAAAAATCACGAATATTCATGATAAATATTTTTCATATTTAACGTTATGGTAAATGTATGATGTTTAAGCATTAAATTGGCACTAGGTTTGATACACTGGAACACATGGTAGGTGAAATATTTGTCATTTTATATGTACATACCTTAATTTTTCTAAGATTTTTTCTTTAATTACACAACTTTTAATTAATATTCATGAATATGCAAATGAGATAATTTTCATATAGGACCACTGGATGAAAGAACTTATCAAATTGAATCACTGAGGATATAAAAACTGGCAACAATGGTGGTTTGATGATGTTTTTGTGCTGAAATATGTTCATTTATGTTGTTTTTTTATGATTTTACTTCATTTTTGTAGGTTTTCATTAATATTCATAAATATGCAAATTAGATGATTTACAAATCTGAACACAAGAAGAAAGACATGTGTCTAAGCTTTAATTTGACACCAATTTTAGTGCTCTAGGATAAGTAGAACCCTAGATATTATTGAATTTGTAGGCCTACCCCCCAATCTCGAGAATCATATAAGCGGTTGCCATGGAAACCATGCATTTTTTACGTAGCCAATACCTAATTTCTTGTGAGGAGAACTTCATTTCACATTCTGATTTACCACTGAACAATTTGGCATGAATTTAAAAGGCCCTAGGAGTGCAGGATAGATCGTACCATAACCGCTCCCCTAGGCTTATAGTTTTTACGTGATTTTCCCTCATTTTTTTAAGTTTTCAGGCATTTTCATGAATATTCAAATGAGATAATATTCATATAGGACCACTGGATGATTGGACCTGTCAAATGGTAAGATTGATTAAATTAAAACATGCAACAATGACAATATTGGGATGAAATCAGCCTATTTATATTTGTAATGATTTTCCCTTATTTTTTAGCGTTTTTATTAATATTCATGAATATGCAAATTATGCAAATAAGGTACGTTGCATATTTGACCATGGAATGAACGGCCTATGTCTTAGCTTTATTTTAGTACAAATTTTAGCACTCTACGACTAAAAGTAGCTGAGATATTATTGATCTTGTACGTATACCCCCATTCGTGAAACACATTTTTAATGTTTTCATAAATATTTATGAATATGCAAATTAGATAATTTCCATATGCAACAAGGGGATATTAGGCATATGTCTAAGCTTTAATTTGGTATTAAGTTTAGTAGTCTAGGATAAGTAACAGCTGAGATATGAGTAATTTTATAGGCAGACCCCCCTTCTCAAATTCGCTATGGGTTGGCATAGAAACCATGCAATTTCACATAGCCCAAACCAAAATTTTTTTGAGGACACCTTCGTTTCCCATCCAGGGGGTCCCAATGAACAATTTGGCACCCATGAAAAATTGTCCTGGGGGTGCAAGGTAACCTAAATTGGATGCCGGGGTACAAGGAATGTCACTATAACAATCTTCACATCCATCAGCACATCTATGGTCTCCTCTTTGTTTATACCCAACATCACAATACTCGCAGTAATAGCTAGCACCCAGAAATCCTGTCACCTTGGTAATCGCATCATAGTGATCTACTCCATTGTAGTAAATATGGATCACTCTCGTCTCAGGCTTCTTCTTGAATTGTAGTGGAAATATCAGTCCATCTTTAGGATACTGAGAATGGACTTTAATCAAGTACTTGGGAGCAAGTACAGATTGGATCTTATTGTATTCCTCAATACCACAAGACTTGGTATGAGGAATCTTGGCTTGATCCAATAACTTCATGGCTTCTCTGGTCTGCATAGATTTGGTTGACTTTCGTATATGTTCCCAATTCTTCTTCCAAGTTTCTGATTCTTCTTTGTCCGCATTGCATTTCGCCACCACCACAGCTCTCGCCATACATATTACATCTTTGGTATTGTTGATCTGGATAATACTTCTTTTGTTGATACTCATATTTTCTGACTCAAAATAAAGTCCAGCATGTAATGGTTTATGTCCGCTGCCTACTGGAAGTCTCACCACTGTGACTTGAATAGTCATCTGTCCATCATTGATGCGAAAATTCTCATTGGACTGGAGCACTTTCATAATCTCTTCTAACACAGCTTCTCCAGTCATAGCTGAGACATCTCTCCATGTCACAAAGACACCAAGTTTCAATCCAGGATGAAGAATAGTCATCCGCATCTTATCATTGGATTCCATCTGGCATCTTTCTTTGATGTCTTCAACCAGCTGATCAAACAATCTTGATATGAACTGATATGGCGAAACATTGTCAGGGAAAGTCTTGATGTTGAGTTGAAATTCTTTCCCTTTAGCTCAAAATAATCTCGATTTCTTCTCATTGACTGCCTTGGTAGTATAGTAAGAAGTCAAATCCTCATCATCTTCATTGTCTGAATACATAGTCCTAGCTCTTCTTTTCCTTGGTGGTGGTTTAATATCATCTTCATCATCTGAGCTCTCTGTGTCTGAATAATCTACCAATTTCGGTTGAGGCTCTTTATCATCAGAAGTGGGTGGGGTATTATCTCTCTGTCGTTTAACCATCTTGACTGTTCGAAGTTCTGTAGTGAAATGAGGCTGCAATTGAAATGCGAGCTCAATTTATACTGGAAAAACCCAGATTTTTCTGCAATCATCAGTTGAAATTTCACAGTTGAGACTCAGTACCTGATTTTTTTCACATTGTGTCAGGCGAGACTACATAATATTTTTACTAGGTCTTAAGTGCAGGCGAGACTACATATTTTTAGCTAGATCTAAAGTGCAGGCGAGACTACAATTTTTGAAAATTTGCAAGAAGTATCAGGCACTGTATAAACAGCACCATTACTCCCCCAGTACTATCCTAACCTCGGAATCCCTGGCGATTGAAACTGTCTCAAATACAAGTCAAATTCCTGCATGTCTCTATGGACCAGAGAATTTGAGGCGGAGCCACTCCAACCCGAAGGTCGGCGCCCTTAAACAACCGAAGCTGCTCTACCTTTTTAAATCCATATTCAACAGTTTCTGAAGCACAAAGCTTCTCTACGGGCCTCGGCGGACTATAGAGTACCAGTGGTCAGTTATATGTTCAACATATATCTCTACTGACTTTATAACGAAATATTTGCAATTCATATATAAAGTAATCCTATAACAAAATGAGTTTGAAATGGTGTCTCAAATTTGCATACACCATCCCATAATAGTTATCATGCCTTTATAGTATGTAAAATCGATAACTTGAATATAAGAGCTATCTTATGGTAAAAATTTGAAGTCAATCGGATAAAAAATACCTGAGATATTACAAATTTGACAAAATTTTGCATATTTTTTACCGTAAAAATTTTCTTATTCAAGGGAGATAATTTATTGGCATGAAAAAAGCAAGAATCGGATTTCTAAAAAGTAAAATCATATTTTCCCAATAACTTGAGTTTGCTTGGACCGATTTTCAAAATTTTTGCACCCTATAAAAGCTTAGAACAATTGCTATCTTATCACATTAGAAATAATTCTTTTGCAGGTAACACATAAAGAGAGCAAATCAGTTATGGCATATCAACTATGGACAGAAATACAACATATGATATGGACTTATTCGATGTACAATTCAGCTAAAGGGTTAGGATTCAGGAAGCAAATTCAAGAAGGATGGTTTAAACTTAGGTTGAGACGCTTGTCAAATGCTTTAGAGACTAAATCTCAGGATATCTATCACCAAGAACTAGGCCAACTACTTCTAAGCATGGACGAATTACTAAATCTTCCTGGCGAGATGCGCTTAAGATTTCATACGGAGATGCTCAAGATACATTACTCCAAATTTCACAGTATTGATAAAGCTCGTGTTTGGGTTGTAAGAATGAAAAATTTGACAATGGATAAACTTTACTCTATTCGTACTCGTGACACAGATATCAAGTATTTTTTGAATGGAATTATCTATGACAGTAATAAGTTTTATGGATGTTTGTACTTAAAAGAAGAAGCTCCTAAACACCAGGTCCAATGGTTATTGTGTGCATGGAATACTGAAAATGTATCTTTATCTGTGGCATCTTTAACAGCTGCAGGGATTAACCACTTTATAACCAGAGAACTGATTAGGTATATAAACAGACCAGATTCATATAACGTTGCCATTGGACATTATACTCCAAGACAGATAGAACCACAAATTATT
Source organism: Loripinus fragilis (assembly GCA_964019695.1). NCBI lineage: Eukaryota > Metazoa > Mollusca > Bivalvia > Lucinida > Lucinidae > Loripinus > Loripinus fragilis. The sequence continues at coordinate 41,548,146 of OZ026517.1, read as the reverse complement.
TTGAAGTTTCCAAGTCGTGAATCTGATTATCTGCTGAATAACTGAATATGTATACGATCACCAAAAGTCTACCCGTGTGCTTAGATCAAATTTTACATTTTGATGTCTACAAAATAACTTTAGACCACATCTTATCATTAGAACCATCCAGTGCCGAGTTTTTGAAAACGAGAGCAGGAATCAAGAACTGGTTAAACCGATTTGAGACATTTGATACATTCAGATTTTGGACTAAACGTAATGCTAGAGAGATGTTGAGAATCATTGATGACACTCCTGTCACCTATATGGATTGGGTAACTTATGTGGCAAACAGCGAAAGTGTGATTTCTCACATCGAAGCAGTATTGAAAGAAATTCAACAAGCCTCAGAAGAAGAAGATATGGATTATGAAGATCTCATTTCAAACATAGATAGCTTGATCACGATATAAGTCATTTTGATCATCATATCTGAGTTCAACATCATGGAAGAAGCAAGAGAGAAGAAATATTTGGAAATTCCACTTTCCAAGATATTGAAGTTCAGACCTTATAGAAGATTATTGTTCTGCATTTACATCTTGTTTTCTCATGATGAGATCACTTTGGAAGAGATTCAACAGAAACTCAATAGTCCTGAAACTTTTGAAGATTTCAAGAGACTTTGGTGGATCAGTATCAGTTATTTGATGGAAAAAGAGACACTGATCACATTTGAGAATTGGAAAAGATGTGTCGCTGACAATCCTAGTGTGATCGAATTTCTCTACAATCATAGAAGAGACAAAACTATATCTGGACTATAAATAGGTGGACACCAGTGAGAGAGAATCATTTCACTTCTGACTTTCAAAGAGTAAAGATGGCAAACAGTAGAGATCCAAGGATGGCTAAAGTCTATGATAAGAAGAGCATCTACTATCATTGTGTATCATTGAAGAAACTTTTATCTCAAGAGGAACAAGCTTTGATGCAGCCATTAGAAGATAGTTTGAGACAACAAAACAAGTTGAGACCACCTTATGGAGAATGTCACCATTGTCATGATACGGGACATTGGATTGGAGATTGTCCAGAGGCTAAGAAATTAAGAGAACAACAGATGTCTACAGATAAGAAGAAGCCTGCATATGGACAATGTTTTATCTGTGGACTTGCAGATCATTGGGCTCCAAATTGTCCTAAGAGAGAAGAGGATTTTACATCTCAACAGTCTTCTATATCTACAGAGAAGCAACAGCCTGAGTCTTCAGTATCTACAGCGAAGCCTTCAAGGAAACGAAAGGCTCCTGAACCAGATATATCTGATATCAGTCCTAGAGAAGACGCTTGGATACTCGTTCAAAGAAGACAGCTATCCGTACAAAGACAGGGAAGAAGCCATATTGTTTCATTTGTAAACAGACTCTCACTCACCACGATCCTGTACAGAGATGGTGGCGGAGAACTGGGATAAAGTGATTTCTCATGATGAACCAGACAGTGACTCTATAGTGCATATTCATTAAAGACTGGACTTAAAGGATTTATAGTGACGATCGGTTCTGTTTTTAAGATAGTGTAAGTTGTAAATAAAAGTACGGTGTTGAAATTGTGTTTGTTTTTTATTTTGAGGTTATTCTTTAACGAAACTAATTGAGTAGCCCTGAAAAGGACTGTTTTTTTTTTTTTAAAAGTCTCCTAAGTAACAAAATATTTCTTACTTAGAAGATTTTAAAATAGGTTGAACAATGGCTACAGGTTTTCTGGAACCAATCCCTCTACGAGCAAGAAATTGCTCTAATCCCAACTTATTTTTCTGTCTCTCCACCTCTTTCCAATCTTTTCGATGCAAAGCAGCACACAACTTAGTCAAACTGAACTTTTCAAAGAACTTCATTTTTTTTAGAGAGGCACAAAGTACGTTGGGTTATATAGTTGGATAAGTGGATTGACTATATTCTACTCCTCCGCTAGAGAGAGCAACTTTAATCTGATTGGTCCATTTAAAGATCACGCCATAATCACCCCATTACTGTGAACATGGTTAGGAAATACTACAATCACACATATCTTAGGCATAGTCTTACATACAAAACTAAGTGCAACATATTAAGTTATTCTTTCTTGAAGAAATGGGTGGCCCTGAAAAGGGCCGGTTTGGTGGTTATATTACCACAAAGGCAAAACTTTAGGAGCAGGGGCATCTACTGGGGCGGCCACCACAGGCAGGGCATCGCACAGCCCACTGCTCTACAGTAATAGTTCTTTTCACTGGGATGTAGAAGGGTGGATGGTCTGCCTCCGCATCCCAATCCTCAGAAGGTTGAGGTGTGGGGGAAGAATTATTCCCCCAATCTTCCTCCTCGTCACTGATAGTTTCCACCTTCACTTCCATTTTCGCATCATTAATCAAATTTTCGACCCTTCGACTCATCTCCAACATCTTTTGATGATTCTCAATCATTTGTAATAGAAACTCACCCGTATCCTTCACAGCATTCACTGTCTCCAGTAACCTCCTAGTAGCATCAACCATAGTCTTGCCCTGCTCCTCCAAATGCTCCAAACGCGAATCCAAATTGCAAGCCATTTTGTTGCTGTTGTGTAACACAAGAACAGAATGAAGAATTTGAGATTTGAAACGAGCTTTTATAGTTTTCAAAGGGATTGACCTACATTGAACTCCTACGCTAGAGAGATCAACAATACACTGATTGGTCAGTTCATTTATTTTCACCCAATCAGAGTTGACTTGATTTCTTGAAACGCTGGAACTTTAAACTAGGTCAATCCGCTTGACAAGTATAAAAGGCTTGAACACACTACACTTTCACCATTCATAATCATGGAGCCATCACTGACAATAGATGATATGATCAACAATCCTGACCTTTTGCTATCAGCAGTGAATGAGACATTTGCTAGCGATACGACACAACAGTATTATACGCCGCAAACACCCTCAGCGTATATGCCTCAACCTGTTCAACAGATGCTGCAAAAACAACAGTCAAAGACTCAAGTCATTGAAGTCTTACTCAAAGAACTAAATGAGTTAAGATCTAGAGTGAAGAACTTAGAAGAATTGTCTCAGCAACGTGCACAGCAGCAACCTTTAGAGATGCCATCCATCCAGATTCCCATTAGACTTGACATTACGACAAATGATCAAGACACCAGTCAAAACATAGGGGTTGGAAAAGCAACTAAGAAAATTAGAATTACTAAGAGGAAATGCTAAAAATCACCTAGACAATCAACAAACAGCCCTTTTTCAGGGCTAACACTTCCCTAGAAAGAATACCACTAAACTTGCTAAATAATATACACTAGTTAATGCTACAGAGTGATGCCTCTAGGAGTTGAGGTCTTGATTGACCAAGAGACTCAAAAACGCATGGTACTTAGTAGCCTTGACTATAACACACATTAACACTACAGAGTGATTAAGGTCTTGATTGAGCAAGAAAAATTGCATAAATTAACAACATAGAACTCAATTTTTCACATGATATATTTTATTTAAAAAAGTTAAAACTTGTTTTTTTAAAAAAGTCATACTTGTTTTTGTGACATTATCAGAATCTTATATACGTAATACATTACGTCATCGATTTTTATAAACCACTTCTCCAAAAATCTAAGAATAGATTTTCCGGGAAATTGGAAAAGCGCGAAATTCTGACGTCATCATTATGACTGGTTCCCAGTTCCGCTATATGTTATATACGATTATTGATTTTTTTGGCTCTGGTTCCCTGTCTCCCTCTCCCACTCTCCCGCTCTTCGCGGCACGTCTATAGTAATGCTAGAATAGACGTGCCAGAGAAAGAGAGACTATATAAAAATGAACCAGTAATTTATCACAACTGCACTTTTCTCGCAAAATAAACTATCTAATAATACTCTACGTATGACAGACCAGAAAAACTATCACAATCACAGATCAGCCTGCGCTTTTGCGCAAAATAAACTAAGTTTACCTTAACAGCCCAGAAAACTATCACAATCACAGATCAGCCTGCGCTTTTGCGCAAAATAAACTAAGTTAATCTTAACAGCCCAGAAAACTATCACAATCACAGATCAGCCTGCGCTTTTGCGCAAAATAAACTAAGTTATTCTCAACAACCCAGTAAACTATCACAATCATAGGCCCAACCAGAATAGTCCTAAAAATAAACTAAGTTATTCACAGCTAGTCACTCAAGCTTACCAGGGTGGCATCTATGGCCCCATTTTTTTAGCCTGAAAAATTCTAAGTTCTTTTCAGGCTTAAAAAAATGGGGCCATAGTGACGCCCATTACTACTCACATGGGAAAGTGACAAATGCACAATAAAACATCACAAACGAGAGCAAAAAGGTTAACCCTTTCCCAGCATGTGACCACAAGGCAGCAATGAACGGATGGGAAAGCATTATAAATACAAGACATAACTAACACAAATGGTCCACAATAGAAATACCGCCTAGGACCGCTCAGTAAAAATTGTTTACTCGAGGACTTCACGGCGCCAACCTCACCCTTATTTAAGATGTGGAATAGATGTTTGGTTTGCATTGAAGACCCCTAACTTATCCATGCATAATATCCTAGAACATATAAATCAAAATATAAAAAGGAGATAATGCAAAGATAAGGACTCAACAGTACATAAAACTGAATAATGGAGTAAAAGAAATCCAACAGGTAAACCCCGGTGGGCCTGACAACAAACAAAGCATCAGGCCCCTACCATCTTATCAATAGATAAATATTAAAGTTTGAACCGTCATAGAGTCTTAAGTCCTACACTAAGGATGATATTAAAGAGGAAAGCAAAGCTGCCAACCGTGATTGGGTTGACCACTAAGCATGCAGTTCGTTTCAATACATTAATAATATAGCCAATCTTTTTATAATGAGATTATTTAAATAAACTGCACTGATAATGTGTGTCCAACAATCTTCTTAAGCCTCCTTTGTTTAAACGGATAGCCAACTATCTATTGTTTGTTTGCAAAATCTCACTTTAATTCATACAATGCAATATTGGATTTTATTATTATTTGTTCTTTCTGTCCACTTCATTTTTATTCATTCTTTCTATATCCATAGGAATGGTACACGTTCCTAATTTTGAAGGAACACTCTCATAGATGTTCCTATTATCCTTAAGATTGTTCAGTTTAGCACATAAGGAACAGTAGCTTATATTTCTATCAGTTGTTGCACTATAGCGGTCTTTCTTTTTCAAATGCTCTATATATAGCTCCTCACTAGAGTTCACTTTTTTAAGATAATCTGCAAGTTCTTTAAATGTGTCAAAATCCGCTGTATTGATATAAGATTCTTCTGGTAACAGTTTATTATAGTTAGCACCTCCTCTTACCACAAGTAAAGTGTCAAAAGAGTAATAGTAAAAGAACTTTTCTGTTATGTAATCAGTGCAAAATGAATTCTCGAAGCTCAAGAAGAACTTGTAATCTTTATTAATCATTTCTCCAGTGTCGCGGATGGGGTGTTTTTCACAACGACCGTACACATCAACAGGGACGCCATGTTCCTGTAACCTTTGTACAAATAAATCTCGCTTACTGTACGTCCAACAATTGCTCACTATCCATGCGGCAAATTTAGTCTTTTGTCTATATATCTCCGAGTAGTTGCGTTCTGGAAGACTTTTGCGTGTTTTCAAGTAACCATAAGGAAATATCACTTCAGAATCCAATCTGTAATTTATTGACCAATTCATGCTGTGTTTCCACACAGGTTCTTGGTTCCTGCTATACTCTGCTCGGTTTATGGGTGACTCCACTCCAAAGTAAATCCATACTTGATTACTGGGGCGTTCGAATGGCTGCAATGGCGGCGTCGAATTGAAACCGCCACACGAGACACAAAATATAATCGCGGAACTTTGCTCTAGAACTTTTCTATCTTTTGTGAATTCACAATTATTGTAGAAACAACTTTTTGCGACTTGTTTAATCTCTTCCAGTTTAATCCATTCAGGTATGTTAAACCAAAGAATAGTATGTGTTACTGCACTATCGTTTAAGCTATGGGTAAAAGGGTTTCTAGTTGTCCTATTGAGAATTTTCCGCTGATAATCATACAATAGCCGTTCAGTAGGATCAAGAAGTAAAGGATGAGTGCCGATTCCAATGACATTGTCTGAAATGAGATGAAGAACACGAATAACTACGGAAGCAAGCTCACATGAATTTACATACAATAAAACCTATCTTAAGCAGTCACACACAAAAAGACCAAAAATTGGCTTTCAAGACCGATTATCGCTTAATGCAGCCAAAAAGTATTGCAGAATGCTCCAAGAGAGCATTCTGCAATACTTTCGGCCTTCATTACGCTACCATTTGGTGTAAGGACCTTTGTTTTGTCTATTTTTGAGTGGCCGTTTTAGACAGGTTTTACTGTAGTTCAAATTAGCCATTTCAGTACCAATGTTATCTTCCTTCTGATATATAAAATTCATTTGGAATGGTTCATTATATACATTGAGTGGGTTACAGATTATAATTTCAAAAAAAAATATTGCATTTCTTTCTCCAAACATTGATTTTGTCTCGGAAACAGTGCTGACGCAGAAATGCCTCATTAACTAGGTCCTCGCTGTTGCCAAAATACCCGTTTAGGGACATCCGGTCCTCAAAGGGTTAAGCATGCGTAAAATTGCTATAAGTTTCTAACATGTCAATCTAAACTTGCTGTGGGTGCTCAGAAGAATCGCTAATCTAGACCTGTGTACACACTGAGTACCTACAACATACGTGTAATTATGTTTTGGTTGAGAAATAGGAAAAAGTAGTTTTCAAATATCGGCAGCGAATTTGTACGCATACCCCTTAACCCTTAACCAGACATTCGAGACTTTTTCATTGCTCTAATTTAGGTAGTCCATAATTGCCGATTATATGGACCTCGACCAAGCTGCTCTTTGGAAGCAGTCTGATCAGAGTTGAATTCTTTGATTCCATGGACTTCTTGCCTGAAGTGCACTGGAAAAATTAATCAGTAACCTCTCATATTAACTGCATTGCTGCACGTTGCCTGATAAACATTGTCTATCTCACGACATCTGCCTTTATCAGGTCATTATGATGTTGCATTTTTTGAGTGACCTCGCTAATGAAGCTGAATCAACACAAAAATAAAAAAATACGTCATAATCGCTAGATTGAAGAGTGCAACAATGGATAAACTGATAAATAGAATACAAGGTGAGTGTCTTTTGATATCCAGTTTACCAGGCAAGGCTTTGAGAACGCTTGTTGACATCGCTTGCCTGGTAAGACACTCACCTTGTATTCTCTATATATGCAGCTAACCTAAAAATCAGACGCCCTTTTCAGGGAAAAAACAGTGGCAGGATAGGGGCCAAGCCAGTATACTGTAAATATATGGGTTTTATCTTCGAGAAACATCGCAGCTTTCGTGAAAATAAACCTCTCGCGAAATGGTTAAGTAACTCTATCATTTACTGATGTATGTAAAGCATGCCCTTTTTTGAATTATTAACAAATATGTTTTAATGCTATTCGCGAAGATAAAATTATCGCGAAACCATCAGAATTATAGTATAAACGTGTACATGTATTCTCCGCTAGAATGGCTTAATGTTCTGTGTGAAGTCAAGGACCATTTACTTGCAAACTTATGTCCTAGCGATACTGCGTGTTTGCATAGGATGGTCGCAGCCTTAGTTGTTTGTCTAATAGATGTCAGGAAATTCGAAAAGGTACGAGTATGGTAAACTAGATATCCTAAAGTAGGAAAAGAGTCCTTCTTTCCTTTTTATGACTTCTTAGCTCTAATGTATGGTGGCTGAGTTGTGCCATTTCGCTTTTTCGTCTTATTCTCCCGGCGTTATTTTGGGGCAATAAGACGAAGTAAGAGGTCCAATGAGCCTATACCCGGTCACCTGAGTTGTTTGGCTCGTCGTTTCAGAGATGTTATTTTTATTGTTATTATTACTATTATTATTATTATTATTATTATTATTATTATTATTATTATCGTATGGAAGTAAATGATCGGCGGGATTTATGTAGGTATCACTAGACATTGTTACATACTAAATATATAAGCCGTGGGCCTCCGAGAAGAAAAGTTTTAAATTTGTCCCCATTATAAGTCTATAGAAACTCATTATCCCTGGGGCGGGGCCAGTTTAACCCATAGAACTTGATTGGTAGGGTTTATGTAGGGGACCACTAGAAATTGCTTAATACCAAATGTATTTTAAGCCATGGGCCTCATGGTTTAAGAAAAGATTTTTTTAGCCTTTTCACATTATAAGTCTATAGGAGTTAAATGTTGCCATGGAAACCAGATTTTCAATTCAATCAGTCCGAAAATATTATACAGCCTTTCTCTTGACCTGATAATGCTTTGCATGATATTTAGTTACAATTGACTCGCTGTCTTTAAAGATATATTGCTTTGAAAGTGTGGAGAAACGACGTACTTGAAGCATGTCTTTAAAAACGAATTATTTTCTCTTTCCTTTCTGACGTACAGAGATCAAATTCGGCATTATTATTGCCTATAGAGTGTTGTTTACAACAAAGGTTACAATTCACCAGTTTGTCTTTGAAAATAAGGTCAAGGTCACATATACTTAATACCTATCTACAGCTTGAAACTCATCCTCTCCTTTTTTCCGTTTTGAGCAAAGTTATTCATATTTGACGCAATTTTTGCCTAGGGTGTGTAGATTGCAACAAAAAAGATCAGTTCTATGACCTTGGAGTCTAAGGCCATCAAAATATATCTGCTGCTCGTAACGCGAGTTCGGCTTTCATTTTTCGATGGAGCCAGTTCATATATAGCAAAATGATTGCTAGTTGTGTATATAATTTTAACAAAAGGTTTGCCAATATGACCTTGAAGTCAATGGTCAAGGTCACACATGCTTAACACTTACAGCTCATATTGTGAATTCCTCTTAATGTTTGACCGACGGAGTACATATTTGGCACAATAATTGTCTATGGGGTGTAAATTACAACAAATGTCTTGTTATACAGATGTAACCTTTCGATCAAAGGTCAAGGTCTAATAATCTTTAAATCGGTCTTATTGCTCGAAAGACGAATTACTCGTTCACTTGTTAATGGAAGATGTTCATATTAGCACAAAAATTGCGTATATTGTATAGATTACAACAAAATCTTACATTTACAAATGAGCCGCGACATGAAATTTCCAACAATGTGGTCTGTGCAACCAGCAAAGGCCCAGACCAGCCTGTGCATAAGTGCAGTCTGATCAGAGCCTTTTCTAGTCGCATGATTATTGTATGAGTGTTAAGCTACTAACTGAACATCATTGAAAACATTTTGGAGTTTCTTTCCTAAAAAAGAGGTTGCACAGGCTTGTCTGAGTCAACACTTGTCAAAATGACACATTATTGGAATTCTCGTGTCTCGTCTACAATACCACCTCCAGTAAAAGGTCAAGGTCAGATATACTTAAAACCTGTCCACAGCTTGAAACTCAAGCTTACCTTTATCTTCTTATGGAGATTGTTCAAGTTTGACACAACGATTACCTAAAGTGTGTAGATTACAAAAAAATCATCAGAACAGTGCTGTGATTTTGGAGACAAAAGTCAAAGTCACATATATTTAGAATCTGTCTACAACTCATTATAGCAAATTGAATAATGGTGGTGTGTAAAATAGAAACAAATGTTTCATATTGCTGATATGGCCTTAGATTCAAAGGTCAATGTCACCCATACTTAAAATTTATAGCTCATAATGCAAATTCAACTTTCATTTTTTTGATCGAGGGTGTTCATATATTGGTACAATTATTGCCTATGATGTGAAAATACTACGAAATTCTAGGTCACTACTATAACCATGGAGTCAGAGAGCAATGTCAAATACGCTTAAAATCTGTCTTACATACATCTACTATGACAAATTCATCCTTCATTTTTTACTGATGGTGTTCATGTTTGTCGCAATCATTGCCTATGATGTGTAGATTACAAAAAAGGTTCCAGAACACTGATACATCCTTGGACTCAAAGATCAATGTCGATTATACTATAGCTTGTAACGCGAACTCCTCTGAAGGTGTTGATATACTTAAGGAATAAAAATACGCTACATATGAAAAATATTTGTGCGTAGTTATATGATGTTTTGATTAAATTTCTTTTAGAATGTGCTTACTGACTATTAATGACATGTGATGAAATGCGAAAACGTCACTTCAATGATAAATTAACACCACAAGACGAACACATTTAAAAACGTAAAAATGTGCCGTGGACGTCAGAACGAAGATCATCAAACCCAATCTTCTTCATGATTTGTTTAATGGCTTCAAATCTACAATGCGCAAACAAAGAGAGCATCGCATCATTCTGAAATGTCAGTCAAATATTGCTTCAAAACCAGCTGTTGGAATGCAAGGATGCACAATGATAAAGAAGTAGCATTTAACGTCATCTAAAGCCATCGAGTTTAGGTCGTTGGTGCATTACAGGAGCTATCGAAATTAAAGACAACAGGACATGCTTTGCCTGCAAACGTTACCTTACCATGCTTACGGAACCCGTAAAATTGTGTCTGAGGGACGTTACATTGACGTTAGTCTTACTGAACACAGCATGACTTTGCAAATGAGAACAACCTGTTTAATGCAAGAATTAAGCATAAAACTTGCTAACTGTAACCTAAACGTTGCCACTTGGCCATTCTCTCATCAGAAAAAATGCGTAACAATTATGGTTCGTTTAAAAAGCAAGAATATTGAATTTTGACAGCATACTACACATTTTATTGACGTCTGACATTCTAAAGTCATAATTTTTGCAGTAAATGTGCTTTAATTGAATAAAACTCAAGAAGAATAGAATTTTACCGCATTTAATGCGATATTTGGTTTTGACGTTATTGACGTTAAGCGTTTAAAATCATAACGTAAGGTTGAAAGCTGATCATTTCCTGGATCCCCAAATTTTTTCCAAAGATTTTGTAAACAACAAACGGATTTTTGAAAGACCGTGTTTTACAGTTTTCTACTGGGGGTCAGGATAATTTTGCGCATGCTAGCCGGCACACGTAGTCGACGTGGTGGCTTAACCTACTGTAATGTGACGGATATATCAACACGGCCACCAATCCACCTCCTTCATTGCATATACCAGTTGGATTAAACTCTCTGTATCCTACATTTGAGGGCAAAAGCTATTCGATGAGACACTCATTAAACTTTTCGACACTGATATTGGTTTAAAGAGGATTTTCTGCTTAACAGTTTCAACTGTTTTGTATTGAAGAAAAATCACATTTTTTCAACTTCAACACATATTCTAGAAATAGTTTATGTGCCAGGGGACACTGTTTGAGGTATATCGAAGGTAAACACCAAGGCCATCGAATAGATTTTCGGATTTCTAAAATTTTGTATTGTTTAGAGAAAATAACGATTTTGCCGAATTTATGGTCCATCTCATTCATAAAAAAAACGGGTCCCTCTTCTTCATAACACAGTATTGATATATGCGATGAAGGGATGAAGGAGATGGATTGGTGGATAAAGCTTTTGTGAAATAACATCATCTACACAACTGACTCTCAATTACATTTTATGTTTACAAAGATTTGAAGTGATTGTTGAGTTTCTTTATTTCTTAAGTATATTTAACAAAATTATTGCTTATGGTGTGTAGATAACAACGATTGCTACAATTTATTGTTCTTGTCTAAGGTAAAATCTTATACTGTTATTTCATGCCTGTTTGTAGTATAGTCAAAACCATTACCCTTATGTACTGTGGACGACCTGGTGCACTAATGCACGAGGCCGTAGGCCGATTTCAATAGTGCACCAGGTCGTCCACGGCACCGAGGGGTAATAGTCTGGCTATACAACAAACAGGCATGGAATAGCTGTTATTTATTGACATCCTTAGCAACGTTCCTTGAATTTAGTTGCTGTAGACGATGCGATTTTGTTGCAAAACAGACAATTTCACTTAATCTGCTCAATCGTGGTCTCAAAGTGTTCAGCTCGTTCTAACTATTGAAAAGAGTACCCACGCTTTATGTTTCTGAAGATAAAAAACGAAGTTATTTGATTGTAAGGTTGTTTAACCATACGTCATTTCCGCCATTGTTACAAAACGTTTCCTTGTTATCTTACGATAGGGAGCATTTTCAAATACTGACCTATTCGATTTGAGGAGTGTGGGTACATGCGACATACTCGTTTACCGAATGCGTAAGCTAAGCATGTGATTCGCTCCATTGGTTGTTTCAAACGTGTTATCAATCTGCGTCAGCACGTGTCAAAAAGGCAGCTTTTTTGACCTCATCATGTGCGAAATAGTTTCACAAATGTCTGAGTATTGAAAATCTTATCATTCTGTCGCTAAACACTGTAATACCAATCATTGTTATTGTTTAGCTTGATGTCTCCACAAGCGGACTATTTATAACCATTCAGTGCTTGCTACTTTTTAACGTAGTGCTTTGAGTAATGCATACCCCGTATTAATAAACCACATTTTTCAGTCGTGATGCGCCTAAACAGACAGGTCGATTCTTTGAGTATAGCGCCTGCGCAGGCAATGCGTCTCCTGGAGTATTCGAACCGCACGCGCAATGTCATCGCCCATGTCGATAAGCCCCGGCGTTCGAGTTCTTAATAGCGAAGCGGGAAATCAGATCATGGTATAGTCCAAGTCACTATCCAAAACTCTTGCCTGGGCAATAGTTCAGCGACTCATGACATAGCAAAAATAGACAATTCCTTGGGTAATTCAACTTAAATCGTGTTTAATTCAACTTGGTTTGCTGATTCAAATTTCATTCCTCAGTTTATTTCCAAATGTTTTTGAGCAGAGACTTCTTTGATTTGTTAATTTCGTATGAAACAACTTACTAGTTTATTTATTTTTCATTTTTTGTATGTTTTTCACATTGATGTGCGGTTAATTTTAGCAATTGGGTGCTGGGTGGCTTTGAACATTTGTAGCAAAGCTAAAAAATATAAGTCAGAAATGCCAGTAAATTGTTGCATTGCGACGCCCTAAATCACCAACTAAAGCATTGGATTACTGGAAGACCCGCCCGCTTCACTCATGCGTTGAGCCGGTGGGGTCGACTCAAGCCGCTGATATTGTAGCACGTGCACACTAGAAGACCAGGCGTATGTGCCATGCAAAAAGTGATTTAAGTTTTTATAAACATGCATATTTTTGTGACTTCTTTTGACACTTAAAAAGCGCTGTTAGTATAATTTGACCTTTATCCTGTCAGCTAAATAGGTCACAGTGTTGTATAATTACATCCACATCTGTAAAGGCATATACACACACATGTCTAAGCAGCCGCAGAACATCAAAATGACTACTTTGGCGTATACTTTTCGTTGCCATGGTTACAAGCATAAACACAATCTTGTTAACAAATTACAGAGATCGATGATTAATACCTTTTACACTGGTAATAAAAAATAAATTAACAATTTAAGTCAATGGAAGACTAGATTTTGCATTTTCTGTTTTGACATTCAATTATCCCTCATTTTGAAATGAATGAATGGATTTTCTTCAAATAACTTGTAGTTTGATGCAACATACATTGTGGTTGATTTCAATAATATTTTTATCATACCACATGGTGTGTGATTCCATGGCAACAATTTAAATCTTCATAAATACATATTTCAGTGGTGTAGCGCAGTTGCCCCGCAACCACAAACAAAACTAGAATGCGCAGTCGATGGGGCGCCATAACAAATCTCCACGCTCAAGTTTTTGACCCCCAGCACCCCCAAGTCCGACCACTGAGGCATGATCCAAGTGACAGAATAAAAATTCCTTTAGACGTGTTTCATATTTAAATGTGTGAGAATACACAAATTTTGGTATAAAAATCTTTGAAATTGACTCTGTAAGTAAAATTTTATGATATTTAACCTTATGACCTCTACCCAAGGTCACCCGTTTAAGCCTAGGGTGACAATTTTGCTTGCATTCTGTTCTACTTATGATCCTCGTCAATTTGATATGCCACATGACCACTTTCGAAAAACAAATTGACCCCTTGGGCGCCCCTGGCGCCCCAAGTCCAGCCCCTGGGGCATGACCTAGGCATTAGAACAAAATCCCATTTAATATGTTTCATATCTATTATTTGTAAGAATGTTTGTTGTTATTGAAATTTAATGATATTTGACCTTTTGACCCCTCCCCAGGGCCCCAGGGGGCGGTGCAAAAACAAAAATTGCCGTTGTAGCCTCATTCATGTAAGTCACTCACACACCAAGTTTGCTTATATCTAGTCCAATAGTCCAATGCAATAACGGTCGGACGGGGTGGAATTTAATTTTGGACCCCTACGTACCCCCAAGTCCCACCCGTAGGGCATGACCCAGGCGACAGTATGAAAATCCCGTCTGATATGTTTCGTATCATTAGTGAGAACATACACAACGTTTAGTATAAAAATCTTTTAAATTGACTTTGTAATTGAAATTTAATGATATTTGACCTTTTGATTCCTCCCCAGGGCCCCAGGAGGCGGGGCCAAAAAATTTTGCCGTTTCCGTTGCACGCCCCGTGCATGTGAGTAACTAAAAAACCAAATAAATTTGGTCAAATGGTTTAGGAGGAGATAGCATAACAGACGGAATTTAATTTTGGACCCCTTAGTACCCCCAAAGTAAGTAAGGTTGCAAAGATCAGGAATCGATACAATCAAGTACCACACCTGACCCAGGATACCAATGGGAAAGTGACAAACTCACAGAAGACACCACAAACGAGAGCCAAGAGGTCAGCCCTTTCCCAGCAGGTGACCACGAAGCACATATAAAAAGACGCGCACAAAACATAGCAAACACAAGAGAGAACAAAAACATAAAAGATCCACAAAAGAAGTACCGCCTTGGAACGGTCAGTAAAATATTTTACTGGAGGGCTTAAACCGGTTTAACGGCGCCAACCTCACCCTTAATTCAGATGTGGATCAAGACACATAGATATTTGGTTTGCATGAAAGACCCCTAACTTATCAATGCATCATCTCCTAAAACATATAAATCAAGATATAACAAGGAGATAAAGCAAGGATAAGGACTCAACCGTAAATTAAACTGAATACCGGAGCAAAAGAAATCCAACAGGTAAACCCCGGTGAGCCCGACAAACAGCCAAAGCATCAGGCCCCTACCATCTCATCAATAGATAAGTCTTTAAGTCGGAACCATCATAGAGTCTGAAGTCCGACCCACCGGCGTGCAATTAAAGAGGAAAGCAAAGTTGCCAACTGTGATTGGGTTGACTACCAAGCATGCAGTCTGTTGCAATACATTAATGTTATAGCCAATCTTTTTATAATGGGAAATTATTTTAATGAACTGCGCTGAAAAATTATTAGAGCCAACAATCTTCTTCAACTTATACACCAAGTCACCATAGAAATCAGTTTCCGAAAATCCTTGGCGCAAGAGAGATTTAAGTCCAACTTGGAATTTAGAAATCAAATCAAAGTATCGTCTATAAAATTTTGAAAATGTTTTGCGAAGTTTATGATACCGATAGCCCTGTTTAAGAAGTTTCTGAGTTAACAATTTATTGCGGGTGTTGAAGTCAGTAACATAGCTAGATGCTCTAGCAAAACGAATGAGTTGAGAGATATAGACTCCATAGGATGTAGAACGAGGAACATCACCATCTAAAAATGGGAAATTGACAATTTCAAAATCAAAGTCGTCACGTTTATCATAAATTTTGGTAGAAACAATACCATTAGAAATTGACAAATGCAAGTCTAAAACTGCGGCTTCGGTATCAGAGGCATTGGCTTTATTAAGTTGGAGCTCTGAAGGGTATATTTGACTAACCATATTTTCAAAATAAACATTATTAATATTTAAAATATCGTCCAAATATCTGGAAGTAGTGTTAAACGCATCAATAACATCAGCCTGCTTATCATCAGAAAGAGACATCATAAAGTCCCTTTCATAACAAAACAGGAATAAATCTGCAACCAGGGGAGCACAATTAGTGCCCATAGGAATCCCAACTACTTGTCTATAGAGCTTGGTGCCAAATCGAATAAAAATATTGTCCAACAAAAAGGTCAGCGCATCACATACATTTTGACACGACCATGCATGATATTTTTTAGGTTTTTCTGAAGTAAAAAATGCATTTCTGTCACTACATGCAAGGTAAGGAGAGCCTTCTCTCTGGAAGGTTCTTTCAATAAGATCAATAAGTTTATCTTTAATTAAATTATAAGGTAAAGTAGTGTAAAGAGTAGAAAAATCATAAGTAGACGAACTGGTCGCATTGAAATCTCTAGCTTTAAGTTTATCTAAAATTTCACCTGAATTTTTAATCGACCAAAATAGGTTTTTACCAGATCTCTCATATACTTTTTCACAATATTTGATAACATGTTTTTTAACAGCTGTAAGACATGAGGTTAACAATTTAGAAAGTTCTGTTGTCGTACAAGAACTAGAATTTGTGAGTAACTCAAGTCCCAACCCTAGGGCATGACCCAGGCGACAGTATGAGAATCCCGTCTGATATGTTTTGTACCTATCATTAGTGAGAACAATCACAAAGTTTAGTACAATATCTTTTAAATTGACTTTGTAATTGAAATTTAATGATATTTGATCTTTGCCCCTGCCCAGGGCCCCAGGAGGCGGGGCCAAAAAATTTTGCCGTTTCCGTTGCATGCCCCGTGCATATGAGTAACTCACACACCAAATTTGGTTGAATTTGGTCAAATGGTTTAGGAGGAGATAGTATAAAGGACAGACCACCAGAAGGAATTTAATTTTGGACCCCTGAGTACCCCCAGTCCCACCCCTAGGGCATGACCCAGGCGACAGAATGAAAATCTCGTCTGATATGTTTTGTATCAATCATTAGTGAGAACACACTTTAAGTTTAGTATAAAAAATCTTTTAAATTGACTTTGAAATTGAAATTTAATGATATTTAACCTTTTGACCCTCCAAAAGGCCCCAGGAGGCGGGCCAAAAAGTTTTGTTACACGCCCCGTGCATGTGAGTAACTCAAACACCAAATTTGATTGAATTTAGTCAAATGGTTTAGGAGGAGATAACATAACGGACAGACCACTGGACGGATTTTAATTTTGGACCCCTAAGTACCCCCGATCATATCATTAGAGCATGACCCAGGCGACAGAATGAAAATTCCATCTGATATGTTTTGAATCTTTCATTTGTGAGAACACACACAAAGTTTTGTACAAAAAAATCAAATTGACTATGTAATTGAAATTAAATGATATTTTACCTATTGACCCCTCCCCAGGGCCTAAAGGGGTGGGGCCAAAAAATGCCAATGCACGCGTCATTCATCTGAGTAACTCACACACCAAATTTGGTTGTATTTCGCTCAATGGTTTAGGAGGAGATAGCATAACCGACGGACGGACAGACGGAGGCAATTACAATATCCCCTTCGCTTTTTTGGGGATAATAATTCTTTCTGCATTTGCAGTCATGCATTTTATGAACAAGCCTATGGTATTTTCAACAAGAGCAATCATGGTTATATGATTTATCAGTTACCTCTCATATCAACTACATTGCTGCACGTTGACTTACAAACATTATTGTCTATCTCACAGCATGTGCCTTTTTCAGGTCATGATTACGTTGCACTTTTTGAATGACGTCGTTTATGACGCTGAATCCACACAAAAATCGAAAATTACGTCCTAATCGCTAGTTTGAAGAGTGAAACAAGGGGTAAACTGATAAACGCGTCTTTTGATCTCAAGTTTACCAGGCTCGACTTTGAGAACGCGTGTTGAATCGCTCGGCAAGCCTCGCGATGTCAACCAGCATTCTCAAAGTCTTGACAGGGAAACTTGATATCAAAAGACACTCACCTAGTATTCTCTATATCAGTAGTGCGTTTTAGCTATCAGATGTCGTTGCACCTTTAGCAAAACTTGACTCACTTTTGGCATGACGCTGCATGTGTCCGTAAATGAATATGCACAAAATAGCTTCGGAATATGTAAGATAAATCCTGAATGCGTATGCAACTGCTTTATCACGCGTCATCAAATTATTACCGTCAAGAAAGAGCTGAAAATTTGGACGAATTTAATATTTCGCAAAGCCTTCATTAATGTACGAAAAATTCTATTCGCCCCATACGATTGAGACCTTTTGGAGAACGGTTGGCGCTTAGTTTTGCTAAAATAAGTGCTAAAAAGGATATCCCCGAAAATCAAGGCGGAGAACATTAGCAAGCGCGTTTAATTTTGCGAAAAATCATGAGATCCAATTTTGGATAGATTGAAAGTAACTGACTAGGGACCGTCCATTCGAAATACGATTAAAGCCAACGTGCTCTGCTGAAACTGTACTGTAAATGATGTGACATCCTAATCTTGGTTTGAAATACCTGGTGCTTTCTCCATTGAGATGAAGCCATGCGTTGATCCAGAGAGGGCAGAGGTCCGGGGGTCTGGAAAATCTTAAAAATATAGGGTTTCACAGCTATACTGGTCCGGATCCCCTGGAGATTCATAAAGCTACCAACCCAACATTCAATGTTGGGTCATCATCGGCACGCCAGTGAACCGTCATTTTACTAGCGGGTCGAGAGTCATTTAGAAGTCTGAATTAAGCTGAATATTGCAAGTAGAAACTTTTAGCAATCTTGGTCTTTTCTGTTAGAAAATACAGGTTAATGCACTAGGATTAGCCCCATTGACTGCTATAAAAATACAGGTAAATTAGCTCCATTCATACTTTTTTCTAGCCCCATCGTATCTTTTTTAGCCCCATCGTCCTGCCAATCAGTCCCATTGTGTATCACCACTTTTAGTATTTCACATAAATACTATCGTTTTGTACGTAAACAATACAATACAATACGATACAAAAAATTATGCACAAAAAATTGGTAGGGTAGGAAAATTAAATTAATCATATTTAAACCTTTAATTTGAACTTTCGATAAATCGAAATAAAATCTCAAGTCCTAAGGACGCCTATGTACAACTGAAGCTGAAAATGGCATCTGCTTATTAGGACTGATGCATATATTCATATGAAATCAAGAGAACGTTTACCAAGGAAGCAAACAATATGAGATCTGGTCAGAATTCCCCTAAGAAACCATTCAGATCCGTTTCCACATTGTTTGGAACATAGCCTATCAAAGTACATAAGCGGTTGAGATGGCAGACGACATTTTCGTGAATGGCGGGAAATGGTTACTTTATATTACCATAATATGAAAAAGAGATAAAATGCTCGACAAGCCTCACATTTTATCTTTTATCCTCAACCCCTTCATAAATTAAAAAAAACATATTCACTCATGTAAGATCCTTTATTACTCTACCTGCAATGTAAGTATTGTAGGGGCTTAGTGCGCTGTGGGCCCTTAGCCTATACATGTAGAAGTCGATGGAATCTCTGTGGATGGCATAAAAACAAACACCAATGACCGCAGCGGTGACAAAGAAACTTATGCAATAAGCACGCTTCATTTGTACAAGTCTCATCTCGCAACTCCAAGTCCTGTAACAGAGAAAATAACACTACAGTAGTGGAGTTACGGTGAAATCAGTCAATATGAGCCGCGGCATGAGATTTCCAACAAATTGACATTTCGACAAGTGTAGACTCGGGTAAGCCTCGGCAGCCTCCTTTTAAGCTTAGAAACTCCAAATGGTGTTCAGTCAGTAGCTTAACAATCATAGAATACTCAAGCGACTAGCAAAGGCGCTGATCAGACTGCGCGTTTGCGCAGGCTGATCTGAGGCTTTGCTGATCGCACATACCAATTTGTTGGAAATCTCATGCACTTGCTCATATGGTACTAAATACTTCCCACATTGATAATTGTTCAACATTTTGCATATGGTTTGTTGTATGCGTGAATGATATGTACCTATGCTCAGTTTTTTATAATATCATATGGAAGTTTTCAGCAATTGAAAAATTTTCTGAACAAATATACGCATAACTCTCTATATTGGGTGTTCTGGCATATTTTTGGGCATAGCTCCGGCACTGTAGCGACGATCACTCAACCTACCTTTTTTGTTAAGCAGATGGATCAAGATCGGGCCCAGCAATCACATCGGACCTTGTTTCAACCATGTATGTACTTAATGGATTCTTCCTTTTGATTAGATGCATCAAGTTTGGTATGGTCCATTATATATAGAGATAGGTCACAGCTTATAATATCCAAATTAAATTGCATTTCTTTCTCTGAGGATTCCTTTTTCATAGATGTAGTAAACAGTGTAGACCCTGGTGAAATGCGTCATTTCGTCTAGGACTTCACTTCACAATATATATGAAAAGCTTGAATAACTTTCAAAATGCTCCAGCCTCAGATTTCGACCTTTTTTCCACATGAAAGTACTGTTATTTTCAATTTTAGCTAAAGTAAGCATAAACTCCAGAACATTGCAAAAAATTCTTTCAGCCTCTTTTTTCAGGAAAAAAGCATTTTTGGCATAACTCACTAAGGCCACAAAAATTTTGTTAAGCAGATACGCAACTGGATTTATAAGTGACAATAATTCACGATGTATATTTTCAGAAGTATAATATTGACCAAAATATTTCCTGGACAGGGGCTTTTAGCCTGCATAAAGACATTATGATTATTGGACGTTGCGTCATTAGCGTAACGTCACTTTGACGTTTTATTTTATCACAAGCAGTGAATTCAATGCATATCAAATGTGAGTAAAATTGGTATTTTTCGACAGTGAAGAAATATCGTATTTTTTCGCTAGTGACTGATACGATCTATATTTTCACTGTAGAATAGAATAGAATTGTAGCAAAACAAGGCTTTCTTGGCAATTTTGTGACTGGGAATTTTTAACATAAGGTTTTAAGTGAAGTATTTTTGTCAAAAATAACGCTACGCATGTTGGAACGTCAACATCAAACATAATGACGTCACGGTTTGACATGGGGAAGCGCCAGTTTGCACGTGACGCCTGCCGTAAGGCACACTCAATAGACTTTCTTTAAATGCTGATTTCTTGCGTTTAATTTGTTAAAATATGATTCTAAGCAAATTTCTAGGTGCAAACTAAGTTTACACCTAATGTTATACCCAATAAACACACTGCAAAAGTCAAATCGAACGAGAAACGACCAAGTAAAAAGTAAGGTTGTGATTTCTGTATTTCCGTTGAGTATAAAATAAAAAGAAAATTAACTTTTTTACGGCAAATACAAAATATATTTCATATCGTGCGGTGAAATATATTTGGTATTCAACTCAAAAAAGTAAATATCCTCTATATATTTAACGTTAGTTGCTAAGTGAAGCAGAATTGTAACGGCGCCATTGATCGCTGGGCGTCATTGTAGAAGAATAAAGAGTATCGTTCAACTCACAAACGGAGTTGTTTGTTTTATTTTTGGTTTTCATTCCACCATCGGGAATATCGTCAATCCAAAATGGTAGCAGAGAGAGAGGTTTCAGAAGTTTAATCGAGAAACAGAGAACTGTGACTATGGCATTTTCGGCTCATAGAAGCAACTTGGATTATCGTAGTGAAGATATCGACAGTATGACTTCTCAAATGGAGAATTAAGAACTGGAAAAGGCAGAAGCAAAATCGAGCTTTTGCCGAGCTCAGAACACTTTATTAATCTTCGCAGAAGGCCACAAGTTACCAAGCGTAAAGCAATTCTAGACATTTTAGGGAGCTTGGACAAATGGTCCGAAAGAGCCATGGAAACAATATAAACGTTATCGGACCTGTATTTCAAAAGCAGTCAACTTGAAAAAAGCTACACGATCGTAGATGAGATAGAAAGGCTAGAAGAGGAATATTCTAAGGCTAGCGAAGTAGCATGGGACTATTTAAATTTGCTTAGATCAAGTAAATCGTCTGGTCTCTCACAGCGAACACAGAACACAAGTACGAGGGCTGTTCAAATATGAATACAAGTAGCTTCATAACTTTCTTCACACATATGATACGACAAAATATCATACCTTTCTAGAAATAGCCATTTGTCGCCTTTAAAATGGCACCAAACATAAAGAAATACTCACTATATTACTCGAGTTACAGACCCTTATATAAAGGCCATTTCTGTATACTGCAGTTTTTCTGAAGCAAATTGCAATGCACGTTTTGGTACATGTGCGGATATAGTGTCATATCTTTGTAAGTTTTAGATAAAATGGCACCAAACTTCAAATTTAAGTTTAAGTAACAATCCAAAAGTTGCTTGCAGGAAAAAGTTTATATAATCCTGTTTCAATCTAGAGTAAACAGGCACGTTTGTGACGTCATTAATTTTATGATAAACGCCATTTTGAGTTATCTACTGGTGATGTAATAATGAACATCGCTGTGTCGTTTTCTTTGCGTTTTGCTAAAAACATGCTAAATATGTCATAAGGAAGTTTTCAAAACGCGCCGTTCTCTACTTACAGAGTAATCACATTTTATATCATTTTCAAGCATTTATTCTGCTTCTTAATGACTTGTTTACATTAATTAATATATGTTAAATCTCTCTAGTCCTCAAGACTAGGTGAGTAATTTGATTGAAAATAACGCCTATTTTGGTAAAACTTAAAGTTTATGTTCAAATTTAGAATAAAGCCGCACTGTTATGACAAAAAAACAATAAGTATAATTTCTATATCCCATTCACTTAAGGCATTTTTGACTTAATAAAA
Source organism: Loripinus fragilis (assembly GCA_964019695.1). Classification (NCBI taxonomy): domain Eukaryota; kingdom Metazoa; phylum Mollusca; class Bivalvia; order Lucinida; family Lucinidae; genus Loripinus; species Loripinus fragilis. The sequence goes on along the minus strand of OZ026517.1, from coordinate 41,525,456 downwards.
TGTTTTTCAGCGTTTAAAAAAATACCCACTAAAGAATAATTAAATGTAAACATTCGTGTTGGTGTTGAATAATTTCTAATTTAATCCACTATCCATCAATAATTTGTAGCAATAACTCCGTATGAGCGATCAACATATTGTCTTTAAATTAAAACTAGTTTAAATGTTGCTTCGCGCATTTTGATAGAGCTAAATTTAACTGAAAACTGAAAGGTGGTGTTTTGTTTACCATTTATTTGCAAACATAAGGAGACTTTAGTGAAAACGATTCGTTGTAATTTAACAACAGCACGTCAGATGTTCGCATCTTTCACCAAATCATAATATAAGAATGTGGGGATACTTCCTTAAAAATTTCAAGAAATTTCACCTGTTTATCGAAGAATTTATACGCTCGTCCATATTATTGGTATATGTTCGAAGCATTGAGTTTGTTAGTATACTAACGCGACCCTAATTCAAAGAGCTATAACTCGATAAGTATACTGTATTTTTCTTTATGTCAGTGCCAGTTTAAAGGTGACATATAGTCCTTTATATAAACGTTTACCATTTTGTCGTAGCATATATGTCAAGAAATTTTTGAAGCTACTTGCATTCATATTTGAACATTAATGTTAATTTGCATATTTGAACATTACACCAAAGGACAATGATTTAGCTTTCATTTGATGCCAAGTTTGTTGTTCTAATATGAATAGAAACTGAGATATGATCCATTTACTACATACATCCTTGTGAGAAGTGTCGGCCATTTTGTTTTTTGGCAGCCACCTTAAAAATGGCCGAATTGGAAGTGGCCAGGAATCGTTTTTAAATGTGTGTCATGCAAAGAACATATGGGGTAAATTTCATGCTTGTATCATCAAATGAAGTATTTCCCTAAATTTGCTCACTAAGCAGCGACACTATAAAGAATTTCTAGCGATAAGGCGAGCAATCTCCCTAAACGAGACGCTCGTTTTATTTTGTTGAAATAACGACTGGAGAAACTAGGCACATTCAACAAATATATATAGACGAGTCGTCAATGCACCTGTATATTTAAAACAGGGTTTCCTTCATGCATATAATAACTCTACTTCTTATTGAATGAGAATTTATTTTTATCATCAACTGTGCTTGGTTATTCAGTAACATATATGGGAACTAGACCTTTAAACAAGGAACCACGCTATGTACAGTAAAACTATTTATACAGTTGATGCACAATAAAAACGAACATCTTGCAAAGTGGTCTATTTTTGTCAGATATTTGATGTCTTCTTTTGCCTATACAACCCCTTTCCACCCCCTAGACCCAAGACGCCCTTTACATATGTTATATATTTATATAGCGACATTTAATTGTCCAAAGGGCATTTTGGGTCTAGGGGGGGAAAGCATCTAAAAACAAACTGAAAGACATCAGTTTCATCTGTTCAATGACAAACGTCACAATTTTAAGTTTATTTCGTATGCATGCGTAGAAGGAATACCGCAAAGTTTTGGAAATGAAGGGCACTTATATCCTTAACATTTAAGCACTTTTACTTTTTGAAAACATGCAAAGGATTTACTAAAGCTCTCGTCTAAACGCACCCAGTCTAAAGACGTAAAATGAGGGTAGGGAGAAGAAGGCGCAAGTTTTCACGGCTTTGTAAACGATGAATCTCTTTGAAACCTATTTTGATGCTTTCTATGCATATTTTACTACCGGAAAAGTCCAATTTTAAAAACATTAAGGAATTTGAAAAATAAGGTTTTGTAATTATGTCAACTAGGGAAAACATACGCCTTATCGCTAGAGCTCCTTCCAGAACATAAATATAAAAAAACATGTCTTTCATCATATATATATATGAAAAATGAGGGTTCTGGAATAGAAAAGTGTCCATCTGGAAAAACTGCTCTGAAACCCTTCTACGAAATGTTCTCACCTCAAACTCCACACTCAATCAAAACCCAATGCCTATATACCATTTTATAAACTGAACAACTTGGATGGCTGTGTTAAAAGTGGACATATAAGGATTGGGTATTTTGTAGACCTTATACGGAGAAATAAGCATGTATTTGTGATATAAACACTAATATTAAAGAGACTAGATTTGTAACTATGAACATTTTTCGAAAAAAAAATATTTTCTTTTTAAATCATTTGTTAAAATAGTATGACGTTATGTTTTCACAATAAATATGTTCAGTACAGCTGAAAGCTGCATGGAACAGTGAATTATCTTATAAAAACAGGTGATTTTTCTCTTGTTAGGAATTATTTACGTCCTAGTGTAGGGCCCCTGTGTCGAAATTTGGGCTCCCGTGTGCACTTTTTGGTAAAAGTGATTATTATCCATTTTCAACTAGAGAAGTATATGCAGTGTAAGGAAAAAGATGTTTACAATTTTTTTCTTGCAGTATTAACGTCACAGTGACGTCAAAAAATGGGGTACCATCTTTTCATTTGCATCAAAGAGCTTATATGTGGTGGGGTTATTTTCACACCTAAAATAATCTTATTTTTATGTTCGTTGCATTAAAATGGTTAGAAACTTCTATAGAAACCCTAAAATAATAATTTGATTCAATATGGACTTCAATTTTACGTGAAATTGACGTCGATTTGACGTCAATGTGCTGGAAAAAACACATTGCATACAAAAAAACATAATTCTGGAAATTCGCATGTGCCTTGCGACTTAAGTCAGATCTTAGCATAACTGTATGTTCCTGGCTTAGCTTTTTGAAACCATTTAGCTCTCTGATGGTTGGGGCGTTTAGCTGCTTCAACGTGTTGACTACGTTACCCTACATTTTTTTAAACAAAATAAATGTAATCAAGGTTGTTAAAGTAATACTTGAATTATATTATTTGGACAGACATTCTTGTAATATACAATAATATTTCATTACCTACATAATTTTATGTTTATAAAAGTTATATGGGCCCATTGTAATGTCAATTATGTTACATTTTAAGCTACTCCCTTTAAAATCAATGAGATTCTATTAGATACTTTTTTGATAAGCTTCCCAGTTAAATGCCAGGTTTTAAATACATCTTCCAAAAGAAAAGTAATGAACCATTAAATGGCTGCAAATAGCTTGTTTGTATCACAAATACTTTAAAAGTTATAAACTGTTAAATATGATGCCCCTGAACAAAAAGTTCATTCTTTAATTAAGCATGAAATTCAATTAGAAAACCTTTAAACACCATATATGAGCATTCTGTTGATAAGCAAGAGTAAAAAGCTATGCTTAACTTCGTTTCTGGCTTAAAATATTAGTTTTGTTTTTGTTTGTATGGCATCATGTAACGAATATTACAACTTTCAAGACTGCATATACATTGCTTTATTTCGTTTCTTATACGTCATAGGATATTTTATTTCATCTCAAAACTATCTGTGCTTGTTACATATATAGCAAGATACCAGCCTATCTGAAAAAAGGATTTATTTGTTTGTATTAAGTTCCTACTAATTATCCATGCACATTTACATTTGCAAAATAGTATATATTTGAACTTTTTACAGCTAAAAAGAAATGATTCGGCCAAAATTATAGATTCTAAAATTCATAGCTAAAGGAAATAATTGCACTCAAGTAACAGCACTTAGAAGGATACATTTAAATTTTCTGTCATTTTTTTAAAATAACATAATATTACTGTACAAAATATTATATTGCCATATGTTTATCCAAAATGTTAACAAAAACGATATATAATTGAGCCAGAGAAGCTAATATATTGTGTTAAGTTAAGAGTTTTGTAATATGTTTCTGAAGAATTCTAAATTTAATTGAGCTAATTCTATTTGGTTATTTAAAGTGGCTGCAATTAGGTATTGTTTAAAATGATTGTCTCGAAATCAATTTCTATCCTGAGTTTTAGCTGTGTATGCATATGATGGTGCATTACAGAAGCTTTCCTTGTGCAATCAACAACACTGTCCATCACATTAAGTAAGTACCTTGGATCACTTGCTCAACCAATAATATCTAAAGAACTGCTTTATTGATGAGAAACATTTCCCTGGAAATAGAGAAAGTTGGTTATTGTGGTGAGTTTTACTTTAAGGTAGTACCGGACTCACCGGCATATGTCCAAAAGTGTTTTATCTTTTAATATATTATAATATAGACTTTTACTTATAATCTAAGACAAAAAAAACAATACCTCACCGTTCTTTTTAAAAAGTTATTTGATGTCAAAAACTGCAAAATCGCAGGTTTTTGAAATAAACAAACACAGATTTTGTTAACAAATTAACAAGAAACGCAATACAGTTTTTTTCAGAACAAATACTACTCACACCAGAGATATAAATAAAAACAAAAAATAGTGAAATAACATGTATATACACAATTTATTAAGCAAAATCCTAATTAAGTCAAACGAATAAATGCCGAAAAAAACATTAATATTCAAAATAAACATATTAGAGAATGTAACTGGAAAAACAAAAAACATATTTTTACAAAGATATTTTCATGAAGGATCTAATGATTGAATAAAAAATATGTGTCACCGTGCTCGTTTTTTTTTTTGTTTTGGTGATTTTTCTGAAAAAAATAAAGACTATAATAAGTGTTGTCTGCCCTTTCAACCAATTTTTTTTGTTTGTCTACGCCCTATTTATATCACTGGGCGGAGACATAGCTATTATTGATTAAGCACTGACAAATGGGCGTAGAAAATGACTTTGACCTAGCATATGTGACCCAGCACATTACATTATGATTCTCATTAAAGCATGGCTATAGCATGTCTTGATACTTTGATGCTTTCTTACACGTAGGATTTATGTAGATAAAAGCTAAAAATTATAGCTTTATTCCTGATGCATAGATCTAAATCTCATTTAAAGAATAAACATACAAATATGCAAAAAGAGGATAAAACATTCTTTTCCTTGTATTAATGTTTGGCAAGCCTGAATGTGATGTGTTGCAACCAGAACCACACAGCGGTGAGGCCTGCAACACATTATCGCACAAGGGCTTGACAAACGTTAATATACAGAAAGGAATGTTATATTGTCATTGTTATATATTATAGGACTTTTTGGGTACTGTAAAGGTGGCAACTTTAATTTTCATATCTGGGCGTGGTTCGGTTATTTCAACTGCTCAAGAATGGAAATCAGGTTCTATCCATTGGTTAAGCGTTTAAAAGTTGCTTGAGCCACGCAGGTCTGCGTGCATTTCATGAAAGTCCTGTCCGTTAATGCACTGAACCCACATTTATTAACCCTTAAAGCGTATATTACAACACAATCGTATGTTTTTATCGTCTATTGAAATATTATGAAGCCTCTTAAACAAACAGTGTAGATCTAGAGCAGTCTGATCTGGGTCCACACTGTTTGCCTCTATACTAATGTTAAACAATAAACAAACACTTTCGAATGTAGTTATAACGCCTTATTTTCAGATTTTACCTATGCCTAAAGTAGACTAATAAGGCAGTCATGAGGTGCCGCCTTTACAGTATCCAAAAAGTTCTAGAATACTTTCCTTTCAAGCAAAAGCATTTCCAAAAAAAAATGTCCACTGTAACATCGTGATGCATACAACAAAACCACACCTTATAGGCGCAATCGAAAACATCAATACTATCGACGATTATAGACCAAAAATAGTTAGAATCATAGTTTTTTTTATTACCATCACTCATCGAACAGGCGACACTTTGCAATCAAAACACTGTTTCTAGCGAGTTTTGATCCGCGTTCGTCAATGGTTAAGAGTGTTTTCGATTGCTCACTCTCCGGAGTGGAAACAAACTTTTTTTTCAACAGAAACATGACTGAAAAATGTAGATAACTCCTAGCTCTTGTTTCAGATTGTTTTGGTTACGTATTCATTGTATCAATTCACATACCGGATAGGTGGCAATCGAAAACGTTGATGCTATCGACGAACGTAGATCAAATACCGTCAGAAACAGACTTTTTGGATTGCAGTTTGTTTGCCTGACTGGCGACAAATGGTAAATTCTAGCGATTTGCGATCCACGTTCATCGATTGTTCAGAGCCTTCTCGATTGTCGCCTATCCGATGTGATAAAGTAGCGTATCTTATGATAATTGAATATTTTGGTCATTTCTCAATAAAGCATAAGCGACGGTATCTTAACTCGCAGAGGATATCCGTGAGCAGGTTGAAATGGCAATTAAGTCCTCTGCAGTCATGTTTTATCGGAAATAAAGCCCGCGGTCAGTGATTGGTCAGCGATCAACCAAAATATGACACATTATTAAATAAAATGTACAAAACACCTCAAGTTTCTATAGTAAACATGTAAAACAAATAATTTATTAAAAGCAATAATTTATTGTGAGTCAGGCTACAATATACATGTAATACTAACAATGCCTGGGGGCTTTTCTAAATGATAAACACATCCTTTCTAATTTATGACTAAATGAACCATTAGAACACATGTTAGTCTGTTTGAATGCTTCACACATTACGGAAACGGCTCCGTGTGAAATTTAATATTTACGGGACTACTTTCTGCTGATCGGATATTTCCGTATATACCCGATAACGAGTGTATTAGAACAAGTATTGGCTTTTTAAACCAATAGCAGTCATTTAGCTTTTGAAATACCAGGAGCAGTTTGCAGCAACATTAGTACATCGTCTGTGCACGTTTTTACTTTATTTCCCCATATTATTGTTTTTTTTTGTAATAACAAACTCTCATCAGAGTGTGCAGATTCCTGTACATTCGTTTCATATTCGAAGGTTTAATTATTACGGGGGGGGGGGGGGTGGGGGGGGGGTTCTTATCCTCGTAGATGTCGAGAACTGGCTTGATAATGTTCGAATGTACAATGGCTATTTAAAAATGAATAAAAAGAAAAAATGAGTCTGATAGTACGCTAAGCTTTCACTACTAGCCGCCTAAACGCAGTTGAAAAGTTGTTTATAGGCCAGAGTCTCTCGACACAGGTGTGTAGAACTACTCTGAGCGTGGGTTTCTCCTAAAATAAAACCAACAATACGATTTGTAAACAAGTCCGAGACATTTTGGCCCAAAGCAAATTTAATTAGCATTTAATCGGCACATAAATTCGGCCTCTCATAATTCAGTGCATTTGATGCGAAAAAAAACGTTTAAGAAAACATTTAGCGCATGAGTATACATATTTTTCTACACGTCTGGTCTACACTCTCGGACACGATCGAGATATGTAACCCCGGGAATGAACCTGCCGGTTTTGCATCGGATTATCGATATATTGATTCTTTCCATGCGCGGATCCAGAAAGTTTTGTAAGAGGGGGTCAACTCTGAAACACTGACAATATATTTTTAGGGGAGAGAGGATCCAAATGCCACTAAAAGCGGGCCAACATCGGCCCGCCAGCGAAACGCCATTTATTAGCTTGATAGCTTTGAGAATTTCAGGGGATCCGGACCAGTACTGCTAAAAACCCTATATTTTTGTGATTTTTGAGGGGGGGGGGGTCCGGACCCCCTGTCCCCCTCTGGATCCGCGCATGCTTTGGAACACCCAACTTATATTGGGGGGAGGAGTAGGTTGGGGGGTCTCGGTAATTCAGAAAACCTTGAATCAGGAAGGTTCCATCGGTTAAGAAAGTGTTTAGATGCTTTTTTATAACGACTCCAGGGGAAGAAAACAAAATTTACTTGTCAAGAGGTAAGAGGGCCTGGATAGGCCGGGTTAACCCACCCTTATTTTGGGAAATCGACAAACAGTGCTGATCCAGATTAGACGCCGCATGGTTCGCCGTCTGATCAGGGTCGCCACAGTTTGCTAAACATAATGTTTGAATAAACATGACAAATACCGCCCAACAGCGGATGTGGACTGGTCCAATTTAGGACATTTCATTAGGCATAAATGGGAGATAAGAGACGTGTTGTATCCTAACAAAAAGTTTTATGATTTGCAGTTTTACGTCCCAGGCAGCAGCTACGGTCATGTCGGGACGGTCAGTTCACCTAACAAAGCTTGAACAAGCGGTAACAAGTACTTCGTGCACATACTTTTGGCTTTTCCTGACTGCAACCCTTCTTGAAAGAATCAACGGAATGGGGGAGAATGACTTATTTCATGATCAATCTTCACAAAAGTATCGGACCGGGCCGGGATCAAACTCACTGCCCCCTTGATCTGCAGTCAGACACGCATCTGTAGTTACCGACTGCGCTACACGGCCTGGTGTTAACAAATATGTAAAGATCACAAGAGATGGCTGCTGGTAATATTTAGAAGCAGTTTGGATGTAACTCAGGTCGTAAAATGTCCGGCTCTGGATCTAAACTGCTTGAAACTAGGTGAGCCTTATATCTACATTTAGGAATGGCTAAAACGGGAATGATGTTAAATAGTTTCGTCGAACCTCATCTGGATTGACCTGATTGAACAGTGCAAAGCCAGGTCCGTAAGGACACCACACGGGAAAGTGACAAAAACACAAGAAAATGACATACAAGAGAGCCAAGAGGTTAGCACTTTCCCAGCATCCTCCCAGTCTCCGTGTAAATATATACCGGTTTCGCCATCTGCATGGGGATGCTTGAGACACTGTCGTTCTAGCGCACAGAGAAACTACTCAGGCGGACGATCTGAGAAAGCTAGTCATGACTGTCATTTCATTTGGTGCTTCATGCTGTAGCTTCTATTTGAAGCGCAAAGATAAGTTCTCATTAACACTTAAATAAAACCAGAAACTTAATCTCGGGCCACTATCGGCCCGCCAACAAAACGCCATTTGAATAAACAAAACGCCATTCAAATGGCGTTTTGCTGGCTGTCGGATAGTGACCCGCTTTTATATCTTTAATGGGTAGGGTCAAAAGCAGTGGATACGCTGGTCCCTTATTAAAGTCAAAGCGTTACTACTAGACACAGAATAGACTAACAATACAACAGTAAACGTACTTGGAATAAACCTATATCTTACCTTAAATTGTCATTGTCTCAGAATTCAGAAATAAACAAGGTGCGATAGTCCAAGCCTTAACAGATATTCGTATCAGAGAGCTACATGTCATCAACGAAACCAAACAGAAAACGTTGGCCTTGGAAACACTATAAACTTCGCCTTGCGTCGTTGCATAGCATTTAATATTTCAATGGCTTCATACATATGTAACGGTATTAGTATAGACATTTCTCATTCAGTTGCATAGCCAGACATAATATGCAAATTAGGATTAAAGAAAAATAAGATGCTAACCTTTTCCTAAACACCAACTTTTAAAAATGAGCCAGTATGGTGACTGGTTATTATCGCATATGCGTTAAGGCATTCTTTAAACGTCTATGCACGGCTACCTAGTGGGGCTATATGCTGGAAATTTGCCCTGAGTCTCTCATCTACGTTCCTACTTTGTGTGTGCGAGCAGTGAAGGCTCTGGCGAGACTGCGCATGCGCAGGCTCGCCCGAGCCTTCGCTGTTTGAATTTCCGAAAAATACCAAAATCTCAAGTATGTAGATATCAAAGCTACAAAAATGATTATATATTCCCTTAGGTACTGTTTTAATTGGTTGAATATATAGATTTCCTATAAATAATATAAAATAGATTATATATTTTTGGTAAAATTGAATGAAAACACCCGTTTTTTATGTATGACTGAACCCAGATAAACTATTATACTAAACAGTTTAGCAAGGACCATCCTGTGTCTATAAGACACTTAACACTGTGGGACGGTGGTCTAGTGGTAAGACTCAGGACTCGGGATCGAGGTGTCCCAGGTTCGAATCCCGCCCGGACCGTCGGATTTCTGAGCAGAAAAATCGTCCCACGTTTGTTCCTCTTCACCCAGTTGGTGACCCTGATAGGGCGGTATTTGTTCATATCTGGTATTCCCAAAGCGCGATACCTAAATGTGCTGCTTGAAAAGGGGAGAAATAGTTTCCCTGGGGAGACTCGACTGTAGGTTTCACAAGATAGCCCAATGTTCAGGGGGAGTTGTGTTAAAGGGTGGCTGAACGGCTGAAGAGCTGAAAGTAGCCCTGGAAAATTGGCATTTAACTTTAACACTGTAATGTGAAAATTTGTCCGATAAAAAACGAATGAGCAAACTGGGCAATCGTTTGAATGTCTCCCCATTTTATTTGATTTAACTAAATTTATTTGCATCTGTATAAATACTTGATATACAGAAACCACTGAACCCATACGCATTGAAACATCTGAATAAAATGGCAAATATGAACTTTTTAATGCTTCAATTAACAACTTCCCTAGCTCTCTATGTGGGGGTAGTGAGACCTGTGAGTAAACAGGCAATCTACAGTTTACAAAAACTTGCCTTAACCACAAAAAGAAGATTTATTGAGTTTCTAAGTTGACATGTTTGATGCCTGTTGTTATTTGGGGCTCGTGCGTTCTCTCTCTCTCTCTCTCTCTCTCTCTCTCTCTCTCTCTCTCTCTCTCTCTCTCTCTCTCTCTCTATATATATATATATATATATATATATATATATATATATATATATATATATATATATATATATATATATATATATATATATATATATATATATATATATATATATATATATATATATATATCTTTTCGCTGGTCATCTTCGCAACTGCAAATCTCAGGCAAGCGACTCGAATAAGCATTTACGCTTGATTCAGATCATGTTTATCTTTATCTCTTATGCTCCTATTGATCTATATCACAATCTTTTGAACTTTATATTACTCTTTATGGTCATTTTGATCTATAATTTTAACTAGTATGCCAATAATGGTATTTAGGTAAGACAACTCAGACAACGTTTTTGTTGTCATTTTAGTTGATGTGGGGAGAGAGGGTCCAAAAACCACTTAAGGCGGCCATCATCGGCCCGCCAGCGAAACGCCACGAACATGGCGTTTCAGTTGTGGGCCGATGATGGCCCAACATTGAATGATGGCTTGGTTTAACCGGTATACGGTCGACAGATCATTTCTTCAAAGGATGTAGATGACGACAGATGAGAGATTTCAAAGGATAACATCGACGACAGGTCTTCATTTCTGTTTTGTTTTTGAAAAAAAACGTATTCGGACTTAATTTTGTAAATTTGGCGTGAAAATTATTTGACATTATTACAGAACACCCTAGTTACACTTAAACTTTATTGAAATATATGATGCATGCTTGGTTTCACATATTTGTTCCTCTAATAAACCATAATCTAATTTTAGCATATTTCTCAGAACTGCAAAGCATAACGCCATAAGTAGCATGCCCTGACCTGGATTCGGGTGTTCCCAGGATCGTTTCCCAGGCCATACACCTTTCAACTAGCTACCACATACTGGTGACAGCTTTTAGTACTGGCTATTGTTGAACTGATTATGCCCAGGCTGTCCAGGAAAAAAAATGATCAGGATAGTTGACCCTCGGGACTTTAGCTGTTTACAAGAGTGGTAAACAAGAAAACAAACAAACAATCTTTCTCTGATTGTAAATTGACGCATCTATATTTTTATTGACAATTATAGAGAAAACCATTCTTCTGGGTTTCAGACATGGCCTGATACAAACTAAGCTGAATATCCGCAGGATAAGGATAGAATTTGAAAATTTCATATTAAAAAATAGACAAATCATACTATCAAAGTAGCAAAAAGGCCATGTTTAATTGTCAGATTACATGTACCACACAGCTGTTTTGCATCTTTGTTTTCACATATGCAAAAAGCTTATTTTTTCATGAGTAGGATATTTTAATTTACTAAATTCAATTAGCTAATGTTTAAAAAGTGATAACAAAGGCGCTGATCAGTCTGAGCAGATGCACAGGCTGGTCTGTGCCTTTGTTGTTCACAAACCACAAATACAAGCTTTCACGCGTCAAGGCCATTATAATTTAATGTTAATACATTTAATTGCTTTTATTTTTACACTGGGGTTGGTCACGTTTTTTTACTTTTTCTGTTTTATAACTAATATTGAGCAAATATATCTATAAAAGTAGTAAATTTATGTCAATAATTTACCTTTTTATACTTTTTCTCTCAATATGTGTCATATATCAACCAAAAAAGGCGCAAGAATCCTATGTTTTATTAGTGGAACGTTTATGTGAGACCTAACATGCAGATCGTATATTTCAATAATATTTTAAGTGTAACTAGGGCATTATTCAATAATGACAGATAATTTTCACGCCAAATTTGCATGCAAAAAGAAGTTCCAATACGTTTTTTCAAACACGAAACAGTAAAGAAGATCTGTCGTCGATGTCATCCTTTGAAATCTCTCATCGTTCGTCGACTACATCCGTTGAAGAAGTGATCTGTCGTCTGAGACATGACTTTTCAGACACCTGGTCTCTTCATGGACGTATAGTTCGGTTATTAAACGAACCTTTGTGGCAACGAACCTTTGCCGCCAAACTTCACATAAATACTGGTGAATAATTGTAGTTATAGTGTAACCAAGTAATTATAATATATTGAGTTTCGTAGTCGTTCGGCTTAAGTAGAAAGCTATTTTTATGCAATTTTCCAAAAACTCAGGTGCTGAAGAGCTCATAAAAAGCTTATTTAAGCGTAAAATAGGGTCAGATTGCTGCTGCAGTATCTGCAAACATTTCGCATATGCTCCATTATCAATAGAGGCCCACAGATTTGTTTGTTGAGCTTAGTAAACAAAAACTCTTCACCTACCCTTTCCCTTCCAAATTTATCGGCATCTGTCGTCGAAACAGTAATCTGTTATCAAAACAGTCAGTTGCTTGGGAAACACAAAGGAGGGCTTAATCTAAGAAATTTGGCTTTAAGCATGCACTTTAGGTACAAACTTTAACTGGTCTGTACGCTTTATTAGCTGCTGTACAGCATTGACATTTTCAGGGATTATGTTTCTTTCTAGAAGTCGATGTTCTTCTTTTGAAAAGTAAAAAAATCTTTGACAAATACCGTTAAATTAATTGTTGAAATTTCACAATGAAACCGGAAGTGTGGAATAAGCGTGAAAGATTTACCGCCGCATAATAGACTGATCGAGTTCTGTTGGGGTGGGGGGGTTCTACCATGTTCAGATGAAATAAAACGCATAGGTGATTTAACGTGTGCTACTGACGATTTTCAGAAATCTCGAAAAATGTGATTTTTTTTTTCACTATTTTTTTTTAAGATGCGTAAACAATCTGGCGTATATCAAATTTTAAATGTCTGGTGTTTTAAGTTACCTGGACCAGTTCATAAACACCTGCACTTCAATTTGATAAAATTGCATCAAAAATATTTTTCACCATAATCTTATAATTGTAAGTGAGTATGGTCAGGAAAAACACAATCACAAACTGCAGACTAACCAATGGCACCGCAAGGAAGAGCCACACATAACAATCACGAGACACCAGGAAGACAAACTTAGCAAAGCAACCAGCTCTCTTCCCCATCAAGCTGATTTCAAAACTAGAAGAGACATAAAGAAACGTACAACAAAGCATAGAACAATTAACCCGAAAATGAATGAAAACTATCCCAAACCCCTATAACATTTGCTCTATTGAAATGCTCATGATTAGGTTAAATTCATTTAGGGGAGGTATATCGTCGCATATACGGTCGGAAATTTAGTTTTACGGCGACGATATACCTCCCCAAATAAAAGTTTTGAATATGGTTATCCCAATTCAAATGCACTATTAACATTTCCCTTCAAAAAGACAGTGAACATGACTTGTACTTTGTTGCGCCAATACGTCCAGCGGCTGCCAGCTGCATAAAACCGCTTGCCAGCTGCATATATTCTATTGTCAACCAATGAAAAGAGACGGTACGTAATGACGTCGGGTTTCCGACAGTATATCGCAGAATATACTGTCGCAAATTTATTAAGTTATTCAATCAGACGTCGCGTTGCATTTGCACGTGCATTAGAATCAATATTATTGGTTCCTTGGTCAGAAAAAAATGAGTTTGTAAAGGGTTCGTTTATAAGTTTGTTTAAATATATATTTAATATGTGTTAAAAAAAACACAATCTAGGGCGAAAATTTGAGAGTAAGATATATTTAAGACCATCCCCTTCCCACTTCGATGGCTGCGACCGTAACTCGTTTTAAAGAAGTACATTATTTTTTTGTTGTTGGTTCATTGCTTGCTATCGTTGCCATTTTGTGTGTTTGTGTTGTGTTTAATACTGGTTTTGTGATATACACACTGGTAAATGTATACGTCGATGTGCTGGTATTTACGCGTATTGCCGGTACTTTCATAGACCCGAAGTGGTTGATATTCGTGTTAAATCATATATATAGAAAAACAAGCCATATACCTAAAGGACTATAGAATTAGACCATTTTTAAGTATTAGGCATGCACATGGCGATTTATGTAAGCATTTAGGAATAGATTCGAGTACCGATCTCAGGTGATGTGCATCAACGCGCGACAGTCGCTCTGTGTCTTCACTGTGTGCGTTTTACCAGTTTATGTGTTTGGTACATTCCCGTTTCAGGACATTTTGTTAGTAGCGAAAACCCAGAGAGACAACATCCATCCGTTTAAAAATCTTTGTTCAAATAGTGCCTTATGAATAATTCTATACCACCGATAAACATCTAACGGGCAGGTCAGACTCCGTCCAGATGACGCATAATGCATTTACTGGTTAGTACCAACAACATCTTTAGATGGCATGGGTGTGCAGGCTGACCCGTTTGTTGCATACAACAAAATCATGAAGTTTTGCCGTAACGAGCCTGCTTGATCTGTAGAGTTAGTTGTGAAGTAGCGACTGATCAAAGTCGTTTGACTCTTTTCTAATATAATAATCCATCCGACTGACAGACAGTATCTAGCTGTGCCTAGTGAAAACTTTACACTCGTTAAAACCAGCCTGGAAACCATTGCGCCTGGCACAGGGACTTGGCTGGTAGAGCGTCAGACGCGGGGGGGGGGGGGCAGTGACCTATATACGTCACTAACTGGGGATAGAAGGGTCTAAGACTCACCAGTCACTGGGCAAGACTGCGACACTTTATCCGCTGCTGTGTACTGGTTCAAGCCGGGATGACGGGGAAATTGTCCCGACATGACTGTAAAAATTGTTGACTGTTATGTAAAGAGTTAGCACAAACAAATTCAAACCAGTCTAGTCATAGTTGTTATTGTTTGATTTTTTTGTGTGTGTGATTTGATTCTTTACGTCCAAGTCAAAAAATCAGCTATGTCGGGACGGGTCATCCTGTGTTGATCCTGTACTGAGCAAAATCGATGCGTCTTGCTCGAGGACACAATGTAAGCTTGGACCCGCAACTCCTCGGTCTCAAGTCAAGCACTCTACCACCGAGCCACTGCGCCCCCTTTTGCTGTTTGAAGAAAATGCAATGTAGTTTTATTAACACAGTTATGCGGGATAAAATTTATATACGGGATTGCTAGTTATTTCGTTTGCTGCATGCTTTTTTTTTTTTTTTTTTTTTTTTACAGCAAATTATGTTGACCCTGCCTCGAGCGGTAGCTCATTTGAGGCGTGTCATGATTGCCGCCATCAATGTGGCATTTTTACATGGATAGAATGCAACGAGCCTGAATAGAATGCAACAAGCCTATGCAGCCACCTTTTTAGCTTAAACACTCCAAATGATGTTCGGTCAGTAACTTAAATACTGCTTCTAGCAAAGTCTCTGATCAGACTCCGCGTATGCGCAGGCAGGTCTGAGCCTATGCTGGTCGCACATACAACATTGTTATTGGTCTGCACTGTTTGCGAAGGATCCATTTTGGGCTTCAACCCTTTTATACCTATAACTCCTTATCGTGTACTTGGCAAACAGTAAAGACCTAGATTTCATCAGGGTCTTCACTGTTTGCCTACTAGTAGACAAAATGATTTTCAGGAATAGAAATGCAAATTTCATTTGCAAATTGTAACACGTGACACCTCAATACCGTGACACAATAGACCATCCCAAACCAGAAGGAATAATCTATTAATGCCTAAAGGGGCAATAAAATGTACACGTAGACAGAGATCTAAACACAGTTTCGGTGATGTGTATTTTAAGAGACATTACATGATTATAAGGTTAGTACTGAGGTATTAACCA
Organism: Loripinus fragilis; assembly: GCA_964019695.1. Classification (NCBI taxonomy): domain Eukaryota; kingdom Metazoa; phylum Mollusca; class Bivalvia; order Lucinida; family Lucinidae; genus Loripinus; species Loripinus fragilis. The sequence goes on along the minus strand of OZ026517.1, from coordinate 41,509,415 downwards.
GATGTCATTTTATTGCTCGGGGTATTGCAGACTTCCTGTATTCAAAAGTCGTACCAAATGAAAAACACATTCCTACTTGTAGACTTTGAGAAAATATTAATCCTCTTCATTCTGGATACCAGTAAATATCTACTTTGGCAAACAGTGACGACTCAGATGTCTCAGCCACCGACACAACAGGCATTTTCAGACAGATTTTGAACTACATTGTATATTAATTCATTAGTACTTAAATAAGTGACAGTGCTCCTTTTCTGTAGCGCGCGAACGGTGCGACGAACGGCGAATCGTCCCCTGAGAAAACTGAGATCGTTTGTATGAGGACAGCAAAGGTGCAGATCAGCCTACACAGTTGCACAAAATGGTTTGCAGCCTTACTGTTGGTATCCATGAAAATATTTCAAATTGAGTTTGGAAGTATCCTAGCTGATCAGACTAGTTTGCGCTCTATACGGTTGGAAAATCTATGACCTTTTACCATGGTGTGGCTAAAAACCGATCGTACCACACGTCTGCTTCCGGAAATCGCCGACTCAGCGTAGTAATATTTATGAACGTGCGAAGATATTTTTTATATCAATTTAATGCTTTGATTTTATTAAAAATCAAATAAAGTAAATCGTTAACTAGTTTCTATATATATCTAATCTTTTGGGTGCTGTAGTTGCTTTTTTTTTATAGGAAATATAGCTCATTTTTAGACGCACTATCTTTTTGCTATTTCAACCCAACCGATCCCCTCGTTTTACTATATGTTAGGTGCAAATCTGGGGTGTTTTTCGCACGGAGACGTTTCCGTGATGATGGTTTAGAACCAGACCAGACAGAACAGATGATAAGACGATAAGTGCAATATGTCATTAAAATTCTCTTGTTATGCATTTCACCATCTTAAATGGTATTCTTTTATCACCAAACTGGACAGCGTTCTGATATAAAGCAGTTATAACCATATGGATAGGCTTGGCGTGTGTCATACCTTTGGGCAGAAATCGTTAAGTTTTAAATCATTTCAGTTTATTTTTTCAAAAGACAAGGATAAAGGACTGTTTTAAATTCTCAATTCTCGATTATGACATATGCTTGAATTGACTTACAATTACAAATGCTGAATAAGTTTGTATTCCTGAGTGGTATCAGCATTGTAGTTGTAATTAATAGCTGGCTAAAACAATATGTGATAAAACTTACTAAGCTAGCCCATGCTTAATATTATTGTGTTATCTAAAATACGATACAATATATTTATTTTATTCAGCATTAAACATATAACAATGTTTATAACCTACACAATATGTTAACATAGTAATGTGGTGAAACAACAACAATAATTTTCCTTAGGAGCATCTAACATTTCTCCTGATATGTTTGATGACTTATTATGCGTCTTTTATGTACCATTTCACGCATAAAAGAGGCAAATACATCAGTGTCAGTGAGATCAAAGATATCATTTAATAAGCATTTTAGAAAATAAAATGCTGTTTACATATTTGATAAAACGCACAAACTTAAAAATTTCATCGTATGTGAATAAGGTCCAAATTTCATTCTTTTATTCATCCATGCGTTGTTGGTATTTTCCTTTAACAACAATTAATGACGGTTAATGGCAATATTTAACCCACTAGCAGTGTAAACTTAAATAGTGTTCCTTTGTAATTCAAAAGTGTATATAAAAGAAAGTGACGTATATCACAGTATTAACAGATCCTTCTACTTCGATAACATCATATTGCTAGCCATTTGCTCGCAATTAAAGGTTATATTAAGAATAAGAAGTAATTAGATAAGATTTCCAATTATTTAACAGTAACGTAGAAAAATTTGCTATTGTGTGGTATCGCCCCAACCGCTAAAGAGTTAACATACATTATTGTGTGGCTTGTAGAATGTGGTTTAAGAAAATTATAGTGTACAAAACTCCTCTAGGAGGTATTTAGGTAGACCAGTGGCTAGTGACAGTAAAATGCATTAAAAAGTTATACATTTAAAGTAACATATATAACTGTAACATCATAGTGGTGTATTGTTTAAATGCATACCGGTTGTTCTCTTCCTTTAAAACTATTTTAAGGCAAACAGCTTACTAGGCAATTAAATTGTACGACGACCGTGGCAAATGTAATCGAGGCATGAACAAGGCTATCGATATCATAAATTCGCAAAACTTCTAAATTTTACCGCCGATACTATGATTTGAAATCTAAATTCAATGTTAGACTTAAATGTATTTTGTGCCAGGGACATTTGGAACCAGAGTTTTATGGCGACTTAGAGTATAAATAAGAAAAAAAAGCGTTGGCTCCAATCATTTTTAGTGCAGTTTATTCGAAGTGATTTCTCATTATAAATTTTTGGTTATTATATTAATGCATTGCAACAGACTTATTGCTTGGTTTGTGATACTGTTTTGTCTCTTCCTTTCAGCCTTGTAGTCAGCTGCTGGGAAAAGGCTGACCTCTTAGATCTCTTGTATGTGATGTTTTCATTCTTTTTTGTCACTTTCCACTATGTTTAAATGGAATAACCCAAAATCAGACCAGTTCAAAAAATACAAGAACAGAGTTCTGATGGGTTTTAGAAAGCAGAGCATCATGAGTTTGTCTGGTGCCCAATTATTATGATTATTTCAGCTGCCAATCAAAATCTTTAGAACGTGTATATTGAAGCTTCTCTTTCTGATGATAAGTTGGCCGATAATTTGGCGTGAGTAAACCTGTCTTCGGGGCGTCCGACAAAGTGAGATTCAAACCAGTCTGCTCAGCTACAAAGACTAGCAAGAAAATTTAAATTTCGCTAGCAGCAAGTCTAGATATGATACTTGACTGCGCGGATGCGCAGGCTTGTCTGCGTCTTTGTTGCTCGCAAACCACCGAAGACAGGTTTTCTCGCGTCGGGGCCCATATTATTGCCGCTTTTAACACTACATCCAGATACTTGATTGATGCATGTATTTTCAATATAAAAAAAATATTTATTTTGACAATATGTAAAGTCAAATATACCATTCAGAGCTCCAACTTAACCCATATAAGCCTAGCGTCCTTTTTGTGGGACATCGGCAAAACGCGGCGTCTTATCAGGTTCTCCACTGTTTGCTTACAGAAGTTTCTTTTAAAATTTGAATAAAAATGAAAGACACCAGCCAACAACCCTAAAATTGGAAGAGGACTCGTCCATTTGATAAGGAGGGGAAAATACTTTTGGCTTAAATCGGTTAATAAGGCCAAACCTCTGATACCGAAGCCGCGTTTTTGGACGTTTGGTCCATTTCTAATGATATTGTTACCAAAATTGATGTTAAATGTGACAATTTTGATTTTGAAATAGTCAATTTCCCTTTTAGATGGTTATGTTCCTCGCTCTACATTCTATGGAGTTTATATTTCTCAACTCATCTGATTTGTTAGAAATCTAGCCTGCTTTCTGACTTTAACACTCAGAATAACTGTTAGCCCAGAAACTTCTTAAACAAGGCTATTGGTATCATAAACTTCGCAAAAGTTTTTTTTTCTAAATTTTATCGACGATAGTATGATTTGATATCTAAATTTAATCTCTTTTGCGCCAGGGGCATTCTAAACTAGAATTTTGTGGCGACTTAGTGTATGAATTAAAGAAAATTATTGGTACTAGTATTTTTTCAGCCAATTTATTAAAATACTTTCTCATGATAAAAAAGTTTGGTTATAACATTAATGTATTGCAACAGACTACATGCTTGGTGGTCAACCAAATCACGGTTGGCAACTTTGCTTTCCTCTTTAACTGCACGCTAGTGGGTCGGACTTCAGACTCTATGACGGTTCCAACTTAAAGACTTATCTATAGATGAGAGGGTTTGGGTCTGATGCAGCGTCTGCCTTCGGGCCCATCTGGGTTTAAGTGTTTTGATTTCTTTTGCTCCAGTATTCAGTTGTATGTATTGTTGAGTCCTAATCTTTGTTTTATCTCCTTTGTATATTTCAAATTATATGTACTTGGAGATGATCCATGGATAAGTTAGGGATCTTTCATGCTAACCAAACATATATGTATTTGACCCACATCATAAGTAAAGGTACGGTTGGTACCTAAATAGTAGTTTAAGCCCGCTAGTAATTTTTCTTACTGACCGTTCCAAGGCGTGAATATTTCAATATTTTGTTTTTGTCTTTGCCATATTGTCTTGTCTGTGTCATGCAGCCTTGTCGTCACCTGATGGGAAAGGGCTGACTTCTTAGCTCTCCTGATTGTGATGTTTTGCTTGTGTATTTGTCACTTTCCCATAGTGTATCTTTGGTCAGGTGTGGTACTTGATTGTATTGATTCCTGATATTTGCATTCTTCCTTACTTTGGAAGCTTTGCTTAATCTGGTACAGTTATTTTGCTAATACCAGTTATAGCGTGACCAATCACGTGATTCTCAATTAATAATATCTCATTATTATGTGAAGTTTTTATTTAATTCAAGCATGCAAAATAAATTCATTGGGTTTGATTGATTTCAGAGTACCTGGACTTTAAAGTACTTCTTTTTATTGCGTACTAGTTTTACAGAAACCATGCAAATCGACAGGACCGACACTTTCGCTTAAAATACTTAAAATAAAGAAAATGAAAAAGAGAAATTCGAAGAAAGGCAGTTTAAGCATTGAAAACAAGAAAAGTCAAAGTAACGAGACGTAGGTCCCCAAAGGAATTGCTCTAGCATAAGACACATTTGAGAAAAGTTAGCTGTACTATAGGAGATATGCCCCAGACACGAAAAACCTAGAAATCAAACTCAAAATACAAAGTAAACACGTGAGCCGCGACATGATATTACCCCATCAGTGGAAATGCTCCAAAGGCTAAGATGGATGAATCAATTATAACAAGGCTGTTTTGACATACGAGGGACAGCAAATAAAGAATGAGACTTTTTCTATAGCGCAGTGAATTTACATGCTAGACTTATGAAATTTCGTTAAAAACTAGCACGTCCTTTTGTTGATCACATGTACCATATTCGACGCGTTACATAGTTCCAACTTTTGTTGCTAGGCAACATTAGAAGACTAAGCAAACATGTGTGGACGGCTCAGTATAGGTGGTCACCATGGCAACAGATTAAGATGACTTGTATAGTTTATTTTTCTACTTATATTTTTAATGCTCATGCAACCAGTCTATAATAAATAATGAAAAGAAATGCTACAGAGTCTTGAGCTGTTACTATGGAAACAAAGCTTAAAAATCAAGTTTTCAAGAAATATCTGGTATTTTAGCTGACCTTTTGACTTTAAAAGTTAATATAAAATAGTCGAAGGCAATTAAAGAGAACAGGGTTCTGTACATGTATACTTAATTACACTCAGTTGCACATGACCATAGATTTTGTAGGATATCCTTCACTAAGATAGTTACCATAGCAACGCAAAGTAGTGTGTTTATAAAATATCGAGTAAGTTGGCATATTTGGTTCTTCTTTTATAGCATTTTATACAACACTCAGATTGTTAAGTAAATTAAATGATATCAAGAGGTTAAATTCTACCTATGATCGAACATAAAAGAGTTTGATTGACCGTGGGTTTGCAAAAAATAGTTTTAACATGGTTATGCGTCTTCAAGTCCTTCCACAAAACATACCGTTACCATGGCAACTGATCAATCACAAACAGATTGTTTCTATTCATGAATCGCTAACATGTCATACTATTATTATGGTGAATTTTAACTAAATGCAGACACAGATTTTCAGACTACGAAGAAAGTCTCATTCGTTATTGGATGAACCTCGTACTAGGCCTTAAACTATGTATATCCGATTTACTGACACCGACAGCTACAGCATATAACAGAAATCTTAGGTAATCAGAAAATTGCTCATTAATAATACCAAAAAACCTGGCCGGCTCATTTACAGTTTCAGCCCCTAAGCCATGGAACACTTTCCCGACATCAGTTAAACAAGCAACATCCTTGAAAACAGTTAAAAGAGCTATGATAGAATATATTTCATTTTAGAGTCTGCAATTTTACTTATGAACACACTGTTTTTATATACCCACCAGAACACATCAGATGTACAATGATGACAACAAATGTGCCACCTGACTTAAGACTGTGTAATACTTTAATTTGTCTGAAACTACGATGTTATCCATTATTATTTTTAAAGCTGCATAGTCTGTAACTTTTGATCTTCTAGTTTTAAAAATGATGTTTTTATTTTTCAAGAACACAGTAATAATACTCAAATTCAGGTAAACATTTTACCATTTTCGTGAATTTTAACAAGCTATATCTATCAAAACAACTGCATTTATGTTAAATTTCAACGGTCTAGAATTATTGGAGGGACGCAAATAATTACCAACAAGAGAAAAAAAACACCTATTTGATAAGATAATTCACTTTTTTATGCAGTTTTCAGCTGTACTGAACATTTTTATTGTAAAAACCAAAGCTTAATTCTACTTTTACAAATGATTTAAAAGGAAAATTTTTTTTTCGAAAAATGTCCATAGTTTCAGAGTATGCAGCTTTAACAATGACATGCATGCTTGTATATGTGTACATATTACTGTTCGTTTGTTTCCATGTTTTATATATCAGTTGTATGTTTGTTTGTTTGATTTAATTCTTTACGTCCCATCAACAATCTTTCAGTTAAACAGGGACGGGTCTTCCTGGGTTGAACCAGTACTTAGCTAGGATAATTGTGTCTTGCTCAAGGACCACAACGCAGTGACGCCGGTGAGGCTCGAACCCGCGGCCCCTCGGTCTCGAGTCAAGCACTCTACCACTGAGCCACTGCGCTCCCTATCAGGGCCATATGGTAGACTGGCCGTCGAGCTAAATATGTCACCCTCTTGAAATATTGTATAAATAAATAAATAAAACCTTGTGGTATGTGCGACCAGAAAAAGTCTCAGATCAGCCTGCGCAAACGCGCGGTCTGATCAGAGCCTTTGTTTGTCGCTAAAACTCGACTGAATGTACATTGTTAGTAGTAATGGTAGGCAGGCCATAGTGATGGTAGGCAGGCCATAGTGCCTACCATTACTACTATTGTTTGAAAAGCAAACATTTAAAGGAGTCTGTATAGGCTGGTCTTAGTCTACACTTGTCAAAATGTCACATTGTTGTGAATCTCATGTCACGGTTCAGTTGTTTTGAAAGATCACAGCAGCACAACCAATAAATTTCAGGGCCCCAGATATGAGTGCGTAGCAGAATATTATTTTTCTTATTTCTCAGCCAAAATATATGTTGTTGGTGCTCAAAAGAACCGTCTCGATGAGAGGGTTCTTTTGAGTACCCAAAAAAGAACCATCTCGATGAGAGGGTTATTTTGAGTACCCAAAACACATGTTTAAACTGATGGGTAAGAAAATAATTATAATTTTACGCTACCAAAATATGCTTTACTTGCCCTGTGCAAAAATGAAATGCAATGAATAAATTAATCAAGCATACCATGCAAACGATTTTGGTGAATAGCTGGATTAGTTAAGGGTTAGGCACACGGTATAGGAATTGTGTTACAGCAGAAAAAGATGTCAGGACATTATATAGTATATGGGAAAATGGAAAGCTAATATATGAGAATAGTATCAAAATCTTAAAAAAAGCAAATAATTCTTTATATTCTATCGGATGTCCTTCAGGATTGAAACAATAGGTTTGGGATAGTCCATTGTACATATCTAGCGACCATTCAAGAAGAGTGGTTGTCAGTTAAAAGCAAAGTATGCACGAAGTACTGGCTAACTGCTTGTTCAAGCATGCCCAGGAAAAAAGCGTTGTTACACGCCTACCAAACGGTCAGATGCTCAACCGCTGGTTGAGCGAGAAAAACAATTTGAGTGTCGTCCGGTTGAGATTTCGAGGAGCTAAAAAGTAACCAAATGTTGCATGTTCTGTATATTATAATAAATATTTCTTGTCCTAGGAAGAGAATAAAAAATCGGGAAATGTCATGCAACCTCTTACGGGTCCCTACGTTTATGGTGTAAATATAAGTTCAGAGAACTTTCTCCTTTTTTCAGATTTACTTTTTTCGTGAGGAAGGTGTACCAGAAGCAGATATTAACGTGCAGAAATTCGTGTTGTTTTGGGCTGTGTATTCATTTTTATGATGTGCTCGAAGGTGATATATACAAGCCTGATCAAGACTGAGATAGGCAACTGGAATTCAGATGGTTATTTTCATCGAGCATGTGCAATATGCGAAAAATCTTGGTGGAAAGTACCGGAAAAATCCGGTTGAGCATCAGATAATAAAAAATGATAAGAAACTTTAAAGCATCTATTGTCGTATTTTTGTACCCTATAGTCAAGATAACGCATTCAGTTTGTTACATGGGCCCATACCGACTTACTATTCCCAAACTTGGCGCTACAAATTCTTAAATTCTTGAAAAAATGCCAAATAGCAAATTATATGTAATAAATTATTTTTGCACGAATATCAAATCAAATCAATGATCATTTGCGACCGAAATTCACTAAAATACAGTTATAAACAATTTAAGGTCTGTTTTCGTCAAGAAATACCACTCTTTCAGAGTTTTTTTTATGGTTACGCATCAGAGTGTCTTGATATACTGTCGCAAATTTATGACGTTATCCAATCAGACGTCACGTTGCATTTTCAAGTGCATTAGAATTTGTAAATAAGGGGATAACTGTATTCAAAAATTTTCATTTGGGGAGGTATATCGTCGGATATACGGTCGGAAATTTAGTTTTACGGCGACGCGCGAGCGGAGCCGTAAAACGTGATTTCCGAACGTATATCCGACGATATACCGCCCCATATGGAACTTCTGCAGTTTTGTCTCAAATTTGAGCGTTGCAAGCCGTGCAATGTCGCACGTTAGCAAATGAAATATGACGTAATTAATAACGTCAAAATGTTCCTGCAGTATATCGCAGGATATACTGTCGCAAATTTTGGACGTTATCCAATCAGAAGTCGCGTTACAAAAGGAAATGCATTAGAATATATTGTATATGCAATAAATTCAATATGTGGTCTTGTTTATGGAATCAGGAATACTTCTGGTTGCTTGCAAAGTTAACACCCTAACTTTACAAGAGACACGAAATATTCATGATTCCATGAACATTCCTAAAATTGAAATTATTTTCAGATGATACTTAGTTTATGTCTATTTTACATATGTCATCTCGCTTGTATGATTCTGGAATCCATCTCTGATATCTATTGACCTGCGTGAGGGGGTCATTTTTCTTGCTAAGTAGGATTGGACTGAGCATCTACTGTTTAGATACCCGCCCCTTCCCATAAAAATATCCGAAATATCAGGCCCACAAAAATAAAAGATATGAATTTTAGCGACCCCACAAAAATATCTAGAACCCTTAAATATTGAGAAATGACGCGAAATTGTCAGTTATACTGTTGACCAAAATGTCGATTAATTTTCTTTTAAGGAAGACATCAATACAGTATCTAGTTTTTGTTACTAGTAATTTATAAATGGCGTGTATTTTTGCGCCGCGTAGAAGATGGCAAAGCCATGACGTTTTTTACGCCAAATAATATGATCTTTTAAGTAAATTTAGTGGCATGTGATAAATAGAATCGAACATTCGTGCTTCTTAATCATTGAATTAATAAACTTGTTGCGAAAAACAGATTAAGTACTCGGCACGCCTCGGTTGTTACTTGTTCAATATATTCAATAAACCATGAGAACTCATGTAAGATCCTCTATTCATTGATTAGCTCTGTCGGAGAAGGGGTGGGATCAATCGAAAGTAGTAATGGGGGGCACTCTGGACCCAAAATTTTTAAGCCTGAAAAGAACTTGGAATTTTTCAGGCTAAAATTTTGAGGCCATAGATGCCGTCCCTGGTAAGCTTGAGTGACTAGCTGTGAATAACTTAGTTTATTTTAGGGGTATTTTGGTTGGGTCTATGATTGTGATAGTTTCCTGGGCTATTGAGAATAACTTAGTTTATTTTGCGCAAAAGCGCAGGCTGGTCTGTGATTGTGATAGTTTACTTGGCTGTTGAAAATAACTTAGTTTATTTGCGTTGACAAATTCCTACCTGGTAGGCATATTGTGGTCATCTTTTTATAAAGACTAACTTTACTTGCATCACAAACAACAGGGTTCCTAATTTGCATATCGTACATCTAGTACGTTGCAATAGCGAATTATATTGTACGTAAGGAAATTTGGGTTCATGAAGTTCTGCGTATCTTATAGTCTCTTTAGAAAAATAACTTAGATATTCAAGGCTAATTTCTGTAGCTAAGAAATATTACATTTAGCACAACTTTTCGCTTTTCGCGACTTTCAATGATAAGTTACGTCATATAGATTATACATGACGTCATTGAAAAGCAAGTAGTATCTTCTAAAAGCGACAACAAGTATAACTTTTCGAACCAATAGATAACTTGGTCATTTTAAGAGGAAAGGTATTCAGATATGATGGGCCTATTTATCATTATTTTCGCTTTACATTTTGGTCAGACTCTTAGCTTGATTTTAACTTAGTACTTTTAATACTTGCTTTTCAATGACGTCATGTATAATCTCTTTAGAGTAGATCTCTTTACGACTTTTCGTTTTCAGAAGCAAGCTGGTGTGCAGGGAAGCGTACTAACGTATAGCACCATCAATGTTGCGATGGTTTAATAGAGCTGAACCACGATTCTACAGAATAATTTTCCATACGCGAGCTCCGACTAACAAAATGATGCTTATTGGTATATTGTTCTACGCGTAATGCTCCTCACATACACCCGAGCAATGATGTGGCACACTTTCCCGAATGGTCTTAACCGTCACGGATCTGTCATTCTGATGGACGGTATAAGTACCGAATACATGATTGTAATATTTATTTTAATAGCAGTCGTTCCGACAAAAAGATCAACTATAGATCGAACGGCGTGCCACTAGTCACAACTGTTAGTACGTAGTACAGACGAACCCTAAGCTTTGACATTAAAAAGTAGCCCTTTTGTAATTTGATCGGCGCAACTCTTTTTGCATGTTTTTGCATAGGCACAGGATAACTGTTGCAGGCTGGTCTGATCACTGCTAAAATAGTCTCACTGAGCCTATTTACGTTCAATATTTGAGATAACTTGTAAATGAAATTTTCGATGTTTTCCAAAATCAGATAGAGTCCTGGTACCGTGTGATTAGTGTCTTCTTTATTTAGTCAAATGTAATATAGTTTATCATACGAAGTAACGTCTAGGAGTGAAATCACGCCCTGCATAAAAATCAATAAACCATTGGTTTTTCGGGTAACGTTATGAAATGACGCTTTTAACACCTTTGCGGGTTAATATCATTAATGATAATATTCTAACCATTTTTCAAGCCTAAATGTTTTAAAGTATAATGACATATCATAATATAATGTATTATTCGTGTCCTGTATTAATGAATGTATTCAACTCGTTGCGAAAAGCGATAAAATGCTTAGCAAGCCTTGCATTTTGTCGCTTTTCCCCCAGACTCATTTAATAAATTTAATAATTCATGAGCACTCATGTAAGATCCACTACGTATTTAATATGATATGTGGATTGCTAGCTGCCCCAATACGTGTATTGTCGTATTTTTTGACCCTGAAGTTCAAAGGTAGTGACCTTTGCTAATTTTATCTCGGACCTATTATTACGGTGGTACCTTTAGGACATTCATTATTTTCATTTTAGAAAATATATTCCGTGGGCACGATTAAATAAGCTGTTCAAACGGAATAATACTCTGTGCATACGAAATAGCACTCCATGCTAACGATTTATTAAACCGTTCGCATGATTTACTAATCTTTGCACACAATTTGATATTCCGAACAAACGAATTAATAAAGCGTGCGCACGAAATGTTTATCCCTGCAAATGATCTGATAATCTGATGGCATGGATTATGAATTTGTGTGTACTATATACCAGTTCGTATGCACGAGATGACAATCCAAGAGAACGATTTATTAATTCGTGCGCACGATATAATAATCCTTGTGCACGATATAATAATCCGTTATCACGAAATAATAATCCGTTTGCATGATATAATATTCCATGCGCACGAAATAATATTCCATGCGCACGAAATAATAAACTGAGTATTCAATTTAATAATTCGTGTAAACGGAATAAGAATCCATGCGCTCGATATAATAAACCGTATGCACGAGATAATAATCCGTTTTCATGATATAATTATCGAAGTGGCTATTTACAGTCAACTGTAAATAGCCAAAAAACGTTAATGTGGCTATTTACAGTCAACTGTCAATAGCCAAAAAACGTTTAAATAGCTATTTACAGTTGACTGTCAATAGCCGTTTTAACATTTTTTGGCTATTTACAGTTGACTGTCAATAGCCATTTTAACGTTTTTCGGCTAATGACAGTCAGTGTCGTTATTTATTTGGATACAGGCGGAAATTATTTGTTATATCAAATTTATTTATTTTTCCCTTTATTTAGCTGAAATCCTATTTTGGCTTTTGTTGAAGCATTTTTTCATGATGGTGTGGCTTCGAATCAACGACTTCCCACTCCGTTAGCGGAAAAAGAGAATCAAGACATTAAACATACTAATTGCAAATATGTTGTAGGCAGTTAATCTTGAGCTTCCTAGCATTATTTTGATATGACTTTAAGTGCTAAGTAAGAAGAATTCCTGAGTGACACGAGCAGACTTGTTTTTGTTGGTGATTTTAAGACTTAGAAACTTTTCTCACAAATTTTTTGTTTAAAAAAAATATCCGTCCAGATCTGGATTGAAACTGTTTGGCATCACGGATCCAAAATAGGCTCCGTGTTGGAATTTAATAATACTTTACTTTAATAGACATCTCATCTGGGTCTACCGTGTACTCAATTATTCGTCAAACTCATGATCGTAACCGTTCTTTTGACTAATTATATAGTTTGCTTTTGACTAATTATATATCAAACAAGAGTGAGTCATGATCTGATTATAACAGACAATTCCTATAGGAGCTGTCTGATTCTGATCTATACTGCCTGTTGATGTTGTGTACATGCAAGTTGTCATGAGACAGCTAAAGGTTTTGCAATTAGTTCCAGTTTGCAAAATTATGTACGAGGGCCAGTACAGGGATTTGTTTTTTTTATACTTCACGCATTTTCGAGCCTGGAAAGCGAAGGCGTGTCGGCATATGCGATGACTCGTCAGAACCTTCTCTACTCCCTTATACAAAGTATGGATGGCTCGCAGAGAGGATCCATGTGGTATATTTAACATGCTCTTCATTGAGACAGCCATCCAATTTTTTTCTTTTCTTCTTTCATTATTAATTTTCTTTTCGGCCTGTTTGTATTTATGTTTTGTAAAAGGTTTACACCAAAATGCCTTTGCTTAAAACATTTAGTCTCGAAAAATGTGAAAAATATAAAACCTGTGCAAAAATGTGCAAAATATGAAATGAAACCTGTGCAATATGCACAGGTTTCATATTTTGCACAATTTTCGAGACTATTTTTGTAATTTCGAGATAAACGGATACTTTTTTTTTTTTTTTTTTTTTTGGTGGGGGGGGGGGTCTTATTAGTGTAATCTAATCTAATTAGTGGAATATAATCTTTTCATTTAATCTATTTTTATTTTCACTTAAGTATCACCCAAAAGCTTAATCTGTCCCAATAAACAGGATTAGTGTACTTCACCGGGAGGCAATAAAACTCCCGTGGTTCTTGACGCGTGCCGGATTAAGAGGTGTGACACCCTTTATTCTAATGAAGTTTATACATTAGGCGGCATCTTTGGTTATATGCAAGGTTCTCGAGCAGAATGTGCACTTGCACGGTCTGTCGGAAAACTCATTGTTTTATATTTTTATGATTTTCGACGACGTATTGTTGATGCCTTGAACATTGTTTCCCTATGCACTCAGAAGATCGCAATGACCGTGACCAGATTGAGCATATGCTCGCACTGATCTTGGCCATCGATGTCTGATGATCCTGGCCATTGATTTCTCTCAATATCTCGCCCCCCCCCCTCCAAAAGAAGTCTTTGAGAACATCTGATTAAAAGTACATGTACTTTCGAGGCGCCTTCAACACATTGTGGCAAAAAGTTTGATCCAGAGGCACAAACTGTTTGCATAGGTTATCAAAGATGACACAAGCAGGTACTCTGGATGCTGACGTGCGCACTGCCTGGTATTAAATTTGAAAACCCTTGTTAATGCAAGATCCACGGGCGTTTCTAATGCTTTACATTATCTGAATGAGCTATAAGTTTTAAAGGTGGAAAGACGGAAAATAATCTTGAAAGATGGAAAATGCGGACTGAGTTTCCCGCCATAGTTTCGCCATGTCCAACAATGAAATTTTCTAACAGGTAGAATATATGTACACTTCACCCGTCTCAAGCTGGTGACAGTCGATAGACTTCGGCTGTTTACCGGAAAGACGCGGTGATATGCGATGGTTTGGTGTGAAAATAAACCCTGGGGCTTGTTGTCTTATCATAATCCTCATAAAACACTGGTCTTTATGGTTTTAATTGAAAAACAACTTACTATAAAGAGAGTAGAGTTTTAAAATAAGATTTCATGCAAATCACACCGCGTAGGCGGCTATCAAAAACGCTCTGAACAATCGACGAACGGGGATCAAAACTCGATAGAAACAGTGTTTTCTATTGCTATTTGTCGCCAGTCAGACGATAATGGCAATCGAAAATTGTTTCTAACAATTTTATCTACGTTCCTCGACAGTATTATAGTTTTCGATTGCCTCCTATCCAGCATGTGATTATGAGTTGAAAAATACATTCAGACATACTATCGGAGTATTTAGCAGTGTAGATCGAGATAAGGACCACCATTTCATCATAGCAGATCTAGGTCAAATAGTTTTGAAAACCTTATCAGCAGAAGAGACTGCATGCAACAAAATCCGGTTTTCTCACGACTAAGCCTAATTATTGGACATTTGTTATCTACATTGTCTAAACTCATATCAAAGGTTTTTCCACAATTTACTTTTTTTTCGAAAAAATGATACCAGAGTTTCAAAAAGCTTGGAACAGCTATCTACAATAAAAATGATCTAATCAAAAATAACTCTTACAAGTGTACCGCTGTCTCATTTAAGTTATCTAAAGACCGTACACAAATAACTTAAGCGTTTAATACAGATGTCCCTCGAACACCCCCCCCCCAACTATAATCAACCGCAAATACAGTATCAGAGAGATTACATATTGCAAATCTACATCGCGGAAGTATGATTTCGGGACACTGGTTTAAAGTGTCAATGTACTCTGCGTTGCAACGGTGTCATATTAGATGCATATACAGACTCAAACTCTGCCAACAGGATATGCTGGAGTTACTCAGAGGAACCGTCTCGTTCCTTTATTCAGCAACAGCATAGTTTTATTAGTACAGTTGGTCGTTCTATCACTTTTGCTAACCGAATCGCCGCCTCTCACTAAAGATTAATGGTTTCGGCGAGAAGACGACAGCAAAAAGCATATGCTGTGATTACTTAAATGGATCGTATCACTGAGATGTTTCTCTTAAGTAACCATGACATATGACTAGAAACTGATTAGAGAAACTCTGAGGGCTATTTCGGTGTTAAATCTCCAGGCGTTAAATTAACTGAGCTATATAAATGGGCACAATGGTTAAAATGTACATACATGAACTGTTAGTTGATATACTTGAATCGCCTTTATTTAGAAAATGTGAATCGGATTTCACTAATAAAACAATAAAATGTTCAAATGCGTTGCTTATTTCAGACATAATCAGACCTCGTACATGTACGTGTAACTCCGAGGAACAAAAACAACTTGTGCTATAAACAAGTCAAAGTGCTATTAACAAGTCAAAGTAGCTATATATACATCCATGTGATATAGACAAACAGTCGAGATCCAGATCAGATTTTGCAGAATGTGGTGTCTGATCAGGAAACATTGGAATATATGCTACACGTAAGAAGTCTGAGCTCTATAATCTTGATCAGGAAATGTCACAATCATAGAATAACTGCCTTACACCTGACTGCAAATCTATATTTGTACATTTTTTAGATGTTTGGCTCTAATATGAATCATTTTCTACTTATGCGTACGAACAGCGATGCCAATGGAGCGTCTGTGTAGATGCACAAGCTTGCGTGTTTCTTAACTTTTTGCATGCATTTAATACCCAAAACTCACATGCCAGGCTCAAATACGATTTACGGCATGCACTAATTATGGAAGAAACACATTTATTTGACTTAAATATTCATCTGTACTTGAAATTGTCCACCAAATGTTCGAATATAAGTCAACATCAATGAAAATATCTGATTTATCTGTAAATAGCCAAAAAACGTTAAAGTGGCTATTAACAGTTGACTGTCAATAGCCATTTCAACGTTTTTTGGCTAATGACAGTTGACTGTAAATAGCCACTTTAACGTTTTTTGGCTATTGACAGTCAACTGTAAATAGCCATTCTAACGTTTTTTGGCTATTGACAGTCAACTGTAAATAGCCATTTTAACGTTTTTTGGCTATTGACAGTCAACTGTAAATAGCCTCTTCCTATAATTATTTTGGCGCACAATTGAACAATCTACGTCAATTGAGTGGTGTTTTCTTCTGATATAATAACAAACGAGCCAAATGGCCATGAATCGCTCACCTGAGTTTATGTCTTCCTTTATATGTTTCTGTTGGAAACTGGCAAAGCCCTCTGTTGACATACACGTATTTTTGACAGATCACATTCGTTTATAGGCCACCAAAAACAATTTCTACAAAAGATTTTGGAATTTTAATCAACAATTTGATTGATTTGAGTTATATGACGACCTGCAGGAGTTCAGTTGGACAAAGTAAGGAAGAATAAAAAGAACAGGAATCGATACACGATGCTGCATGGCATTGTCCAGATTAATGTTTAGGCTTTGAGCTTAGGTATTAATATCGCGGATCGACCATTGTCAATTTCGACTGCTAGGAGCTCTTTTTCACTTGCTGTTGGTGATGTATCGTTCGAGAGGAGTGTTCGGTTTTTCTGTAATTGTGTTCCGCCCTGAATTGTAAGCATTCATATTTGAGTTTTAAGTGAGCCATTGACCCAGGTTATCAACCACTTCAGAGGATATTTTTCAAGTTTCCTAAGCCGGATTAAGCAACGCAAGACTGATAGTCATATGCATATTTACATTAGGAAAAAACATTTTAGCTATTTTGTGCTAAATTTTGTTCACTTCAGACCAACGGTTTCAGAGGAGAAGATGTTTAACTCTTTGTACACCAATGAAATACATGTAGATAGTCAATTGTGTATATGCATATTATAAGGTCACACACTATACAAATACTTACAAGTTAATATCAAAAGAGGTGGCAGCTGAGTTGCAATCCCTTTTGATGTAAACTTACACTTAATTTCCTACTAAAACAACTTTAGTCCAACATTTCTACCTGTTATTGTTGTAGTTATTATCCGGATCAATACAATCAAATAGAACATATATTTAAAGCCGCTGAAGGGTAACACCAATATCGATAGCCATTAAGCTACCACCAAATTGGTGTAAGGTTACACGTTTTTGCAGTGTATGTTATAATTTGTCCGAAATATTTTCTTTTCTTTCTCTGGATATGGATTTTGTCATAATAAACAGTGCAGACCCAGATGAAATGGCACATTGTGTGGCATTTCATCTAGGTCTTTCCTGTTCGATAAAGTACCCAATTAGGGGTTTCTGGTATACAAAGGGTACATGTGTATACAAAGGTTTAACATCTCTTATATTCGGGTATAAAAGTTGCCATGTTTTACAACGGATCAAATTCGTTATAGCTTTTATTGTGGAAGGTTGCCACCATTTCTGTCAAATGATGAGCGGTTTTAGAGAAGATTCCAACAGTTTTTATTATCTGCCAAAGGTCACGCCCCCTGGCTGCCATGTTTTTGAGTGACCAAGTTTGTTTTATCTGTTTTGTAGAGGGTCATCGATGAAATATCCCTGCCAAATTTTATTCGATTCTGACGATTGGTTCCAGGGGGTATGTTAAAAGTTTCCTATAAATGTTAAAGGATTAAGTTTACTTTTGTAGAGGGAATATTCCTGTGAAAATTAGTCCAGTGGTATACTGAGGAGTTGTAATTTCAAGCTGTTGACGACACACTCGATGAACTACAGACATTGACTGATCCCAGTAGCTCACTTTGAGCACTATGCTTAGATGAGCTATAACAGAATTAAAAATCTAACTTGCAGACTTTTATTCTATTCGTGTACATATTATAATAACCCTTATTCACAGATTATTATTTCGAGCTCATAGATTATTAAATTGAGCTCTTAGATTTCTTTTTCGTTTTAATGAATTATTAATTCGTGGGCACGCATTATTATTCTGTGAGCTCGGAATCTTATTTTGAGTGCACGGAATAATATTCCGTTTGCACGAATTTTTATTCCATAAGCATGGGTTATTATTCCATTTGCACGAATTATTATTCCGTTTGCACGAATTATTATTCCGTTAGCATGGATTATTATTCCGTTTGAACGAATTATTATTCCGTTTGCATGGACTATTATTCCGTTTAAATGGGATATTATTCCGTTTGCATGAATATTATTCCGTTTGCATGGATTATTATTCGGTTTGCACGGATTATCGTTTCGTCTGCACAGGTTATTAAATTGTGCACACGGAATATCTATTTCTAAATGAATGTTCTAAACATACCAACGTATATTATCGATAGTTTTCGCCAAATATACGGGAATAAATTAGGATTTCTGAAATTAACGGTGGTATGGTTACATTGTAGGACATTCATTACTTTCCATTTAGAAATAGATATTCCGTGTGCACAATTTGATAACCTGTGCAGACGAAATAATAATCCATGCATACGGAATATTATTCCATGTGAACGAATTAATAATCTGATAGCATAAATTGATAATTCGTAAGAACGGTAAAACAATCAATACGCACGAGATAGTATTCCAATTGCACAATTAAATAATCCATGCCAACAGAATAATAATCCGAGCTCACAAAATAAGATTTCGAGAGCATGGAATAATATTCCGTGCACACGGAATAATAATACGTGCAAACAGAATAATAATCCATGCAAACGGAATAATAATTCGTGTAAACGGAATAATAATCCATGCAAACGGGATAAAAATTCGTGCAAATGGAATAATAATCCAATCATGCAAACGGAATAATAATCCGTGTGCACGAATTATTAATCGGTTAAAAGGAAATAGAAATCTAAGAGCTCGATTTAATAATCTATGAACTCGAAATATTAATCTGTGAATAGGATTTGTTATTCTATGTGCACGAATAGAACAAAGTTCTTCAAGTTGGATTTTAAATCTGTTATAGCTCATCTAAGCATAGTGCTCAAAGTGAGCTACTGGGATCAGTCAGTGTCTGTATCTCATCGAGTGTGTCGTCAACAGCTTGAAATGACAACTCCTCAGTATACCACTGGGCTAATTTTCACAGGAATGTTCCCTCTACAAAATTAACTTAATCCGTCAAAATATGATACGAGGCGTGGCTGGTTTCTCTGGTAAACATTTATAGGAAACTTTTAACATACCCCCTGGAACCAATCGTCAGAATTGAATAAAATTTGGCGGGGATATTTCCTCGATGACCCACTACAAAACAGATTAAAACAAACTTGGTCTCTAAGAAACATGGCAGCCAGGGGGCGTGACCTTTGGCAGATAAGGAAACTGTTACAATCTTCTCTAAAACCGCTCATCATTTGACAGAAATGGTGACAACCTTCCACAATAAATGCTTTAGCGAATTTGATCCATTGTAAAACATGGCAAATTTTGTACCCGGATATAAGAGATGTTAAGCCTTTGTATACCCTTTGTATACCAGAAACCCCTAATTGGGTACTTTATCGAACAGGGATGACCCAGATAAATAGCCACATGATGTGTCATTTCATCCGGGTCTGCACTGTTTGTTATGACAAAATCCATATTCAGAGAAAGAAAATAAAATATTTCGGACAAATTATAACATACACTGCAAAAATTAAGTGTAACCTTACACCAGTTTGGTGGTAGCTTAATGGCCACCGATATTGGTGTTACATGTACCCTTCAACGGCTTTAAAAAGATGTTCTCTTCGATTGTATCTATCCAGAGAACACAAACTATAATAATAACAAGTAGAAATGTTGGACTAAAGTTGTTTAGTATGAAATTAAGTGTAAGTTTTACAACTCAGCTGCCACCTCTTTTGATATTAACTTTAACGTATTTGTATAGCGTGTGACCAGGGGGCGTTGCTTATTCCGGCTAAGGAAACTTGAAAAAAATCCCCACTGAAATGGTTGAATACCTGGGTGGATGGTGCACCTAAAACTTAAATATGAATGCTTACAATTTAGAGAGGAAAAAAATACTGAAAAACCTAACATACCTATATAACGATACAATCTTATCGCCAACAGCAAGTCAAAAGAGCTCATTGCAGTCGAAATTGACAGTGGCCGATTTGCGATATTCAAATTCTAAACATTAAAGTGGGTAATGCCGTGCAATATCGTGTACCAACTCCTGATCTTTGTTTTCGCCCCTTCTTCGTCCGACTGGACTCCTGCAGGTCGTCATATAGCTCAAACCAATCCAATTGTTGATTAGAATTCAAATTCGGTTGGGCAGAAATTGTTTTGGTGACCTTCTACAAAAATAGTACAAACAAATGTGACCTGTCGAACTTGAATACGTGTATGTCAACAGGCGGCTTTGCCAGTTTCCAACAGATACATATTTATACAAGACGACATAAACTCAGGTGAGCGATACATGGCCGTTTGGCTCTTTGGTTATTGAATCAGAAGAATACACCAATCAATTCACGTAAATTGTTAAATTGTGCGCTCAAATAATTATATCGTGAAAACGGATTATTATCTCGTGCATACGGTTTATTATATCGAGCGCATGTGTTCTTATTTCGTTTGCACGACTTATTAAATCGAGCGCTCATATTATTATTTCATGCTCTCAGATTATTATATCGTGCGAATGGATTATTATTTCGTGAGTACGGATTATTATATCGTGCGCATGGATTATTATATCGTGCACATGGATTATTATTCCTTGTACACAAATTAATATTTCGTTCTCTTGGATTGTCATCTCGTGCATGCGAACTGTTATATTGTGCACACAGATTGTTAAACCATGCCATCGGATTATCATATCGTTTGCATCGATGAAGATTTCGTGCGCACGCTTTATTAAATCGTTTGTTCAGAATATAAAATTGTGTGAACAGATAAGTAAATCATGCTAACGTTTTAGTAAATCGTTATCATGGAATGCTATTTCGTACGCACAGAGTATTATTCCGTCTGAACCGCTTATTTAATCGTCCCCACGGAATATATTTTCTAAAATGAAAATATTGAATGTCCTAAAGGTACCACTGTAGAAATTCAATGTATTATAACGGTATTGATATGAATATATCGTCCCCTGTGGTGTAGTAGGCTAAACCCAGAACCCCTAATATAGAGGAGGCAATTCGAATCCCGCAAGGAGTTTATTTTTTTCCTCCGTAAAATTGTTTCGATGTACTGACATGACAAAAAACTCTAGAAAAACGTGAAAATGCTTAATTTTGTGCGATGGCGAATATGTAGTACACATGTACACGTGATCACACGTGCAGTCGCTAGTACATGTAAGACTGTTTCGCCTATAGAATATAAGAGCGAATATTTGCTGTCCAACATTCTTGGTTTTCGTGTCAAAATGTACGTGATGCGCTGAACTTTTTGTTGGACAACATTTTTATTCGATTTGGCACCAAGCTCTATAGACAAGTAGTTGGGATTCCTATGGGCACTAATTGTGCTCTTCTGGTTGCAGATGTATTCCTGTTTTGTTACGAGAGGGACTTTAGGATGTCTCTTTCTGATGATAAGCAGGCTGATGTTATTGATGCGTTTAACACTACTTCCAGATATTTGGACGATATTTTAAATATTAATAATGTTTATTTTGACAATATGGTAAGTCAAATATACCCTTCAGAGCTCCAACTGAATAAAGCC
The DNA here is from genome assembly GCA_964019695.1 of Loripinus fragilis. Taxonomy (NCBI): domain Eukaryota; kingdom Metazoa; phylum Mollusca; class Bivalvia; order Lucinida; family Lucinidae; genus Loripinus; species Loripinus fragilis. The sequence continues at coordinate 41,487,315 of OZ026517.1, read as the reverse complement.
AATGCCTCTGATACTGAAGCCGCATTTTTAGACTTGCATTTGTCAATTTCTAATGATATTGTTTCCACCAAAATTTATGGTAAACATGACGACTTTGATTTTAAAATTGTCAATTTCCCATTTTTAGATGGTGATGTTCCTCGTTCTACATCCTATGGAAACTATATCTCTCAACTCATTCGTTTTGCTAGAGCATCTAGCTATATTGCTGACTTCAACACTCGCAGTAAATTGTTAACTCAGAAACTTCTTAAACAAGGCTATCTGTATCATAAACTTCGAAAAACATTTTCAAAATTTTATAGACGATATTATGATTTGATTTCTAAATTCCAAGTTGGACTTAAATCTCTCTTGCGCCGGGGACTTTCGGAACCTGATTTCTATGGTGACTTGGTGTATAAATTGAAGAAGATTGTTGGCTCTAATAATTTTTCAGTGCAGTTCTTTAAATAATTTCCCATATAAAAAGATTGGCTATAACATTAATGTATTGCAACAGACTGCATGCTTGGTAGTCAACCCAATCGCGGTTGGCAACTTTGCTTTCCTCTTTAATTGCACGCCGGTGGGTCGGACTTCAGACTCTATGATGGTTACGACTTAAAGACTTATCTATTGATGAGATGGTAGGAGCCTGATGCTTTGGCTGTTTGTCCGGCCCTCCGGGGTTTACCTGTTGGATTTCTTTTGCTCCGGTATTCAGTTTAATTTACTGTTGAGTCCTTATCCTTGCTTTATCTCCTTATTATATCTTGATTTATATGTTTTAGGAGATGATGCATTGATAAGTTAGGAGTCTTTCGTGCAAACCAAATATCTATGAGTCTTGATCCACATCTGAATTAAGGGTGAGGTTGGCGCTGTTAAACCGGTTTAAGCCCTCCAGTAAAATATTTTTCTGACCGTTCCAAGGCGGTTATTCTTTTGTGGATCTTTTATGTTTTTGTGCTGTCTTGTGTTTGCTATGTCTTTGTGCGCGTCTGTTTATATGTGCTTTGTGGTCACCTGCTGAGAAAGGGCTGACCTCTTGGCTCTCGTTTGTGGTGTCTACTGTGAGTTTGCCACTTTCTCATTGGTATCCTGGGTCAGGTGTGTTACTTGGTTGTATCGATTCCTGATCTTTGCACCCTTACTTACTTTTACGAGCAACTGCACTATTATATTGTGTATATCTACTTTTACGTTACATAATTCGCATGCGCGCAAAAAATAACATACCAAAAACATCATGTTCACGCTTTCTTTTTTTTTAGCGCAGAAAAACCTTTGTTAAAGGAAAAAATAAAAAGGAACGCCCTTGCGAGATTTGAACGTACCTGCTCTTTGCTACGAGTCCTGTGCCTAAACCCATACACAACAGCGGACAATATTTTCCAACTGCTACTTACATCAGACATTCCATTTCAAATGACCTTATTAGTTCGTATATTCGGCGAAAACAACCGATAACAGATCGGAGATAAAATTAGCATATGCCACGTCCTTCGAACTTCAGGGTCAGACAATACGACAATATACATGTGCCTATAGGCATTCAGCCATTCATGACCCATTCATCACTGTTGTCTAACGCCACCGTTGGTGCTCTGTTTTGAAACGTAGGCCCCAGTGAGAGCATGATTATACTGAGTTTCAATATGGCGGCAGCGTCGCACACATGGTTCAGAAACGAGGAGTTTTAAAATATTTACGTAAGTTTACATTTTTGTGTCATAATTGTATTTCTTTGAACAACTTATCAGGTTGAGACTTTTGTTGATTCCAGCATATCAATGCCCTAACTCGAAATATTGACCCCTAAAGTTGTGCTCGCGGTAAACGATGAATTTGAACCCAAGAACATCTTTCAAAATGTAACCGATATTTACTCGTATTTTGTACCTGTACTCTGTTTCTATGTGAAATTCACCAATAAGTGATAGTCCTTGCTATTTATTCCTTAAACTTTGTTTGCTTTTGGTATTTTGTTGTCAAACAAAGGAGTTTAAAGAATTTTTAAATTTCTTAGCTTAAAAACACAAATACATCGCTTGCTAATTTTTTGATTATATGTTATAAAATACATATCAAAACTTTTCTCAGTTACATGGTATAAAATACATAAACTAACAAAATGATAAGTCTGCAGCAATATCTCAATATGTAGGATACATTCCATTGTTCTGTCTTTGATAAAGTCACAAACAATTATGATCATATATTTGTATCAATTGTTTTCAGAATACAATTGAGCCTAAAACCCTAAAACAGATTAAGATTTGTGCTTGCATTTTCTTTTAATTTATGAAAAAATTCTAAGAATAACTGAAATACTGTGTGAATGGTGATAACTTTGTTGTTGCTCCTATTGGTTGTGGGAGTTTTGTGTTGGTCTATTGTTTTCTAATTTTGTTCTTGATGGCCTTTTAGCTCAGCAGGCATCATGTTAAGGAAGAGAGCTGGTTGCTCTTCTTTAATTGTGTTGTGGCTATCTGTGTCCTGTGTCCCTTGCCCATGGTGCTGTGGTTTGGTCTGCAGTCTGTAATTGTGATTGTAATATTCCCAGTCATACTCTCTAGTAGAAAGAATATGTTTACTGGCAGTCCAGATAGCATCAAGCCTTTATAATTATATGAAGTAAAATGTTGTATATGTCACATTAAATATATGGCAATATACGAGGTGTCATCGAAAAGTTCTCGTACCGATATGCTTCCGTGAGATTCATTGAACTAAATCTTTGTCAGTCGGTCATTTGATCTAATTGAAGGACATTGGGAGAGTTGAAAGCATGCGATCATGCTTGTTTATGAAAAGCATTTCAAGAGAGGAGGATATGTTCATTTGCAAAATGGATAAACTTGAAATCAGATCCGTTATCAAGTTCTTCTGTAAATAAGGAATGCCCCCTAAGAAAATGAAGACTTCATGGAAAGGAATCTCCTTCTTATAGCACAGTGAAAAAATGGGCAGCAGAGTTTTAGAGGAGTAGAGAGAGCGTTGAGGATGATGGACGGTCTGGCCGCCCCAAAGATGATGAAAATGTCAAGTCGTGCACGCCCAGGTTATGTGTGACAGAAGACGAGACATGTGAAGCATAGCTAGCGAAGTGGGCATAAGTTTTGGGGCAGTACAATTAATCAGTACAGACATCTTAGGTATGTCAAAGGTTTCGGCAAGATGGGTGCTTCGAATCTTGACTGATGATCAGAAAAGGACTCAGCTAGATATTTCTAGGTATCTCCTGTCCCGCTATGAAGATGATTCTGGCGATTTTTCTCGAGCGAGTTGTAATCCAAGATGAGACATGGATTCACCACTTCGACCCAGAGTCAAAAATGCAAGGCAAACAATGGAAACACCCTGGCTAACCCCTTCTAAGAAATTTAAGAAGGTTAATTCAGCAGGAAAGTTGATGGCCTCAATCTTTTGGGATAGACAAGGATTGATCATGATTGATTATCTTTAGCAAGGTCACACAATAAACGGTGCAATATGCAGGCGAATAGAGGCGGCTAGGCCTGGAAATCGCAAGTAAGAGGCAAGTGCATAGTATGTAAGCCATATAGCGTCATACAGGCAGTAAACGAGTATGTTTGGACCAGGCAAAGGGCCTTCCTTTTTGAAGGAATAAGAAAGCTTGACAGAGATGGGCTAAGTGCAATGCCTTGAAGGGAGATTATGTTGAAAAATAATGGTCAATTTAACGTTCCCTGGTAGCTCAAAGTACATAGGCTGAGCCATTTTTGATCATCCCTCTTATGTGTCTGAAAAGAGAATGGGTTTTTCTATAGCAATGTAAACTTTAAAAGTGAACAGGTTATTTACAAAGAAATGGTCCTGTTATAATGGGGGGGGGTCATTCATAATGGTGAGTTTTACATGACAAGGCAGTGATTACAAATGATGTGATCATATTCAAGGGATCTGTTCAATTGTCAATTATGATACCAGTTTAAATTTATAAAACTTAGACAGACATAATAGGTTTAGACCAAATTTGACCAGGTAGCATTTGAATTCAAATTACTGTAAAATAGATTTTTAAAATATTTTGTTTTAGAATGTTGGAGGGATATTAGAGTAAAAAGTGCAGTTATAAGATAATTATAAGTTTAGAAATTAGTAGTAATATAGCCGATGTTACTTTCTGTCATAGTACCATTGCAGAAGGTAAGTCATTGGAACCCATTTTCACAAATTATTGCTGGAACCCTGTAAATTGATTCCTTAATAAAGCAGCGTTTAATCCATATTAAATAAAAGATAAGTTGTAAAAACAACAGGATATAGAGACCAAATGCTTACGCTAAGATATCAACTGTTTAAACAAAATGTAATACTTATGTGGAAGAACAATACAAAAGGCACTCTATTTAGTTTCATTACTTACGATAGACAATGTGCAGTGCTTAGAAAGTATGCAAAAAGTAACAATAGGTATGTATGCATGATTGATGTGTCTGTCATTCTCTTTATACTAATCGTCTCCAAAAGAAATCATATTTATTTTGCTTTAAAAAAGTATCAGGATTATCTCAGATAGTGATACAACATTGTCTCTATTGTCAATTGCGCTATATTTAAGTATGTCATAGCATGTCATTTATTGAACTTGCTATCTACAACTATTCTTTGACACTAACATTAAAGTATGAATTTTGTTTCTATTAGAAAAAATGTCAATATATACCATACATATAGTATCATTTAACAAGTTGTTACATGTTTTGGAGTACTAATTGATTCTAAGGGCTGAATGGCGGTTGTCATGAGTGGTGGCCATTTTGAGGACTTTTGCCGGCCTAAAAATTTAAACAACTACCAGTTCTGTAGACTGCTATTATAGATCTTTTAAAAATGCATCAATCCTTTGGACCAAGATCATGTAGTGTAAACCAAAATGTTGACACTTCCTGGAATTTGGCTCCAGAGCTATATAGGCCTATTATTATATTCCAACAACATAATAACTACAGATGGATCAAAATATGCCTACGTATGACCGTTTTCGTACTGAATGCACATGCTACAAGCCAACTACCAGACGAGCCTGTTCACATGAAAAATATCTCCTGCGATCGCAGAGCTCTGTCTAATTTAAGACTTCCCCACTCGACAGCTGTGCACGCACGTTTAAAAGACGTTTCACTTCATATCGGATAAGCAACGTCCTCTCATTTAATCTGGTAAAAACGCAAAAATTCTACTGACCCTTAGCATCAGTAACGTTGCAGCAGTGCATTAAATGGGCCATGACGCGAGAAAACCTGTCTTCGGGGGGTTGCGAACAACACAGGCGCAGAACAGCCAGCGTATCCGAGCTGTCTGATCAGCACCTTTGTTATTCGCTGTTTATAAAGTATTATATGTAAACTTGCTGCCGGTGAAATTTCAGTCTTCTAGCCAGTCTCAGTAGCTGAAAATCGCATTCATTTGATCGTCGCCTGTACAATGTCTCTCAAAAACGTACTTCCCCCATAATATATTACCCTTTTTTGTGGCAGAAAAGAAGCTAAGTATACCTAGCGTCTTACTACACAAATCATTCAATGCATCGTCTTTGACTAGATACGCAATGGACCTTTGAATGACACTGGGGTAGGGTTTTGAAGATATAACGTCCAGCCGCATCCGTTTTTCGATGATAACTAGTATATCAAACGAATTTCGTCAATGATAACGTCATAGGGACATGAAGTAATAGTTCGTATCTCGGTCCGCCTTACGAGGTGTGATCAAAAAGTTCTCAGCACAATATGCTTCGGTAAGATTCATTGAATTAAAATCTTTGTCAGCCGGTCATTGGATAATTTAAGTGTGAAAAGCATGCGGTCATGCTTGATTGCTTATGTAAAGCACTTTTAAGAGAAGAAGGTGCGACACATTTGCAAAATGGAGAAACTTGAAATCGGAGCGGTTGTCAAGTACTCCTGTAGAAAAAAATGCCTCCCAAGGTGGGAAAGAATCGCCTTTTTATAGCACAGTGAACGAAATAGGTAGCAGAGTTTAAGAGAGGGAGAGAGAGCATTGAGGATAATGGACAGTCTGGCCACCTCCAAGATGCCACAGCTGATGAAAATGTTAAGGTCGTGTACACCCTGACAAGGCTCCGGCCCACCTGTATCAAGTTGCTATGACTGCTGCGACCGAATGTGGATTTAAAATCCTTCTTTATCCCCCCAAATTCTCCTGATATAGCTACATCTGAACTATCTGTTCCCAACTTCGTGGTACACAGTATGAAAGCAGTGAAGGCGTCGTAGAGGCAATCACATCAACTTTGGGTACCAGGTAAAGGGCCCTCTATTTTGAAGAGATATAAAACTCGAACAGAGATGGGCTGAGTGCATTGACTTGAGGGAAGATTATATTGAAAATAATAGTCAAATTTTAATAGTTTAAAGATATTTTATTGCCAAATTTTATACAGCAATGGGGTCAGGTCACAATTCTCACAACCTTCGTTACGACCCTTCCCCTACAATTAGAACATACATAAAAGCTAATTAACATGGCTTAACATGTACAAATACATATGAATACATATACAGCTACATATGAATACTAATAAATTGTAAATAATTTAAGTTAGAGCAAAATAAACGAAGAAAATACAGGGTGAATAAAGAAATGAATAAATACATAAATGAATAAATAAATAAATAAATAAATAAATAAATAAATAAAAAGCAATTCTTTGATAGGTGATTGAATATAAGATGAAAAGAAAAATAGTATATATATATATATATATATATATATATATATATATATATATATATATATATATATATATATATATATATATATATATGCATATAAAAACTGCTGTTATGAACCCCTTCAGTTTGAAATATTAAATAGTCAGGTCATCTGGTACAGGTTTCTAAGTATGTTTCGAAAAAGAGTCATAGAAGGCTATTAAAAGCGTTTTGAGGTATGTATATACCTATGCACAGCCCTGAACAAGACCACATTAACTTCAGTATTCCAGTTTTCATTGCCATTAAGGATCACATCGATATTTAGTGGATGAAAACCTGTCTTTCAACAGTATATTTTCTGCACTGAAAGAAGTAGTGGTAGGCATCCTCTACCACGTCACACAAATCACAAAAAGGATTATTACGAATATGGTTTCTAAAAAGATCACCGCTTAGACCACTGCATTTATTTTGCAGCCTTGCATGTAGGACAGACATATATCTATTTCCAACAGTAAAGAAGGGAGGAACATGTGCTATGTTAAGTATTGAGAATATAAATTATGTTGTTTAAGGTTGGCAATGTTGATATATTTTTTAAGTTATCATCAAGAGAATTCCATAGCCTAATGGCTGATGGAATGCACGATTTCTGTGAAATACTAGTTCGATTAAGAGGTACAGATATGTTTCTATTGTTTCTCAAAGGGTAAACTGAAATTTCACTTACTAAAGGAGGAATCAAATCTTGTATGTAAGAAGGCACCATACCACTATTTACATTATACATAAGCGATAGTTTATGTTGCTGCCTTCTTTGTGATAGAGTTGCCCAGCCACACTATTTGTACAGGTTTTCCCATGATACTGACCTAGTCAACCCAGTAACCATTCGGGCTGCCTCATTTTGAATCCTTTGAAGTGATTGTGAGTCTTGTTCAGAGCAGCCATCCCATACAACTGATGCATATTCTACAACTGGTAACATATAAGACATATACATCTGGTTGAGGGCATTTCTACTAATAGAATATATCAAATTACGCATTATTCCCAAAATTTTTGTTGCTGAATTGACAATATTTTCAATATGAGTGTGCCACTGGCCATTACTACCTAATGTTACACCCAGATGTTAATGGCTATCTACAAAGCTAATTGCAATATTATCAAAAATAAGATGTGGTAATATATCTAGTTTTTAAGAGTAAATAAGACAGCTTCTATTTTAGCGGATTAAAGGTAACCAACCACTGTTTAGCCCAGTTTGACAACAGTTGTAAACCATGGTAAATAATACCAGCTATGTCAGCAATATTTGCTGCAGCATAAAATAGTGAACTATCATCTGCAAACAGCCTTGTCAAACTAAGAAGTTGTTTAGCTATATCATTGATATATACTAAAATAAAAGAGGCCCTAGAACAGACTCTTGAGGCACACCAGCAAAGATGGATTTTAAGCCAGAGTAACATGATTTAAAACAAACTTTCTGTTTTCTTTGGCTAAAATAACTATTTAACCACTCGAAGAGTTTCCCATCGATGCCATTTTGTCTTAGCTTAAACAGAAGACCCTTGTGCCAAACTCTATCAAATGCTTTTGACACATCACAGAAGACAATACAAGAAAACATGTTATTGTCAAAAGATTGACAGTTATTATGAAAGATGTCGATTAACTTAAACATTGTTGAATGATGAGGTAGGAAACCAGATTGATACTTATATAAAAGATTATTATCTATTAAAAAATTATACATGTTCTTAAAAACAATCCTTTCTTGTAGCTTCCCAATACAGCTCAAGAGTGCAACTGGTCTATAATCAGAGGGTTCCGATTTGTCCCCCTTCCTAAAAATAGGAATAACGTTTGCAAGTTTCCATATATCAGGAAATATTCCCCCATGAAAGGATCTATTCATTTAAATGCAGAGGGGTTTTGAAACGGTTTTGACACACTCTTGAGCATTTTATGGCTTATGCCATCATCACCACTTGCTTTGTTAGGGTTGAGTACTTCAATAATATTTTCAATTTCGAGTTCAGTGCAATTAATTTGAGAAAGAGAGTTATCAGTGAGCTTAGTAAAGGGAGGTAGCTGGGTTTCTGCATCATTGACCGTTGAGATAGAAGCAAAATATTCATTTAAACAATTAGCTTTGTCTTGATCGTTGAAATGCCATTAATTGTCACCGTTTGAAAGCGTTGAACATAAAGGAGGAATACAAGATACGGATTTGTTATTTTTGACAAAATGGCGAATGACTTTCCAAAATTTACGTTTATCATTATTTTGAAAGTCTGAAACAATAATATCTAAATTATTATAAAACAATTCCTTAGCATGCTTCTTTTCATCATTTACCTTGTTCCTAAAGAGTTTGTATTTGTTCCAGACGTTTGGATTACCTGATTGTATAGCTTTCTTCTTCAGTCTATCTCTTTTCTTTGAATTCCTCCTTATTTCAGAATTGTACCACGGTTTGTCATCTTCACGAACTACAATTGTTTTACTAGGTACGCATAATTTAGCGAATTCAGTGAAAATATTTGTGAATAAGGAGCTAGCTTCATTTACACTACCCTGATGAAGACATGACCAGTCAAATTCGGAGAGTTTTTTGTTAAACAATTCAAAATTGGCATTTTTATACATCCAGACATTTCGAGTGAAAGTTCCATGTACAGGATACTCAAATGGTAAGTATACATAAGTTGCACAGTGATCACTTATATCAGGTGGGACTTTAATAATACATTGATTTAACGGTGACATATCATCATGAAGTATAATAGGATCTAACAAAGCTAGCTGGCGTGTTGGTTCAGATATGATATTGTAAAGGGAGTTAAGAAGCAAGACATCTTTCAAATGATGCATATTGGGATTAAATAGATCTTCATTCATATCTCACAAAATTATAATATTATTAGTAATGTCTAGAGCCTTTTCTATATTTTTGTTAAGGGCGTCAAAGAAATTTATTATTAAATTAAAAGTTAGTTTAACATCTGCTGTTCGCGGACTATAAAATAAACCAATAAGATAGCTTTCCCTATTTAGCTTAATTTCAACCCAAATTGACTCATTCTAGAATGTCTCAAAATCTATCATTCGAGTATGTGCAAGTCCAAATACATTAACAGCCCTCCTCCATGATTCGTTCTATCTTTTCGATAGAGAATATCATATTTGCTTGACATAATCAGAGATTCTGTTGTTAGGTTATCATCAAGATGAGATTCCGTTAAGCATAATACGTCAAAATCTAGAAAGTTCTTTGTTATATAATCAAACTTATTGCGTATACTTCTAATATTGCTGTGTAAAATAGGAAGAGAGCTATTAATAGTATCAGGTCCAGAGTTCATTTCTTTGTCACCAGCCTCCAAGAGTAACAAGATAAGCACTATTTTAAAAAGCAAATTACACACGATGTCGTTAAAAACAAATGATAATAATTTACAAGAACAAGCAGCCCATTTAAGTAAACAAGACATGTAGTAAAATATGAAAGCCATTGACACCTTAACCATGACCCTTTGCTTTATTACACACTTACTGTTGAATAGACCGATGCTTGCACGCCATTTTATAATTTTAATTCTCTGGTAGCCCGAAGTACAAGGGGCCGAGATTTTTTTATCGTCCTTCGTACTTATCGGTATATCGGTACTATTTATTCCATTTCTGGGGATGTTTATTATACACGTTACTATACAACTATAGTTATTTTAACTTAAAGATTAACAATAGCGTTAGCATCCGGTGCAAAAGTAACAATCTAAAACTATATATTTATGGCAATTCTTGTTTATGTAATATAATTTTATTTGGGTAACGTAATCAACAGGCCGCCAAATGAAAAAAAGCCCCATGGTCAGAATGCTAACAAGTCTCATTTTCAAGGGAATTAAATGGGTATGTCTACACAAAGCCCCTGTTTTGTGTCACAGAGTCTATTGGCGCCTCAAGGTCTCGTCGACTTTGTTCCTTACACATTAGCCACGACATGATATTTCCAACAATGTGGTTTGTGCGACCAGCAAAGCCTCAGAGCAGCCTGCGCATATGCGCAGTTTGATCAGAGCCTTTGCTAGTCCCTTGAATATTCTATGACTGTTAAGCTACTGACCGTTTCTAAGCTTAAATGGAGGCTGCACAGGCTCGTCTGAGTCAACATGCGACATTGTTAGAAATCACGTGTCACGGCTCATGTGGAACGAAGTTGGCTTACTGTCATGCCAGCCAAGAGTGACAGTGATGTTATGTTTTGTTTACTAAAAGTTATAAGGGACTTAGAATCGATAGATCACTTGTGTAGTAATCCTATTCGCAGGATAGGATTACTACACAAGTGATCTTTCGATAGCTCAAGTGAAGTGTACAAGTTAATGTTCTACTAAGCAATTGTAATAAAAATATTGCATCACTGTCACTCTTGGCTGGCAGGACAGTAGTACCATTAACTTGTGAAGACACTTTAACTGTGTCACACTTTGCTCCAGATAATTGAGCCACGACATGAGATTTCCAACAATGTAGCATTTTGACAAGTATAGACTCAAACGAGCTTGTGCAGCCTCCTTATAAGCTTAGATACTCCAAATGATATTCGGTCAGCAGCTTGACAGTCATAGAATATTCAAGTGACGAGCAAAGGATCTGATCAGACTGTGCGTATGCGCAGGCTGGTCTGCGCCTTTGCTGGTTGCACATACCGTAATGTGGAAATCTCATGTCGCGGCTCATATTTGGGCCTCGTCGCAAGAAAACCTGGCTTCGGGGTTTACGAACAACACAGGCGCAGACCAGCCTGTGCATCCGCGCAGTCTGATCAGCGCCTTTGTTATTCGCTTTTTGGAAAGTACCATACGTACACTTGCTACAGGAGAAATTTCAATTTGCTAGCTAGTCTCTGTAGCTGAGGAGACTGGTTTGAAACTTGCTTAGTCGGAAACCCCGAAGACAGGTTTTCTCTCGACGTGGCCATTTATCCTGACGTTAGTGGTTCAATGCTAATTAAGCATTGCAGCGTGAAACCCCGTTTATGGGTTTTGCCATAGGGTAAAAAGGTGGCAAAGATCAGGAATCGATAAATCAATAACCACACCTGACTCAGGATACCACATGGAAAAGTGACAAAAACATATTTAAGTATCACAAACGAGATCCAAGAGGTCTGAGTTAGACATAATTCAGGATGCCAACCTACTAGCTAGAATAGAATTGAAAAGTTAAGTTGTCAACCTGATTCAAATTAACTAATTTACTTTATAGAGAGCATTCGCTGATCCAGAGAGGGGGCATGGGGTCCGCCCCCCATGGAAAATCACAAAGATATAGGGTTCCTTAGCATTACTGGTCCGGATCCCCAGTAAAATCACAAAGCTACCAAGCCAACATTCAATGTTTGGCCATAATCGGCCCGCCAGCGAAACGCCATTCAATCCGCGGTCTTATCAGTGCCTCTTTTATTTGCTCACTGCAAATAGACAGGTGTTCTCAGAGATATTTTTTTCGAAGTTTGGGCACTTTTGGGGCATAAGGTGCCACTAGGCTTATCAATATAAGCAAACACTCCTGAACTGGTTTTGCCCTGTTGCCCAAATGGGAAACCCCAAATAAGGTCACAAAAGGGGTCAAAGGTCATCAAGTGCATTATATTGTGGTGAGTTTAATTTGCAATTTTTGTATTTTGATTTAATTCGCAAAATAAAAGGCAAATTGGTATATCAAACTCAGCCAACATTCCTTGAATAAATGCGTCCAATATACAAAGCGTACTGACCATACAAAAGGTCACAAAGGGGTCAAAAGGTCACTAAGTGCATATAAAATTCGTGATTTTATACATGATAATGATTTGGACTGACATTGATGGAATTCGTTGTACCTTGTCTGATCGATATCAGTGACTTTATTTTAATTGGTATATCATGTGTTTCAATTCTTATGACCTCATAAAAGGTCATTATGAGGGCCAAGGGTCATCAAGTGCAATTCAGAATCATCATCTAAGTGTTGTTACGAATTTATGTTTACATTTTGATTAGATAAAACCTACCCGGGCTTTTAAACAGCAACCAGTTTTAAAATGACCTATTCTTATTTTAGAGGCCAATGCCCTCATTTGAAATGCACATATTATCGGGGTCAAAGACCACAAGGTGCATTTTATGTTAGACCAGGTATTTTTTAAAGCACCCTATGCAACTTTCGCATATATAGTTTTAACAGGAAATTGACCGTAAAATATCTTGAATGCCATTTATAGATATACAATTGAAAACTGATATCTTTCATCTCTTATAATAGTAACTTATTAATAAGTGTCCTTCTTTACAACTCATCCTGATTATCTGACTCTTCCACAACATTCAGTGAATTGTCACATGTAATAGAATCACAGCCGCAAGACAGAAGCAATTGATATTACTAGTATTAGATCTACATTTGCACCGTCTTGTTGCAGACACTTTGCAGCTGTATTCCAACAACTGTGTACATACTTTAGGTATAGATTCTTACAGCAACAGCTTTTGTTTCAATTGGTCTCGCAACCATGCACGAGTTTCCGCATCAATGTGCTCTGGGGACGGAACTGTAACTTTTAAACATATAGTTGTCTGATAATGGGCTCGTCGTATGTGGAGTTTTAATGCACCAAATGTAGAAGGGGGCCTACCTGGGTCTTTTTCCTTATTAAACAAAAACACATTTAGTCAATATTGATGGGTCAAGTATGTTGCAAACTACTGCTTCATTTGTAAGCTGCCCATATCCTAAACCTGTCGGATACTGCTTCCTTGCGTAGTTTCTGGGCTGCATGATGCATGTATATTGTATTACATATACTCAGACTCTGAAATGTGCGTGGTAGTTTTTTTCAGAAACGACTTAGATTTTTGGCTTTCTTTTGGCTTCAACGAGTTTTGATAAGCAACGTTGATTTGCTAATAATATAATCAACTTTTTAGAATGTAAAAACTTGATACAAAACATCTGCAAAAACAAGCCACATTTTACTCACTATAACTAGATATGTCGTGCATACAGGGGCAGAAATAGATCATATCTCAAACAAAGCACAAGTTTATTACAAACACTCAAACAAGTATAGGGTATGTAAATAATTATAGCAAAAATCGCTATCTATGAAAATTTTGGAAAGCAACTGTATATGGAGTGCTATTATTAGTAGAAGTAGTGGTGGTGGCAGTAGTATTTTTATTACGATTATAATTACGTTACTTAATATTGTGTAACACACATGTGTATTACAAAATATTTTCGCATGCTGAAGTGGATATAGGGTGTTATTTTGAAGTTACTTAGTAGGTAATACACTAAATTAATGCCATTTTGTTAAGAGAAAACCAGTGAAAAAACTATATTTTTAAGATTTTAGCGGTGTTTACAGTCTACTTTTGATTGGAATAAGGTAACATACGCAATAATTACAATCTTATATGCTTGTTTCATTGCATGGCAATTGCCTGGTCCCTTAGGAGATGTTTAAACCTCGGCCTTAGGCCTCATGTTCAAACAACTTCATTCGGACTTGAAAAATGCTTATGCATGAAAAAACCTGTATGATCCCTATATTTGTACATAAACCTATGTTTAATATTCAGGTGCAGAAAGAGACTGGCAGCTGAACCATGTATCGAACAAACGACAGAATGACACGTGTGACATCTTTCCAAAGATAACCATAAAACACACTGGTAAAGCGTTTTATATTATTTAGCGCCTTTTTAGACAAATCTGAAAATGACTCCCCATTGTTTGCTTAGTATTACAAAACATAGGACAGCTTTAACATTTCGTATTTTGTATACCCATCACCATGGAAACAGAAACTAACATTAGGACCTTACTGATATTTAATGTGCTTACAAGCGTGCCATTTTGAATACAATTAAAGTTGATGAACAGTTGATATATTATAAAAATAATAACTTAAAACAACTTCCATGGCTTGTAAATTCAATCATAGAAAACATTTGAAATAAATGTATTTACTATTGTTATGAAGGCAGATATATTGCCACATGAGAAGACATAGCTAATTTGAGACTTTTTTTAATCTCAACAACTCTAAGAAATAGTTAAGGATATGGCAATAATGGGGTTTATTTTCACCATCAAAGATACCCACGATTTGAGCTACAATTGGACCAAAAGGGTATGTATACAGCTCGACGAAAATAAAAAATAAAGTGTTGTCAGATGTTGGAACCCCTCTGAAAAAATCTGATTCCGCGCATGTTAAAGAATACTTTTGTCATATAGCAAACATTTTAAACCCTGATGAAGCGCCATTTTTTGTGGTATTTATCTAGGTATTCAGTGTTTGCCTAAGAACGCATCTAGGAGTCACTAGTACAGAACGGGTTACAGGCAAGTGGCCGAAATAGCCACACATTGTCAAGGATGGATGAGCCCCAGGCAAATTCAAACAACAACGGACGATAACTGCTCACAGACAATTTTGGAATTAAGTACAAAACAATGTTAACCTAAAAATAAAAATATAATTAAAAAAACATTGAAAGAAAAAAATACATGTAAAGTCAGTGGAATTATCTGGATTCTTGCTGATCTGGCTTGAACAAAGAATTGATGGCTTCCAAAGGAAAATCAAAGGACGTTTTTGAAAATTAGCTGGCTGGTTTCTCTATTAAAAGATAATATACTATTATTGACTTCAATGAGGAAGGCATAAAGATTTATCTACCCGAAAAAGCATAATTCACCGAGGCCGCTTGGCCAAGGTAATGTCACTTTTAAGGGAAGATAAATCCTTATGCCTACCAAAATTGATATCAATAACTGTTTTGTTATATGACTTTTCATTTAAGAATGAAAATGTTGCTACTTTCACTTTTGTTGTTAAAGACATATTCAACCTTCAATCTAAGACATCTAAGGACTTTCTCACAAGTTTTACCAACTGTTATTAAACTATTTTAATGCAGTATTTTGCATTTTCAAATATATACTAATTCTCTTAATAGGTAATATAAAATGTTATCATAAAACTGTTTTTACAGTTTGTTTATTCAAACAAAGATAAACAAAACAAACAAAACTGTTGTAAAAAATCATGAAAGTCTTTACTTTACCTGTTGGTAGATGAAACAGCAAACCATGTCAATTTCATGCAGCACATGCTAGTTTCACACTCATCATGCTATTTTTAGCTCTCTAGAGGGTAATATTGCGAAGTGTCAAACTTTTTAACTTCTGGAAACTAGTTCGAGCTGGGTTTCATGCAATATTAACTTGTGGACCAGTTTAGACCAGTTTCCGGGTAGACATTGACATTTATGGAGACAAATTGGGCCAATCAGGAGACAGGATTCTCTCCAGTCATATAACAATTTAGAATATTAACTTAAATTCTAGTTTGCTGTACTGTATTTCACTGTTATTACTCTAGAACTATTGCAGCATCGAAAATGGTTTTCTTGTATCAAGATAGGAAATTCCACCTTTCAGAGTTGACAAACACCAGGGCGTTATTTAACTAAAGTTGATCAATGCTGATACGTACATGAGACGTAGAGCCTCCCGTTACATCTCAACAGTTTACTTTCAACATTTAAGTCCTTCAGGTATATCTTCAGGCGTAACTTCAGGCGGAACCAGAAATTAAGTATTATGCTCTGTGTACCTCGATATTAAACATCACAGACTATAATTCTATCCCGTTTCCTGATATATACCACATACTAAATGCGCATGCTCCATGTCATTTGATACAAGTCAGTAAGAATAGACTATAATAAGACAAAATCAGACCCAAAACACAGGGATGCTAAATTGCGAGGATGTAACAACAACATAAGCAGCACTCAGTCAATACATGACCCCTAAAATATATACATTATAATAATGTACCACATCGGAGGACCTTAATCTACTCAACGATGGCCAAAACTAACAAGAATTCATATTCTTGAAGTACAAAATCACTTTTAGCACTCAATGCTATAGACAAAAAAGCTGCCATACCACCATGGTTACGCTAGATTTCTCCGCACACTCTAAGTACCCAACAGTACCTGTTGAAGCCATTTGCAATTAATATAATCAAAAGTACTGAATTGAATACTGTATAATAAACTTCACGGTAAATGCATGCATTTGTGGATATTATCTGTTACATAATATTGTAATCGTGCTGTGATGCAATAAGGTATTACAAGTATGACATAATAATTACAATTTCATAAAGGTAAACAGAATTAGTTAGTATGGTGTCTTACTAAAGTTGAACAGTATACATCTCTTCATATGTACCAAGACCAGACGATAATAATGCTCATTCCCTTATAATAAATGTACTTATCATATGACGTCGCGTCTGGGAGTGAAATAACGCCATGCAATAAAATCGATAAACCACTAGTGGTTTATAGATTTAGGGGAAATGTTATGACGTCCATAACAACGTTGCGTACATAATGACAAAATTATAACGTTTTGCGGCAGAATTGAGATTTCAAAGTCATCTTAATGTCATATGATAAATAGAATCTAACATTCGTGCTCTTGTATTATTGAATTTATTAAACTCGTTGTGAAAAATCGATAAAAGGCTCGGCAAGCCTCGGATTTTATCTCTTTTCCCCAAGTCGTTTAATAAATTCAATAAAACATGAGCACTCATGTAAGATCCTCTATATAAAATCAACCGTGATTGTGTAACATTGGCACATAAAAATGTACTCACAAGTGATGCACAATTAACTTAATGTACTTACTTAATATGAACGGTATACATTAACTCCTTATAAGCACTCTATTTCCTTCAGTCATATACATGTGCACCTAATGTGTAACAGTAAATAACAACTCATTTATTCGTTACAGCTATCTTAATTGATGCTTTAATATGAGAAGTGTACATGTGCCTAACTTTCCATGAACAGTATAAATATGTACTTATCTAGAACCGCATGTATCTTACTTACATATATTCACGTACAACTAAATTCAATTGATGTATCAATTCTATAAACCTCACTGCAAATATACGTCACATGTGTGTGTAGTAATTACAATGCACGAATGTTAGTCAATACCTATAAGAATGATCAAATGTAATCTCTCAATACATCAGAACAGTACCGACAATGTCTGCATTACTACTGCTATACACTAACAGCAATGCCTACCAGACAAGCAGGTAATCAACCGACGCACGAACAGAGAACATCCACGTATGAACGTTTTATATCAACAGACGACCTAAGCAGATGATACTCAGGTAATACAGCCAAAAATAACTAATAGACTCTTACGTTGGCGGACATGTGAGCGTAACTGCGATATGAAATAAAACAATGTTTTCAAACGCAAATAACAACAAGAACGAGGGATGTTTTCAGTCTGCTTCTTTGTGTGGTAAATAAACACATATTGGTGATTTATACCTGCAAAAATTATTGATATTGCTTTATATTCTATGAAATGCTGAGGCTGCCATTTCGGTTAAAATCCTCCTTTATGCTGCATTTTCTGTCATTCCATTGACAGAGTCGTTTTTGCACGAACGAATACATAGCGAAAATTTATACGAAAATCATTTGTAACATTTTTTCGGGTCGCTTTGATGTTCATTTGCAAGTAATACAGTCGATTTCCATAAAATTTCCATATAAAATCTCACTCATAAAGTAACCCCAAGTACGTCATTTGAAATAAGAAAATCAGTTAAAAGAATGCCATCTCTGGCTTACACTGAAATGGATCACACAAAATGCCGCGTTTCATCGATGTTTGCGTTCGGATGCGTTATTTGGACATTGATACACGTATTTACATGTAAATAATCTGGCTGGCTAATTTCAGACAATAAAATTATAGGGAACGAAAATTGTATACCACTCAGATGAGATATCCCTAGATATTGGTTTTTTTGTTTGTTTGTTTGTTTGATTTGATTCTTAAAGTCCACTCAACAATCTTTCAGTTATGCGGGACGGGTCTTCCTGGGTTGAAACAAGTTATAAGCTAGGATAAATGTGTCTTACTCAAGGACACAACACAGTGACGCCGGTGAGGCTCGAACCCGCGGCCCTTCGGTCTCGAGTCAAGCACTCTACCACTGAGCCACTGCGCTCCCTACCCCTAGATATTGGTCTCAGTTTAATTGATCTGCTGCCTATGCACTGTGTGTATTGAAACTTCGATACAATCAAAATTGTCCTTTCCTTGTTCAAAGCTACAATTCCAATTTTCAAGAACACTGCGTATTTTAGTGTTACGTCCATTGCTTTAAGCGACGTCAACGTAAAAGGGGGTAACGTAATTAAACCTCTTGCACGAGAAATCGATAGCGATCAAAGTTTATATCGTTATAGCAGATATAGGGGAAATGAGTCAGAAAACTATGGATATGTGATTAATGCATATTAAATGTTTGATTTAAAAAATACAGCATGCCTTTCTACTTTTGTTAAAGCTGAGTCTTAACAATTATGAGGAAAATATATGCAGTGTATATTAGTGCGCTTTTTAAAAAGTCTGTAACTTATTAAATTTGGAAAGACAAAATAATGTTCTATGCACCATTATAACGGCAACGCTTTGATCTTTCGTTTGGCATATGGCATAAAATCCTAACGTGTTTGTGGCTGGAGTTATGAATGGGGTTTCATTACATATTAAACCCCCTCGTAGATGTAGATTATGAGTGATAATAAAATGCAGAAAATTCCCAAACGGCTGTAATACTTGGAAACGAAAATAGCAACCAGAAGAAACGTTGAAAGCGATTTTCGTATACATTTTGTAATGTAATCGTTAATGCCAAAAACAACTATCTGAACTGACCACCAGAGGAGAATTTAACCAGAATGGCGGCCTTATTATTTCGTTAAGCCTGGTTTATATATTTTATTTCATGGCGCTATATCACTCCTAGAGGAGACGTCATGTGATAAATGTATATTTACGGCACAGCGAAACAAGCTGAAAACATCCTTAGCTCGTCTAGTTTTCTATTTTGACATTACACTAAAATTACTTAAAATCGCATTTTGGTCGTGAAAAAGTCACGATTTTGCCATAGTTTACGCAACGCTATAGTGAACGTAATTACGTTGGGCTACTAATCTGTACACGACTAGTGGTTTATATATTTTATTCCATGGCGCTATATCACTCCTAGAGGCGAAGTCATGTGATTAATGTATATTTACGACACGAAAAAAAACAGGCTGAAAACATCCTTAGCTCGTCTAGTTTTCTATTCTCGAAAACACTGCTTCAGTTCATATTGCAGTCTTTTTCAGTATGTACGTGGCAAAAAAGTTACGGATATTTGGTTTACAGTTGAATGGCAAAAACCTTAGAGATTTGTATCATTTGCAGTTTATATAAATTATTTGATTACATTATTCAATCTACAGTAAAAAAAAAACGGTTTCAAAAGATTCCTTGGAGAAAAATATATTGAAGACTACTTGGGTCACCAATAAAATTTCGCTTATTAATCTTTCCTTTGTTGCGAGTCTCTCTGTAGCGAATGTGTAAATCGCACACATTTGACGCATTATCCTGACAAATATAACAATCGGCAGCTGCTGTATTCTTCAAGAGTCATTTCTCCTGCAGGACTTCACATAGAGCTTGATAAGCTGTTTGCAGCTGCACTTTTACTAACGAGTTGGATGCCAGTTTTCAATAAGTTTGACCAAAGACACGTCAGGGGGTCGAATAAGCCAGAATAGAAGATACACACTGTCCCATGGGTGCTTAATGAACGACAGACAGTCAGCTGAAACGATCTTTTGTCGTATTTTTACCTGTTTGAGTTTAAATACGCACACTCAGCTATGATCAGGAATGCGATGCTTATAACTCCTCACTAGAAAAGGACCCGCGCTAGCGCGGGTATAGGATCTATTTAGCATATGATGAAAAATGTTCTGAGCTCGGCTGAGCATGGCAGACGTCCTCATAAATATTAAAATTTGGAGCAATATCTAAGAGCAGGATAAATACTAAGGAAATTATTTCATGAATCAAGGGTCATTACTCTGTTATAAAGTATATTTCTTATTTCTATCAACCTTACTCAAACATAAAGCGGTAACGACCAAATGGTAAATATTGGCCGCAACAACGCAAGTAGCATATAACACACTACTATAGTATTAAACGAAGTGACTGCAATGTATATGCATGCCAATGTAATCTGTAAGTTGTCGTTTCAACTTTAGTTTTTTCCAACTGGAACAAAAACACGCTTAATCATTCCCCTCAGATGTACAGATATTGAGGGGATGTAGACCCTAGGGTCATATGTTAATGTCTTACTCATGCTTGTGCCGGCTTGGTGTGAAATATGGCATGAGCTACACATCTTAAAAGAGATCCACAGATGCCTAAACACACCATAAACTCATCTATGAACCTTCGACTCAGGTTAGCTAAAAAGTATACGAAACTTTGTGGCTGTTGAAAAATAGGCCAATGTTTTCTTTTCTGTCAGTAGCTATTGGTATAACTAATAAAATGAATGCAGCATATTTATGTTGTATGCAAGAATGTCGTCAGACAAGGGATCGAACCAATGGCCATTTGGTTGATAGTAACACTCTACTGATTGCGTTAGGCAGCCTGTCGGTTAAAAGTGTTGTATATGTTAAAGCAGATTTGAGATGAATGAATTTGGCAATTAATCCAAAGTTTTGATAAATGTCTACTGTAATATTCCAAAGTTTTATGACTCCTTAAACACTGTTGTAATCATGCAAAAAATGAACCAAAAGGTTGTACTATCGATGATCGAATAATGCCAAATAAAGATACTGACAGAATTGCAAACAGTGAATACCCTGATTTGACCTCTTCTCTAGGAACAGTCTGATGTGGGTCTGCACTGTTGACCATACCTAATTGTCCAAAAAATCACGAATTAATGCATGGCAATTTCTTTTGGTAATTGTCTTGTCTTTCACGACTGTTGATAAGAAAAGTGACTATTGATAGAAAAAAAAAATAAGAAAATAGGAATATACACTTTAAATGTTTTCAACCAAAACATATGTTGTGGGTACTTAAAAGTACTGTCTCAATGAGACGGTTCTTTTAGCACCCAACAAATAAAACCATAATTGCATATACATGTAGGGCTTCCACGTTAACAATATTTTGTAAGGGTTTACACAAATTCAAATTATCGAAATGATTCCGTTTATACGCAACTACACAGCATTTCTGCACGTCGAATCGCGGTTTTGCTATAATTCCCATACAACAGATTGCTTTCATCATAACAAATGGTACCACTATAAAGCTTTTATATTTGAAACGCAAAAATGAAATCAGTATAACAGACTTCTTTTATCATAATAAACGATACCACTGTAAAGCTTATATCTTTGAAACACAAAAAAATCAGACTCAAAAGTGCTGTCTCAATGAAGCGGCTTTTTTGAGCACCCAAAATATAAAACCATGGTTGCAAATATAGCTTAAGTTTTGTAAACGACTACACGAATTCCATAAATCAAATAACACCACTATAAAGCTAATATCTTTGCAACACTTTAAATGCTTCAACTAAAACATAAGTTGTAGGAACTCAAAAGTACCGTCTCACTGAGCAGTTCTTTTTATCACCCAAAATATGAATATGAAGCTCGTCACGTGTTTCGTTTAAACGGCAGGCCATTTCTTTTTTTGTAAACGTTTACTGCAAAACACGAAACGTGCTGTTCACACGTGTAAATGAGGAAGCCCCAGTTGCAAATGATTTGTACATAAAAGCAAAAGCTAGGTTTGTTTCGCTAAAACAGTCAAGCTTCAGTGGTTTGGTGTGTTCATGGCTACACAGCATTTCGAGAGCGCAGTGGCTCAGTTGTAGAGTGCTTGACTCGAGACCGAGGGGCCGCGGTTTCGAGCCCCAAGCGCGTCACTGCGATGTGTCTTTGAGCAAGACATATGATCCTAGCTTAGTACTGGCTCAATCCAGGAAGGCCTGTCCCTACATAGCTGAAAGATTGATGATGGGACGTAAAGAATCAAATCAAACAAACAAATACACAGCATTTTACACGTCGAATTGAGGGTTTGCTGTAACTACCTACCTCCATTATAATAAGTAATACCATTTTAAAGCCGAATTGAGGGTTCGCTGTAACTACCTACTTCATTATAATAAAGGATACCATTGTAAAGCTCTTATCTTGGAAACGTTAAAGAAAATCGGTATTTACCTTTAATTATTTTCAACCAAACATATGGCCACGTATGTTGTGGGTACTCAAAAGACCGGTCTCAATGAGACGTTTCTTTTGAGCACCCAAAATATAATGGCTCTGTAGGTCAGCTGTTTTTTTAAAACTGCGTTCAGGGCAGGTAGGTTTGATCTATTTTGCCTATGCTGTAAGGATAATTTATGCAGATGATAGAGTACAAATAAACAGAGTATAAAACTATCTATTCAATGCGAAATGGAAAATTGGATTTTTGGCTAGGCAGATCGGACACGGCAGCACGATGCGGTCATGGCTTTCATAACCGGTCATCTTTGACCCCAGCAAGTGACTTGTGACCGCGTGACATATGTAAATACACCTTACGGACCAATCGTTGCAGCCTTTCTTGGTAGAACTTAGGAGAATATGAAAGCGTCGATCGATATTCCATTATCATAAGTTGATAAAGAAGGCGTTACCCTGTCAAAATTGATGGGAGATTATGGAGTTAAAACTGAATTGTTTCCAAAAATCTCAAAAACGAAACAAAAGTAAAAGGAGATTAGATCGAAGTTATCAATGAGGGCATTATCTGAATAAATCAGTGTAGAAAAAAAGCTGGTAAGATATACCGTTTCCGAGTTTTTGAGCGCAAAGAGCTCCTTTAGTAGTATAGATACCATTAGCCTACCCCTTCAGTACCAAAGATACTGAACAATAATACAGCAGTTATTGAAGTTTTTCCCTGCGTAATTTTGAACTTGAAATGCTGTCCTATATCTGTCGGGGAAACTTGAACATATGTGTACAAAATGGCCGGTTTTGCGAAGTTTTGTAGGTGACCCCAGTGGTCCTATATAGCTACTAACAGTTTTTCTCAAAGGAATCCTTTGGGACAGATTTGGACTAATATGACTTTTACTTTTGATGAACTGATTAAATCAATATATGAATTAAAAATGTCACCAACTGCTTTGCTTTCTGTACACACAGCAAACCAAAAATATCCCTAAATGCTTTGTCACATATACATTTGTATGAAAATCGATTTATTGGTCTGTTTCCAATAATACATGTTTGAATACCCTCGTATGTATTAAAATGTATACATATGCATGAGCCATTACATGGTTAAACCCAACACAGTTTGTGTGCACTGTGAGCAGATAAGATTTTTCGCTGTTCGCTTCGTGTTGGTTACTTAGCAACAAAGCTTTCTTAATGTCCAGACTGAGTCTGGGCGGCTGAAGTCATCTTTTGACGCACAGTTACATTGTTGGTTTTCTCATGTAGCGGCTCATATATTAAGGCCGGATGCTGAATGTATTGCTACGGGTTGCAGCCGCAGTACGTTGTTTAGGGCACCATACTATGTCGAAGGCAATATGCATAATGTACTGGTTCTTTTATGAACTAGACGGGGATTGAGGAACGACGGCCTTATCCTTACTCACATCATACAACAAATATTTAATGTACACATCATGGGCGGATCCAGGATTTCTGATTAGGGAGAAGAGGACGAAAATTAAGCAGGGGGTCTAGAGGGCAAACAGGGCCTCTGATGACCCCACGGCTTTTGGGTCAAGGGCTAAGGCCTGGGCAGGTGCCGGAGGCCCCCGAAATCTCCTGAGCTTTAACCATTTCAAAGGGGTTCTGATATGTTTCCAGAACCCCACCTATCCGTTCTCGGGGTCAACAGTTTTATGTATTAGACTAGAATCCTAAACTTTTTATGTGGCTATACTAATAGTCATCCCACTTTGATTTGAGGTTATCAAAATTGAAAAGTTATATTCATTTGTAAAGAAAATGCGTCGAAATCGGAAGGTCGTTTTTGGGAGTATAATCTTTATATGGAAATGAGACTGCTACGTGTACACATACGCACTGCGTGCCACCACTGCCAATGTAAATGGTGGTAGTTGCTTTTGCAGACAAGTCTGAAAGAAAGAAAAGAAAATGAGCCCCAAATGCGACTTAATGGTTTTAAAAGCGGCCTTGACTTCAGCAGGGACCGAACCATTAACGTTCCTGCTTCAAGAAAAAAGGTCCAGCTGGATTTGAACTTCAGGCCTATGGTTTGTAGGCCCGACTGAGCTAACCGGGTATATGTCTACACTAATGTATTTTTATTATATTAATCATTCGTTTGACGCTGTCGTTATGAACTTTGGCACACTTTCACACAACCAACAGTATTTTAATTTGTAGGGCAATTATTGCAGCCTTTACAACTTTCTATGGATTCAGTTCTCGTGAAGACCTATTTGAATCTGTACAAAATCACTGGATGAGAGCGAAAAATACACTTGACCCTTTCTGTTGATCCGTATAGTGGACAAATCATTGTGAAAAACATGTCGGGTAAGACGAAGAAGAAGATGAATTGTATTAAGCTCGTTATAGGTCAATAGAGGTCGAGGCCATCCCCCTTTAACCTTACAATCAAAGTAGGAAACCATGGATAGATAGATAGATAGATAGATAGATAGATAGATAGATAGATAGATAGATAGATAGATAAATAGATAGATAAATAGATAGATAGATAGATAGATAGATAGATAGATAGATAGATAGATAGATAGATAGATAGACGGACGGACGGACGGACGGACGGACGGACGGACGGATGAACGGATGGACAGAAACACAGGGAGATAGATAGATAGTCCTTTTTGACATGACGTGTGTATTGGCTCACCTTAAATATCGCTATCTTTTTCGCTCATTCTTTATATCAACTTAAGCCGTTATGCACTATCAGTCTCATTTCATTTGCATACATTTGAATGAAATCTAAGCCTTAAAATACATTTGAGCCGCGACATCAGATTTCAAACAATGTGGCATACGCGCAGTCTGATCAGAGCCTTTGCTAGTCGCTTGAATATACTATGATTGTTAAGCTTCTGACTGAACATTATTTCTAGATTCTAAGCTTAAGGCTGTACAAGCGCGTCTGAGTCTTCACTTGTCAAAATGCTACATTGTTGGAAATCACATGTCGCGGTTTATTTAAGATTTAATTCATAAATTGATACTTGCGCAGACTCGAATCGAAACCAGCTAGCAGCACTTGATTAACTCATGCATGCACTAAGTTTTACCTTATTACCTTACCAGCAGCCTGTTCGGACAGACGCAAAGCTATAACTATGGATTATAATTATATTTTCAAAGGTATGCTTTAATACGGACTTATGTCACTTTTTTCATCCCCTTTGTTTTTTTTGTGAAGGAAACAAACAACTATTATAATTTGAGTCGCGGCATGAGATTTCCAACAATTTGAGATTTTGACAAGTGTAGACTCGGACGAGCCTCTGCAGCCTCCTTTTAAGCCTTGGCTTAGAAACTCAAAATGGTGTTCAGTCATTAGCTTAATAATCATAGAATACTCAAGCGACTAGCAAAGGCTCTGATCAGACTGCGCGTATGCGCAGGCTGATCTGAGGCTTTGCTGGTCGAACATACAACATTGTTGGAAATATCATGCACTGGCTCTATTTTGTTTCTGGCGTCTATGCTATTGGCAGCCCAGACGTAATGGCAAACACCAGTTATGACGTCATCAATT
Source organism: Loripinus fragilis (assembly GCA_964019695.1). Lineage (NCBI taxonomy): Eukaryota > Metazoa > Mollusca > Bivalvia > Lucinida > Lucinidae > Loripinus > Loripinus fragilis. The sequence continues at coordinate 41,460,817 of OZ026517.1, read as the reverse complement.
GCGTTCATACCATATACTAAAACCAAAGTAAAATCATCTTTATTAAAAGCGTTGAGGTGGTCGTTTTCGGGGTCCAGTGAAATTGCATAAATGAAACAAGGGGACACAATTAGTACATTTGAACATAAATGTTTGACTAAGTTTGAATCCTGTATGATTGCACCAGCTGAGAGGTGTAGCATAAAGTACCTGCATCATTTTTCATTTTATAACAGCTACAGTTCACTGAACATTTTATGATTTTTAACTTTCAAATAACAATTGAGCCGTGACACGAGATTTCCAACAATGCGGTATGTGCAACCAGCAAAGGCTCAGACCAGCCGGCGCATACGCGCAGTCTGATCAGAGCCTTTGCTTGTCGCTTGAATATTTTATGAGTGTTAAGCTATTGACTGAACATCATTTGTAGTTTCTAAGCTTACTAGGAGACTCACAGGCCTGTCTGAGTCTATACTTATCAAAATGCCACATTGTTGGGAATTCCATGTCGCGGCTCATATGCTAAAACATGGAGTTTGGTGGAGCGATGGAGTGGAGTGGAGTGTTTTTATGTTGTTTGTTTTTTCTTTGCATGTTTAAATCTGGTTCCACAGTTCCTCACAAAGGCGATATCACACCTCACATGGGTGTGTGTGTAAGGGGGGATGCTAGACCCGACTTACGTGGGGTATCCACGTACCGCCTCACATCGGTGTCATGGCCTGCTTTACAAGGAGCACGACACTTCTGAGAGGGGTTCACCAACAACCTTGCGCTGAGCATACACTTACAAAAAGACAGGCTATTATGACCACGACCCAACTAAGGGGGCAAGGCAAACGTAAATAAAAGCTGTTTCACATTTTTTTAGCTTGTTTAATCAAAATTTGTGTAACATAGTAGATTTTGTTCTTCTAAGTTCGCATTGTGTTTTCAAAGTCTTTTTAGAATGCCTAAGTTTAAAATTCAGCAACAATTTCACGATTTTTATAATTACATACAAAAGATAAACTTTTACAAATTACTGTGCCGTCAGAAATTCAGTGGACATCGTTTTTCGTTTTTAAAATGTCTTTAATGATATCATTTCGGACTGAAATTTTGCACATGCATATACTATATCACCGCCCAATATACAAATGCATGTTTGAACATTTAAGATTGCAAAGTATTTCTGGAATCTCTCGTGAAATAAAATAACTTAGTCGTTTTAGATTTAGAAATTTCCTCATTTTCCCTCAATGTATTTTATATAGGTAACGCGTGTTTTTTACAGTTCAATGATTACCATGTTTACTTTCGTATATCAGGTTGTATGGTAAAGAAAACTGTCACCAGCAGGAGAACTCTTGGTGTGTCTACATACACACTGCAAATGCTTTGAAGAGACTGCGCAAAAAAAAACAATTTGTCTGAGTTATATCATATTTCACGAAAATGAAATTTCGCATCTTGCTTTCTAAGCGTTCATGGCAAAACGACATAGGACTGCGACTGAGAAAAACTGTCTTTGGTGATTTGTAACAAAAAAAGGCGCAGACCAGCCTGCGCACCCGCGCAGTCTAATCAGCAACTTTGTTTTCTGCCCTTTGAGAAGAATCATATCTAGACTTGCTACGAGCAAAACTTGAATTTTCTAGCTAGCCTGTTTAGCCGAGGAAACTGGTTTGAGACTCGCTTTGTCGGAAACCCAGAAGACAGGTTTTCTCGCGCCTTGGCCGCGTATATTTCTGTTGCTTGCTCAACAGATCTAGGACAAATATTACAAGTGCAACAGATAATAATATTTAAAAAAATAATGAAGAGGCTGATCATCAGATATGATAACTGGGGTCTCATTATTTGGCTGCGCTCTACATCGTCTAATAAACAATTTCATTCGTAACTACAGCCCACTGGCGGGGACTTTGCTTTTCTGGTTGCAGGTCTCTGGTATGACCCTGTACTAACAGTTCATTTGCTCGGCTGGGGCGTGGTTATAAATTATTCGTGCGCATAATTTATTTCGCCTTAATGCACAAGTCATTTGTGACCACTGCCCACCAGCAGTGGGGACTTTGACTTTGCATCTGCAGTTCCCCACATTAACCACCACACTGTGGGGACAGCTAGCTGGCAAAACCATGACAGTTCTCCCCCGCAGTATGTTATTATACTGCACTGCAATGTTTGTCTATGTCTATCAAACCACAACATTTCCTCTGTACTTTTCCTCCGCTTTATGGAGACAGTGTTAAAAGTAAAATCACAGTACATTTGCCAGGCTATCCCCATCCTGCTCAAGGATTTTAGTGAAGCAGTGGTTACAAATGACTGGTGCATTATTTATAGCCTATGATGCACGTCATATGAACGTTTAGTTCTCAGCCACCCCCCAAAAGTATATTGACCTCAAACAGAAAATATGACATCCGCTGATATATTGTTCAACCTCTATATATATCCAAGCACATTCCCATCCCATCACTAGTTTCTCTTTCTGACTTCAACTGTTAAAGGGCTGAACGAGCATTATTCTTATTGGACGAGTCTATTATCACTTCGGATCACACCTACCGGATGAGCCTTGTGATCTTTACCTCTTGTCAATTATAGTTGCCCAGAATTACGATGCATATTTTGCATTGCCTGGTGTCAACAAATCAGTACTTCGAATAAAAAGATAGAAAGTTAAATTGATTTAATAAAACAAGATGGAAAATTGTTTAAAATCACATGATCAGAGGGGAAAACCTTTCAAGGAGAAAGGAACACAGAAAATCAAGATTTTGAATTGAGGAACAAGGGAACACAGCAATTCATTTCATAGGAACAAGCGGACGGGTACCCAGTGGGAAGGCCTCAACATTTTCTTGTATGCCAAAATTCTGTGAGCCCAAACTATGGCCTTAGTTTGCATTTGGTTGAACTATTTTGATAAGATAACCTAATAGGTTACTTCGTCTTACAAAACTGTATAATTATTTATAGATAGTAAACTAAAGGCAGTGATCCGTACAAAGGTGCGTTTAGGGTAAATTAAAAAAATTAGTGCAGATGCCCAAATGAGGACAAATTCCATCATATCACAGTCCATTTGGCAAGACCTTTTGTAACGAAAAAAATATCTGAATTAGGCGGTTAATAATTGTATTAAATTCTGATGTTCATTATGCGATTAGTCTACACATATAAAAATAAACGCAAAAAGCGATGTTCACTGAATTCCTGTACGCACTATAATCAAATATACTTACCTTTTACCATTTGTAATTAATAAAACCTGCATGCATCTATAGTCTTACCTTAAAATGGCTTTTGCCAGCTTATATTGATTTTGCATGTGCTCAAACAGACAGGACTCTGATATTTTTATAACTCAGGTTTCAAATCTGACCCACTGTCAAAGTAGATTTTCATTCAAATGCCGAAAAATTTGCCGCTATTTTGATGACGTCATAATCTGCTTCTACCTCTTTCTCTTTTCATAGATCAATAGATAGCATTTATCATTCTGAAAGTTTTGACGTCATATACCTCAAACAAGACCCAGTATTAATGTCATTATTGGGCAAAACAGATTTTAATTCAAATCTCAGATGGGCGCCATTTTGATGGGGTCATTATTGGCTCTGACCTGTGTTTTTGAGTGATTAGACAGTATTTATCTTTCTGAATATTTTGATACAGGTTAATCTTCCTCAGATTTAATAATTGACACAGCTTTCAGCATATAAGGCCGTCTATTAGAATTTTGTTGCAATTCAAGACGACCACAATTTTGATGACGGCATTATCTTGCTCTGTCGTTTTTTCAAAAATGCCAACATCCGGTATTGGCAATGCCTAGGGCATACTCATAATGATTAAAGTCTCATCATTGGGGCTTGCTTTCTTCTAACAAATGTAACAGAAGTAGACATGTCACGGACCTATGAAACATTTTCTAGTCCTGTGGGATATTTTTAAACCATGTAAACGAGTATTATGGTCGATGTACCAGTTTTCGTGGTAGCCCCAGATATCGCGGTTTGATAGAAAAGAGACCATTAATATTATTTCCTAAACCTAGAATTTAAGCACTGGGATTTCACCAATTACCGTATCATGGATTCAATTCTCTCATCGTCCAATATTTATCCAGCGTGACACGACATCACCAATGACTTCATTATGACGTAAATTTCTGCCTATACATCGATTAAGTGTTAATATTTTTTCATATTCTGGTCCTTCTGGAATGTTTGGCTATGACGGAAAGCATAACACTGCATAAGCTGGTGCTAGGGGGCTTGATAATTGTTGCACTTTCCATTGGTTCTCATGAACAGACACCGAATCTGCCGTTTTCTTATATTGTAGGTCCTCTCTCTATATCTGAAGGATCTGTTTTTCCAGATAATTTATTTGGTGTGCAGTACACGTTATCTCGCTGACATCTTCAGTGGTTTTTGTGTGTGTGTATGTGTTTGTTTTTTTTTTTTGGGGGGGGAGGGGAGGGAGCGAAGTGATTCAGTGGTTAAGTGCAGGACTTGAGACCGAAAGGCCGCGGATTATAGCCTCACCGCCGTCACTGCGTTGTATCCTAGAGCAATGCACATTTGTCCTTGCTTTAGTACTGGTTCAACCAAGGAAGACCCGTGCCGAGGTAACTGAAAGATTATTGACTGAGACGTAAAGAATCAATTCAAATCGTCAGTGTTTGAGCTGTTCTGGCTTTAGTCTGGGTGATGCGTCCTCTAGTATATACTGATACCTGTATACAGTATTTATGCAAAAAGAAAATAAATACTAAGAAATGACCCCAAACTGATGGAAAACTATGAACACAATTAAATCATTAGGTGCTCCAATATGGTGAATGCCTGCGCTCCCAAGAAGTCACCAGACATCTGTTTTGGGGAAATTTAATTTTGAATAAAACGTGCACTGGCATTTTACAGTTAAAAAGAATAACATAAAGAAAACAAATGCCAATAACCTCATCACATTCGATCCCTATCATCATTGCAAAAAATAATAAGCAAAATATGTTTGATAATGATTATTAGAATTGAATTTATCGACACTGAAACAATTACAATGTATAAAAAGTTGCGCAGTGAAAGACATAGATATATATTTTATGGTATCTTAAAATTAGAGGTAACCTTCAAGATAATATCTATACTGCTTCTATATATGGCTGAACGTTTACACAAGCAGCCTGATTTCAAAGAAATGCTGCTTTTGAACCATTTCATTAAAATGGGCAAATGAAAGGACATCCTTACAATTAAATGTTAAAAGTTACATGAAAGATTACCCTTAATGTCAGACTATTTCCATGATATACCCCACAAAAAGTTAACACTGTTTTCACTGGATGGTCATTATTAGAAATGTACCTGTATATTAGCTTTATGTTATGTATGTTACCATCTACTAACAGACCGATGTGAAGACCAACGTGAGGATATATTCCTTCCAGTATATGATATTTACCATATTCTATCATAATCTCAACACGCCTGATGTTTTATGACAGGAGACTAAGCTTTGGTCTTTGTGTTTTCATGAAACTATGCTTAGTATTTGCAATTAGCAGGCAGTGACCTTGTAAAACGTGGTTTACAATTACTCATAGATGGGTACAAACACAACAAATTTGTGAAAAGGAAAAGCAATATATTTTAGTCCTATAAGCATGGTATAATGGCCAAGTCCTTCACAAAAGCTGTAGCTAGGAACATATACCTTTGAGAAATGACTCAATTTCAGATGGTAAAATGTAACGTCAGTAACAACTTAAGCACATCTTATGTATAAAAGGATAGATAGATGATTGCATAAAATGATGTATTCATACAAAGCATTAAGCAAAAAAAAAAGATTTCTTTAAAATGAAATGGTTATTCTTAGTTGTATTACATTTTAATTGCCTATTATGAATATTTGACCGCGGGAAAATGGTAAATCATTGCTTTCAGAACATGATAGACACACACTTAGCAGGATAGCAATAAAAAAGCTTCCATTAGGGTAGAAGGGAATTTAAAATTTGTCCCTTTATAAATAAAATATTGCTTCAATTTTCTCCAATTTTGCACTTAAATGACCTTAGATCCAAACACACCTCAAGCCTTAATGGTGATGTTTGTTTATATTGCATGGCTGTATTATCCAAAAGAGATTTTGCATTACTTTGAATCATAATTTTTGATAGCTAATCGATAAAACGCTAACATCTGACGTATATTCAAGAATTTGCACTCATTTGACCTTTGACCTAATTCTGGGACTTTTGGGCATTTCAAGACTTGGCATCCACCCCTATCCTTCTTAAAACACATCAAAATACACTTTGAGCATGGATGCCAAAATGTACTCAAAAATGCCAACAGATTTTTTTTCAGGCTCTGGATGGCCAACTATTAGGTTTGTTGAGTTTTATGTAAATAGTTATACTGCACTACAAAAAGTAAACTTCAGAATGTAACTTTGTTTGAATTCTCATATGGAATTAATATGTACATCTTAAAGAAGTTGTGTGCCACGTTTCATTACTTTCATTGAGCAAGTGCTTTACATTTAAGGATTATCTGTGATGACAGCTGCATGCTTACTGTATGTGAAGTAGGGTATAATCTAGCCAAATTCTAGACCCCTTGGCCCTTATTCTTGGCCCCTGGCCTTTATACTTTACTATTTCATCTATTGATGATCTTTAACATTTTACAACATGAAAGAAAAACCTAAAGCTAGCCTTAACGACATGCCAATAAATGGGTGTGTCTTCATCATTTTTATTACTTTATTACGTTTGTTTTGCTGCAATCACACGTGTTATTGTGTTAACATGGTTTCTGTGACATCAGCGTCACGTTATATAACGTCAGCGTCGATTTATCACCCGCATTATCAAAATAGAACCTCGATGTACATCCGTGGTCTGATTCCACATTATTTCGCGGAATTCACAGGGGCAGTTCCGATTGCGTTGGGGAATTCCTTGGCTTTGCATTATGCTTATCTACTACATTGCTATGCCCTTTGTGTTGATCCTAGCTTCTGCCATTTGAACAATTCACAATCTTTCTGCAGAGTATTTCAATTTCGAACAATTTTTACTGTCCAAAATATTAACATTATGAGATGGTTATTATGCTTAAAAAATAGTGAGTATGATCAGGAAAATCACAATCACAAACTGCAGACAAACCCATGTCATCTTGAGGAAGAGCCACACAACAATCACGCGACACCAGAAAGACAAACAAAGTAAAGCAACCAGCTCTCTGGGCAAACGGGAAAAGTTGTCTGGGTCCCGTCTTTTTTGCATCAATTTTCAGATACGCTTATGTCAGATCGGAATTTTCGCATTTTCTGAACAAAACAAAAGTAACTAAGATGTGTCCGAACTATTTATTGACTGGTTATTATAAATGATTGTCTCAGTACCAAAAACTGATAAATGGATCCGGCGAAATCAAACAACATACAAAATTATCAAGTTTATACCATGATGCGAATACGAATATGGCCGGTGCTCGGATTGTGTGTCCAGTATATACCGTTAATTTAGACGGCGCAAGATCTGACCTTGTAGCCTTGTGGTTAGCGCGTTTGACTCTTGAACCAGCGGACCCTGCTCTATTCCTGTGTGGGCACCTATTATACATTTTTTGTCTTTTTTTCAGCTTATGATAATAAATTACTTCCTACAAGTAATAGTCAGGGCCCTTGGGGACAAAAAAATGGGTCCCGTGCAAAATGTGTGACGATTTATGGTGACCTATATCAAAACCTTCAATGAAGTCTTACCTTTAATTTGAAGGTAGTCACCCATCTCAAATCCGCGTCTGAGGCTAGTTATGACGTCATCAATATGGTGACCATAAATAGAAACTGTTCGTTAATAAAAGCTATAGTTTGTGTTTATATAGTCATATTTAACCAACACGAACGCTTTTATAACACAATACCAATTATTTTCATCATATGATGTGTAAGTAAAGGCTTTGCATGACTTTCATAATCAATTATGCCTCAATAACTATATTTTGCATGCAAAATACTGTATATTTCCTATAATATCGAGCTTATCAGTAGACCAGAAAAGGTGCGTATATTTATGATAACCAAAACACATGATTGGTCAGCTCTCCGTAAAAAATAAGCTTATGGTGTTTATTAGAAACGCCTGATTGAAAATTATAAAAACAAAGCCATAATTATCATCAAATATGCATCGTATATGTCCTACTGTTGGTATTTGCGCTATATAACGTCTAATATACAATGTACGTCACTGATCAACAGAACGCGCAATACGGTGATTTGTGCTAATTTATATCAGGAGAATACTCATATGAATCAATCCCTTTCACAACGAATTTTATTCTGCATTGATGCATGTTTATTTCCCTGTTTGTATCACATGCGCAGATCTTAAGGTGTAGGGGTCCAGACCCATTTCATTTTCCAGGAATGTTTAACTTTGTTGGGCCACCTTTAGACTGATGGCTGAGAATGTTTTTGCTTCCCCCTCAGGGATTTCGCAAACTTATCCTATCTAAAAGAAAATTTTATGCTGCGTTTTTTGATATATGTTTGCACTCTGTTCGCTGGGGCGTTAGTCTCTGACAGCCTGTTACATACGTTACCATATTAAATTTAGAAAAAAAGAAAATTAAAAGTTTGAGCTTCAGAAAGAAGGCTTGTTATTTAAATTACTCATATAGTCTGCATGCTGGCCACTTAAGCTACATATAAAAAACTTTTAGAGCAATATTACAGCTTGCTACAGTGTTATATGTGTTACTTTAATTAGATTACCCTTTAAATATGAGTATTGTGACCAATATCATTTACTTTTCAAGCTGAACTCTGCATTTTTCAAAATGTTTTGATTTTTTTAACAAACTCACTTGGCTTAAAGAAACCCAAAGTTTGCTTTGATACTTTAAATATAGTATCTTATAAGAGCAATTAAATAACCTTACACAACCCACCCAGTTTTAAGGAGCCGAATTTGTTTGGTAATATTAAAGTAAAAATATATATAAACATTTGCTGCTGTTGGATATCTTGCATATTTGGGATTGTCTTGCTCATACAGTAAAGAATTATGTGTTTTGCAAGTTAAACAACATGATTGAAGCACTTGTTAAAGGTTGTAATATATGTTACATGGCATATTAAATGAGCAAGGACATTGACTTGATGTAAGTTATGATATTTCAGGAAAAAATGAAAATATTCCGCATGTTTTCGTATAAGTCTCTAGCCCCTGGTGCCTGAATTGTAGGTATTTATTAATCAGTGATTGATAAGCCCCTTAACCTTTGTTACAGATGTTATTTTTTTTTAATTTCCTAATATGAATAATACTAAAATATAGAAATAGCCTAGATGAACATAGAAAAAATAGATTCACATTCAAAACATGACAATTTAGTAAATGTACCTTTCTAACGTAAATATTATCAACTAATCCTTATCCAAGTAAGTAAGGGTGCAAAGATCAGGAATCGATACAATCAAGTACCACACCTGACCCAGGATACCAATGGGAAAGCGACAAACTCACAGTTAGACAACACACACGAGAGCCAAGAGAGCAGCCCTTTCCCAGCAGTAGACCACAAGGCACATGTAAACAGACGATCACAAAGGCATAGTCAACACAAGACAGAAAAAAACCCATACAAGATCCACAAAAGAAGTACCACCTTGGAAGTCATATAACAATATTGATTATTTCAGCTTCTCTGGTAAAATAATAACCCTCCTTATCTCATCAAAACCAGAAGAACCATCAAACAAGATTTTGACTGCAAGCTGAGTAATTGCCTGCTCCATCCAAAGCCCCTTTGGACATATCTATCTTATGCAACAATTCAAGGTACATCGAATAAGAGAGGTTTGCACACTGCAAGCCTGGGAGTTAGCCTGTAACAGCTTGTTACATATGTTACTATATCAATTTGAGAATAAGAAAACTGAAAGTTTGAGCTACAGAAAGAAGACATTAAAACTAGCTAATCAATGGACATTCTAATAGTCTACATACTGGATGCCTTTACTACATATGACAGCTGTTTAACATTAATATGGCTACATGTTGTATTATGTGTTTTACATGGACTTAATTATAATTTAAAAGCGGTAATTTTGTGGATATCGCCATTTAGTTTAACAACTGCTCTGAGTTGGATTAAAGCCGTTTTAGATTAGGTTTAACAAACGTTTACTCATTTGTCGAATACAAAAACCAAAGTTTGCTTTTCTATCTTAAATATTTTGTCTTATATGAGCTAATGCTCAACTCTAACCCCAGTTTTACAGAGGTTCAAATCTTGTTTTGGCCGCATGATTAAAACACATATAAAACAACTGCAGAGTGTGGATAATTTACAATTTCTTAAAAAACCTTAAAGTTTCTAAGATCAGGACACTTATTTAAGATATCAATTTATTAGTCGTTCGCTCGCCATTTGTGATGTACAACCAGGGCTCTGATCGAATTCCATGCATTTTCAGGTGCTGATTTTATTGTTCGATTTTATTAACCTGACACAGGTGCATAATTTCACGGTTAGTGCACAAGATATTTTTATGCACAAGATATTTTTACCTTCCGTCGACTTTCGGTATTTACCGCAAGTTTTACAGAAATTTTGCGAGTACTAATGCAGATAATGAACCGTTTTGTACCGTCCTCTGGCTAGTCAAGTGGTTATGATACAGAGTTAACAACCAAAGGGTCGTGAGTTCGAGTCCACGTGTGTTCTTTTTTTTACCTTTATTCGATTCGTTTAATTTCATTTTTTATAGATGTACCACGACCTTTGAGAAATGAAATTTTGGATCATTCTATTTCAAAAGGTTGATGCGTAACGCGTAAAATAAACCAGTCTGTCCGAATCATCTTCAGAGATTCACGTGAAAATATTGTTCCATATTATAGCCAAAACATACGGTTGAAAATTATTCACTATACATGTTGTTTGAACTTAAGTTCAGTGGGAAAACGTCTGAAAAAAGTATGCGGCAAGCCTTGGCACTTAGGCAAAGCAGATATTTTCTAAATATCTACAATTACTTTAAAAATATGTCAAAAGCACAGAGATTCAATGTCACATATCGAGCGTACGGTAAGCGTTCTCGGTGAGGATCTTACAAAAATAACAATAACAAATGCAAGTATAGACAAACAAATATCTTTGAAGCGTGTCTATATTTACAAAATTGAAATTACGGATCTGGAAATAGGGGATTCAGGCGTTTTATTCCGTATACTATTCTATTTTGAAGCACGCAGATGTTCCAGACAGACTGGTTCAGTTTATGCGTTATGCATCAATCTATTGAATAAATGATCCAAACGAAATTACTCAGAGGTCGTGGTACATCTATAGTAAATGAAGTAAGAATCGAATAAAGGTAAAAATACAAAAAAAGAAACAAGAAAATGCGTGAACTCGAACTCACGACCTTTTGGTTGTAAACCCTATACCATAACCACTTGACTAGTCAGTAGGACAGTGCAAAACGTTTCATCATCTCATTAGTACATGTGAAATTCCTGTAAAACTTACGGTAAATACCGAAAGTTGACGGAAGGTAAAAATATCTTGTGCACTAACGCTGAAATTATGCACCTGTGTCAGGTTAATAAAATTGAACAATAACTAGTTCAATTTCAGGAATGGGCACCGTATCATATTGGCAGGCATTCAACAATGCAGGAGACTCTCGAAAAAGCTTTCTGTCACCTCGACTCAGTTAGAACGCACTGTGACGGATGCACCAGAGGAATACATTTAGTAAATTGTATTAGCCAGTCACTGATATTTTTCGACTCAATAAGTTGAGGTTGTGGATGTTTTGGAGAAAAAAAAATGTTGAATTGCAAAACTGCCACTTTCAAGAGCTGTGTTTCTCGAAGGTGCCAAACGTGCGCAATATCAGCGCATCATTTGGAAATCCTCACCTGTTATTAATCCTGACAAATTATAGTAAGAAGCGGGACTGTGAAAAATATATTCCCGTTATGACGACATTGCTTCCTGCCCCCCACCCCGAAACCCCTCTGCAGCTGATACAATGTGGTTGCAGCAAGTCTGTATGCAAACCATCTCGGTGTAAGTGCAAAGCTGTCCATTTATATTGTACTGATTTGTGTTGCTAAGGAGCAGAAGAGGATTCGTGTGAAAAACATATTGCCAGTGACCGTTATGCTTATGACCTTTGAACAACTATTTTCATATGGATTCAGACATTTCTAAATATCTATCTTCATTTACTCAGGCGATCATATATGATCATTATCTGAGGTGAGTGTTTTAGAATTTTGAGAAAAAAAAGGCTTCTGGCTGAGTCATCTAAATGAGTGCCCTGAACTCCTCTGTGGTCTCAGCTGCGACCACAGATGGAGCCTGACTATCCCAATGAAGAATAGACCTTGTGAAAAAAGAATACTTCAGGGCATCACTATAAGTCTGGGGCCTGTAATACTGTGAGTTGTGTGATGACCTGGTAGATCTTGTACTCTGAGACGGGGTCAAGTACTTGTCTTTATCAATAGACATAATCCCACAATAATTTTGTGAAAGAAAAGCAGAGAGGACTGATCCCTCCGGGCCTCCAGAGTTGGCCATTTCAGCTCATCAAGCATTTGCCAACACTACTAGTGTTGCGCCACCTCCTGCAGGTCCAACGGCCTGCCGTCCTCTGTACCTTCTCCACTTGTTGAGCCTGAGTTTTACAACAAGGGCTCCAAATGGGTGTTGCATACTCCAATTTAGGGCGTACCAAAGTTTTGTATGCAACCTCCTTAGTACTCCTAGGTGCGAAAGCCAAGTTCCTTCGAAGGAAACCTAAAGTCTTAGTTGCTTTAGACGAGATATCAGAGATATGTTGACCCCAATCCAAGTTCTCTGTGTTGTTATAACAAGATATTTCGCGGACTGAACGTTTTCCAAAATTTGCTGATGCAGAGGAGTGTAATTATGAATGATTTGTTTGTGCGAGTAATGCCGAGTCACTCTCATAGAGTGACATTTAGCAACATTGAACTTTATTTGCCAATCGGCCTCCCAGAGCCCAAGACTGTCTCATTTTGCAGGAAGATCTTGACAGTCTTGTCAAGATCTTCCTGCAAAATGAGACAGTCTTGCAATGAATGAATGTTCCTATACAGGATACAATCGTCTGCGAACAGGCGAACTGAAGACTTGATATTATCCGGTCAATCATTAATGAAAATTAGAAAAAGGATCGGTCCTAAGACCGACCCCTGGGTTTCACCAGATAAAACAGGGACTGGATCTGAGGCTTGACCATCTAAAACTACTTGTTGACTGCGCCCAGAGAGCCATGGTCTGATCCACTTGTGGGTGGACCCTCGTATCACATAGTAATCTAGTTTGTGTAATAGCCTCCTGCGCGGGACCTTGTCGAAGGCCTTTGCGAAATCCATGATTAAATCTGTCTGCTTGTGCCCCCCAGTTCATCGCACCATCAAGGTTGCTGATGATATCGTGCACAAACTGAACCAACTGGGTTCACAGGACCTCCGACTTCGGAACCCATTCTGACAGTCAGCAAGTTTGCTATCTAAGGCTAAGTGCTTGTTGATATGCTCTAGGGTTTTACAACAGATGCAGGTTAGTGACACGGGTCTGTAGTTTGCAGCATCATATTTTCTCCTTTCTTAAAGACCTGGGATACATTTGCGGGTCGCCAATCATTTGGAACATTGTCCTGAGCTTAAGATTTATTATAGATAAGTGCTAGGATAGGTAAAATCTGTGTACTACACTCTTTGAGCACTCTGGCTTTGAGTCCATCTGGGCCAGGAGCTTTATGCACATTGAGTCCATCCAACAGTTTAGCGACCCCTTTCGGGTCAACTGTTATTTCCCCCATGGAGAAGAATGGACTAGCCCCTTTCGAAGGCGGGTCAGAATCTGCCTCACGTGTGAAGGCGGATTTGAATTGCCAGTTGCAAATATCGGCTTTTTCTTTAGTGTATGTTTTTAGAATTCCGTTTTCCCTAAGTGATGTGATCCCAAAAGTGTCTTTCTTAAATGATTTGACAAATGACCAAAACTTCTTAATTTTTCCACTTTTATTTGAATCGGGATCTGAGGGGTCGTTCTCAAACGTGAAAATATTGGAAACGTGTCTTCTGAACGTGTCCCCTGAACCGCTTATAATGGTTCTTTACGTCAGGATCATTGGACTTTCGAGCACGAAGGTAGAGCTTCTGGCGTCTTTTCATAAGCCGTTTGATCGTGGCATCGATCCATGACAGACTGTACTTTGTTTTGGTCATTTTTGTTGGAATAAACCTCTCTACAGCCTCTTAAAAGCCTGTTTTGAATTTGACCCACATTTCATTTACTGACATGTGACTGTGGTCTTCAGAAAGGTAGGACTCCTTAAACTGGGACATGTGGTCGCGTAGACCAGACATATCTGCTCGACTTTAAAGATATAACTTGCGTGATGCCCGTTTTATTCTTTTAGCTTTTATATCATACTCAATGTAGACGAGGTCATGATCTTTAGCGGTATAATCAAGATTGTCTTATTAAATGATTTTGACCTCTGAAGGATCAATAATTGGACAGTTCTACCTAGCAGCATGCGAAAGATAAATCAGATTGTTACAGTTTTCTATTGCCCGTGCTATCGAAGTACACTGGGTAACTTGTAGAGCCTTTATCCTTATTTCCGCATCATGAGCTACTAAGTAGACTCATCTAACTTTTGGTCCTTCAGAGGTCATAATCGAACTATAGTTTGGCTGATAATGATTTATTCATGCAAATGAGTTATTGCTACTGTCTTTTCTTTTGGGTGTAGAATAAGCAGCTATACATAAGCATAATAGATAATATTTACTCTGTTTATTATCAAAAACACTTTGTTTTTCGTTCACTTCACTTTTTTTTTCGTAAATCGTGACGGCATTTTCGTCTCACCCTCGAACTGACTTTTCCCTGTCTGAATAGATTTTGAATATAACACTTTGGGAGAGTTTGCATTCAGTCATGATAAGATTACTAGTTCATTAAAGGAATGTTTACATGCGTTGGCAATTGACAAAATGCTTATATATGGTATTTACGTATAAGTAGTCATTTTGATGACGTCATCATTTTGCTTGGACGCGAAAACAATATCGGCGAAATGTTATTTTTAGTTATTTACCCCCTTAGATTAAATTTGGTGCATTTCGACTGAAATTGGCAAATAAAATGCAAGAAAGTCCTAATCGCCATAGACTTCAATTGACATAACGTTTAAATTGCACTGACACAATATACGCTACATTAATGGCGTCATAATGACGTCTAGACGTGAAACCCAGATGGTTGACCAGGTGATTTTCATTAGTTATCCCCTAAAGTTTGACTTGGTATAGGTCACCCTAAATCGGCATCAAATTTTCCCGATGGCCCCTGACTATAAAATGAATTGATATAAATGCCAAAAAGTACATTCATAACGTTTTATATTTAACTCGGACTTTATACTAGGTCCGAGTATTGAATTATCCTCAAAATATGTGGAGGTGGGGGTAAATTTTGCTCTCCTGAAAGGATAAGTTTGATGACCCCCATTTTTTATTCTTTTTTCTAAAGGGTAAAATTTATGAAATAAAAACAAAACTTTGAGATTGTTAATGCCAATTTTTTAAAGTACAATTAACTCTAAAAGTCGTATTTCTATTTTCAAATTGGGGGAATAACCAAAATATTTCATTCAGAACTGATGTTTCAGAGATGCATAGTATAGAGGCGATTCTATATTTCTTATGTAAAGGTACATGCATATGCAGTATTTTGTGGTAGATTCATTATAACTGTAAACTGAGACTACTGTTTGCCCCAAAACAAGGTAAAATCGCCAGTGTTTGTTTACAACGATTCTCATCTATCTTTGAAACGTCAATATCTTGTCACGGTTTCGGAAAACAAATACATTTTCACCTTTCCTATAAAGCTTGGTGACGTGAGTAATAGTAAAAATTGAAATAAAGAAGCTGGATGGCGATAACAACTATTTTAACCTCATACTAAGGACAAGGTTTTTTCAGAAAGCTTGTAAAATGCTGAAAATTTCCATGTGAGATTATAAAAATTCGAGCGAGGTGACATATCCTTTTTATTTCATAAATTTGTTTTAGCAATATTTATTCAGGTAAATTGCATGATATACATAAATACAATGTTAAGATATTAGGATCTGACGGTAAGCCATAGTCTTATATAGATCATCTCCTAGACATGTTATAAAATCTGCATTTTATATGATGGTTTTGGACGGGATTAAACACGCAAGTATAATAACGAGAGAGAGAAGGAGAGAGAGAAACAGAGAGGTTTTTTATAAATGGACAGTTCATACCTAAAACAAACTGTATGCACAGAATTAAAAATATTTTAAAGTGGGAAGAACGAGACCTATTTCAGGTTTATTTGAACATATGTATATTTCACTTTGTGCAGTTACATATAAATAAAACAAACAGCTTTTGCTTTTTCATACATAACGGACATGTTCCCGGTAATGCCAAATAGACAAGATGGCAATGAAAAGCATATACATTACACGACAGTCCTAAATACATCCCCACCCCATTTAACTGATTTTAAGAGATAAAGCAGGTGCATCTTTTAAGAAAATACGTATTTAAATGTGAGGTTTTCTTTAAAAATAGTGAGTGAGTATGATCAGGTAATACCACAATCACAAACTGCAGACAGCCCCCATGGCACCGCGAGGAAAAGCCACACAGCAATCACGAGACACCAGAAGACAATCTAAGCAAATAAACCAGCTCTCTCTTCCCCGTCAAGATGATTGCGAAACTACGTAACGTACAACAAAACCTAGAACAACTACAGATCCCATAATGGGAGTAACGATTAACAACAAGTCAACAACAACAGAACCACCATCTTAGAACGGACAGCAGCCTAAGCCACGGGGGAGGGGGGCTTAAATGCATTTTATTGGTACCAAATCTTCGCCCTAGATTCTGCTGTTTTTGGAGTACAAAAATGTTCAGCTCGCATCAAAGCCTTCTAACTATTTCAATGTATCATTATGGAGAAACATTCTAATCAAATTAACACATTATGATGAAACAAAGAAAAGGGCGCACGACTCACAGCTAGTCAGAGCTAAAGAAAACCGCGAGTTGAGCCATGGGGGGTCCAGCTACAGATAGGCATCAGGCATCAGGCACCAACCCACCGATAATAGCTTGACGTCAGAGCCGGCATTGAGTCTGAGGCGACCCACCATCGTGCAATTAAAGAGAAACCATGGCTATAAACCGTGATTTGGTTTAAAACCAGGCATGCAGACTGTCGCATGACATCCAAGTTATAACCCACCTTTATATAACGTTTGATAATATTTTTGATTTTATCACTAAAATCAGGGTTTTCCAACAATTCGTTTGAATTTATAAACTAAATCACCATAAAATATAAGTTGTTGCAGAAGAGTATTTAACTATTAACTCTGAATGTCTGTGGTAGTATTTAGAAAATGCTTTTCGAACAATAAAGTATAGAGGAACATTCAGTCTATCATTCAAATTAGAAACAGCCTGCGAGTGCCCTTTTGCTTGGCAACTGGGCTTAATAAGTTCTTCATACAAGTGCCCAAATGGGTACCTCGTGTATAAAATGTGTCTTGGAAGAATATTGAAAAGCAAATTCTGAAAACGTACAGCCGACTCAATTTCTTAGATATGTCATGTATCTATCGCCGAAAATATTGCATTTGAGTATTTTGCATACAATTTAGTGATGTTACAGAAACTTTAAGCTGATTGCTTTGCTTAATTTGTCTTCCTGGTGTCTCGTGATGGTTGAGCGGCTCTTCCTCGCGGTGCCACGGGGTAGTCTGCAGTGTGTGATTGTGGTATTTCCTGATCGTACTCACTTAATATTTTTTTAACCCCAAATCTTGATGGTTAAGTTGCTTCCAAAGAGTAAATATCCAACTGGAATGCATTGCTTTCTAACAGAACATACTTTAATTATTTATGTACAATACATAAACGGTTGCAAGACAAAACCCTTATGTCTTTTAGAGAAATTGTTCGATAAAGATTTAGTACAATTCGTTTCAGGCATCATTTTTAAACGCTTAAAATTTGACTTCTTCTCTTCAGAGACTGTTTCAAACAAGAAAATAAAAATTAAGAACTGTTTTCTTGATGACTGCGTATTTCTGGAGATCAGACTAACCCTTGGAAATCAGTCGATGCCAAAAATATTGAGAAATAAATGAGTAACGACATTTTCAAATTTGTTCAAATAAACATAAAACACCTCTTGTAATATCCGCAATTGCCCTTAAAATGGCTTTATCAGCGTATATTGATCTCGCCATTACTAAAATGCATACATGTAGCAAACTGGACATTTTAATGTTTCTTTTTTCCAAAATTGACCCAGTATAAATGATAAAAGGCAATGAAGAGTTTCATTTAAATACAATATAGCATTTTGATGATGTCATAATTTGGCTCTGTCTTCTTTTCAGAGAAGAAAAGATAGCACACTTATCTCGTTGAAAATTCTGCTGTTTCCGTTTTCAAATATGACACAGTATTAATAATATCATTAGGCAATATAGATTTTTCATCAAAAAGGGTACTTTCATCTGTGCCCACGCATGGATTTTCTATTAACTTTGCTTTTTAATAACTCATTATATACAAACTATGAAAATGTACATGTATTTATCGAAATAGATAATTAAGAATAAGGCTTAGGAAGCAGCCCTGACGTTTTTTACCTTTGAGGTGGTACCTGTCTCTAAATTTCCATGTCCCAATCTCTAGATTGAATCCAAAACACCATAGACATTATATTAATGCCACGAAACCATTTTGATAAAATATGGTTTACATTTTCAAAAGAAGTGATTATAAAATTTCAATTTTTTTTCAAAAATTTACAAAACATTCAGCATTCAATTCAAAAGAAAGATATGTTCTAGTCTTTGTCAAGATTTCATCTTGTCACAAAAACATGCCATATATATCCTGCTGATCTGAGCCAAATATCATGAAAATCCAAAACCGGTAGCTTTGTCATTTTAGTCCAGGCGCTGATTTCTGTAAAGGCCTTAGTTTTTGACTTGGCACAACTT
Source organism: Loripinus fragilis (assembly GCA_964019695.1). NCBI lineage: Eukaryota > Metazoa > Mollusca > Bivalvia > Lucinida > Lucinidae > Loripinus > Loripinus fragilis. Next base: position 41,441,683 of record OZ026517.1, on the reverse strand, counting down.
ACCTGCCAGAAAAGGTTTGATTGCAGAAATGCACTCCTGGGGTCTTCTGCAATAGCCCTAGGTACGTCGTACAGTTAAATTGTGGTAGCAGTTTTGCTGTAGGGCGTCATCTTTGAAAGGACCCTACGCTAAATGAGGCTTAGGTAAATTGAGAGTAAAACACGCCTCACGTTCAACCATTGCTTCTTATTCAGCATATTTCCCTTTAAATTCATACATTACATGTATGCAATTGCATACGACAGTAAAACAATATAACAATTGTTTATATATGGTACATTAGACGTGAAAATGTCCAACGGAAGGGGTGATTTACCCCACCCCCTGAATATAATGTATCCAAATTCAAAAAGAAATGGAATCTTCCCCATTTCTTAATTTATTAAGTAAAATAGCATATTTATAATCATATTTAAACATTATTCTTATAGTATATTTGTCATATTTTACATTTGTTACAAATCAAAGAAAGAACATACCACCTGAATGACAATTCAGGAATGCGTGTATAACACAACTTTCAGTGTACATTCTCTGAAGCAATATATTGTATCTGTAACTTATGCTAAATTCTTATATTTGGACATAACGATAGCCTTAAAATCACCAAATGAAATGCAGCAAATAGCCAGTATGCGTTAAACCATTATACAACTTGATATTACAGTTATATATGTTACTTACTATCAAATGTATTACTATTTAAAGCAGTAATATCCTAAGATTTTGGGCTACCAAACGACCTCCACAAAATGAGTTTTGTAGACTGAACATTTCTTAAACCAAATTATATTAGCCACATAATTAAGTGCATTACTTTTTCAGCGGATAAGGCGTTACCCTGCAATAGCTAAATTCACTACGCTACCCTAAAATAATAGGAATTCCTATAGTGTTAATATCCAGATATTTCTTATTCTTACGTTTCAATATTTACTTTTATTTGAAAGAAAATTACAAGCAATATGATTTAAACTAATTTTGGCACCTGTTATTACAGTAATATACGTTACTTTCTGCTAAATACAGCGCTATATCACCAATTGTGTAAGCTACCAAAATGCATGCAATTATAGCTTGTCAGCTATTGACTACAATACCTATATTGATAGCTACGATTTGGGGAAAAACTTACACTTAATTCCTAAAATTACCTTTTTTATTTACAATATAGGTTGAAATCGAGAAATGAAACATTAAAGCAAACGTTAATCCTTGCCATAGCAAAAAAACTGTTTTAATCATATTTTCGTTTGTTTGTTTTTTGACTTGATTCTTTACGTCCCATCAACACTCTTTCAGTTAAACAGGGACGGGTCGTCCTGGGTTGAACCAGTACTAAGCTAGGATAAATGTGTCTTGCTCAAGGACCACAACGCAGTGACGCCAGTGAGGCTCGAACCCGCATCCCCTCGGTCTCCAGTCAAGCACTCTACCACTGAGGCACTGCCCTCCCATTTTTTTAATCGTAACGGTTTCTGTCTCACATATGGTTTAAACCGCTCTATATCCAATCATTATCCAGTTCAATGAAGAAACAATACAACTGATGTGGGTAACATATACAACAAAAGTATTTAACTAGACTAGCGTTCTTTTTGTGCGACATAGACACATAGTGCAAGCCAAGATCAGACGCCACTGACTGCAATGTCTGATTAGTTTATCTACTGTTTGATTACAGGATGTTCTATCAAAATTGAATAATAATGAAAAACAACACCCAAAAACCCTGAAGACGAAAATGGACTGGTCCATTTGATAGAAGTGCGAAGTTTCATTCGACTTAAAAGGGTTAAGCAAATGGTGACATTTGTCATACGCTTTGTCTGGTTCTGCAATATTATATGGCATTGAAACAAGATATTTTATAAGGTTCTCACTTAAAACAACACTCCCGCATTGTAAAGATTATATTGTAGCTGTTGCAAAATGAATGGACTCAAATATATTATTGGAAATTTTGTTTTGCATTATTTCTATCAATTAGGCTATGTCTAAACGTGGAATTAGTTCATATAAAATCATTACGATATTCAGCATTCCAAATGAGGACACACTCATTGATGCAGAATGACATCCCATTAATCCTAAATGTATGTTCCAAATCAAACTAAATTGATGATAAATAAAAACGTAAATAAAATATCAAAAAGTAAGCACATTTGATTTTAGTTCAGCAATAAAGGCTCATGCGAGTCTGTAAAAATATGTCAATAGGCACATCAGAGCATTTGCTGCTTGTATATGTAGATGAAGACAAACGCTAGCTCCACTGCATCAGCATGGTAGATTAAACGGTGCATTTGCCCATGTGCGGTTGGTACAAAAATCACATATGGTGGTTCAAATCTTCAATTGAGCATGTATTAATTACATAAGAGAGGTCAGCAATTGTTTTGTTTTATGTTATGGCAGCGAAATTCACACTTGTGCTACTGTCAAAGATCATATCGAAGATAAGATATTCAAAATCTTGTATATTATATCACATAACATATACAACAATAGAGGCACTGCTTTATCAACCTCTAAGATTTATACTTACTTTAAAAGTAATAGAAGTATGATTTCTTTTGGAAGGAAGCATTGCAAATATGACATGCATAATACTTTCATGCATCCTTTCTAGGCATTGATTGAAGTCTTTTGTTGACGGCAAAGATTAATTGATAAAGTGTTTGTAAGAGCAATTGATTATTTGTATGTCACTATAAATCACTACCCTCAACATGTTTTGTGCTTTTATATAATTTCATACTCATGTGTAATGCATTCGTTTTCTGCCTGAAGAAGCAAGATATGTTTTAAGAAAAAGCTATGTTGATTTTAATTTTATATCACTTATTCATTGTTATGTTTATATACATATAGCGCTTTGTTATCCAGAATTATATTTACAAGACTCCTGTAATAATTTGGCCATGCCAAATTCTGTATAGTGAAAATTATCATCAGTTATTTAAGCATTGATTGCTTAAAACTGAGTAAGATCTCATAACTGTATGTTTTAAACGTTTCATTTTTCCATCCCATATCTTAAAGAACATTTTAAAGTATATTTTACATTACCTGAGTGTCACAATGTCTAATTCAGCCTCAAATAACTCTGGACTGATAATGTCATATGTGTTAAAAATAGTTTCTTAAGCAGCAATTAACATGTGTTCCTTGGATATGATCATAGCACGTGAGATCGTTGTCATCCATAAAAACTGATTTAACCCATTTTCAGGGAATCGTTTCTTCAATATAAAACCTCTCCTTCTAAAGTGATATTAGTTTCGCAAATGATGAAAGGTATTAACAGTTTCATTAAATAAACCATAAAAGGTATGCTGAAAATAAACCAAAATCTATCTAAAAGCTAAAACAAGTAATGTGTCATCATCTACATATGCATATAAATGTCAGTATACATTTTGATTTTTAGAGATTATCTTTAAAAAAATCTGATTACAGACGCGTTTAATGTATAGCCTCTATTGTAATATATATAAATTTTATCCTACCTACTCCAAGGTAATTGGTTTTGTCTGGAACGTTAGAAAAGAAAATAGTATAACTTTATTACCATCTCTCTAAACACTTAGTAATTTGTATTTTTTTCTATGGGAAGTTAACTTAGGTATTTTACAAGGAGCTAACTTATATTATTTTTCTGACTTTGTTTGCATAATGTGCACACTAGTAAACTGGGTACATATTTTTTTCAAATGACTGATGAGACTTCATTCAATAAAACTTAGTTGTGTTGTTTTTCTCCTGCGATAAATATTACAAAATTCTACATCCCTAATATTTTAGCTTTTCAGAACCTAATCCTATACTGTCTTTGATAACATTTAGGACAAACATAGGACCTTTTGATATTTGATATAGTTATATATGTTACTTTGATAAATTTTGCAGGAATGGAATGTATTCTACTAAAACTAAAGAGCTTTTTATTTCTTTGTTTATGTGTTTAAGAATCTTGACAAATCAAAATGATATTTCGTGTAGATGAAAACTTAACAAAATTTCTTTATTGCAAATGTAATTGTTTATATATATTTATATTGTAACTTAATAAAAACTTATAAATTGTTATAAATTTAAAACAAAACAGGTTTGAAATTAAATAAAATACCATATGGCATATAATATAAGGTATTTAGCAATATAAATAGGAAGCCTTAAAGTTTGTAATGTACGTTACATATTGTCAAACAAACATTAAAATATGGAACTTTACACAAGAAACGCAGTTTAGTATAGCTTTTTACTATCGTGTGTCAATAGTGCTCAATTATGGTTTAAAAAGTCAGCAGATGATATTGCATGCTAACTTGCAAAGTGAAATGGTTCTAACCAAATTCACCATTTTTGGGGGGTAATCATATTCAACAGCTTATAATTCTTAAAGTAATTATGATAGAAACAAGATGTTTGCAGCTTTGAAACAGTTAGGTAATTATCTTTTCCAAATATGGTATGTAAAACGTATACACCCATTATAGAACTTATATAATTAAACTTTGTCCAAAATTAATTGATTTTTTAGGCATAATTGAAGATATAACGTAAATGACAGTTATAACATAAAAGTTGTGCTTCTGGATGCAAACAACTTATTTTCATAATATATTTAGGTCCTTATCGAGGTTTTGGCAGTTATTTACGACAGTATGCACCATCTGGATACAACCTGGATACCATTTCTTAATCAAATGTCGCCATTTTGATTTTATAGTAAAAATGAGGAAGGTTCACAAAACGACTCCTCCTGGAAAACTGCTACCACAATTTGACTGTACGACATGCCTAGAAATGTTGTAGAAGGGTAGTTCTAACTATTTCTGAAGTCAAACGTTTTCTGAAATCTAGCTCCTTGACTATTTCCTACCTCTTATGGGTATAGGTCAGTTTTAGCAAAATAAATTATTTAGTTGAAATGAATCAATAACTCGACATAAGGAGGTTATTTTTAAAAATACTTCCACTTTTCTTAAAGAAAGATATGTTTAGACAATTTTAAATGATTCAATGGTCAGAAATGCGGAAGGTCATGGCCCTATGTCATGGCACTATGGGACCAAGACAATGTGTACCAATTCATCAAGTCCTGTATGATATTGTTTAGAAAACATAATTTCTATCATAAACGTGTGAAAACAAGACGACTAAATATTTCCTTTACATATCAAATGAACTAAAGGAACCACGTTTTGGTGCCGTGACCAGGATAAAGAATAACAGAGTCTTGGAAGGTATCATAGAACATTGTTCTACATGAATGAATGAGGTCCAGAAACGAACTGTATGCCTAGAATATACAGCCAGCTAAAGTATAAATGTTGCTATGTGATGGAAATCAGCATCAGTTTTACAAAACAGAATGAACAGAGAAGATTTAAGCATTAAATTAGCAATACCTTTGAAGCCAAGGGTTCTCTTTGACCAAAATGGTTAACTTTAACCAATATACTTGACAGGGGGTTATTTTTGTAAACCTGGCTTACTAATGAGGCTTAAAATTATATACTCATAGACATAAGGTTCTTCTCCGGTATGAACTGACTTGTAATAAGGTTTCTCATCTGTATGAATTTAAATTCTTAATTATGTTACTTATTAAGTGTAACACTGGTTAGATGTAGTTTTAATGTTAGAAACTAGATATGGTAAGTACAGGTGTCGCCATATTGTATTAGTTTGGATAATATTATTATGTAAGCACTTCATTAAATAAGAACCGTGGCACCTAATATCAAGGAATATTGTTTTTCTTTTTCCAATCCATGAAAGGGAAAACATTGAACATATCACTTTCTACCAATAAACGTACTAACATGGTAATTCAAACTAAGCAAATATTCAAGTATGTTTTACACTGAATCATAATTATTGTATTTTTACATTTCGGTGAATAAGGGCCATGTGTTTACATCAAGTTGAAAAAATATGTTACCGGTCATTGAATTTCATAAAATTTGGTCTACATATTTAACAAATATGGATAGTATATATGTTGAAATGGCATCTTGACAAAGACCGCAATGTTTAAAAATTGTTAGTTCCAAATTTGACTGAATACAAAATATACAGTTGAAAATTGGGTACCGTACCATAAAATGAATGCCCACCCAATATCCTAATACATACAAAGCCATTTTTAGTAACAACGAACTTATCAATTATATAGTTATTTAATAAAACATTTCTGCGCCCATTACATGATATGTCAATTACTTTAGAAATGATTATAACTGGGTACCCTAAGGTATTATAGTATTATCATTCATGACGTCATAAATTAGCTACGGAATAGCATAAAACATAAATATACAAGTCATACCCAATACAATTAAATAGCATATTTTATTATCAAATTCCAAGCGTGGGCAGATTCCCATGCTAATTTCCCATACCATGTAAGAGCCCCTTTCCTTCAAATTCATGATGGTCGCCATTTTGACGACGTCACCACTTGGCTTTGACCTATTTTTTGCAATGTGAGTGGACGGTAATCATCACTCTGAACAACTCATATGTAAAATTTGGCACTGTATTTAGGATATTACGATGGAAAGTTAATTCACATGAAAATTCAAGATGGACATCATTTGATGACGTCATAATCTGGCTCTGTCACATGTGCAGAAATGTCAACGACCGGTTTTGCAATTCCTAGACAATAATAATAAAAGTTATCATAGTGGTTTGCTTTCTTAAAAAAAATCCCACTGGAGTACCCATGTCCTTGCACTAATACACGTAGCCTCACAAATTGTCTATAATTTACAAATATTCCTTGAGAAAGGTTGTTAAACAGGAGTAGTTGGAAAATAAATAAATAAAAAGAATAATTCAAAGTTTGATCGTTTTACCTATTTAAATTAAAAACTTTCTATTTTACAGTATGTCGAACAGTTTTCTTGAAAATCAGGATGGTAGCATCAGTGACCCCTAAAAGACTAAAACTTGGTTGGGTGCTGGCTTTGTTTGTTGGACTCGTATGCCGTAAGTTATTTGCTCACCTTGTGATCATTGGATGTCCGTCGTCCATTGTCGGTCGTGCGTCGACGGTCGTCAACAATTCCCTCAAAGAAATCTCCTTCTTAACTACTGGCTGCATTTTAACCGAACTTGACAGGAATGGCCTTCTTTGATAATTCTACATATGGTTCCGGTCTGTTGGATGTCAAGGTCACAAGGGCCAAAAATATATTTCGAGATGAAAAATTAAAACATCTTCTTGCTTGAACTCACAATGCATAGAGCCTTAATATTTGATTTGTATGAGTAGCAACACCTAGTAGACCTCTACAAGTCTGTTCAAATTATGCCCCAAAAATGACCCCGCCCCGAGGGTAACATATTTTACATAGGCTTATATATAGAACACACATGAAAAAATCTGTTTGTCTTAAATCATAAGGCCTTGATATTTTGTATGTAGCATCACCTAGTAGACAAGTTTGTTCAATTAATGTACCTATGGCCAAACTTGGTCCCGCACCAGGGGTCACATATTTTACATAGGCTTTTGTTATATACAACATAAAAAAACTTCTTGTCTGAATCTACAAGGCCTAGAGCCTTGATATTTGGTAAGAAGCATAACCTAGTAGACCTTTACCAAGTTTGTTCAAATTATACCCTTGGGGCTGAGAATGGCCCGACCCCGGGTACATAGGCTTATGTATGGAAAAACATGAAAAACATCTTCTTGCCTGAAACCATATGATATAGAGCCATGATATTTAGTATGTAGTATCACCTGACCAAAAATGGCCCGGCCCCGGGAGTCACATTTTACATAGGCTTATATAGGGAAAAACATGCAAAAATCTTCTTGTCTGAAAACATAAGGCCTAGTGCCTTGATATTTAGTATGTAGCATCACCTAGTGGTCCTCTACCAAGTTTGTTCAAATTATGCCATTGGGCCAAAAATGGCCCTGCCCTGGGGGTCACATGTTGTGCATAGGCTTTTATTGGAAGAAACATACAAATATCCTAACGCATTGATATTTGATATGTAGCATCACCTAGAAAAACCGCTACCAAGTTTCTTCAAATTATGTCCCTGTGATCAAAAATGGCCCCGCCAGGCTGTCACAGGTTTTACATAGGCTTATATGTATATAGGAAAACATGAAAATCTACTTGTCTGGAACCACGAGGCCTAGTATAGAGCATTTATTTTTGCTTTGTAGCATCATCTATTGGACTTCTACCAAGTGTGTTGAAATTATGGCCCTGGAACCCAAAATGACCACCGCAGGTGTCACCAGGGAAGTGGCCAGTTTTCAACAAATACCTATGTATGAGCCTTAAACAAAACACTGATGAGTGTTTCAGGGCCACTTGGATGTCCTCCCCCGAATGCTTCTATTTATTACGCATGTGCGTAACTGTGTAAAGGGAGCTACGCCAATACAAAGTATGAGTAGATTTTATATATCAGGCTGCAAATTAGATCTATAATCACCACTAGATACATCAGCATGGGCATTTAAGTAAAAATAGAATGCGCATATAAGACACATGCCGAAATTTCCCTGGCTGACCAATTGCTTGCACACTCAATAAGAATACGTGTTTGATATTTTATCTTGGGTCAGATTTTTTAAGATTTTTTAAAACTTACCCATGTTATCTGACCTAGGCTGTCACTAGAGGACTGTTCATTGGCTGTACGTCATCGTCAAGTGACGTCACTGATTAGTCAAAATGACGTCATCATGTGATATTGCATCTCAGTGTGCTCAGTGACTTGTGGAAGCTTATAATGCTCCCAACGGGAGAGGATATAGCCGCCGCTTTGTCCGTCCGTCCATCCATCCTTCCGTCCTTTCGATCATCTGTCCGTCTCGTCCTGTCCGTCTGTCATAATTTTGTCCGGATCATAACACAAAAACTATAAGAGGTATCAATTTCATTGGTTGATACATCTCGACAAGGAAAAGTGCAGTATACAAAAACAATAACTCTCTTTTGTATGATGGCTGGTTTGTGTCATTTCGCTAGTTCGTTATACATCGTCGTTTCGCCTGGCGTTATAGCGCGGGGCCAAGACGAAATAGAGGAAAAGACAAGATAACGCCAGACGAAAAGACAAAAAAAACGATATAACGAGATGGCAAAAACCAGCCATCATATTTTTTCCTGATTTAAGAGTCATTGCCCTTTGTTATATTCCATACTTGTAATTTATCCGGAGCACAACACATAAACTATAAAAGGTAGCAACTTGAAACTTCATTGGTAGATAGATATCGATGTGGAAAAGTACAGTGTACAAGAACCATAACTCTCTTTTGCACGATTCGAGAGTTATTGCCCTTTGTTTTTATACTTATATTTTGTCCAAAGCATAACACAAAACTATAAGAGACATCAACATCAAATTTCATTGGCAGGGAGAAGTGCAGTATAGAAAACCCATACCTTTGTCGGGGTTTTTTGCGTAATTTAGGAGTTATCTTCCTTTATTATTCTTAATACTTAAATTTTGTCCAAACCATAGCAAATGGGGGTTTCATGATGAACCCCATTTTTTTTTTTTAAATTTCAATAGACTTGTCGATTCGTTTCAAAATTTTGAATATGAATATAATTATAAAAAGTGTATCTAGTTTTAAGTATTGTTTCTAAATGAAGCTCAACTTTTTACTCCAGTCTCTAGTAAATATAAACAACTTAGAAATTTTTACTACATATTTACCAACTTTTTTTTATTTATATCCTTATTAAGTCTTCCAATCAAATAGTACAATTCTATGCATGAAACTTAACAATATACACTAATTTAATTGTAACGATTACCCTGTGCATAAATAGGAATATCGGACTGGCAGGCTTAACAATGATCATTTTTTAAAAAAAAAATAGAAAGAAGGAAGAAAGAAGTAAAAAAAGATAGAAAGGGAATATGTGACTGTGACGCATTCTATAAGTAGGCATTTTATAGTCTGATAGTTTATTTTTTGACATTGAATTTTTTCAGGTGTTCAGAGTCTGGTCAAATATCTAATAGTTCATATAATCTCAATTTCAGGTCTTCTAAGCAAATAAGATTCATATTTATGTTTTTATTAAAAGCTTAAATTTTCAACATTGATTTTATCTGTAAAATAATTATTCTGCATTAAAAAACCCTAACCAATACATATAACAGCTCATGTGATTTGGAGTAGTTGCCATTTTTTCCTGTGGACCTCTAGTTTATCTTTGGAAAATGCAATATGTTCTTCTATTTCTCGTGTTTGATGCAATAATTGTAGGAAGCCATTTATAGTTGGTCTTTGTAATTTATTTTTCGAGGAAAAAATGTAGTATTTTACTAAAAGTACAATGAAATTAAAAACTAAATTTTTAGGCTTATTTTTACAATTAACTCCGAAGCTTATATTGAAGTAGCTCAACTGGATTTCAATATTGTTAGAAGTCAGTATTTCCTGAAGGTTTGACCACAGATCCTATATATACCAACATTGCCAAAACAGGTGGAAATTGATTTCCTTTTGCATTGAACAAAAATCACATAGTACAGACGGGACTAATTTATATTTAAACAAATATCTATTATTTGGTATTATTCTCATGAGATATTTATAATTAAAATTTCTAAGTTGAACATCAACAGTGCAACTAAAGCTCATTTGATAAAATTGAGACCAGTTCATCTCACGTTGAGGAAATTCCTTTGCCCATTTTTCTTCTGCTTTTATTGTAGGTACTTTCTCAACGTCTAACTGTAGTTTATATAAGCTTTTATTTATTGAACCTTTTTGTTGAGTAATAATATGCAGTGCTTTGTTTATTTTTTTAGGTAAGTTGTTATAGTTTTCATCTTTTAGCTTATTTTTCCATTCTTTTGATATGTTAGATACTATATTATAATATTTAAGGAAATCTTTTTGATGGATATTATACAAATTTTTTAGCTGTTCTAATGTATAAAATCTTTGAACTCTAAAGTCATATATATGTTCGATTAATTTTATCCCCTTTTCATACCAGTCATGGTAAAAGAGAATCTTATTATTACATTTTATTTGAGAATTATTCCATATTATTTCCTTTGTTATCACCTGAGTGCTTTCAGAGTTATTAATTTTGCACCACCCGGCTAAAACATCCCGCAGAAACATATCTTCCTTTGTTATTTGACTGCCATCTTGAATGTGTAGGTTACTTTCTAGTATTAATTTCCCCCCAAAAGCGTTTAATTTTTCAAGATAAAACTCTTTCCATATACCTTTGTTTTGTTCATCAAATATCCGTCTAACCCATCCAGCTTTTAGAGCTTCAATAAAATAATCTATATTTATCAACCTGAGTCCCCCGTTCTTATAGTCCTGCATTATGACTGAACGTTTGATTTTGTCTGGTTTTGAGTCCCATATAAAATTAAAAATTTCGAACTTTATTTTTTTCAAGATATCTAGTGGTGGATTATTTAAGACGGTTAATGGATAAATAAGTTTTGGTAAAGCAAAGGTTTTCACTACAGTGATTTTTCCCATTAAAGATAGCTTTCTATGGTTCCAACGTTTAAGGCAGTTTACAAAATCATTAAGCTTTGGTATTAGATTTTTTTCAATTAATTTTTGTTTGTCATTAGAAAAAATAATTTCTAACGTTTTAGCTGAATTAGAAGTCCACATGAATCTCAAATTTTTCAAGTGTTGAATGTTTGTATATTTTAATGAGCCTACTCTCAAAATTGTAGTTTTGTTTACATTTAGTTTAAGACCTGATATTAACTTAAAGTCGTCAAGTATGCATAAAAGCTTTTGGAACGATTTTAAAGACCCATCCATTGCAAACGTGGCATCATCTGCAAACATGGTGCTTTTGAATTCTTTTCCATTTATTTTTATACCTGTTATTTCACTATCGTTTAAAAATGTTGCGGATAAAATTTCAATGCATAAAATAAAAAGATAAGGGGATAATGGACATCCCTGCCTAACACCTCGACTTATAGAAAAGAAATTGGACATAAAACCTGCATTTTGCACACAGCTATTTGCTCCCTGGTAAAAACATTTAACCCATTTTATTATGTCTGTCCCAAAATTAAAAGACTCATAACACTTTATTATATATTTGTGGCTGATACTGTCAAATGCTTTCTCAAAGTCTGCAAAAAAATAAAAGTCCAGGCATGGTTTCTTTCCCTAACATTTCAATTGTTTCTTGTATGAGGCGGATATTCTCGCCAATATATCGTCCCTTAATAAAGCCTGTTTGAGAACAATCAATAATTTTAGGTAAAATTTTTTTAATTCTATTTGCTATAGCTTTTGTTACTATTTTATAATCTGTGTTCAGTAATGTTAATGGTCGCCAATTATTCAAACTACACAAATCATTATCTTTTTTAGGCAATAGTGATATAATGCCTTGTTTTTGTAAGGTTGTTAAACTCCCATTTTCAAAGGAGTAATTTAAAGATTTAACATAATGAGATTTGAGGTCATTCCAAAATATCTTGAAAAACTCAGTCGTTATACCATCAGAGCCCGGGCTTTTGTTATTATTCATATCTCTTAGTGCACATGCACATTCATATTCTGTTATATTACCTTCAATACTTATTTTTTATTCTTCATTTAATTTTACTTTTATGTTCTTGCTCATTGTTTTCGTTTTCTCAATATCAACATTTTTCTCAGTATACATATTTTCATAAAACGATTTTACTTCTTCTAAGATATCTTTTTGCTTTGTAAATTCCTTGTCATTTTTGACTTATTTATGCAATGTTTTTGCATCCGATCTTTTTTTCTCTAAATTCGCGAAATATTTTGTGTTCTTTTCCCCTCCTTCTATATAGTCTGCTTTCGATCTGATGATATAGCCTTTAATTGCTAATTCATATAAATTTTGGAGTTCTTTATCCTTTTCTTTTAATCGCTTCAGGTCATCTTCTTCATTATCGTTACCTTTCATTAAATTGTTTTTAATTTTATTAATTTCTTCATTTAGTTGAATTTCTTTTTTATTTTGTTCTTTTTTCTTAAATGATGCATATTTAATTGTTTCATTTCGAATACCACCCTTAATAATTTCCCATAGTTTATTGGGGTTTGCATTTTTATTTATATCTACAGTTTCTTTGATAGCATTACGTATTTTATCTTGATATTCTGGCTGAAGAACTAAACTGTTATTAACTTTGAAATATCCTTTACCACGCCCAATTTTATTCAAATTTAGTTCTAGAGATATCATTGAGTGGTCGGACATGAATCCTGGTTGAATTCTACATTTGCTTATTTGATTTAAAAATACATTTAATACAAGAAAATAATCTAGTCTTGAAAAAATTACAGGTTTGCTGGAGGAGTGCCATGTATATTAGCGTAAACTTGGATTAAAAACGCGCCAAATATCAGCGAGATCGAAATTATCTATACTTGCAATAATCTTATCTCTACATTTTTGGTGTGTACCTTTAATACCCCCAAATTTATCTAGATTTGAATTTAAAACAGTATTAAAGTCTCCACCAATGATATATTCTTCTTCATCGTTTTCTCCAAGAAAATCATACAAGGTTGCACAGAAAGAAGCATCATCATTATTTGGGCCATATACATTTATCAAAACAACATCATGATCGTCTATGTTTAACTTAAGAGCTTGAATTTTTCCAGGGATGACTTCTTTATGGTAAATTAATTTAAATTGCAATGACTTTTTCACCAGAATGCATACTCCTCCACTGTTGCTACTTCTTCAGCTAAAGAAAATATGATGTTTACATTCGCGCTTCCATAATGATTCCAAATCTGGTTTTGAATGAGTCTCTTGTAACAAACATATTTTGAATTGTTTTTTCTCTAAGAAGTTAAAAATTTGTTTGCGTTTTGTTTTTTGACCAAGACCTCTGACATTAAAGGAACAAAAGGAGTGATCCTTTATAACCAAACTGTATTAATGCGTCACAGATACATATAAGAGAAGTAAAATAAAAAAAATGTTTTTAGCAGTTGAGCATCTTGCTCCATCAACTCCATCATCTTTGTGTTTGGAGTGAAGAACCCACCGAACAAAAGGAAACAAATCTTATTGCTTCTGGATGCGTCGCTGCATACGCCCCGTAAATGACATATCAAAAGCATTAATGTAAACTTAAAAAGCAACCATGTCAATGTACATCGTTTAACCCCCACCCCACAGAGACACCTTTTGCAAAACAGAGCAGACCCAGATTAGGCAGCTCTAGTCACCCGATCAGGGTCAACTCCGTTTGTCCATGGAAAACATGACCATACCAGTGGATTTGATAAGTATTCTCTTTGTTCCACGTACAAACGCGAAAATTTATTTTATTAATTTTACAGTGGTTGGAGCCCCAGCATGAATACCCACAAAGGGAAGAGATAACGGGGCGGATGCATCGACGCAACCAATAAAAGTCTATAGTGCATAGCGTGACCCGCTGCTGATGTGCAAAAAATATAGTTTTAACTCAAATACAAATATCTTATCAAAAAAAAAATCTCAATAATGTTGATTTCGTATTAACATAACACACACCAGCCCCAGCTGCGTTCACGCGCAGGCCAACCAGCACCATCCAGCCGTACGAACAAGGCATCGAGCCAAAGATTCATAAAACAGACCGCACTCATGCGCAGGCTAATCTGTGCCTCTGAAGCCAAAATACCTGCTAAGAACAGTTGTTTTTTCGCTACCAGCGACACGATACCAAAAACAACAATATAAAATCAATCAACAGAAGTGAACAAATGTCTCATTAATACATGCTTCTCGCGCATGCTAATCTGCACCATATGTCGAAATAAGCATCGAGCCAAAGATGCGCAAAACAGACTGCGCTCATGCGCAAGCTATTCTACTCTTCTGAAGCTCGTACAATGTATCAAGATGCTAGATTTTTTTTTACTTTCGACAAGATATCAGTAGAGCATAAGCCCAAAAAAAAACATGTTATAAGGAGGACCCGTGGACGAATTTCTCAATAAAGCAAGCTGCAATATAATATGTAGTCTTCCTTTACAGCCAATTAAACAAACTTCTAAATGTTGCCATCCGTCGATGCCGTCTGCTGCCTCAAAATATTGACTAATTTAAGTAAAGAAGTAAACAGAGTGACTCCAGATCGGATTGCTCCTACAGGAGCAGCTCGATCCGGGTCCACCCTGTTTGTCAGGGAAAAAACTACTTAAACATTAAGCAGACGACAAAGTAGACAAATTTTTTGTAATTGTCGCAACACGGGGTAAAAAATAAGGTAGACAATCTGAGTGATGGCACCGGTCCAATCAGCACACCGGATAGGCAGCAATCGAAAACGTTCACAACAACCGACGAACGCGGACCATATCTCGCCAGTAACAGTGTTCACAACTGCCACCTGTCGCCAGACGGGTGACAACTGACAATCGAAAATCCTGCCACCAACGACCCCAATCCACGCCCGCCGATAGTACCTAAGCCCTCAATATGGCCACCGTATAGTGTATTATACACTGACCCAAAATGAAAACTTTACATAGTATTTAAAAGTATATATTTTGATGATAAATTAAGTTTGGGGGTTAATTTTTTCTGTCATCGAATCTTCGATGCCTTATCGATGTCTCTGAAAAAAAATGGATGAAAATCATAAATTGCATAATTTTTATGAATAATTCAGTTCAGAGGGGTCAAAATGAAAATTTCTGAAAACAATTAAAACAGTCACACAGATTTTGGAAACAAGAAATTACTGACTGCGTGCTTTAAGTGATGTTAAAAAGATCATCAGTAACCAGTTTGACCTCCATTTTTACGAATGCTAAGCAGAATACGTCGCCTCATTGAATTTACGTAACGTTGTATGAGCACGTCAGGGATACGTATGCAATGCTAACAGAGGTGCATATTGGAGTCAAGTAACGCATCCATTTGATGATTGGACCTGACCCTCCGACCTAATTCATCCTATACGTGTTCTATGGGGTTCATGACCCGGGATGAAGCAGGCAAAGCTAGAGGTTGACGTTATTTTTAGCATGGAATTATGTGGTTATTTACGTGTTGTGTGATGCCTTGCATTGCCATGCTGGAAAATGCCAAGTCCGTTATTTTGCACGAAATGTCTAATTATCTTTTGTGCATGAGCCCCGTAAAGATGAGCAATAATGGTTGCCGTTTAAAACGATTACGTGGGTGAGTTAACGCGTTAACGCAATAAGGACGTAACGTCGTCACACGTGCGTGACCAGGTCTTGCACGAACTCTGACATACCCAGTTTTGTTTTACTGGTTCATAAGATAATGAATAGTCTGTCTAGAGCAGCCAAAATGATGCGCGGTATCATTTACCGTAGACCCCGCCAAGAGCACGCCAATAACTTGGTTTCTTTGATCTTTGGAATGACGTGCCGTCACTAAATGGAAGCGTTTGTTACAATAAATTGTTTTTTATTACCAGTACTCAGCTGCAAATGTTTTCTTGTCGGTTTTAAAGCTGTTAATGAACCACCTGTTCCTCAGCCCGTGCAACGTAAGGATCACGCTTTTCAGGCGTTGACCCTTGAATATACCTGGGATTTGAATAAAAATTGCATAATCGTTATCTGCGACGAAGTCTTGATAAGCATGCGTAAATCTTACAACGACATGTATACTAACAAAACAGTTATTCAAAGAAATAAAGTGTAAAGTTTTCATTTTGGGTCAGTGTAGTTTTGTAGTAGCCAGGGATGAATGGCTATTTCAACTAAAAGTGTACACTCGTAACACACACCACTGTACGCATCTCACGAGAAAAACTACGGTTCCAAAAAGGGGGTGACAGAATTTCGTCATCCGTATTGTAGTAAGTCGTCCAAATCGCATGTTATGTGTTCTCAAAAGAACCGTATCAACGAGACGGCTCTTCTGAGCAGACAAAACATATGATTCAATAGATGGGGAAAGAGATGGCAATTTTGCGATCGGTCAGTTTGCTTTAAAACTGAATTTTGTCGACACATCTGCTGAGAAAAGGTACCTTGATCCGCAGAATACCCATAATATCTGGTAGTGTCACATGAAAAGATGAAAACTTATGGGACATTTCGCCTGAATAAAAAAAAACTGACTCGAAACTCTCTATAGTGCATAGCGTATCTCAAATTCAAATAATTATTCCCTGTCTCTTGATGAGTTAAGCCTAAAGATGCACAAAACAGACTGCGCTCATTTGCTTTCTACTCTGTGCCTCTGAAGCTCATATGAAGGAGTTAAAAATACAAGTACATGCACCTGCCACCGCCGTGCAAACCAAGAGCGACAGAGACGTAATATTTTGCTTTCAACCGCCAAGCAAAACATTAATTTGTACACCCCACTTGAGCCAACGCGAATCAATATATCACATGTGTATTAATCCTATCCTGCAGATAGGATGAAAACACAAGTGATCCATCGATTCTAAGTCCCTGACAAATGTGTAAACAAAACATGACGTCACTGTCACTCTTGGCTGGCACGACAGTAGAAAAGGTGTTTTTGTTGTTTGTTTTTTTACCAGCGACATAATACTACAACTACTGAGAAAACGTGATCATCCGATGTCGCCTGCTGCAAATATTGCCTGAAAGTATTAAATAATTTAAGTAAAGGAGCAAACAGACTGAATCCAGATCAGACTACTCCACAGGAGCAGCCCGCTCCGCGTGTCCACACAGTTTTTCCTAAGAAATAAAAACAAAGCTAAAAACATTCTGCAGACGACAAAAGCAGGCAAACTTAATTGATATTGTTTCCCCTTGTAGACATGCCAAATGTGCACATTAACGGGATCGCACGCGATGCGGATCCGCTGATCATACTTTAATTTCTCAATTCCGCAGATTGGCGATTTTTACTTAAACAGCGAAGACCCAAATGTGACGTCACCACACGTGGCCACACATCAGAGTGTGCACTGTTTACAAAGACAAAATGAGGGGTACATTTATTTTAAAAGTCACAAAGCGTAGCCTGCACAGGACGATTCGCATGTGTATTGCTTGCATGCAGACTGCAGTATATCGATGCTATCTTTCTCATTGTTTCACCAAAAGTTGAAATGTCTCATGATACTTTATGCTATGTGTGAATTTAACCAACCACCGTCTAAACAGTGAACATTATCAAATATAATATCAAATATAACAGAGTTTCTTCTCTTACTGGTATAAGTACGTTTTTACCTTGACACTGACAGATATAAAAGTCGCTTTACTTATTTAGGTTACGGCTCAGCGATTACGATATATATACTAAGCAAAATAAAGTGGTATCCACATTGCTCGTTTACCAAGCAAATACATGCATCAATGTTAAGATTTATCTTCAACCCCCAAAAAGCCAAAAAAAAAAAAAACAACCCTGAAAAATGGCATCTGCAAAAAAATACCCAACATTACTGACGATTTAAGAATAGAAACAAACAGCGTGTATCCAGAGCAGACTGTCCAATAGGAGCCGTCCGATCTGGCCTCACATTGTTCGTCAAAGAGACATCTCAGGTATTCAGCAGATAAGTACACAGACGGCCTTTGTTTTTTGGTTGGCGCTCTAAGGGTTAAAATAGTATATCGGAAAAACTCCAGTCAGTTCAAATCGTTCAGCCAGTTCCTACTTCAGTTCAAGCCACTCATCATAATCGGCGTAGCTCAGCTTCTTAATGTCAGTACTTCCTTTCCACTTGACAAATATCGCTCCATCTATCGTCCATGACTTTTCTACGTCATCGTTTCCCTTTGTGGCCATCAAAACAGAATGATTTAAACTTGTCAGGTCCTCTTGAATATAGATATGTGTCCCTTTCAGTTTTTCCTTTCTAGATTTCAGGCATTTGATCTTTGACATCCTGGAGACGAATTTAAATATGATACATCGACCAGATTTCATCTCTTTATTTTTCCTGCCGATTCTATGAGCTATATCCATGTCATTTCTGTGCAGATTTACCCCCATTATCTCATTCAGCTTAATGACTACCACATTTGCGCTAGCTTACCAATTTATTTACCTCATTAAATGATGTGGTTAAGTTTAAGTGTGCAGGTAAAATTCGTACAGGTAAATTGTTACATATACCAACTAATAAGTCCAAACATAAGAGCCATATTTTTCTGAATTGCTAAGGATGCAGCTAAACCATTAGAGGTGTCCTGGGCTTTGAACCTGAGAAATTCACACACTGTTTAACCTTTTATATACTAATGGATTCATCCTTCCAGTTTGATACAATAAACTTGGGATATTCCATTAAACATATCTAGTGGCACCATAATAAAAGTTTCAAAACAATTATTACATTTTTGTCCGAAGATCTTTTTTTACCTTAACAAACAATGTTGACTCTGATGAAATGCTAATACTGCATTTCAATTGGGTTTGCATTGTTTGTAAAAGGAATGCAGCTCGTGATGCTTCCTAAATTATTGCATTATAATGGCTTCCCAGGTCCTGGTTAGCCTGGCTTTCGACATTATAATAAAACACGTGATGGTTAGCGAAAGGTGTGCAGCCTGAAATTTGCAGAGACTTTTTTCGTAAAATTATTGTGTTTCTCGCTATAACCCAGTATAATGGCTTACACTGGACGCGGAATAAGGACCCGGGGTGGTCGAGGCTTCAAATCTGGAGGATTCTCGTCAAGGTACAACCGTTTTGACAATAACTTTTTCGCCATGCTCGGTGATCCCAGCGAGGACAGTGTACAAGATGGCGGCGGTATACATGACACGTTGACAAACTTTACAAACTTGTCTGAGTGCGACGATGGGTTTATACCCGTTCGTGGAAAACAATCTAAACGCCAAAGGATCAGCAGTGGGGGACAGAGTGGCTCTAATAATCAACCTGAGACCCAAGATGATGAGTTGTTCGAAACTGATTTCCAGGATCTGAGTACGGACCAAAAACTTTCCCTCATACTGTCAAAATTATCTGTGAATGAGGGTAGAGTAGGCTACATACAAAATAAACTCGATACAGTTTTGAACAGTAGGTCCCGTGTTACCGCCGTTGAGAATGTAATTAGATCACAGAATGACAGGTTGAAACTCTTAGAATTCAGGTCGATTGACCTAGAGGCTCAAGCAGGAGAAATAACCTCCTATTTAAGGGTATACCGGAGCAACGGCGGGAAAATTACTTCGCAGAGGTTAGGCGGTTCATTCAGGAAGAGCTCCAGATTGAATAAGACTTTTACCTAGAAAGGGCACATAGATTTGGGCGTTTTAGTAGCACCAAGACTCGTCCCATTATTGTCGCCTTCCGCGATTTCTATGACATACAGGAGATCCTAGATGCGTCTTCTTTATTAATAGGAGCAGAGTACGGGATAAGCCGTGATTACCCTAGCGAGATTTCAAAGGCTCGCCAGTCGCTCTGGAAACAATACAAGATCACGCGAGAGGCAAACCCGAGGAAAAAAGTGACGTTTGAGTTTCCTGCCAGGATATGTGTTGACGGCATTGTAGTGCGCGAGGCCTTTCCCGATTGGTTCCCCATTTTACAAGGAAGTCGCGTAAGCTGTAGTCTACAGACTCCAGTTAACAATCCAACCTCTATGTGTAGTGAAACAGGTAGTGTAAGGAACGAGAGCTTGAACCTAAAGCCGCTTCCAATGGGTCAGCAGACCGATAGTGCATTACGGGACACAGCGGACACTAGTGACTTACGCAGAAGCCAGATGCCCACACAACAACTAAATAACAGCCCTGTTCGTATGGAGGACGACGGTCCGCGCTCACCGTCGCTATTCGATAGCATAAACGCCAGTACCTCAAGGGAAGGACCAACTGAGAGAAATTCCCACAATCGCTCGCGCTCTCTAGGTAGAAGCCCAACCCGTAAGCCGGTAACTAGTAACAAACAGCCGGCACAGTCATCATCTACACGTGGTCGCAGGGGAGCAAATCCTGCACGACGATCTAATGCTCGTTCCCAGTCCAGAAGTGCACAATCGAAAGTACCCTTATGTGTGGACCAGGCTGCGGGTGCAAATAATTTCAAAATGCCAAACCCGATAGACCAAAACAATCATGAACGTGAGAAAAATTTCCAATGGTCCTGATGCAAAACAAACTGATCCAAAACAAACTTACCGCATCCCACCCAACAAACCAGAATAGGACTGTGGGAGAACGTCCGAACTCATTTACCACACGCTCAGCCCCTTTACACAATAATTTGAACGAAAATGTACTAAAATTCGCTTCCCTGAATGTTTGTGGACTAAAAACCCGCCTAGAATACCCAGATTTCGTAACATACTTCTCAAGTTTTGATATCATATGTTATCAAGAAACAAAAGCTGATGAATTTGATATTCTCTCGCTACCTGGGTTTACCGCAATCTCTCAGCCACGAAACCAAAGACAATACCGAAAATCAGGCGGTCTAGCCATTTTCATTAAGGATAATATATCTCACTTTTGTACCCACCACAAAACAGAATCAGATTACATTTTATGGATATCTATTGACAAAAGTGTTCTAGATACCGATGAAAATGTTATTCTTGGTTCAATATATATACCTCCTGTCAAATCACGATACTATAACGAGGATGAGATAGCGGTCCTGGAGAGCGAGATTATATCTCAGTGCAGTAACAATAAGTACGTGTTCATAAATGGTGATTTAAACGGTAGATCATCACGTTTACCGAATTTTACTCTCATAGATAGCTTCGTGTCTGATTTGTTCGATTTTGACGATTCTACTGCTAACTTCTTTGACAAAACGTCTGTGCTTGAAAACATGAATATCCCATTAGAGAGGGCCTCTAAAGATCACAAAACAAATACTTGGGTTATTGGTTGATAGATACATGCAAAAAAAAACAATCTGTTCATAGTCAATGGAAGATTTGGCAAGGATAAGGGGATAGGCACAACAACTTTTAGTGATTAATCTTTGATAGATTATACTCTTTGCTCTGCTGAAAGCTTTGAAATTTTGCATGACTTTGAAATAGTTCAGCTTGACCCAGTTTTTTCGGATGGACATTCTTTGCTAGCATGGTCTGTAAAATGCAACAATAAGATGAATAATTTAAATAGTAATGATAGCAATGTGTTTTTACCAAAATTTAAATGGTCAGATAGTTGCCAAAACGATTTCACCTCCAGCATCAACACAACGGAATTACAAAAACTACATACTAAGTTGGAAACAATTCAGCCACAACAAACGGACCCTGCTGTGACCACAGAAACAATAAATGACATAACAGACAGCATTGCTGGCATATTCATACAAGCAGCATCTACATCACTGAAACAATCAAAACAACCATACAAGAGAAAGATTTTTGATGAACCTTGGTTTGGGCCAGCGTGCAAAATTGCAAGGAAAAAATATCACTGTGCTCGAAGTAAATACAATAAATCCAAATCTACTCAGGCAAAAAATGACCTTCAAACAGCAAGTAAACTTTATAAAAAGACGATGCATAAATACATTAACCTACAAAAGACTGACAAGACAAATAAATTAAGAAATATGCACTCAAATCAGCCAAAGGACTACTGGAAATACCTAAATAGCCTGCAACAAAAGAAAAATAACAACCAGCCATGCACTGATGATTTTTACGAACATTTTAAACTAATAGACCAGTCAAACGAAGCGCAGGAAGGCACTCCAAATATAAATATTGAAAATGCAAATGATATTCTAAATGCAAAAAATACCTCGGCCAAAATAGATAAATGCATTAAAATCTTAAAAGCAGGAAGGCACCAGCCCAGGACAAAATATTAAACGAATACATCAAGTCCACAAAGAATTTATTTCTACCAATCTACGAAGCACTATTCAATGTCGTTCTTGACACAGGTATTATTCCCCGTACTTGGCTGGAAAGTACTATTTGCCCTATTTATAAAAACAAAGGAGACCCCAAAACTGTAAGCAACTATAGACCGATAACAATATTAAGCTGTTTGGGAAAGCTTTTCACATTAGTGCTTAACCTCCGCCTAACAAAATTCTTAGATAACGAAATATTACTCGAAAATCAAGCTGGCTTCAGAAAGGGGTACGAAACGACTGATCACATATTTGTCCTTAATTCTTTATGTGAGATACTAAAGCAACGAAAGCAAAAACTTTTCTGCGCATTCATAGACTTCTCGCAAGCCTTTGACTCTATCTGGAGAATAGGGCTATGGCGCAAACTTCACTTCAATCTAATAGATGGAAAGTTTTTTCGCGTTGTCACCAATATGTACGAAAACATAAAATCATGTGTTAAAGATAACAACATTACATCGACTTTCTTTGCAAGCCACTGCGGGTCCGACAGGGGGAAAATCTACCCCCCATGCTATTTGCCTTATATCTTAACGACCTAGAATCTTTTCTCTTGTCTGGAGGCGTCGAAACACTAGATCTCGAAATACTTACAAATGAATTGAACTTGTACTTAAAGTTACTGATCCTTCTCTATGCCCATGATTCTGTCATCCTGTCAAATAATAAAGAACATTTTCAAAAATGCTTAATTTAATTTTACGACTACTGCCAAATGTGGAAACTTAATATAAACTTCAGTAAAACCGAAATAATAATATTTAATTCAAGGAGTAATAGTCATTTTGAATTCAAATTAGGAGACAATACTATCAAAATCGTAGATAAATACAAATATTTGGGTGTAATATTCTCTAGATCAGGCAGCTTCTTACACGCAAGGAAACACCTTGTTGAACAATCAAAAAAAGCTATGCATCTCCTTTTCATGAGAGCTAATTATCTTGATCTTCCACATGACCTGCAGTTGAAACTTTTTGACAATACAGTGCTACCTATTCTTACATATGAGTCCGAATTTGGGGGGTACGAAGGCCTGGACATGTTAGAACGTGTTCACACTGACTTTTTGAGACGTATAACTAAGTGTAGAAAAAGCACACCCAAATACATGTTATATGCAGAGCTTGGAAGACACCCAATTGAAATAACTATTAAACAAAGAATGGTCAGTTTTTGGACACGCCTGATTACTTGAAAAATATCACAGCTGTCTTATAATATGTTTTTATTTATGCTTAAATCTGAACAAATTAACTCGAAATGGATCCACTGTATCAAAAGCATATTAAATAGCTCAGGTAAATACGATGCATGGTTAAGGCAATTCACGACAGTAAATCTATCTTTGGGCAAAATAATTAGGCAAAATCTACTAGACCAGTTTCTTCAAAATTGGAATGCACAAATGCATGCCTCCTCCAAAGGACGCAACTATGGCCTATTCAAAACTGATATCAACCTAGAGAAATATACCATTAACCTAAACGGTTCACTATTCTATAGTATGATACGATTCCGTACAGCCAACCATAAGCTGCTGATTGAAACTGGCAGATGGAACAATACAGATCTGTCTGAAGAAAATGCGAGCTCTGCACAGAAAATGACCTCGGTGACGAGTATCATTACCTCTTACGCTGTACCTTCTTTAAAAAAGAAAGACGCACCTATATTGACCCATATTTTTATACTTGTTCAAATACACTAAAATTTAAAGAACTACTCCAAATAACTGACCAAGAAAAACTAGTGCGCCTCAGTTAATTTATGCGAACAATAATGTTGAAATTCCAGTAATACCAAAACAATAACAATTGCCAGATCTACACACCATCGGACTATCAACATAAAGCGTTTTGTCTTGTCCGCCAGTTTAACACTCGTTACATGTGCCCAAAAGAGCTGTTTCGTCGAGACGGTTCTTTTGAGCACCAATAACACATGTTCTGGTAAAAATAGGAAAATTCTGATATTGTTTTTCCTCCTTTTTTGAAATTCCAGTAATACCAAACCAATAACCCTTGCCAGATCTACAAACCATCGTACTATCAACATAATGCGTTTTGTCTCGTCCGCCAGGCTTAACAGTCGTTATATGTGCTCAAAAGAACCGTTTCGTAGAGACGGTTCTTTTGAGCACCCATAACATATGTACTGGTTAAAATAGGAAAATTCGGATATTGTTTTTCATTCTCCCTGTTTTTGAAATTCAGTAACACCCGAACAATATCCCTTACCAGATCTTCGGAATATCAACATAATGCATTTTGTCTTGTCCGGCAGGCTTAACACTCGTTTGGGCTCAAAAGAGTCGTTTCGTCGAGACGGTTCTTTTAAGCACCAATAGCAAATGTTCTGGTTAAAATAGGAAAATTCTGATATTTTCTCTTTTTTTTTTGTTCATTGTATTCCATTTATGTTGCATACCTTCATGTTTTTCTCTTCGTACATTGTGTATCCAAGTGAGACGCGTGCGTCACGAGTGGGCCTGTTTTTGAGACTAGTATTTATGTAAATACCGAGGACGACAATCGGCCTGAGCGCTCGCAGGGTACGGTTGGCGTCAACGGTGTAAGGCACATACAAACGGCCCAGAAAGCCAGTAAACATGACTTGTCACATAGACGGGCTCTCTTGTGCCAAGGTTCACATGACATGTAGACACTAACATCTCATCCCGACTTACCAAATGAGCAAGTGCATGAAATTTCCAACAATGTGGTATGTGTGACCGGCAAAGCCTCAGATCAGCCTGTGCATACGCGCAGTCTGATCGGAGCCTTTGCTAGTCGTTTGAGTGTTCTATGGCTGTAGAGCTACTGGCTGGGCATCGTTTGGAGTCTCTGGGCTTGGAGGGATGCTGCGCAGGCTCACCTGGGCCTGCACCTGTCAAGGTGTCTTATTGGAAATCACATGCCACGGCTCAAATTATGTCCACGTGATTGTATCATGTCCCCGAATTGGCGATCTGGCCCACACTATATAGACCTCTGAATGAGCTTGATCCTGAATGAACCCCACTATACGAAGAACACACTAAGGCGCGGAGCAGCCAAGCATATACATCGGCTGATCGGCGCTTTTGTGTATTCGCTGTCCGGCAATTATAGCCGCTCTTTATCTCATGACGAGGCCCAAATCTTCCCAAATCGCTGCCCTAAAAGTAACATACAGATGCTTACCCTTAAATATGTACGTCAAATAACCAAATGTTCGCTTCAATGTGTGGCCTGAATAAACTGATTATCAAATACACAATAGCACTTACTACAATGGTATAGCTTGACCGCATTTTGTAAATTCTCTGTGCGTGCACGAGATTTTTCTCCACTTGACCGATTTTGTCAATATTATGAATGAAGCGTCAGAACCGGAAAACCTGTTATTACGAGATAAGGTTCCATATCAAGTTGAAATGACTGGTTCATATTACACCAGATAGGCGGCAGTCGGTGGGTTTCTTGACGGCCGACGGGCGCGTGTCGGGGATCGCTTGGGCGGTTTTTTCGGTGGCCACTTGGCGCCAGTTGGGCGACAGATGACGCCCGGGAGATCTGTTTCTTGCGGTTTTTGGTCTGTGTTTGTCCGTGGTGGTGGCGTTTTCGATTGCCGTCTGTCAGGTGTGCATATGCTGTCTGCTATATATATATATATATATATATATATATATATATATATATATATATATATATATATATATATATATATATATATATATATATATATATATATATATATATATATATATATATATATATATATATATACACTTGTCTGGGTGTAATACTTGATACATTTACATTGTAACCCGCACAACAGAGAGTTTATCAAAACGGCCCAGACACTCAAGCTCCCCCTTTGTTTTCCTGTTCTGGCGGAACATTTTCTTTGATATACTTCTCATTTTCAGATATTAAGCATTCCCCTTGTGTGCATACATGTATGTGACCGATGCGGACCTTGGTCGAGCGTGGTGCCCGACCGGTCCGCATCGCTCGCGATTGTGAAAAATATGACAAGGGACACAAATCTCACAAACTTAACTAACAATATTCAGATTGTTATTCATCTTATTATGAAGAGCATTAATCTGAAAGAAAAATATGACAAGGGACACAAATCTTATAAACTTAATTATCAATATTCAGATTGTTACTCATCTTGCGATTGATCATTTTAACCTTGCAAGTATTATGAGTGTATTAACCAATTCGTCTAGAGAGCAATTATTTGAAGATAAAACTGACTTTATGGAAGTACGTTCTCCCTGTGACACTTACCATATATTGTACAATCATGATACTAGCAAGGTCTCTACTACTTTACTTACTCAAATGCTGCCACCCTCGCTAACATTATTAGTTGTTAGATGTGTAATACCTTTTATGTTGTTAATTCAACAAAGAGAAATAAAGTTATGTCTGTCTGTCTGTCAGTAAAAGGAGACAATTAAAATGGGTTTGTTCGCCCGTCTGTCGGAATGTCTGTCTACCAGAACGTCCACCAGTGTGTACTTTGTGAGCTCAGTCATCTTACAGTTTACTCCATTTTTTTTAAACTTTGCATACGTTTTGCGCATGGGCTGATGTGGTTTGGGCATTCTTCATTTTTTTCACCTCATGAGCATATCAATTTTGGGGATCTCAGATGCAGTGAATGGGTGCTTTCGAGACCACACCTCCTTCGATCTTATTTAATTTTCAGTGTATCCCTGTAATTTATTTATTTTTATACCCCGCCACTTAAAAAGTGCGGGGCATTACGGTATACCTTCAGTTCAAAAATTTTCGTTGAGTGTCTGTCCGGCTGTCCATCCGTTACCATTTTGTTTTCGCTCTCTAGCTTGAGTACTTTTGAACCGATATTATTCAAACTTTATATAAGAGTTGATATCGGGGAGGAGTAATAAGGGATCATAGATGGGTCAATTTGTCAAATAAGCACAGGGATATATTGTCCTTTATGTTGAAAATTGCTTTCGGTGCTCTATCTTGGCCAATTATTTCATTTATTTTCGTCATAGTTTAGGGGCCAAATCTCAAATTTTGAGTTCTGTTGCACCCCAGGAAGAAAAAGTTGGTTATTGTTTTCAGACAGGGACATGTCTGGGGGCCTCAAAAACCCATGTTTTACTGAGTTTTTTGTGGTCAATTTTCTGTAAAGGACGTGTAACGGTTTGGCCGTTTTTTGGCCCACGATGGATTTGGCTGAAATTTGAATATATGGTGGTTTGATTTTTGCCCTTTCACATGAGCATGTTTTTGAATTAACGACGGCATATGCAGTCACATGAATTAAAGTTTCTCACTAGTGTGTATAAACAGAGGTTTGTTCATGAATGTGGATATTTTTAAAGATGCAACAACCAAACTGACCTCAAACATAATACCAAACATGCGTATGTTTATACTCGTCATGTCTATGTCGTAATTGAGCTAACACTACCATCATAAATCAAAAATTATGCTAAAACTTGGCTAAAAACTGTGTTTACGATTACCTTGATGATATGTTGTTTTTTAGGTGTAACTTATATTGAACATTTAGTGTTTTATCGCCTTTTCCAGTTAATCAATAGCTCAAAGAAGCCTATTCCGGTTTATTCATATCAATATAATCAGTACGACATGTACACAAGCGTGCATGTAACATGTTAAACGCGACATTACATGCGCAACCTTCTTTTTGCTGGATTAATATGAAACATGAATATAAATAGTTATAAAGCAACAGAAATGATAATGGAAGCTTTGAACACTTTTTTTGCTCACAGCCACAATTATTAAATAGATACATGTGAGTGTTGTATATCTGTCTGTTCATCTGTCAGTTCGTCTGTATGTCACACATTTGTGTCTGTGACGTATCTTCCAAACACCTGATTCGATTATAAGATTAATTCACAAAACAGTGCACCTTTGTGGGTGAACATGCAGAATAAATGAATACTTTAAGGCCATGTCAAAGCAGGCGATCATAGGTAACATGTACAGAATGCATATCTGCTTCTGATTTTTCGCATGTCCCACCCAGCTCAGATATCCAACAGTCGTGATAGCGTGGTGGTCTATATGACTTACCTATTATCATACGTGTAACTAAGGGATCGCAGTTCATAATCCCGAAGAAACATATGTTTTGTGTCATTGTGCAAGACCCTTCATCTTTATTGCGTAAAACATGTTCAACCGAGGAAACGTCATGACTGAAATATGGTTCACTGTAACGTAGAGCAGTGCCGTAGAGCATTAAAATACTTAATCATGTTTCAAGCATTTGTGGTGCAGACATCTATTTCAAGGGTGACAACTTCCGTCAATGCAGGGATTTCGGAACCGTTTGAACAAAATACATTGTGTTTTGATAAAGGTGAATAAACATCTATAATAGAGTATTTCGATCCTTGAATATTAAATATATGTGTTTGTTGGTACCAGTGACTATTTACCATCTGCAGATAAGTGGTTGTTGTATATATACTGCATTATTTTAGCAAACACTTTACGAGAGCGATATTCGTTGAGGAAACAAACAGTTAAGCACAGATATTGTGCACATGTAAGCATGAATTTAAGCGCATTGCACTCATTATGAATAAAATGCTTGTGGCGTTCGCATTCAGGCCATTGGCTGTTTTGATACATGCTTCACTTTAATAATATTACCATTAAACTGACATAGTTCTATCAAAATTTTGGAATCATATCAAATGATTCTGATATCTGTGCTGTGAAGTAGCTTTTTGCTCTACCTTGTGAACCGCTAGATGAATTTCATCGAAACTTGCAGATACTTATCTGGGACAGCCAAAACGAATTATAAGATTTTGGTGACCCCAACCTTATTTACAAGGTCACCAGGGACATATATAAAAAAGACTTGTCTGTACTCTATCTTCCTAACCAATGACCAGATTTTTTTTTATCAAACTGACACAGATAACTCATTGGGAAGACCTTAATGAATGACTAGAATTCGGGTGAAATTGACCTTAATTCCAAGATCACCAGCGACACATAACTCCTTTAAGTGGGTGGGGGACAACTCTATCTAATGTTATATTCTTTCCATTCCTAACTACTCTAGTATGGCCATATTAAACAGTGTCTGCCCTGTAATTTGAGAAAACTAATAATTGATTATTTTTTCCTTATGCTCCAAAGACTGATCTCATAATTTGCCATTTTTGACAATCTTAATTCAAAGCTATGGGCCATGCTAAAACAAAAGTGGCAGTGAGCTGTCCTTTTAAAAGCAGATTGTACCAAAGAACTGTCTCCAGAAATCTATGTATCAGTTAAAGAAGGGGGCACATCAAACTCTCTCCTTGCACCTTCTCTCTCCGCTGGTTTCTCTCTCTCTCTCTCTCTCTCTCTCAAATAAGACTCGCTCGCATTTACTGAAATGTTGTTGTATTTGCTTTTCAAACGCAGTATATCCGAGGACTGTTTGTAAGAAATAATATTGATACGAGCTTGCTAATATGTACATTGTATTCCATTTTTATACGGGAATCTTACGTCTCTCCAGTGATTTTAGTACTCTCAGTGCTTTGATAAGTATGAATTGAATAGTACATTTCAGGATAAAATTTGCAGAAAAAGTCTTTTTACAGTATTTGCCACATGCGGAACCGGCTCAGAGTTACCATTTTATGGTGTAATATTATATGCACAATAAGATGAGAAATAGTTTTATCCGGTTCCGCATGTGGACATGTATGTAATTGAGTCACGAAGTACACGAGGGTGTTTGGTTTTACCATAGACTTAGTGTTAAGTGTGGTTGATAGGGCATGCATTTAACCCCAGAATTTATTATAAAAATACATTTTAATGAAGAAAATAAATTGTGGACATTAAACTAGAGCCTTTTAGGTATCATTTGGTAATATTTTGGAGGGATTTCTTTACAATCGATTTTTACTGTAAAAGTGGGCCATTTGTAATACAAAACCGTTACACGTCCTTTCCTGTAATCACCCTTACTATACAAAATACAAGACTAATAATATATTTTATAATAGTATCAATGGATTTATTTGAGGTAAACATGTTTAAAATAGTCATAAACATCAATTGCAGACATCTGCGAGATATATTGCAGTTCGTCAGCGGGACGTATGTTATTTTTTATACGAAATTGCAGATAATGACTTTATAGATTGCATATAAGAATGAACCATGTTCCCAAGCCACAGGAAGAGTAACTTGGTTACTATTTTCAGTCTGGGGCATATCTTGGGGTATTCGAAACCCATATTTTACTATGTTTTCTTTGGTATTTTTTCTGTAAATGGCCTGTAATTAATGTTGCCCTACTAACTTTGAAAATAATAGTACACAAAATACAAGACTAATATGATATTTTCAAAAGTATAAATAAAATTATTTGCATTTTGCATGTTTAAGCTAGTCATAAACATCAATTACATACTTGTGTGAGATGTATTTCTGTCTGTCAGAGTTACTTATGTTATATTTTTACGAAACTGCAGATAATGACTTTATAGATTGCGTATTAGAATAAACCATTTCCCCCAACCTTAAATGTGTATAAAAGATCTCTATTCTAATGATGAATTTCCATTTTCACATATTTTAGGCTATTTACAACTTGAACTGGCAAAAGAGGGTAAAAAATAAATATTTAAGTATGCTTATGAGCATGTCCCTTCTAATATTGGCGTAGAGATTTTCTATCTGACAATTTACATTGCATTGAAATGTACAATGTCTTCTTCACTACTTTCACAATGAAGCGAAATATTAACTATAAACAAATTCAAATACGATGGATAGTTTGTTGCCTTTAATATATATCAAGTAACGTAGGTAACAACATTTTTCTTTGCATCTGTGGATACAATACTAATTTAAAAAGTGTTGAAAGTGGACTCAAATTTTACCTGGGCATGACAACAAGCCAGGCTCAGAATAAATTTGAGTCTTCTCTCCACATATTATTTAAATATATTTAATTATGGACAAACTATTTTAAACAAACACTTATTAAAGAGAGTTTGTAATTTTGATTGATTGTTTTACTTTGATATGACAGTTTACAGGTTTTTAATCAATAGTATATGTCACTATGTAGAATAACTACTTCATAATTCAAATATGGACTGAACGTTTTACTCCGTTTCATTTGGTCTGTTTTACTACGTTTCCTATATAATAGACCTGTAAACTACGTTACCTAATAAATGAGGATAGAAAAATTGTAAACCAGTACAAATAACATGCTATTAAGCATATCTTTAAATTGATTTCACTACAGTTACAAGTTATTTACAGCTTCAAATATGAAGAAATGGAAATTTACCATAAGAATAGATATCTACATTATCAATTTAAGGTCGGGGAACATGTTTTGTTCTAAATGCAATCTATTAAGTCGCTATTTGCAATTGAGTATACAACGTAATATAAGTAACGCTGACGAGCAGAAACATATCTCATAGATGCCTGCAATTGATGTTTATGTCTAGCTCAAACAAGTAAGCTAAAATAAGTTCATTGATACTATTGACAAATGTCCTATTAGGTAAGTGTGTCTTGGTTGGCCTTTTAGTGACTAAGGCTCTTAACAAGGTTATTTAATGATATATACACATGCTATGCAAGAATCTGTCATTTACCATATAGCAGAAGCTAATAGCTTGTATACACCCGGTTTATCATCAGTTAATCTGAGGTCATGTCTAATGTTTGGAGAAATTACATCAGCAAATGTTTATCTAATACAAAATTACGAATATAATCAATTGGTTTAATGTCTGATTTGCTTGATTTAGAAAAAATCCCTAAGGTGGGAAACTCGCCTGTCTTTACTCTTATGAAATGATAGCCGAAACAAAGTAAAGCATAGCTTAAAAATCTACCGTGCCTCTGCTGGGAATCAATGCCGCGTCACCCCTGTACAAGACCAATGCTCTAACCACTGAGACAAAGAGTCGACTCCCTGACACAGTTGTCAGAGATTGATTATATACAAGAAGCTATGCGAAATCTACCTTATGTAGATATAAAGGTGAGAGTGTCCCATAACATTACATATAAAAATGCATCTGTGTATTCACCATATTAGTTTGCTGAAACAGTGATTCGTTGCATAAAAGGTTGGTCTTTACATTAAAGTTATCTTCTACATGTATAAACCAGTGCAATGTACGAGATTAACTTGCACTTGTAATTTGTAACATACTCATAATTTATAATCCTAATATGGCATTACACTTAAAATAAAACTGAAACACTTTCGTTTAATCAGAAACAGCCCTCAAACAATGTTAGTATAAACAGATATACACATGGATATGGGTGCAAGAAGGAGTCCGTTTATGACTAAAATTATGTTTATGAGCTGTTGTTTACAGTATTGCTCAGAATGTTTGATGGTTTTGCATACAATAAGGCTAATTCGGTAAATCTTTGAAACCAACCAAATGATCATAATTCTCTTGCTCCTCATGTGTAAACATGTATCAGTTTTACAAATAGCTCAAC
This sequence comes from Loripinus fragilis, assembly GCA_964019695.1. Taxonomy (NCBI): domain Eukaryota; kingdom Metazoa; phylum Mollusca; class Bivalvia; order Lucinida; family Lucinidae; genus Loripinus; species Loripinus fragilis. The sequence continues at coordinate 41,408,352 of OZ026517.1, read as the reverse complement.
AAGACCAAAAGGTGCAAAAAAAGAAAGAAAAAAGAACTTCCTTGTGAATTAAGTAAGAAAGCTAACAGCTGCGCGTGAGTCGTGGCACTACCTCTTCAACAGACACCCATCCGACAATTTAATCTGTGAGTTTCAGAAATTCAAAGCATGTTGTTGAATTACAGTGAGTCATGTTTATGATTACAGCTTTAGAATAACTCCTCAAAATGGGCTTTAAGATAAAGCTTCACTAACAGACAAAACATGTTCAATTAATGTTAACATGAATAGCTTTGTAATTAATGTTACCACGTAATATGCTTTTTAAGTCTATGCGTATCGCTCAGGTTGCTTTATCTCAAACTTGCTTGGTTAACAAACAAAATAATTTCATTCGAAATTGCTGTATTATATAATAATTTGTTAGTTTTGTTGCTTTACGTCCCAAGTCAACAGCTATGGTCATGGCGGAACGGTCAGTTTACCTAACCACACTTTTTCCTGGGCAGGTTTGAACAAGCGGTTAACGAGTAATTTGTGCACATACTTTTGCTTGTAACTGACAACAACCCTTCTTGAATAAATCAGCGGAAGGAAGGAGAATGACCGTAGAATTATCATTTCATGATCAATCTCCACGAAAGTATGGGACCGGACCGGGATCGAACTCGCGACCCCTGGATCTGCAGTCAGACACGCATCTTTAGCCAGACACGTTACTGACTGCGCTACGTGGCCCGGCGTATTATATAATAATTATATAATAAGATGATAACTATTCTCTTGGTGAACACGATTTCATTATATCATATTGTAAAATGCGTATTATATAATAAGATAATAAGCATTTTACAATATGATATAATGAGATCGTGTTCACCAAGATAATAGACGATTGCAATTGTGACAGGCCTAGGGATACATTGATTTTTTATCAAAATGAAATTGTCAATAGTGAAAATTAATGTATAAGCATACAAGAAAAAAAGTAAATGCTAGATCTACAAAGCATCAGGTACATTTTGGTATACACCGTGCTATTTCTATACTGATAAGTACTTTGATTGATATCATATTTGTTACTTTTAAAAACGATAGAGGAGTTTTTCAGGCATGATAAAATACTTCTACTGACAAAAAAGGAGCAAGTTGTCGCAGGAAAACATATTTAAGCTAAAATAATGAAAATGTGCTGTTACATATGATATGGGCTTGGCAAATATATGCACATAGTGTAAAGGGATAATATCGTGTAAAACAATAAATCGTCAAATTTGACCAATTTGTTACCCATTCAAAGAATCACATTGTAAATATCATGTTTGTTGCTTTGAACCATTGATAAAACATCTGCAAAATACCATACATGTATCGAAGTAACAGGTTCAAACAAAATAACAAACTCTAGTCTAATGTCTATCTTTTAAATACTTTGTCTATTACTGAAGTTATTAAAATATGTGGATAAACTCTGGTTGTCGTCAGGCTTAGGTAAACATATGAGTCTACTCTCCACAATTTTTAGTATATCCATTTACGCAAAACTCCTTTGTTGTTACTTACGTTACCTTATTTATATATTGAGAGAAATTAAAAGTCCAGGGTAGTAAAACTTGTTTTTAATGCTGTTATTTTTAATTTCATTGTGACAGAGATGAAAGAAGACACTGTCAATTCCAATGCTATGTATATGGTTGAAATATAAAATATGTATACCAGTAGAAATGATATGCTTATAAGCATATTTTAAAATTCTTGCTACAAATTATCTACAATTACAAATTTTAAATAGATTCAAATATGGGAAAAAGGAAGTTCTTCATTAGAATAGGATTCTTTATTGCATATTTAAGGTTGGGAACATGGTTTATCATAATATGCAATCTATACAGTTATTATCTGCAATTTCGTAAAGCAATGTAACGTAAGTAGCTCTGGCTAGCAGAAATACATACTACAGATGTCTGCAATTGAAATTTTTGTCAAGCTAAAACGTGAAAAACTCAAATAATTCCATTAATACTATTGTAAACTGTCCTACTAGTCTTGTATTTTGTGTACTGCTATTTTCAAAATTAGGGTGTCATTGATTACAGCTCACTTACAGAAAACTAACCATAGAAAACTTACTAAAACATGGGTTTATATAGACCCAAGACATGCCCAGACTAAAAATAGTAACCAAGTTTCTCTTCCTGTGGCTGGCGAATATGGTTCATTCTTTTATGCAATCTATAAAGTCATTATCTGCTATTTCGTATAAAATGTAACATACGTAATGCTGATGAGCGTTAAACATCTCACAGATGTCTGCAATTAATGTTTATGACTAGATCAAATATTTAAACCTCAAATAAATTCATTGATACTATTATAAAATATATTATTAGTCTTGTATTTTGTGTACTGCTATTTTCAATGTTTGTTGGGTAACGTTGATTACAGACCATTTACAGAAAGTTGACCGCAGAAAACTTAGTAAAACATGGGTTTCTAAGGCCCCCAGACATGTCCCTGACTGAAAACAGTAAGTTAAACCAACTTTTTCTTCCTAGGTGTGCAACAAACTCGCAAAATAGTCCATATATCTCAGTTTGGCCCCTACACTATCAAACTTTGAATGAGAGTCGATATAAGGATTTAGGGGTGTTATGGGATTGCAAACCGCTTAATTTTGTCAAAAAAACTACCGAGTTACGGCCCTCGATTTGAAAATATGATGAAATTTTGAATATAAGATCCTGGTTGACACAACTGCATTTTTTGTTTCATAAATATGGCCCTTGATTCATGGATTGTCTTTGTAATAAAATATTACATAGCAAGGTATGATGCATGCCTGCAGCGCTTTTTTTCCTGTGATTAATTCTGAAAATTCTGTCCTGGACATTCTTTTACATACTCTTCAATACTCTTCCCTGCCATTTGACTGACGAAAGCATGTTACCACCCCTCCATCCACTTCCCATTTCCATTGACTTAAGACAGCAAACAAAATACAGCATGTATATCCGCTGCGTGTTCGGGTCTCACCTAATGCACATGTGAAATAAGCAACGTTCTGCTAGTGGGAGGTCAAGTTGTTTAGCTTCGTAATCATCTTTTTTCATAGCGGCATTAGCCTGCATTCAGAATAATAATATTAGTGAGCTGCTAAATCCAAAGCATGTGCGGATCCAGTAAGTTTTGCCAGAGGGAGTCAATCTCTGACAACGTTTTTCTTTTTGTCTGATGAGGGCAGAGAAAATCCAAATAGCGCTAAAAGCGGGCCATCATCGGCCCGCCAGCGGAACGCCATATTACGCCAGCGAAACACCAATAAAGCGGCGTTTCACCGACGGGCCGACGATGGCCAAACATTGAACGCCAGCTTTTTAGCTTTGTGATTTTTTATGAGGGCCCGGACCAGTATTGCTATGAAACCCTATATTTTTGTGATTTATCAGGGGTGTCTGGACCCGCTGCCTCTCTCTGCATCCGCGCATATAAAAACAAATACATTTTGTTGCGATACCATGTTGTTGTAAAAACATATAGCTTGGTATTAACATACATTTTAAGGTTTCGTGGATAATTGTTGAACCTTACAGTTGACACACAGCCACGCCTTGTTTAGGTGCAAATAGGGAAAAGGGAAAAATAAGAATTGATAAAGTGTTGAAATTTTTATCCTATGACACCTATTTTTAAAATCACATAAAAAATTGAAAACAATATTTTCAATTACGCTTTTTTAATCTTTATCTATTTTGCTAAGAAAAAATTAATTTGCATCAGTAGTTAAGAAATTATTGTCAAAAAAAACGGGGTTCATCATTGAATTCAATTCCACAGTTTAAGAGCTGTCAACTTGAAACTTTGTTGGTAGATATATCACGATGAGGAGAGCTGCAGTCTACAAGAATCATAACTCTCTTTTGCATATTAGCAGTTATTGCCCTTTGTTATACTTAATTCTTTTTGTCCAATGCATAACATTAACACTATAGGTGATATCAATTTGCAGCCCTTTTCGAACATGCGTTTATTAGGGGAGTATACATCGGATTTGAGCCGCGACACGAGATTTCCAACATTGTGGTATGTGCGACCAGCAAAGGCTCAAACCAGCCGGCGCATACGCACAGACTGATCAGAGCCTTTGCTAGTCGCTTGAATAATCTTTGACTGCTAAGCTACTGACTGAACAGCATTTAGAGTTTCTAAGCTTTAAAGGGGGCTGCATAGGCTCGTCTGAGTCTCCACTTGTCAAAATGCCACATTGTTGGAAATCACATGTCACGGCTCATTTACAGATTCTCTTGTTTTTACAATCAGAAGTCAATGGTGAGGAAGAAAAGTAACTCATTATTCGTTAGAGAATGGCATAGAAAAATCCGTCCTTCGCGAAAACTGTTTGTCATCACTCAGCAAGCGTGATGCCAAACGGCGATCCATGAGACATATTTATCTATACCAACCTCACACTCATGTTACTGTCGTGCCAGCCAAGAGTGACAGTGACGTCATGTTTTGTTTACAAAGTTATCATGGACTTAGAATCGATAGATCACGTGTATATTAATCCAATCCGCAGGATAGGATTAATACACACGTGATCTGTCGATTCGCGTTATCTCAAGTTAATTGTAAAAGTTAATGTTTTACTTAACAATTGTAAACAAAACACGACGTCACTGTCACTCTTGGCTGGCAGAATAGTAGATTCTTCTATTTCTATTACACGCATATGGCGGCGAACGCTTCGGTAAAAACTTCTAGATTGTGCTTTTTTCAGTTGGAACGACAATCCAGCTGTTGGATTTCATGGGAATCGTGGACTTCGAATTTAGAGAAGAGAATGTTATGTGTGACCTCACCCGGAAGACCACCATATATCAGATAGGTATAATAGCCAAACACACTGTAGTCATTCCACTACGGCTATTTGGGTCTCGTCACCCACTCCGGTGTTATAGTAAAATTACCTTCAAATAAAGGCTGACAAAAATGAGAACTTTCAAATATGATTGCTTCGAGATTGCATCGTCTAGTTAACAACCTCTGTGTTGTTTTGCCAAAACGGAGATAAAAACAGATTTTTAATGTATTTTTTAAAGTTATATTTAAAAAAACTGTCAATTACGGTTTAGTCATAATTATAGGTTTTGTCATTGATTAATTGTCCACGATGACGAAACCGTAATTAGCTATTTCATACCTAGACATCAAACGTTAAAGTTTTCATATAATTTTAAAGCTAAAAGATACAATGTTAATTTAACGAACAAGAATTAATCGGAACCCAAGCATTTTGGCGCGTTTTACTGTGATTAAATGAAGAAATTGAACATGATGAGAAAGTTACCTTAACACCGGAATAAGTGACGAGACTCAAATTGCCGTAGTGGTATGACTACAGTGAAACAATCGCTCGCAAAACCACAACTCCTGTTTCTGAAATACTGAGCCTTGACCCATATAACCTAGCGTCCTTTTTGTGGGACATCGGCAAACAGTGAAGTCTATTGCAAGGGCAAGTGAGCTTGGCAGCTGTCAGTCAAATTTGTGTAATTCATGAGGATATGAACGGTTGCAAAAATCTAAAGATTCATCAAAGGATTGCTTCGAAAATGTAAATATTTTGTCATGTACCCTACAAACTCTGTATACGCGATGATGTTATGGACGACATTACAATTACTTTACTATAAGGTTTATACATGTATGTTTGACAATTTTCTTATATCACCAAATAACACGAGCATCAACTCAGCATGGGTTACATGAAATTGACAAGATTTATTTTTTCACCTCCAAACAGGTTAATTAAAGATTTAATTAATTTTATCAACAGTTTTATTTTTGTTTGTTCTATTTTCATTGTTTGAATATTCATTCACAGTTGTAAAGTCATATAACCATTGCAAATAACTATTGACTTCGATATCGGTAGACATAAGAATGTATCTACCCGAAAAACTACTATTCACCGAGCCCTTATGGCCTCAGTGAATATCACTTCAGTTTCGCGTAGACAAATTCTCATGTCTACCTCATTGAAAGCAAGGAAGAAGGTAAAGGTCAGGAATCGATACAATCAAGTACCACACCTAATCTAGGACTTCACATGGGAAAGTGACAAAACACAGGAAAATATCACACACGAGAGAGCCAAGAGGTCAGCCTTTTCCCAGCAGGTGGCCACAAGGCTGCAATGAACAGACAAAACAGCATGACAGGCACAAAACATAATAACAAAAAGGATCCATAACATCACCGCCTTGGAACGACCAGTAAAACAGTTATTTTTTTACCTGGGGGCTTAAAATAGCTTTATGGTACCAAACCTCACCCTTATTACTGATGTGGGTCATGACAAATAGATGTTTGGTTCGCACGAAGGATCCCTAACTTATTGATGCATCATCTCCGTTAATTGTTTATTAGTATAACGTTACTAAGTATATAACACACTAGTGTATTTTTCATGTTGAGGTGGATATCATTTAAGAAATAGATCAGCTACAGCAGTGAATTGTTGAGTAATAATTCACTGTTTGCAGAGATCAGTTGTAGTAGTATAGGCGTTACTTTAGGGCCAATGACGTCACGAAGTCAGATACAAGATGGCGACCCCCACGGCGTCATGGTCGCCCGATCCAAGATGGCGGCACCGACGGCGTCAGATTCAAGATGGCGGCCCCCTCGAAGTCAGATCCAAAATGGCGGCCCCTGTGACGTGTTCGCTTACACTTCGGAGGGTGAGGCAACGCCCTAGACCACGGGAAGGTAGCGTCACGTCCTCGTTCTTCTTCTCTATGTACAAGAAGTATCTACAGGTTAGGAGCCTCTCATTTATCGAACGAACTTGGATCTGGAGGAGTCTATATTGACGATTTCTGGGAAGGTAGCATACAGGATTAAGGTGGCGCTTTCCGGTAAGGGGACAGCAAATTTCATTTCCAGTCGGCAGTGTCCTTTTCTCTTGATATTGAATGAGTAGTAAGGAGCGATCTCCAATACCTATAAGCAATAACCTCGAATGTAGTCGTTTAAAGTTAATATCCTTCCGAAAACAGCGTTCTGTAACAGTCCACATACTGATCGACTTCGTAATTTTGGTCGTAAAGGCTGAGAGGGATATCATTGTCCATCACCATAGAAGCCCACTAAACTGCAATCGTAATCTTGAAAGTAGTAAGGACTTCTCCCGTAGTCTCCCATGTACGCTGCACTAGCCACTAGTCCTACGATCAGTTGACAGGGAACCAAACCTTGAAATATCTCATCGGCGCTGAAACTGTATTGTCCAGATCAGATTGACCTTGTCTTGATTTCCGAATGTAAATATGGATAGATGGCTGGCTGTATTTTTAGCACTTTTTCATTCGACACTAAAAGTCCTTCGTTTAATCGTTGTATACACAGTTTGAAAGAAGCGTCTATAATTTGGACCTTTTCGTCAGGTGACAAACTGTCTGACATGAGTCTAAACGCGTCAAGACTAGGCCACAGCTTGATACCGATGCCAACGCCATTTAATAGCAACCTTGGTTGTTGAAATGCGTCTATGAGCAAAGACCCTTCTAAGTCTTCGATTTTTCCACCTATTGTTGACGTACATCTCGCAAACAGGCCACTGTTTGATCCAGTTTTCGCGTCACTAGTGTTTAGGCTGTTATCTTTGTAAAATAGTAGACTGGTAAGTATCCCCTTTTGATCAATCTCATTGGTTTTAAGGATGGTATTTATATAAGCCTTGTAAGGGTAATTGTTACCCGAGTGAGATAGGGGAGTCTGCTGAAAGGTCACGTCCACTTGACGGAAGATGCTGTGAAAGGGCGCATTCACCAGTCCGACGACCGCCTCCTTGTTCAAAGGTTCCGTTGCCATTTGTCAGTCAAAGTTTTACGTTTAAAACGCTGCTCTTGAGACAGAAGTAGGCCGACGACTGCGCCGTAATGGTTAAGTTGATGGTGGACATCTCATTGATTTGATTGGTTGGTTTATATTCTATCCATTCTTTCAATTTTAGGGATGCGTCTATGGGTGCTTCTACAAATATATCTAGCTGATCTCAATGGCAGTCGCTCATCATAGAGTTTGGTCTTCTAGTCTTCGTCTATATTTCCTTTCAAGTGATGTAGGGGGTATGTCCTCCTTCTTACGCTTTCCATCCTTCTTACGTTCTCTTTTTATTTCTGACTTAGCCATCTATGTCTCCTGAGCTACTGGTGACACCAAAATGAACACCGGCCTTTGCGTTTTCATTTTGCTTTCTAATGATTTCATTTCTTTCAACTCTCTGTATTCCTGTCCACTACCCACCATATAACGACCCTGACTGTCAAGTTCTGCGTAGCCATCTCTAACATCCAGCAGGTACTGATACCATTTGTCCAGATCCGAGATGTACAGAATCCACTTTTGCAGTTTATAGTCATACACTACTCTCCTGCCAATTGTCTCTTTTGAAATGTAAGACACAATGCAGGTCGATGGAGTTGAAGTTCACCGAGTTCAGATTTTCGTCTTTTAATTCGATTCTTATACTATCTAGTGTTGACACTTTGACTGACACGTAAATGGTTCACAGGTAGGACTCTGACTTTATTTTTTTGTATCTGGGTCCGATTTCTATATTTCTAAGTAACTCGCTCAGTGAACCTTGTAAGTAGGACTCTTCCACTATGTCAGAACACAGATATAATCGGGAACTTCTCGGTTATAAAATTGCAGCTGAGAGTTATATTGAGTAATACGCACATCCACTTTCCTTCCAGTATTTAGAGTTTAGGAAATCGAATCAAAAACTTGGACGGAAAGTTCTTCTTACGTATGCCAAAAGAATCTATGCTATTCAGGTAAAGATAAAAGTCATTCATCTTTAATTTGCCACATCCCGGTACATTCTTATAACGCCGCATACAATGGTCTTAATCAGATAAATCGTTTTAAGCATCACTGGAATTAGCGAATGATGACGATTTAGAAGACGTTTCTTCCATTCAAAACTTTTTCCGTGGGCTGACAAGGTCTCTAGTATTCCCTTTGATCTTTTCAAGAAAGTTGAGTCTCTTCTTAAAAGATTAATGCGTCCACTCAATAGAATTGTTGCAATTTAACACCGAAAATACTGATCAGAGTGCGGTATTACAAAGGCTGCACGTAGGACCAGACGTTTATGTTCTCTATATTTATAGAATGTACTAAAAATGCGAGGGTGATTTGTCTCTTTTCATTCTTAAGGTCTAAGGCATTTTCATTTTGGATGAAAATTGATGATATCGCTTTGTCGACTGCTGACAACGTTTACTATGTAGGGCAAATGTTCACCGTTGTTAGTAATTGGTTTTGTGACGTCTAACTGAGAACTCATGCACAAAGTACGGATATAGATGAAGTGACCATCATCCATTCATTATATTGATTTAACTGTACGTAATCAAGCTATTATGCCAATTGGAGAGATCAGACGACGCAGTGCTGTATAAAGTTATTTAGATAAGATGTTGCATCTTCACTGTCTGGTTTTGAAATGAAAGACCCTCGTATCAATACATTTAATAGACATTCAATGGGATTTGTGTAATAGTGTTGGTGGTGTAAGATTTTGGTGTAAGTTTTGGTGTTTATGGTGGTATAAATGATTGGTGTAACAAGCCGTGGCGGTGTAAGTTATGGTGCTGGCGTCAAGCGAGCAGTATAGTGTTCGAACTGGTCGCTTATCCTAAAAAATGGGTGTTCAAACGTTTACATTAGCGCAGTATCGTATATATATATATATATATATATATATATATATATATATATACTGAGCAAAAGTGAAAACGCTACACTACAATTATCTATATTTTATGAGAAAATATTGGACAAAAAGTATTTATTAAATCTTAATAATGTTACTCAGACATCCAGCAAACGATTCGTTGAAACTCCGCTAATTTGTCTCGTTTGATGTATGAGTTATGCTCCTTTAAGTGCCTATAGCTTTATTTACTGAAATTTGCTATTGCGCATGCGCAAATTAAAATTGTTATGCTTATCAAAATTGATCTTAATTGCGTTGCATAAAGACACAAGAAAACTGCTAAATCACTTGAAACAAGCTCAGAAATTAATTTCAAAATTAGCAGTTTTGTTAAACATTGAAAATTATCTCCCCTTGACAAAAACAAATAGGGAATATTAAATGTTTGGTAATCTTCGATTTATCAAGATTTTCGAAAATTTGCTTTTGCCAAATCAAATAGACCTCTCAGCACATTGTTTCTACCATTTCTGGACTAGTAATGTTCTCATACTAAGATGCAACAACATGTTGATTTTCCTATGGAGATTTCAGTGTTAAATTTTTAAACTTGGCAATTTGAGTGAAAATCCGCTTTTTAAGATTGCTTTTCAAAAGAATCAAAACACACTTGAGATAAGTCTTTCACATTTCTGGTTGTCACATGTCTAGACTACCATTTCGGGCAGTCGGAACTCGTAGGTGGTGGATTTCTGAAGGCCTAAATTGTGTTAAATTTCCGTTCAAATTGGCAACCTGAAAAAATGGACCCCTGTCGCATTTAAATGGCTTTCATGTGATTTAAGCCCTCCAGGTAAACAAAGAAAGCTAAGAGATGAGCGCTCTGAACCCGACATCTGGAACAGGAGATTTCAAAATCCAATCAGGCAGGAGAACGTAGAGCAGTTTAAAGCTTAAGTGAATGCCTATGAAGAGCGAGATTTTAGCTCGGATAAAGCTATTCATCTCGCCGCCAATGATGATTTGCCTTCTCTACGCAAAAGTCTCAGACAAGATTACGCCCAATTTCTAAAAGATTATTACGAGCTACAGGAGGATCCTGTTCAACAGTGACTACTGGAATTGGCTAAAACGTTCAAGAACCAACATAATATGAATCAGGCGGACTCTATCAGACAAGCTGTCAAACTCAGAAAAGATTTATTTACGGAGGTTTGGCCGAATCATAATATAGAAACCGAGAAAGCCTCTGAAGACCAAGAGGACTTTACTACGTTGTGAAGGAGGATGTGGAGGAGGGAGGAGGAGTGACGAGGAAGAGGTTGACCATTCGGATGACTGGATATTTGACCAATCAGAAGAGACCTCTCACTATATAAGGCGCATAGCGCACAATCTAGTCATATCTATTCTGGCAGTCAAACAGTTAACATGTCTAGATGCAGATTCGGTCTCAGAAACGATCGCTTTATCGAGATCACAGAAGGATAAAGGTGAACTGCGTGTTGACCTGAGAGAATGGAGAGATGACAAACCAACAAAAAAAACTATCAGCTTAACCTTGATGCGATGGAAGAATTGGATGGATTACTTAGAATACGCGGATCAAGCAAGGATAGAGAAACAAAACTATAATAGTCATCTTGGAGGGAACGTTTGTTGTACCATCACCAAGGGCAGCGCATGTATGGATATAAGGCAGTATTAGAAGCTGCAAGAAGAGGTGGTACCTACGAAAAAGGGATAATGCCTTAGACCCCTAGAAAACATTGCCGTTTAAGAACTCGTAACAGAAATTGGAAGGGCCGGAGTGTTCGGAGTGTAACCCGAATGACTATGAAAACTGGTAACTAAGAAAAGGGGTTAAGTATTGAGTAGGCGTAAATATGTTCGCCATACCGTTCATGTCTATAGCTTTGTTAGATGAACTGTTGTTTTGGATGAGATGTAAACAACTACAGCGTGAAGCCAGAGAAGCTGCTGAGCGATTAATCGAGATGCGTAAGGATAGTGAACGAGAATCTCGCCCGTGTGTATAAAAAAGCAAATACGTAAGAATAAATCAAGCATGAAGGAGGAAAATCAATCGAAAGAGATGGGCACGAGAGAAATGTACGACTGTCAACAAAGAAAAATGGTTCCATACATCTTGGATCCTGACAAATGGTATCAGCACTTGCTGGATGTTAGAGATGGCTACGTGGAACGTGACAGACAGGGTCGTTATATTGTGGGTAGTGGACGTAAATACAGAGAGTTGAAAGAAATGAGACAAAATGAAAAACCTGTAGTGAACCTGGTCACTCCAGTAGCCCAAGCTTTAGAAATGGCAAAATTGGAGCTTAAGCGAAAACGAGAGGATAGTATAACCAGCGTAGGGCATAAGACAGCAACTATGGACTGGAAATCATTGAGATACTAAAGGACGAACATCACACAATTGCGCAATATGCTCCTAGGTTCTTCGGACACCACATGCATGGCGATGAGCCCAACCTGTAGATACCCCTTGATCATGGGAAAAGGGCTGACCTCTTGGCTCTCTTGTATGTGATGTTTTCTAGTGTGTGTTTTTGTCACTTTCCCATATTGTGTCCTGGGTCAGGTGTGGTACTTGATTGTATCGATTCCTGCTATTTGCTTTCTTCCGTACTTTGTCAATAGGTAACTGCCACAGTCCTTTGTGTGACAGGTATGAATCTTTCCTTGGTCGTCGAATTACTATTATTGTCTGAAACGGAATTATTACCATCTTCATGATCTTGCTTGGAAAGTTTCAGAGAAATAGGGAAAGCAGAATATTTTCCATCGACTTCTATTTACATTGCTTACATCAGCGAACAGAAGTTCTTAACGACCTAGGCCGTCCATCGGAACTACTTGAACATCTTCTCCATTTTAAAACTGACTGATATTCTTTTTAAAGACAGTTTCTTTGCTTCATAAATAGGTTCGCGCCGGTTTAATATATCACTGGCTGGCGTTCAGACGTTAAAGTGGATAAATCACAAACTCGAAGCGACTGACCAGCGACAGACTGTGATATGCCTAGCAGCATGATTTTGTTCCGATTTTAACACACAGAAAGATAAACAATCTGAACGATTCTTTCAGAGTTTATATTGATTCAGCCATCTTGAGCAGCGCATTAGAACTGCCTATAAATTTTACAAAACGCCGTCTGCTGTCAATATTACAAGGTTGTACGTGATAGATTACGTCATGCAAATCAAACTGGCGGCCAATTGACGTCACGCTAGTCTGTGCAGAGACCAAATTTTTAACTAATCAGCTGCATGGATTTTTGTATTGAACTAAGGTCAACAAGGTTAGCTTTTAAAAAAGCTTAGAACAATCGCATGACGTTTATTCCAGTGTGACTCTGCTCATGAACACACTGAATAATTGTAGAGTTAACCCCCTCCCCAGCAGTATGTATTAGGTCATTCAACCGTATTCCTCAATCTAAGTCAATGCACATAATGCCTAGGGGGCATATTGAAACTGACCCATCTACATCTAGATATTTCGTCACATTTAGACTAGAATATCCGAAGGGTCCATATTTGATCATGATTCTCGCTCAGTGGTAAGGTCTATAATAGGCCTTTTCGCTTATAGAAGCAATAAAGTATCCAAAGTATATCAACATCGCTCACGCAATGATGGAATTTTGGAAGTAACTTGGTCGACGGGGAGTCTGAGAAAGAACTGTAAAAGACACTGCTGTTGGGGAGTAAACACCTGATCCATTTTCGCAACTTGCTAATGGAACAGGCCCGAATCGAAAACGCGCCCAATGGAAGTTTACTAACGTACATTACCAGCGCTGACGCGCTGGTGAATAAATATTAACTTGAGGTCAGTCGTATAGGCCTGTGGTCAGCTTACTAAACTAAGGTCAAATCAATTATATAATGTATGTAAATACATGTAGAAACGTCACCAGCATGATACCAGCGCGTTTGCTTGTAGAAGTGTTATATAATGAGTAGTTAATTAATGAGTAGTGTTATTATTACGGTACTAAGTATGTACAATGTATTACACTAGTGTATTGTTCCATGCTGAGGTAGATATAGAGTGTATATTATTACGTTACTTAGTAGTATGTACGGGATATAATTGTGTATTTTGCGCATGCTGATTTGCATATGAATTCTTATTTTTATGGTACTTAGTATGTTTACACTATTGTATTTTGGCATGCTAATATGGCATGTGAAACGTTGCAATATTTTACTGGTAATATATTTGTTCTATATTGAAATAGTCATGGTCTAAAATGTATTTATGGTTTATGAGAATATTCATTAACGGTATGAAAATAATAAATATATAGTGTAAACTAGAAATGATGTTATGAAACATTATGCCCCCAACCCTTTGCTTGTCAAGAAGGGTTCATAAGTTTTATATGCCCATATTTACAAAGGGCAATCACTTAAAAAAGTAAAATAACTTTTTTTTAATTTACACCTGGTAATCTACTTATTATTTTCTAACAACTGACCATGTTTGAAGCTCCTAGCTATAATAATTTTCGAGATATCTTGATGACAAGTTTTCAATGACAAAATTTGAAAAGGGCAATTACTCGAAAAAAAAAATAAAATAACTTTTTTTTTATTTTCACCAGGTTATCTACCCATTATCTTCTATCAGCTGACAAAGGTTGAATCTACTTGCAGAAATAGTTTTTGAAATATCTTGACTACAAGTTTTCAATGCCAAAATTTGCAAAGAGCAATTACTCAAAAAAGTAAAATATATATATTTTTTTTTAATTTTCAACAGGTTATCTACTCATTATTTTAGTTTGAAGCTACTTACTGTAATAGTTTTTGAGATATCTTGATTACAAGTTTTCAACGCCAAAAATTCAAAAGGGCAATAACTCAAAAAAATAAGATATTTTTTTTTTATTTTCACTAGATTATCTACTCATTATCCACTATTACCTGACCAAGTTTGAAGCTCATAGCTGTTATAGTTTTGAGATATCAAATTTTCTATATCCAAATTTGCAAGAGCAATAACTAAAAAAATATTTTTCTTAAATTTTCACCAGGTTATCTAACTCATTATGCTTTATTAGCTGACCAAAATTGAAGCTCAAAGCTGTTATAGTTTTTGAGATATCTTGATTACAAAATTTCATTATGACCCTTTAAAAGGGGCATAACTCCACAAAGGGTATAATCCAGACTTAAAAAAATACGTGTCAGTTATTTTTTGATGAGGAATCCACATATGAAATTTAAAAAATGTATCTTAATTAATTTTGAACTTATGCACGGAAGGAAGGATGGGTGGACGCACGAACAAGCCGAAAGCAATATGGTCTTCAACTTTTCTTAAGTTTGGGGCATAAAATATATATTTATGGACTAAAATTATATTCATTTTGTAAAAAAAAATATTTATGGTCTATAAAAATATTTATTGTGTATATTTATGGACTAAAATATATTTACTGTGTAAAAAATATTTAGGGTATATAAAATATTTATTGCCCAGATGATTTATTTATTGTCTAAAAATATGTATGGTCAAAATGTTATTTATTGTCTATAAAAAAATATTAATTTGATACTTAGAGATCAATACATGGCAACAGAAAAATGAAAACTATTTTGATTTTAATAAGTTTTAATTCCAGGCCCAAGGGCAAATATGGAGTGCCAGGCTGATATGCCTGGTAACGCGGCGGTGGCCACGTTTTAAACTTTAGTTACATGTTTACACGGGAGCCTTTACGTCGCGGCAACATAAATGACGTCGTTTATGACGCTGAGGGTGCAGACGAGGGCTGATATGCGTTTATGTGAGGGCCGTTATGGGTTCACGTGAGCGGGCTGTTATGGGTTTGAGCAGCAACAGCCAGGGCAACTAAGCATTTTGTTACTATTTTTAGTAAAGCATGTACATGTAATAATAAAAAGTATTTGTTCGGTATAATATGAATAGCTATTTCAATAACGGTCGTGTGCGACTATTTCCCTTACGACCTAGCCATACGGGTACTTCCACCCATAGCAATCCTTTACGAGACAGCACATGATATTACGGTACTTATGTGATCATCAGGCGATGAAGGCTCACGTGAGCCTGCATAAATGCACTTGCTCATCAGAGCCTTCACAGCTTATCTACAGCTCTTGACTTGGATGTGATGGTTTTGTTCTGATGCCCAACCAAAAGACCAAGTAAGATTAAAACTTGAGAAAATGTATCGAATTGCTACGGAAAATCGCATTTTACATGTGACAAATATACACTGAACCGAAGTTATAAGTAGCCAACAGACAATATTTGCTCCCGTTTAGAAAGTAAAAATCGCTCTCACAAAATTTAAACTCTTTAAAAAGGTCCAAGGCTTTGTCGTGACTCTGC
This sequence comes from Loripinus fragilis, assembly GCA_964019695.1. Classification (NCBI taxonomy): domain Eukaryota; kingdom Metazoa; phylum Mollusca; class Bivalvia; order Lucinida; family Lucinidae; genus Loripinus; species Loripinus fragilis. Next base: position 41,392,244 of record OZ026517.1, on the reverse strand, counting down.
AAATTATGTCATTTCAACATGACTGGTAGACCTTGCACAGACGAGGTCCGAGTAAAGGTACCATCATTTCAAAAAGTCACACTTTTTAGTGTGATATAAATCTATTCATCAGATACGTTATCGATTTATATTTTAATTAGTTTGAAGGTGTTTATAACAGCTGTGATATAAGATGAAAATAATAAAAAGTTTGTTTGACAATTGAACACTCCATTTCTCTTCTACGTCAACATGAAGACAGCCACGGTCAACAACCTAATCAAAGGATTTTTAGCTTAACCATGCAGTTTTCATACCCATTTTGCATTGCTCTGTACGCTTTATTATCTGCCACACAGCAGTGTAATTTTCAGGGGTTCTTTATTATGAATTGGCGTCACTGTTCTGTTAAAAAGTTAAAAGAAATCTTTGACAAATGCCATTCAAATGATCTTTAAAGTTTCACGTTAAAATCGGAAATGGATACCAAATTAGTAAAAAATATCATTAGAAAATGGGCTCATCAAGTTGATTGGTGTTTTGTCAAACATATAAACATAAAATAAAACACATACAATGATTTTAGTATGTGCAGCTGATGATTTCCGAAAATTTCGGAAAATTCAGAAAATTATCTAATTTTAAAAATTCATAAAAAATCTGTCATAAGCAAAATGACAAGTGTTTGGTGTTTTTTCAAGTCGACTAAGCAGGTTTGCAATCACCCGTACTTGAAATCTATAAAAACTGCACTCAAAACGCTTATTTTCTTCAAAAAAATGATTTTTGCATTTTTGAACCCAAAAATCGTGAAGTGAGAGAAAACTCTTTCAAAACACCGCTTAACTTTAGTCCATTACTATGCACATACTTATACAAATATTCATTTCAATATCACTAGGGCTTAGTTAGAAAAAAGAAATTGAAAAGTGGCTACTTAGAACTTCGGTTCAGTGTATACATTAAACTGACATCCCTGCTGAAATATACTCAACTACAAAAGAAACCCATCGGTCACTTTTTGGGGTAATTATGGAAACATCATTAAGAAATGAAAATATATTTGATATCATTTTCTTCAACAATCAATTCTGCATCAAATTATTGAATACTGTAACAGTTTTAATCAAACCCGATCATGCTGTATGACATTGTATAGACAAGGGGTCATTTCTAAAAATGACACGTTTAGAAACAATTGGTTTTCACTCGAGTTCTCGTCCAAATCAGTTCACTTCGTCCAATAACTGGTATGACCCTCGCTGACGAGGCAATCAAGTGTGTGCAGAAGACAAAACAAATCGTGTTAGTTTAGTAAGCCCAGATCTCACTCCGATAGAGCAGCTGTGGGATGAGCTCTAGCGATGCATCCGGGATTGTTCAATGCAACCAGGGAATCTTCGACAGTTGCTCTGCATTAACAAAGGGCACGGATTCCCAAGAACGTTGTGCGACGTTACGTGCTTTGGATTCGACCTCGCTATGATGCAGTTATTGTTGTTGGAGAGGTTCATGTCCGTTTTTTACGAATCAAACTCAAGTGAACTGATTTACACGTGAACGAGATATCTATTCTCTAGTTAAAAACTTGTCGTTTTTGAAAACTACCCCTTGTCTAAACACTGGCGAACAACATGAACGGATTGCAGTAAAATTAACATTACTCTATGAATTGATGAAGAACTGATTGTTAAGGAATATGGTATAGATATATTTTCATTTCTTAATTCTGTTTTCCATAATTGCCCCTAGTAGTAACTGATGGGTTTCTTTTGTAGTTGAGTATAGTATAGTTCAAATGTGACGCACTAAGTGCGCATATTGAGTGGATGCGCGGGCTCAGTGGAGCCTTCGCTGGTCATTTAGGGGATACTGTAGTGGTACTAGATTTATAGTACCAAAAAGTAAGTAAGTATGGCCGGGATGAGGCTCAATCACACACTGCGGACCTGCCTACGACACCATGGGGAAGAGTCAAAGAACAATGACATCAAGAAGACAATAAATAGAGGATCTTACATGAGTGCTCATGTTTTATTGAATTTATTAAACGAGTTGAGGAAAAGAGATAAAATGCGAGGCATGCCGAGCATTTTATCTCTTTTTCGCAACGAGTTTAATAAATTCAATAATACAAGGGCACGAATGTTAGATTCTATTTATCATATGACATTAGTTTACTTTCAAATCTCATTTTTGCCGTAAAAGCGCTATAATTTTGTCATTATGTACACAGCGTTGTTATGGACGTCATAACGTTTCCCGAAAATCGATAAACAACTAGTGGTTTACAGATGTTATTGCATGGCGTTATTTCACTCCCAGACGACGTCATATGATAAATAGAGGATCTTACATGAGTGCTCATGTTTTATTGAATTTATAAACGAGTTGGGAAAGATAAAACGCGAGGTTTCTCGAGAATTTTATCTCTTTCTCACAAAAAGTTTAATAAATTCAATAATACAAGAGCACGAATGTTAGATTCTATTTATCATATGACATTAAGATTACTTTGAAATTTAATTTTCTGCCGTAAAACGTTTTAATATTGTCATTATTTACGCAACGTTGTTATGGACATCATAACGTTTCCAGAAAATCTTTAAACCACTGATGGTTTATCGATTTTATTGCATGGCATTATTTCACTCCCAGACTCGACGTCATATGATAAAGTAGAGCAATCAGCTCTCTCTTCCCCAGCAAAATGATTGCAAAACTAGAAAGGACACAAAGTTCAGCGTCACAAAAACAAGGACCTAACACAAAATCCCACAAACAATGCGAAATGATTTCAAAACCAGAAAGGACACAAAGTACCGCAAAAAAAACAAGGACCTAACATAAAAACCCACAAACAATGGGAGCAATAATTAATAATGAATAAACAACAGCAGAAAAATCTTCTTAGTAGCCGGAGCCACTGAGGGGCTTAAATTATTTCTGCAGGCCAAAAATTCGCCCTAGATTCTGCTGTTTTAAAAAAATGGATTTGCTCGCGTGGATGCTTCCTTTAAGGCTGTTTCACATCCATCGTGCGCCGTATGATTTCGTAGGTGTGGAGACCCGTAGACAGATCGCAGACACTTTTGCATACAGACAGGTACGATTTCATTGTAGACAGTACGATGCTTGTACGGCTACCTCACGTGTCGCACGATGTTCGCAGCTTGTACGCAGGAAATGAAAGCTGCAATCTTTGCACGGCAGCCACAAGACAGTCGTGAGGTAGCCTTGCAAGCTTGCATGACTGCCACAAGGCAGTTGCACAGAAATCGCGAAACATTCTCGCGACTTGCCTGCCGTACGAATATCTCACGACATTTGTCCGTTCATCGCGCGTTTCGTCATTAATGTTCGAGTACTTTCCTTCCAACCAGTTTAAACATAATGTTTTGGTTCTCAAAAGAACCGTATCATTAAGGCGGTTTTGAGTACTTACAACATATGTTGTTTTTGGTGCTCAGAATACCGTTTTATTGAGACGGTTTATTTCAGTACCAATAACATATTTTGGTTGATAGATAAGAACATTCATTTTTGATTATAGGGATCAAATATGTTTTCTATGCATTAACATTTGCTGGACCCCGAGGGTGGTGTTGAGCCGAGCCTGTAAGGCGAGGGTTTTAAAGACCCCCGAGGTGTCTAGCAGATGTTAGTGTATCAGAAAACCATGTTTGATCGTTATTGTTGCATAAAGTCATTTTGTCACTTGAAAACTTCGGAAAGGCGCTTCGAAATTTTCATTTTTGTATGACTATAACGGCGCGCAAAAGCAAATTCACATCAAAGGATTCGCAGGTTTTGAAAAAGGCCTATTCTAGAGCAAAGACTTACGTCATTCTTACGTCAATAAATTACGTTCATTTCTATACACGTTACTGTTGATGACGTCAATTTCTGTGACGGCCTAGCATGTGCATATGTAAAGTAAAAAAGCCATGCTTCAACAGCACGTGAATTGATTGATTAACACAGTGGTTTTTGCCTGTTAAAACATGGCTGCTAATAGCGTGCAGCACGGCTACTTAAGCAATACTATCCATAATATCTAGAGACATGTTAAAGGACAAGCAGTGATCAGGAACTGTCACAAAACAAAAACCAAATCTTGCCAAAATATTTAAATTGGACAGATCCGAGTAAACTAGGCCAGCTGTTTACTAAATCAACACACCTATGCACTATACTTTACATGGTATACATGTACCCTTCTTACGTGGCGGCATGGTCTTCTCTGTCTGAAAACTGGATAAGCTCTGATGATGGTGCGAGTGCATCTGCCTTTAATAGGAAATGTTAGTCTCGCGTTTGCCGCAGGGCTGCCGCGCAGCTGCTGCGCGAAATTCTTCCGTTTTCAAACAATTCGTAATAAACTTGCGACTGCCATGTGACAAACGCAAGGTTATACGAGCGTATATCGCAAGCTGTTCGCGCGACTAACATAAAACAAAACAAACTTAACCCTTATAGCGCCAAGAAAAAAATGCATCTGAAAATGTCGTCTGCTGAAGTCGTCTGATGCAAAAAAAACTGCCTAGCATTACTGATGAACTAAGTATAGAAGCAAACAGTGTAGACCCAAAACAGACTGGGCCCACAATGTTTGTCATAGAGGCTTCTTAAACATTGCAGCAGACGAGAAAAGCAGACGACTTTTGTTGCGATTGGCGCATTACCAGTCCTGTTAACCTGTTCGTAGATCCTAATTGCAGAATTTACTGTTGTACCTAAATTACGTTTACTCCCTACTATTTTACTACTAAATACTCATAAAAATGTAATCACAAATTATGTACATGTAACTGATTAGTTGTCTGCAACACAAAAAAAGAATTGTCCTTGGCTGGGCCCACCATGGCTTAACTTGAGTTTTTTCTTTAACTCTGACTAACTGTGAGTCATGAGCCGTTTCCTTTGTTCCATCATAGTGCAATATAGTGTGTTTATTTGACTCGGTTGTTTCTCTGTGATGATAAACTGAATCTAAGCTCTAATTGGTCACTTTTCGAACCAATTATTTCATACCAAGCGCTAATAAAATTGAAATAAATTTTTGCCTAATTATGTGCATTTAAATGGGCAAATTTTAGCGGAGTTTTGGCACAATTGTCTTATACTCGAAAGTGTTTTGGTTAAAAATGCAAAAAATCTACTTTTTGAAGAAAAAAGGGTTTTGAGTGTAGTTTTCTACGCAATTGAAGAGTAGATGGTCACAAATGGGTCGATCCGACCTGAAAAACACCAGACAATTGAAGGTGGATTTTTACGTATATTTAAAGATATTGTATGTTTTGAGATATTTCCAGATTTTTGAAATTCATCAGTAGCTCATGCTAAAATACTTATATTTAATCTGAAGACTGTAGGTTAAACGGAATAGAACTTGATTAGTCCATTTTTCGACAATAAAGTTTAAGTTACATCTAAACTTTACATTTATGCGAAGGCTCTGGCGAGACTGTGTTTTTGCGCAGGTAGGCTAACCTGAGCCTTCATTGCACGACGATCCGATAAGTACCGTAATCTCATGTGCTGGCTCGTGAAGGAGTGCTATGAGTAGAGGTACGCGTATGACACGGACGTCAGAGAAATAGTCGCACACGATCGTAAGTGAAACAGCTATTCGTATCCCACAATGCAAATTATACCCAACAAGCATTTTTCTGTATCGAATGAATATTTTTATTAGACGTTAAATATATTTTTAGACCATAAATATTTTTTAAACAATAAAATATTTTAGACAATAAATATTATTATATATCATAGGTATTATTTACACAATAAATATATTTTAATCAATAAATTGTTTTTATACAATAAATATTTTTTATAGATCAAAAATAGTTTTTACACAATACGTATATATTTAGGCCAAAAATAAAGTTTTAGCTAATATTTTTTTTACACAACAAATATTTTTACAGACTATAAATATAGTTTAGACCATAGGACAAATCTATTGCCAGATACACTATTGCATCGTTTCACATGCCATATGCTGAGGCATATATGGAGTTATAATATTAGTATAATAATTATTATTATTATTATTATTATTATTATTATTATTATTATTATTATTATTATTATTATTATTATTATTATTATTATTATTATTATTACGCAACTTAGTATGTAATACAATACTGAGTGTAAGAGTGTCATTATTATTATCATTATTATTATTACGTTATCTGTCATGTTATACATTAGTGTATTTTTCGCATGCTGAGTAGGATATAGAGCGTTATCTTAACTATTATTATTATTATTATTATTATTATTATTATTATTATTATTATAAATACGCTGGTTAATATGTGATACACTAGTGTTTGTCTCATGCTAAGTAGGCTATGAAGTAATTGTTTATCATTATTATTAATATTATTATTATTATTATTATTATTATTATAACGTTATTTAGTATGTTATAAACTTGCGTTTTTCGCATAGTTGGTAGGTTATGGAGTGTTCATATTATCATAATTATTATTATTATTATCATTATTATCATTATTATTATTAGGTTAATTAGTATGTTAAAGACTTAGTATGTAATACACTAGTGTATTTTTTGAATGCTGAGGTGGATATGAATTATTATCATTATTATAAATATTATGATTGTTAGTTTTAATATTATTTTTATTATTATTATTATTATTATTAATATTATTATTATTATTATTATTACGTTACTTAGTGTGAAATTCACTAGTTATTTTCGGCATACTAGAATTGCAGGGATGGACTGATGGGATGGACCCGGACTCGGACCCGGACTTGTCCTTATTTATTGCAGTCATGACCTCAGTTATTGGAGTCATTACCTTATTTATTGGTACCATGACCTTAATCAGAGGTCTGGTTCTTAGGTTAATGGATAGCCTTATAGTGCATGTTACGCAGATTGTTTACATTACGGACATGTGGTCTGAGCTGAAATAAATTGTTCAGCGTAGAATTTAAGATGTGATCTGATAAAAGAAAATGCCTGCCTTGATTGATTGTTTGAGTTTGTGTTTTTCGCCCCACCAACAGCTTAGGCCATATGGAGATGGGCCCATGGCTTAGCGTCAGACTGAACGAGCTGGGTATCGACTTAGGACCCTGGGTACAAGGCAACACACTCCCAAAGGGGGGGTGGGGACCAGTTCCTTTGTTCCCCTGAATAATGTGGCTTGTTCCCCTGTTCCCCCATATTGAAAATTTGTTTTCTTATGTTCCCTAGCCTGTTCCCCAACTGTGTCTTTACTCCCCTGAAATAATTTGGCTTCTTCCCCCGTTCCCCAAAAATCGAAAATTTGTTTTATGTTTGTGTCACCCGCGGAAATGTAAGTATTGATAATAGCTTGACAAAATGGAGTCAATCGTAAAAAACATACATGCATATAGGCTGTATCGTCACAGTACCAAAAAGTATAATAGGCGCTAACATCTGAGGCCCAACCACGGCAGGGGTTTTGGGGAACAGGGGGGAAAGTGGGCATTTATTTCAGGGATGCAGGGGAACAAAGGCCAAATTTTAAGGAAAAGGGGGAGCAAAGACAAGATTGAATCTTTGTTCCCCTTTCCCCACAGGGTAACAAGGGGACAGGTACCCCCTGGAAGAGTGCTGGCCCAAAGGGCAAATTTGATTTCATACAGGCGAACAGCAAATGCTCTGGCGAGTCTGCACATTTGAGTCTCGCTTGAGCCTACGTCAGTGAACCAAAACCTCATGCGCTGGCCCAAATGTCGTTTTATCCTTTTTCATGCGAGCAGAGAAAGCTATGGCGAAACTGCACATTTGTTTGATCTAGTCTGAGCCTTCGTCACAGTTCAAAAATCTCGTGCTGGCCCAAATGGCGATTTAATACTATTTTGTGCGAGCAGCGAAGGCTCTGGCGAGTCTGCAGATTTTCACAAGCTTACCTTAGCATTCATCACAGTGCTGCCTCAAATGGCGATTCGTGTACTATTCACGCCAGCAGCGTAGACTCTGGTGAGTATGCGCATTTGCGCAGGCATAGTCACTGGACAATGCAACTAGTATCAAAATGTTGTCATGCAGCAAATGCCCTGGCGAGTCTGCAAATTTGCAGAGGCGCGCCTGAGCCTCGTCACAGTAACGAAATAGCATGTGCTGGTTCAAATAGCGATTTGTGCACCGTTTATGTGAAAAGGCGAATGCTGTGGTGAGTCTGCACCAGCAACTACCGCACATCTGTGCAACCATCAGTGCGTTGCATCAATGCGTCAAAAATGCTCCCAATGCGTTGTAATTAAATTTCTCAATAAACTTTTGCTAGTTTACCAAGAAAAAAAGAATGGTAATCGCTTTTTTGGATGTTATTTAAGGGGAATATGATAACAGCTGCGCTTAGACAGGTTGCCGACGGCCTGTGCACCCGATGCAATCACAATAAAATAAAGGCAAGCTTATAAAGAAATCATGAAGCTTTACGCCAGCTCTATTGTGGAATTTTTTGTTTTTTTTGTTTGATTTGATTCTTTACGTCCTATCAAAAATCTTTCATTAATAAGTGAACGGGTCTTCCTGGGTTGAACAAGTACTAAGCAAGGATTATTATTCTTGCTCAAGGACACAACGCAGTGACGCCGGTGAGGCTCGAACCCGCGGCCCCTCGGTCTCGAGTCAAGCACTCTACCACTGAGCCACTGCGCTCCCTCCAGTGCGGAATTAAACCAGCACCAGTTCGTTGCGCTAACCCCTGGTGATTTTACATATATACCAGTGTGCTTAAAGGACAGGCTTGGTGGAGAAAAGTACGGACTTTGTGCTTAACTCAAGACTAATAGGACAGCAGTAATGAAATAAGCAAATTGCTGAAACTTTCGCTTTGGCTACACTTCTTGTGTCCTTTTGAAATCTAACACCAAAAGAACAAATGATGTGGCAGATTCATTCCATGTGCGTTTAAATGCACACTTCTACACAGCCCCCCCCCCCCCACACACACACACACATTTTCGTATTTTTGACAACTTACAGTTATATTATATTTGGTCATATTATATACTCATGTCCAATGAAAACGCACCACCTACAAAAATTTACTCTATCATTTTAACGACATAACATTTTATTTTTGCAATTGCGTCTTATTGTACTGTAGCAATTCCGTATTTTACTGATAGGTCTTTAAAATGGAAGGATCACTGATGACACGTGCTGGAAGCATTTAACAAAACAACCCTCCAGACCCAGCCATCGAATGTGTCAGAATTTTCAAAAGCATTATTCTCGCATTTTCTTTTTATAAATTGCAAAGAACCTCTAATATGATAGCCAGGAAAAGTCGTCTTGCCTTGAAAGCGGCTATAACGTCAGGATGTGACGTCAATAGCATAAGTTTGACTAACGCGTAAAATTGAGACATTCAAGGACAATCCTTGTTTTACTGATGCAACATCACGACAATGTTGTAGCAAGAAGATTTCTTGCCCGTGTAGCGGGTCGATAACATCGACGGAGCGTAGGTATCAACGTTTTCTTTGATAATCGTCAATCTCTAAAAGGTCATATACACAAACCTAAGAGTATCTGTGTTGAACTTAATGTTAGATAATACTCGCACAAACAGATGAAAATTTTTTTGAGAAGATTCAAATCGCTAGCGCTGCGAACAATGGTTGGCGAAGCATTCTAAGTTGACGTCAGTGATGCAACGTCAAATTTTTAGAGGATTTGTATGACGTTTTGCATGTGTGTGAGTTTGTACGACGGAAATAAGCATTGTGTAGACCACTGGGACTGTGGAAATCACAATTAAACATTTTACGTCGAGTTTTGTCGGACCACTCCATATTTAAGCTTACATAGTGACATTGTTCGCGTTAGTGTAGCGTTAGGTGCTGAGTAACAACTGTCAAAGTTGTGGCGAAATTACAAGGGATCTACTGGCAAACAGAAACATTAAAAAGAGATTTTGGGGTCTTTTTGAATACGCTCAAAATGCGATTAACGCAATTTTGAGACTGGCGTTACGTCATGTGTTAACGGAGTCACTGGAGCTGAATTTTTTGTTCGAAAACATTGCAGTTGTCCTATATAACAAATATAAATAACACAATTTTGTACAGCTTTTGATAGATGATAAATGCGCTTCTGAAGAGTGGTGCGTTTTCATTGGACATGAGTATATTTGGTGATATTACTATATGGCGAACGGAAGTGGTCATTACCTGGAAAATTATCTTATATGAATGATTTATATATCCGCTCTTTTGACTGTATGGTTTGTCGCTCATTTCATACAACGTCACGGTATGATTTCTGCTCAAACGCGATTCGCCTAATTATGTCATATGCTGGTGATCTTTGGGCGCACCTCTGGTTTACCGGGCGAAGTTAATGACGTCAGGCTGAAGCTTAACGTACTGTTTGATGAATAAAGCGCCACCATAATCCTGCTTCCTTGTCATGTAAGAGCCATTTAATCATTTGTAAGCCATGTAATTTCGAACGTTTCGAATTTCAATATGGTAGCAATCCCGCAAAAACAAATATAACTGAATGGGCCTGGTATATCAGAGACTCAGACAGTTTGGACCCAAATTAGGACTTACAGAATATCGGCCCGATCTGGATCAAATCCTTTAGTAGGTCCTTATCAATATGTGATTAAGATAAATTGGGTTTCATCATTAGAGCGCCCATCACAACAGAAGTCTTCTGCTTTTGTCCACTACTAAAATGTTTTAGAAATCTCTAGGCCAATCTGTGAATAAATAGATCAGACTGCTCTAGTTGCATAGCCTGCTCCTACGACAGCATTCTAATCTAGGTCCACATATTTGCTTCTACATTTACATTATCCTCAGTGCAACAAACGAGAAACCAGAGATGCATTTTGGCAAGCGCTTTAAGGGCTACATTTGGTTTGGGCGTTATTTCGTCTTTTGGCCTAGCGTCTTTTCGTTATTTCGCGTGGCTTTTTTTCGTCTTTTCGAGTGGTGTTTTCTCGTCCCTGGCGTTATGGCGCGGCAAAAAGATTCAGTAACGTCACACGAAAAAACGAAATAACCAAACGTTCACCGTGCCATAACCCCAGGCGGAAAGACCAAAAAAACTAAATAGCGAAATGGCACAAACCAGTCACGATATCAAAAACACAATGCAGTAACGCCAGTGAGGCTCTAAACCCGACAAAAAGTCAGGCCTGATCAGGATCCAAACTGTTTGGCACTTTGAATAGGGGTACAACGCAGTGACATGGGATTCTGAATAATAATATTATTATGTATTTAAAGTTTAAATGGGCAATATGATGAAATGATCAGAAATACAGAGCATTCTTTCACAGTTTGAATGACATTGGAAAAACATGTGATTTGGCACTGAATGCTACTAAGTGCAGAATAATTTGAATTATGGCTATGCCAAACAGTTTCATAAAATCTCAACGAGACTGTAACGGCCCATTTAAAGTTTAATGAGCTCTGTGGGTACCATTTGTTGGCACCATTATGAAAAGTTCGTGGATTATCTTCCCGTACATACGCACAAACCATATAATAACTTACACCTGTCACAATACGTTGGTAGTTATCGCATCTCCAAGCAACGAAGGTCAAGAAAACCCTGCGCATACGCATAGTCTCAACAGAACATTTATTACTTGTATACAATAAGTAGGGGTGTAGAATTTATTATCATTTACTGATATATTTAATCTAGTCAGGCATCTACAATTCATAACATGAGCTAGGTCATGCACTTATTGCATTCCCAGCAACGATCCCTCAGGTTAGCCTGCACATATGCACGGTCCTGCCAGAGTTTTACTGCAAGCATGCCGCAAAAAATAAAGGGCGGAGATGAAGCCTCATGCATACAGTACATGTATATGCCACTAGTTCCACTTGGCAGCCTAGCTGTATGTGTACGTTTAATGAGAAACTTGGCCGATCATATACGATAGCACCAACATCTTACGAGCAGGCTCACAAATAATCTGCATTTTATTTTGCGAAAAAAATGCTGTATTTCATTTTATGTCTGCTATTAATTAGTTTCCACAGGATCGCGGCTTTTCTAACACCGATAGGGCGACGATTAGACTGGCTCCAGTCCTTGAAACAATTTTTGTCAATTTGTCATATCATATACTTGTAGCCAGTCTTACTCTGATGGCTCTGTTGTAAGGACTGGTTCAACTCGTACTTTACCAACCAACTTTCTGTTTGGTAATTAATCAAACAGAGCCATCAGAGTAAGACTGGCTACAAGTATATGATATGATACATTGATGAAAAATTGTTTAAGGACTGGAGCCAGTCTTGGCGACGATCGCAAGCACAAGTCTTAAAACACAACTGCGTTTTAGATCGTCCAAGCGTCATTTCTTTGTTTAGATACCGAGGCTCATCAGCAGTGCTTTCTTATAAAACGTCCCAGGAGACGGGCATGTGTGTACACATTATTTATTCAGAAAAGTTCATGAAAAAAACATGAAGCCTAGCTTCCATTTTGTGGGACATAATCAGGCCTCCAAATAAGAGTGCATATTGGAAACTATTTTATTTATTTCTCATCCAAAACATATGCTTTGGGTACTCAAAAGAACCGTCTCAGTGAAACGGAGACTGTTCTTTTGAGCACCCAAAACACATGTTTCAATTGATAGGTGGGAACATAATAGCAATTTTACGCTAAAATTGCTTAACTGGCCCTATGATAAAATGTTGCAAAATAACAGTGCAGACCCGGATCAGATGTAACAGAATGCAGCGTCTGATTAGGGTCTCCACTATTTACTTTCATCCAATAGTCTTCACTATTAGCTTTCATCTGGTATTCTATAATAAATAAATAAATAAATAAATAAATAAATAAAAAATAAATTCAACAACCGACCAGTCTGGGAAATTTCATTCTTTCAAATGGGTTAATCAACTGACAAAAAAAACTACAAGCGATAATTCTTCAACAGGTGTGCCATGAAGGAACATCATTTACAGAAACATTCTGAAACAGATATCCCATGGGAAATCTGGCCAGACATTGCGGAACCTTGTTTGAGGACATGACACCAATAAAGCGTTCATTACCCAGTCCGAGTCCGGGTCCATCCCGTCAGTCCATCCCTGCAATTCTAGTATGCCATTATTTTCCATGTCATGGTGGATGAAGAGTGTTGTTATTACGTTACTGACCATTCAAAGGCGGTCCTTCTATTGTGGATCCTTTTTGTTATTTGTGTTTCATGTTTTATCTTTCTCATACTCTCTTGTCTGTTCCTTGCAGCCTTTGGGCTACCTGCTATGAAAGGGCTGACCTCTTGGTTATCTTGTTTGAATTGTTTGCTTGTGCTTTTGTAACTTTGCCATTTGGTGTCCTGGTTTATTTACTTCAGCAAGATAGATATGAGAGTTTATTACAACCGGAAAAAAGTGATAATCACCAACGCCCCAAGGCCAATGTAAATATCGTTTTTAAGGGTATATAAATCTTCATAAAAGTGTCAAAAATAGCAACCTCTGGAAACTAGTTTGAGCTGGTTGTCATCCTATATCAACTACCAGGCTAGTTTAGACCAGTTTTCATGTAAACATAGAGATTTATGAAGACAGATTGGGCCAACCAGGAGACAGTATTCCGTCCAGTCATATAAAAAGGAGTGCTATTATTACGTTAATTGGTATACACTAAGTCTATTGTATTTTTCTCATGCTTGTGTAGATATGGAGAGTTATTATGATTATTATTATTAGTAGTAGTAGTGGTAGTAGTATTTTTATTACTATTATCATTACATTACTTAATATGTAACACACAAGTGTATTACAAAGTATTTTCGCAAGCTGAAATGGATAAAAGGTGTTATTATTACGTTACTAAGTATGTAATACACTTACATTTTTTGTAGTCTATTGTATTTTTGCATGCTGAGTTAGATATGGAGTGCTATCATTACGTTACATAGTATGTAAAACACTGATTGTATGCCATTTTGTTAGGAGATAACCAGTGTAAAAACTACATTTTAAGATTTGATGGGTGTTTACAGTATATTTTTGATTGGAATAAGGTAAAGAATGCAAGAATAACGATCACACATGTTTGTTTCAATTGCCTGGTCCCTTATGAGATGTTTAAAACCTTGGTCTTAAGGCCTAATGTTTAAACAGCTTCATTTGGACTTGGGAAATGTTAATGCATGAAAAAACCTGTATGATCCCTATATTTATACATAAACCTATGTTTAATATTCAGGTGAAAAAAGAGACTGGCAGCTGAACCATGTATCAAACAAACGACAGAATGACACGTGTGACATCTTTCCAAAGATAACCATAAAACACACTGGTAAAGCGTTTTATATTATTAAGTGCCATTTCAGACAAATCTGACAATTACACTTCATTGTTTGCTTCATATTACAGTATTACAAAACAAAGGCCAGCTTCAACAAATCAAGTGATTCATCTCACACTTTGTATACCAATCACCATGGAAACAGAAAACTAACATTAGGACTGATATTTAATATGCTTACAGTCGTGCAATTTTAAAACAATTAAAGTTGTAGAACAGTTGATAAGATCTTATAAAAAAATAATACATTAAAACAACTTCCATGACTTGTAAATTCAATCATAAAAACATTTGAAATATATGTATTTGCTGTTGTTATGAAGGCAGATATATTGCCACACGAGAGGACATGACGTTTTTTAGTCTCAACAACTGTAAGCAACAGTTGAGGATATGGCAATAAGGGGGTTTAATTTTGCAGTATATGTCGTCTTATTGCATTGTCATAACAACCATAGGTATGAAAGTACAAAATGTCTTATTGCCGAAATATTGTGAGCTTTCAAGTTAATATAGTATATTATATTTCGCCGAGACCAAAACAATGTTTTTGCATCACTACTGTTTATTGTTTATCAGTGAGCTTGAATGATTGCATATCTATTTGACCAGATTAGAACAAAGCTTTTGCATCACTACTGTAGATCGTTTATAAGTGAGCTTGAAAGATCGCATATCTGTTTGACCAGATTAGAACGAAGGTTTTGCATCACTACTGTAGATTGTGATTATTTATCAGTGAGCTTGAAAGATCGCATATCTATTTGACCATATCTATTTGACCAGATTAGAACAATGCTTTTGCATCACTACGGTATATCGTTTTACCTCAATGTCAATAAAGCTCAAGGGGTCATCCAAATTAATCTATCTGCACAAATTAAGACATTGACTTGTATTAAACTCATTCATTAGACTTGACCAGACACAAAGAGTTATAAAGTGGGTTCAAGGTTATTTAATTGACAATTCAGGTAAATGCCTGACCGCATGACCTGTGCTGTTAGGCAATCAATCATCAAACTACAGATATTCAGTACCAGAACATTAATAACCAAAACTGTTGTAAACATTTTTGTAAATTATCCTGCATATAAAATGGTAATAAGAACTGAACACAGCGGTACACATCAGTATAGTATTTTCTCTGTTTCATTTGAACCGCGACATGAGATTTCCAACAATGTGGTATGTGCGACCAGCAAAGGCTAAGACCAGCCTGCGCAAGCGCGCAGTCTGATAACAGCATTTGGTAGTTGCTTGAATATTCTGTGACTTTTAAAGACATATGCGGCTATTTCCAATGCGCACCTTTCCCGCGTCTGCAAACGGGGAAAGTTGTCTGGGTCCTGTCTTTCGACCCTAAACGGATTCGGATCAACACAGCTTTCGATATTCTTATGTCATATCGGTGTTCCGACATTTTCTTCACAAAATAACTGATTAAAGTGTGTTCGAAATATCTATTGACATCTTTTCAGAACTGATCGTCTCAGCACTAAAGACAGATAAATGTAGCTCAGTCGATATCAAACGACGTACACAATAACCCTGGTTACGAATACGATAGTGGCCGAGTCTATACTATATTAATGGTTACTAAGAGCGGCACGACCTGACCTCGTGGCCTAGTGGTTAGCGTGTCTGGCTACAAAGCCAGAGGACCAGGATCGATTCCCAGATGCGCACATATTTTCAGTATGTTTTTTTCTTTCTTTTTTAACATTCTAATGCTAAATTACTTCACATACTAGTAAAATGGTATCATCTAAACGAACGAAAAGGTCATCCCCGAACTTTTTATATTGAATAACGCATGAAACCTATGGGGGTGGGGTTAAACTTGGCCCTCTAGAAAGAGAATTAGTTCGGTGACCCCAGATTTTTATTCTTTTTTCTGAAAGGTATTATAATAGTCCATGAATTAAAAATAAGTTTTCAAGATTTTCAATATAAGATTTTTTAATACATGATTTATTCTAAAAACAAATTCCATTTTTGACGAATTGTCAAAATATATCATGCAGTATCTTGTCACAGCATGGGATAACAAGTAAACATGCACATTTTCTTAAAAGTTTGAGGTCATTGGCAGTAATTTAAGTTAAAAGAAAGAAGCTGGCTGGAGATTACAACCGTTTTAGCTCGATAATTAGGACTAGTGTTATTATTTTATATTTCTAGAAAATTGGTCAAATGCTGTAAACTTCAATATGAGATTCTGAAAAAATAAGCACGGTGACATATCCTTTTTATTTCATAAATGGATAGCCCATGCATAAAACAAACTGAATGCAAAGTATTGAAAATATTTCAATATGGGAAGTATTTAGTAGCATATGTCCTTAAGCTACTGTCCAGACAATATTTGGAGTTTCTTAGCTTAAAAGGAAGCTGCACGGGCTCATCTGAGTCTTTCTATGTCAAAATGACACATTGTTGGAAATCACATGTCGTGGCTCATTTGTCATTTCTGAATTGTGATATTAATTGACTCTTTGCGTACAGGATAATTTTGCATGCTATTTTTGTCATTTGCTGATATTTAACACAATCAACTTTTTTGAAAAATGTTATCAGAAAACCCATGGTATGAGATTGTCAAAACCGTTTGGACCCAAATTGAACCGGATATTTTGGTTGTTTGTATAACCATATGCAAATCCAAGGGGAGGGGGAGCTGGGATTATGGAAACCCTCGAAAATCACGCCGTCATTGGTCCATTAGCAAATCCAATGTTTTACCTACATGCATTTAGCTCCATATGTATGTATGTGCTATGCCTCAAAGCTGTTCTATACCGGTATGCCAAAAGGCCCTGTATAGCAACAACGTATGCCTATGTATGAGAAATTCAGCAAGTACGTTTGTGTACGCTAAATGAGTTAGAGATAACGCTTAAGTACTAACACGCTATAGCACGGTGCTATACGTTATCATACGGTGAAGGGGTCCCTAAAGTCTTTACATGCTTATTTGTTAGTCATAAGTTAGTTGTACGCTACATATAAGTTATGCATGCTTTAATGTACGTTGAATGTACAATTTAGCATGTGCTTGACTCGAGACCGAGGGGCCGCGGGTTCGAGCCTCACCGTCGTCACTGTGTTGTGTCCTTGAGCAAGACTTGCTTAGTACTGGTTCAACCCAAGAAGACCTGTCCCTACATAACTGATTTTGTTTTGACTGGGACGTAAAGAATCAAATTAAACAAACAAACAAAACAATTTCGCATAAGTTAGACGAGTGTTGTGCATAAGTTTATCATAAGTCAAAAACGATAGTGATACGCTTGGCATACGCTTTTATACGATAGTACAAGTATAAGTTATGTTGCGCCAGGAATAAATTATGAATAAGTTACCCATATGTTTGACACACGTTTTATGTTCGTTTCGCATACGCTTGGTACACGTTCAGAGAAAGGCTTTCTCTGATTTTTTAATCACCACCATCACCTGCGAGCAGCGATGCATATTTTGTGGACTGTGTGGTGAGCAATAAGGTATATGCTCATTACGAAGAGTGGAAGTAGTGAAAGCATGAAGTCAGAAATGATAGTAATGCATTTTTTTATGCAAAGTTCTATCTCTTAAATGTCGGCTAAGATATCTGATGAGGCAATAGTAGCGAATTTCGTCTTTGGAAAACAACAGCAGGTTGACATGATGAGCTTAGATCAAAAATTAGTAATTTGAAGAGGTCAGAGACTGTCATATAGGCCTCGATCTGGACGGATTAGTTGTAAAATAAAAAAAACTATTGAAACGAAAACATGTTTTTCAACTAGTTTAAGATATTTGATTTTACAACAATGGATGCGTGAATCATTGGATGGATATCAAATGTACAACAAGTTTGTTAGATTGGATAGCTATTCAATTGCATAACGACCAAGAATGGGTAGATGGATGGATGGATGGATGAGTAAAATAGATGGATGACTTGCTAGCTGGATGTATAGATTGCTAGCAGGATGGATGGATGGCTAGCTGGATGTGTGGAATGATGGCTAGATGGATGAATGGATGGATGGATAGCTAGATGGGTGGAATGATGGCTAGATAGATGGATGGATGGATAGCTAGATGGGTGGAATGATGGCTAGATGGATGGATAGCTGGATGTATGGAATGATGGATGGTCGAACCGACAGATGGATGGAAGGGATTAATTGTTTTTTCTATATAACGCGATTAACGTTCATCTCAATGTCAGTAAATTTCACAATAATGCGACTCTCAAGCCATTAAATACATTTCACGCTACACATGATCATACTAAATTGTACTGAAAGGCAAATAGGTCTGCCATGGGCAATTCCTTGTTACTATTTATTGACTGAGATATGTATCAACATGCTTGAAACAACTGGTAACATGTACTCTGATCCGGATCAAACCCATCTTTAAACAAAAGAACATGGATTGCATAACAATTACTGCCAGATAATGTGATGGTTTGACTGGTGGACCTCCTTTACATTTCAACCTGCCAAATGATTTCTAAATGATCATGATTGTCTTATTAATTGGGATAAATATTCGATTTGGTAAGCTGTGAAGCCAGTTGGCCGGCTGGATATCGTTGTGCTGGCTAAATAGCTGGCTGGATATTTAGCTGACTGGATTGCTGGCTAGATAGCTCGATGGATAGGTGGATGACTGGCTAGCTAGCTTGAAGGATGGGTGGCTAGCTGATTAGATATACATACCCTACCAAAACCCTAGCCTTGGCTGGCTAGATGGATAGACGGCTGGCTGGATGGATGTATAACCCTACCTTAACCCTAGTTCTGGTTGGCTGGCTGGCTGGATTGATAAATTGATCGATCGATGGCTGGATGGCAAGGCTAGATGAATGGATGGATGGCTAGATGGATGGACGGATGGAAGATGGATGGATGTATGGATGGATAGATGCGATTTCTCTTTTTGTATAAATCCCTAACCCTACCCTTAAGCAAACTAATCCTGACTGGCTGGCTGGCTTGTTGGTTGGCTGACTGGCTGGATGGACAGCTGTATAGCTAGCTGGATGGATGGCTAGATGGAAGGATGGATGAACGGATTGTTGGACAGTTGGATGGATGGATTGATGTATGGATGGATGGAAGACTGGATGGATGGATGGATCGATGGATGGATGGCTGGAAGACTGGATAAATGGATGGCTGACTAGATGAATGGATGAATGAAATTTCCCATTTTCTTAAAAACCCTTACCCTACTGGCTGATTGGTTGGTTAGTTGGCTGGCTGGCTGGCTGGCTGGATGGCTGGATGGATGGCTGATCAGTTGGCTGGATGGTTGGCTAGATGGATGGATGGATGGATGGATGAACTGATTGATCGAGTGTTGGATGGATAAATTGATGAATGGAAGACTGGATGGATGGATTGATGAATGGAAGACTAGATGGATGGATGGATGGATGGAAGACTGGTTGAATGGATGGCTGATTAGATGAATGAATGGATTAGATTTCAAATTTTCTATAAAACCCTTACCCTAACACAAACCCTAAACCTGGCTGGATGGATCGATGGGTGGGTGGACTTTAATCTGAGACACATTTGAACACGTGAAATTCAGTGATCTAAAGGCTGGCTCTGCGCTCACCGTTTTGTTATTTTGGTTGCACTTCACAACTTTTACAATCAGAGTCATGAACCATTTCAAACCTTTCACTGACGAAAGTCTGTTAATCAATTTGTTTTCAATGTTAAGCTGGATGAATGGATGGGTGAGATTTCCCATTTTCTATAAAACCATAACCATACTCTTACCCAAACCCTAAACTTGGCTGGATGGATGGATAGACAGACTTTAATATGAGAAACATTTGAACACGTGAAATTCAATGATGGATGGATGGATGGATGGATGGATGGATGGGTGGATGGACAGATGGATGAACGGATGGCTGACTGGGTAGATAAATGGATAGATGGCTTGATGGATGAATGGCAGGCTGGCTTGCAGGCTAGGGGGATGGATGTAATGTTTCTTGTTTTCTTTAAATACCTTGATCTACCCTAACCCAAACCCTAAACCTGGTTGGATGGATGGATGGATGGATGGATAAATGGCAGGATGAATGGCAGGATCGATAAATGGCTGGATGGCTGGAAATTCCCATTTTCTATAAATAGATCACGTATTGCACAACGATTTCCAGCCACATAATGCACTGGTTTGACCTGTGGTGCTGGATGATGCAGAACACCTAGTTCCTATCCATCAGTTCTGTAAACACCTAAATGCATAATAGTCGGGGAACCAATGTCGCGTATCGTGCAAAAACACACATTTTTTGCACCCGAAAGGTATACGGCTGGAATTTTGTATACTGATAGTCTAAATAGTGCTTGATATGAAACCACTGTATAGCAATGCGACCAGAATTGCATTTCGGGGGAAAATGCATTTTTTGTATGCCACATAGGTCATGTTAAGCAACCTTTCATAGCATAGAAATTGTGACGTTTCCCTTATAAATAAGTTAAAGAGTGTGCTTTTGGCCTTCAAAAGAACCGTCTCATTTAATAGGTCCATTTAAGTACCCACAACATATGTTTTGGTTGAGAAATAACAAAACTAATTTTCCATTACGCACTCTTATCTGGAGGATGGTTATGAGAAGCCGTTTGACTGTTCGATAATACAATAATACACTATCAAATGCATTTAAAGTATGGGCAGTCATTTGTGCACGAAAATACTCTTCTTATGGACATTTTTGTCTTTACAAATACTATTCGGTTACATTTCTGCATCTCAGACGGGGACAGACAGGGTTTTCATGGTGATATGATAATAGTTATACGAGTTTTTTTTTCATATTTATTTTACCACTGTTAAATGAAATTATTGTTTTCAGTAGATAAAAATCCAATTACTCCCTACAACGACCCTCTTTTCAAAGCTGCTGTAAATATGGAAGATAAACTTCATTTAAACCTTGATAAATTTTATTTATGTGTTAAACTGCTCTTAAGTTTTCTTGATATTTAACTACGCATCAGCTGACATGGACTAAATTACTAAGTATCAAATTATCGTTGTTTCATATTTTTACTTTTCAGCTACCTTTTCTAGTTTGCCATAGAAAATAAAATAAATTGTCTTAAATTATGTCCCAAACGTCTGTCTAACTGTATGCAGTGTTTAAACAGATTCAATTAAGGTCACTACCCACACCTGGGCGAATTTTTTTCCAAAAAATAGATTTTTTTCATTTTTTGATATTCTGTAGTACAACATATTATAAGAAAAATAACGCATTTTAAAGAAAATTTACCGTCCAGTTCAAAAGTTACAGCTCTTCATTATATGGCCTATGTTGGCTTTTTTACGCAGCTTTTTGGAAACTCATTAAGACAAGTAAAATATTCTGTAACTCAATTTTATATTTGAAAATCGTTATTTCAAACAATCATGCGAAGCCATTAATAATTAAGAACTTTTTCTCAAACCATTCTTTTGCAGCTATACAAGTATTTTTCTTCATATTACGCTTTCAAACTAGCATTTACCGATATTTATGCATTCGTTTTCAGCAATTACTGACTGATAATTCAATATTTAAACATACTTTAAAAAAACAAATTTTTCTATTTTTTTTTAGGAAAGTGATCATTATATAAGATGCATTATGACAGAATTTAAAAAAAAATCACCGTCTTATTAGTGAGATATTACCAAATAATTATCCCTACCCCCTAAACTGCAAAATAATGAAGTAAGCAGGGTTTTCTTATTTCTAAGCATGTTAAGTACAGCTCTTGCTAAGAACCATGCAAAACCTGCAAAAGGTGATACATCGCATGTTACAAAAATGAACCTTTTTTGCTTTTCGCAATTGATTATGTCCTAAAATAAGTCAAATGACCCTTTTTACTGGTAAACGATTTTGTAGAAGAATGCTATCGATGGATTAAAAATCATCATTTGAGATGAAATTCCCATAGGGTTCCATTATGAAATTTGAAGTTAAATTTTCTCTCATGATGGTCCTGTTATTATTATGAAACTGGGTCTATTATATGGCAACGGCCTTTGTTTTCTTATTTCAAAATTCAAACCTGTGTGTTTTTTAGGTTATCTATGGTAAAAAGGCTTAAATGTAGTTGTCATGGAGATACCTCCCTTAATATTCGGGAGAAATCGTCAATTGGAAACGAAAACATTATAATTTCTATAACTATTTTAGAATAATTTCTTTGAACTATGCTAAAAGCAACAGTTTATTTCTTTAATTGTTTGTAACACTGTAATATAGGTTTTAATTCCTTAATTATCCAAAAATTAAATTATATTACTCCAAATAAATGAGGGATCCCTAACAAGTATGGTAGCTTTTTTAAAAGAGCATGACACTGAAAATGCCCCATTGTCTGCGCCTAAACGGATGGACAATGCCCAGTTAAGAAATCTTTTACTAGATCTATCAAATATATATATTTTTTATTATTTATAGAGGATGATCTTCCCTCTTTTCAAATACATAACAAATGATTTAAAAATTCTTCCCTAATACTGCTAATCATCCATTACAAATAATTATGAGGCAAATAATGCGCATGGCAGATAATCCTCAGCAATTGAGGGAGTATCATTAAATACAAAGAAGAAGAAGAAGAAAATATCAGTAAAATTTATGCAATTGCCCTCCCTTGCCGTTTTTGAATTAGCTCCCTTGTTGAAATTAATTTCGCAAGTTTTGTATTTCAAATGTGATTATTTGCTTGTTTTAATATATATATTTATTCCAAATTACAATAGTTTTATTTTAAATATTTTATAATTTTATATTCTACCAAAGATGCCATTGACTGCAAGCCTTTAATCACTAAAAACAATAATTAAATATAAGAAGTATAAAAAACCCATAATATTTTAAATTGGCGTCATATTAATGCATTATAAAAGTTGGATTGGGCTAAGATAATTACCTTCTCACGTTCAGGTGATTTATACTGAATGGAGGTGTTCCACACATGGGAAAGGTTTACTATCTATCAACATGGATCCTAAAATGGATCCAACCAAAATAAAGCCTGAACAATATGAGCCCCGTTTGAACATTGACCACATCATCATTCATGTGCAAAAATACAGTGATAAACACACATATCTACTATAGGGATACTTGACCTTTTCATTCTGGGTACTGGTAACAGGTACTTAGGCAAACAGTGAAGACCCAAACAGTGGCATTTCATCAGTGTCTGCACTGTTTATTAAGATATTTACCAATTTTCAGGTAACTAACAAACTATAAGGCGGAAACAGAAATGACTTACTTTGCATACATGCAAACAGTCTTGACCAAGATCAAACTGCTCTGAAAAGGATCAACAATTTGTGCTACAGAGACGCTAAAACTGGATCTATAATGGTTGCAAGACTCGATCACATACAGCAAATAGATCTAAAATGATGTCTGTTGTGGTCATCTGCTACATGTTTTAAATTAGCTAATTTCGGTATACAGACAAACAGTGTGAACCCGGATCAGACTGCTACTATGGTAGCAGTCTGATCTAGGTCCACACTGTTTGCTACAAAGACGTTTTAAATGGGCTAGCATACTGTTATATGGGTCTGCTAAGTCAATAGTTAATTTTGGCAAATACAAGTTTATGTATTGTCTAAAAATCGACCCATCCCACCAGTACGGCATTCCTCTGGCGGGTCGACATTGGCAACTCTTGAGTCTTATGCTTAGCTTTGACATAGCTTTTGGGTGCTCGAAAGAACTGTCTCATTGACGGGCGGAACATATTAAAAGTACGATGATTTAGGTATATGCAACAAACTGAAGCATTACTGTAATCATGCTGTTCGGTATGCTGTGAATAATTTCTTATCCAGCTTTTGGGTGCTCAAAAGAACAATTTCATTGTTTGGGAATAAAGAAAAATATTTCAATCACGCAATCTGATCTAGGTTCCTGGCAGACGGACGGACGGAGTGGCAGACAGACGGACGATCAAATATACCTGTGTTTTTTTTCCTTTCATATCCATCTGGATTTCATGTTCATGCCGCCGCTAATACAGTGTTAGATACTTAATGATATCGTAGAGCTTGTCTTGTTAGAAACTCTGCCCTTTGCAGCTTTCAAAGACTGCGCGTTTCACTCGAAAAATTGCACAGCTTCAAGGATGATTGGTCGTTAATTGTGTATAATTGTACTGTTCGCGAAAAATCGTATCACAACTTTAGGATTATCTTTGTCGGGTACGATAGCAATTAAACAAGACCAAACTCTGCTCTGGACCTGCGTCGCCAGTGCACATCTTCAACGTGTTAACAATCATTATGCAAAATTTGAATATAAAGGAATGAAATCTGTTTGAATTACAGATTACACACAAATAATCCAATAGTGGTGTAGACGTAATAATGTCTAAGTTTAACAATCCCAAAAATATTATCAAATATGCTCAAAATACAGGGTGCACACATGTTCAATTTGTGAGCAATCAAAACATATTAAGTTTGAATATGAAGGAATGAAAACTGCTGAAGTCACAGATTACACAAATCAGACACCCCATTAGCATTTCGGATGGATAAAATATTTAAGTTAAATAGACCTAAAAAATGTGACATTTTTTATCAAATGTGCACAAAATAGAGGTGCACATGTTCAATGTATGAATAATCACTATTCAAAGTTTGAATATTAAGGAATGTAAACTGTTGGAGTTACAGATTACACAAACCAGACACCCTCTTAGCATTTTACAGAAAAAATGTCAAAGTTCAAGACCCCAAAAAATGGAAAAAAATCATGAAATGTACACAAAATAGGAGGTGCACATCTTTAATGTATGAACAATCATTATGCAAAGATTGAATATAAAGGAATGAAAACTGTTGGAGTTACAGATTACACAAACCAGACACCCCCTACACATTTCGGGTGGAAAAAAATGTCTAAGTTCAAAACCCGTAAAAAATAAGTTTGAATATTAAGGAATGAAAACTGTTGGAGTTACAGATTACACAAACCAGACACCCTCTTAGCATTTTACAGAAAAAATGTCAAAGTTCAAGACCCCAAAAAATGGAAAAAAATCATGAAATGTACACAAAATAGGAGGTGCACATCTTTAATGTATGAACAATCATTATGCAAAGATTGAATATAAAGGAATGAAAACTGTTGGAGTTACAGATTACACAAACCAGACACCTCCTACACATTTCGGATGGAAAAAAATGTCTAAGTTCAACACCCGTAAAAAATGTGAAAATATTTATCAAATGTGCACAAAATAGGAGGTGCACATCTTCAATGAGTGAACAATCATTATGCAAAGATTGAATATAAAGGAATGAAAACTGTTGGAGTTACAGATTACACAAACTAGGCACACCCCACGCATTTCGGATGGAAAAAATGTCTAAGTTCAACACCCTAAAAAACTGTAAAAATATTTATCAAATGTGCACAAAATAGGAGGTGCACATCTTCTATGTGTGAACAATCATTATACAAAGTTTGAATATAAAGAAATGAAAACTATTTGAGTTACCGATTACACAAACCTGACACCCTCTATGCGTTTCGGATGGAAAAAATGTCTAAGTTCAACACCCGTAAAAATTGAGAAAATATTTATCAAATGTGCACAAAATAGGAGGTGCACATCTTCAATGTATGAACAATCATTAGGCAAAGTTTGAATATAAAGGAATTAAAACTGTTGGAGTTACAGATTACACAAACTATGCACCCCAAAAGTGTTGCGGACAGACGGACGGACAGACGGACGGACGGACAGACGAACAGACGAACGAACGGACGGACGGACGGACGGAGTGGACCCACTACTAGACCTGCTTTCGCTAAAGCGACGCAGGTAACAATGTGCCTGCAATCGCTTTTTGCTAACTATTGAAAGTGCAATGTGGCAAAGAAAAAAATACGGCAAGTCCTTGGGTTGAGCCAGTTATTCAACAATGTGCTGGACAATGCACATACTACCAGACCCTTGGCCACTCCTTATAGGTGGGGCTCGGGGTCTGGCATCTGACTCTGAGACTCTGTGTCTAGGGGTCCGATACCGAACTCAAAGACTGCCAAGTACCAGACCCAGAGACACTGAGTATTATTTATTTTATTTATCTTTTGCGTCAAACTTCATTATTCCAGATGTAGCCCCCCTGACATAATCCCTAACAGGCCTGCCAAAAGAAACGCACGCACAACTCATTAAACACAAAAATTCCATTCTTCATGGCTTTTTTCAGCTATGTCAAGACTTACCACAACGGGTTAGGGCGACGTCCAAGGCACGGATTTATCAAAGCTACATTTTCGATCGCCGAAAATAGGGTTTTCGATTGTCATAACGATAGTATAGTAGAACGCAATTATAGTGTTATCGATCGCCAATATGAAACAGTGTGATTCTGTTTAGCGTTCAACCAACAGTTAAGCAATAACGGTCATGGAAAGACTGGAGAAGCCAAGAATCAAACCAACAACCCCTGGTTTATAACCGAGTGTTTATCCACTATAAGAGAAAAAATATCTTGAAATGTGCCTTTTCCCCCATTTCTTAGATTTTGAAAGTGGTTTAATACAAATTCCTTAAATTTAATACAATTGCACACAAAATGCATGCATGCTTTTAAAGGACCTCGGACAGTCTTAATGAAGGACTGCCCATAAAATGGCCGGATAAAAGTTTCAAAGAAAATGAATTTTTCCAATGAAAAAGATAGTAGGTTCAACCCTCGAATTTTCCACAAAAGTGTTTTTCTCATTGGGCAAATAACAATTTAAAGATATGGGTAAAAACTCTGTCTTTGCTACACATATTCAACATATAGAAAATATCAAAAGTTTTACTGAAGTGCTCCCCCGCCCCTCACCGTGGTCAAACTAATCATTTTGTTTACACTTGTACTTTAACATTTCACATCATAGAAATTTTATGTTAAAATGTGTCAATTTGCTGATTTCTTCGATTTTGAAAAAGATTGCTGTTACCTTAACACAATTGCACGCAAGAGAAGAAAAAAAAAACATGGGTTTCTTGCATTTTTGTTTAAGAACATACATTACTTTATTGGTTTTAAAACATCATTGTCTTACATTAGTATGGTCATGGGAGAAAAATTATGTTAAAATGTGCCTTTATTTGCCGATTTCTTAGGTTTTGAAAACGGTTGCTGCTACCTTAACATAATTGCACGAAAGAGAAGAAAAAACACATGGGTTTCTTGCATTTTTGCTTTAGATCGTTCATTACGTTATTGGTTTAAATACATCGTTGTTTTACATTAGGATGGTCATGGGAGAAAAAATATGGTAAAATGTGCCTTTTGGCAGATTTCTTAGATTTTGAAAACGGTTGCTGCTACCTTAACACAATTGCACGCAAGAGAAGAAAAACACATGGGTTTCTTGCATTTTTGCTTAAGAACATACATTACTTTATTGGTTTAAATACACCATTGTCTTACATTAGGATGGTCATGGGAGAAAAATTATGTTTAAATGTGCCTTTTTTGTCGATTTCTAAGATTTTGAAAACGGTTGCTGCTACCTTAACACAATTGCATGTTAGAGAAGAAAAAACACACGGGTTTCTCCCATTTTTGTTTGAGAACATATATCACTTTATTGATTTAAATACATCATTGTCTTACATTAGGATGGTCATGGGAGAAAAATTATCTTGAAATTTGCTGATTTTTCATAATTTTGCTAAAATCCAAATTATAAGTACCCCACCTCCCAATACTAGTTTGATTTTCGTGTACGAGTTATCATAATACAATTGTTAGTATATCATTTATTAAAGCCAAGATCAATCTACAGAACTGATATACCAAATTAACTATTTTACTACCATGGCACAAACTCTTGGTAAATCAAAATAACCAAAAATCAGCTTTTTTGTAGCATTTACACTGGAAAATGAGGTAAAATTGAAAAATTTTGGTTGCCATGGCAACGAGCTTCCAATCAAAGAAATATTGTACCAGTCTGTGTTTGGTGACAAGTACTACATGATAGGACACAAATTTACGATTTCTGTAACCATGGATGTATCGCCATTTGCATGGTGCTTAGGAAGAGCTGTACTTAAAACCTTACGAACCAAACGCTATTGATTGAAATACCTCACTGTGAGCTGCCAAATGAAACTATGCGTATTCCAAATACTTGGAATATTTATATGCATATATAAGAAGACTTTTCAATACCAAAAACGATACCAAAATACCCCACCCATAGTAAAAAGAAACTTATCTGCATTTTGTCTGAACACCTAGCCGATATGTTTTGACCAAATTTGCATAGATACATAATTAGGATAGAGATGTAATGTTTTGGGGACATTTACCGTTTTTCAAGGTCACGGGGTAAGTCTGCATGTCTAATTTAGGTGAAAAATGTGCTGTTTTAATATGCATCGCTTTAATGGATCGATGCATATACTACATGTACTCATCCAAAATTTTGAAACGTTTTTAAATCTTTGTTGCGGCCTCGGGCGCCATACTAATGTCCGATCGCGAAGCAAGGCCAAACCTTAATACTTGACCAGAGGAGGTTTATTTCTATTAGATCTATATATCCCTTGGCGGACATCTTTCGGCTGAAACATGTGAACTTGGAAATTAGCAAAAATTCTAGCGTAAAATTGTAAATATTTTATTGCTCATTATTTTTATATTTTTTTTTTGGGTGCTCAAAAGAACCGTCTCACTGAGTACCTATAACTTACCAATGCTTTGGTTGGGCCCGCATTTATATGAAAAAGTTTCTTTTTATGCCCGCACCCTTCCCGCTATTGGAGATGAAGAGGTATTCAGTGGCGCGGATGGGGAGGGGGTATTATCTTTAGTACGGATCCCGTCGGCGTTGGTCATGGGCGGAATTGGCCACGAGTAGTCTAGAGGGGCTAGACATTTTCTATGTGCATATCACATGAAACAGGTTTGTGGATTGGGTCCGCATTTACATGAATATAAATGCATATATGAGCATCGATGTGACAAAACCTGTCTTCAGGGATTCCGATAAGATCATACCAAAAACCAGCCTTCTCAGCCACAGACACTAGATAGAAATAGTGAAGTCTCGCTTGTAGCAAGGTTAAAAACGATACTATTCAATGTGTGAAAAGCAAAGGCGCTGATCAGACTGTGCGGATGCGCAAGCTGGTCTGTGCCTTTGTTGTTTTCAGACCCCGATGGCAGAGTTCCTCGCGTATCTTTAGTAAATTTAGAGTAGGCCTACTATAATTTAGACTCACGACTATACTTGGGTCAACCTTAGTCCAAGATAGCCCTGTAGCTAAATATTGGAACACATTTGACATAAGGCAAGTTGTTTAGGACGCAAACTAAAGCGAAGGCCTCTCAACGTAAACGTCAAGTTCAATACTTGTCGTTTACGCATAATGACGTCATAAGAGCAAGTGACGTCATTAGCGCACGTCATGTTCAAAGTAGACGCTAGAGAACGTGACGAGATAGTCTGTCTTGGTGAAATCTTAATGCAGGTAAAATAAAACCAGAAAATCATATATATATATATCTATATACAAGTAGTTATATAATTATTGTTGTTGTGGACTGTCAAAAAACCGCGAACAGTCGACTGACATTTCCCTGGTATAATGCGTGTTCCATTACACTGATTGATTTTTTTCTTCTCACAGAGCTGAGCGTCCATCGTTTAGTATCCGTAAAGAATGCCAACTTTTGTTGTTCATTATACTTAAAATTTTGTTTGCATTTTTAATGTGATATCAATCACTTTCAGATTACCAACGTGCAGTGTAACGAGCATTACTGTCTGTAGAAAACATATCATAGTTGCGTAAAATCACACTTTGTCATAATCGAACGCTACCAAGTATTACCTCCCTTGATGATTTAGAGTTACGGTTATTGCTATGGGCAGTGACCTTAAATATTTATTTATTTATGTCAAAAATGTGCAATTCAAACCACTTCAGCGGGAGGACAAAAGTGAATAAGTAAGCACACAATTTTTTACGAGATATGCTTCCAAGCAATATATAAATAATTATCAAAAACATTTTTGGACAATAAATGCAGTTTTATTGAGATTTAAAGTAAAGAAATCTATTAATTTAATTTTAAATTGGGGGTGCCCTAATCTACAGGCTTTAAAAATCAATAAGCAGTATTCTTAGATGACCACCACTGCTTCTGAGGTCTGCACCGATGTTGTATTATTATTTAAACTCCATATTTTTTCAATCCTAATTTTTTTTTGATAAAAATATATAGCATTTTGAAAAATAATATTTTGACATGTTCTTGCTGGGCTTCCGTAGAAAGTTGACTGCTCTGGCGTAATGCAAGTCGATCGAGTCTGCTATACAGTGGTTTCAGATACACCATAGAATTACCTTTGCAACCATGCAAAATCCAGCTGTATACCTTTCGGGTGCAAGGGTTAGCATTTTTTCTACCTTGGTTCCCCGACTATAAGGCTAGTCCCCACTCCACAGGAGAGCTTTTCAGTAACAAAAACAACAACAAAAACAACGACATGTCAGCTTGTTTAAAAAAAACTTTGAAGAAAGGGTGGTATACTGATAAAAGCACATTCATGTACTGATAAAGTAAAAAGAGAACCAATATTATACATTTTGCTAAAGAGGACCATTCATAAACCTGGCAAAACTTAAAAATGGGGCTATTTGGACCTCACAACCGTGCTATGCCATATATACATAACATCAAATGAAACAAATACTTTAATTACTGGCTAGTATTAAACAAGTGTATAGACAAATTGTTCGTAAACGGTTGGCTCTTTAGAGTAATGCTAATAAAAGGGGGAAAACTCTGAGCGTTATGAAATAATTCATAATTAAAGCAAATTTCGAGAAGTTGTATACCTTAAACCATAGAACGCATTTAAACGAAAATCACTCTGTGTCTTAATCATGACACACAGGCTACTTTAGAAGATTAAAGACCAGAGAAGACCAGATTTGTTCAAGGTTAGTCAGTGGGTGCGAGTTACACTGTCAAACATTAAACGGGAAGTGTGCATAAGACAGGCACGTTAGCGTCCAAACGATTGTTTTAAACGGTTTTAAACGGTTTTAAATTGTGGGAAATTTTCCCATTGTGGGAGTCTGTAAGTGTTCTATGTTTTGTTGTACGTTACTTTATGTCCATTCTAAACTCCAGCTGGTAAGTTTTTAGACTTAATTTTTCGCAATAACTTTTTTGTCTTCAATTTTCGCAAAATATGTTCGCGATGAAAAGTATTCAGGAACATCTCCGCCAACTTCTCCAAATGGTTTCAACATCCTAGATGCTGCAGGATCCTCTGTGCTTAGATGCACTCTTTGAACATTTTAAGCAAAGCGCAAATAAACCAAGTCCAAGATGTCAGTCAAAAAGTTACATTGCACCGCCCTAATTCAATTCCTTAAGCGATGGATGGCTTGTTCAAATATAATAAAATCGCGCCTGATTCGTTCGTGTGTTAAGCTAATGGGGTCATCTCAAAACATTTCATTTCATAGCACGTGCATAAGAGAAAACTTGCATGTCATGCGATAACCCAGTCTTTGTTCCTACAAATGAGCCTGCTTTAAGATGATTCTGCATATGCACGGTGAATTCCGAGTATGTTTACGGCAGTTTTATGTTATGCACAGCCTTTGAAGAACGGGATATGCACCGCTTCCGAATATTTTTGAAACTACCCCTTTCTGTCACGCCTATACGAATTATACCTGTCATAAAAAGACTTAGAAATTTAGGACGAATTCAATTTATTGCAAAATCTTCATCTATATACACAAAAATCTGTATGCGCCGCAAGCACAAGACCTTTCGGAGAAGTTGGCGGAAATTCTCCTCTTCAACTTTCATCGCGAACACATTTTGTTAAAATTGAAGACAAAAAAGTTATTGCGAAAAATTAAGTCTAAAAACTTAACAGCTGGAGTTTAGTATTGCAAGCATCTTGATGGGGAAGAGAGAGCTGGTTGCTTTGCTTAATTTGTCTTCCTGGTGTCTCGTGATGGTTGAGCGGCTCTTCCTCGCGGCGCCACGGGGTTGTCTGCGGTTTGTGATTGTGATATTACCTGATCATACTCACTTACTATTTTGTTTGACAGTACCTCACATGAGGGTAGTGCCCTTCAAGATCCATTTTCTCATTTTGTTCTGATCTGATCACAATAAAATTTCAATGGCTAATGCAACTATAGATGCGATTTACGCTGGTGTCTCATACTAAAACCATCTTATTTCTTTTTTGAATAATTGTACATTTTATAAGTGGTGTGTAACTAAAGTGGCTCACTGTATTTAATATTGTAGAAAAATGTGACTTTTTGAAATGAGGGTGTCTTTACTCTAGCATCGTCTGTACAAGAAGTACCTGTCATTTTTCAAAATAAAATGACCTGCAGAGTCTAGGCAAAACCTTGGTTGATTTATAGAAGTATGAATTTCGTATAACCGAATCTTAGACTCAGACTCTATGACGGCTCTGACGTAAAGCTTTAATCAGGTGGTTGGTGTCTGATGCTTATCTGTAGCTGGACCCACCGTGACTCAACTTGAGGTTTCTTAAGCTTTGACTATCTGTGAGTCATTAGCCCTTTTCTTTGTTTCATCATGGTGTGTGAATTTGAATAGAGTGTTTCTCCATGATGATACACTGCATTAGCTTGATGGCCACCATGCGAGCTGAACATTTCTTGTATTTCAACTACAGCAGAGTCTAGGGCGAAGATTTGTTACCAGTAAAATGTATTTAACCCCCCCCCCCTGGTGGCTTAGCTTGCTGTCCCTTCTAAGGCGGTGGTTCTGTTGTTGTTGACTTTTGTTTATTGTTACTCCCATTGAGGGAGTTTGTAATTGTTCTATGTTTTGTTGCATGTTACTTTATGTCCATTCTAGTATTGCAATCATCTTAATGGGGAAGAGAGAGCTGGTTGCTTTGTTTAATTTGTCTTCCTGGTTTCTCCTGATGGTTGAGCGGCTCATCCTCACGGTGCCATGGGGTTGTCTGCGGTTTGTGATTGTGGTATTTCCTGATCATACTCACTTACTATTTTACTTTCAAAACTAGCGTAAAATGTAAGGTGATCAATTAGAAATTTTGCTAAGTCTGTGTAAAATCTTATTTTCAAACATAATGATATAGCTACCCCTTTATTTATTATACAGAAATCTCTGGATCCGAACCATGTGAGGCCAAATTTTGTTCTACGTTAGAGGGCAACAAGAGGAAAATTGAATCCTACGATTTCACGAAAGCAGAGCCATACTTTGAGCACCTTATTCCTATACAGTACCGGGGAAGCATTTGGAACAACAACCTGTCTTCCTCCAGCATCGAACTTCCCGTGATAGTCACAGGAGCATCCGCCAACCATTATAGGGAAGCATTAGCATTAATACAGAACCTCAAAGAAGTTGTATTCCCAGTCTACAAAACTGAATTCATTTTCTTCGATTTAGGCCTGATAATGGCCCAACGTAAAAAGGTATTTATTTCTGATTAATGTTCATATTGGCACCTGTCTTATTTAAGTTGTCCGGGACCAAGCAAGGCTCTAGATAAAGTATGTTATTATATAAATTAGTCACTTGGGTCACTGAGTTGTGAAACAGCGTGGATCCAGATCAGGGTAAACATTCTGTCAGACCTGATTTAGATCCGAACTGTTTGCATATCAATTCACTTAACATATCAGAAGAAATGCTAGATGCTCCAAAGGAAAATTGTTGTTGTTTTCACTACATTAATATATATGTTTGTGTGTATGCTATAAACATTGTTATTATGTTTAATGCTAAATAAACTATATTTTATTGTATTGTATATTATTATCAAAAGTTATCTTTCTTTTTTCTTAACTAAACCGTAAGCCTATGTTAGTGATCCATTAAATGGGTTAAATGAAAAAAAAACTACCAAGTCAAATTATATACATGTGTATCTATGCTGAAAAACAGTGCAGATCCAGATAAAACACTACCTTCTGTAATATCTCAACTTGGTCTTTCCAGCCTGGAACGTCCTGGCCCCAAGGTTATATAATCCGGCATCCAATCTAAGTTAACTTGCTCCCCCCAGGACAATTTTCATGGGTGTCAAATTGTTTATTGGGACCCCTCAAATGCCAAACAAAGTTGTCTTAAAAAATTGGTATGGGCTATGCGAAAATGCATGGTTTCCATCGCAACTCCTAAATGATTCTCGAGAAAGGGGAGTAGCCCTACAAATTCAATTCTATCTAGGGTACCACTTATTCTATAGCGCTAAATTTGGTGTCAAATTAAAGCTTACAAGACATATGTCTTTCTTCCTGTGGTCAAATATGTTAATCATCTATTTTGCATATTTATGAATATTAATGAAAACCTTAAAAAATGAGGTAAAATAATAAAAAAAAACATAAATAAACTTATTTTCAGCCTCAAAACATCATAAAACCACCATTGTTGCAAGTTTTTTATATAATCAGTGATACAATTTGATAAGTCCTTTTATCCAGGGGTCCTAAATGAAAACTATCTTATTTGCACATTCATGTATATTATTGAAATATTATAAATGAGGGCAAAATGAGGGCGAAACCATTGGGTTAACTAGTATACAAGGGGTAATAAGACCTACATTGAACGCATATGACATTTTCATATAGGTGTAAATGTGTTCAATGGGACCACATGAATGCAAAAATCATTGTCCTCAAAAATAAATGCATTTTGGTTATATGACATTTCCTGGTTTCCATGGCAACCGATCATGCGACTTAAAAGAAGATGCACATTATTCTAACATAATAGATCACATTTTCTTACATTTCACAGATTATGCACTCTTTTTATTCCTCTCCTTAAATACTCTTTTTTCTCTCCTATCATTTTTTTTCTTTGGGTTGAGCGTGACACAGATGCTGCCAAGAATACCAGAGTTCTTGTATAATGGCTGAGATAGAAATTATATTAATAAATTGCCAAGGAATTGGTCTGCTTCCTAAAAGAACAATTGCATTCTATTACCTTAACGAAAAATAGTGTCATATATACTGCTTACAAGACACACACTTCGCTCCTGGAGCTGATGAAAAAGTGATCAGATCACGTTGGATAATGATTACTATTTTAATTCTTATAAGTCAAACGCAAGAGGCATCGCCATCTTATTTCCCAAAGATTTTGAATATAAAGTTTATAATAGTATAAGTGATTCAAATGGTAACTTTTTATTGCTCTATTTAACAGTTCACAACAACGGATTCACATTAGCCTCCATATATGGTCCAAACACTGATAATTCTGACTTTTTCAAACAGTATCAGACAAAATAGCTGAGCTAGAAAACAAAACAATTATATGGTGTGGAGATTTTAATCTGGTCTTGAATCCTCAATTAGACTATAAAAATTATAAAACAATCAACAATAAAAATGCCAGTGAAAAATTACTAGATATTATACACGAAGAACACCTTGTAGATCCATACAGAGACGCACATCCAGAGTTAAAAAGGCATTCCTGGTGAGAAAACAACCACTACAACAAGCAAGACTTGATTTCTTTTTAGTAACTGAAGACCTATTAACATCCATTAAAAATCAAAATTGAAGACAGCTACAGATCTGACCACTCCCCAGTTACATTAAGCCTCTCTTTCACTGAGTTTATCAAAGGTAAACCATTTTGGAAATTTAAAAACTCTCTACAAAATGACATCCAAAACAATAATGCAATAAATAAAAAGATACATGAAGTCAAAGAACAATACAGTCTACCAGTTTACGATACAACAAATTTACACCATAAACCTGAAAGTGATCTACAATTCGGTTTTAATGATCAACTCTTTTTGGACACATGGCTAATGGAAATAAGGGGTAAACAATATCCTACTCATCACACAAAAAGAAACAAAATGACAACAAAGAAACACATCTAGCTGCAAATATCCTTAAATTAGAACAAAACTTGAAAGAAGACAACTTGCAAGAACTCGAAAAGCTAAAATTAGAATTAACAGAATTAAGACAAACAAAAGTAAAAGGGGCAGTCATCAGATCTCGAGCTATCAATTTATTAGGAGGAGAAAAACCCACTAAATATTTTTGTTTTTAAGAAACTCATAATAATCTTAGTAAAATCATACCAAGGCTAGAAACATCAGAAGGACACAAATTAACAGATAAAAAAGAAATTTTAAAAGAAGCTGAAAGTTTTTATAAAAATTTATACAGTAATAAAGACGACCCACTGTCTGAAATAAAACTAAATGTTTATTTAAAAGACACAAATCTACCAAAACTAACAGACAACGACTCTAAGCTGCTAGAGGGGACATCACTATGTCTGAACTAACCAAATGCCTTATAAACATGAAAAACAACAAAAGTCCAGAAACAGATGGCTTTTTGAGCAAATATTTTAAGATTTTCTGGAAAAAAATGGATGCTTTTGTTATTCGATCAGTAAATCATAGTTACAACATAGGAGAATTATTTTGATTCAAAGACAAGGCATAATCACTTTAATAACCAAGGAAAACAAATCCTTGCAAACAGTAACTAACTATAGGCCAATATGTCTATTAAATACAGTATACATTATAGCCTCTGCCTCAATGGCTATTCGCATAAAAACGGTCATTGATAACCTTATCAGTAGAGATCAGTCAGGCGTTATATCAGGTAGGTACACTGGAGATAACACACGAATAGTTTATGATTTGATGCAGTTTGTGGACGAAAAACACTCCCCAGGACTATTACTGCTAATAGACCTCGAAAAGGCATATGACTCACTGTCTTGGTCATTTATGAAAAACTTACTAAATCATTTAATTTTGGTCCATGGATAATCAAATGCATATCATATTTTCAATACAACACAAGTAGCTATAAATCAAGGTCGATATCTCTCCTCCTTCATTTACACAGAACGAGGCTGTAAACAGGGAGGCCCAATTTCCCAATACTTATTTATACTGTGTGCAGAAATCCTAGCCATAAAAATAAAGAATAACAAAAAATCATAGGGATAAAAATCAACAATAAAGAATTCGTTCTAACACAATACGCTGATGACACATCAGTCATACTGGACGGATCAGAAGAATCTCTAAGTGAAACATTAATCGTGATAGAAAAATTATGCTAAATATTCAGGCCTTAAGGTAAATTTCTCAAAACTCATGTGGTATGGATAGGTTCAAAGAAGTATAGCACTGACTCCATAGAAACTAAATGGAAACTAAACTGGGGAGTAGACAGATTTAAACTACATGTATAAGGAATTACATTCGACGCTGATCTAAACGAAATGTTGACGCTAAATTTTACAGATAAGATAGCAAACATAAAAACAAAAATTAATTACTGAAACCGTAGAAGTCTCCCCCAAATAGGTCTTAATCACTTATTCATTTCACTCCCCAACCCAAATGTGGAGGAAAATATTTTTTGATCCATTTAAAATCACCAAAGACAGTACAGCTCAATGGTTCAAAAGCAGAATTAATCATAAGATTTTAGCAACTAACACTTTATTTTTCAAAATTAAACTCATTGGAGATCCAAAATGTACATTTTGTAACAAAACAGACGAAGCTTTCGAACATCTTTTACTGGAATGTGAACGTGTCAAACGCTTTTTAAGTGAAACGATTTCATGACTCATTCAACACGGTTTACATATAACATTAAACGAAAATATCATTCATATTCAGAATAGATCCAGATCAGAAAAGTGATATTAATGAACTAGTTCTTATGGAAAAAAAATAATATATATATATATTATGCAAGATGCAGCAAAAGCAGCATGAACCTCACAGTGCTACAACATAGACTCAAACTTCTATACCAAACATATAAGTACTCGTCCATTTCAACAGGAAAATTATCTAACAAACTGGCAAAATTACCACAACTTATTAGATAAAACGGCAGACTAAAAATTTTACTAACTGTACAAAAAATAGCATATAAAATAGAACTCAGCGGTCGCTAGCCTGTGTCGCGCTCACATGCCATATACTCTTTCTAGATACCCTCTCTTCCTTCTTTTTTCTTCTTTAGTTGAATTAAATCTTCTCAGTAGCTTTACTCTAGTAATACTTAAAACAATTTGATATTACTCATACCATATTAATATACATGTATGAATAATATTAAATGAAAAATGAAAGGCGTGATAAGGAGGAACATACAACTGTATAAAATTATAGTTAGAAAAAAAACCACATATAAGATCACTTACCTCACATATCAACTGCATTGTTGCATGCTGACCTGCTTAAAGAACGTAGCCATCATTGGCCCGCCAGCAAACAAGATTGAAATCGTGATTGGCTGGCGATCCAATGGTGGCCTTCTTTGTCTTAGGAAATTTGTACGGACCCCTCTACCCTTTATAGAATAAATGGAAGTCTGTAGACAAAGCAAAAAAGTTTGAACCCCCTGACGAAACTGATTATGAGAATGAGTTATGTTGTTTATCTTCAGATTGAGCGGATTTGCTGCTGCAAGGTTGTTGATTTCCCATTTAGCAGGTTTCCAAAACACGTTGCTGACTTGTTCTCTTACACCTGGAAACCAATAATAATGCAGGTATGTCCTAATGCATTCCTCCTTCTTGGTTGAAACTATAAACATGTGATGGTCCATTGTACATATTGAAGGGCCACAGGTTATAATTACCACAAAAAGATGGCATTTCTTTCTCTAAACATGCGCGGATCCAGATGAGACAGGGGTTCCAAACCCCCACCCACACCCCTCCTAAAAGAATCACAAAAATAAGGTTTTTTTAAGCAATACTGGTCCCGATAACCTGGAAAATGACAAAGCTATTACGCCAGCATTCAATGTTGGGCCATCATTAGCCTGCCAGCGAAACTTTTTTTTTTAAAAAAGCGTTGTCAGAGGATGGAACCTCTCTGAAAAAAAATTCTGAATCCGCGCATGCTAAAGATAATTTTTGTCATAGCAAACATTTTAAACCCTGATGAAGCACCACTTTATAGAACGTATAATAGAAATCACTAGTATAGAACGGGTTACAGGCAAGTGCAATAAATAGCCACACATCTACATAAATCCAATTTATCATATGACGTCGCGGATCTGGGAGTGAAACAACGACATGCCTTAATGCTAATAAATCACTAGTTGTTTACAGGTTTTCTGGTAACGTTATGAAATGACGCTTTTAAAAGCATTGCATAAAAAACTAAAGAGTTGAAGACAAATATACTTTTCTTGCTTTAAATTCTCATATATTGTTTTAATCCTGTTAATAAATGTTCAAATGCCAACAATTGCTGGTATTATAACACTTATTAGCAGAATAATGAACCTTGAACAATCTCCCATTCAAACTGCTCTAATTTGGAGAGTTGGTGGCTAGGATTATGTATAATTATCAACTAATTATTTGCGTTTTAATTCAAATCTGACATTTAGTGCACATAACAAAATAAATATATTTGGAAAATATTGCCAGGACCGTAGGTTTTATGGGGTGGGTTTTTCGCAATCATTCTTTTTTTGCAGTTTTGTCAGGCATTTATCTGTATATATTGAAATACAATGTTTGCAGCACAAAAACTGAAGACAGAAATGTTGCATTTGCATAGAACTCAGATCTAGAAGATATCTTTGTTTTTGATAAATAAGTATGTTGTCCATAACTTTTGACTTTCACCTATAACTGTTTTACACACATATAATACCCAAGGCGAGTTCAACGATACGAGCGCTCTCATACGCTCGTTGTACTGAAGCTAGGTTTTACACCTTATGAATAAAGATAGGTACCAGAACAATGAGCGCCCACGAACGCTCGCATCGTTGAACTCGCATCTGTTCTGTTTGTAGTTCAATCAGCCTGACATATTCACTCAGATGTATCATAACTACATACCGTCGATTCAAAGATGCATAATAATAGGACTATGCTATATTGTATCTTTTGCGTAGTTTTTTTTTTATATCTTTTTAATATTTATTTTTTTCAATATCATTTATTTTCAGATGGTATTTCATTCAAATATATAAATGATATATTTGTTATTATGAACTTATTGCCAGCATATGAGCTTTGTTTTGTATCGCATTAGATCAGGAGAGCCTGTGGAAATACAGAAACTCGCCATAGCCTTTGGGCTCCGACCTGTAATTGTTTTTCCATAGACCTCCATTATCAGGCTGTGGTCCTCACAACTCTTCAATCACAATGAGGCCGCCATAGAGTAATAGATTGTACCTAGTTCAATCTATAAACAAGAATGAGATTGCTGGGTGACCGCCATGTTTTTCCCACTTTTTGGCCTCTGTAAGAGGGCACCCTACATGAGAGGGAAATTCCATCGAAAAAATACCAGAATGCAAGGTCGTTTTTTCTAAGCCAAACCAGTAAACTAAATCAACATAAGCAATGAGATGTTGTTTCAAAAAATCCAGCAAAGATAAACATGTCTAATAAATACAATGTATTTCCCCTTAATTTTATTATTGACCAATCATGAAACACCTTATAACTTAAATATTGTGCTGAGCTTCCACCCACCTTTTGAGCCAACTACTGCTCTTTTTACAATTACAGGTCTGTGACCTATAGGCCTAACCATTTTCAGATAAAGGACCTAGAAAATCATCCAATTCAAAACAATAAACATTTAAAGCACATTTATATTGTTTGTGTGCGTTATTTACCCCAAAGTTATTCCAGGGAACCCATTTAACAAGCCTACACATTTACTGGTAAAATCATTGTACAGCAAAATAATGAAAAGGAAAAGTGAACATAATTATTATCTTATATCTAATGTATTATATATCAGCAATGCCTTAAGTTTGACACATATAAACTTATAACACCATTTTACAATATACTATACCAAGAAGATAAATGTGCTTTACCATCATGAATCTAATGTGGAATTACCCCACCCATCTCCATTAACAAGGCCAAACTTACTTGCTCCTAGCTATGTGACATAGAATCCTTTCTTTACACCTTAAATCGACATTAAATCACAGGAAATGGTTAATTTGTGCAAGATAAAACAATTTTTAATAAATTAAGTGACAAAACAGGGCTCGAAAATTGTACACGTCCGCTCGTATTTACGAGTGGAAGTTCGGTAAGGGCGAGTGGAAATTGCCATTTGCTAGCCCGACAGGACGCGTAGATTTTTTTTGGTTTTGTAATTATTTTGAGAAAAAAAAAGAACTAACTAGCATGTTTTACAGCCTGCAAAAGCAACGCAAACACATTGAAGAAAGATCGTTCGGTAGGTTTAAAATGTCACTAAAATGTGACCGGATGTTTACACTAGTCAGCAGTAAATGCAACCCGGTAAAATCTGGTTGATCTTTGAACTAAATACCAGGACACATTGGAAAATCAATTCGGCCTAAGGTTTTTGAAAGTATAAAGCCGACGTTCCGGAAACGGGGGTCAGTCTGATTACCGCAGGATACCGCAGGTTACCACAGGATACCTCAGGATCCCCTGATATTGGCGTTTT
This sequence comes from Loripinus fragilis, assembly GCA_964019695.1. Lineage (NCBI taxonomy): Eukaryota > Metazoa > Mollusca > Bivalvia > Lucinida > Lucinidae > Loripinus > Loripinus fragilis. Next base: position 41,350,362 of record OZ026517.1, on the reverse strand, counting down.
CAATGGAATTTACCATTTATTACATGGAATAGGCATTATATAATAAATAACAGTAAATATATTCACTTGTTTTGTTGGTAAAATAGCCATGCAATAAACCAACTGATTAAAAAGACACCCTGTCACATTAGCCTAAGGATTACATAATTTGGTGTTATTAATTCGACAAATTATATGATTATTTTCTATTTTTATATTTGATATATTTTTCATAATTATAAATCATGATTTAAGGTTTTCCTAGATTAAGATGATATTTGATTTCTTTAGATGAATCCGTGCAATATCACATGTGTGACAATATAAAATAGGTTCATCCATGATATCTTTAGATAAGAGTTATATTCTTGTTGAAAATATTTTTTTAAAAATGTCTTCAATGATGTATCCAGCTTTTCATTGAAGAAAATTAACTATATAGTAGGATCCTTATACCGAAGGATCCCTCAAACTATATAGTAGCACTTTAAAGGATCCTGCGGTAGCCTACCTGTGCTGCACAATGCTGGTTTGAACTCATTAAAACCTTTTCGTACATACTAATTTTAGGCAGTTAACTTTTAAGTATTGATTGCTAAATTTCAAGATAAAATGTCACTTAAATAATTGTAAATAAGTTACTGAATTATGTGTTTTGTCTCTTTTAAAATACCAGACTTAAGGACGAGTTCAACTGGAGTAAGGACGAGTGAAAAATTTAGACCACTTGCCCCACAGGACGAGTAGGTCTAAAAAATAATTTCGAGCCCTGCAAAAGCTAATGTTATGTAACAACCAGAGGGGGTTGAGAGCAAAACTTGCTTCCATAAAGAGGGGCTATGCTCACCGACATGGCATTTTTGACTGCTTGTCTTTTTTCCTAAGGCCTAGCTGGAGTAAAACACTACTTTAGCCAGAATGCAGCAATATCAAGGTCAGTGAAATGAAAATATTAAGGTCACAGAGGTCAATGGTTAAGGCCACTTTGCAATTTCTTTGGTCAGAAAGTTACAATTTATACAATTAATGACCTTCTTGTCTTAAATTGAGGTAAAACGGGCCAAATGGTCAGGGAAACACATCGAATTATTTACAAAGTTTAAAAAATAATAGCCAAAAATACCTAAATTACAAATGGCAGGCTGTAAATTTGGTAAAACCGTGCTTGTGAATTGGTATACTGCTGCAGTTTCATTATTCCATTTTTTCAACGTGACATTCATGTTGCCGTATTGATTAGTAAAGATTAAAATAGACTAATATGCATTCATATATCTATCTTAAATGGCTCCTCTTATCAGGGTCGATTTCATCAATAAGGTCAAGGGACAATTTGGACAGCAAATCAACCCAAACTGATCCAAATTTATTACTAAACAAAGTGGACAATGCAATATCATACAGGTTTCCAAGTTGTTCTTCACTTTTGCTCAATTTAAAGGTCAATTTGTCAAAGGTCAAGGTCATGTTGGTTCATATGAAAGTCTCCAGTGCTACGAGGGTTGTCCCAGAAAGTCGTAGACTTTTGTTATAACACGAGAATGTGTGTCAGGACTTCCATGAAATTTGTATGATATTTTTATATACATCATATAAACATTTTGCACAAATATGGGTGTAACCACAGTTTAGATAACAATGTTATGAACCTTTCTTTGACTGTGTGTCAGCGTGTGCGGAGCACGTCGAATTTTTTGTAATAAAATTGATCTAGTCCAAATAATAGTGTACATTCAATTAAATTTCGCAGTTATATTTCATACAATGTATTACCTCCTCAACACGGGACTACTCAAGGTAAAGTGTTGAAAATTTGAAACATTTCCCACCTTTGGCATTAATTTTATAGAAGATTTATCATACATACTACATTTTTATTTTCAGAAAATACAAACGTTATGAGAACGGTGCGGAGCAAAAAATAGACTTTCAATATAATTTGGCTAATTAAACACCTAAAATCACGTTCTTCTAATGTTTACTAATTGGCTGAGTAGTCACTAGTATCGTAAACTGGATTTTGTGCTAAACTATTTTAGTAATACCGAAAAAAACACTCCTTTTTCGTCATTTTCACTGAACACATGTTATTTTGCTGTCAGTTATTTTTACAGGAAATATGTTTTCTCGTATGAACTCTCAAAGATCGCGCTTGTTTGTTTGCTAGACATACCTAAACTAAATATTAAGTCATTAGTTGAACTAGGTAGACTTATGTTTAGGATCTTTTACGTTTTTGTTCTGTCTTGTGTTTGCTATGTTTTGTGCGCGTCTGTTTATATGTGCTTCGTGGTCACCTGCTGGGAAAGGGCTGACCTCTTGGCTCTCGTTTGTGGTGTCTTCTGTGAGTTTGTCACTTTCCCATTGGTATCCTGGGTCAGGTGTGGTACTTGATTGTATCGATTCCTGATCTTTGCAACCTTACTTACTTTACTTAACAAACAGATCACAATGTTGATACAGTTAGAGCTTATATAAAAGGAGTATAGTCAAAACATTTGACCACCCCTCTCTGAATATAAGGCAAAATAATTTGCGACGTGCTCCGCACACGCTGACACATAGTCAAGCAAACGTTCATTCTTTTTTTATTTAAACTGTGATTCCACCCATATTTGTACAAAATGTTTATGAAATGTATATAAAAAATTTAGACACATTTCAGAGAATTCCTGATACACAGTCTCGTGTTATAACAAAAGTCTACGACTTTCTGGGACAACCCTCGTATATCTAAGTTCAACTAAGGCACATGACAATAAATGAGCATGCATATATGGGTTTAACATATGTAATACTTTTCAACTAAATTGCATTAAACTCAATAAAGTGACCACTTCTGCGGTTTATGGAAACTTGCGAAAGGGCCTTTTTGGTCATATTCTGACAATTACAAGAAAAAATACCCCAAACGATGCTCTGGCATAACAATAAAAAATAATAATGCTCTGATATGGGAACCAGTGAGTTTTCAATAAATGAAAGGATGCTTATAGTAAAGCCTCATAGTGCAGAAGTGCAACTCACATGCTTCAAGTCCAATATGTAGTGCAAAGCTGAGCAAACCATCGCCCCATACCTACTAATAAGGCTCTTTTTCTGCAGTCTAAATGATTTTCTTTTTAAAAAGGTGCACTTTTTGAAAACTGAAATCATTATAGGACTTACTGAAATCAAAACAATGCATCAAAAACACTTTACATGCCACATACATAGCAGGTATCCAACAAAACAGGCCTGATATTCTTCTTTAGGGCTCAGATCTTTAATTGTTTTTCCATGACCTCCATTATAGCTTTGAAGTAGGCTGTGATCCTCACAACACTTCGATCACAAAAAGGCTGCCATAGAGTTACAGATTGGACCTAGTTCAATCAATAAACAAGAATGATATACCCCAGTGACCACCATGTTTTACCACTTTTGACCCCTGAAGGTTGGCACCCTACATGAGACGAAAATTCCATTGAAAAAATACGATAATGCATGGTTCTTTTTTCTAAGCTACACCAGTAAACTTAATCAACAAAAGCAATGAGATGTTGTTTTAAAAAGTCGTCAAAGATATACCCATCTAATAAATATAATATATTTCCCGTAATTTTATTATTGACCAATCATGAAATACCTTTAAGCTTAAACATTGTGCTCTGAGCTTCCATCCACCATTTGAGCCGATCACTGCCCCTTTTTACAATTACAGGTCTGTGACGCTTTGCTGGTCGCATAAACGTATTGGTGTAAATGACGACTTGGTTTATATTTCAGTACTTAAGTCCCACTTGATGTTCAAGACATTAGTAAACGCATATGCAGAAAGTGATAAAATCTCAAGAGCTGACGTCAATTATGTTTGAGCTATTGAAAGCTTTGCAGTGCTCAGAGAGTCAGCCAGTATTCTGCGACTGTGTCCATGTCCAAGTAGTCTATGCACTCAGTGGCAGAATCAGTGTCTTCATTACATGCAGTAACTTCAATTATAAATTTCATGATTTCTTCCTCCACTGACTGCCATGGATCTCTCCAAATACCTATGTTCTACCGCCTAAACACTGCGCTGCCCAGATAGCTGTTCTTACTGAGACGATTGTATTTTTGTTCAGGGGCGAATTGATGATTTTGGATGCATAAAGGGTGGGGCGATTTGCAGATTGTATCTCATTTATATTCCTTTAAAAATGACATAATGTGTTCCAGGCCTCTTGGAATTATTTCTAAATTTGGCACTTATTGTTTTTTCTCAATATAATACAAATTAAACCACAACGTCACTGAATGTGTAATAATTTAAATATAAAAAAGCACACCTACAAACACTAGGGGGTTCAAAACAAAGTATAAAAACACACTGAAAGGTCGCCATACAATATTCGATGTGATCACATAACTACTGAGCTGCGGTATTCATTGATAATTGTAATGCCTTAGAAATGACAGTAAATACAGTTGTAACTATTGACGTCACTATTTGCTAATCGTGTAACGACTCTAGTTAAGTTAATTTTCATTCAGCAATCGCTCAATGTACTCATGGCTACATCCAATGGGATTAGATGGTACTTCAATTTTTTCCACCGTTAAAATTTTGGACATTTTCAGCTGTACAATGTATCATATTATCAACAGTAAGGGAATATCGCCATCTTTGAGGTAACAGATTGGTCGAATTTGACGATGAGCTGTTTTACAAGAAAATTAACCCTTTGCACTAAATACAAATATAGCATATGTAACAGCAGATTTTTATTACTATAGCTAATGTATGTTTTCCTGCGACTTCAGGCTCTTTTTTGTAGAAGAAAGATTTATCCTGCTTGGAAAGAGATGTGTTTGTGAAAAAAGTGAGTATGACCAGTAAGTGGCACAATCGCAGGCTGCAGCCTAATCAATGGTACCCTGGGGAAGATAGGCCTAAGATAATAGGTATTGGCTGCATTTTGTTTCAAAGATTTAAGACATTTGGCTTATTGTATGCAATTACTGCTCACAACAGCTTGAGTAGACAGCATTCTAGTCATGAACTGTACCCACATTCTTCTAGACATTTGTTAAGACCAACATTGGTTTGAGCTTTCTTGTCTTCAGTAAAGGAAATGTCTTTGTTTTTATTTTAAGTATACTTTTACATCAAAAGTACAAATTTTGAGTATGTTACCAGTTAAAAGTGCTGGCTTACCTCGTATATTGCACTGGTATAACCGTAAAATTGATAATCTTGATGTTAAGACTTCTTTATCGCCACACACCAGCAAAAACAGTTGTCAATTGTTGTGCTTTGGAAATTAAAATATTTTATAACCTTAAGGACATATGCTACTAAATACTTCCCATATTGAAATATTTATAATACTTTGCATACAGTTTGTTTTATGCATGGGCTATCCATTTATGAAATAAAAAGGATATGTCACCGTGCTTATTTTTTCACTATCTCATATGGAAGTTTTCAGCATTTGACCATTTTTCTAAAAATATGAAAGAATAACACTAGTCCTAAATATCGAGCTAAATCTGTTGTAATCTTCAGCCAGCTTCTTTCTTTTAGCTTCAATTAGTGCCCATGACATCAAACGTTTTAGAAAATGTGCAAGTTTAGTTTTTATCCCATGTTTTGACAAGATACTGCATGATATATTTTGGCAATTCGTCGAACATTGGCATTTGTTTTTAGAATAAATCATAATATTAAAAAATCTGATATTGAAAATCTTAAAAAATTATTTTTATTTCATGGACTATTATACTACCTTTCAGAAAAAATAATAAAAATCTGGGGTCACCGAACTAATTCTCTTTCAGGAGGGCCAAATATAACCCCACCCCCATAGGTTTCATGCGTAATTCAATATAAAAAGTTCAGGAATGCCCATTTCGGTCGTTTTGATGATGCCATTTTACTAGTATATGAAGCAATTTAGCATTAAAATGTTAAAAAAGAAAGAAAAACACACTGAAAGTAGGTGCGCACCCGGGAATCGATCCAAGTCCTCTGGCTTTGTAGCCAGACACGCTAACCACTAGGCCACGAGGTCAGGTCGAGCGCGGCTTTAAATAATCGTGCAAATAGTAGAGACTCGGCCACATTCGTGTTTGTAACCAGGATAATTGTGTTCGTCGTTTGATTTCGCCTGAGCTACATTTATCTGTCTTTGGTACTGAGAATATAAGTGCTGATAAAAGGTCAATAGATATTTCGGACACACTTTAATTACTTTATTTTGTCAATAAAATGTTGGAACACGGATATGGCATAAGAATATCTGAAAGCTATGTTGATCCGAATCCGTGAAAGGTCGAAAGACAGGACCCAGACAACTTTATCTGTTTCCAGACGCGGAAAAGGTGCGCATGGGAAATAGCCGTATATGTCTTTAAGTATTTAACCTACTTTGTGGGCTCATATGTAACAATAATTTAAAAAAAAATTTGCTTTAATCGATGGGTTGGTGCCTGATGCTTATCTGTAGCTGGACCCACCATGGCTCAACTTGAGTTTTTCTTTAGCTCTGACTATCTGTGAGTCATGGGCCCTCTTCTTTGTTTCATCATGGTGTAGTAATTTGATTAGAGTGTTTTCCCATGATGATACATTGCATTAGTTAGATGGCCTCCATGCGAGCTGAACATTTCTTGTACTTCAACAACAGCAGAGGGCGAAGATTTGGTACCAGTAAAATGCATTTAAGCCCCCCGGTGGCTTAGGCTGCTGTCCGTTCTAAGGCGGTGGTTCTGTTGTTGTTGACTTTTTGCTTATTGTTACTCCCATTGTGGGAGTCTGTAATTGTTCTATGTTTTGTTGTACGTTACTGTATGTCCATTCTAGTATTGCAATCATCCTAATGGGGAAGAGAGAGATGATTGCTTTGCTTAATTTGTCTTCCTGGTGTCTCGTGATGGTTGAGGGGCTGTTCCTCGCGGTGCCAGGGGGTTGTCTGCAGTTTGTGATAGTGATATTTCCTGATCATACTCATTTACTATTATTGCAATCTCAAAAAAGTATTGCTTGTGAATCAACATCTTTTCATTAATACATGCATAACGGAAAGGACCCTTTTCTGTATACAAAACTTGCAATAAGAACAGATATTATTTGGAATTATACTTTTTTGCTCTAAGAGTTACAATTACTCAGTATAAATGTGTTTAGTTAAAAACGCGAGTAATCAGCTTTGTAGTATAGCTACTATAATGTGATTAAAACGAATATGCAAACAGTGATACTATATTTTAATGATATACAATGAGACTTACCTGACATTAGATGATATCAATATACCTGTATGAATTTTAATGTATTCCCTAATCGCCACAAAGAATACTTTACATAAAATTCAAACATGTATTCCATATAATTGTGTTGTTACTACTTACACTATGATCTGCCATCAAACGATAAATGGTTACACATAAATATAATTAGTTTTTTTTCGAAAGATTACCCTCGGTAATTAGACTATTTCCAAGATATATCCTGCAAATAGTTGGCCATATTTTCCGTGGGCTGTTGTTTAAATATACAACGGCTAACAAACCAATGTGAGAATATATTCCTCCCAAAATATGTTATTTTACCATAACACATCTTAGTTCAAACATGTCTCGTGTTCTTTGCATGAAGGCTGGGTCTAAGCCATGATTAGATTGTGTCATAAACAGGTCGAAGCATTGTAATAATAAATCATTTTTTACAATTTTCTATAGATGGAATGAATATTTCAAATGTATGAGATGAGAAATAAATCATATTTTTAGTCATATAAGCATGAGATTAAGGCCAAGTTCTTCATGAAAGAGGTAGATAGGATCATATACTTTCACAAAAAAATAACTCACTTGATCTTACTTACATGTATTTGTGTGTTATGTATATGACGGCACTTTATTGTATACAATGATACATTCATGCAAAATTGTATGCGAGCATGATCAGAAAGTACAACAATCACAAACTACAGACAAACCTGTGGCACCACCAAGAAGAGTCACACAACAATCACGAGACACCAGGAAGACAAACGAAGCAAAACAACTAGCTCTTTCTTCCCATCAAGACGACTGCAAAACAAGAATGGACACAAAGTTACGCACAACAAAACATAGAACAATTACAGAATCCCACAATGGAAGCAACAATCAACAGTGATTCAACAAAAACTGAACCACGTTAACCAAAATAAACTATACTAGAGGACTTTAAAAACGCATCACCATATTTTAACACTTTTCTTGCAAACCGTACATGCGATTGATAAGTTACTCACAGGTCTTAAATGTGCAACCCCGAATTGGTATGGAATAGTTGTTAATTTCACTGCACTATCACATGATGATGCTGATGACGTAATGTTGGAACATGCAGCTTCCAGCACATTTCTGTACGGTCAGTTGAAGCTTATTTGATTATTTTTGTGTTTAGACTGTGGTGTGTATGATGCCATATCAGCAAAAGAGTTTATAGACTTTTTTCTAATTAAAAGTAATTAATAACTTCAATATTTCAAAGATTAACGTCACATTTGAACATCAATTTACAGCTCCTTTAGAAACATCTCCATACGTTACCTTTATGCACGCTTTCATTATTGATATTGACTACATACACTGACAATCATGTGGGAAAGACGTTTTGATGTAAATCATGGCAGAAGATATGCTGCCATGTGATCAAGAACGTCTTAAAATTTACGTGAACGTCACTTGCTCAATACAAAAGACACTGGAGACAAGCGTAATTGATGTATAATCTGTCATTTGCGTATGCCCTTAGCATCTTCCAATAAAACCGGACGTATAAAATAAAAACTTTGAAAGGCCCAAGATGTTGAATTTTATTACTAGACTATAGTAATCAGGGTGGGCAGGGTATGTTGGTATCTTTAAAGGGGTGTAAATTTGAGCATACTGAACTGTCAATTCATTTCGAATTGTTCAATGATGAATGTGCAATCGTGAAAGAAGCCCAGGACGCAAATCTGTTGAGTTGAGAATCAAAACCAATTTAAGTGAGCTTGTAGCTGAATTGGTGTCCTTCAAAATCGACCACCACCGTCTTAAAACGGATACTTTTTTCAATACCTTAAAGTAAATTTATAACCATGAATTTACTAGGACACACATCAAGCAGGTTTATATTCAATAATATTCATCTCGCTTACATTCTCAGGGTTTGTGAAATAAAGGATTTAATCTGGGTGATGTGATTTCAAAGTTCTTAAGTATATTTATTCCAATGACTTAGTTGTTCTAAACTTACTACATTTAACTGTTAATTTTATTTTCGCAAATAGCACAAAAAAAATGTTTGGCATATTCAAAATTCGCGACTAGGACATGATTTACCTGCATCTGTCAACTACAGAGTGATTTGGCCATTGTTTTACTTTCACGAAACTTCCCATGTGCGACATTTTGCGAAATTACAACCCATGCAAAACAATCCATATTTACAGTAGTTGATTTTATAAGGTAGTATAGTTAAAGGCTTATCATGACAATTTGACAACAGGAAACTTATTAAAGCATGGCTTTTCAAGCAAGGTAGATAAACACATAACACAGGAAGGCAGCTAAAATTGTCTTCCCTGGGGATGCAACAGAACTTAAAATTTGAGACTTGGCTCCTACAATATGCATTGAGATCAATAATTATCTATTCATCTTTTCAGGTAAAACACATGAATTCGGTACTTATCGCATGGACGAGCAATGAACATGTATAAACAAAAAGGTCTCACAAGAAATTTTAACGAAATAAAGGACGTATATAAAGGTTATGGCCCAAATTTATACCTTATGACGAATAAGGGACTAAGATGAAGCTATGGCCCAAATGTATGCCTTCTGACGAATGAGGGACTAAGATGAAGCTATGGCCCAAATTTATGCCTTCTATCTAAGGGACTTTGATGAAGCTATGACCCTAATGTATGCCTTCTGACGAATAAGGGACCTACATAAAGCTATGACCATAATTTATACTTTCTGACTAATAAGGGACTTAGACGAAGCTATGACCCTAATTAAGGCCTTCTAGGGGTGTAAACAAAGGCAATGACCAGATTTCAGGCCTTCTAGAAGGGCATAATGTGCAGATATAATGTAAAGGCTATGGCCCATATTTAGGCATTCGAGGAATGTAGATGAAGGTTATGACCCAAATTTAAGTCTTCTAGGGACGTAGCTTAAGGCTATGGCCCAATTTAAGGCCTTCTAGATAAAGACTCTGTACGACCCAAATTAAGCTTTCTCGAAGTTTAAATTTTGGACATAGCCTTTATCTACATCTCTTATTCGTGCGGGTTATTCGTAACCCACTTGGTTGCATCGTATGCATGTTTCAATAATGCCATCTGCAAACGTGTTTCATATCAAAACTCTCCTGTACTGCATCACGTAAAGTAAAAGTATTAATTCGGTTTTCTATCAAGCAATTACGGTAGGAGTTCTCTGAAACTTTAAGTAGAAAATTCAATTTCTTTCTTGGTTCAAAAATTCGTTTAAACTCATTATCTGTTTATCGTTTGTTTTTTATTCTATTTTACTTTATTGTTTCGTTTCAGCTTGTATTGAAGGAATACAACTTTGTGATGTGGTTAGATGCCTCAGTGCGCTTCTTATCATCTTCTCTAGATCCATTATTTCTCAAGGCCAAACAACATGGTCTAATTTGTAGCTACGATGGTTTCCCCCTCGTTGCTCATATACACGAAGATACATTTCATTTTCTTAAAGAGCCTCCATGTCTTTACCAGAACTTACTTGATAGGAAAGGCTCATTTATACTTGTTCACAGTGGTGTTAATCTTGTGTATGAATATATCTTCCAAACATGGGTAAAGTGTGCACTCGTTGAGGAATGTATGAAAACAAAACATGATACTGGTGGGACAATGCTTCACTGTAAGTCACACAGCATATATCACAGCTGTCATAGGTATGATCAGGCTATGCTTGGATTATTTTTGTACAGGCTGTTTCCAGAATCGTTTCATGATTTTCATTATGAAGGTAAAGGGTTGTATCACTTTAATGGTTAATTAAAAGGGAAGGCAACATTGAAAGCTTGTGAATCTGAAACTCAGTCCCTCATTAAATCATGCAATCTACCTTATTAAAATCAAATTAAAAGTAAGAAAGTTACAATTGTATGGTGGGTAATTGAAAGCAATTAAAAGTTGCCACTTTTAGGCTATGCAATGCCTCACTGTAAGTCACACAACATATATCACAGCTGTCATAGGTATGATCAGGCTATGCTTGTTTTTTTAAACAGACTGTTTCCAAAATCGTTACCTCCATAACAAAAGGTACTATACTAAACAAGATATTTAAAGAGACAAATATATCTGATTTTGATTTCTATTGAACTGAATTTCAAACCGCTGCATAGAGAAATCAAATAGACATTTTTGAAAACGGTGTTTGGCAACTTTTTAAAGTAGCTGGGACGAGAATTCCTTAAAACATATTTTTGAAACTATTTCAGTTTAAAATTGGTAAAAAAATGTTTTTCATCCAAATATTAAGTTTTTGATTTGGACATTTTAATTTGGTTATATAGGCAATTAATTTGAAAATTTTGAATAAAATCAGATATTTGGTTCAAGATTAAAGCCCTCAATTCTTAGACAATATAAACGGTACCACTGCCTGGCCTGAAAGCTATTCCAGAACGATCAAAGGCTGATCTTCATGGGGTTGACTTCCTAAAAGGGGGCAAAAAAGTGGTCCCATGAAGGGCTTAGGTACTTTCTGATAAAATATTGATAATTATCTTAGTGAAAGAAAATGTGTTGTTTATAGGTTAAAGTTAGAAAGGCGACAAAAAATCAGGAATCGATACAATCACGTACCACATCTGACCCAGGATACCACCTGGGAAAGTGACACAAACGATAGCCAAGAGGTCAGCCCTTTCCCAGCAAGTGACCATAAGGCAGCAATGAACAGACGCGAAAGGATTACAAACACAAAACTTAAATAACACAAATGATCCACAAAAGAAGTACTGCATTTGAACGGTCAGTAAAAATATTTTACCTGAGGGATTAGACTGGTTTCACAGCGCCAACCTCACCCTTAGTTAAGATGTGGATCAAGACACATAAATGTTTGGTTTGCATGAAAGACTCCTCACTTATCCTGGCTTGCCAGTCTTCTCTTGAGGCCACTTTAGTCCTGTGAGATACTGAAACTGTCCATAATCAGTTAATCCTTTAATGATATCTATTAGACATGACTATAGGTCTTTAAGAGCACTTTACATCAGCAAACGTTTTTTAAAGCAAGATATAACTACCATTTTAGAACAGATTTTAAATATTCGAGGGTATTCCAAATCAAGAGCGTGTAGTAAACGGTATTTCCAATAGCAAAAACTATCTTTAAAAAAGATATAAGACAAGGTGAAAGAAGACATATTTGATATGAGTGACGTGAGAAATTAAAAAAACACACACACACACACATAAAATAAAATAAGGCTTATTTCTCTACCACAGGGACATGTATATATTTGTGAATTAAGTAGTTTACAGTTCAGCAGATTAGTTTATTTACTTTTACCAATACTAACACTCATACGCCGAAAGGTGGTGCGCCAATTGTCTGGCAGAATATACATACGAAAATAAAGGAAAACATTAATTTGTTGACTTTTAAGTATTGCTGAAGATACTTTGTTTTGTTTTCAGTCAGTTAAGTTTAGTATAAACGTTGGCTTATGGTCCTTGTAGCTAGACTATCTAATGATTGCCATCATTTTAGAACGATGTGACATGTGGCAATCATGTGATCTAACAAACCCCAATGAATTCAAAAGAACAGTTATATTCAGAAAAGTTTTTATTGTAAAAGTCCTCCATTGATGAACAACTAGCCAGGACCTGAGACGTCCCAATGTCAAAACTGTTCAATACAAAGAAAGCAGGTGGCAGTGACTTAGACCACCCTAGGGGTGTGAACTCAAACGGCAAGGTCATTCTGAAAGTATGTCTGTCTGTATGCATGTGCAAGTACATGCTTCCGTCTAAGAGCGTGCGTGGCTGCCTGCCTGCCTTTCTGTCACCCGTGGGGGTGGGGTTAGTCTATTTATTTTTATAAACTTATCAGAGTGCCCCCCATCCTCTAGGGTCGGTCAGTGTTTCTGTCTATCTATCTGTTTGTCAGCCCTGACATCTCATGTCCTTGTCCGCCACAAACCTTCTTTGCTTAAGATATGACTTGTTTAAAAAATATTCCTAGCGTAGATCATGCTTTTTGTGGAAGATTATACTTGTGTGATTTTAAGAGGGGATCTTTGCTGTCAATGGAGGTAGTCCAAACATTTAATAGAACTTCATTATCTGACATAACTTCTTATCGGGTGTTGAGTTCGGAAACCCCTCAAAAATTCCAGGCAAAACGCAAAAAATATCATGTATCTACGCTCCCAAAATGCCAAGCGTACATTGTCTGCGCAGACGCGATACTAAAGAATCGACCTGTCTGCTAAGGCACATCACGACTGAAAAGTCGGGTTTGTGTCAATACGCGGTGTGCATTAACCGAAACACTACGTTATAAAAGTAACAATTACTGAATGGCTATAAATAATCCGTTTATGGAGACATCGAGTAACCTTTCGTAGCTAACAATAACAGTGTTTGGTATTATAGTATTTAGCGAAACAATGATAAAATTTTCTACACTATAGTGTTTCCAGAACTTAAGTGACCCCCGTTTTTTGCTAATTATTCTTTAATGGTGATTTTAATTAAAAAAATAATTAGAGAAATGAATTTAGATATAGACTGGTAATTGAATTAATTTTTTTCACATAAATGTGAGTTTTTGTCTAGGCTGGGATTAGATGGAATTTTGGTGTGTCTTTGCCGCTCCTCTTTGAATTAGTCCCCAAGTGAACCTAACGATATAAATAAAACATGGCTAATACGGGTCAGTGGAGGTAATTCGTCAGTACTATAGATAAGAGTGCGTAACAGTTAATTATTTTTTCTATTTCTCAACCAAAAAATATTTGCAAAAAATATTTGGTGTGAACTCAAAACAACCGTCTCGATAATACGGTTCTTTTGAGCACCCAAAACACGTGTTTAAACTGATGAAGACAGTCGCAGCTTCACGTTAAAATTGCTTAACTGGACCAATCTTCGCGCGTTAGGCTATGATTCACTGCTTATACTGACTTAAAAACTTCACTAGACATCTAAGACCGATGCATTGAAATGGCCTGTGTTAAAAGCGATTCAGTAATATACTCAACTACAAAAGAAACCAATCAGTCACTTTTTAGGGCAATTAGGGTAAACTTATAAAAATGACAAGTTTCAGACAATTGGTTTTCACTCGAGGTCTAGTCTTAATCAATAACCAGTATGTCCCTCTCTGGCGAAGCCATCGAGTGTGTACAGAAGCCAAAACAAACCGCGTTAGTTTAGTAAGCTTGGATCTCAACCCGATAGAGCAGCTGTGGGATGAGCTCTGGCGACGCATCCTGGATCATTCAGTGCAACCTCGGAATCTTTGACAGCTCCAGGTTGCTCTCCATTAAGAATGAGCACGGATTCCCAAGAACGTTGTGCGACGTTACATGCTTTTGATTCGACCTCGTTCTAAGGCAGTTATTGCTGCAGGAGAGGGTCATGTCTGTTTTGGACGAATTTAACTCAAGTGAACTGATTTAGACGAGAACGAAATATTCATTGTCAAATGAAAAACTTGTCATTTTTTAAAAACACCCCTTGTCTAAACACTGGCGAGTAGCATGAACCTGTTACATTATTCAATGAAATGATGCAGAACTGATTGCTACGGAATATGGTATAAATATATTTTCATTTCTTAATTCTGATTTCCATAGTTGCCCTGAGAAGTGACTGATGGGTTTCTTTTGTAGTTGAGTATAGTATTGTCTAAACCTTAAATGCGGGTTGTTGTCCTCTGCTGAATTTTCTTTCAAGATAATTATTTTCTAAAAAAATGTCTATCAGGAATACAAGTAGGTTTTCAAACAGTATTGATCCAGATATTGCCCGACATTTAACCCTGAACTTGGCTTCGGCTGTTGACAAAGTTAATCAGCGAAATATCTTAAGCAGGCAAATATTTGATGCTCTTGAAGCTTAATGTATATCCCAGAATCGCTATTTCTCGTCAACTCTCTAATTTGCTTGAATTGTCGTCATAAACTCTTTACTTACTAGTGTCGTCTGCTGATAACCTTTGCAAACAATTTAGACCCAGATCAGACCCTAGGGGCATGATCTGGATCCAAACTGCTTGACACTCTACTGATATAACCGATTTTTTTTAGAAAAAACAACAACAAAAAAACTGATTTTGAAAAAAAATATCAGCAGACGACAAAACCATGGCAAATTACCTCGTAGGCAAAAAGAGTCGATGAATTGAAATGAAAGGTACTACATGTATATGTAGGTTTCATGCTTAAGCCTTATATTTATCTGCTTTCAATAAGGCACGGTCTAGGACCCATATAGACTTTTACAATTGCGTGTGTGCGCGTCTGTGTGTGTGTCAAAGTAATGACGAGTGAGTTTTGCGAAATAGATCTTCGTTGAATCAGCGGATATAGATATTCCTGTAGGCTAGTATATACCATCATAGCAATGCCAATATACCACGTGTATCTATTACGGTACACATTGGTATATTCATAGGGAAAAACAACTAAGTTATTCATTTGTACAGGGGATTTGGGCTTCATTTACAAATAAGGGCGTCTCTCAAAAATAAGTTTTAGTTACGCGGTGTGCATGTAAATCCACATGCTAAGTGCCGTCCTTCTAGGTTCAATTTAAAGCTTTTTTAAAAAAGAAAAACGGGGGTCACTTAAATTTTGGAAACACATTAAAACATTTATGGGTCAAAAAAGTGGTTTCAGTGACGCCTGATGACGCAGATTGATAACAAGTTTGAATCAACCAATCGGGTGGATCGCATGGTTTGGTGACGCATTACGTAAACAAATATGTCACATGTACACACAATGCTCAAATCAGACAGGTTAGTATTTGAAAGATGCTTCCCAGTGGAGAAAACGGACAAGCGTTTAAAATATAATAGTCCTATGCTACCTTGATAGCGGGATGGTATCTATAAATATCATACGGAAGAACTTTCGCGCCTTACGTTTTTTTTTAATCGACGCAGATAATTTGTGACATTTCTCAGGATTAAGCTACATGTATCTTTCTTTCAGCGTCAACGTGAAAATCATAATTAGAACTATTGAAAAGGTGCAAAAAACATCTCATGCAACGAAATCTTTTTAATAGATCAATTACCATTCCATGACATGTACTTTCTTCCATACAGAGATCATGTCAGCTTTTTAGGTCAACAATGAAATTATGACTTCGTCTTAAAAGGTCCCTTTGTCTGCGCGGGCGCAATACTGAACGGATCGACCTGTCTGCTATGGGATATCACGGCTGAAAAATAGTAAGTGAGTATGATCAGGAAATACCACAATCACAAATCGCAGACAACCCCGTGGCACCGCGAGGAAGAGCCGCTCAACCATATCGAGACACCAGGAAGACAAATTAAGCAAAGCAACCAGCAAAGTCGGGTTTGAGCTGGCACGCGGTACGCATTACTCAAAACACCTACGTTAAAAAGTAACAAGCGTTAAATGCCTATAGATAATCCTTCAATGGAGATATCTAGTCATTTTTGTAGCCAAACCATAACAATGATAGGTATTACGGTATTCAGCCATTGACTGATCATATTGTATGCACTAAAACATTTTTGAAACATTCTCCACATGACATTTTCATAGAAACCGTTTCAGTGATACGTGACGACGCAGCATAATAAACAAGATTGAATCAGCCAATCGGAATAATCACATGACATTGTGACGCATTTGGTTAACAAATATGTCACATGTATCCACAATGCTCAAATCAGACAGGTCAGGCTTTGAAAAAAGCTAGCGGGCGGAGACAATATAAAAAAGGTCCTACATGTAGTAGACTGGTATCAGCCCAGTAAATAAAGCAATATCAAAAATATACCGACAAAAATATGCAAATCTCCACTACAACTGTACCAATATCTTCAAAAATGTCCGAGACAATGGGAAAGTAATACAGTATCAAATATGTTATGTGTTTAGTACATGTAGTTCGAAGTCTCGGACACGTGGTCTGAAATTGGACTTATATGATGGTAGTGTTATTGTATGTGCTGCGTGTACATACGCAATGTTCAACATCACATTGATACTGCCGTACTAAAAACAGCTAGGAAAGAGATTTTAGTATTTCAAATTCGTGAACAGCTAAGGCTCAGACAAGCCTGCACTTTTGAAAAAAAAGTCGGGGCTGGTCTCGATCCAAACTGCTTGGCACTTACATTTCGAAGTATATTTATATGTAGAATCAGATCAAAACATAGATCATGCAGTCCCACTGGATAGTTGAGCGCTGGGAGCATAGATAACAATAGTGCGGCTTTCGTGGTGTGCTTTATAGTATAACTATATATCATTATCAGGAGAAATGGAACTGCAACCTATCACCTACTTTATGTAGGGAGAGTAATGAGATCAATAGGGGTCGAGGCCATCCTCCATTAACATTACAATCAATGCATAATCCCATAGAATAAAAATGTCTGAACTGAAAGAGAGCCAAAATCATAAAGCCTTTGGAGTGTTCATGATTTAAAAGTGTAAATTACATGTAATATTGAAACCACATGTTAAAGCACAAGATTACAAAAATTAACAATCAACTCAAGAAAAATCAATTTTTACATGCTCGGTAAATTTGTATGACTTTTCAAAAGCGTCGCCTTCTGATTTTCTTCAAAGTGACCTTTTTTCAGAAAAAAATAACATAAAAATCAGGAATACCTTCAGTATCAAAGAGTTTGGATCCAGATCCGGATCAGGTCCGATCTTGATCTAAACTGTCAAGCAAGATCTCGATCCAAAATAGTAAGTGAGTATGATCAGGAAATACCACAATCATAAACCGCAGAGCCACTCAACCACCCCACGAGACACCAGGAAGACAAATTAAGCAAAGCAGCCAGCTTTTTCTCCCCCATCAAGATGATTGCAATACAAGAATGGACATAAAGTAACGTACAACAAAACATAGAACAGTTACAGACTCCCACAATGGGAGTAAAAACAAACAAAAAGTCAACAACAACAGAACCACCGCCTTAGAACGGACAGCAGCCTAAAACTGTTTTTTCGGTTGACAATAGCAGATAAAGAGTTAACAGGCTTCTTCATTTCTGCGGCATTCCATTTGTTTTAACCATGTACATGTATGCACTTACTGAATTCTTCCTTCTGATTAGATGCATTAATGAATAACGGTCCCATTATATATAGAGGGGCCACAGCTTATAATTTCCAAATTAAATTAAATTTCAAACTCTGAGGATCCCTTTTTCATACATGTATCAAACAGTGTAGACCCTGATGAAATGCGTTATTTTGTCTAGGTTTTCACTGTTTGCCAGAAGGTACACATTTATGCCCAATCAGTATAAATGGTTCATCAATTATTTTTCGTAAACAAAATATATTTGTCTGCTCATATGATAACGGTGCTTAATAGTTATCCCCAAAAATCGGTCCTTTGTAGTGAAGTCTCACATATGCGGAGGTTCAAACCTTCGCGACTCGGCTTTGCGATAAAGATTATAAATTCATGAGCTGGGTCACATGACCGTTCTGATTTTATCACAACCAATCATACGATGCATTTTTCCAAATAACATTAACGGTAGGTCGTAGATAAATCCCAAAGACTGGTCCTTAGTAGACGCGACAAGTCTTACATCTCCGAGACTCGTGACCAATCGCGCGATCTCGTGTGACCGAGGCTTTAGACATAGGTAAAAGCTGAAAATAAGGCGTGATTTTATTCGAAAGTAAAAGTATCGTCTTGCGCGATAACACCTCAGTATAGGCACAAAACATATGATTTTATAGGGTCCATAGATAGATGAGAATCGTTGTAAAAAACACTGGCGAGTTTACCTTGATTTTGGGCGTGCAGGTAGTCTCAGTTTACAGTTTATTTGAATCTACATGTACCACAGATCACTGCATATGCGCGTGGCAGTGAATAGTCATGTTTTACCTGTTTTTATGAAAGATAATATTTCCTCATTTCTAAGCATCTTTGAAACTACTGAAACCCTTAAAACGCCAGCAAAATAACTACATCCAAAAATATCTGTTTATTGGTCAACATAAGTATAGAGGCAAACAGCGTAGAGCCAGACCAGACTGCTTTGGATCTACACTGTTTGTCGAAGAGGCTTCAAATATTTCAGCAGACGCCAAAAGCATATGTCTGTTTTGTGATATGCGCTTTAAAGTGTATTTTCTTGACTTTAAACATTTTACTTGTATCAAAAATAAAAATTCCATTACCTGTGGTCTGATTTAATTTTCACAGATTACTGGACTAGTACAAATAAGGATTGACTAACGACTAAGACTAAAGTTTATGACTAAGGAATGGTGGCGGATTCAACTTTTACTTAACAGCATTCTAAAACACAACAAATTTGCTTCTGCTAATCTGCTCGTGTAAAAATAAACTCGCAAGCCTCAGTATCATTAGTTTGGTGTATTTCTTAATTATTCTTCATGATTTTTTTGTAATTTTGTTTGAAACAAATGTTAATGGAAACTAGATCCGCCTTCCTTAGAAAATTATTCATGCGCATACAGTGACGTGTATTCACTGTTATGGATAGTTGTAATCGTCAAAAGTTACAAATACGTTCAAAATAGCAAAACAAAGTAAGGACAATTATTACAACAGACTCTGTGGCCTACTGGTTAAAACAACTGACTCATATACGTGTGGTCGATGGTTCGATTCCTACCTAACATATATATTTTTTTAAGTTTATTCTTTTCGTTTGCTTTTGAAGCTTTACGTCCACGTCAGCAAATCTTCAGTAATGTCGGGACGATTTCCTGTTTTTGTATGTTGAACCAGTAGTAAACAGTGGATAACGTGTCTTGCTGAAGGACACAATAGTGACTGCACGGCGGTGGGCCTCGAACTAGCATCCCTTTGATCCCCAGTCCAAGTGCGGATCCAGAGGGGGATAGGGGTCCGGACCCAACCCCCTAGAAAATCACAAAAATATGGATTCCTATAGAAATTAGCATTTGGACCACCCCCCCCCCCCCCCCCTGGAAAAAAAGTTGGACCCCCCCCCTGGAAAAAGTTGGACCCCTCTGGATCCTTTGAAAAGTATAGTTTTCTCTGTAATAAAACCATTGGGCCCCCTCTGTTAACTGTAAAATAAGCTGAGGGCTATAGAGAAATAAAAAATAAAATAATAATACAAAAACGTTGTCCAGACTGTTTTCTGACCGTCGGGCCTGGACCCCCCCCCCTGAAAAAAGTTCCTGGATCCGCGCATGCAGTCTAGCGCTCAAGAGGCTTTTTTCTTCTTTCACTGGGGCTGTAGATTGTGCCGATGTAGTCCCAAAATAATGTTTTATTTGATATCACATAATAACATTTTAATAGTTTTCGAAACACTTTGGGATGTCGAAAAGACCTGTTTTTCACAACTCACTGGTGGGACAGCTGGTGCCATCTTCAATGTGCTTGACTGCGAATCCAGAGACCCCGTTTTGGTAGAAAATCGTTCTAAAATAGTTTTTACGGTCATCCTTTACATGTAACATGCAACGGCAGTGGCATTTATCCTTTTACAGATTGTTGTATCATATAAGCAAACAGTGTCGACCCTTATCAGACATTTTTTCATTCACCATCTGCCTTGTGTCTACGTTGGATCTGCACTGTTTGTCAAATTCCTTTATATGGGTGCTAGGCTTTATTGGGCTAACAGACTGTGTTCAAATAATGTCTAAATGTATGAAGGTTTACGCATCAGTCAACAATCTTTCAGTCATACATGTATCGGGACGTTTCATGAATTGCTGGATGAAACCAGTTCTAAGCAGAACATATAAAGTGTCTTCTTAAATGACACAACACATTGGCCACAGTGAGTCTCGAACAAGTGGCCCTTCAGATACTGCTTTTGGTTATATCGGCGATCTGCAGTTTAAACTATTTAAGTTACGAGAAGTCCCTAGGGAAATATATACCACCACCTGACTCGGCCAAAACACAGAATGTGGTGTATTTGAGCTTTAACCCGCAAACGTCTCCGCACTAACATCTTCAGCCAAAACCCAAAATCGACCGTCCAAATAAGCAATCGGACGGCGACACCGATATGGGCGAGACCCCACTAGCACTGACATGCACCCCCTTTGATAACTGATTGCCAGGCTGTTATATAGGCAGTATAACAGGGTTAGAGAAGCTTGTTTCTGTATTTCCTGCAGCTCTGAACAGCTGAGATCCCACTACACGAACACGCTCAGACCAGTCTTCCCCGCACCTTCACACCTTTCATAACTTCGTATGTCAGGCAGGGAGTCAAAACTGTCTCTGCACACCCGAAACCTGGGCACAGATAGCGTCATGTATACAAAGGCTGTGGTCTCCATTGGAAAAGTCAAGTTTAGACGAAGGAAACCCAGTGCACACACAAACACTAACACACACGCCGATGTTTTTTTACATGCCAGACGGAATGATGTAAATGATATTCGTTGATATGTTGAGTATGGAGATGCACACAAACACATGTGTGCGTGTGTTTGTTGGTATGGGAAGGGGAAGGGGATTGGGATTGAGAACCCATACTTAGACTGACCTTAGCAATCGCTGAGAGTTATCGAATTATCGGTTATAGAAAGTGAATCTTTGCCTTCCTTTCAACTACGGTTATCCAGCTTCTTCAGTTTGTCAGGTGCGACTTTAAGCCATGGCACTGGCTCAATTTTACCTAAGCTGTTGACGGGAATTCACACACACACACACACACACACACACACACACACACGCACGCACGCACGCACGCACGCACGCACGCACGCACACACTGTGACACACACCTCTGGAAAGATTTCCCTAAACATTTTATTAAAATACAGTCTGTTGTCGTGTAGCTGTCAGTGGTCTGTGTTTAGTTTACCCTACGGTGTCGGGTTGGCCTGTGGTCTATGAGTGTATCATTTCCTGGTCATACTCACTTTTTGACCAAACACATATGACACTTCGAGCACACCTTGCTCTCACGTTTACTTTTGAGGGAATAGCTCTTTACTCACTTAATTGAATTAAGTGTAGGAAGTGTTAGGCCTAATAAAACGACCAGATTATTCGCAGACATTATTGACCCTTTATCTACTATTGACGTTAAGAGCAGTATTTTGGCAAACAGTGCAGACCCAGATGCGGCATTTGATCAGCGTCCACATTGTTTGCTAAGACAATAACGATTGTCAGTGAAGGAATACATTTTTTCGAAAATAACGTGTTGCCCCTCAATATATTCAATTATTGGCCATCGGTTATTGTATTAAATTCCGCTAAAATATCTAACTTCTGAATAATTATATTGCTATGCAATCAATATATGAAACTTTTTCCGAGTTATTGGAACTCTCTGCCGCCACCCTAGGAGAAAAGTAACCATGATAGTCAAGTTGTGTGCTGGCTTGTCACTCACAGTCGGGTCGCACTTCTGTCAACATTCTACTTTTTGTAAACACACCATGTAACTGGTGATCCATGAACGATTTTTGTTTTGCTTAAATAAAACTGCATTTCCCATTGCCCAAACAGACATTTTCGATCTCAAAAATGCGTTCTATGATCATGATTTTACGACCGAAACTGTCGTTTTGGACAATCAGAGCATTCGTGATCGCCGCCTTATTGGTAGAACTGTAATAATTATAACAGAAAGGACAGGGTCTTCTTGAGTTTCTTAATTTTGAATTAACCCAGAAGCCTTATGATTGAGTAAGTTTGCCTCTCTATCCTATTTCGGTTTAGCGGAGTTGTTCAGGAAGTCGATGTTTTCCATTACAAAGAGAATCTACTCATAGGACTATCATAAACCTGGGTACTTGTCTGTCTATCGGTAGCTTCATTTAAAGGGTCCGATTGACTGAAAGATGTTGGTTATCACGGGATGCAGCATATTGTGATTTAGTGATTTCATATCAAATTTGAATGGGTAGCTGTTGCCTTATATATAACCTAATGCACGATGAGGAGACTGCTATGCTACATTATTAGTATCTTGGAATCTCGACTGAAATATGTGTGATGCTCTGAAAACTTCAATATGCAGTTTTCTGGGCGTCTTATAGTTCAGACATACATTGATACATTTGTATACTTTTTACCTGAAATATATAACAAGACCTTATCTAAATTTAATAAAACGAAAACAGCTGACTCTGAACACACAAACGACGCACCCCGTGTTACATCATGGGTTGGACAAATGGTTTTGGAACGGCCGATTTTCCTCCAGAAAAGTTGCAGATACTCGGAGCATATTCTCTACTGCAATACGTTTTACATTACCAAACAGTACCTACGAAAGTTAGTCTCTAGCTCTCATTTGGGAAGTACACTTAGGGTGCATATCAATCCACTTTTAGTCGAAGGTCGATCGAAAAACATTGATAGGATTGACCTTTCATTAACAGTTGGCCATGATGCAGTCGCTCGAACTAAAAGTGGATAGATAACACTATCTTTTAATAATAGCTGTTCGTTTAAATCCCTACATGTACGGATATAAAGCGCTCTAAATATTATCTGTCATGAGGCTCGAACACGTTACCACAAGCCGACGAGTCATATTTGCTAGTCACTATATACTATAAAGGTTGTAGCACGTAGCTATAGCTTTTTATGCTTCGATTCTTTTTCCGCTTTGGTACAGTTAGTGTCACGGTGTACACTATTATTCACAGTGAGTTTGGTTTTTAGTCATTAGTCGATAGTCGTTAGTTTCATCCTTATTTGTACTAGTCTAATATTCATCTGATAAGTTAATTACAGGACTATTTATCAGCTGTATGCAAACATCTGGGAGCAGCCATCTTAATTACTGCAACAAACACACATAAACCTGAGTTTACTTCTTTATGCAGGTCAGCTAAATGATTGAAGCAGTACCTTCAGTCAATTTCTTCATTTCAATATTGGATGATGGATATTCTGTTTTAATCACAATCAATGGTCAGATCAATGCAAATTAGAATGTTATAACTGTCAAAAGAAACGTATTTTATTTTTCAATAAGTTTCATTTTATTTTAATCTATCTCTTTGTACCCAAAATGAAGAAAATTGTTACAATATATGTCGTCTGCTATAGTAATAATTAGTGCTTTAAGGGATAATTTTAGAAATAAATGTTAAATATCGGCCAGGTATCAAAATATACTTATCATTGCACGCACTGCTAAAATATTACTCTGAAGCATTGTTATTTTTAACATTATCAAGGATATATAACTTTGCTTGTGTTGTGTGTAAGCAGATGGTAGTGCTTCCAGTTTTCTTGTGTAGAGCTTATTGACCTGAAAATAGCCAGACCCCCATTTACCAAATAGATAGAACATGGTTCCCCTTCTTGAGCAGATGAAATAGCCGATCCACGCCTAGATATTGATATTAAAGCTACCGCCTTTACAGTGACCCAAAAGTTATATAATACAACACCCTAAAGCTCTAGTAAAAGACATATCGATCTAAAGTCGAGCACTCTACCACTTAGTCAATGGGTAAGTGAGTTTGGGTTTTATACCACCAAAGCAATATGCCCCTTCAACGTTTTCAAAAAGAGTTGAAGTGGCATATTGCGCTAGGGATTGTCTGTCCGTCAGAACAAAAAATAAGCTAGGGTTTTTTTAATATCATAAATAGATTCCTTATCCAAAAATAACAAGCCCGTATTTTTTTAAGTCTGGATTATCTTCCTTTGTGGAGTTATGCTCCTTTTAAAGGGCCATAATGAAATTTTGTAATCAAGGTATCTCAAAAATTATTACAGCTTAGGGCTTCAAACTTGGTGGGCTGATAGAGGATAATAAGTAGATAAGCTGGTGAAAAATCAAAAAAAAAGTTTGGTTTTTAAATTATTGCCCTTTGCAAATCTTTAATCAATATATGTAAAAAAACTATTACAGCTAGTGACTTCAAACTTGGTCGGCTGATAGAGGATAATGAACAGATTACCTGGTAAAATTTAAAAAAAAGTTATTTTATTTTTGTCGAGTTATTGCCCTTTGCAAAGGATCATTGACGGTTTGGGCCTTATACGCCTATTTTTCTGATTCCCAGAACGCTGCTTTTGAGCTTCTGGTGTGATGTATGTAGTATCAGTGCAATAAGTAAATTTAATGGCAAGAGCCAGCTAGCAAAATATTTTCAAAATTTTTACGCACTCGAGAGATATGGCGGGTTGAAAGGGGAGGGGGTCTGAAATTTCATGACAATGAAAAGTGATTTAAAAAGTGGTTTCTGCACTTTTTCTTGATTTATTTGGTAGGCATGGTGATATCTATTGTACATATCACATGCAGAGTATTAATGAATCACGATAATTGATGAGATTGTTTTAAAAACAAAATATGTTTTGTAATAAAATGATTTTGGGGAGATACTTTAGAAGTTACCTGTACATATTTTACTACATGTACCGTAAATAATACAAAACTGAAAGCTCAACAAAAGAAATAAGTACTTTTGAAGGAATGAAAGTGTCCCATTTAGCATTGGAAAGTAAAACGGATTCTAACTAGATCATTTGAATATCACTTTTGCTTTGTTTAAAGGGCATAGCATGTTGAAATGTATTTAAAGTGTCCGAATATTTATGGTATACATATACATGTATATCTAAGTTGAAAGCTACCTATATTGGATAATATATTATACACTAAAGTATTTACCTATTATAACCCTTTGCATGCCAGTGGAGAATTTTGTCGTCTGCAAACAGTTTGAACCCAGATGAAGACCAAAAGAACGTCGGTCTTGATCTGGATCCAAACTGTTTGACACTCCGATGGTGATCCTGGGTGGTTTATTTGTAAAAACTTAATTTTGAAGAAAATCAGCAGACGAAAATAAAAACATGAACAATTACCTAGCATCCAAATAGATAAGTACAGGACGTTTGCAAAATAATTTGTCATTGAATAACGCTGAGCTTTTTTCTTATGAAAAAATGCATAAACCTTGCTAATTCTACTTTTAATCTTTATGTTCTTTATATTAAACTAGCACAGATTACAAAACAATTTTGGAGGTTGGTTCTGGAGAACTTCATTACTGTCATTCATTTCTTATTCGGTAGAAAAGGCATTTTATGGGCTTAGGCCCGTGGTTTTTGGGCTGCTGAACACCTTTCCACCCCTTGTGCCAGCAAGCCACTTCCATACAATATGTAAAATATGGTAACACATATACAGGCAAAAGCTTTTGCTGGCACACGGGGGGGAATGATATTTTAAAAAATGTTTTCTGATTTCTATATATTCTAATGTAAAACTGATTGTTCTACCCAAAATATTACATCTTTGAACCATTTAATATGGAAAATGGATTTCACTGTCATAAAGTACTCAGGTCAGGGTAGCTTCACGGTGAAGAAAGGGACGATTGACAAACTTTTATTTTTACTGAAAACCATAGGCATTTACCCATAGCAAGTGTCAATGATCCTTTGGGCATTGTAAACTTGAAATCAAGACCTCTCGAAAATTAGTGCAGCTAGCAGCTTCAAACAGGGTCAGTTGGTTGAGATGATGAGTAGATTATCTAGTAAAAATAAAAAAAAGTTAGCTAATTTGTTTGGAGTTATTACCCCTTGTAAATTTGGGCAAAGATGTCTCGAAACATTTTATAGTTAGCAGCTTTAAACTTTATCAGCTGATTACTCGGTGAAAATATCTTTTTCAGTTCGAATTAGGTCAGCTGAAAGAGGATTATGAGTAGTATAGCAAGAAGGTTCAAACTTAAGATAACCCTTGTGTACCATCCTTCTTGTCAAGCAAAGTGTTGGGGCATAGTGTCTTATAAACATCATTTCTAGTTATATAGGCGGTTAGTGATTTCTCAGACAAACATGCACATGTGCACAGTCATACTAGAGCATTCACAAAAAGTAAGTGAGTATTATCAGGAATTACCACAATCACCATCCCATGGCACCGTGAGGAAGAGCCACAGAACATTTATAGTAACAATACATCTGTAAGACAATACTAGCAAAGCAACAAGCTTCCTCTTCAGTATGATTGCAAAACTCGAATGGACTCAAAATAATGCATAACAAATCAAAGACAAACATAGAACTTCCACAAACAATGGTAAGTACATTAAACAATAGATCAAAAACAACAGAACCATCGCCTTAGAACGCACAGCAGCCTGAGCTTAAATGCATTTTAATGGCGCCAAACCTTCGCCCAAGGTTCCTTTGTTGTTAAACACAAAATAGTTAAGCTCACATAGAGGCTTCTTAACTAATACAATGTATCATCACAGAGAAACAATCAAATCAAATTAACATACTAAGATGATACAAAGAAAATGGTTCATGACTCACAGATAGTCAGAGCTAAAGAAACCTCAAGTTGAACTACAGTGGGCCCAGCCAACGACAAGCATCAGACACCAACCAACGAATTAAAGCTTAACGTCATGGCCGTCATTAAGTCTGAGGCCTGATCCGCCATGCAATTAAAGAAGAAGCCATAGCTATCAACCTTGATTGGGTTCACATGCAGACTGTCGCATGATATTCATGTTGTATCCTACTCTTTTATACCGTTTAATAATCTTTTTAAATTGATCACTAAAATTAGGCTTTACAACAATTCTTTTGAATCTATAAACAAAATCGTCGTGAAATAGAGGTTTTGACATGCCTTGCTGCAGAAGAGTCTTTAGCAAATATTGTATTTAGCAATCAACTCTGAGTGTCGGTAATAACATTAAGAAAAACACAAAAATAGTAAGTGAGTATGATCAGGAAATACCACAATCACAAACCACAGACAACCCCATGGCACCGCGAGGAAGAGCCGCTCAACCATCACGAGACACCAGGAGGACAAATTAAGCAATTTTTTTTGAAAGCAACCAGCTCTCTCTTCCCCATCAAGATGATTGCAATACTAGAATTGACATAAAGTAACGTACAACAAAACATAGAACAATTACAGACTCCCACAATGGGAGTAACAATAAACAAAAGGTCAACAGCAACAGAACCACCGCCTTAGAACGGACAGCAGCCTAAGCCACCGAGGAGCTTAAATGCATTTTACTGGTACCAAATCTTCGCCCTAGATTCTGCTGTTGTTAAGGTACAAGAAATGTTCAGCTCGCATGGAGGCCATCTAACTAATGCAATGTATCATCATGGAGAACACTCTAATCAAATTAACACACCATGATGAAACATAGAAAAAGGTCTCATGACTCACAGATAGTCAGAGCTAAAGAAAACCTCAAGTTGAGCCACGGTGGGTCCAGCTACAGATAAGCATCAGGCACCAACCCACCGATTAAAGCTTTACGTCAGAGCCGTCATAGAGTCTGAGGCCTGACCCACCGTCATGCAATTAAAGAGGAAACCATAGCTATAAATTGTGATTGGGTTTAAAACTAGGCATGCAGACTGTCGCATGATATCCAAGTTATATCCAACCCTTATATAACGTTTTACTATCTTTTTGAATTGATCACTAAAATTAGGTTTTCGAACAATTCGTTTAAATTTATAAACTAAATCACCATAAAATATAGGTTCTGATATGCCTTGTTGCAGAAGAGTTTTTAATCCAATGTTGTATTTAACAATTAACTCTGAGTGTCAGTGGTAGAATTTAGAAAATGCTTTTCGAATTTTATGATATCTATAACCTTGTTTTAATAACTTAGCAGTTAAAAATAAGTTTCTGTTGTTGAAGCCATCAACATTAGAACACACACTAGCAAAACGAATAAGCTGAGAAATATATACACCATAGGAATGAGAGCGAGGAACATCTCCATCAAGAAAGGGGAAATTTACTATTTCAAAATTAAAATAATCCCGTTTATCATAAATTTTAGAAGAAACTATGCCATTTGCTATTGACAAGTTCATATTGCATATCTTAAGACCCAGGCAGTATAAAGTCCCACTGGGTAACTAAAACTAGAGCATGCACACTCCAGAATTCAGCCAGTGCTTTTGCGGTACCCGTTAGGTGGCTCTTGAATTTCTTTCCAGCGACAAAAGGGAGCCATTGCAGGCACGACGACATATTCTAGAAATCGGTGTAAAGAGCGCAGTGGCTCAGTTGGTAGAGCGTTAGATTGGAGATCGAAGGTTGCTTGTTCGAGACTCACCAGAGTCACAGTATTGTGTCCTTGGGCAGGACTCTTTAGACGCTGCGAATAACGGTTCAACCCAGGAAGACAGAAATTGTTCTGTCGCCTGCGAAGCATGGTCGACATATAGGGATCATGTCTCCGTCGTCGTCCACGTTGTCACACTTTTAGTTTCCAATCGATATTTTTTGAAGGAATGCTTCAATTTCATTCTACTTTACAGAAGGGTCAAGCATCATTAAATACAGGTCAAGTTCGAACAGGCGGGTGATCCGCAAAATTTTGACTGAGTTATGGCCCTTTTTTTACGAAGATTTTGGCTAAATTGTGGTTTCCGATAATAACTTTTGAAGGGATGCAATAATTTCATTTAAATTTTACATAAGGGTAGAGCATAATAAAATACAGGTCATATTCGAAATTGGAGGTCATTCGCAAACAATTGACTGAGTTGTGGCCCTTTTTTGACTTAGGTTTAGGCTAATGCAAAAGTTATATTGGTTTATGGTGGAATAAACCACATTTCTTCAAAACTATTATACTCAATATACTCTCTTAACCCTTAATGCGCCAATCGCGACAAAAAGCGTCAGCTTTTCTCGTCTGCTGAAATGTTTAAGAAGCCTCTATGGCAAACAGTGTGGACCCAGATCAGACTGCTCCTATGGTCCACGCTGTTTGCTTCTATACTCAATTTGTCAGTAATGATAGGCAATTATTTGCAGCAGACGACTTCAGCAGAGGACATTTTCAGATGCATTTTTTTCTTGGCGCTTTGAGGGTTAATACTAAAGCCATGATAACCCAGTGCCTGTAGATAAGCATGACAGTGATTAAAATTATACCCCACCACACCCTGACCCCTTATGTGGGGTCAAAGGTCAAATATTTAAATTTGGCAATAACACAGTTAGTTGTAAATATTTTAACTGAAATTTCGCATGCAGACAGAGGTACAATTGATATGAAACATATCAAACGTGATTTTAGGTCGAAAGCCTTGGTCCGAGCCCCTGGCTGGACTTAGGGTGTGGAACAGAGGCCTAAATTCAACTTATTCAAAATATGGTCAAGTCGGATATCAAAGTAAAAGGAATGACGCATGCAGCAACATGGTAACAAATATTTTTACCCGTAGACCCAACCCCCCACCCCTGACCCTGGGTCAAAATTTAACTTTTTCAGAACATGGTCATGTTGCATATCAATTTAAATGGAATCACGAATGAAGTAACATGGTAGCAAACATTTTGCCTGCAGACCCCCCCACGACCCTTGGGTGGTTTCTAAACCAACTTTTTCATACTATGGTCATGTTGCATATCAAATTAAAGGGAATGATGCATGCAGCAACATGTGGAGCATATATTTTGCCCGCAGGCCCACCCCGACCCTAGAGGTGGGGTCAAAGGGTCAATATTCAACTTTTTCAGAACAGGGTCATGTTGCATATCAAATTAAATGGAATTACGAATGCAGTAACATGGTAGCAAACACGAGTCCGCAAGCAGCCAATCATTGCGCTTTCTTTTGAGCCTGAGAACGAGCTTAACGTTTATAACCTCGAGGCCAGAACATTCAAATACTGATAGAAATAAATTGTAGACTTCATTTACAAGACGACAATCAGATCGGTACTCGAATCTATTCCTAAATGCTTACATAAATCGCCATCTGCATGCCGAATACTTAAAAATGATCTAATTCTATAGTCCTTTAGGCATATGGCATGTTTTTCTACATAGTATAAACGCCAATATCTACCACTTCCGGTCTATGAGGTACCGGCAATACGCGTAAATAACACCAAATCGACGTATACATATACCAGTGTGAACCCTGCATGTCCGCTGGATCGTATTCTGGAGAGTTCGTCCTAAGAAGCTTTTCAAAAATTTTGATCATAGTTATTTATTAATAAAAGCTTTATTAAGACATGTAAAAAAATATTTTTCTTCTTTTATTGCCCTCATATTGGTTTGGTTTAAAACAAGAAAACATAGACAGTTCCGGTAAAACACACCATATTCTAGAACGACGTACACTGTTTGTTTGTTTGTTTTGTTGCTTTACGTCACAAGTCAACAGCTATGGTCATTGCGGGACGGTCAGTTCACCTAACCACACTTTTTCCTGGGCAGGCTTGAACAAGCGGTTAATCAGTAATTTGTGCACATACTTTCGATGTACCTGACAACAACCCTTCTTGAATGAATCAGCGGAAGGGAGGAGAATGACAGAAATTATTTCATGATCAATCTCCACGTAAGTATGGGACCGGGCCGGGATCGAACATGCGACCCCTGGATCTGCAGTCAGACATGCATCTGTAGCCACGACGTACACTGTGAAAACAGATAGGAAACACTGAGATACATCGATCAGCCTGCGCGTTTATGCTGGCTCATCAAGTTCTTTACTTGCACGCAAATATATTTAGCAAATTAGGGGATAACTGCATTCAAAATGTTCATTTTGGGGAGGTATATCGTCGGATATACGGTCGGGAATTTAGTTTTACGGTGACGCATAAGCGGGGGCGTTAAACTTGATTTCCGAACGTATATCCGATGATATACACCCCCCCGCCAAAAATAAAAATTTGAATATGGTTATCCCCATTCTAATGCACTATTAACATTTTCCCTTCAAGACGACAGTGAAAATGTACTTTGTAGCGGCTGCCAGCTGCATAAAACCGCTTGCCAGCTGCATAAATTTACTTGTCAATCAATCAAAAGCAACGTTACGTAATGACGTCGGGTTTGCGACAGGATATACTTTCGTACATTTATGACATTATCCAATCAGACGTCGCGTTGCTTTTGCAAGTGCATTAGATTAGCTTATTGTTCTAACATGAGTGGCAGATACCTAAATCAATAGAGTGCACATGAAAATTAATTTGTTTCGCCATAATTATCTGTCCAGGTATCGCTCGAGCCCATCAATCCCGAAGGACAAATATAACTGGTCGTAGAGATTTTGTTGAAAAGATTTTTTGTGAAAGCGAAGACAAAAAATTAAGATCACTTTCACACACACACACACACACACACACACACACACACACACACACACACACACACACACACACACACACACATACAGTAAGGTACAACCTTAATTAAAGCTGCATAGAACTGCCACCGAAATTTTTTTGCCAAACCAGTTTTTGGCAAAATGACCTAGTACTCTTAGTTGACATAGAAAGCTAAAGTGACTTATTTCCAGTAGAATAGACCCTACTGAGGAAATTCTATAGGTTTTTTGCTTAAAATCTGTAATGACCTAGAAAATATTCTACGACAAAGAACAAAATCCCCGCAGGGATTTTTCACCATCCCCGCGGGGATTTTTTCCCCGTGCGAAAAATTTTCCCGCGGGGATTTTCAAAAATTATAAAACTCATCTTTTTATTCAAATATGACAAGATCTCATGTTAATGGTGTGTAAAAATGAATGTCCACCAGTAATAACAATTTTTCATTTTTCCCCGCGGGGATTTTTTCCCGCAGGGATTAATGGAGAAAAAATCCCCGCAGGGATTTTTTAAAACATCTGTTTAAGGGTCTAAAATCAAGCTTAGGTTCACTCTTGCAATCTGTTTGACACATTTGAGTATGTTTCAAGTATATATTAACATTTTGATATTCCCCATGGGGAAAAATCCCCGCGGGGATATTTCCCAGCAGGGATTTTTCCCCACGGGGATTTTTCTGCATGGCATTCATCCTGAGAGGAATTTATTCAATCATTCTGCATTTATTCACATTTATATTGTATATGGTATGGATCCAGCTCAGTTACTGCATGTTGTAGTGAAGCAAGCTGGTAAACTGTATTTTAGATTTACTTGGTCACAAACCCAAAGACAGATTTCACATAATGCTGTCCAATACCTGTATTTACAGTAAGCTGCACCTGTTTGGACCACCTGCTTGTGCCATCTCTTTATTCACTTTGCAAAGAGTTAGATCCAGATCAGGCCCTACATATCAGGCCTGATCAGAATCCAAACTGTTTGACATTGTGGTGGTATTCCTGAATTTGCTTCGGCATAGTAATAAAACTTATATTAATATCAGCTAAGTATACATAAAACATTTGTCCACTTAAACAGTTTTTGTTAAATAGTTAAGAGGTAACATTATAATTTTAGCATTTGTGTTGTCGGCTGATTCCTTATAAAATTACTTTTTCAAAACAAATTCAGTAATACCAACAGAAAGACATACAGTTTTGATCCAGATCAGGCCCAAATGAAATATGTATTCATAATTTAGATGACCTTTTGGGCCATCTGCTAGGGTATTCTGTTGGTAGACTTTGAACAAAGTTTAAATCCAGATCATACTGGGCTGCATAGCACATGGCAGTCAGTAATATGTCTGACTACAGATGTATGTCTTACTGCAGATCCAGGGGTCGCAATTTCGATCCCAGTCTGGTCCCATAATTTCGTGGAGACTGATCATGAAAAAAATTCTATGGTTATTTTCCTCCATTCTGCTGATTTATTCAAGAAGGATTATTGTGTGAACTTTATGCACGAAGTATTGGTTAACTGCTTGTTCAAACTTGCCCAGTAAAAAAATGTGGTTAGGTGAACTGACTGTCCCGACATGACCATAGCTGTTGAGTGAGACGTAGAATAACAAGGTTAACCAAACTAAAATACAGATCATACCTACACTAAACATCAGGCCTGATCAGGAACATCAATTTGACACCAGGACTCTCAGATGTTTATATTACAAACTGTATCCTGCATTGTGACAAGGATTTTTACAACTACACAAGAACTAAGCCAGCAATTACTTTTTTCCTTAAATTATTGTCTGCTCATACATTCAAATGCACTACAGACTGGATTTTTTCAATAAGATTTTTTCATGGAAGGAAATATTTACAAGGGAAGCAGTCTGATCTGGGTCTGTATTGTTTGCAATATAAGCTAAATAAGAACATCTACAGACCAGGGAAGCAGACAAAAGTGGCTAAATAATGCTTTATTAGTCAGGGCAGGCCTTGAAATATCATAAAATAGCACTTGCCCTGCATCACAAAGTATTTGCATATATATATGGAAAAAAACACTAGAATTATCAAAATTTTCACTTGCCCTGCAGCCTAAGGCACATGAAAATCCGAGCAGACAAGTGCTATTTTCCAGCCCTGTGGGGGCAGGGGAGGTTGACTGCTGCATGCCCAATTCCCTTTAATTTGAAATGCAACATGACCATGTTCTGAAAAAGATAAATTTTGACCTTTTGACACTATCCCCCAGGGGGAGGGGGGTGGGTGTGCGTCTGCCGGAAAAAAATATTTGCTACCATGATGCTGCATACCTGATTCCCTTTAATTTGATATGCAACATGACATTCTGGAAAAGATGAAAGTTGACCTTATGACCATATCCCCTGGGTAAGGGCAGGGCTCGAAATTATTTTTTGGACCTACTCGTCCTGTGGGGCAAGTGGTCTAAATTTTTCACTCGTCCTTACTCCAGTTGAACTCGTCCTTAAGTCTGGTATTTTAAAAGAGACAAAACACATAATTCAGTAACTTATTTACAATTATTTAAGTGACATTTTATCTTGAAATTTAGCAATCAATACTTAAAAGTTAACTGCCTAAAATTAGTATGTACGAAAAGGTTTTAATGAGTTCAAACCAGCATTGTGCAGCACAGGTAGGCTACCGCAGGATCCTTTAAAGTGCTACTATATAGTTTGAGGGATCCTTCGGTATAAGGATCCTACTATATAGTTAATTTTCTTCAATGAAAAGCTGGATACATCATTGAAGACATTTTTAAAAAAATATTTTCCAACAAGAATATAACTCTTATCTAAAGATATCATGGATGAACCTATTTTATATTGTCACACATGTGATATTGCACGGATTCATCTAAAGAAATCAAATATCATCTTAATCTAGGAAAACCTTAAATCATGATTTATAATTATGAAAAATATATCAAATATAAAAATAGAAAATAATCATATAATTTGTCGAATTAATAACACCAAATTATGTAATCCTTAGGCTAATGTGACAGGGTGTCTTTTTAATCAGTTGGTTTATTGCATGGCTATTTTACCAACAAAACAAGTGAATATATTTACTGTTATTTATTATATAATGCCTATTCCATGTAATAAATGGTAAATTCCATTGAAAACGCCAATATCAGGGGATCCTGAGGTATCCTGTGGTAACCTGCGGTATCCTGCGGTAATCAGACTGACCCCTGTTTCCGGAACGTCGGCTTTATACTTTCAAAAACCTTAGGCCGAATTGATTTTCCAATGTGTCCTGGTATTAAGTTCAAAGATCAACCAGATTTTACCGGGTTGCATTTACTGCTGACTAGTGTAAACATCCGGTCACATTTTAGTGACATTTTAAACCTACCGAACGATCTTTCTTCAATGTGTTTGCGTTGCTTTTGCAGGCTGTAAAACATGCTAGTTAGTTCTTTTTTTTTCTCAAAATAATTACAAAACCAAAAAAAATCTACGCGTCCTGTCGGGCTAGCAAATGGCAATTTCCACTCGCCCTTACCGAACTTCCACTCGTAAATACGAGCGGACGTGTACAATTTTCGAGCCCTGAAGGGGATGGGATTCTGGGGGCAAAATATTTGCAACAACGTTGCTGCATTCGTGATTCCATTTAATTTGATATACAACATGACCAAGTTTTTTAAAAATTTGAATTTTGACCTAGTGACCCCAACCCATGATTCCGGGAGAGGTCTGTGGGCAAAATATTTGCTATCATGTTGCTGCAAAAGTGGTTCCATTTAATTTGATATACAACATGACCATGTTTTGAAAAAAGTGAATTTAGATCTTATGACCCCACCCCCAGGGTCGGGAGGGGGGACAGCTGGCAAAATGTTTGCTTCCACTTCGTTGCAAACCTAATTCCCATTAATTTGATATTCAACATGACCATGTTCTGAAAAAATTGAATTTTGGCAGTTTGACCACACCCCAGTGGGCAAGGGTTTATATTCAATGTTGATTCAACATTGACAATAGATGTTGAAATAATGTTGAAAATATATTTGAATTTGAAACTTGAATAAACGCTGATTTACAAACGTTGAATCAACGTTGATATTCAAACATTGATTCAACATTGATATTTCAACACTGACTCAAGGTTGATATTTCAATGCTGAATCAATGTTGAATCAAAACTGAATCAACTTTGATTCAACCTCACCTTTAAATCAAATACATCAGGGTGTCATACCGACTGTGAACCCAGATGTTTTGATTTTCGTTAAAAAAAATAGTTGTTATTGTTTTTATTCATCAAGATAATCATTTCATACAAAAATATTTAACAAAACAGTGTTGTCTGCTTATTATGTCTGCTGTGCATTTTAAAATTTTCTCTAGCATAATTTCATCATGTAAGAAAACACTATAAACCCTGATCGGACTGCTCCTAAGCAGTCTGACCTGGGTCTATACTGTTGTGCAATATAGATCACCAAATTTACTCCAAAATAATTTCATCATGTAGGCATCCATTATGAATCGCGATCAGACTGCTCAACGCTCATTAGACTGATCTGGGTCCATACTGCTTGCACTATTATATAGGCATTATATATAATTTTGGTCATTAGCAGATGACAGTATTAAACAAAAAATGTTGTCTGCTTATTACATCTGCTGCATCTATTTTAAATTTTCCCCAAAACAAATCTTTTCATGTAAAATAACACTATGAACCCTGATCAGACTGCTCCTAAGCAGTCTGATCTGGTTCCATACTATTTGCAATATAAGTCACAAACTCTCATCTGATTTACACCAAAATAATTTAACCACATAACTTATGTGACATAAGCAAACATTATGAATGTTGATCAGACTGCTCATAGGTCTGATCTGGATGCATACTGTTTGCAATATAGGCCACAAAAATGTTAAGTATTTAACACAACAGAATAAACTAGATCATGACAATACCAATTCAAGGTACATACAAAATTTGGATAAATTCGTTAAAAGAGTTCTGAAGATATTGAGCGGAAGAGAAAAAAATATGATGGAGGAACAAATGGATGGACGGAATGACAGACAACCCAAATCCTATAGACCCCCCCCCTTTTTCAAAATGGGGCTATAATAATACACATCATGTAAGCAAACACTATGACCACTGATCAGACTGCTTTTAAGCAGTCTGATCTGGGTCCATACTGTTTGAAATATACAGTTCATATAAGAATATCAATTGCATGTAAAATATTTAACAAAACTTATTGTGCCTGCTCCAGAATAAATGTATGATTACCAAATATTCGTAATCAAACACTACAAGCCAGGATTAGACTGCTTCTATTCCGGGTCCATACTGTCCATACTCAATTTTTTTTCAATGAGACGGTTCTTTTGAGCACCCAAAATATATAATAAACTTTTGAATAAAAAATAATCACAAATTTAAGATGAAAAAATTCACTAATCTGGACCCACAGATGCATGTAACCAAAGAAACCTTTATGCCATATGCCAACAATGAAGGGTAATCCCCCTCCCCCTGAAGATTGTTTTTATCTTAACAAACAGCGCAGACCCTGAGCAAATGCCACCTTTTGGTGTATTTCATTTGGGTCTTTACTGTTTGTCAAAGTACCTGTTTACTGGTATCCAGAATGAAAAGAAAAGGGTGATTAATTTATAGTATACTATATGCAACAAACAGACCTCAAGATAAAAGTGTGAGAATATTTTTTTCTCATCAAAACATATGTTGTGGGTACTCAAAAGAACCGTCTCAATGCTCTTTTTAGCACCCAAAACGGCTATTAACCCTTAAAGTGCCAAGAAAAAAATGCATCTGAAAATGTCGTCTGCTATAGTCGTCTGCTGCAAATAATTGCCTAGCATTACTGACGAATTAAGTATAGAAGCAAACAGCGTGGACCCAGAACAGACTGTTTCTATAGGAGCAGTCTGATCTGGGTCCACACTGTTTGCTATAAAGGCTTCTTAATCATTTCAGCAGACGAGAAAAGCAGACTACTTTTGTTGCGATTGGCGCTTTAAGGCTTAAAACTGATGGGTAAGAAAATATTAACAATTTTACTCTTTAAAACTATGAATCTAATCACTAATCTGGTGTCAGCTCTTCTGTTTCCTCAAATGTTTAGTGTACTAAGCTCTGAGTCCATTTTCTTTGAGTCATAGAATTTGAAAGAAAACAGCATGGGCGAGGAATTTGGCGTAGTTAGAGAAAATTCTAAAGGGTTGGCTGACTGGAACTGACTGTTATTTCCTGCTGTGACCTGGTAAACTTGTCCTTCTGAATGATCCGATTAATATTGGTGAGTGGACTCTTTTCTTCCCGACCCAGTCTGAGCCAATGAGGGATCAGACATGCTCCACCTTTTAATGCTGGAATGTTAAGGCTGGTACTTTGGTGCCTGTTGAATTTCTGGAAGTAAAGGCAGCCTCATAGGTTTAGATGAACAAAATTTTTGAGCATAAAATTGTAAATATTTTCTTATTCATCAATTTTAACAAATGTTTTGGGTGCTCAAAAGAAAGGTCTCAATGAGACGGTTCTTTTGTGTACTCACAATATATGTTTTGGTTGAGTCTGAGAAATAGGAAAATTAATTTTTTGGTATGAACTCTTTAACTTAAGGCCCGAGCATGTTAAACCCAATACCAAAGTATATACCACAGCTATTAAAAATTTGTGGCACATGCAAAAAAAAAAAAATTAAAAACAAAATAATATGTGCTATTATAAGTGATATATAAAAGAGTCTTTTCTTTTACTTCTTGCCAATATACATAGTAGAGAAAATAATGATTTTCCCCAAAAAATAAATATACATTGTGGCTTCTCACAGGATCTAGGAGCAAAAATGAAAATAAAATCTTTCTGAAATCCTCTATCAGGGTTCCCACAGAAATTCAAAAACACAATTCCATGATTTATCCATGATTTTCCACGATCAACAATGTAATTTCCATGACTATTTAATGCATGGCCTTCAACCTCAGCAGTTTAAGCGACATCTTCATTTCTTCACTACGCCGAGCATAAATGCAGAATGCAGCAACAGTGATGTATTTAAATAAGCACCTTTGTAGACCATGCATGCATTTTGAAATAATTAAAACTTGAAACCACCAGTAGCCAGAAAACTAGCTGTCAGATGCACAAGTTTTGTGTGTCTGACAGCTAGTTTTCTGTCTACAGGTGGTTTCGACAAATGATTTCACAGAATTCCATGATATTTCCATGATTATATAGGTTTTTGCAAACTCCATGATTTTTCCATGCATGGAACTGTTTTCGTGATTTTCAAGGTTTTCCATGATTTCCAGAGCTTGTGGGATATTGATGTGATCATTTAATCCCAATTGGAAGAATTTTGTATTTATTGCATTAGGTGACCATCAAATGCTCAAACAAGTCTGAGCCGATTAGCTTGTGGGCCTGATGTTCACACATATTGTGGCATAATATGGATGTTCATGAAGGTTAAAACCCATACCAGAAATTAAACAGCATTGAATAGCTATTTATGCAAATTTGAAGAATGGTATTACTGTGCACATGTATCTCATTGACTGTCCATCTCAATGCAAGAAAACCGGTCTTCAGGAATTGTGACCAGGTAAGGCTCAAACCAGCCTGCTCAACTACAGAGACTAGCTACAATCTTGAAGTTTGGGTACAGAAAGTGTTGCCAATTTACTTTCCAGAAAGCTAATAACAAAGGTGCTGATCAGACTGTGCAGATGTGCATGCTAGTCTGCACCTTTGTTGTTTTTCATACAACAATGTCAGGTTTTCTTGCGTCAAGACCAAGATAATATATCATAATATGTGCTGAAATGTGTAATGAATTACAGTAAAAACTGTGTAAAACGGCCACTGAAAATAGACAAAACAAAGATCTTAATGACAAATAGTAGCAAATTAATGTGCTCCCCATTCTGCAATACTTTTGACCTGCATTAAGTGATAATTGGTCTTGAAAGCCTATTTTCGACCTTCTTGAGAGTGGCCGTTTACACAGGTTTTACTACATATTCAGTGAGAATTAATCGCCCATTTATGATTATACTAACCCGTTTTTGTTCCTTGTTCTTGATTTCCCCGACTTTGGATGCCATTGACATGTAAAGATCCTCGCTGTTAGTTTCCTATACTGGCTGCAGTGGCTGGTGACAATTTGTCTGATTTGGAAGGTACTTCAAGCTCATAGCTGCCAAGAAACTGAGACAAATACCCATTTTTCTCTGAAAATATCAATTTTGAATCATTTTGACCATACTCAACATAATACATGTCAAGATAAACATAATTTTTGAGCGTAAATTTTGGATATTTTTAGGGTGCTCAAAAGAATTGTTTCATTGAGATGGTTCTTTGAGAACCCACAACTATGTTT
The DNA here is from genome assembly GCA_964019695.1 of Loripinus fragilis. Lineage (NCBI taxonomy): Eukaryota > Metazoa > Mollusca > Bivalvia > Lucinida > Lucinidae > Loripinus > Loripinus fragilis. The sequence continues at coordinate 41,309,632 of OZ026517.1, read as the reverse complement.
TCGTTGAGAAAAAAGAAAGTTGAATTACACACTATTAGTATTATCTTGAGCTCTGATAATAGCAGCATTCTGTATATTTGTAACCTCAGTCATTTAAAAACAGTGTGGATCATGAGCAGCTTCAGGCTTCAATTCCAAAATTACCAAATATTTGCTACCGTGTTGCTGCATGCATCAGTCCCTTTAGATTGATATGCAACATGACCATATTCTGAAAAAGTTGAATTTGGAAAGAAAAACAGCAGACAACAAAAATGTTTGCCAAATTATCCAATAGGTGTCCGATCTGGGTCTGCACTGTTCGGCTTTGTCCCTTAAAAAAGGATATTAGGCTTATGTTGGTTATTTTGTTTGTTTGATTTGATTCTTTATGTCCCATCAACAACCTTTCAGTTATAAAGGGACCAGTCTTCCTGGGTTGATATGTCTGTTTGATTTCATTCTTTACATCCCAGGCTTATGTTGGTTATTTTGTTTGTTTGATTTGATTCTTTACATCCCATCAACAATCTTTCAGTTATGTAGGGACGGTCTTCCTTGGTTGAACCGTACTAAGCTAGGATTAATGTATCTTGCTCAAGGACACGACACAGTGAGTCTCATTAGTCAAGCACTCTTCCACTGAGCCACTGCACTCCCTATTGTGTTGGTTACGTCTGTCATGTTGGTTATGGCTGTCTACTAGTGTCTTCTGCTTATAATCTTTGCAAACAGGTTGAACAGGTTGAACCAAGACCAGACCAAACAAAATATCGGGCCAGACCTGGATCCAAACTAGTTGACATTCTAATGGTAGAGACCTTCATCAGACCCCACATTCTGTAGTCTGATCTGGGGCTACACTGTTTGCCTATGACCCGCAAACAGGATACTAGGCTTATGTTTATTAAATGTCGTCTGCCAATAATCTTAGCAAACAGGTTGGAACTAGATCAGGCCTGACCAAACAAACAGATTGGACCTAAGATGTTGATCCAAACTTTATGCATACTGAAGGTGGAAACAACGCATTCTGTGGTATCTGATCTAGTCTACGCTCCACAAAAAAGATATCAGGCTCACATTTTGTTAACTCTTTGCCTTCTACACTAATGTCATCTGCTGATGGACCTACTGATCAGACAAGAAAAAACATTTGGTCTGATCTGGATCCAATCTCTTGGACGCTCTAAAGAAATTTGCGTAAAAGATGACTTTGGAAAAAATCAGGAGACAACAAAAAAGCATGCAAAAGTACAGTAGACAGGTAGTTATTAGGAGTTTTTTGAGGAGAAAAAAAACAACACATCTTTTATATTGAGATACCTGTTTCATTTTGACATCTGCTGATTTTTCAAAAACATCTTTTTGAAAAATTCCTTCAGGAACACACTGAGAGTGTCAGACAATTTGGATCCAGATCAGGCCCAACACATTTAATGTCACTTATTTGTCATAAAATCAATTCTAAAGGTGCCTGGTTATTGACCACTTGTAATGAGCTGTATACTGATTCGACCATGTGCATATTAACATAAATCACATAGCCCCCAACAGAAGTTTTTTAAACTGGAGTGGATTAGGTTTGGTGTACACCATGCAGTCTCAGCCCCCTAAATCTAGTAAAGCTGGTTGCTTTGGAGTACTCCCATCTCATTACTCATAGTTGAACATTTGCAAGGGTTTTTAACACTTTGGCATCTGATAACCTTTGCAAACAGTGTGCATCCTGATCAGGCTCCACTGATCTGGACAGAAATTGTTTGACACTCTGATGGTATTTCCAAAAGAACTGGAAAAAAATCAGCTGATGACAAAAAAGCAAGCAAAATTACCCAGGGTACAAAGAGGACAGACAATTAAATACAAAATCACAACATTGGTGCAATTCACTTTTATTCCGAATTTTTCTCATAAAACAGTTTCTTTTTCCAGCTGTTAAAACTTTATGATGCTACAAGACCAAATTATATGCATTGATAAAGTGAAAGATATGTACCCCAGATCAAATTTTATCACTTAAAAGTTGGTATTAACAAGAAATAAAAAAAACCTGACATAATTACTCTCTGGATCGGTATTCTAATCTATTCCTAAATGCTTACATAAATCACCATGTACATGCCGAACACTCCAAAACAATTGAATTCTACAGTCCCTATGGCATACAGTGTGTTTTTCTATGTAGTACTAACACCAACAAAAATGAAAATACCTACCACATCCACTCTTTGAAGTGCTAGCAATATGCGTAAATATTGGTCACAACATGTCTTCCATAATAAGTCTATGGGATTTTTCACAAGCTCAAGGGCAGCTTAACTCCTATGTCCTAATGGTTGGATCTTGCAGAATTCAAACCAATCAGAGATTTTATTGTTGTCCTTGTTACCTGCAAGAATAAAAATAAAAGTGTAAATTCTGATATAATTATGCTCCCTTACAGCAGTCTGCATCTTGTTACAAGTTTTTCTTTTAATATTGAATACCAAACAATGTATAAATCCTTTAAATTAATCCACTTCATCTGTGATGGATTATCTAAAAAAAAATTAATCGTCTATTTTGTATGTCAAAATTTCTAAAAAAATATAGTATTTCTGTCCCCTGTGGAATGTCTTAAATTTTGCACCCTACTGGGTAATTTTGAATGCTTTTTTTTGTCTGTTTGAGCTAACAGGTTCTACATGTTCACATTGATATATGTAAAAAAATCTTTTAAAACTCATTATTGCCCCTCACTATTTTTGTTATCTGCTCCCTAAGCTGCAGCTTAAGTTTTTAGGTAGCCTATATTATATCTAAGGTAGTCTATCACAGCTCCCTGTGAGCGCTCTTGGGTCATGCTTCCATAAGGTCTAGACTGAAGTGCACTTGAATATAGGCAGCGCAGATGTAATAAGCAGACATCTTTTTCGGGACAAAATATTTGCATGTTAGGAACTGTCTGCCAGCGGCAGAGGGGTATGTGCATTAAGGGGCTATTTTGGTCCCCTCTAGAGTAAAAAACTGAAAATTGCTTTTCACCAATTTCTTTTGATTGGTTCATAAGAAGATAAATTGAAGTGTAAAATTTCGGCATTTATTTAAATTTTACTCTTGTTATGGTAATAAAAATGGCCGATAAAACACTGGCTTAAAACAGAAATTGCCATTTTGGACCGAATTTCAGGCTTTTGGAGACCAATTTTTTAAGAATCTTCACAGCTAAATACCAAAAGATCTTTTTAATATGTTGTGTGCCGTTGTAATTCCCATCTTCTGTTAAATATCTTTTTGGTATTTGCTTGTGCTCTATGTTAAATTCTCTATCAAACCTCTCAATTTTGCTCCAAAATGGTCAATTTCCTATTTTTAGCCTATTTTGATGGCCATTTTTGTTACCATAGTAATGTTAAAGATTCAAAGTATTTCAAGAGTTTTACACTTTGGTTACTGTCCTAATTAACTAATAAGAACAAATTGGTGAATAACATTTCCTTTTATTTTAGCCTAAGTGGGGGGGGGGGGCAAAAAAGACCCTTAATGCACATAGCTCTTTAGTTGTCTGCTGCTGATCTTTTCGTACAGTTTGACCCAGATCAGGCCACACAAAACATTGGACCTGATCTGGATCCAAAATGTTTTACACTGCATGGTTGCATTCCTGCTGAAAGATTTTTTGAAAAGTTAATTTTAAAAAAGTCAACACTGATAACAAAAAATCGTGAAAAATTACTCGGCATGCTGTCATGGTTAATTTATGCTCCTGTTTTAACCACATTGACTTACAAGACTATAAACCGATTCTTTGCATGCAGGGGATGGGGAGGTGAGGGGTGGAGTAATTTTGTTAATGCTTTCGCTGCCGTATGCTAAATGCTACACCAATGTTAATGGTCTATTTACAAGTTTTCAGATGCTGAATAACTTGGTATTTTAGATCCAGATTACAATAAACATGGATTTGCCCATTCTGTATCTGAAGGAGTCACAGGTTGAAATTTCTATATTTAAACTCTTTGCATTCTGGGTAATTTCTTATTCTTATTCTTTTGTTGTTTTCTGCTGACTTATTTCATTTTGTTTTTCATATAATTCTTTCAGGAACACTAACAAAGTGTCAAACTGTTTGAATTCAGATCTGGACCAACATTTTATCGATTTGAATCCAGAATATGTCAGTCCTGATCTGGAGCCAACCTGTTTGCAAAGGTAACAGCATATGACAAGCTAAATTGTTAATTCATAACTGTCCCTGAAGATTGATCAAGTTTACTGCAATTTCAAAATTTAACTCACTTATTCAATACCTACACTGCTCAGTGAAATACAAACACAAAAGTCACAGACCAGCCTGAATAGTCCTAGACCAGCCTGCTAATCTACTCAGGGATAAATTTATTCTTCTTATATCTTATTTATTGACAGCTAGTATGTATAAGACCAATTCAATAATTGGAAGATTCCATTTTAGAAATTCAGGATCTTAAATGGAGAAACAAGGAAACCTGTTCTCTTTCTAGACTAGTGTAGGCTGCTAAATGAGCAGTCTACTCAGGGCCAATATTTTTTTCTTTCATTTATTGGCAAGTCAGTTCACCAAATGGAACATTCCACTTAATATATAAACTTAGTATCTATAGGGGTGAAACACGGAAAAATTATCTCATTCAAGAAACAATATATCCACTCCTCAAGGAGAAACACACATTTCATTTAACCACTTCATTTTAACATATATTCAGGGCTTTAGATAAGCCTGCATACTGTGTAAATTAAGTAAATATTTGGCAGGATATGTATTTATTTAAATTCTAGTGCATATCATGTACGAAAAACAAAATAAGCATTACCCATTTAATGTTTTTCCAGAGCGTAATGTCCGAAATGTTATATTCCGTTTCTGTTTACATGACAGGAAAAAGGTAGAGGAAATTTGTTTCTCGTTTAATCAAGGATGCATAGCAAATTTTCGTAACCACATTCTAAAGATAGATCAGTTAGAAATCAAGCACACATAAATCTCTGGTTGATCAATAGTGTAGCTTGTGGAAACAATCGGAAAACACCGAGGATGCTGTGTGTTTTACTTTTGGTTTCACGACACACTATCCAAAGATAGTCATTAAAATCAAGCCGTCCTAGCACACTTGCTTTCTTGCAAGACGGCACAGTATTTTACGTAAACATCTCTGAAATCTAGCTGCTTTTTCTATTTAGAAAAGTGATCAGGAGATCTGTGTTGTGAGAATCCAATACACAAAATCCAAACAAGTATTGGCATATACAAAAGTCAGTCCTTTTTATCTATTATCCTATTTCTGTCTATCTGAATATGAGAATAAGTTTCTATAAAATCATTCAGATCATCTTTTTCTTGCACCTAGTTCCTGAAGATTCTACATTTTGATGGTTTCCACACAACTCTCACCCACCCACCCCCTTCCAAAGTATACAATTTAAGTCACCAAAAGGGGACTCATAAAATGCTCCAATTGCCACTATTTTTTCCAAGATTCTTCATCTCCAGCACACCACCCCCATCCCCATTGCGGCTTAGCTGTATTCCTGCAAAACTCAAAACCTACTATGCAAAAGAGAAATTCATTATCTTACTGTTTACTTTCTTGTTAATGAACAGCCTAGGAAAACAAGCAGTAAGCCCAGGCGTAACTTAAACAGCGTGTTTGTCGTTTCTTGGTGTATGTTTTTTTAAGACAAACAGTCAGTACACTTAAGTTTTTCTCGTTACTCCTTTTTTAAAAAATGGACAAGTACTGTACTCTTTTGAAAATAAAGCTTATATAAAACCCTGTATATATTTTTATATATGAAAAATAGATAACTTGGGACATTTTTATTATTATTATTAATCATAGTTAGCTCTGAAGAGTCAGACTATGGACACAGTGCGCTTATAGGGTGGAATACAGCTAATCTTTTGAAAGTGGAATATAATAAGTCACCTGCCCATAATGAGCTATAATTTGTGACATCTGTTTATTTACCTATGTGTACTTTTTTGGTTGCATGAATGTGCAGCTATTGCTGAGTATAGATAAGAAGCTACTTATACTTAGATTAATATAAGACTATAAACTCAATATGAAGGACACGTTTCCAACAATCAAGGATTTTGGGGTCCTGTATATATAGGTCCTGTTAATTTAAAACAGGAAAAGGTTAAAAAAATATCTTGAAATCAAGTCTCTATAGTAAGTAGTTTTTTCAGCAAGACAAGGGTAAATTTTGGCCAGGAGACCAGGATGACTTCTCATTCCTAGCCAGCAGCAACTTTTGTCATCTGCTGATAACATTTGCAAACAGTTTGGATCCAGATCACTACCAAAAGAATGATCTGGATCCAAACAGTTTGACATCTTGATTTTGTTCCTGAAAGATTTTTTAAATGAAGAAGTCAGCAGACGACAACATGAAGAAGTATCCAGCACGTAAAGATGGGGGAGGGGTTCGCTTTGCTGATTTTATTTCATTTTTATTAATTATCCTGTGTCCTGTGAAAATGAAATAATTTGGTACACATTTCATGTTTTAAATGAAATCCATGACCATATAATTATTACCACCATTACCACTTTTACACCTTGTAAGTAGTTCAGACAAATTGTCCAGCCTCAGGTCTGGATTCATGCTCAAATCAACTGGGCATGTAATTTATCATGCTCATAATGTTAAAATGCCAACATAGAGGGATTTTGATATTTATTAGCATAATAATTACAACATCTGAGAGTTTAAAGTAACAAATATTTTTTTCGCTATATTTTGTTGAAGTTTTTTTTAAAAAAAACTTCCAGGCCTGATCTGGATCCAAACTATTTGTGACAATGAATTAAACAACTGCAATAAGGGTATACTAATCAAAATAGTCTCAGATCAGCATGCTTCAAGAAGAGCAGTCTGATCAAGGACTATATTTTTCGTTTCTATGAACAAATAATTTATTCACTTAAAGGTTATTCCAGGAGACTTTCTTAAAGAAACTGACTGGAAAATTAAATCTTTCCTTTTTAGCAGCTTCTCATCTGTAGCTACACTGTTTGTTGAAGCTGGTATGTGCATTTCAGTATAAACCTGAAAATTATGTGTTTATTGGATTAGTCACCAGGTGAGAGCTTATAATCTCACCATGTGGTCCAAAGCCTACTTTTTGTTGTCAGGGTAACAAAAACCAATCTGGTCATTAATGTTTTGAGGTCAGCTGACTTTTAAGAAAGTGATCAACTCTCAAAAAATACCATTCAGACTGTCAAACAGTTTGAATCCAGAATGTCTGTCCTGATCTGGATCCTCTAACAGGGTTGTTCAAGACCTTCATTGTTTGTCTGATAAAACGGACTTAACAACAAACTGTTCTATAGTCAATTGTTAAAGTTCAATCTTGATTTTAAATGCGAACCACCATTTTTTTTAACTAAATGAATGATTTTTGCTGTCTGCTGACTTTTTTTTCATTTTCTTCCCCAAAAATTCTTTCAGGAACACTATTAGGATATCAAACATTTTGGACGCAGACCAGGACTGACTTTCAATCAGTGCTGAACTGGGTCCTAACTGTCTGCAAGGTTATCAGCAGAGGACATTGTCTGTCTGATAAAATGGACTTGACTTATACTTTCATTGTCTATTAAACATATGTTAAACAGGGAAATGTTCAACCTTCAAAAATTGGACTTTTTGTGATTTTTCTGTATGCTTTAACAATAATTGCTTTAACTCTTAGCATGATGGATAATTTTGTTCATGCTTTTGCTGTTGTCTGCTGGCTGCTTCACCCCTAAGTAAATCTATGCCCCTTATTAAAGACTGTTGTCATGTTTATTCTACTGTGATGTCACACACAGAAAAAAATGCTGAAAGATCACAAGCATTTTACAAAAGTTGTAATGTATATCAATAATTTGTTAAGAAGTTTTACACTTCTAAAAAAAAAGATAATTTTAATGAAAACCTATTTTAGTTTAAAACATAATAATGCACAAATAAATACATACAGTGTGCGAAATATGCACACTTAAATACAAAATGGACTATCCGATGCTTGTCATATCAATATGTATGGGTAAATCCAAAATTAAGAATAAAAAGGGAATACATTTTACCTTTTTAGACTGTTTGGTATTCAAAAAGCTGGTAACAAGACCCAGATATCAAAGCTGCCCAGACCAACCGATAAGAATGTGTATTAGAAAACAATTTTCTTTTTTTCTCAACCAAACATATCTTGTGGGTACTCAAAAGAAATTCCTCAACGAGACGGTTCTTTTGAGCACCCAAAACATATGTTAAAATTGATGGGTATGAAAATAGTTATAATTTTACACTCATAAAATTTCCCTAACTGGATCGGCTGCCTACTCCGCACCGAAACTTTATCCCTTTGACATATTTTCTTAAGGGATAATAAGTAGGTTGGTTGTGACATGTGCAGTCAAACAAAAGATGCATCCTTTTAACAATAACCGTTTCAATCCAGATCAGGCCCAACAATGTGTTGGACCTGATCTGGGTCCAAATTGTTTGCTTAATATTTTGTTTATCAGCAGACACATAAGCAAGAGGCACTATTACTGGCAATAGTACAGTGTACTGATGTACATCAAACAGAATAATAGGGGCCAAAAGTGAGAAGTTTTACTTTCCCATTATAAATGTGTCCTAAATGCAATCTGATAATTTATGGACATTTTCTTTTTATTTTGCTTATTTTTCTAAGATTTCATAAGTTTTTCATTGAAAGAATCCAGATCCCTGGAAATGTGATTATGAATATTCAGCAGGGAAATGATCGATTAAACATCCTGTGAAAATGTGGTAAAACCACTGTCATAAGAGGATTAAGAAAAACTGAAGAAAAGGGATCTTATCATTTGATAGATGTGACCTGCCCTCTAAAATATCAAACAGTTTGGACCCCTGAATAAGGCATGGACAGAATGTCAGGCCTGATCTGGGTCCAAATTGTTTGAAAGGGCTATCAGCCGATGACAATATCATGTAAATTAACCCAAAGTTAAAATATATCCGTTCAACTTCAGCTTGTCATAACCTCTAAAGTGTCAAACAGTTTGGAGCCAAATAAGGCCTGGACAGAATGTCAGACCTGATCTGGGTCGAAACTGTTTGCAGAGGGTTATCAGCAGATGACAATGTCATGTAAATGTTTAACGCAAAGTTAAAATATATTGGTTTAACTTCAGCTTGTCATAACCTTTAAAGTGTCAAACAGTCTGGACCCCGATAAGGCCCTGACAGAATGTCAGGCCTGATCTGGGTCCAAACTGTTTGCAAAGGGTTATCAGCAGATGACACTGTCATGTAAATGTTAAACATAAAGATAAAATATATTGGTTAAACTTCAGCTTGTTCTCACATTTAAAGTGTCAAACAGTCAGGGCCCATTAAGGCCCTGACAGAATGTCGGGCCTGATCTGGGGCCAAACTGTTGGTAAAGGGTTATCAGCAGATGGCGATGTAAATGTTAAAGGCAGAGTTAAAAGATATGGGTTCAACTTCAGCTTGGCCTACCCTTCAAAGTGTCAAACAGTCTAGGTCCCATTAAGGCCCAGACAGATAAAAAAGGGAATACAACCTTTTTAGACCGTTTGGTATTCAAAAAGCTGGTAACAAGACCCAGATATTCAAAGCTGCCCATGCCAACCGATAAGATTGGGTATTAGAAAACAATTTTCTTTTTTTCTCATCCAAAACATATCTTGTGGGTACTTAAAGAAATGCCTCAATGAGATGGTTCTTTTGAGCACCCAAAACAATATTAAATTGATGGGTATGAAAATAATTACAATTTTACACTCATAAAATTTCCCTAACTGGATCGGCTGCCTACTCAAAGTAATTATATCTGGACAGACAAATAGTCTGAAGATATGGACAGTTCGCACCGAAACTTTATCCATTTGAAATATTTTCTTAAGGGATAATAAGTAGGTTGGTTGTGACATGTGCAGTCAAACAAAAGATGCATCCTTTTAACAATAACCGTTTCAATCCAGATCAGGCCAAACAATGAGTTGGACCTGATCTGGGTCCAAACTGTTTGCTTAATATTTTGTTTATCAGCTAACACATAAGCAGGAGGCACTATTACCGGCAATAGTACAGTGTACTGATGTACATCAAACAGATGATAGGGGCCAAAAGTGAGTTTTTCTTCCCAATTATAAATGTGTCCTAAATGCAATCTGATAATTTATGGACATTTGTTTTTATTTTGCTTATTTTTCTAAGGTTTCATAAGTTTTTCTTTGAAAGAATCCAGATCCCAGGAAATGTGTTTATGAATATTCAGCAGGGAAATGGTCGATTAAACATCCTGTGAAAATGTGGTAAAACCACTGTCATAAGAGGATTAAAAAAATTAAGAAAAGGGATCTTATCATTTGATAGATGTGACCTGCATGGAACTCTCTCCCTTACCTAAGCAATCCACCCATGAATGTAATCAGTGTATAGATTTTTTTCAAAGATGCAATTCTCGGGACCACACTTCCGGTTAGCAACAGTCGCCAAGGGCAGCCAAATATGAAAACCACATTTTATCGATATTTTGATTTCTGCGTTTCCCGCAAGTTAACCTTCAATAATGGCAAAATTGTAGTTTGCAGTAGGTTGCAACAATCATAACATGATGAAAGACAAGAAAATACAGTTTTAGCTTCCCAAATAATAATGACAAACGCTTAGAAATCTCAGTCTTTGCAGTCACATTACTGGAATCCGCTGGCACTAAATGTCATAGATAAGCTACAAGACAACAAAAGAGCATTTCAGTACTGATAATTGTTAATCAGCATAGACAATAATGCATGGAGAATTAATTTGAATAATGATAATAACTCAAAACACCCCGTCATATGAGGGTGTCACAGTACACATGGATGGGTGGGTGGGTGGGTGGATGGATGGATGGATGGATGGATGGATGGATGGATGGATGGATGGATGGATAGATAGATAGATAGATAGATAGATAGATAGATAGATAGATAGATAGATAAAAGAGAATATTGTTTACTGAAATGACCTGAACTTTAAGTGCAAAGAGAGTACATTATGGGTCGAAATTGTTTGAAAGGGTTATCAGCAGATGACAATGTCATGTAAAGGTTAAACGCAAAGTCAAAATATATTGGTTCAACTTCAACTTGTCATAACCTCTAAAATGTCAAACAGTTTGGACCCCTGAATAAGGCCTTGACAGAATGTCGAGCCTGATCTGGGTCCAAATTATTTGAAAGGGCTATCAGCAGATGACAATGTCATGTAAATTAACCCAAAGTTAAAATATATCCGTTCAACTTCAGCTTGTCATAACCTCTAAAGTGTCAAACAGATCTGGGTCAAAACTGTTTGTAAAGGGTTATCAGCAGATGACAATGTCATGTAAATGTTTAACGCAAAGTTAAAATATATTGGTTCAACTTGTCCTTTAAAGTGTCAAACAGTCTGGACACCGATAAGACTAAGACAGAATGACGGGCCAGATCTGGGTCCAAACTGTTGGAAAGGGGTTATCAGCAGATGACAATGTCATGTAAATGTTTAACACAAAGTTAAAATATATTGGTTTAACTTCAGCTTGTCATAACTTTTTAAGTGTCAAACCGATAAGGCCCCATTAAGGCCCGGACAGAATGTCGGGTCTGATCTGGGTCCAAACTGTTGGTAAAGGGTTATCAGCAGATGACAATGTCATTTTAATGTTTAACGCAAAGTTAAAATATATTGGTTTAACCTCAGCTTGTCATAACCTTTAAAGTGTTAAACAGTCTGGAACCAGATAAGGCCCTGACAGAATGTCAGGCCTGATCTGGGTCCAAACTGTTTGCAAAGGGTTATCAGCAGATGACGCTGTCATGTAAATGATAAACGCAGAGTTAAAATATATCGGTTCAACTTCAGCTTGTCCTAACCTTTAAAGTGTCAAACAGTCTGGGCCCCATAAAAGCCCTGACAGAATGTCGGGCCTGATCTGGGTCCAAACTGTTGGTAAAGGGTTATCAGCAGATGACAATGTCATGTAAATGTTTAATGCAAAGTTAAAATATATCCGTTCAACTTCAGCTTGTCATTACCTTTAAAGTGTCAAACAGTCAGGAAGCTGATAAGGCCCTGACAGAATGTTGGGCCTGATCTGGGTCCAAACTGTTTGCAAAGGGTTATCAGCAGTTGACACTGTCATGTAAATGTTTAACGCAAAATTAAAATATATCGGTTCAACTTCAGCTTGTAATAGTCTTTAAAGTGTCAAACAGTCTGGACCCTGATGAGGCCCTGACAGAATGCCGGGCCTGATCTGGGTCCAAACTGTTTGCAAAGGGTTATCAGCAGATGACTTTGTTTAATGCAAAGTTAAAATATATCTGTTCAACTTCAGCTTGTCCTAACCTTTAAAGTGTCAAACAGCCTGGACCCCTATAAGGCCCTGACAGAGTGTTGGGCCTGATCTTGGACCAAACTGTTTCAAAAGGTTATCAGCAGATGACATGTTTTAAAGTTTAAATGCAAAAGGTAAAATACCATGGATTTGACCTTAAGTTGTCAGACCCAAAGGGTTCTGAAGTGACAAACAATTTGGATCCTGATCAGGCCTCTATGGCTGTTTTCTAAGACACCATGTATACATATACTAGGGACACTCATGGAGGTTCAAAATTGATAACTTTTTCTAATATCTAACTATTTTACAGCATCCAGTTGATCCAAATATTGCAGGGGGGGGGGGCAGGGGCAAGGGGTCCAGAACCCACCTGGAAAAACACAAGTTATATGGATTTCTTTATGGAATAAGCAATTGGAGTATTGGACCCCCTCTGGAAAAAAAGTTGGGACATCCCACCCCCTGGAAAAATGTTGGACCCCTCTGGAACCTTGAACATTTTTTTTTTAAATAAACCATTGGACTTCTGTAAAATAAGTTGAGGACTTAAAAACAAAAAAAAAAAAAAAAACCTTGTCAGAGATTTTTTTATGGCAGATGGACCTGGATCCCCTCCCCCGATCCCCCACCCCTGATGAAAATTCCTGGATCCGCGCATGTATTAATGCAAATCTTGAGATATTGTTGCTTCACCATTGCTGGAATTCCATTATAATAATAGACTCTTTTCAAATTGTTAGTGTGCATGCGCCAAACAGTCTTGTTCAGCATTATCTCCGCGAGATTACACGTGAAGGGGCAAACCTGTATACGGCTGCCTTACATTTCACAATGGAATATGGAAAACAATTAAATGAAAAATAATTCCGCAAATAAAGATTAGACAAATAGTACAATTAAATGATAAAAGTAACGAAAATAAGTGATTAATTCCAATAATCCGAATATTTGAGACAAAAAAAAAAAATGATTTCTTAGCACTTAATTACTTTTTTTTCAAATGAGCGTGTGTTGGTCATAGATTGTAACATACACCATATCAATAATTTCCTTCCATACTATTTCGTATGCGAAAAGTGAAGAGTCTGGTAAGCTTCGTTCTTATTCAAGGTCTACATGGTCTATGATTACATTCCATACACTTGATATCTAAACAGGGTCTGCTGGTTTAAGTAAGTGGTACGATACATTAAGGCCATCTAGGGAGAAACCTGTCTTGTGGGTTTGAGTAAGACTCAAACCAGTCTGTTCAGCTAGAGACTAGTAGTTAAAATGAAATTTTGCATGAGGCAAGTTTAGATATTAAACTTTTAAATAAGCGAACAATAAAGCGCTGGTCTGACTGCGTGGATATGAATACAGGCCTGCCCCTTTGTTGCTTGCATAAACCAAAGTCAGGTTTTCTTGCGTCAGGGCAAATTTTAATATCTACTACTGTGCATCCGGTCCTTTAATCTTTGAAAACAATAAAAGCACACATGCCTGGCACACGTTTGTTATTCGACGGTATTCCATTGATTTATGACGCAATGTGCCGCTCTTATTAACACCAAGGACTCTCTATTCAGCAGTCCCTGTTAACACATATACGTAAAATGCGCAAATATACCCACACATTCTTAACCAGTGGACTAGTGCTTAAAAAGATAGATCTGAGTCTTCATCTACATACATAATTTGTGTGTATGAGCAGCGATGATTCTCGCGAGCCTGTGCATAAGCGGACGTTGTGTAGAAATGATGTAATTTAATGGGTCTATGATTGGAGGTATTTACTTTAAGTTCGATTTCGACATTTATCGCATATGCTTAGTCATAATGTGCAATAACACGCACCTCTATTTGGTAGCATGCATGCACTACTGCATGCTTATCTGGTGGGGTCTATTCTTTGTCTGGGCCTCCGTCTACATGCACTGCCTTGATGTGCGCTTGGACACAACAATGAGTCCAATGTGTGTGCGAGCAGCAAATGCCCTGATGAGACTGTGCATTTGCCCTGGCTCTTCTGAGTTGACGATGCTCGCATATAAACAGATAAGTTTGTCTTATTAGTTGGCTTTCAAATAGTTTTTTGCGACTTCGTGCCCAAAGAAGAAATGATTTCGTGCCTGAAGAAGAAGCTGATTTTAGTTTAATATCAAAGTATATTTTACACTTACTGATGTGAAAAAAATACTGAAGACTAATAAAATGTATATGAAATCATTAATTTATCTGATTTCTAGAATAAGATATCTCATTCTAGCGTTGAAAGGCCAAAACAATCGACTTACAAGGCATCACTATGTGTTTTGCAATGCAACTAATAAGCAATCTGCCCCTTCGTTTTCAAAAACAGCTTTATCGATTTTTCAATTGAAGAGCGATTGCTAAGGGAGGTAACAATGTGAAAGGAGTCTATTGCCGGGTACTTTTCTTGAAAAGGACAGGCTGCATTTTGTACCACAAGTGTTGAGTGTCAAACTTGGAGGTGTGATATGTCAGAATTCAGATACAAAATAGCCATTTATCTATCTAGAGCTTGATAATATCTCGGTGTATATGGAATTTAAAGTCTGTTGTATCATTCTTAAGCACCTAAGGCATTAGAGAGCATGTCTAAATGATCGAAAATCGATGGCCCTTCACCCCACCCACAATTGAGTTATTTTCAATAATTCGTGAAAAATCGCTGCTATTATAATCAAAATCATCATGGAGGGACAAAAGACAATGAATTTCTTTCGAAATAAGCGCAGACTGATGAAGAAATCGGAGAATTTGAATAAATATGGCCCGTTTTTCATCATTTTCTGTTACCCATAATGTAAAAATTCACCATGGTACATTTGTTTACCACTGTCGCTAAGGCTGTGACGTCATGGCAGTCCCTAGAATTGGACAGAGGCAGCCTTGACTTTAAATATGTATATATAATGGCATATCAGAGCTTCAGGTAATTTTGACTAACACCAGTACAGGTACTGGTCCAAATGAATTTTGATCCGTACCAGCTATTTTCAGTCTGTACATGTATTATTTTTTTTTTATATTGGTGCTTAACCAAAAATTTTACGAAAGCTTGTACTTGTATTTAAAACGGCTTACATTATTTGCTGTCTTCATGTACAGTTTGATCACCAATCAACCAAAAACGCAATGTCCCTATGCACGTAGGCAATAATATTGGAATAGGGTTGATTGTTTAATTGCCATCTGCAAACACGCTGCGCTTCTAAAACCGAGATATTCCCTCTTTCAGTTTCTACATTGACTGGTTCACAAGAAATTACACGGACCAAACTGTCATCAAACTCTCTGAGTGTGGTCTCTGCGCACATACTATTCTGAAAACATGTTTTTCTTCAAAGAAGACAATTGTAAGGGGATGCAACTGTTGGGGAGTTTGTATTGAGGCAAATAAAACAGCAATAAGCAGTCCAGCAAGATGATTCTGGATTTGTTAAACGCATAAAGTTTGATAGATTCACAAATCAGTTCAAATATCAAGCGTTTGATTGGAAATGGATGGAATTTACGGGTTACCAGTAAAAACGTACCATACAGGCAAAAACACACCTATATTCGGAACATACTAATTTTCAGCTCTATCTGTATTTGGGGAAAAAAGACCCGTAATTTACGCCTGTAAGGAGGCTATCTGGAACACTGGCTTATTATGTCTAATCAGTGACCTATATAAGAGTGACTGGAAACTCCAAGGCAATACCAATACTCAACTCAAATTGCTCTGTCGTGCTTCTTACACAGGTAAATGAGGGGGAATCGATATCATTTATCTACACGATTCGCCCTTATGGCGGTTTTGCAATACACAGCGTAATTTCTCTATTGTTTACCAAAACTTTAAACACCTTTACAAACACCAAAATAGTATAATTGCGATGAATTATGAATCATAAGGCATCTTAGTTTATGAAAGCTGTTAATTAGAAACACAGACATAGCCGTGTTTAAAGCTTTATTCGTCGCAGTGAAACAGGTATTTTCATAACTCCATAGAATTAGTCGTAACATTGCAGAAACATATCGTTTATAAATATTTCATATATCTTTTTTTGATTGTTATAAACAAAATGTAGCAATGAGCGATATTTATTACGAAGTACGCTCTTCAATGTACCTATAAACGCAGCGGTTTCTCAAACTGCGTCGCCATTTTGTGTGTATACGATGAAAGGCGCGCCAGGTGTTAGTCACGTGATATCAGCCCCGACATACCTATGTGGCTGAAAAATGGAGTGTCTAGTCACTCTTGGTCTAATCTGAGCCTTTTAGCATGCTTGATAATTTTGCATGTTTTCTGCCATGAATTCTTATTTTTTTCAAAAGTACATTTTTTTCAAATTTCTCTAGAGAAACGATTAGTACCATAAAAATTAAATTCGGATCAGGCCTGGTCCAAACTGTTTGCATAGAACATCAGCAGATAACGAAATTATCACTAGCTGATATTGGGGTAATTTACTTACCCTTTTTATTGAGCTAGTAAATAAAACAGACATCTTTGCTCCTAAACCACTGGCACAAATTAAGTTCCCCTCCCCCAACTGAATGTGGGGTATATATTGGCTTTAGTGCTGATCCTGTTGGCGTTATGAGTCCAATGTCACCGTCTGTTTAGCTATTATAGACGGTGTAGCATCTGTACAGCACATTTTCTTCAAAAACAATGATTTAATTTTGACAAAACTCACATTGGTACATTGTTCATGCCTCCAGATAAAAGTTCATATATAAAAATCATATTTCATTTTTCTAAAAAAAACATATGTTGTGCCAGCGTTAGTACTCAAAAGAAGCGTCTCAATGAGTCGGTTCTTTTGAAACACAAAACACATACAGTAATTGTTCTGAAAATGCTCAAATTTTTTTAGTTATCTGGATCTTAGATAGTTAGGAGGGTAGGGGGAGGGGGTATTAGATATGGTTTCATTTCACTGATCTTAATTTCAAGGTCAGATCAGTACTTTGAATTGTCTCATTTTGACCAAAATAAGAATTTTCCATGTAATTTCTAAATGAATTGAACTGAATAATCCTGGGCCAATTTTTAAATAATTTCACACAAATGTTCTTACTCTTTTTAGACCAAATGAACATCCCATAGATTTTCATAAAGTGAAGTTGGGATTGTGCATTGTATATATATTAAAAAAGGTCACAGGTTAATATTAAAAAGAAATGTAAGGCCAAAAAAATATTGAATTGTTTGTCAGGCCATTTTTTAAAAACAGATGCCCCATAGGGTCGGTTTTTATTTTAATTTTTATTCAGCAGAAAACAGAATGCGAGAACTTTTTTTTTTGAAACTCCAGCGATATTTTATAAAAGTTGTGCTTTGACGATTATTTCATCGGATATTTTTCAAGTCAGGCCAAAAAACTTGATAGTGAAAGCCTCTGCACATTGAGTAGATTTGACTTTATCACTGATGCATAAAACTTACACTGTTGGGGCTCAATGTACTACTAACAAAAGACAGTAGAAAACATTGAGCAGAGTAGTTGAAAAGGATGCAAAAATGAATAAACTAGCCAACATTACCCACAATGGACCACAATGTTCGAGTGGAACCGCATGGTCGTTACCGATAACAATGTTATGAAGTAGTAAATGCGGTCTTTATTCATTTTTCTTTTTAGAAAGCAATAAAAAAAAATAATGTGGGACTTTTAAAACAAATGCTGCACTGCCCAAGAAACAATTCATTTTTTTGTTTGGCCTTTAGAACTGTTTCTCTGAAGATATTTAGTTTTGTCTTGGATGCAGATCCTGATGAAATGCTGCATTTCATCTGGATCTTTATGATTTGCCAAATTATCCATTTTTGAGTTTTCTCCATGATTTGCCAAATTATCCATTTTTGAGTTTTAGGTCTACAAAGGGTTAACAACCCCGGGAACAACCCATCTACCAAAATGGCTCCATGGTAGAAAATGTCCGCCTTATATGTCAGTCACATCCTCCTGAACCGAGCAGTGGACCAATTATGATATAAGTTAGCACAGAATATTTCTTTTAAGGCTGTTGTTGTAAGAGCCATTACCGGGGAGTTCCGGAGAATGCCGGGGAGTTCCGGAGAGTCCCGGAGATACACGACAATAGTGAGATGTGCTCACCCCTCTACCTCCACGGGCTCCATGAGCTACTGTTCCCGCCAATAATGACGTCATGGAGCCCACCCTGGAGTATGGTCATCAGTTACCTATCTGCAGTCTTCCAGTACAGTTGAGCCAGTCTCCTGCTTTGAAGATTTAGGTAAGTGACTCACCTTCACATGCACTCGCCCATTGCAACAATGGCCCTGCGAGCAGGGTGGTAAGGAGTAGTCCTAGTCTTGGTTATCTCCATTAATTTGCAGAAAGCCAAGAAAAGGTCAGATGTGAAATTTTTACCCTGGTCCGTGTGAACTTCCAGCGGACAGCCAAAAGTCACATCAAAGTGTTTAAGAAATGCCTTGGCTGTCAGCTCTGCGTTTTGTGCAGGTAATGCTGCCAGTTCAACCCATTTCGTAAACTGATCCTCCATGACAAGGACATATGATGACCCAGACCTACTTCGAGGATTGATCGGGCCAAGAATGTCCAGATGAACCCTCTCCATAGGAAAACCGGCATGATATGTGCCTAGAGCACTTCTATGAGTTCTATTGCTTTTCTTAACCTGATTGCAAGTAGAACACTGCTTTACATATAAGTTGCTATCTCTAGACATACAATACCAATAAAACCGTTGCTTAAGTCTGTCAAGTGTTTTAGCATTTCCAAGGTGTCCAGCTTCCTTGGCATCATGGCATTAATACAGAACTCTCAGTCGTAGTTCTGTAGGTACTACTAAGCATTGACAACGATTATCATGGTCTGCCCAAACATAGAACAAGACACCATCTTTAAGAACAAGATGGTCTCTAGCGAGCCAAAGAGCTCGAGTATCCGGACTACTCAATTACAGTTGCCTAGTGGAAGGTTCATAGGAGTGCTCTAGCCAATGCATGATCGTACCGATATTTTCATCATTTGTCTGGGCCTGTCTTAGTTGAAAGGATGACAAACTTTCTACCCAGTTTGATGACTGATGGGATTCATGGCTAGTTTGTTCTGGAACCCCAAGATCTACCCTACGGACACAAAGGGGAACCACATCATCAACATCTTCATCAAACCTAGCCCACTGCCTATGTGCCCGCCTACAATATGGACAACCACCACACGGAAGATTTTCCAACTTACTGCCTGCTGTATAACAGTCACACTTCTTAAGGGGGTCTCTAATGCGACTGATGGAATCAGCATTTTGGTGTTCTGCGCCCTTCCTGTGCAGGATCTTAAAGTCATATTGGGACAGTTCTTCCAGCCAGCGGGCCAGCTGACCTTCTATTTGCTTAAATCTGGTCAACCAAACAAGGGAATTGTGATCAGTTCTGATCAGGAAGTGGCGTCCAAGCAAATAATGCCGGAACTGGCGACAGAATTTAACAACAGCGAAAAGTTCCTTCCGTGTGGTGCAGTAGTTTTGATGCTGTTTAATTAAAACATGGCTGGCATAGCAGATGGGCTTAATTACACCATTTTGGACTTGGGAAAGCTCGGCACCAATTTGAGTTCTGGATGCATCGCAATCCAGAATAAACAGTCCGTCAGGTGACGGATGGGCAAGCATGGGGGCTGAAATAGCAATAGTTTTTAGTTTTTCAAAACAAGATTGATATTGCCGTGTCCAGAAAAAATCCTTGGCATGAGCTAGTGTATATAGGTCAGCAGAGACCTTAGCAAAGCCAGGCATGTGGTTACGGTGGTAATTCATGAACCCCAGGAAAGACATAAGTTCCTTAGCATTTTGGGGGACAGGCCATTCCTTGACGGCCTCAAGCTTATCTGGAGCTATGGCGGTACCGGAACCGCTAACCAATTTTCCCAAAAATTCCACTTCTTCCTTAAAGAAATGGCACTTTTGGGGCTTTAGTCTCAAGTTGTGCGTGCGGAACCGGTTCAGGACCTTCCTCAGGGCTGACAATGTATGATTGAAATCGGTACCCAGGACAATGACATCATCAAGGTAAACAATGACTTCTTCCCATTGCAACCCTCTCAAAATAAATGACATGGCCATTTGGAACGTGGCCCCAGCGGTACAAAGACCCATGGGTAACCTCGTCCATTGAAAACTGCCAAATCTGGCATTAAATGATGTCTTTTTCCTGGATTCCTTTTTCAACGGGATTTGGTAATATCCTGAACAGAGGTCAAGGATACAGAACAGTTTCTTGCCATACAATGAATCCAACAGTCCTCAATAAGGGGTAAACTATAACTATCCTTGTATGTCTTCGCATTCAAAGACCGATAATCGATGCAGTAACGTAGTTCACCTGTTTTTTTTCCTAACTAACACAGGTGGAGCAGACCATTCGGAAACTGAAGGTTCAATTACACCCTGTTTAGATAATTTTTCAATGTATTCTTTTTCTTGTTTCTGAAAATGGAGTGGAGTTCTTCTGAATTTTTCTGCTACAGGGATTTCATCATGAGTTTGAATTTTGTGCTCCACTCCAGAAGAAAGACACCCTAAATCAAAATCATCTTTTGAAAATACATCTTGATATTCTATGATTAATTCTTTAAATTGCAATTTCTCTTTTTCCGAAAGGTTTGAAATATTATCTGAATACATTTGCTCCAGATGTTTTGGCAAATTTCGAATTGCAGTACCTGCCTGCTCTGCTCCACTTTGTGTTGTTTTGCTGATATCAAAATGCTCAGCATTGTTGTGGACAAGTTCAGCTGACTCTGCATGTCCAGTTGACTTCCCTTTCTTAAAAGTAACATAACTGTCTGAATCATTCACAACTTTTAATATGACTGAAATACCGTTGCCAAAGACGTTAGACACCAAAGCCTTCTTATTGGAAGCCCCAGATACTATGTAGCTTCCATCAATCAGGCTATCTAAATTTGCTCGAACAAATCCAACAGACTGCGGCTGTATGACAGTTCGCCATACAATAGACACATTTGATGCTTGCAAACCAGGGTGCTTATTGACCCTGATCGGCATAACATCATCCTCAACTGTCAAAGTATTTCGACCTAGATCTAAAACAGACCCGGTGGCTATCATGAAGTCTAGCCCAAGCAAACAATTGTCCTTGATAGGGGCTACACAAACAGTATGCAAAAATGTCTGTGTACCCACAGAGATAGGGACATTGTGCACGAGTCTGCCATGCACAGGGTCTGATCCTATCCCTGAAAGTACACTAACGGGGCAAATATTTTTGAGGTCAAGCCTAGACCCTATGAGGTCTTCCCTAACTAGGGTTACTATTGCGGCACTGTCAACTACCGCATCTGTTGGATGTCCACCAATTAAAATATCGACCAAAACAGTCAGATCCCGATGACTAGGTAACGTAACTTCCATTACGTCACAGTGGCGACCTGGGTTAGGCAGGACTAGGAGTTTGTCGCTGGAACACCTAGCCCCTCGGAGTTTAAATCCTTGGGTACTTTGCGTTCCTGTGACGAACCACTAGCCCTCTCCTGAAACCTCTGAGGCCTATGCCCAGAGCCATGCCGATAGGTTGAAGACCTATCACCTCTATTATAGTGGCGATGATCTTCACCATATCGACTATGACCTGGTGGACGGTGTCCCTCTCTATACCTTTCAGGTGTGTGAGAGTACCTTCTAGGTGACGGATACCTCCCGGGGAACTTTCCCTCGAAGATGGATATCTGTCCCCAGACGGACTCCGGCTACCCCCTGAAGGTGAATGAGACGGATACCTTCCATCACCGCGTGGAGGGCGGCCAGCGAAATGACCTGACGCAGAACGCAAAAAATTACTGGACTGTGAACGATGATATCTGTGTGGTGAATACCGCGCGTACTGGTCAGGCGACGTATGGGGGTACCGTTCCGGCGAAGAACGTTTAGGCGAACGATACGAACCACGTCGATCTGAATAATAATTACGGTCACCTCCAGATCGATACCCATGATGAGGCGATTTAGTCCTCACCATGTAAGTCATTTCGCTGACCTTTCTCTTCAAGTCAGAGACCCTTTTCTCCTCTTGAGCAGAAAAGAGTCTCTCTTGAAAAGAGACTTTCGGACCCTCCAGCGCCTTTTTATTTGCCACTATTGTTTTCAATCTCTGGCATGCCTCCTGGATAGTCTTGGGTGTAGAAATAAGGACTAATGAAGCTAATTCCTTATTTCTGCACCCCCTGAGAAAAGCTTCTACGGCCATCTGTTGCAAAACAGTGGTTTCGAAATCCCCGTAGCCGTCTGTGGCTACATTAAGAACTTGCTGCATGAAACCTTCCAAGGTTTCATCAGGCTCTTGTTTTAGAGTGTTAAGTTTTTGACGAGCTGCCACGGGCTCATCACTCAGATCGAACCTTAATTTAGGCTGATTTTTTAGCTCTAAAAAAGAATTATTCATTTTGCACTTGAATGCAAATTCAAGTGCCTTTTCTGTGAGGCAACTAAGGAGCCGGTCCAGTTTCTTCGCCTCGGACCAGCCGTGACGAATTGCAATTCTTTCAAATTGCATAATGATCTCGACCACCGCCCCTTAGTTGGGTCTCCAGAAAATATCTGTAATTTAGGTGGCAACGGGGATAACGATCAGTCACTATCAGTGACCGGGCCTTTCTCCTTATTCCTCCTTTGCCTAGACCTACCCCTGGTATTTGAATTGCCACGGGTAAAATCTAGCCTTTCATCATCCTTGGATAGAATGTATTCATCGAAGGATGATGAAGGAGGGACAGCAGAACCCTTTGCCTAATAAATGGTGTCGGCAGGCATAGCCATCTTTAACCGGCTGTAAAGATTGTCCAATGCAGTCCGTGGATCAATGTCTTCAGCCATCTCTTCCAGCTGGTCGAGTCCACTTTTTTGTTCTGGCTCTTGCCTGCCGACCCCACTTCCAAACCCTCGCTCCCTATCCAGTGAGTGTATGCTGGCCTCTTGCGTGTCCAGCCTATCGCTACTCTGTCCATAAATTTTTCCACCTTGGCAAGAGTTTCCTCAATAATATTGAAATAGGGTTGATTGTTTTATTGCCATCTGCAAACACGCTGCGCTTCTAAAACCGAGAGATTCCTTCTTTCAGTTTCTACATTGACTGGTTCACAAGAAATTACACGGACCAAACTGTCATCAAACTCTCTGAGTGTGGTCTCTGCGCACATATTATTCTGAAAACATGTTTTTCTTCAAAGAAGACAATTGTAAGGGGATGCAACTGTTGGGGAGTTTGTATTGAGGCAAATAAAACAGCAATAAGCAGTCCAGCAAGATGATTCTGGATTTGTTAAACACATAAAGTTTGATAGATTCACAAATCAGTTCAAATATCAAGCGTTTGATTGGAAATGGATGGAATTTACGGGTTACCAGTAAAAACGTACCATACAGGCAAAAACACACCCATATTCGGAACATACTAATTTTCAGCTCTATCTGTATTTGGGGAAAAAAGACCCGTAATTTACGCCTGTAAGGAGGCTATCTGGAACACTGGCTTATTATGTCTAATCAGTGACCTATATAAGAGTGACTGGAAACTCCAAGGCAATACCAATACTCAACTCAAATTGCTCTGTCGTGCTTCTTACACAGGTAAATGAGGGGGAATCGATATCATTTATCTACGCGATTCGCCTTTATGGCGGTTTTGCAATACACAGCGTAATTTCTCTATTGTTTACCAAAACTTTTAACACCTTTACAAACACCGAAATAGTATAATTGCGATGAATTATGAATCATAAGGCATCTTAGTTTATGAAAGCTGTTAATTAGAAACACAGACATAGCTGTGTTTTAAGCTTTATTCGTCGCAGTGAAACAGGTATTTTCGAAGCCATTTTTGACGAATTCCGCAAAATTCATAAAATCAGCTGATGTTTACATGGTCATAACTCCATAGAATTAGTCGTAACATTGCAGAAACATATCATTTATAAATATTTCATATATCTTTTTTTGATTGCTATAAACAAAATGTAGCAATGAGCGATATTTATTACGAAGTACGCTCTTCAATGTACCTATAAACGCAGCGGTTTCTCAAACTGCGTCGCCATTTTGTGTGTATACGATGAAAGGCGCGCCAGGTGTAAGTCACGTGATATCAGCCCCGACATACCTATGTGGCTGAAAAATGGAGTGTCTAGTCACTCTTGGTCTAATCTGAGCCTTTTAGCATGCTTGATAATTTTGCATGTTTTCTGCCATGAATTCTTATTTTTTTCAAAAGTACATTTTTTCAAATTTCTCTAGAGAAACGATTAGTACCATAAAAATTAAATTCGGATCAGGCCTGGTCCAAACTGTTTGCATAGAACATCAGCAGATAACGAAATTATCACTAGCTGATATTGGGGTAATTTACTTACCCTTTTTATTGAGCTAGCAAATAAAACAGACATCTTTGCTCCTAAACCACTGGCACAAATTAAGTTCCCCTCCCCCAACTGAAGGTGGGGTATATATTGGCTTTAGTGCTGATCCTGTTGGCGTTATGAGTCCAATGTCACCGTCTGTTTAGCTATTATAGACGGTGTAGCATCTGTACAGCACATTTTCTTCAAAAACAATGATTTAATTTTGACAAAACTCACATTGGTACATTGTTCATGCCTCCAGATAAAAGTTCATATTTAAAAAATCATATTTCATTTTTCTAAAAAAACATATGTTGTGCCAGCGTTAGTACTCAAAAGAAGCGTCTCAATGAGTCGGTTCTTTTGAAACACAAAACACATACAGTAATTGTTCTGAAAATGCTCAATTTTTTTTAGTTATCTGGATCTTAGATAGTTAGGAGGGTAGGGGGAGGGGGTATTAGATATGGTTTCATTTCACTGACCTTAATTTCAAGGTCAGATCAGTACTTTGAATTGTCTCATTTTGACCAAAATAAGAATTTTCCATGTAATTTTTAAATGAATTGAACTGAATAATCCTGGGCCAATTTTTAAATAATTTCACACAAATGTTCTTACTCTTTTTAGACCAAATGAACATCCCATAGATTTTCATAAAGTAAAGTTGGGATTGTGCATTGTATATATATTAAAAAAGGTCACAGGTTAATATCAAAAAGAAATGTAAGGCCAAAAAAATATTGAATTGTTTGTCAGACCATTTTTTAAAAACAGATGCCCCATAGGGTCGGTTTTTATTTTAATTTTTATTCAGCAGAAAACAGAATGCGAGAACTGTTTTTTTTGAAAATCGAGCGATATTTTATAAAAGTTGTGCTTTGACGATTATTTCATCGGATATTTTTCAAGTCAGGCCATAAAACTTGATAGTGAAAGCCTCTGCACATTGAGTAGATTTGACTGTATCACTGATGCATAAAACTTACACTGTTGGGGCTCAATGTACTACTAACAAAAGACAGTAGAAAACATTGAGCAGAGTACCTGAAAAGGATGCAAAAATGAATAAACTAGCCAACATTACCCACAATGGACCACAATGTTCGAGTGGAACCGCATGGTCGTTACCCATAACAATGTTATGAAGTAGTAAATGCGGTCTTTATTCATTTTTCTTTTTAGAAAGCAATAAAAAAAAAAGTAATGTGGGACTTCTAAAACAAATGCTGCACTGCCCAAGAAACAATTCATTTTTTGTTTGGCCTTTAGAACTGTTTCTCTGAAGATATTTAGTTTTGTCTTGGATGCAGATCCTGATGAAATGCTGCATTTCATCTGGATCTTTATGATTTGCCAAATTATCCATTTTTAAGTTTTCTCCATGATTTGCCAAATTATCCATTTTTGAGTTTTCGGTCTACAAAGGGTTAACAACCCCGGGAACAACCCATCTACCAAAATGGCTCCATGGTAGAAAATGTCCGCCTTATATGTCAGTCACATCCTCCTGAACCGAGCAGTGGACCAATTATGATATAAGTTAGCACAGAATATTTCTTTTAAGGCTGTTGTTGTGAGAGCCATTACCAGGGAGTTCCGGAGAATGCCGGGGAGTTCCGGAGAGTCCTGGAGATACACGACAATAGTGAGATGTGCTCACCCCTCTACCTCCACGGGCTCCATGAGCTACTGTTCCCGCCAATAATGACGTCATGGAGTCCGCCCTGGAGTATGGTCATCAGTTACCTATCTGCAGTCTTCCAGTACAGTTGAGCCAGTCTCCTGCTTTGAAGATTTAGGTAAGTGACTCACCTTCACATGCACTCGCCCATTGCAACAATGGCCCTGCGAGCAGGGTGGTAAGGAGTAGTCCTAGTCTTGGTTATCTCCATTAATTTGCAGAAAGCCAAGAAAAGGTCAGATGTGAAATTTTTACCCTGGTCCGTGTGAACTTCCAGCGGACAGCCAAAAGTCACATCAAAGTGTTTAAGAAATGCCTTGGCTGTCAGCTCTGCGTTTTGTGCAGGTAATGCTGCCAGCTCAACCCATTTCGTCAACTGATCCTCCATGACAAGGACATATGATGACCCAGACCTACTTCGAGGATTGATCGGGCCAAAAATGTCCAGATGAACCCTCTCCATAGGAAAACCGGCATGATATGTGCCTAGAGCACTTCTACGAGTTCTATTGATTTTCTTAACCTGATTGCAAGTAGAACACTGCTTTACATATAAGTTGCTATCTCTAGACATACAATACCAATAAAACCGTTGCTTAAGTCTGTCAAGTGTTTTAGCATTTCCAAGGTGTCCAGCTTCCTTGGCATCATGGCATTAATACAGAACTCTCAGTCGTAGTTCTGTAGGTACTACTAAGCATTGACAACGATGGTCTGCCCAAACATAGAACAAGACACCATCTTTAAGAACAAGATGGTCTCTAGCGAGCCAAAGAGCTCGAGTATCCGGACTACTCAATTACAGTTGCCTAGTGGAAGGTTCATAGGAGTGCTCTAGCCAATGCATGGTCGTACCGATATTTTCATCATTTGTCTGGGCCTGTCTTAGTTGAAAGGATGACAAACTTTCTACCCAGTTTGATGACTGATGGGATTCATGGCTAGTTTGTTCTGGAACCCCAAAATCTACCCTACGGACACAAAGGGGAACCACATCATCAACATCTTCATCAAACCTAGCCCACTGCCTATGTGCCCGCCTACAATATGGACAACCACCACACGGAAGATTTTCCAACTTACTGCCTGCTGTATAACAGTCACACTTCTTAAGGGGGTCTCTAATGCGACTGAGGGAATCAGCATTTTGGTGTTCTGCGCCCTTCCTGTGCAGGATCTTAAAGTCATATTGGGACAGTTCTTCCAGCCAGCGGGCCAGCTGACCTTCTATTTGCTTAAATCTGGTCAACCAAACAAGGGAATTGTGATCAGTTCTGATCAGGAAGTGGCGTCCCAGCAAATAATGCCGGAACTGGCGACAGAATTTAACAACAGCCAAAAGTTCCTTCCGTGTGATGCAGTAGTTTTGATGCTGTTTAATTAAAACATGGCTGGCGAAGCAGATGGGCTTAATTACACCATTTTGGACTTGGGAAAGCTCGGCACCAATTTGAGTTCCGGATGCATCGCAATCCAGAATAAATAGTCCGTCAGGTGACGGATGGGCAAGCATGGGGGCTGAAATAGCAATAGTTTTTAGTTTTTCAAAACAAGATTGATGTTGCCGTGTCCAGAAAAAATCCTTGGCATGAGCTAGTGTATATAGGTCAGCAGAGACCTTAGCAAAGCCAGGCATGTGGTTACAGTGGTAATTCATGAACCCCAGGAAAGACATAAGTTCCTTAGCATTTTGGGGGACAGGCCAATCCTTGACGGCCTCAAGCTTATCTGGAGCTATGGCGGTACCGGAACCGCTAACCAATTTTCCCAAAAATTCCACTTCTTCCTTAAAGAAATGGCACTTTTGGGGCTTTAGTCTCAAGTTGTGCGTGCGGAACCGGTTCAGGACCTTCCTCAGGGCTGACAATGTATTATTGAAATCGGTACCCAGGACAATGATATCATCAAGGTAAACAATGACTTCTTCCCATTGCAACCCTCTCAAAACCAATGACATGGCCCTTTGGAACGTGGCCCCAGCGGTACAAAGACCCATGGGTAACCTCGTTCATTGAAAACTGCCAAATCTGGTATTAAATGATGTCTTTTTCCTGGATTCCTTTTCCAACGGGATTTGGTAATATCCTGAACAGAGGTCAAGGATACAGAACAGTTTCTTGCCATACAATGAATCCAACAGTCCTCAATAAGGGGTAAACTATAACTATCCTTGTATGTCTTCGCATTCAAAGACCGATAATCGATGCAGTAACGTAGTTCACCTGTTTTTTTTCCTAACTAACACAGGTGGAGCAGACCATTCGGAAACTGAAGGTTCAATTACACCCTGTTTAGATAATTTTTCAATGTATTCTTTTTCTTGTTTCTGAAAATGGAGTGGAGTTCTTCTGAATTTTTCTGCTACAGGGATTTCATCATGAGTTTGAATTTTGTGCTCCACTCCAGAAGAAAGACACCCTAAATCAAAATCATCTTTTGAAAATACATCTTGATATTCTATGATTAATTCTTTAAATTGCAATTTCTCTTTTTCCGAAAGGTTTGAAATATTATCTGAATACATTTGCTCCAGATGTTTTGGCAAATTTCGAATTGCAGTACCTGCCTGCTCTGCTCCACTTTGTGTTGTTTTGCTGATATCAAAATGCTCAGCATTGTTCTGGACAAGTTCAGCTGACTCTGCATGTCCAATTGACTTCCCTTTCTTAAAAGTAACATAACTGTCTGAATCATTCACAACTTTTAATATGACTGAAATACCGTTGCCAAAGACGTTAGACACCAAAGCCTTCTTATTGGAAGCCCCAGATACTATGTAGCTTCCATCAATTGGGCTATCTAATTTTGCTGGAACAAATCCAACAGACTGCGGCTGTATGACAGTTCGCCATACAATAGACACATTTGATGCTTGCAAACCAGGGTGCTTATTGACCCTGATCGGCATAACATCATCCTCAACTGTCAAAGTATTTCGACCTAGATCTATAACAGACCCGGTGGCTATCATGAAGTCTAGCCCAAGCAAACAATTGTCCTTGATAGGGGCTACACAAACAGTATGCAAAAATGTCTGTGTACCCACAGAGATAGGGACATTGTGCACGAGTCTGCCATGCACAGGGTCTGATCCTATCCCTGAAAGTACACTAACGGGGCAAATATTTTTGGGGTCAAGCCTAGACCCTATGAGGTCTTCCCTAACTAGGGTTACCATTGCGGCACTGTCAACTACCGCATCTGTTGGATGTCCACCAATTAAAATATCAACCAAAACAGTCAGATCCCGATGACTAGGTAACGTAACTTCCATTACGTCACAGTGGCGACCTGGGTTAGGCAGGACTAGGAGTTTGTCGCTGGAACACCTAGCCCCTCGGAGTTTAAATCCTTGGGTACTTTGCGTTCCTGTGACGAACCACTAGCCCTCTCCTCAAACCTCTGAGGCCTATGCCCAGAGCCATGCCGATAGGTTGAAGACCTATCACCTCTATTATAGTGGCGATGATCTTCACCATATCGACTATGACCTGGTGGACGGTGTCCCTCTCTATACATTCAGGTGTGTGAGAGTACCTTCTAGGTGACGGATACCTCCCGGGGAACTTTCCCTCGAAGATGGATATCTGTCCCCAGACGGACTCCGGCTACCCCCTGAAGGTGAATGAGACGGATACCTTCCATCACCGCGTGGAGGGCGGCCAGCGAAATGACCTGACGCAGAACGCGAAAAATTACTGGACTGTGAACGATGATATCTGTGTGGTGAATACCGCGCGTACTGGTCAGGCGACGTATGGGGGTAACGGTCCTCACCATGTAAGTCATTTTGCTGACCTTTCTTTCCAAGTCAGAGACCCTTTTCTCCTCTTGAGCAGAAAAGAGTCTCTCTTGAAAAGAGACTTTCGGACCCTCCAGCGGCTTTTTATTTGCCACTATTGTTTTCAATCTCTGGCATGCCTCCTGGATAGTCTTGGGTGTAGAAATAAGGACTAATGAAGCTGATTCCTTTTTTCTGCACCCCCTGAGAAAAGCTTCTACGGCCATCTGTTGCAAAACAGTGGTTTCGAAATCCCCGTAGCCGTCTGTGGATACATTAAGAACTTGCTGCATGAAACCTTCCAAGGTTTCATCAGGCTCTTGTTTTAGAGTGCTAAGTTTTTGACGAGCTGCCACGGACTCATCACTTAGATCGAACCTTAATATAGGCTGATTTTTTAGCTCTAAAAAAGAATTATTCATTTTGCACTTGAATGCAAATTCAAGTGCCTTTTCTGTGAGGCAACTAAGGAGCCGGTCCAATTTCTTCGCCTCGGACCAGCCGTGACGAATTGCAACTCTTTCAAATTGCATAATGAAACTCGACCACCGCCCCTTAGTTGGGTCTCCAGAAAATATCTGTAATTTAGGTGGCAACGGGGATAACGATCTGTCACTATCAGTGACCGGGGCCTCTCTCCTTATTCCTCCTTTGCCTAGACCTACCCCTGGTATTTGAATTGCCACGGGTAAAATCTAGCCTTTCATCATCCTTGGATGGAATGTATTCATCGAAGGATGATTAAGGAGGGACAGCAGAACCCTTTGCCGAATAAATGTCCAATGCAGTCCGTGGATCAATGTCTTCAGCCATCTCTTCCAGCTGGTCGAGTCCACTTTTTTGTTCTGGCTCTTGCCTGCCGACCCCACTTCCAAACCCTCGCTCCCTATCCAGTGAGTGTATGCTGGGCTCTTGCGTGTCCAGCCTATCGCTACTCTGTCCATAAATTGTTCCACCTTGGCAAGAGTTTCCTCAAAACTACCTATCCACTGGTGATGGTCTTTTGCCTCGGCTTCAACCATCTCCAGACGGGGTCTGTAATTGGAAAGACAGTTTGATATGGAGTTGAGTTGAAGGGGAACCGCCTCTCCATCCATACCAATCCGTCTTTCCAAACGGTTTAAACCCTGAATTACTTTTTTCAATGCATCACTCTCGTTCACTGGTTTATGTTTGGGTTTGGCAGTGGGTGGCATTTGTATAGATAAAATGCCAGCATCAATTAATCCTTGCCAGTAATCAGCTGGCAATCGGATTTTGGCCAGATCCATGACCGTCAACGGCTCATGTTCGCCGGTCAAGGCTCTGGCAGGCAATTCAACAATTCGCTGAATTGATGACTGGTCAATCTTTTCCAACCCAGCCAATTCCTCCTCCGACGCAGTATAAATATTAATCATTGTTGGAAGAGGTACTGGTCTGTTTGAAAACTAACAATTCCAAGTCACATGAAAATTATGGGGAAAAAAGTGAACAACAAAATACTGTTGGGATGATTCTTATCTTCAATATAACTGAGAAAATGGGATAGAAATGAAAACAAACACTTTTTCACAATTTAATCAAAATGCATGAACTGCACGAGAAAAAAAATCCACACTGAAATGATGAAATATTAATTACCACGCCGGGGGAGCCTAAAATAGCCAGTATTGGATCTGAATTTGACAGAATACACAAAATGTGACTAAAAAAATAGTATTTACCTTCAATAAATTGAGAAAACAGCAAAAAAATAAATCAAAATTTCCTTTGAACTTCAGCTGCTTCACGCTTGAAATGACTCTCAAATCAAAAGAAAAAAAAATCCAAAATTTCCAATAATTCTCTTAAATCAAAATTCGTACACTAAAAAATATGCCAAAAGATTATTTTCCAAAATAAACTGCTAGAAACGATAACTATGCCGAAAAAATATGAAGAAGAAAGAAAAAAAAATGTAAATTAATTCACCTACCTCAAATCCAAAAAATCCGGCTCCGAATGCCAAATTTGAAGATTTAGGTAAGTGACTCACCTTCACATGCACTCGCCCATTGCAACAATGGCCCAGCGAGTGTATAATTGGCGCGCAGGATTGTCCTTTTGAAAATTGTGTCAATAGTGCATTCATTCCTGGGGAGTTTGGAAGTTTGAAGCCGGATATTCGGATTTAAGGTAGGTGGATTTATTTTGCATTTTCTCGCAAGTTTTTCTTATTTTCTTATTTTTAGGTATATTTTTTCAATTTTCGCCCTCAATTTCGGAATTTACATCTTTTCAATCAGTCTTAAAATTATTATTGTTGTTAGATATTTTCATTTCGGCCCGAAAATACCGCATAGCTCCGTCTACGGTTGACAGATGAGTCTATTTTCATTTTCTAGGATCTCGTACGTTGGAAATCGGATTTTTTTGTCAGGTAAATTTAGCGCTTCTCCGTCATTTTTCATCGTTTTTCCGTTTATTTAGTTAGGGTTTCGGCTATTTAGGTTTCCCCAGCGTGAATATTTTATTTCATAATTTTCAATTGGGTTTTTCCTCGTTTCAGTGCAAATAAACATTGCAAAAATTATCTTCGTGTTATTTTTTTAATCCCAGTTTTCTCGGGCATTGATCTATTGGTTTGGCATATGTATATATCATCCTTATAATATTCAGATACAATTCTTATTGTCAGTAGGACGGCATAGCTGAGATTGTGGCGAAACCCACTGTTTTTGTTATTCCGGTCTACTTTCAGATTGTATGCGTTTTTTCCACGTGCAATTCGTGCTCGCATTCCTGAATAGATTGTGAAAAATTTAGTATTGTTTTTCTTTTTCACCCATTTGTCCCGTTACAATGGAAAATTATAATTACCCCTACAGTGTATGTTTTTGTTGTTTCATTGTGAGCCCCGCTCTCTAACTATGTGGGAGGAAAAATATTGTGAAAGTAAACTATCGCCTGCATATGGGGGCACATTTTCATCCAGATTTTCATATTGGAGTGATGAAAGCTCTGACCCTACCCCTGAGAATGTAGTCCATGACCAGAGGTAGGATCAGGCAAGAGACATTGTACATTTTATACAAAGTATATACATAACTATGGTTTTATGTTTTACCTAATCATCATTCTCATGGAAAACAAAAATAATTATAAGTATTATAAGCTAAAATCCATTTTCTCATTAAATTCATTTCATTCATAATTTTACAATTTCTCAATATTTTTTTATATTTTTATTGTAGATAACTTGACCACAACAATGCCAGCTAACAGTGAAAATTGTGTGTCCTGTGACGAGTATTCGGTTAATCTAAGGCGGCATGCTCTGAGGACCCATATGCCATGGTATATGGATCCTTCGACAGCCTGTGTAGACTGCCAGCGTGGCAAAGGGTGTCCGAGAGACGTTGAGCGTTTCCACCATATGCATCAGCGGATCATCGGTGATTACTTGCTTGAGGCCTGGTTTCTCCTCATGAATGGAATTTTTCTATTCATGGCGAGAGAGTTGGGTCTCGGGGGTATCCATGATCTGCTGGGGTATGTGGTAGCGCACAACCTCTACCCGAACATTTTTTGTTTCTCGGAAGAGAGATTTTGATCGGAGATCTGGCCTGGAACTGGTTATTGCTGATGGTTATAAGGAGATCCCACCGAGTAGACTTATTGTGCTTTCGAACTTTTCTGTTTTTACCAGATTATTGGCGCGACTTAGTCCAGCAGTTCGTTTAGCAGTTCTCTCCGTACATCAGTATATTCGATTGGATGGTTCATCGCTTCCTTATGGACATCCTAAAATGACAGTGGGAATCATTGATTCACATTTTCATTTGGATGGATTCTCCCATCAACATTCCACTACTTTGTCGGATCTGGAGCGCTCGATGAATATCCCTTTTTCTGCTACTTTGCGTTTTGCGATTCAGAATTTCGTCTTTCCATCTCGTTGGTTTAAAATTGGTAGGAAGATGGCGGGCGAACCAAGACTGAGATTCACTCTTGGAATTCACCCCCATGTGCTGGCCAAGAATAGACCCGAGATGGAATTTCAAAAACTGAAAAGGAAACTGGAGGAATATCCTGAGGCGATAGGTATTGGCGAAGTTGGTATCGACCACACTGCTTGTTGCAATTGTTCCGAGTCACATGACAAGGATCGTTGTCGAGCAGAGAAAATCGAAACCCAACGCCAGCTCCTGCGTCTCACTTTATCACTGGCAAAACAACTGGGTAAGGTGATTGTCCTGCACATCCTGAGTCAAAACAATGATATGGAAGCTAAAGCTGCTCAGCAGGCCTTAGAAATTATTTTAGATTTAGGTCTGCAAGAGGCGTGGATACATCGCCATTGTTTTGTAGGGGGAGTGGAAGAGTTCAATCAGTGGAGCTCTCTACTTCCAAACTGCTTTTTTAGACTTTCCAGGAAATCTGTTGCAGATAGTAGGACGCAAGCTTGTCTGATGTCTGCGGGAAGGCCTGACCGTTTTCTGTTAGAGACGGATTCCCCATATTTGGATAAACATGAAAGACCATGGATGGCATATGAAAATGGGGTAAAAGCTGCCGAAATTATGGGTATACCGACAATGGAGCTTGTGAGAGTGTGTAATAAGAATGCTGCCAAGATGTATAGCTTGCCTTGGTAAAGACACTCTTATTGGGTTTTTATTAATCACCTTTACCTGGATAAATACATTTTCATATTCGCTATATATGAAAACTGCTTTGACAGGATATATCACTTCTATGGCAAGGATCCTGTATGTTCACGTCGTAGGAGCAATAGCTTTGTTACCGCGGCGCGATTATTTTGCTATGATTATCGAAATTACTTCAATGGCAAGGATCTTGTATGTTCACGTCACTGGAGGAATTACGCATTCATCGGAATATTTCGCGTGTTTTGTTGGTGTAAATTCTTCCAGTGGATTTGCATATTTAATTTATTAATACATATATTTTTCTGGTTTTTCAGACCTCGGATTTCAAAAAGTAAGTTTTGTGTAGTGTGCTGTGTTGCTTTGTAGCAAGTAGCTACTCCGTGCCTTATCATTTCTATTTTCCTTTGCTTTTATATTTTCCAGAGATTACTAACGTAAATTACCGATCACAGAGTTTACATATTTTTGTATTAGTTTGGGTTATCCCCTTAATCAAAAATCTGCATAAATTATTTCATTTTACCTTTTTGACTATTTTTAGTAATAGATAAAAACTCTGGGATCTATTTATATATTTGTGTCTAAAATTCACTATTCATTTTGTAAAACTTTCTTTGATATTTTCTAAAATCTATGTGCATCATTGCATATACATATTCAAATATTTATCTAATTATGATACACCAATTGCATTTATCATGTACATCTCAAAATACCTGTGATATTTTAATCTGTCAGCATATTTAAAATTATGTTATATTTTGTAAAATTCCTGCCACTTGACACTGCAGTGATCTCTGGAGAGTATTTGCTTATTATCTTTAGTTGCTTTTCCGTTTTCGCTTAGCTTTTTCGTTGCTTTTGCGTTTTCATTGTCCTGGGACTCATCGAGCCTCTAGGACCTACTCTGGACTAGTGGAGAAAAGGGTCACAAGCTGACAGTTCCCCTACACAGGTATTGTCGTATATTGTGATTGTCTCTGTTGTGTTGTTTTTGTATTGTTGTATAAATGTCCATAATTTAAATTATTCAGGTGGCAAGAATTCCGTCCATATACTTCTGCAAATATTTGTAAATTCTGCTTATATCATTCATCATACATCAAATTTGTAAATTCCATCTCATCTTAATTGTAACCTTATCAGCATAACTCATCAAATTGTAAATTCCGCTAGTCATCTAAGTTTTAAATCATTATCTGTAATTGTCAATGTTTTGTGTGTCTTTTATGTTGCATAAATATACATTTTTATACTTTTAAATTAAGGCAAATTAAGGGAACATTTATTTTAATCATCTTTTAGCAACACTTCAACAATTATCTTTCGAACAACAAACCAAATTTATAGGCATTTTTTAAGTTAAGTTTTAAGAGCATGTTTTAAGTAAGGCTTAAGGACCATACGCCAAGGACTTACAAAGATGGGGTAGAGTGTTGTGAGAGCCGTTACCGGGGAGTTCCGGAGAATGCCCGGGAGTTCCGGAGAGTCCCGGAGATACACGACGATAGTGAGATGTGCTCACCCCTCTACCTCCACGGGCTCCATGAGCTACTGTTCCCGCCAATAATGACGTCATGGAGCCCGCCCTGGAGTATGGTCATCAGTTACCTATCTGCAGTCTTCCAGTACAGTTGAGCCAGTCTCCTGCTTTGAAGATTTAGGTAAGTGACTCACCTTCACATGCACTCGCCCATTGCAACACTGTGTACCAAGACTGCCCAATTGACTTCAAGTCAGTAAACAATGAACATGGTCTGAAGTTATGAGTATCAGGAGTACTGACGTATAGTCAAAGCAATTTAGTAAGGTAAGCATTTGGTAATAACATGAATCACACTGATGATGCTAAAGATTCATGGAGTAACTATTACCTTCAGAAAGGGAGAATAAAGTCTCTCATATGCGTGGTTCAATTTTGTGGTTAAAACAAAGATGATTAACTCCTCTAAACTTAAGACCAAAAATCTTGTTATAACTGCAACTGCAGATTAGTACATATTCCTGTAATGTAATGCTGCATTATTGTGGCAATTATATGGAATATTGTGTATTCTGTGTCTTCACTGTATGCCAAAGTACCCGTTTTAATGGGATGGTTCTGGATCTACAAAGGATAAGACCCTCTACCGAAAACGGTTTTGTTCCCATGCACTGATACAGAAAAATGTGTGGGTCTAGGGCCAATGTTTTTTTGTTTTGTTTTTTGTTAAGGCTTTAAGTCCATGTCAAAAGCTATTGACATGTTGAGACTCTTTTCCATGGCAAACTTGACAACAAATCTAGAAATATGGACCTGTAAAGATCAGAAAACAGTCCACTGAGGACTGGCTACGTGTGCGGCTCTAAAATTTCAGCTATGTGTAGACTATGATCTAGTAACAGTTATTCTACCATTTCAGATATATCTAATACAACAAAGACTCGGGTTGCAGATTTTCATCTATTTCCATCTCTGTCTTCTACAGGGAAAAATGAACTTTTTTTCAGGCTCAGAAAATAATTGCTGAATGCAAAGGCTATTTATAACCTCTACATCGGGTAAATATAGATGGAAAATTAACAGACTAAAATGTTTACATTTTGACCAGATGACATTGAAGAAACATGTGTGATTAGCATTTATGGATGGATGCACTATTAATTGGACTGTAATGCAAGAAAACCTGTCTTCAGGATTTCTGAAGTGATATTCAAACCAGCCTGCTCAGCAACAGATACAAGCCAGAGGAGATGGAGTAAATTTTATACATAGCAAGTCTAAATGTGATACTTTCCATTAAGTGAATAACAAATTTATGAATGATCAGACTGTTTGGATGCGCAGGCGGGTCAGCACCATTGTTGTTCACAAACCCTGGAAGACAGGTCTTCTCTCATACCGAGGCCCACTATTAATGTAAATGTGCGTTTGCATATGGATTATAAAAGAAGACAATAATTGGTTGAACACTTAGTGGGGATAAAACAAAATTTATTAATTTGTTTTTGTAGTATATTCACATGGGGCACCCAACAATTATTATATCTACCCTTTCAACTGATTGCAGACTCCTTTTTTAGCTGTCAAAGATTGCCATTGTTGGATTGATATAACTTAAACGGAAAAATAACTTACCATTTCTTACCATCCCAGAGACCTTCTTTAAGCAGTTAAACCACTTGAGTCTTCTAATGGCCGTTTTGACATCTTCTTAAGACTGATACTGTTGTTTCTCTGGGGATGTAACAACTTGGCGTGAATTTTAGTGGGTGTCCATGCCAGACTTTGTTAAGTCTTGACTTGAATGAGTTTAGGGAGGGTGCCAGTACAACTTCACTTGGTAATAAGTTCCAGGCATTCACAACTCTATTTGAAAAAACATTTGCCCGAACATTTAGTCTTGACCGCTTTTTGAAGAGCTTTAGTCCGTTGCTACGTGTTGATATTTGGTCGTTGATCGTGAAGAATTTATCAATTGGTATACGGTCGATCTGATTCACTATCTTGTAAATTTCAACAAAACTGTTACTTCATATAGCTGTACCGATAGCCAATCCTAAGTGGACTGTCTACAGGTAGGGGTCTGTATCCCTAGACTCAGAGTCAAGAGATACTGGACTGTAGCTGTAGACTCGCAGTCCATATATGGCTGTACCTGTTAACACTTCCCTTATTATATAAATACAGAATGAAGTAAACCTAGTGGTTAAGTTAGTTAATGCACAAATTCCTATGAAGGACAGAGGGCAGGGGACTTACGCCTTGAACACGTCTGTACAGCTCAACCGGCAGATCGTAAGTGGCATGTCTGGCATAAAATCCGGGGATTCACGTGACTCGATTTGGCGCCATAAAATAAAATACCTTCTAATCCAGCACTGGGGAGTACCGGCCCGGGTTCCTCTAAATACTGCAACGACTGCAATCCACAAATTACTACACTCCTCCCCACTTAGAGAAGGTCGTTGTGGGTGGATTCCCTGAAAAGATATCTGATTAGACAACAAGTAATTCATTACAGTTAATCTTACCAGGGCAAGGGGTCTTGGGACATCGCGGACAATAGCTCATACCCGGTGTTACGTCGTGACGGTACGACCTGCCGATTTCACTTTTAAGGCCTGATAAGAAGAGAATGGCTTTTTGGTTCACGAATCCTTCAAAGTCATCACCATGGATCTCGCAGTAACCCGAGAATTATTCAAACTGATCCATGAAAAAGCTGTATCCAAGAATATCATTCGCCGAGTCCAACTACGACGGAAATATCTTGTGTGTCCCTCAATTCACACATATACTTGATACACTGTCAGTGAGACGCAGACTCACTGTATCATAATAAATTTCATTTGGCTAATCACTAGTGTGGAAGATACCGTCTCCTAGCAGCCCTCCTGGACTACTCTGAATTACACCTTTTGACGAGTCACCGACTACGCCAAGAGAAACTCCTAACTGTATACATACTCCACAAATAAACATCCAAATTACGTCTTTAGCAAGCCACAGACTATACTAAAGGGAAAGGATGTGTAAAATACAGTAAATATAATTAATTCATCCAGATGATATCCTATGGAATTTGCAATCAGCTGAATCGAATTTGTCCAACATGAATGTCAGCGAACACAGTTCAACTGCACATTCCACTTTAAAAGTTATCCTTTAAGTAGAAATCACAATGGCGAAGCACAGTTCAACCACTGCAACGATCTGAAAGATACATCTTGAACTTGTCGTCTGCGTGACAATCACAATGGCGAAGCACAGTTCAACCACTGCAACGATCTTGAAGTTACATATCGAAGATACATCTTGAAGGTGTCGTCTGCATGACAATCACAATGGCGAAGCACAGTTCAACCACTGCAACGATCTTGAAGTTACATCTTGAAAATACATCTTGAAGCTGTCGTCTGCATGAAAATCACAATGGCGAAGCACAGTTCAACCACTGCAATGATCCTGAAATTACATCTTGAAGATACATCTTGAAGTTGTCGTCTGCATGAAAATCACAATGGCGAAGCACAGTTCAACCACTGCAATGATCCTGAAATTACATCTTGAAGATACATCTTGAAGTTGTCATCTGCATGAAAATCACAATGGCGAAGCACAGTTCAACCACTGCAATGATCCTGAAGTTACTGTTGCCCGTTGTAGAGATATTGCGCATTCTCTTTGGTCACTCCCAGCACATGGTCTACTGTCCATCCCCTGTGCGTAGCAATGGCTTCTGCTGCTACAAATATCTGGCTGGGCGACGACGTTCTCACTCTGCAGCCTGGAACTGGAAAATAAGGAGCATTAGATTCCAGAAGTAAGCGTCTTTCGTCGATATTACAGAGCGCTGTTATCTGATCAGCGTTGAACGTCCTCGATAAGTTGGTAAAACCAAAGTAAGTACGGGGTAACACCTCTAACCACCTGTCTAGGACATACTGATTCCCGGTAAAACAATGCAGATGAATCGTCTGAAAACTGCGGACCTTCTTCTTCATGAAGTGTAGAAGTAGCATGAAGGCCTCAGTGCCTAAATCTCCATCCATTCCACGGCAATGTATCATCAGAACATGACGATCCTCAATCAGGGGAAATACTTTTTCCAGCAACTTCACCTGGGAAGCCCAGCTCTCAATTGGTTCAGTATGATCCAGGCCCACCTCCCCAATGGCGATGACTCTTGGATGCTGCAACAATCTACGTAGATGTCGAACATCAGATTCTATACGTGAAGAACGATTCCTAGCATGTCTGGGGTGGATCCCTGCACCAACCATGATAGAAGAGGGTAGTTCTTGCAGTTTCACATCGGTTGGGTAGGTGTCTGGATCACAGTAGATGGCCACAGTCCCTACAAGCGTTATCTTCTTGCGATCATCAACTGGGACCCGCTGGACAATATCTTCTAGGCTTCCATTCCTTGACAACCTCAGTTGGCTAAGAGTCCAATCAAGATGAAAATGGGAGTCGAAGGCCTCTGGATGAATTGGCTGCTCCGGAGTCCTGAAGGTCTTTCTCCAGAAGTCTCTCTGCTTGTCTGACAACATGGACGCAATGAGCATCAGCACCCTCCAATGCAGAAGAACACCAATGGAATTACAAGGGTCAATGACGAACTTCGTTGGAACAGCCACATGGTTAAACTGGCAGAATTCCCTCATAGCCCACATCAGCCTGTCGTTGATCTGTGAGTTACGAGCCAGGTTAAACGTATTCTGGATCCGAATAAATTCCACCAATTCCTCCAAAGTCACAGGTCTTCCCACAAGCCATCTTCCTGCTTGATTCAAGGCATTACGGCGGCCACTCAGCACAGCACCATTAGATGGATCCAAATGTTCGCTGAAAACTGAGGGTAAATGGTCGTAAAAAGCATGTCCCTTATAAAAACGTTGATCGGATGTGCATCCAGAAATCCAGCACTCGGGCAAGTTTCTTCTACTGGAAATCTCCTGCGGAACTTGTGGTACAGGCAAATCAGGTTTAGATCTTTTCTCTGCAGGAGCCGATACCACTAAGTCATCCACTCGACGAGTCAACCTTTGTGAGGTGCTACGATCACTTGTTCCTTCATCCCAAATACACACAGTTCTCTTCCACTTAAATACACCACGATCCGCTGCTGATTGCATTCCTGAAGAACTTGCTCTCTTCCTTTTGTCTGTGGGTGCTTTAATGGGGCTAATCGCCCTAGCCTTTCGCATCACACTGGTCCCCGAGCTGGATCTCCCTGCCTCAATCTGAACCTTGGGGGTTTGGACGCCTTTCCTCGTTGGCTGTGTAGCCGACTTCAAACTCTTCTCTGGACGTCTGCTGGCACTCTTCTCCACCGTCGTCCGAGGAACCACTGTCTTCCTTGGAGAACCTGCTATCCTCGGAGAGGTCACTGCCTTCTTTGGAGAGGGTACGGTCTTCTGTGGAGAGGCCACTGTATTCTGTGGTGAAGCCACTGTCATCTCTGCGGAAGCAGCCGTCTTCTCTGGAGATAAAGTCCTTGGCGAGGGGGTCATTACCAGTAACTCTTCCTTGTTGTAGTCCAGCTGAACATCCATAGCCTCGTCTTCTGTCAACACCAACAGCTGCTCCTCTTCTTTCTTGCTAGGAAAGAATCGGTAGTCCCTTCTCCCCTTAGTTGAATCGTAGTCCTGTTCTTTAGGTTGAGGCAGGGCGGGGAGCTCCCACACGTTGTCGCAAATCCACTCCCGGCTGATCACCTGGTAATCAATCAGAGCCTTGGCTGCAGCCTTTAACCATCTGACAAGGGCAGTCTTATTCCTCCTCCCCAGCTCGTTAAGCTTGGATTTAACAACAGCGACCATCTGGAGTAAAGTGTCTTGGAGATGTTGCTTCTTCTCCGGTCCTCCGATAAAGTGTGGGCTTAGAGCAAGCTTCATCACAAACTCATCTGCAGGACGGTAAATCTGGTCCCGGCTCAGATACTCTTCCACAATAGCCAAAAAATCCTGTGAGGATGCCATTCTCTTCTTTCCTGAAATATATAAAGAAGAAAATAATTAGTTCCTATCCTTACATCCACTGCACTTGTACCTGTCAATCGTAAGCACATCGGTCGCGGTAAGGTTAACACATGATCCATGATTCCATTCCTCACAGAAGTCACATTGAATCATGAATCTGCCTCCGTGCGGCTTTCTACAACTGCAGTACGCCTTATCACTATTCTCTTCCTCCTGATCAATATTATCATCCATTCCTGAGGATTTTTGGAACTTAACTATCCACCCTGGCAATTTTCTATCTTTACAGGGCATCATCCTGTCATGATTAGTGACCAAAACAGCATTACGAAGCATAATCCTATATAAATACACTGACAATTTCTTCGTAATAATACCTGGACCTTTCCACGGTGAACTTAATTTGCGGAACTTTCCCATATGCGATGCTGTATCCAAGAGATATACAATATCACCTTCTTTGTATGGTCGCAAAAGCACCCGCAAATCATATGCACGTTTCATCCGTTTTGAAGACGTCTTCAGGTTCTTTCTAGTTGTTTCATGAGCCCTTTTCATAGTTTCCACTAATTCTGTCACATATGTATTGGGATCTGTGTTTCTCTCTTGAACACCTGGAAACATGAGCTGAGCGGGGGTGTTTACTTCACGTCCCAACATTAGCTGATTTGGGGTATAACCTGTACTTTGGTTCACTGATGCTCTGATAGCTCCCACAATTTGTTGAACATGTTGGTCCCATTTATTTTGTGACTTTCCTAGAAAACACCGAACAGCGTCCATAAGCGTTCTGTTAAATCGCTCACTTTGGCCATTAGCAGCGGGCATATATGGGGTTGTTCTTGCCTTGTGGATCTGGAGCGCATCACATAGTGCTTCAAATAACTTGCTCTCAAAGTTCCGTCCTTGATCTGAGAATAACTGCAGAGGACAACCAAATCTCGAGAAAAACTCATTAATTGCAGCTCTTGCCGTTACTTCTGCTTTCTGAGATGGTATTTGCAAACATTCAACCCATTTAGTGAATTGATCTACCATCATTAAGCAATGCTCGTTCCCACGCTCTGTCTTCGGCAGAGGTCCTATAAAATCTGTATGCACTCTTTCCATTGGCGCACCTGCCTGGTATTCTGTCATAGGTACTTTCCTGTATCGTTTGTTTTTCATATTAAGACTGCATACAGAACAAGTCAACACATATGACGTGACATCTCTGGACAATCTCACCCAAAAGAACTTTTCCTTCAGTTTCGCTTTGGTTCTGTCCACACCTTGATGACCTGCTGAGGGTATATCATGATGCCACAACATGGCCTGTTCTTTGAGACTAGCTGGTACCACTAATTCTATGTCTTTGCTGTCTAGCCTTTTCCTGAATAAAACTCCATCTATTAACGTGAATAGTTCTTTATTCAACCAATAATACTTGGAATCAGGACTTGAAAGGAACAAAGTTCCTTGTTCTGGTACCTTCTCTGTTAACAGCCAATCCCGGATTCATCTTTAGCTTGTTCTTCCTTCAGTTCTTTGAACGTGAAGCCCCAACACGATGGCTGCTGCAGGTTCTCGTTAGCCACTGTGACTGAACATGCTGAAATTTTACTATGACCTTCGTCCCTGACGATATCAAAGGATACGTCACTTAAACCAACTTGAGTGCAGTCCCCTAGATTTATCTCGCAGTCCCCTAGATTTATCTCGCCTATCGTCCCTATGTTCACTTGGTCTTCACTCTGTTGCCATTTACTTAAGCCTATTGCTTTGTCCACATCTCTTAGGAAACTACCCCACTGTTTATCTACTCTGGTACAATAGTGGCATCCTCCACATGGCAGATCTGTTGGCTTAATACCTGCCACATATGACGAACAAGGGTAAAGATCGTCCGGTCTTCTAGAAAGGGCATCAGCATTTGCATGCTTTGATCCGGATCTAAACTGTACAACCATATGGTACTGGGACAACTCTTCTATCCAACGGGCTAATTGGCCTTGTGGATCCTTGAACTTTAACAGCCAAGTCAAACTAGAATGATCTGTTCTGACGGTAAAAACTCTACCTAACAGATAGTGCCGAAACTGCCTTGTAAAACGCACAATACTT
Source organism: Loripinus fragilis (assembly GCA_964019695.1). Lineage (NCBI taxonomy): Eukaryota > Metazoa > Mollusca > Bivalvia > Lucinida > Lucinidae > Loripinus > Loripinus fragilis. Next base: position 41,265,177 of record OZ026517.1, on the reverse strand, counting down.
AACAGCTCTTTTCCAGTTGTACAATACTTCTTCTGCTCTGGAGTTAATGTATAGCTGCTGTAAGCCACTACTTTCTCTTCTCCATTCTGTAACTGAAGAAGTTCTGCTCCAATGGCTGTATCCGATGCATCAGTATCTAGTATAAACGGATCTTTTGTATTGGGTAGTCCTAACACTGGTGGATTCACTAATGCAACTTTTAGTGATTCAAAAGCTTCTTGCTCTTCTTGGCCCCACCTAAATTTGTTCTTTCCCGTTAAACTATACAGTTCTTGTGCCTTCTCTGCAAAGTTTTTGACAAATACACGATGATAATTGGCCAAACCAAGAAATCTCTCCACTTCTTTTGACGAAGTGGGAACTGGCCATTCTTCCACAGTTTTTGTGTCCTTAGAGGTCATTTTTAACTGATTACTACTTACATTTCTGCCCAAGAATTCCACTTCCTTTTAAAAAAGAATGCACTTTCGGGGCTTTAACTTGAGACCATGCAATCTGAACCTCTCTAAGGTCTCTATCAAGTTACTCAAATGATCCTCAAAGTTCATACCCATAACCAGAATATCATCCAGAAAAGCCAGGACCAACTTCCATGTCAAACCGCGCAGAACAAGATTAATCACTCTGGAAAAAGTTGCTGGAGAATTGGTCATTCCAAACCCCATACGGACATGTTCGAAGAGGCCATACTTTGTAACAAAGGCTGTCTTCTTTCTATCTTCAGGACTGACCAACACTTGCCAATATGCAGAATTTGCGTCCAACTTCGTAAACCAGGCATTTCCTGCTAAGGTATCTAGACATTGTTCTATCAGCGGTAACGGAAAAGTATCTTTCACTGTCACCTCATTCAGGGCTCTATAATCAATACACCATCTAACTGAGCCATCTATTTTACGGATAAGTACTGGCGATGAAGCCCAGTCTGACATGGATTACTGAATCACGCCTGCGTCTAACATTTTCTTGAGCAGTTGCTCTTCTTCGTTTACAAAACAAGCAGGGGTCCTCCTCATGTGCTGTTTAATTGGCCTAGCATCCCCAGTATCAATCTTGTGCTCTATCGTGGTAAATGTCCCTAAGTCAAAGTCGTGCTTGGCAAACACATCTTGATATTCACACAAAACTTCACACAACTTTTGTTGTTGTTCAGTATCCAAATGCTCAATAGAGGATTCATACAAACTTTTCAAATGTTCTGGAATCTCAGATGACTGCCCGGAATCTTCCTGAATCACTCTTATCTTTGTGTCCAGATAGTTACAAGCTAATCCAGATGCATATTGTTCTCCAGCATTGGCCTGAGCACTTTCTCTACCTACGCCTGTTCGGCTACAAGCACTTTTGGATGCAGTTGCTTTATCTTTGAAATTCTCTACACTTCCAGTATCCATATCTTGGCTGCTACAAGCATTTCCGAATATCTGTGCTGTTTCTTCCAAAGTCTCTACACTTCCAATATCCATATCACGGCTGCTACAAGCTTTTCCGGATATCTGTGCTGTTTCTTCCGAAGTCTCTACCTCCTGTGCATTCCCAATGATGGTGCCTTTTTTAAAAGTTCTATATCTATCTGTGGGATTGACTAAACAAACAACAGGTTTATTTCCTTTAGCACAAACAGTTCTTGACTTCAAAACACTAAGTTCACTCATTGGCTCAATGCAATAATCCTCTTTGAAAGTAGTGCTTAATTGACACGATAATCTCACAGTAGAGTTTGGAGGAACAACCGTTCTCTTGTTTATTGACACTCTAGCAATAACTGGTTTATCCTCTTTAAAACTGGTTGTCAAAGGTATTCTTTCATCTTTCAATATAAGAGTATCTGTCTGCAAATCCAATAAAACACCCAGATGATGCAAAATATCATGTTCTAACAACATATCATCTGTAATTGGAGCCACATAAATCTTTCTTTGAATACTTGACTTCCCAGTTTCATTTGCACTGGTTTCACAATGAACCCTTGTAACACAGCATCATTATCGGCCATTTGCATTATCACTTTTTTCACTATTGTTGGCTGTTTACTAAACTTTTCAAAGATTTTTGATGATAGAATAGTAATTTCCGCAACAGAATCTATTCGTGCTTTAATGGGAATACCACCCACATTCAATTGAACAAACGATGATCCTGCTTTTATTTGATGAATTCTCACCTTTTCCTCCGGATTGTTTTTCGAATTGCTGAGATCATGCTGGCCTTCTTTATTTGTACCTATAGAAAGTTCCTTGTCATTCAGCTGGTCACAGACACTAGCTAAATCCCTGTTTTTCTCTTAACCACCCTTATCACTCAATTTCTGTTCGGTTAAATCCTTTTGCATGAAACTAACATCACATTTACAATTTCCTAATCCATCTTTTTTAGCAATGTGCCGGTCACAGACATTTTACACTTTTGCAGTTCATTTTTACCATCACTTATGTCTTGAAACAATGAAGCACTTTCCTTAACAGCTTGTGGGCTACAAGCCCTGGTTCTATCCAATACTGGTTCATTATTTCCTTTCAGACCAGCCTCCTTTACTTCTTTGAGCCGGGCCGTGTGGCCTTTCCGTCCAGCCCCTTGGTGTTTAAATCACCGCTTTCTTTCTCCTTCTCAGCCAGAAATTGCTTCCACTTTTGGCAATCCTTTTTTATGTGTCCTTCTTTTCTGCAGAAGTAGCACTGAAATGGCTGCCGTTTCTTGTAACTGGCTCCTTGATGAGTTTTCTTCGAGTAATTGGGGTATTTGTTGGATGGATTCTTGCCCAATTTCTCCATTGCCAGTCTTACCAACTCTTCAATTTCTGAGGATGAAACTGCATTGATAGAAGGTTCTTCTCTTCCTTTTCTTGACTTTTTGTTGTCCACGGCCTGAGTAATAAATTGGAACTGTTTGACTTGATCCAATGCTGCGTCGATTGTAGACGGATTATTAAAACTGACATGTCTGGCAGCCTCCTTTTCAAAACATCCTTGACAAAACTTAGTGATGGCTTCCTGTTTCATGTGTCGTTCTGGTAGATCTACAAATGCAGAAGTTGCCAAAGTCATCACTCGGTCCGCCCAATCATCCAAGCTTTCATCTGGTCTTTGCGAAGCCTGTCTGAATTTGGCCTTTGAAGTCTCGGTGAGTTCTTGTGTGCCAAATCTTGCTTCCAACTTCCTCATGTTTTTCCTTTATGAATAGTGCTCCTTATCAGAAGTGGTTATCGTAAAAAAATCAAGTGCTTTCCCCTCAAGACTCCACATCAAATAGTCTTTGCATTTCTCATCCGTCCACTCCATCACATTTCTATAACTGTCAAACTTCCTCTTGAAAAGTAAGAATTTTGATTTGCCATCATATTTCAAAGCTTTCGGGTGTTTCCTTGGATCACCATGTTTAACAGTGTACCTCCTATTCACAGAATCATCACTTGAATAAGCATATCTTGAATGATGATGTCTACTGTTTCTGTGTGACCTTGAAACTCTGTGTTTCCGTGTCCTTGACCTAGATCTGGATTCAGACATAGAATGTTTTCTTGAATCAGAAGAACTTGATGAAGGCTTCCTATGTAGATGTGATCTTGAACTTTTATGTTTCTGTGACCTTGACCTTGATCTTGACCCGGAAGTAGGCGGTCTTGAGTGAGATGAACTAAAGGACTTTCTGTTTCGATGTGACCTTGCTGTTGATTATCTAGTTTTTATAGACCTTGACCTTGGCCTATGCTTTTGTGACCTTGAACTTGATCTAGACCCAGACGAAGAATATTTGCTCGGACTAGATGAGCTAGTTGAACTTGTTTTTCCCCACCTTGTTCCATACAGATGCGACCTTGACCCAGTTGATCTACAAGACCTTGAAGGGGATCTGGAATGTTTCGATTTCCGTGGACACAACTTCTGCGACTTTAATGAATCACGACTTGAACAACTCGAAGTGGACCTTGATCTGGATCGTCGGGACCTTTTTGACCTTGACTTTGAAGTTGACGAGTCTGTCTTGGTCAAACTAACACTTTTCCTCGGTTGTTTGGATCTGGAGTACTTCTTTGAAGAACTCACACTGTCACTGTCACTGGATGAGAAACTAGCTCTGTAGGACTTCCTATGTGAATGAGAATCCAGATTTTTAGACCTACAGGACCTTGAAGGTGTCTGTTGACTCCTATCTTTTGATCTGGATCTTTTGTGTTTACTTTTCTTGGAAGAACTCAAGTCTGACTTATATTTTGACTGTGATGTTTGCTGTTTCTTTGCCGTATTTGAGCTCGAAACCTTGTGATGGTGTTTCTACGATGAAATATCTCGCTTGTGCGAAGATCCCGTCTGTGATGAATCACTCATATCACCAGAGCTTGACTGAGAATGGCTATGACTACTGTTTCTCGTTGTCGCCACAGGCGAACTAACTTTCTGTTGTGGTGGCTTCACTGTGTAATATTTTTATCACTATCTTGCCGACTGTTTGACTGTTTAGGCTTCCCCATCCCTTTTGGCCTTAAACTTGAGGAATCCTGACCATATGACCTCATTTTCTGTGATGATGGTTTTACACTAGAATATATTTTATCAACATGTTGACTACTGTTTGACGATCTAGGCTTGACCACCCCTGATGACCTTGAACTTGGAGACACATGGCCATGTGACCTAATTTTTTGTGAAGATGGTTTAGTACCCAAATCTTTTTTATCACATTGCCGACTATTTTTTGAGTGTTTTGCTTTTTCCACCACTGACGACCTTGAACTTGAAGAGGACCCATAACCCTCCTGATAACTTTTTGAACTAAAGGTCACTGAAGGTTTAGCACTAGTCTTAGCTGTATTTTTATCACAGTCCATGTCACAGTTCTTAGAAAGTCTTTTGCTTCGTTGTGCTTATTCTTTCTAACTTTCCTCCTGTCTTTACCGCCTGAATCTGAATCACTGTTGGATCCACTTAAACAAGATTCATCTGTTTGTGTGTGTTGATCCTTTCTATAATAATCCATCTTATGTGATTTTTTGTCTACGGCTGCATAAGGCGTGCTACAAGCACCAACTGCCATAGAGGTTTGTTGTCCTTTACATGATATAGGGTGCCACTTAAGAGCTTCTGATTCATCAACTTCTGACTCGTAATCTATTAATGAATATACCTTAGAAGTCTTAGGCTTTGCACCAATTCCAATTTCTTGTGGAGGAATGATTTCACGGATAGGGCTTTTTGAATGCGAACCCTGTTCTTCCTCTGAGTGATGAGACAAGTCCATACCGCCCAGTGATTCCACTAATAACTCTGTATTTTCAGAAGCACTATACAATTGTTCATTCACTAACCCGGTTTTGACAGAGGCATTAAACAGGTCTGCTTCAAAATCCAACAACTCCATCACATGATCAGGTACTTTTTTTTCCTGAGAGCCAATGCAATCACATCCTTAATCAGCACACCGTAATAATTTCGCAAAGAAATGATTAAATCGGCTAGTGTTTTGCCAATTCTGGAATTTTCATCAATTCAAATGCAGACGCAGTATTTACTTTAACGGAATCCGACATTTTGACAGGACAAAGTGCAAAAATAACTGTATATTCTTTAGACGATTAAATCGTACAAAAAATACACTAAATACGGCCAAAATATATTCAAATATTTCATGCACCAATGCGGATAAATGCGTCAAATATTTGAAATGTCCCAAGTATATTCAAATACCTCCAGTGAGAATAATGCGGTACTCCCACCAAAAATATTTGACAAGGCCACTATCTACAATAACAAAGAATACCTGTCCTTAAAGAATTTATCTGGAACCACTTCTGTTACCATCGATCAACCATTTTGTTAGGACCAGGGACCTTCTCAGTCATGCAACCATAGGGACAGTAATTACAGACCAGTGTAGACCCTACTGAACAGCGTACAAGCATGAACAGTTCACAGTGTAGATCTCTACTGAACAGCATACACGCATGAACAGTTCATAATGTAGACCTAACTACAAGCATGAACAGGGACTTAGTACTACCCTAATTAAACAGCTACAAGCATGATTAATTCTGTGGGAACAGTGTAGACCTTAAAATGTACAGCTACAAGCATGTACAAATTAGCAAAAAATTTACCCAAATTATACAGCTACAAGCATGAATAATTTTGTGGGAACAGTGTAGACCCTAAAATGTACAGCTACAAGCATGTACAAATTAGCACACTTTTTACCCTGCCTTCAGGCGAATGCAGAAGCGGCCATTTTCCTTCTTGTGCAGTCCCGCAGCAAAATGCAAACAAAAAGACCAAGGAATTAAAAATTAATTTACAAATAAATTAATTCAAATTTCCTAGGACTTTTACGATAGAAAATCTATCAAAAACCATGTGCCATTTACAGAATTTACTATTTCTCTGCAAAAAACATAACGATTTTCCTGTAACCAGACGACCCTTGACAACTCGTGACAAGGAAAAATCGACTTCACACGGACATTGCAAGTTGCTAAAGCATAAATTATCTCGTCGCCATTGAAGTAAACCTAGTGGTTAAGTTAGTTAAATGCACAAATTCCTATGAAGGACAGAGGGCAGGGGACTTACGCCTTGAACACATCTGTACAGCTCAACCGGCAGATCGTAAGTGGCGTGTCTTGCATAAAATCCCGAGATTCACGTGACTCGATTTGGCGCCATAAAATAAAATACCTTCTAATCCAGCGCTGGGGAGTACCGGCCCGGGTTCCTCTAAATACTGCAACGACTGCAATCCACGAATTACTACAAGAAATAGCTAATTATGCTCTGCAGCAGCATCCCTAATGATTACACTTTCTAACAACGCAAAAGGTTTGGCCTTCCTTCATCAAGTGGTAGAAATATATGGGAAAGTCCTCATGTCCTCTATTCACTGTAGTCATACCACTACGGCAATTTAGGTCTCGTCACTTATTCCAGTGTTAAGGTAATTTTCTAATCATGTTCAATTTCTTCATTTAATCACAGATAAACGCACCAAAATGCTTGGGTTCCGATTAATTTTTGTTAATCAAATTCACATTGTATCTTTTAGCTTTAAAATTATATGAAAACTTTAGCGTTTGATGTCTAGGCACGATATAACTAATTACGGTTTCGTCATCATGGACAATTAATCAATGACGAAACCGTATAAATATGACTAAACCGTAATTGACATTTTTTTAATATAACTGTGAAAAAACACATTTAAAATCTGATTTTATCTCCGTTTAGGCAAAACAACACAGAGGTTGTTAACTAGACGATGCAATCTCGAGAAAGTTCTCATTTTTGTCAGCCTTTATTTGAAGGTAATTTTACTATAACACCGAAATGGGTGACGAGACCCAAATTGCCGTAGTGGAATGACAACAGTGCTATTGGGAGTAAGTAGACTGTACGAATTACTAGAGCCTGTTGGATGTTGGTGAGTCTCTCAGAGATTTTTTTTGACCCAGAATCTATTTATTAAATGAAGTATAACAGTTATAGTTTACCATATTTTTCTGTCCATTCCAGAAAGATTTGATTTCAATCAATGCACGCTAGTGACTAATCCAATTAAAGCTGCGAAATGATAAAAAATGGCGCATTAAAGGGCTAAGTTCATGAAGGGGTAAAATCGGCCCTGTAAAATCCTATTTTAGAAATGTATGAATATAATATCAATGACATTATTTCTGAAGAAGACGATCTTCCCTCTCTTCAAATACATACCAAACTATTTCTTGGATGCTTCCCTAATACCGCAAAAATCCATATTATGACCCCCAGTTTCCCCAAAATGGCTGATATTGTGGGGATTTAGTGTAAATATATCCATAGCAAATCATTAGGCCATTATTTCGACACCACAATTTTTGGCTTAGCTGTGCAAATTAACATTGAGAACCCATGACCCAAGATTTCAAGGTGTCGAAATTATGGCTTCATAATGCAATATTACGTAATCTAAACGATCACGTTTGGTTATTTTGTCTGTGTTTGGTCTTTTCATGCCATTTATACATGTTCTAAGGCTTAAAATATACAAATATGATTACATTATCTCATGAAAGCAGGGCTGGACTATTTTAGGAGCCAAAAATACGCCTACTTTCTCACATTTTACAGTGCAGACAATGCCGATGCCGAAATTATGTTATGTCCGAAATTTACATTCAGTAAGAGACGCTCGTCGTGCTACCGTTAGTTTTTGTCTGCTTTCGCAAATATATACTACCGTTTTTGGTTAACGGGATGTGAGTTTATCCATAAATTACTATTAGAAAAATACACGAGCTCATATTTTTACAATTAATGAGTGTCAGCTTGTTTGTATTTGTATATTTTAAAAGCCTATTGTTGTTTTGTTCGTATTAAAAAAATATATTTTTAAGTGCAAACCATTTACACAAAACAATATCGTGGCCGTATGGTTAAGTCTATGACCTTAGCGTTTGTTTTGCAACGGGTCCTGGGTTCAATCCTCAGCGACGTCAATTTTTTTTTCTTTCTTTTTTCTCGTTTCTCTTTAATACCTTCTCAAAGTGCTAGTTTATATATTATTGCAAGCTTTGAGGTTTATCTGATAGCTGAAAACAATTACATGTATCCACATGTAGGCCTACTGGTCGTTTTGTTCTAGAAATCTTCCACTTTACATGTCCAGTATATACCTACGCCAAGCATATTTGACATGTCTTCATTGTATTCCATAAGCTCACTAAAAAGATGACTGACATGCGCGGATCCAGTAATTTACGTCTTAGAGGGGGGAGGGGGGGCAGGACAGAATCTGACAGAAAAAGGCTTTATCAACTTTTTGGTCCTCAAGCTTATCTACAGTGGGTTCAACGTCCTGAATTTGTTTACAGTGGGATCAACTGTCAGTTTCAAAGAAAACTGTACGTTTTGGTTCCAAAGGGGGTCCAACATTTTTCAGGGGTGGTTGTCGAACTCTATTGCTTATTCCCTATAGAACTTGTGATTTTCAAGGTGAGTCGGGGCCACCTGCCCCCCACCCCCCCCCCCCAACCTCCTCTCTGGGTCCGTGCATGACTGATCCCTCACAACAAAATGATCGTGTTTCATGTCTTAATCATGAGTTATGTTTAGTATGTATTGCACTGATTTTCCTATTGAAAAAATAACGTATTCAATCGCCAATATGCATGCGTATCTGTTGAAATGTGACACAGTTGAAGACCGTTATAAAAGAAAAATCGCATTGGGCATTCGCGATGTACGGCTGTTTGGATAAGTTGATAGGTCTACTACATTTATGTCCCTCATTGTCCCCATGTACCCTGTGTGTAAGCTGTAATGTAACGAACTGGGGATTTTTTGGTCAATAATCAGTAATGACGCATGTTTCACATACGTTCGGCAAGACGTACAGTTGATTCAGATATAGATGAGAATCGTTGTAAACAAAAATATGAACTAATCCAGGTAATGGGTATTTTATACAGGTATATTACACTAACTGCCTCAAACTGCAGTGTTACATTGACCGTTATTTACCTGTTTCAATGGAAAAAATACAATGTGGTATAGTCTGATTATTTTGCATCTTTGAAACATCAGTACTAGCTACAGATGTACCACGACCTCTGATCAATGACCTTTGGGTCTTTCTATTTCAAACGATTGATGCAGAATGCGTAAAATGAGCCAGTCCGACTGGAATATATGTGTATGTCAAAGCTTTTATAGTAAATGTAAATAAACGCATGAAACCCTTTTTTCTAGAACAACATATCAATATTATAAATAGAGTCACGCTTCAAAGCTTTTGGTTTATCTTTATCTGTGGGGTGAACCGAGTTTTTTTTATACTTTGTCACACCTGTATTTGCATGGGAAGAATAAAGGAATGTGATACAGTTTAGGATTTATCATGAATTCAGGAGTCAGGCACATCGTTTTGAAAATAAAGTTCCATGTAAAACTTTGAAGTTTGAATTATACTAGCAATTAAACTCCACCTGAAATATTTTAGACCTGTTTTTTGCGATGATTTTTACTACGTCATTTTTTCGAAATCCTTATCCCGATGAAAAGTATTCAGGAACATCCCTGCCAACTTCTCAAAACCGTTCCAACATCCAAGATGATGAAATTACATCTGTACATATATGCACTCTGAGCATATTAAGCAAAGCGCAAATGACACAAGTCAAAAGATGTCAATCAAAATGTTACATTGTACCGCCACAACTCACTTGTTAACACTGAAAGCGCCTCTGAAAATGTCGTCTGCTGAAGTCGTCTGCTGCAAATAATTGCCAAACATTACTGGCGAATATAAGTATACAAGCAAAAAGTGTTGACCCAGAACAGACTGCTCCTTTGGACTGTTTGCCATCGAGGCCTCTTAACATTTCAGCAGACGAGAAAAGCAGACGAATCTTGTTGCGATAGGCGCATTAAGGGTTAAAGCGATGTATGGTTTTTTCAAATATATTGGAAATCGCGCCTGATTCGCACGTGCGTTTAGCTAGTGGGATCATCTGAGAAAAGTAAATTTTAGAACACGTGCAAAGGAAAATGGCACGTTGTGCAAAAACCCAAACTTTGTTCGCACAAATGAGCCTGTCTGACGTTGATTCTGTGCGTGCACAGAAAATTCTGAGCGTGCAAATGGCAGTTTTATCACTTTCATGTTATACACAACCTTTGAATAACAGGATTTCATCGTTCACGATTTTTTTTATAATACCTCTTTCTGTCACGCCCATGTGAATTTTACCCGTCAATAAAAAAAACTTAGAAAGGGGTACGTGCATTAAGGGGCTATTTTGGCCCCCTCTAGAGCCATAAATTGAAAGTTGCTTTTCACCAATTTCATCTTGTTGGTTTATTTGAAGAATAGCCCTAGGGTAAAATTCTGGCATTTATTATACTTTTACCGGTTGCTATGGTAACCAAAATGGCTGACAAAATAGACTTAAAATAGAGAAATTGCCATTTTAGGCCAAATTTGAGGCTTTTGGAGACAGATTTTTGAAGAATTAGATATCAGCACAAGCAAATACCAAAAAAAAACCTTTTAATATATTGTGTGCCCTGATGATTCTCATAATCTGATTAAATATGTTTTTGGTATTTGTTTGTGCTCTATATTAATTCCTCTGTTACATGTCTCAAATTTGCTCCAAAATGGCCAAAATGGCCATTTTCCTATTTTCAGCCTATTTTGGTGCCCATTTTTGTTACCATAGCAACCGTAAAAGTCGAATCAATGCGACTTTTACACTTTGGCTGTTGTTCTAATAAACTAATACAAAGAAACTTGTGAAGAGGAACTTTTATTTTTTGACCTCATAGGGGGGCCAAAATAGCCTCTAAATGCACGTACCCCTTTTAAACGAATTCAATTAATTGCAAAAAAAAAATATCTAAATACAGTTGAATCTCGTTAATTCGAAGTCCTAGGGACTAGAGGTTTAATTTCGAATTATCGAAAATTCGGATTATAGTGAGGTAGAAATAAAAGATATATAGCCCCCAGAAATTATAATGATTTTTCTTATCTGATATATGTTTTGGGTGCATAAAAGGAACGTCTCAGGGAGACGTTTCCTTATCGCACACAAAACATATATTATTATAGAAAGTTATTAAAATAATATAGATCATGAATAGGTCCTATACTCTGAATTCAGTGCGTCCCAAATTTATTTCGAATTAGCCAGTATTTCGAAAAATAGGAGTTCGAGTTTTTGAGGTTTTACGGTACACAAAATCTGTATGTACAACAAACACCAGACCTTTTAGAGACTCCTCTACAGCTTTATCGTTAACACATTTTGCTAAAATTGAAGATAAAAACGTTATTGCGAAAGAATAGCAGCTGGATTTTTTCATTTCGTATAATAGCTTATTTTCAGGATTGAGAGATTGAGATTTACTGTCGTGGTAGAGTGACTGACTCGAGACCGAGTGTCTGGGGGTTCAATCCTCACCGGCGCTACAGCGTTGTGTCCTTGAGCAAGACGCATTAATCCTAACTAAGTAATGGTTTTACCCAGTAAGACCCGTCCCTACATAATTGAAAGATTATTGATGTGACTCATGGCAAACAAGGTTTTACTGTTATCACTATTGAATTCCGTCCATCAAAAATGCTATCATGACGTTTCGTTTTGTGTAAATGCCTATTAATGAACGTCCCATTATCATATTCTGACAAGCCTGCCTCACTATAGCGAGGCGGGGAGAATCAAAAATAGCAGCTTATCATCGGCCCAGCAATATGCAATTACCTTTCGCCGGTGGCCGATAGTGGTTAGCTTTAACATTCTTTCTCGGACTTTATTAAAAACAATTGATTTCACAAAACATGCACATGAGCTTAATCATTTAAACTTCTACGCTGTCTTTAATTTGAGCGGGCAATATCAGGGAAGGTTCTGGCTAGTCTGTTCGAATGCTCAATCTAGCCTGCACCTTCACTGGTCGCCAATGATAAAAAAACATAAATATCTTCTGAGCTGACTTAAATATTACAGCATCATTCTACAATAAGTTACCACGTTAGGGAAACCCAACTATATATATATAAGTACGGGTATTTAAGATCAGTCAGAATGACAAGCTCCTGTCTGAAAATGACGAGACTACCGTAAAATGACCACTCTGCATTCAATTGCATAAAATGCGTTACAATTTTGTTATCCATCGCATCAGTAATATTGTGTGCATACAGTTTTAATACGCTTTTTCTCGGACCCGCGAAGCGAAGTCGGCAGAGTTCTATTTAAAGTCTGACTTCTATGGCCTACTCTTGGGGGTGGCGGGGTTGGGGGGGGGGGGGTTCATGAGTCATGAGTTTGAAACCTTGTACAGTTTTGTTGAATTATTTTCTCTCTTCTACTGATTCTGATGAGAGTACTTAGTAAGTACTTGATACGGATAAAGCCTTTGTAAAGCAGCGGTATAGGATACATTGACCGATACCGTGATATGACTAAAATTGATGAAAAATACATGGACATAAAGCCTCAAACAAACATGCACATCTCAGAGGGTTGGCGGGCATATCGCCATGATAGACTGTTTATCGAGGTTTATAATACATTTTGGCACAAATTTAGGTGCGACACACACTTGTTTAACATAAATTTGTTAACCAAACTTTGCGACGTCTTTGGCGTTACATTGCAATGTAAATGACGTTACTTTTTGCGCAAAATTTACAGAGGATCCTTGTCTTGAGAAACCCATAGTTTATACAATTTAAGCACTAGGCAGATAAAATTTCGATTTTTCTAAATGAAATAAACCATATAAACATATTTTAAGTCAGTTTGCATTTCTATGACAGGGCCGATTTCACCCCTTCGTGAACCTAGCCCTTTGGTTGGTTGGTTGTAGCTAAGCCCCAATCGGCTGTAAATTTGGTTAAAAAGGAAGAGGTACATCTGATTACCCTAAGACACACCAGGATACCACAGGGCACCCCAGAAGATAGAGGACCCATAATTTCTTCTTTTCTTTCATTACGTCTTAACCCCCGTTGGGGCCATCAGACGGTTAGTCCGGAATGCAGGTATATGGGCAGCATTATGTGAAAACCTGTCATGGAGTTTGTGACCAAGTAAACCTAAAATACAGTTTACCAGCTTGTTTCACTACAACATGCAGTAACTGAGCTGGATCCATACCATATACGATATAAACGTGAATAAAGGCAGGAAAAATACTTTGTCATTGAATTAATTCCTCTCAGCATGAATACCCTGCAGAAGAAATCCCCATGGGGAAAATCAAAATGTTATTATATAATTGAAACATACTCAAATGTGTCAAACAGATTGCAGGAGTGGACCTAAGCTTGATTTTAGACCCTTAAACAGATGTTTTAAAAAAATCCCCGCAGGGAAAAATGAAAAATTGTTTTTACTGAAGGACATTCATTTTTACACACAATTAACATGAGATCTTGTCATATTTGAATAAAAAGATGACTTTTATAATTTTCGAAAATCCCCGCGGGGAAATTTTTCATACGGGGAAAAAATCCCCGCGGGGATAGTGAAAAATCACCGCGGGCAAATATTTTCCCCGCGGGGATAGTGAAAAATCACCGCGGGCAAATCCCCGCGGGGATTTTGACCTTTGTCGTGGGATATTTTTTAGGTCATTACAGATTTTAAGCCAAAAACCTATAGAATTTCCTCAGTAGGGTCTATTCTACTGGAAATAAGTCACTTTAGCTTTCTATGTCAACTAAAAGTACTATGTCATTTTGCCAAAAACTGGTTTGGTAAAAAAATTCCGGTGGCAGTTATAGTCTGTAACTTTTGATATTTTAATTTTAGAACTAATGTTTCTATTTTTCAAAAACACAGTAAAAAAAACTAAAATTCAGGTATACATTATACCAATTTCGTAAATCTTAACAGATTACTAGTATCAAATCAACAGCATTTATGGTAAAATTAACAGTCTATAACTATTGGAGGGACGCAAATAATTACCAACTATAGAAAAACACACCTGTTTTATAAGATAAATCACTTTTCCGTGCAGTTTTCAGCTATAGTGAACATATTTATTGTGAAAATATAACTTAATTCTGATTTTACAAATGATTTAAAAGGAAAATAAAAAAAAATAGAAAATGTTCATAGTGGCAGACTTAGTCTCTTTAGAAGATGAAAAAAAACAACAGAGTGTACCCTAAACATCTGGCTTCCATAGTAACTGTTGAACCATTCTAACGGTACCACGTACCTATTGATAGTATCTTTTTCATTCTTGAAAGAGATCAATCCTTTTAACTTTATATTTTTGAAATTGTTGACACAATTTCCTCTGTTTAGGCAAAGAACATACAGTAAAATCTGTGTAAAACGGCCACTAAAATAGACAAAGCAAAGATCTTCATGACAAATGGTAGCTTAATAAGGTCGGAAGTATTGCAGAATGCTCCTTTTGGAGCATTCTGCAATACTTTTGACCTGCATAAAGCGATAATTGGTCCTGAAAACCAGTTTTCAGTCTTTTTGAGGGTGGCCGTTTACACTGATTCTACTTTATACAATCATGTTATAAACCTAGGATTTTGATTCTGAAGCCCCCCTTTTTCAACTTGGACGAATGGCATAGTTATATCTAAAATTTATGATAAATGGGATGATTTTAATTTTGATTATTTAATTTCCAATATCTTGACGGAGACTTACTCTGGTGTATATATTTTGCAGCTTATTCCTTTTCGAGTGTATCTTCTAATATTGGTGATTTCAACATCAGAAATCATTTTATGACTGTTAAGTTATTAAAACAAGGTTATTAATACTAGAGGGATTGAATGGGGGGGTCTGGTATTCACTATTCATTAAAAATTCAGCCGATTATTCATCTCATTTAAATTTTGGGTTATTTATTAAAATAAGACCAATTAATCATTAAAAGTAAGAAAGGTGGCAGAGAATTCTGGTTATTCACTATTCATTAATGTTTTCTTCAATTCATTTAAAAAAATAGGTTATTCATTAATTTGTAGGCAATCATTATTCACTATTCGTTATACCACATGGAGATACGTCATTTTAAAAGATATCCACAAACTAGGATTAAGAGGTAGACTTCCTACATTCATTAAAAACTTCTATGCAGACCGCGCCATGCAAGTCCGAGTTGGCTCCTCTCTGTCTGACTATTATGACCAGGAGCAAGGTGTACCTCAAGGGGGCGTTCTGTCTACAACCTTTTTTAGTATCAAATTAATGATATTGTGAAATGTTTAGGTAATCCTACTGATTGTTCATTATATGTGACAGGCCATGGCATTTGAATCTTATGGAGGTCCTGGTCGAAATTTGGGTTTTTACATTTTTTTAAAGTTTTATATGTTTAAAGTACGCAGGTAAACTATTAGACCTTTTGGGTCAAAATTCATTGAGTTATGAGCGTTTTAATGATATAACCGTTTATAGAACTTTCTGCGGAATCTGATTCGCATTCCGCTACAAAGGCTTCACTGCTTAAGAGCATACAGTGTACTTATGCAATTGTTAGGATGTATAATGTAAGGAACATCAGAATCAGTGATGGTTGTGTATAGGCACAAATACGCAAAGGTTTAGGTATGCACCTGGTCACCTATACGAACCGTGATACGGTACCTTTTCTACTATTAGTCCAATATAAGGGCGGTTTGTCTGAGATAGAATTCATTGTGTCTTTATTTAGTAACGCTTGCATGATTTTGTTACTTTTCTTGAAGATCTTGGAGATCCTGTGCACTTCTCTCTATATAAAGGGTGGAATTGCCCATTCTTGTTAGGGGACATTATAAAGATACTGTAGCGAGGTACAATATAGAGACGATATTCATTATTATAGAAAGGTACGTGAAGTTATATATATTTGACTGTGTTGTAATTGTACATGACAGGGCTATGGCGATTTGTGTTATTGCATTGAATCACGATGTCTCTGGCAGGTCGCATTGTATTGAAATAATAAGTCACTCTTTTCTATTTTGTCATCTGTTGAATTGGCCAGCATTCCGTGTACAGGTTCTATCAGGCGTTATCAATAACATCCCGTTTTCTTTTGCAAAAAAAGCGATTGTTACGCACTTGCGTATTAATCTACGCACATGCGTAGTGCCTAAAAATCTTTTGAGACCGTTCTTGCGGCTATAGTAAAGCTGTCCGGATGGACTCGAAGGGTTATTTCAGCCAAAGGTGGTCGCAGGCTATGTCGGGTCTGCACATAAAACCATAATTGTATGCTGGAAGATTTACCGGAGACCGATAGGTGAATAAACAATTTTAACAGCTAGGTTTTAAGTTGTTGTGATTTATATAGCGTTGTTTGAAAGTCGATTTAAAAGCCAGTGATAGTCGACTCTATGATGGTTCCGACTTAAAGACTTATCTATTGATGAGATGGTAGGGGCCTGATGCTTTGGCTGTTTGTCGGGCCCACCGGGGTTTAACTGTTGGATTTCTTTTGCTCCGGTATTCAGTTTAATTTACTGTTGAGTCCTTATCCTTGCTTTATCTCCTTGTTATATCTTGATTTATATGTTTTAGGAGATGATGCATTGATAAGTTAGGGGTCTTTCATGCAAACCAAATATCTATGTGTCTTGATCCACATCTGAATTAAGGGTGAGGTTGGCGCCGTTAAACCGGTTTAAGCCCTCCAGTAAAATATTTTACTGACCGTTCCAAGGCGGTACTTCTTTTGTGGATCTTTTATGTTTTTGTTCTGTCTTGTGTTTGCTATGTTTTGTGCACGTCTGTTTATATGTGCTTTGTGGTCACCTGCTGGGAAAGGGCTGACCTCTTGGCTCTCGTTTGTGGTGTCTTCTGTGAGTTTGTCACTTTCCCATTGGTATCCTGGGTCAGGTGTGGTACTTGATTGTATCGATTCCTGATCTTTGCACCATTACTTACTTTCTGTAGCGACCTGTATGTGTCACATCGAGTTATATCTATCGCATATAAGAATAAGGGTTATGTGCATACACTACAACACACTTACATAAATAAGGTGATAGCTGACATGTATGTTTAGAGATTAGGTGGTGTTTTTTTTGACCAAAATACATGTAGAAATATTGTACGTTTTTCACGCATAAAACAGCAGAATTTAATCTCTCAATATTGATGTAAATATTATGTTTGACGAGGGGTCATAGTTAGCTGTTTACAACCGATACATTATACAAGTACGAAATTAGCGCGTGTGCAGAGTGATGTCCGACGTAAACATCCAAACGTTACGTCAGCACCACGCTGCTCAACGTTTTCCTGGAATTTCAAAGAGAATTGCTATCAGTATTTGTAAACCTTAAAACTATCTAGATTACGTGACCTAAAAGGGAAAAAAGGCCACGGGTTCTTGATGTTTCGGCCGGATAGCGTCACAAACCAGGGTGATGGTACGACAGCGTACTGGAAATTTTTGTAACGTATGGGTTTGTTCGTTTGGCATAGGAGGTATTGTTTAGCGCTGACATAGGCCAGTCACTAAAAATACTTCTCTATTACACATTTTTGAGTGTGGATATTTAGAAGAGCTGATCCATCCTAACCGCATGGGAGCCGTTAGCCATACACCCATGGGTGAGGGCTAATCGCGCGCTTATAGGGTTAGGCTGTAGTTTTAAAAAATAAGACCACTGAAATTATTTTATTTTTGTAAACTTGAAACAAACAACTCCATTATTGACGCAACAGAGTGATTCTGAGCAACAATATTCTAGAAGTAGATTGTTTTTTTGCAGAATTATCTCTGATTTGTGCCCCCTCCTACGTTGGAGGCCGAATGTTGGTGAACAACAGAATCTGTAACCTGAGGGCACTTAAAAGCTGTCCCCTCGGGCCACGAACAGCGTGGGATCAGGTCCCAAGATTCGCGACTATCAATGTAGCCAGAATGAGTTGTTAGCCAACCGGCTGGAAGTGTGATCAAACAAACCAGATGACTTCAAGAGTCAAGATCGCAAATAAAATTACGCGGATTCTATAAGAAGTCCCATATAAATAAATCTGACGTCCCAATAGGGAGAGACAATCAAATAAATATTATCTCAGAGCTGATTGACTTAGTGTCAACAACGTGTGGCCAAGAAGATAAAGTGTTCGCAAAATGCGTATACTAAGGGAAAGTACTCTAAACCGCAATACTTAAGATTAAAAGGGCCCAGTTTTTTTTTCTTAGATCTTAGATTGTATGTGAATTATATTCTTTACGTTTCTTATTTCTGACTAGTTGACGTACATCTAGAGCAGGACACTGTAAGATTGATTCTAATTGAAATGAGCTTAGAGTGGCAACTTGCCCTAGTATAGTGCGTCCAGCTAATAGAGACTGGGCGTGTCAGACAGAGTGCTGTCATACACTGTCAAATAAGACTAGTCTACAGTAAATTGGGTGTAATAGCCTATGTACGCTTTACTCGTGCAACCAACTGAAGCGCAGACGACAAGGGCGACCAACTTTATACGTTAGCATGCCTGGTAAACGTCATCTTTAGTATGCTGCTGGGAACCTGCTGCATTTCATTTTCCGGGATGGATATGTTGTGAAAGTTTTTGGGGAGGGTAGATTATTACTTTCTTCAAATTCTGTCTGTAAGGCAAAACTGGTTTGATTTTTAAGCCTGACACAAAAATAATAAATCACCAATTAGAGTTAAGCGGGACAAGGGTTAAGTATCTGGATCATGAGAAAAGGGCATACAAACATGAGATTTGGTCTAAAAGCCTCTTACAATAGCTCATTCTGGCGTGTCCAGAGAGACAAGATGTCTAAAAGTTGTTCGGAGTCTTCTTTGTTTATGCGAGAAGTGAAAGCCCTTGCGAGGTCATGTGTACATGCAGGCTCGTCGGAGCCTTTGCAACACCCCGATGTAATAAGAACCATTATCTCGTGTGCTGACCAATTTATAGTATTAATTTTTCATTGCAGACCATTATTTTATTTTTTATTATTCAGTATTATAATTTGAATAGTTAAAATTTGGAAACATTGTCAGAGTGCATATATCTAGGCTAGTCAGTCTCCTTGTTATCTAAATTAATTCGAGATGCCTTTTTCTCACAATGGGCTCTAAGCTACAACAGGTATATACAGCTGTAAAGCGTTTCACAGGTGAATAAATACACCCTGTCTTACTGATTTTGATATGGAAACGTCCATAGGTGTGTCTTTGCTAAGTACCACCCAGTCTCTCTTAACTGGTCAGACTATATAGGATGGTCAACTAGCCAGAAATAATAGCGTAGGTGGTGTCATTGTATTATTAATGTGTTGTCAATGTTTTTTTAGTACATAAAGTACTGGAAAGTTATTACTAGTTGTGTGCATTATTTTTCCCTGGTAGCATCATCATCGCATAAAGGAATTTTCCAATAAGATTTCCCCTCTTCCTTCCTGACCGTCTTTATGTCGTAACAGTAATAAACTATGAATTCCAGTAATCGTTTTGTTTTAATCTTTGAAAATAGTACATGCACAATATATTTTATAGCATAATAAGTTTATATGTGAACATATTATTCAGACAGTACTAGTACTCGGACAGCATGGCTATTCACACTTAACACCAGTGCATTTTTGAAATATCATTGTGCTAAGTTAAATTCAGTGACAAAATGATACACAATATTACAATGTTAACTCTGATGCACTTTTAGAAAATAAAGCAATGTTTAATTGGATAATTCAACAACTTACTTAAGTGTTATACTGCCTCAATTCTTCATCATGCAGACTCATTATTTTTTCTAAAAACTATAATTTTTAGCAGTGAAAATCGCAGAATACAGCTTAATAAGACGTGAAGTGAGGTTTTTATCTTATATAGTTAGAAATACTGAAGACATATCAACTCTTCCACATAATTACTTTAACTATTAAGTCTTTGCACGCTGGGTAGTTTTTCATGAATCAAAGTTTTGTCAGTCTACTGCTGACTTTTTTCAAAGTTGCTTTTTTTTTACAAAATGCTCTCTCAGAAACACTATCCCATCTCCAAATGACCCGTTAGCTGTTGTTGGGATGTTAATGAACACATGAACACACATTGGAACACTATCAGAGTTTCTAACAGTTAGAATCCAGATCAGGACATACATAATATTGAACCTTATTAGGGTCCAGACTGTTTGCAAAGATCAGCAGCTGATGATAAATGGGCCTGGACGCGAGAAAACCTGCCAACAACAAAGACGCAGACCAGCCTGCGAAGTCTTATCAGCGCCTTTGTTATTCGCTTATTGGAAAGTATCATATCTAGACTTGCTAAGCGCGAAATTTCAATTCTCTAGCTAGTCTCTGTAGCTGAGTAGGCTGGTTTGAATCTCACTTTGTCAGAAACCCCGAAGACAGGTTTGCTCGCGGCGAGACCCAAATTTCATAGCGGAAAAAGTTAACTCTTCTTTTCTTAACATAATTGACTTTTATGGCACTTTTAACCCTTAAAGCGCCAATCGCAACAAAAGTCGTCTGCTTTTCTCGTCTGCTGAAATGTTTAAGAAGCCTCTATGGCAAACAGTGTGGACCCAGATCAGACTGCTCCTATAAGAGCAGTCTGTTCTGGGTCCACACTGTTTGCTTCTATATTTAATTTGTCAGTTATTTTAGGCAATTATTTGCAGCAGACGACTTAAGCAGACAACATTTTCAGATGCATTTGTTTTCTTGACGCTTTAAGGGTTAACTTCTATCACTGTCTTTGGAAGATTTGGACGTGGACAGACTTTGTACATCAAACGTGCTGGGGCCAAAAAAAATTATTAGTTGATTTACGGGAAATTTTTTTCAGATTTAGGGTCGGGGGGACGAAAAAAAATAAATAAAAGAGCTCTGAAAATGACCAGTTGACTGGTCATTTTCAGAGCTTTTTTTCAGAGCTTTTTTTCTTTCTTTAATATCTCCAGAAAAACAGTAAAACTAGTAAGGTAATCTTTAAATATTTCATCATTTTCCTAAAAATCTGGAAGGGACAATCACTTTTAACAGTGTCACTCTCAAAATGCACAGACAGAACCTCAAAAAAATATTATTTTTTTCAACCAAACAATTAATATTTAGAGTCGGCGGATAAAATAAAAAAAAAATGAAATTAAATTTTATTTTTTACTACTTTCCGGAAAATTACAGTAGGAGGGTTCGTAAATCAACTAATAAAAAAAATCTGGCCTGGGCAATATGGCCTGACCTCCTCAAACATGTACCACATTCTGGCGGCATCTAGACCTGGATTGACGGTGATACTGGGTAGCTCTGATATGTTAAGGTTTACAACAGGTTTCAATAGTTTTACTTCTCTTTCCTCATCACTGGAGTATAGGGGACTGGGAACTAATTATAGCAACACATCCCATGAATCAAAAACTGAAGGGAGCTCCGAGGCTGTTATTTGGCAATGGATGCTTCTGATTAGATGATATTGCTGAAGTAAAAATTTTTTTCTCTAGCAGATGCAAAATTTAATTTTCTTCTAATTGGTGTGTAGTTTACCACCAGATTCATTTATATTGTGTTTTTCTGGAAACATGGCGATTTCTATTTTGAACCAGGATGGGGTTTTCCCAAAATATGGCAGCCATTACACAACATGCAATAGTTGAAAAAAGAGCGGGTGAAGGTATGTTTTTTCCTTTCTTTTTCCCTTTATTCATGTTTTTGCTTGAACTTAAGGCATATGGTGATGCCCCACATGTTTTGTGAGATGCAGAATAAACTGTCAAAAACTAGGGTTTCACCATTGGGGTCAATGGGATAAATAATTAGTTCACGGTGCCCTATCCCCTGACCATAATGGAACCAGGATAATTTATGTCACACTTAAAATGATGAAAAGACAGTCGGGAGGGGATCTTCCTGAAGTACTTGGATAGGAATTGCGTCCACTCAAAGAACAAAACAGGCCTGTCTGGGTCTGTAACCAACTGAAATTAAAATGGTCTTTGTCATTTTAGAAGTCTAGTTATTGTGAGTATTTAGTAAATACTATGAGTATTAGGTATAATGGTTTTAAAGTATTCAGCTCTGAATAGGTACTCATTAGAAGTGACATGGTATGTCGTTTTCAGTGACTACCTCAAAATACGCTTTATGGAGAAAAGAGCAAAATAATCTAAATTTGCGCAAAATAATCTAAATTTACGCAAAATAACTTTCATTAGGCTACTGACCATCTATGGAGTGATTGAGTATTAAATTGAACAACTTTGCACTGTAAGCATTACTTGATTCTTTAAAAATTAAATTCATATTTAATTTTTTGGTTTCACTGAGGTATGAAATGTTAGGGAAAATATGACTAATTTGTTTGAAATCAGGTCAGAATCTCAAAAGCGATGGATACTATTTTTTTGAAAAGATGTAACTTGTTACACATAATAATCCAAAGAAAGTAAAAAAAAGGATTTATGCACAAATAGTATACCTGTGGAATATTATGACCATTCCTATATGACTGTGTCACAGAGTCTGCTACCTGTTCCATGGTCTCGGCTGTACTGTGTCTCCATTTTGCCTATAAATTAAATGACAATTAAGCTACTGCTACCAGAGCTCTGTGTGTGTGTGTGTGTGTGTGTGTGTGTGTGTGTGTGTGTGTGTGTGTGTGTGTGTGTGTGTGTGTGTGAGTGTGAGTGTGTGTGTGTGTATGCACGATTAAGGGCATTTATTATGCAAATGTTTATGATAAACGTACACTATAAACGACGTTGGACTATAAAGGATATTTATTGTGAAACTGTTTATGATAAACGTACACTATACACGACGTTAGAATTTGAGAGACGAAATGTATGAATGAAACGTATCTGACAAATTTCCTAAATTTTACTGTAATATAGTTCAATTTGTTTACCTTCCAAAGTCCGAAATGCCAGTCCGGGTGAAATTTGGTATGTCCAACCTCCATACTGGAAAACTCGACTGACTTGTGTTGTCCAGTTAGCACTCTCCATAGCCCACACCTAAATAAATACAGTTGTTTATAGTATAAACACTTATGATACATGAAGAATCTTCACATAAGTGCTTATAAATGTTTTATTTATCTTATTTAACGAGTTCATTGTGAGGTTAACCGAGAATTGTATCTCTTTTCAGCAACGAGATTGATAAATTCAATAATACAGGAGCAGAAATGATAGATTCTTTTTTTTTATCATATGACTTTTCATCTGGGAGTGAAATAACGTCATGCACCAGTGGTTTACAGATGTTTGGGAAACGTTATGACGTCCATAACAACGTTGTGTACATAATGACAAAATTATAACTTTTTACGCCAGAAATGAGATTTCAAAGTAATCTTAATGTCATATGATAAATTGAATCTAACATTCGTGCTCCTGTATTATTGAATTTATCAAACTTGTTATAAAAGAGATAAAATGCTCGGCAAGCCTCGCATTTTATCTCTTTTCCTCCACTCGTTTAATAAATTTAATAAAACATGAGCACTCATGTAAGATCCTCTATTTACCACATGACAGTACTTAGTTACTTAAAATCGCATTTTGGCATGAAGAAGTAGCCATATTTTACGCTACGTTATAATGGAAGTCCTTCAAAGCGTTACGTTACTGTAAACACCTAGGACCCACTTCGAATCGCACTAAAGTTCCTACTATAGTTATTACGTAATAGGTGCGCGCGCACGTTTACATCCGAACGGCTGCAATTGGAACTTTAGTTGGCTGCACAGTAAAGAAAGTGAATAGCCTTCCATGACACATTTCAATTCTTCATTGCAGACACAAAAGATGTTATTATACTGCACAGCCAACTCTAATTAACAATTACGAATAAGTATGACCGCGAATAGAGCACAGCGAGTATTTATTTTCTAAACCAAATTATTTAAGGCTACTGACAGATCTTGAACCCATGTTTGTTATATAGGGCTAGAGGAGGGAACCAGACAATCTACTAGAGTAACAGTGCTCCGACCCACCGTTGATCTCTAGTAGGACTATAGTAGCGACTATCGATTTTCGAATCAAAATTTAGTTACTTCAGTAGGAACTATAGTTCGATTCGAAGTGCGCCTAGGTTTATCAATTTTATTGTATGATGTTATACCACTCTCATGCGTGACGTCATGTGATATGATTTATTGAAAGTTCAGCTTCTTGTTAATTAACTTCGTATTTAGTGCTCACAGTTGACCTCACTCTCAAACGAATTTTAAACTTTAGATGTCAATACACGATATTCAACCATCTTTAGATAAATGAATTATTGTCATTTGAATAAAAGACAAAATGGAGGTATAATTTTAATCATGTAGTTTCAAAGATTCTACATGTTAAAAACGTTTTAACAAAGAACTTAAATAACATATACCATATAACTGTGTTGTTCTTATTTTGACCAGAACAGTTGTCCATATGCAATTTCACATGTTCCTCTCTGTAGCCATGGTATTGGAAGTGGTTGTGCAATAAGCTGGTTACTGTATTCGCCCCCTTGCCTTTGTGTTCTGCTTCATTTACAAGATAGAACACCTGAAAACCTGATAAATAAAGTAGTGGCTTTATGAACAGTAATTAAATGAAACATACCTTATTTTATTCTCAATTTAATCTACTCAAAAGTCAAACTGAAATGTACTTGAATACCCCGTCTGATTTTCCCATCAATTGCCTGTGCTTTCTTTGGAAAGCTGTCTCCTTCTTTTGGTACCTAGGAACCTAGAATATGCTGAATCATTTGATTGAGACATTCAAGAATCGATAGCTTGGAAGTTGTCTGATTTTGTAAATGGTGTGAATAAAATCATGTTAGACTTCTTACCTGAACCTTCCAAACACACGCCAAAACACTGACATCTCCTTGGAGTTTTGAAAAAAATTGGGCCAACTTGTTGGGCATAATGAGGGTAATGCACTTGCTGAGCGCAGTCGAAGGAGTAGTGCTGCGTACCAGAAAGGCTACATGCTGGCTGCCCTGAAATAATATAAAACTGATAATAATGTGCCTTGTCGCGACAAAAGTGTCTTTGAGGTTTACGACAAAGCAAGATTCAAACAAGTCTCCTCAGCTACAGACACTAGCTAGAATAATGAAAATTCACCTGTAGCAAGTTTACATATGATTCTTTCCAAAAAGCAAATATTATAGGCGCTGATCAGACTGTGTGCATGCACAGGCTGGTCTGCGCTTGCGTTGTTCGCAAACCCCCGAAGACAGGTTTGAAGGCGGTGGTTCTGTTGTTGTTGACTTTTTGTTTATTGTTACTCCCATTGTGGAAGTCTGTAATTGTTCTATGTTATGTTGTACGTTACTTTATGTCCATTCTAGTATTGCAATCATCTTGATGGGGAAGAGATAGCTGATTGCTTTGCTTAATTTGTCTTCCTGGTGTCTTGTGATGGTTGAGCGGCTCTTCCTCGCGGTGCAACGGGGTTGTCTGCGGTTTGTGATTGTGGTATTTCCTGATCATTCTCACTTACTATTTTTAAAGGTGGAAGAAATCGGTCACTTTTAATGTTCGAGGGAACTTAGCGAATGGTAAGCTGTGAGAGGTATGGTGAGCGGTATATCCAGGCTCACAATATCCTTAATAAATAACAATACTGGAGACAGATATCAAGTTCCAATTTTCTTCTTCTATTAATGTTACTCAAAACTTAATGTTCATTACACATGTACTATAAACCGTTCAACTGGTAAATACAAATATACTAAACATATAAGTTACTTAACTATCATGTTATATAACGTATGTTCAAATAATATGACTATGCTGGAACAGTCCAAGCGATACTTTCCGAATCCTAAATATTGTATTTCTAACTTCAAAATTGGTAAATAGAATAAATGTCATAAAGGACGTGTAACGGTTTGGCCGTTTTTTGGCCCACGATGGATTTGGCTGAAATTTGAACATATGGTGGTTTGATCTTTGCACTTTCACATGAGCATGTTTTTGAATTAACGACGGCATATGCAATCACATGAATTAAAGTTTCTCACTAGTGTGTATAAACAGAGGTTTGTTCATGAATGTGGTTATCTTTAAAGATGCAACAAGCAAACTGACCTAAAACATAATACCAAACATGCGTATGTTTATACTCGTCATGTCTATGTCGTACTTTGAGCTAACACTACCATCATTAATTAAAAATTATGCTAAAACTTGGCTAAATGCTGTGTTTACGATTACCTTGATGATATGTTGTTTTTAGGTGTAATATATATTTAACATTTAGTGTTTTATCGCCTTTTCCAGTTAATCAATAGCTCAAACAAGCCTATTCCGGTTTATTCATATCAATATAATCAGTACGACATGTACACAAGCGTGCATGTAGCATGTTAAACGCGGCATTACATGCGCAACCTTTTTTTGCTGGATTAGTATGAAACAGGAATATAAATAGTTATAAAGCAACAGAAATGATAATGGAAGCTTTGAACACTTTTTTGCTCACAGCCACAATTATTAAATAGATACATGTGAGTGTTGTGTATCTGTATGTTCATCTGTCAGTTCGTCTGTATGTCACACATTTGTGTCTGTGACGTATCTTCCAAACACCTGATTCGATTATAAGATTAATTCACAAAACTGTGCACCTTTGTGGATGAACATGCAGAATAAATGAATACTTTAAAGCCATGTCAAAGCAGGCGTTCATAGGTTACATGTACAGAATGCATATCTGCTCCATATTTTACGCATGTCCCAGCTCAGATATCCAACAGTCGTGATAGCGCTGTGGTCTTTATTACTTACCTAATATCTTACGTGTAACTAAGGGTTCGCAGTTCACAATCCCGAAGAAACGTATGTTTTGTGTCATTGTGCAAGACCCTTCATCTTTATTGCGTAATACATGTCCAACCGAGGAAACGTCATGACTGAAATATGGTTCACTGTAATGTAGAGCAGTGACTTAGAGCATTAAAACACTTAGTCATGTTTCAAGCATTTGTGTTGCAGACATCTATTTCATGGGTGACAACTTCCGTCAATGCAGGGATTTCGGAACCGTTTGAACAAAATACATTGTGTTTTCATAAAGGTGAATAAACATCTAAAATAGAGTATTTCGATCCTTGAATATTAAATGTACGTGTTTGTTGGTACCAGTGACTATTTACCACCTGCAGATAAGTGGTTGTTGTATATATACTGCATTATTTTAGCAAACACTTTACGAGAGCAATTTTTGTTGAGGAAACAAACAGTTTAGCACAGATATTGTGCACATGTAAGCATGAAAAGCGCATTACACTCATTGTGAATAAAATGCTTGTGTTGTTCGCATTCAGGCCATTGGCTGTTTTTATGCATGCTTTCTGGCATAAATAACAATGAATTGAAAAGAACAAAACTAAATCAAAGAATTACATTGGTTTATTTGCGACAAAATCTGCGCCACCTATATACATTATATATGTACATGAGAAGTTACGAACTTCAAAAAGTATAGATAGGTGTTAGTTTTGAGCGTCAGTTACAATATATGTTGAGAGTGTGCATTTGTATACATCACACCAGCTCCTTTTTGTTCAAATAACCTCACTTTAATAATATTACCATTAAACTGACACAGTTCTATCAAAATTTTGGAATCATATCAAATGATTCCGGTATCTGTGCTGTGAAGTAGCTTTTTGCTCTACCTTATGAACCGCTAGATGAATTTCATCGAAACTTGCACATATACTTATCTGGGACAGCCGAAACGAATTATAAGATTTTGGTGACCTCAACCTTATTTACAAGATCACCAGGGCCATATATAAAAAAGGCTTGTCTGTACTCTATCTTCCTTACCAATGACCTGATTTTTACCAAACTGACACAGATAACTCATTGGGAATACCTTAATGAATGACTAGCATTCGGTGAAATTGACCTTAATTCCAAGATCATCAGCGTCACATAACTCCTTTAAGTGGGTGGGGGGACAACTCTATCTAATGTTACATACTTTTCATTCCTAGCTACTCTAGTATGGCCATATTAAACAGTGTCTGCCCTGTGATTTGAGAATACCAATAATTGATTATTTTTTCCTCATGCTCCAAAGAATGATCACATAATTTGCCATTTTTGACAATCTTAATTCAAAGCAATGAGCCATGCCGAAACAAAAGTGGCGGTGAGCTGTCTTTTTAAAAGTAGATTGTACCAAAGAACTGTCTCCAGAAATCTATGTATCAGTTAAAGAAGGGGGCACATCAGACTCTCTCCTTGCACCTTCTCTCTCCGCTGGTCTCTCTCTCTGTCTCTCTCTCTCTCAAATAAGACTCGCATTTACTGAAATGTTTTTGTATTTGCTTTTCAAACGCAATATATCCGAGGACTGTTTGTAAGAAATAATATTGATACGAGCTTGCTATTTGTACATTTTATTCAATTTTTGTGCGAGAATCTTACGTCTCTCCAGTGATTTTAGTACTCTCAGTGCTTTGATAAGTATGAATTGAATAGTACATTTCAGGATAAAATTTGCAGAAAAAGTCTTTTTACAGTATTTGCCACATGCGGAACCGGCTCAGAGTTACCATTTTATGGTGTAATATTATATGCACAATAAAATGAGAAATAGTTTTATCCGGTTCCGCATGTGGACATGTATGTAATTAAGTCATGAAGTACACGAGGGTGTTTGGTTTTACCATAGACTTAGTGTTAAGTGTGGTTGATAGGGCATGCATTTAACCCCAAAATTTATCATAAAAATACATTTTAATGAAGAAAATAAATTATGGACATTAAACTAGAGACTCTTAGGTATCATTTGGTAATATTTTGTAGGGATTTCTTTACAATCGATTTTTTACTGTAAGAGTGGGCCATTTGTAATACAAAACCGTTACACGTCCTTTTTGGTTGGTAAATCCAAACAGTATTATATCTTAACCACTGAGTTGGTAGATCCAACCTATCTTAAATTATCACGTCTTAACCATTTAGTTGGTAAATCCTAACGGATTTTCATAAGTCAAAATTACTAAAATTCTAAAAAACAGACACGCCCATATTCTAAAATATACAGCATTAGCCAATGGACTTTGCAAAGCCATAAGGCGGCCCTAAAACATATAGATTGACATCTCATTAAGCAAATCTCTTTGACGGACAATAGCGCCGCCGCCAAACGGACGTGGTTCACAGACGTTGTGATCTCAACTCCAGTGAGCAAAATTTTCTTGGAGGCGTCTGGTACGGGCAAACATGGAAACAGTCTATGAAGCAGATAGGTGCCTGAAAAGTGTCAATTCAGAAAATGCAAAATCTGTAATGAGAATAACAGAGCCAAACAGGGAATATTTGCTCTGGGAAATTAGCAGAGAATTTCCAAAATATCTTCCATTTATACAAAGAGTTGTACGTTTGCTTGGTACAATGTTCTCAGGTGAATGGATTCGAAAGTGTTATCTCTGCGGTGAAAATATTTTAGCCTCAACTGAACATGTACTATTATTTTGTAAACAAACAGAGAACTTTCGTGATTCTTTATGGTGCAGATTGATATACAGATTCGGTATGACATTTTTTCATGCATTTATATCTGAGCCACCCAGGACCCAATTAGAAATGCTATACTCTGGCTGTTCTAATATACTTAAGAGTAAAACGGATGTGACTGATTGTGTCAAACTTTTTGTGACTGGTCTGGCTAAAATACAGTCACACTCAGACATTGGAATTGTCTTTTGATACCCATGGCTCCAAGCCTATTAACAAGTGTATAACATAACTCGATGATTCTCTTCAAGACCCGATCCTAGTGCACTGGGAATGGCTAACCCTCTGTGGAGCGATAGCCACTCTGAGTGCATTAGGGGTGAGACCTCAGCGCGATAAAGACTGACTTTCTTGCATGGAAACGGCAAATGCAAAGATCAGCCTGCGCATAAGCGCAGTCTGGTCTTCGCCTCTGTTGTTCGTTGATTGGGAAAATTGATCGCCAAACTTGTCTCCTGCAAAAATTGGCTTGTCTCTGTGGTTAGGTGAACTACTTAGGGTCTCGCTGGTCGGAGGCCGCGAAGACAGGTTTTCTCGCAGCGAGGTCGTGTCGACAATGGACTCATGGGAACTATTTCGACGACGTGTGATCCCTAAACAGCTGAGGATTCTTGCATTTCGTTTCGGTAAGAGTCCACAGCTAAGGGGACTGCACACTCACTTGTAATAAATGGTTATGTTACCACAGCGGGGTATAAGCTCTGGCCAAAAATGGCGGAGTCGTTGAGCAAGAAATCGGAACTGGTTCAAACCGGGAACATCTCTCCCGGCATGTTTTAAATACAAAGTGTCGACTGCGACGTAAAGAATCAATTCAAACAATTAAACAATGGTACCATATAGAAATTTGACATTGTTCATGCATATGTAGTTTCAGTAGAGGCTGTGGCTTACGTGACCAACCGGCAGTTGTAGTAATTGAGCTGAAGGAGACTGCATGTGAGCCATAGTCGCAATTGAAATTCATAAGACCTTGCATAAGTAATTATTTGGTGTGAATAAATAATAAAGAACAGCAACAGAAAACACAACAAAAATATTTATTAAAAAAAAATAATATTTGTTGTTTGTATAGCTCAGGCATGTAGTTTTAGTGTAAATAATTATATATAAAAAAATAATGTCTTTGACAAGTTAAACATTGGTCGATTGTATAGCCCAGGTGTATTTTGGTAGCGACTGTGGTTTACGTGGCCATCTGTCATTTGTAGTAATTGAGCTGAAGCTGACGACACGTGACCATAGTCGCAATTGAAATTCATTGGACCTGACATATGAACCTACTTGGAGAAAAAATGTCTTTGACAAATTTTATACTAGTAAAGCTCAGGCATATCATTTAAGTAGCGGGTGTAGTTTGCTTGATCAACCGTCAGTTGTAGCAATTGGGCTGAAGCTGACGACATGTGAACCATAGTCGCTAGTGAAATTTCATTCGACATGGCATATGAATCTATTTGGTGAAAAAGGAATAATGTCTTTGACAAGTTTTATATTAGCTGCTTGTATAGCTCAGGCACGACGTTTTAGTAGCGGCTGTGGTTTGCTTGACCACTCGTCAGTTGTAGCAATTGGACTGAAGCTGACGACATGAGAACCATAGTCGCAAGTAAAATTTCATTCGACCTGGCATATGAATTTATTTGGTGAAAAAAGAATAATGTCTTTGACAAGTTTTATATTAGCTGCTTGTATAGCTCAGACACGACGTCTTAGTAGCGGCTGTGGTTTGCTTGACCAACCGTCAGTTGTAGCAATTGGGCTGAAGTTGGCGACTTGTGAACCATAGTCGCAAACGGAATTGCATTGGATCTCGCATGAGAAATTATTTGTTCATAATATAAAATATAATAAAGTTCAGGACTATCAATACAGATAATCAAAAGTGTCAATCTCTTACTTTTGAAAATGACATTTATTCACGGTATCAAGTAGAATACTCCTGTTTGGTAATACATCATTGGACGCACTATTGGTGCTGTATATATGTATATATGAATTGTTTTTTTTTTGTATTGCTTAATATGTATTTGTCAAAACATTGTATGCTCTTCACTTGTGGAGGAAATAAAGAATATTATGTTTGCACAACTGAATCATGTGTGAACAGCGCTATTGTTCGTCAAATGTAAGACGCTAAAATATGATCACTTTAATTGATGTCAACACCTGCGAGAAGCTTGGGTTCGACTCAGTAATTAAGGAGACATATTTTGGTCTAAAAATGCAAATTAACTTAAAATCTTCAAATTTTGAATGAAATATTTTCTGGTCAAACTATCATTTCCAAATTCAGCATCTGCATAAAACGACAATTAATTTGATACCCAACATGACTGTATTATACTTGAAAATTCAAAGTTGATTTCTTTATTGATTTAGAAAAATAAATAAATGAAATAAATAAATGTTTATTTATTTTATAATTTATTTGGATTCCAAAGTGCCAAAAATTCCAATCATAATAAAAGTAAGTAATGGTGCAAAGATCAGGAATCGATACAATCAAGTACCACACCTGACCCAGGATACCATCTCAAGACCATGTAAAACTTTGGTCCCCAAAGTTGATTTCTTAATTTGATTTACAGTAATAGAAGGTAAATTACATACTAGAAAATGGGTGCACGACAATTCGTCGAAAACCATTTTGCCGATACGACAATTGGTCACATACGACTTTTGGTCGATGCGACATTTCGCCGAGTACGACATTTGGTTGAAAAAATAGTTAGGTACGACATTTGGTCGAAATAGTCAAGTCATGGTTTTTCGACCAAACGTCGTACTCACAGAACGTCGCATCTACCAAATGTCATTGATTATTTAAAAAAAGAGAAAATCATAAGAAATCATTTTGTTAACCAGACGTGCAACTTATAAAGGCACACTGACTAATTTTATTAAGTTGCTTCAAAGCTAATTAGTGTATTTTGTTTGATTTAATTCTATACGTCTCATAATTAGTGTATAATGACTCTATAATGGGCAGTGGTCTAAATCTTTCAGCATCGATCTTTGAGTGAAATGTGTTAAAGGTAAGCAGAATTCCTTTTTGTGAGATGATTGAATGTTCATTCTTTCTTTCTGTTGTCGGACTAGTCATTAGCCACGTTGTTGATTAGTTGTTTGAAATGGGTGTACCATCATTTTTCACTAGCAATAGGCGGGCCCAAAAAGTGGCATATAAGGGCTTTCAGTACACGAAAGACAGAAATACAAATAAGCTACTGATACTGGCGTGAAACTATATTGGAGATGTGAGAACCGTAAATGTATACAATTTTTATTTTTTCTGTACAATTCAGTTTTCGACCAAATTTCGATGTAATTCGACGAATTTTTCTACCAATTGTCGTAGTCGACCAAACGTCGTAGTCGACGAAACGTCGTATCGACCAAATGTCGCATTCGACCAAACGTCGTTTCGACGAAATGGTTTTCGGCCAAATGTCATGGATCCCTAGAAAATATACATACAAATCATCAGTGCTACATGACACATTATACATCTTATATACATATAACATCTAAAAATTAAGGATTTTGTTGTTGCTTGATAAAGAATTCCTTTACAACAATAACCTTAATAAGGATTTTGACTTTGATTGTCTGTGCATAAAAGTAGCTTCTCGACAAAACAATTATCCTGTGAGATAAATATAACAGAAATGGGCATGGTGAATGTACGATGGCCAGGCGTAATTCACCAGCATATTTAATTATTTACAACATGTAATACTTTGGTTGCAATAAAACATAAAATATTTTCTGTGGCAACAAAGTATATTTAATGGACTTTGATCACCAGTGTAATTTGGCAACAACTCTCCTTTAGTAAACATTCATATAATCCTGTACAACCATGCTATCATTGCAATCGGCAATCAATCAGCATGACTGTAACAAAATTATATAAGGGTACCCTAGTAGTGCACATTACAGTGTAAAACCCATACCATGGAGAACCTTCCACTCCATGTATGTTAAATCATAGCTATCTATTTTTAAAACAAATGCCTGTTGCCTAGTGATATAATATTTACAACATTATGTGCAGTAAATCATCGACTAACCTAAATTGATGTTCTACTGTTTCGACTACCAAAGTCTTTTTGCACTATTTTCGCTTTGCCTATCTCTACAGACCAACAGCCGCGTTCGAACTCCAACTATCTTACCACAGATAGTGAGCATATGTCTAGACAAAATAATAAATTAATTCCCCACTGTATAGAACACGTACCTATACGTTGCATGTTGACATTCTCGTCATTTTAGCACCGAAAAGTTTTCGCTCATTCATACAGGCAAGAATCTACTCAAAACTCTCAAAAACCAACAAGATTCTCAGATTCTATAGAAAATAGAAAGTCTAGCATAAAAACACATTAACTAAATTTGTCACAAAAATAACAAAAGTATTGTGCTAAAGCAAATTACAAAAAAGCTATATCTAAGCTAAGCGTGTCGCTAGCCTGACAATAGTATTTTACTAAAACAAATTACAAAGATTATATATCTAAACTAAGCTTGTCGCTAACTTGACAATATTTGTTCTCTAAACAATTTATAAAAAAAACTATAATCTAAGCTAAGCGCATCGCTAACTTGACAATATAATTGTGCTAGCAAAGATTACAAACAAAAATCAACTATATCTTAAGCTGAGCTTGTCACTAACTTAACAAACATACATCTGTATCTACTAAACATGCACCTAACATGTGTACTGTTAGCTACAGACTCACGTCTACCAGTGTGCGTAACGTGTGCATTTCAACCTTCCCTGAAGTCGCAGATAATGCAACTGACGACATATATATTCGCACCGTACAAATGTGGCTTTTTCCTGCTATATTTGAATGCTATTAGTTATTAATTCATTTACAGTCGTTAAATGTCAAACAAAGTTTGTTAAGTTTGGAACTGTTCCCATTCACGAA
The DNA here is from genome assembly GCA_964019695.1 of Loripinus fragilis. Lineage (NCBI taxonomy): Eukaryota > Metazoa > Mollusca > Bivalvia > Lucinida > Lucinidae > Loripinus > Loripinus fragilis. The sequence goes on along the minus strand of OZ026517.1, from coordinate 41,230,282 downwards.
AGACTTCTATCATCATGAAGAAGTGGTTTGTTTATGGAAACAGCAATACCATTACTATTGCATTTACTTGGCATCGGGTAACACAGGTAGCTATAAGAAATTGAAGAAAGACAGAAGAAGAAGGAAAATGCTGGGCCTATCTTTGGACCAAGCGGCGCATGCGCATGGAGATAAGTTGGACATACTACCCGTTGCCATAGCAAACATCAATATTGTAAATATCCCAAATATAGTGCAAAATTATATTGTATTTCAAATGCAAAGCAGAGTGGGAACAAGACAGCTCACCGACAAGACAATTCACCGACACGGTTTTTGAAGACAGTTCACCTACAGATTTGAAGACAGTTCACCGACACTTTTGGAGATAGTTCATTGACACTTTCTTCATCACGTTATTGATATATGGCTCGAAAATATAATTGATTATTGTGAAGAATTATTGATGAGTTATGATTTAAAGTGATATGTTGATATAATTTGTTGAGAAAGCGATATTTTGTTTTTTCTGATTAATGATTTATAGAACAGACATTTGATTGCTACATTAAGTTATATTGATGTGATCCTATAGCCAATCGTACATTATTTTTGATGAAGTTCGCCAGCAATTCAAAGCATTCCTTTTGTTCAGGCCTACCTTTTTTATTTTTATATAGTTATTTTACGCTAGTGATATAAGACGTATTTTCGCACAGACAATGTAATGATAGCTATATAGGCAGTTGTATGGCATGTCTAATAAAATCATATTGCAATAGCAAAAAGGTAATGTAATTAGCTTTATTTTGGGTCTTCGTTCGATATAACATCAATAAATGGTGAAACGTGTGACATTCCATATAAATACCATATAAAATTTGTCGATGAACTGTCTTCAGTTCTGTCGGTGAACTGTCTTCAATTCTGTTGGTGAATTGTCTTCAAAATGCGTGTCGGTGAATTGTCTTGTCGGTGAACTGTCTCGATTCCAAGCAGAGCCATCACATTGACACTGTTGCATCGCAAAACGAGCGATGACGTTTGGGAAGCTTGAAATACAGTCACACGAAAAACTACAATAGAGTTATAGCGTTTTCTTCTTGAACTACCTAATAACTGTGCTTGCTTCAGAAGCATTTCTTTTGTTTAAAGTAAACAGAAAAGAAAATGTAAACTCAAAAATATTTTGGAAAACCTCAAAGCAAGTTATGGGTCTACAGAAATCAAACCACACTATACCAACGCTCAAGCTAAATGACAAGTTTGCAGAGAAAGACATAGACAAAGCTAACATGCTGAATGACTACTTTTGCTCACAGGCAGTTGTAAATGATAATAACAAACCATTACCGCAACATACATTCACATGCAACAGCAGACTTAACTCAATTACAATATCTCAACAAGATGTTAGAGATGTCCTAAACAACCTTAATGTGACAAAGGCTAGTGGTCCTGATCTTATTAGTCCACGTCTGTTGAAGGAAGGTGCCACTATATTGTCGAAACCTCTATCTATTATATTCAATCGCTCTTTACTTCAAGGTTACTTTCCTTCTAACTGGAAGGATGCCAATGCCACTGCCATTTACAAAAAGGAAGACAAATCTATGCCATCAAATTACAGACCAATATCTCTCCTAAGTCAAATCGGAAAAGCTATGGAAAGGTGTATTCACAAGCACCTTTACAGTTACATATCATAAAACAACCTTCTTACACCTTTTCAGTCTGGCTTTATTCAAGGTTATTCTACAACCTTCCAACTTTTACACACATACCACTCATTCCTAGAAGCAGTAGATAGTGGTAAAGAAGTACAAGTTGTATTTTGCGACATCAGCAAGTCTTTTGACAGAGTCTGGCACAGGGGGCTATTACATAAACTAGCTGGTATGGGTTTATCTGATGGGCTTCTTCGCTGGTTTAAAAGCTATCTTTCACATCGACGACAGCGTGTCGTACTAAATGGGGTAGAATCCAATTGGGCAGACGTTCTTGCAGGAGTTCCACAAGGCTCTATACTTGGTCCCTTACTCTTCCTAATCTATATCAATGATATTGTTAATAATATTCGCTCATCTATACGTCTATTTGCTGATGACACTACTATCTATATAATTATTGATAATCCACAAACTGCAGCCTTCATTCTAAAAACAGACCTAGAAACAATTAATGGGTGGTCACATGATTGGCTCATAGATTTCAATCCAACTAAAACTTCTACTCTTTTAATATCTCGAAGACAGCATCCAGTCTTCCACCCCTCTTTGGAAATGAATAACGTTGTCCTTAACGAAACTACTAGCCATAAACATTTAGGGCTTACCATATCCAATACATGTTCCTGGATAGAGCACATAAATAATATTGCAGAAACAGCTTGGTCAAGATTAAACCTAATGAGATTACTCAAGTTTAAAATCAATCGAAAAGCACTCGAAAAAATGTACTTTGCATTTATTCATCCCCTACTTGATTATAGTGACTCGATATGGGATAACAGTCCTGCTTATGTTAAAAAACAGCTTGATGATATCCATTACGAAGCTGCCAGAATTATAAAAGGAGGCACGAAACTCTGTAGCCACGATAAACTTCTTTCTGATCTGGGGTGGGACACTCTGCAAGAACGTCGCACAAAGCATAAACTGGTAATATTCTACAAAATCCTTAATAATCTAACTCCTCCTTACCTGCAGGATTTTGTTCCACCACTTGTTCAAGAGGCTAATCCCTACAGACTGAGAAATTCTAACGATATCCGCACAATTCACACTAACACCAACTTGTATTATAACTCTTTTATCCCTCCACAATACGAGACTGGAATAACCTACCCCAAGAAATTAAACAGTCCACCTCAGTTGCATCATTTAAATACCAACTCAACAAAGATACACAGAGGCGAGCACCACCAAAATTCTTTTCTGTTGGGTCAAGGCTAGGTCAAATACTTCATGCAAGAATACGAATGGCATGTAGCTCGCTCAATTCAGATCTTTATCGAAAAATATAGTTCCCAGTCCTTCCTGTGCCTGTGGGGGGTTCGAAAGTGCTTACCACTTTTTCTTCATTTGCCCAAAGTACAATGCAACACGAGAAAGATACTTAGAAGCCCTTCTTAGAAATCATACAACTCATGAATTACTTTTTGGAAAGGATACATCAACTGATGAAGAAAATGAAGCTCTATTCCTTAAAGTACAGGACTACATATTAAAGTCTAAAAGATTTGTTCATTGAGTTCATATATATTGACATACTGCATTGCTATCCACTTCACTTATATATAACATGATAAGATATCCTCTATTCACGGTAAAACAGTCCAAAGATACATCTTGCTAGAAGTAGATAAATACACATGATAGGTTCTCGGTCAACAGCTCTCTCTCTCTCTCTCTTTCTCTCTCTACCTCTCCCTCTCTCTCTTTGTTTTTTTTTCATTATAATGAAACATGCATATATTACTTTATAACTTTCTTAGCGCGAGTTTCTTTGAAGCTTTATAAGCTATTCACACATATTGTACAAATTATACCTGAAACAGGAAATGACTTTCATATAACCTTTTGACTTACTGTCAAATCCTGTATCCATTGACAATATATTTATTACATGAATGTAGAATATTTCAATAAAATATTGTTTAAACTAAAGTAAACAGGCTTGGGTGAATCACTTTCACACTTTACACGAAAAATATACTTTGCATGTGGTCAAAGGCAAACACGCACATTTTATGAATAAATACAAATATCCTAATCTATACATGACAGTAATAAGCTTTCCGGAAAATCAACATCCGGTCATGCACAGTGCCGAGCAATGCACACTGCTTATGATTCGAACGACGAAAGATGAATAACAAAGACTCCAACTATTCTCCGCTTTCGCATCGTCTGGCTGGGGTATTCGTTATTCGCTAAGAAAAGTAAGTAAGGGTGCAAAGATCAGGAATCGATACAATTAAGTCGATTTAGATGATGATGATGATTCTTTATTTTCCTCCAAGTTATAGGAGAGCAAGTTACAACAAAACAAATTTACAAATATATGTGGGAGCTAACATATATACAACAGGCCTCCAGACAAGAGTGCTTGTATGAGAGCATATTTTTGTTTTCTCTGTCAAAACATGCTTAGTGGGTACTCAAAAGAACAGTCTCAATGAGGTGGCTCTTTTGGGTACCAAAGCACATGCTCAAACTGGAGACCAAGAAAATAATTACAATGTTCACTCAAAAAGCTACTTATCTGGATCTATGAATAAACAAAACAGAAAAAAATGACAATATGCAATATTCGAAAGTGGTTGGCATTAGAGGCAGTTTAATACCATCTGCTGACATCGAAGGGAAGATCAGCCGGTGCGTTCACACATAGCTGAACTGGGCCTTCTTCATCAACACATGTACTGATCGTAAAAGGAATAATGTCCAGGACATATTCATATAACTACCAAGTGGTAAATATCTAACTGACAGTCATAACACTACGTCGACACAGCGTCTAGGCGACACCCAACGTCAGTGCAATGGACCAAAGGCCAGATGCCCATTCAGCACACTAGAAATGCTACCAACGAAGAATGCAGCTTTTTCTAAGCAAATGAATAAAGCGTGCTGTATTGCAATATAATGCCTCTTTATCTGTAATATTGAATACGTCAGCAATAATGTCATACTGACCAAAGAAGAAGTCTATAAGATGATCATGTTTGCAACTAGCTAAGCGAATGTACAAATCGACTCCAAATTTATGCAAGAACCCAAGCCACATTCTATGCCTAATATCTGCGTTTGCAGGGCACCAAAGAATACAATGATCAACATATTTAGTAACAAGGGAGCCACATGCCAAGCAAGTTACTATCGGGTGATATACACTAAAAGTTAGAGCAATCATTTGCACCACTGATTTACAGGCAGGCAACATGTATGGATATTTTCTGGAGAGTTCCCAGAAGTAGCATGGTTTTGTTTCTGGGTGAATGCTTCTTAAACGGTATAGGGCATCTTCAGCATTAACAGACTCAAAATTTCTGACAGATGCTTCAGCTATTTTAATTCTCACAAGTTTCTTCCAAGAATGTCTTGACTGAAAGGTACCAGAAGTGATAAATTCAGACAACACAAAGCTTAAGACAAACTCTTTGAGTATCCGAAAAACATCCACAATGAAGCCAGCCTTCAGTTTGTTATATAAATAGTGATCCATTAACCTAATCATGAACAGCCGTTTAACCGCACAATGAGGCTCTAACCTGCACAATTGGCCAAACAATGATGTCTTACGTTTATCAATTTCATACCGCACACTACGAGATCCTATGAGACTTAAAACAGCGTATGTTCTGGTATATCTACCTATTTCCTGCATTATTTTCAGACATAAACGATGAGATCTTTCCAGCAAATCCATGTCTGCGTGTGATGTATTTGACCAGAGCTCACAGCCATATAAGGCTTTTGGTAAAACGATCGTTTCATAAATACGCTTCCAAGTTAAGGGGTTAAGGTCTTGTTCGCTGAAGATGGATGCGACGAGACCAAAGAATGATTTCCTTATTTGCGAGGCAGCTTTTACAACATTATCTTTCATATCCATTCTTTTTGTACATACAATGCCTAGATTAGTATACTTGTCAGTTTAAAGCAATTCTTCAGAGCCAAGTCTCCATCGTCTGTTTGATCGTTTATATTCAGCGTCTGTATTGTTGCATACAAGTACATTACATTTCAAGACATTATATTCAAGCCTCCAAAGATAAAATAATGCACACATATATCGATTAGTAGTTGTAACGTGATTTTGGTCAGTGCCTGTAAAAGCATATTGTCCACCACAGTGGGGCAACACACACTCAATGGGCCAATTCTAAGTCCATTGTTCGACGAAGTTAGGAGATGTAATAGGTCGTCGATAAAACACAAAAATCCAAAGGGCGAAATAACTTCTCCTTTATGCGTCCCTCGATTTATGTTAAACCTGTTGGATTTATGTCCCCTGAACAGCACATAGCTCGACAGCTCAGCATGTAGACTGACTAAGATTTTTCAGATGTATAAATCAATTCCTCTTTCGTAGAACTTCAAGAGCAAACCGTCGTGCCATACTTTATCAAAGGCTTTTTTGGCATCCAAGAAACAAATGTAAAGTTTGCTGTTGTTTTCTTTCGCATATTGAACTGACTCATTGACTAGAAAGGACGTCATCGTGCAGCCCATGCCCTTTTGAAAGCCCCCTTGCAAGGGATGGAATGGTCTTTGAGTAGAAATAATTCGCGTTAACAATAACCGTTCGAAGAGCTTGGGTATACAAGATGTAAGTGTTATCGCCCTATAACTATCAGGGTCGTCCTTCCGTTTGGTGCCACCTTTATACAATGGGATAATTATTCCAACTTTCATACTCGTGGGTATATATGACTTAAGAAGCATAGCGTTGTACAAAGTGACTAGTAGTCTTCTAAAGTTACTTCCACTAAAGTTTATATGTTCATTGTCAATTTCATCATCTTTTTCAAGCCTCGCCTTTGCTTAGCTGACAAACTGTATCATCTAACTCCTGTAGTATAACAGGCACAATATCAGCACTAGTGATTGTTTGATGTTTTAGTTCAGCAACACGCTCTGTGACATAATTGAAGTTTGTTGGGTCGAAATTTTCATTTCCACTATGGGAATACAGGTTATTGAAATAGTGGCCCCACTGATCGCATATTTTTTGTGAGTCCCTGAATATTTGACCATTAAATCTAAGTTCTGCGCCAACGTTGGATGTAGAGTTTTTTCGCCTCGTATTAACCAATTTCCAAAAATAGCGACTGTCAAGCCCGGCTGCATTGTCGATTTCTTCATTTAGTGACTTTAGATATTTTTCAGAACAGTGTCTGTGGTACTGTCTAAATATGCGTTTACTTTCTTTGTATTGCCTATACGACGAAAATGAAATACCGCGTGGTCTACCATCTGAAATCCACATTTTGAGTTTTTCTCGCATTGCTTTATGTAGGTCCTTCAACGATTGATCCCAGTAGGGTTTTGAATGTTTATTGAATTTTTTGGAGCTGGGTAAGTGATCATCTGATGCAGATTTTACCATACGTGAAATGTCATTGTAAATTGAGTCAATGTCATTTTCCACTGTGGGACTGAGTATATTTTGTGGTCTGTTTAAGCAGAATGTATCGAGACGTTCACGATATTTGATAATCTCTTCCTGATTTACCTTACACCACTTGACTCGTCTTCTACAGGGCACATCTGATAGAAACTGCTCGGCATGTGGCAAATTAAGGTGCATAACAATAGGCCTGTGAGTGGAGACATTCAGCGCATCATCGTCAAGAATTTTACATACAGACACTAAGTCTACTTTCTCATTCTGGACTAATATGTGATCGATCATTGAAGTATACTGGCCACAATAAGAAACAAACGTAGACGGAGTACCTGTACATAAATCTAATGTATTAGCTATTGAGAGCTTATTTTCGGACAGAAATTGATTAAATATATGACTGCGCCTATCGTGGCATTTTATAAATAGTTGACCATTTATATGTGCATTGAAGTCTCCCATAACGACCAGGGTGCCTTTATCTAGATACATACTACATATATCTTGTAATTTAAGTATAAAACTTTCAAATTCTTTAATGCTGTGATTTGCTGATGGGAGGTACACTTGTATAACATACATAAAATTATTTTCTGCAATCTGATATTGCACTACTATGATCCGGTCATCATCAATGTTCAAGAGGGTAACCTGTCTGTCTATACTACATTTCCTAAGTTAGGCTACACCGCCTTTGCCAACCTTTCTCTTGCTAGGTCTCTCTAAATCAAAATCGGCCACTGCTGCGTAAATATATAATCTATGGATCGAATCAAGAAAATGAAGTTCTTTCTTATAAAGCCAGTGTTCTGATATACCACAAATGTCTATATCAAAGCGTTGTAAAGCACTGCTCAGGTAGGAAGCACTTGGCATGATACTGGAAGAGTTCCATGTCATGAACTTCATACAGCTGGCTGGAGAAAAGTTGACAAACGAACGATGTGCTGGGTCCATTAAAAGTTGTATCAGATTCAGTGGATTACTAGATACCAGGAAAGTACGCTTTTTACGTTTTACTATGATACCCATACCTACTATCAGAGTAGTAATCCTCATCAGTCTCAATGTATCTATTATTATTATAATTGTACTTATCATTATGATAATCATTGTCAGAGCCTCTATAATTCTTACTGCGGCTGGGATTCAGAAATGTATTTCTATAAGTATTGTTTGATAACCATGGTCTACACTTAACTCCACGAGGCCAAAAGCCAGGCTCAGTAATTTTGAGGCAGTTTTCTGATACCTCTACGTTCAGTCTGATAATAGCTCTGTTCAAGCGCTTACTCGGCCAAATATGTACCCAAGTCACTGTCAGGCCGTTACTTTCAACATATTGAATAAGCTCTTCATGAGTAATTGAGGGTCGAAAACCACCTACGTAGAATCTTTTGGAGCGTCTCCGTATGTCCACGTGGTCTTGCAATAAGTTATAGTCCAGTTCACTTCTATTTGAACCTGATTCTCGCGAGTGTATGTGACTCGCGGTGCCAGCGTCGACTCCATTATTTCGTGTAAGAGTATAGTTGGGCTGCGCATTGGCACCATGATGGGCTCGTCTCGGTTCTGAGGTCACAGATTGTGTGGTAGTTCCGTTGACTCGTGTTGGAATAAAGCTGGCATGTGCGTTGGGCACATACTGATTGTGTTGCGAAGATTTGGACGACGCTGCGTCTTGAACGTTTACTACAGATATAACATCAGCATATGTTCTTGTGTTTTGTCCTCGGCTCTGAAGTTTATTTCCTGTGCCACAGACTAGGTTTCCTCGCGTTTCCTCAGCGGTGGCAACATACGGCTGGGAGCTTCACTCTGCTTATCATAAGACGATTGTATATCATGTGAAGAAGGTCGTTCATGTGTCGTTTTGCTAGAGTACTCAGCGCAAAGCGACGAAATGCTGCTCTTCATGTAATCGGTGGGCTCGTTAGTCATAGATGAGGACTCAGACACATTTTTAGGGGTTATTTTCATCCTTGAGAATAAGTTAGTCTCACCAGATCTCAGCAGAGCCGTGCTTGCAGCTTTATTTACATGCACAGTATGATATGATTCACTTTCAAGGGCCACCTGTCCAGAACGAACATTAGAATCTGTGTTTGTTAAGTCTACACACACTGGGGATCTGTCATGCTGTACACTGTAAAAATGCGCATAGAATTTAAACATGTTTATGTTACGTGCCAGGCGTAACTAGAAAAGAATTCAGGAAACCAAAATTTTGCTATTTGGAAAGTCAGCAAAAAGCACTTTTAAAATTTAACAAAATTTATTAAAAGTAACAAAATTATCATTTACAAAAGCAATGGAAAATATTTATACAATCAAAGAAGTCTAATTTACAATACCTTGTATGTCCAAACTGTCGCTCAGAATATTTATCAACACAAATCTTTCAGCAGTTTCTGATCCCAGATTTTGAAGATAAATCCAAATGAACATGAAGTCTGAATCCAAAACTGAATAATCCAAAGTAATCCGGAATGAATAAGTTAAGCACTATATATTCCAATATAGAATTCCAGCACAAAAGGTTTAGACTTTTAAATGGTGAAATTATTTCAAAGATGCCCTTATGAAAAATTAAACTTATATATACCCTTTAAGACAGTTCTGGATTAATCAGGAAAGAACTATGATATCATATGCTATATTTATTCATTCTGGAAAATTCCACAAACTTCCACTGAATTCCAGAACCTACTCAAAGTTTCTATTTGCATGGAAAAGAAAATTCTAGTATGTTCTGGACTTTTCTGGTAACTTCTAGATGATTAGTCATCGTTCTAGAAAAATCTTATAACCAAATAAATACTTTGTTTACAACAACTTATTTACCATCAATTTCTCCATTATCTGGGTCAGCAGAAACTAAGTAAACAAAATATGAAATAGATAAACAACATACATGTTACATTTAGTACACGTTGAGGTCTAAATGTGTACAGAAAAGTGTCGTATTCCTAATCGCGTCAGCTAAACATATAGAAATGCTAAACGCGTCCCAAGGCCGAAATCGATATTCCTTTTCGCGCCAAGTATGAAAGACGAACGCTGACAAACGACACTGGTAAACAATGAAAGAAATAATGGTACAATGTTATTATATCGCTGGTCTTTGCTCATGAAATTTTGATCTAGTACATGTTTGGATAGCAAGGGGCAATAGGAATTATTTGTTCATGTGTTTTTGTTTATAATTAGCTGAATATATTGAATCAAATATTTTATGTAACCAGTTTTCGCGACTCACATTCAACAACATCAACAACAGCAGTTCTTGTCAGCTAATGCAGACGTTTTATAGTCATTTTATTCAGTCAATGAATAGGCTTTTGACCTTTGCACTGAACCTGTTCATGAAAAGGCTTGCAAAAATGCCCTCAAGCAGATTTAGAAAGAATGCAAAGTTGCAAAGCAGCATTGTCTGCACAGGCACGATACTAAAGAATCGACCTGTCTGCTAAGGCATATCAAATCTAAAAAGTCGGCTTTGTGTCAATACGCTGTGTGCATTACCCGAAACACTACATTAAAGAAGTAACAAGCACTGAATGGCTATAAATAATCCGTTTATGGAGACATCTATTTTCAACCCTAGTCGTTCCCCCCTAGTCGTTTCTCCTCTATTTTCAACCCTAGTTGTTTCGCTGCCCATACCCTATTTGTTTCGCCCCCAATACCATTTCCTCCCTTGTCGTTTCGCCCCTATTTTTGAAAAAAATAATAATAATTTGTCATATTTAGCTAGGTGGGTGCATGGAAGGGTGGCGGGTGGGTGGATAGATGGACGGACGGAGGGATAGGCAAACTCCATGAATGGGCGGGGTGTCAGTCTAGTTACCGCAGGATACCACATGCTATCCCCGGATGCTGCAGGACACTGTAATAGATATGTTCAATAGAGTTGCATGGTAAATTAATTTTAAAATAATAAAAATACAAATCTTCAACTGTTTTGGTTTGTTGATAGGGTCACTGACTCACTGGACCAACGGCCCATAGTGGTCAATGGTGACAAACGATATAGTCGCTTTGTTGTAGTGGATATGTGATCCACTTGCCTTGTACCCAGGGGTCCTGAGTTCGAACCCTGGCTCCTCCAGTCTGCCATATGAGACTAAGTCGTGGCCTCGTCTCCATATGACCAACTGAGCTGTTGGTGGGTTGTTAAACACAAACTCACTCACCCTAGCCGACCATGCTTATTCACCTTGACTTACCCTGTTCTCGCTGGTAGGGACTTGTCACCTGCAAACAGTTTGACCCAGGTCAGACTCGTGTCCGACAGTGCATATAACCAAAAAAATATTTTCTTTCTCTGTAGATAATTTTTGTCTTTGCAAAAAGTGAAGACCCTAATGAAATGTCCATTATTCCGCATTTCATCTGGGTCTTCACTTTTTGCAAAAGCACACATTAAAGAGTCATCAGTATACAGAGGTTTAATATTGTGAAAATAAAATGAGACAGTTAATAAAATTTTGGCCGCACAGTCTCTTCAGAGCATTTGTTTGCATACATACAGTAAGGAAGTAAATGATAATTCAGGTAAAAAATAACAATTCTAGACCCAGTAGATATTAGATAGCAGCATTGCGTTTTCTCATGAAACAGCCACCAGTTTTTTTGCCACACCAGAATTTGGCAAAATCACATCACCTTTCTAGTGGTACAAAATACTCAAAACCACTTTAATACATAAATACAGTCTTAAATTAGTAAAACATATGCATTTAGACCCCAAAATAAAAATTCTGTCATAGTGAAAAAAAGGTCAAAGTTAAAAACCCCGCGGGGTTTTTAAAACCCCACGGGGTTTTTAAAACCCTGCGCGGGGTTTTTCTCCCACATTTTCAAATGGGGGAAAAACCCCGCAGGGTTTTTTCAAAAAAATTAATATCAAAATAAGTTCAAGAAATAAGTTTGTTTGATTGTTATTTTTTCAGAAAATGATTGGTATAGCTTAATTCCAACCTTTAATTTCCCCCGCAGGGTTTTTCTCCCATTTCAGATTGTGGGGGAAAAACCCCGAAGGTTTTTTTTAAAAAATAAAAAGGTTTGTTTTTAATTGTATTGCTTTACAAAACAATATAGAAGCTGAATTGAAGTTTTTCTCATCATTTGAAGCCTTTCAAGTAAAATAAAAAAAAAAAACGCAGGGGAAAAACCCTGAACAAAATGAAATGGGAGAAAAACCCTGTGGGGTTTTCACCAAAGAGTAATTATCATTTTTATTAATGATCGAGATCAGTTATACAGTTAGAGCTCATATAATTTAAGTTTTTACAGTGATTAAAGGCCATAAAACAATTCCATCGATGCCCCCCCACTCGTCCGACCCCCCCCCCTCGTCCGCCATGCACTACATCAGCGGTGATCACTACCAAGTTTGCACCACCGAACTGCCCAAAAAATATTGTTCAGATAGCACTGATATTAGTTTAGCATGATTCATTACATCCCATTCAACCATTTATCCGTCATGTTAGGATGCGTCTTATGGGTTGAAACAGTTCTAACAGCAGATAAAGGCACTAAAATTAATAACGGCCATTGCAGTACGGGTCATACATAACTGCCATCTTATAAACTAGTTAATATGTAGTACATTGACAGACAGTGCAGACCAGGATCAGATGAAGCAGAATGTAGCATCTGATCACGGTCTACATTGATTGTTTAGGAATCATAGAATGGGTTGGGCATCAAGAAATTTGGGTCTTTTCTACAACCCTGTGTGTATCCTATAGAAAGATCCTGGTCTAAAGCACGCCAGTTTCACAGATCTTGATGTACAAATTCCGGCTCCACAGTGTCTTCCATGCATCCAAGGGTCCATGACGTGGGTCGCGCCTATAGCAATGCACCAGACTCCTGGGGAGTACGGATTGGGAATAAAAAAAAAACTAAGATGGCAGACACATTATTAAATCTGCTTGGCTTGTTACAAAGGTATGGCGAGATTTACAAGAAAAGTATTACTGGAATGTGTTCACTTTGACAACTAACTGATGAAAGGTAAAACTGGTCCTGCTTCTGTAGACAGAAAATAACCAGTGATTAACTGTGATTTGCAAATAAATTTGTGTTGAGTTGAGTGAAAGAGTTGACTACTTGCGATACAATACAGTCAAAGGGCTGTTAATAACTTTTGAGAACCCAGGACAAGTATTAAAATGGATGGAATTGTGGTAGATTGGAGAAAAGCTAAGGAGAATGGTCTCACTGAGTAATTGAAATTTAGCTTTAATATTTGTGATTGAAAACATGTTGTGGATGCTCATTGAGATGGTTCTTTTGAGCACCCAAAACTGATGTTAAAATTGAAATTGATGGATGGGATAGTTTCTCCAGTTTGCCTAGTTGGAGGGCGGTTTTCTTGTTTACAATGGAAAAAAATGTCATGGATGCTCACGAGGGCCATCTCCTTGGAGACGGTACTTTTGAGCATCCAGGACAAATGTTATGTCCAGGTCACACATTCACGGATTTGACGCAAGATTAGCCAAGGATACGATCCTGCATCATCCGTGGCAATCCGTATTAGTCTGTATATTTCCTTATTGCATCCGTAATCATACGTAGTAGTACTTGCGTTGTGCATCCGTATCGGGCTACGGAAATTGTCATTTCCGAGGTCATCCATGGGATTTGATCCGTAGTGGAACCGGCGAGGTGATCCGTGAATGTGTGACCTGGGCATTAAATAGATGGATTTGAGAGTTTATTCATGGTCATGTTGCATATCAAATTAATTGGAGTCAAGAATGCATCAACATGGTCCCAAATATTTTGACTGCAGCCCCCCTCCCATTACCCTGGGGATGGGATCAATAGGTCAAAGTTCAACCTTTTTCAGAACTTGGTCATTGTTACATATCAAATAAAGGGAATCACGAAATACAGCAACACGGTAGCAAAGATTTTGGCTGCAGACCCCCTCCCCACCCCCCCCCCCTGGGAATTGGGTCAGTAGGTCAAATTCAACTTTTTCAGAACATGGTCATGTTGCATATCAAATTAAGAAAGAGAATCGCAAATGCAGCAATTTGGTAGTAAATATTTTGCTCTCCGACCCCAGCCCTCCGACCCTAGGGGCCAAAAGGTCATAATTTAACTCTTTCAGATCAATGTCATGTTGCATATCAAATTAAATGGAATCTCGAATGCAGCAACATGGTCGCATATATTTTGTCTGCAGACCTCCCCCTACACCCCCATCTCGACCCTGGGAGTGGGGTCAATAGGTCTATATTCAATTTTTTTAGAACATGGTCATGTAGCATAACAAATTACAGGGAATGGAGCATAGAGCACCATGCAAGCACATATTCTCTCCTTACACACGGACCCTCAACCTAGGGTTTGGATTAAAGGGTAAAAATTCTGAATGTGTTCATGTTGCATATCAAATTTAGGGTAAAGCAGTATAGACTAACATAGAAGCAAACACTTTGACTTTACACACAACCCTGACCTCTGGGTCAGGTTGAAGTCAGATATTGAAATTATACAGATAAGTTTATTTTTTATTGAACTAACTGCTGAAAACTAGTTGATAGGCTTATAACTTTGATCTGTATGATACCCAAGGTGAACTTAGGGGTTGGAGAAATGGGATTTATACTTTGTCATTTATAAGTTTCTCTAAAGTAACCCTTCGCCCAGGATATAAATTCGACAAATTTGCCTTGATTGACATCTGTTTTGGCAAGGCGACACATCCGATTCTCAGAATTCTAGTGCTCATATCCTTATCTTATTGTTTCAAGCTGTATAGACCATGTACAAATTAATTTGAATAAAATATAATATTTAATCCAATTGAAACTGCTGATCCATTTAAGATTCATAGCTGGATGTTGGGCCTAATAATACTTTTCCAGTCTTCAATCTTGGAAATCTGGGTGATATTCATTCGATTTCACGTGATAATATAACTCAATATTTCCCCATTCACATATACTAAAGGACTTTGAAAACGCATCACCCAGATTAAATCCTTTATTTCACAAACCCCGAGAATGTCAGCGAGATAATTACTACTGCATATTATAGTCTGACCATCTTGTAGTATGTCCTAGAAATTTCATGGTTGTAAATTTACTTTAAGGTATTGAAAAGTATCCGTTTTAAGACAGGGGTGGTCGATATTTAAGGACACAAATTCAGCTGCGATTTAAAACGCGTTAGTTTTGATTCCTGACTCAACGAATTTGCGTCCTTTGCTTCTTTCACGATTGCACATTCATCATTGAAGGATTAGAAACGAATTGGCAGTTTGGTATGCTCAAAATTACCCCCCTTTAAAATTACCGACATACCCCACCCATCCTAATTACTATAGTCTAGTGATAAAATTCAACGTCTTGGGCCCTTCAAAGTTTCATTTTCTTACGTCCGGTTTTATTGGGAGAGGCTAAGGGCATACACAAATGACAAATTATTCATAAATTACGCTGGTATCACGTGTCTTTTGTATTGTGCAAGTGACGTAAACGTAAATTTTTAAGACGTTCTCGATCACATAACAGCAGATCTCTTGCAACGATTTCATCAAAACGTCTTCCCCACATGCTTGTCAGTGTATGTAATCAATATCAGAAATGAAAGCGTGCATAAAGGTAACTAATGGAGATGTTTCTAAAAAGGAGCTATAAATTGATGTTCAAATTTGACGTTTATTTTCGAAATTTTGAAGTTTTCAATTACTTTTAATTAGAAAAAGTCTATAAACTCTTTTGGTAACTTGGCATCATATACGCCACAGTTTAAACATAAAAATAATCAAAAGCTTCATTTATTTGTGCAGAAAGGTGCTGGATGCTGTATGTAACCATGTGACGTCATCAGCAGCGTCGCGTGATAGTGCAGTCAAATTAATGACTGATTCATACCAATTCTGGGTTGCACATTAAAACCTGCGAGTAACTTTTTAATCGCATATACGGTTTGCAAGAAAAGTGCAAAAATATGGTGATGCGTTTTCAAAGTCCTCTAGTATATATTTGTTAAAGATGGCCCACCTTAGCTTTTCAGCAAGGGGTCGATGGCTTTAGATCAAACACTGTTTAGCCTGACCTAATATAGAGCCTTGTATATTTTCAGTCAGACTGAAAAACAGTAAGGATTCTGCTCAGATAGCTCCACAGACACCAGCTGATCTTAATTGACAGTACATGTATTTGAAAAAAAGGATAAATCCAGACTCAGCAGGACTTGGTTTATATTTAACATCAATTCTCTGTAACCACCAAAAAATCGCGGCATGCATAGTCACAGATTTGTATGAAACCATCGTATTTGAGTAGAGTACCAAAAACTGTGTGTTGAAACTTGCTTTCGTTTTTCAATATCTCGTCTCGTTTCCATGGCAACGGGGTCCATAGTGATGAAAATGAGCAATTTTCAGAAAATCAGGGGTCCCTCTGAAAAATATCCTTTCCTGTTCTTACTGTGTCAGTTCAAAATATTATTAAATATTGAGCAATTGTTGTTATAATTACCCTTTTAAATCAGCATGGTAACTTTCACATTAACGCCTTTTGTAAAATTTTATTAGCTGTTATATTCTAAAAAAGGGGCACATTTTCTCGATATTATGAGTATATACAATTAACTGTGCTACGAACGGCACCGACATTTGAGAGTTGGTATACATTTGAATTAAAAGCAGCTGTATTTATGTTTATAAAAAGCAAAAAAACTGACTGGGGTAAACTGTAATGGCCTCGCAACAAGACTTGCAACAGGGGGCAAATTACCCCACCCACTTTTTATCAATGGAGAGGCAAACCATTATTTGTAGTTTCACCGACTCACTAAGTGTATCTTTGAGATGTGTTATCAAATCTAGTTCACTAGAATACTTGAACAAGTTTCTGGTTGATATTTTTCAATTATATTACTTGGTTGCTATGGTAACCAAGGCAAGATGTACAGTAAGAAATGCTAAGTTTAGGCAAGCAAAAGTTTTATCAAGACACATAATTATAGTGGAAATCGACTTATTGTAGTGTTTATAAGACTATGTATGTAAACTTGTGATAGATAAAGTCTCCAAAATGGATGGTTGCCATGGAAACAATAATACAATACTTGCATAGCAACAAGAAACCATCATTATAAATCAAGAAAAATCTTGAGTTTTAGTATTCCCTTTCCAACGAAAAAGGATTAAATATTGATTGAGATATAAAAATGTCATCTTAAAGCCTGTAACACTATGTTTTGTGACTAACTTTATACGTGGAAATAATTGTATGTGTTTTTCACTTGAGTATGCTAGTCTCTGTAGCTTAGGAGACTGGTTTGAAACTCGCTTTGTTGTAAACCCCAAAGCCAGGTTTTCTCGGGACGAGGCTTATTTAGTGGTCAATATACATTTGAATTAAAAGCGGCATCTATGTTTCTAAAAAGCAAATAATCTGATTGGTACAAACTGTAATGGCCTTGCAACAGTGGTCAAATTACCCCACCCACTTTTTATCAATAGAGAGGAAAAAAAAAAGTATTTGTAGTATCACACACTCACCAGGTGAATCTTTGAGATGTCTTATCAAATCTAGTCCACTAGAATACATGAAAGAGTTTTTGCTTGATATGTTCAGTTATGTGACTTGGTTGCTATGGCAACCAAGGCAAGATGTACAGTGAGAAATGCTCAGTTTAGGCTAGTAAGGTTTTATTAAGGCTGAATATTATACTTCGGCCCAATTTCAAAAGTCAAAATAGGATATTGAATGCCAAAATACAATGTTCGGCCCCAGTTTGAAACAAAATATGATTTCCAATGTCAAAATACTATATTTGGCCTCAGTTCGAATGTCAAAATAGGTTTTGAACGACAAAAAAACGATATTCGGCTCTATTTCGAATGTCAAAATAGGTTTTGAATGTCAAAATACGCTTTTCGGTCCCTCTCCGAATGTCAAAATAGGATTTTGAATGTCAAAATGCGATATTCGGCCCCTGTTCGAATGTCAAAATAGGATTTTGAATGTCAAAATGCGATATTCGGCTCCGGTTCGGATGTCAAAATACGATTTTGAATGTCAAACTGCGATATTCGGCCTCAGTTCGAATGTCAAAATAGGGTTTTGAATGTTAAAATACGATATTCGGCCAGATTTCGAATGTCAAAAAGGATTTTGTATGTCAAGATACGATATTCCGCCTCAGTTAGAATGTCAAAATAGTATTTTGAATGTCAAAATACGATAATCGGCCAGATTTTGAATGTCAAAATAGGATTTTGAATGTCAAAATATGATAATTGGCCCCAGTTTGAATGTCAAAATAGGATTTTGAGTGTCAAAATACGAAATTCGGCCTCAGTTCGAAGTCAAAATAGGATTTTGAATGTCAAAATCCGATATTCAGCCCAATTTTGAATGTCAAAATAGGATTTAAAATGTCAAAATACGATGCTCGGCCTCAGTTTGAATGTCAAAATAGTTTTTGAATGTCAAGATACGATATTCGGCCCCATTTTGAATGTCAAAATAGGATTTCGGCCACATATTGAACGCTAAAATAGAATTTTGAACGTCAAAATACGACATTTGGTACGATTTTGAATGTCAAAATAGGATTTAAATGTCAAAAAACGATACTTGGTCTCGATTTGAATATCAAATTAGTATTTTGAATGTCAAAATACGATATTTGGCCTCAGTATAAGTGTCAAAATAGTATTTTGAATGTCAAAATACGATATTCGGCCTCAGTTTTAATGTCAAAATAGGATTTTGAATGTCAAAACACGATATTCGGCTCTATTTCGAATGTTAAAATAGGATTTTGAATGTCAAAATACGATATACGGCCTCAGTTCTAATGTCAAAATAGTATTTTGAATGTCAAAATACGATATTCCGCCCTATTTCGAATGTCAAAATAGGATTTTGAATGTCAAAATACGATATTCTGCCTCAGTTTTAATGGCAAAATAGGATTTTGAATGTGAAAAATACGATATTCGGCCTTATTCCGAATGTCAAAATAGGATTTTGAACGTCAAAATACGATATTCTGCCTCAGTTTTAATGGCAAAATAGGATTTTGAATGTGAAAATGCGATATTTGGCCTTATTCCATAAGTCAAAATAGGATTTTGAATGTCAAAATACGATGTTTATCCTCAGTTTGAATGTCAGAATAGGATTGTGAATGTCAAAATACGATATTTTGCCCTATTTCGAGGGTCAAAATAGAATTTTAAATGTCAAAATACGATATGCGGCCCCTGTTCGAATGTCAAGATAGGATTTTGTATGTCAAAATATGAAAATCGGCCCTAGTTTGAATGTCAAAATATGATTTTATATGTCAAAATACGATATTCCGCCTCAGTTCGAATGTCAAATTAGGATTTTGAATGTCAAAATACGATATTCTGCCCGATTTGGAATGAAAAAAAAACGAAAAGCGAAAAACGAAAAGTGAAAAACGAATAGGGAATAACGAAAAGTGAAAAATGAATACCAATAAACGAAAAGAGAATACAAAAAGCGAAAAATGAATAACAAAAAGCGAAAAGCAAACCAACTTCACCATGCTCAAGATTATTGAAGAGTTTATGAGAAGTGTAGATACGGTAAATGTTCTAAAAGTTCTAACACTAATTTATTATTATTATTTCCGCTGTTCGTAATTTTATGAATTACGTTTCAGCAAAATGCCAGTGTTCGAAATTTTAGAATGTGGTCTTTATCATGAGAAAAAAACGGTATATATGCATGTCAAAATGTGGTAGAAACGTGTTGAAAACACGGCAATATGATTCAGTAAAATGTCCAGCGCGTGCGGTATTCGCCAACTTTTAAGTCGAGAGCCAGGCATGTGCATGTTATGATTTAACTATTCGATAAGCCGGGTCTCCTATGTTCACTCGTCACGAGCTTCCCTCAGAAAACCAAAACACTTTCGCTCGCTCTCCATCTGCGCAAATGCCGACTCTCTCTCTCTCTTTCTCTCTCTCTCTCTCTCTCTCTCTACTTGTCGATCTGCCGATGCACTGTTTACTTTGATTATCGTGAAAGGATGTACGTTTGCAAAAACGGTTTGGATCTATATCAGTCCCGAATGGTATCGAGGAAAGAATGTGATTACTGTGACTTAATGACCTGATATTTCAAATTCAATATACTGCTCAACTAAATTTATAACTTTAAGCAATTTGCTCTAATAGAAATCAATTTTAATTTATCTGTGCTAAACTTTTGTTGAGCAGTATATATCCTACAACAGCATATTCAAAGTAAATTATTTCCCTACAACAAGAGATTACATTTATGTTTCATTCACATAGTATGTAACCTGTACCTGATTATCAATAGTAGATTACCTGGTGAGATCATCCTTATGGACAAGCATATGGTTGGGGGCACAGTGTTTCATAAACACAATTTCTAGTTTAAATTTTATTTTGGTTTTGCTACTTACCGTCCTCTATCAGCTGACCAAATCTGAGGCTACTAGCTGTAATGGTTTTCAAGATTTACCTATGTTTCAAGTTTTCTATGTGCAAATTTGCAAAGAGCATTAACCAGTAAATGCATTATCCTCTATCAGCTGTTCAAGTTTCAAGCTCCTAGCTGTAATCGTTTTTGAGATATAAAGCTTTCTATGTCCAAATTTTCGAAGGGCAATAGCTCATTTTTTATAATATCACTAGGTAATCTTCTCAATATCCTCTATCTGCTGACTAAGTTTGAAGCTCCTAGCTGTTATACTTTTTGAGATATCTTGATTATAAAATTTAATTTGCAAAGGGCAATAGCCTGTAAAAATGCAAAGGGCAAAAACTCGAAAAAAATAAAGTAACGTTTTCTTACATTTTCACCATGTCATCTACTTATTATCTATCCTCTATCAGCTATCCAAGTTTGAAGCTCCTGGCTGTATCATTGTTTTAAAGATATCAAGCTTTCTATGTCCAAATTTTCACAGGGCAATAACTAAAAAAATGTTTTAAATCTTTCACCAGGTAATCTACTCATTATCTTCTATTTGCTGACTAAGTTTGAAGCTCCTAGCTGTTATACTTTTTGAGATATATTGATTACAAAATTTCATTATGACCCTTTAAAAGGGCCATAACTCAACAAATTTGGAATAGAAAATACGGATCAAATATTTTTGATAACAAATCTATTAATGAAATTTCAAAACTAACTCAATTTTTGTAACGAACGCACAAACAGAATGACCGACGGACCCAAAGCAATATGCCCCTCCAACTCGTTAAAAATGTTTGGCGCATAAATATCATTTCTCCCAAATCATGTTATCAAAGTAACCAAATGACCATACCATCAGTGATTTCAAAAGAAAGGCTTACATTCAAAGCAAATTATCTTCTTCCAGAAAAGAAGAATATGGATAGTTATGTGGGCGACATATTGCTGTTGGCGTTGTCTTTCACTTCCGTACATTATTGTCTGAACCATTTGATTGATTTCGACCAAACTGGAATAGATACATTGTTAAGACGAGGGGAAGATTTGATCATATTTTGGTGACCTTTGAAATGTCTTATTAGGGATTGGCAGTATGAAAATATGTCATCATCACCACCACTATTAGGAATACTTGCTTCTACAAGCTAAACTTATTGTTTGTAATTATTTGGTTAATACTCATCGACTTTTAACTACTATATTTACCAAATAAAACTTAACTTAATAATTTTGCTTGAATCATATAGATTATGTTAATCATCTCAACTATCTTTATGCACATTGAAGTTTTGCATTATTAGGCATTTTTCCAGTGGAACTTTTAACCACTTTAAGACGTAATTAATTCTATTTTCATTTTACAATAAGCCTGTGCTTGTTTCCATGGTAACGGAAAGGGGGAGGTAACTCCCTTACATGTTTTTACAGTTAACAAAACCTGAATGCCCCTTAAAGTATTGGCAGTATGCAAATATATCATCATAGCCACTGCTATTGGGAATACTTGCTTAAAAATCACCACAATTATTTTTGGCTTATATATCTTGTTACCCCACCCACATTTAACGTCTAATATTGCTACTTAATTAAACAAAACATATTAAGTATGCTTAAATCATATTGGTAATGCTATATAGCACAACTCCACTATCTTTTTAAAATATTGAAACTTGCTTTTTAGTCATCTGGATTTTTTTTGCCACTTTAAGACCTAATTCATTTAATCTCCATTTCCCAACAATACTATGTTGGTTTCCATGGTTACGACCAATGTGTGGTACTGTCCTAAGCATGCTTTACATTTAATGAAAGCTGAATACTATCTAAAACATACCATTTATTGTTTATGTCTCTATGTAAGCGAGGAAAATGGCTGCAGTAGTTCAAAAATGCCTAAAGATAGGGTTTTTCATATTTGGCTACCCCACCCACTTTGGTTACCATGGTTACAAGGAAAATGAATCATTTTGAGCATATTTATTTTTTTAAAGATAACACATTCCATTAGCGAAATATTCTTAAGTCAGATTCATTTGTTTTGCCAAGTCTTGTCTCAACAATTATCATTTAAAAATGAACAAAAAGTGAAAAAAATCATATATAAGCCTTTTAACGTTTTCGTTGGTTTGCGAAGAGTTATTGCCCCTTATTCCTTTCATTTCTTCAAACTTTGAAATTTAAATGGTATTTTAAGAAAACTTGTTTGATGTTGTATTGATTATAGTAATTTTCTTTTCAAGATTTCTTTAATATTAGAGAAAAAGTCCCACTTTATTTCCCCTCCCCCCTGTTTTGTACACATTTTGGCTAAAAAAACATGGAAAATCCATTTTTGCTCAATCCGTAATGACAAATATTGCCGATCTGTTGTATGATTTTACTAAATTTATAAATTATTACCAAAACATAGCTCATGCTGAATCTTTTTGCAGTTTAATGTCCAAATTATGTGACCATCCCTTAAGTTTCTTTTTTACATAAATGGCAAACAGTGCAAACTTCTTGGGATGGTTTTATGATAAAGATGTTTTTACCCCACTCTAATTTTTACACGTTTGCAATATATACACTTACTAGCTTCCAACAAATGTAGTGAGAATATTGAAAGCGTGGTGCCGTATATGATATACTCGTTTAAAAAAGGCCTAAATTTGAGAATTTGAAAGTTTCCTAAAAGTTGCTTAGTAGCTATAATTTACGGTGATAGCAATTTAAGTCAAATGTATTTATAACTCTTTTAACTCTAAATTTGTATTGGAAAAACATTGAATATTTTAAGAAATAAAACGGTTTTGTTATGTTCCTATCTAAAATACTAGATATTTCAGCCAGAAAAGGTGCTAAATTCAATAAATTCATTAGTGAATTTTGTTCAAATTTGGCAAAAAGTGATTTCCTTGGTTACCATGGCAACGAACGTTGATAACAAACTTTTGACAATTGTTTTCCTATTCCTGAGTGGTACTGACCATTCTGTGAAAGTTTCATCCAATTCCGAGTCGGTCCGTGCCCTATTGGATTCTTTTGGTGGTTACAGAGAATTGATGTTAAATGTTCTTCAGAGCATCAACATGCAGCAGCTGCCATCCAGCAGTCTATGTCAGAAATGCAGGATTAGCATGGTTTTCAGTAGCCAGGAGGCTGTAGAGGCTTCTATGGTGAACACATACTTCACTGACAAGAGGGACATCAGGCAGGCAGTTTGGTCCCTCAGCTGAACATGCTGAATGGTGATAAATGAGGTAAGATTTTGACCTTAGTACTGTAGTAAATATTTTTGAGCTGATAGGATTACTGCAATACATTAAGAGACTGACCCAGAATCTAGGTAGCTGTACAATTATCTAAATAAGTAAAACAGATGTGTTTAGCACAAATCCCCCACCCACATTCTTCCAGAGCACTGCAAGTCACCAATGGTTATATACTAAGTACTAATAGTCAATTGTATAGGCTCAAGATGAGCTATTGTGATCATAAGATGTGAAAGGGAGCGCAGTGGCTCAGTGGTAGAGTGCTTGACTCAAGACCGAAGGGTAGCGGGTTCGAGCCTCACCGGCGTCACTGCGTTGTGGTCCTTGAGCAAGACACATTTATCCTAGCTTAGTACTGGTTAAACCCAGGAAGAACCATCCCGCATAAATGAAAGATTGTTGAGTGGACGTAAAGAATAAAATCAAACAATCAAATCATAAGATGTCCGTCGTCCGTCAACAATTTCCTTTAAATAATGTCTCCTATACCACTTGGTGGTATTTCACCAAACTTCACAGAAATCCCTCTTCAAAGCACTTAATGAGCTATTGTGATCGTTAGAAGTCTGTCGTCGTCTGTGGTCAACATTTGCATCAAAGGACATCTCCTAAACTACTTTCTGGATTTTGGCCAAACTTGGCAGGAATGATCTTTATATAGCCCTCTTTGATAATTGTTCAAATGATTTTGGTCAACACAGGCTAAAAATAGATTTTCAAGATGATAAATTTAAAAATGTTTTTGTCTGAAACCACAAGACATACAGATTTGATATTTGGTTTGTAGCATCATCTAGTCAACCACTACCAAACTTGTTCAAATTATGCCCATTATGCTCATGGGCCATAAATGGGCCTGTCCCTTGGGTTACATGTGATACATAGGCTTCTATAGGGAAAACATAAGAAATCTTCTTGTCTAAAACCACAAGGCATAGAGCTTAGATATTTGGTATGTAGCATCACCAAAACTAGTGGACCTCTACCAAGTTTGTTCAAATTATGATCCTGGGGCCGAAAATGGTCCTGTCCCAAGGCGCCACATGTTTTACACAGGCTTATTGAAAGCATGAAAAAAACTTCTGGTATGAAACCACAAATCATAAAACCTTGATACATCTAGGGATGACAGGATATGTGAATTATGTTTTCATAACAAAATTGGTGATGAATATCATTATTTAATTGAGTGTTCTTACTTTAGTGATGCTAGAAGGGTTTTTCTGCCAAGGAACTTGCTTGCTAGACCAAATACTGATACTTTTAGGCGCCTTATGTGTTCAGGTGATACTCAGGAACTATTCAAGATAGCAAAATACTGTAAAATAGTGCTAAAGACATTTCAAGAAATTTTCAGGAATATATAGGTGTTTGTTACACCATTTAGTATAGATCTCACAGACATATTATGGATCTCACAGCCATTATAATACATGTTAATGAATTTTTGTGCATCTAGTCATCATGGAACTAGTCAAGATACTCTGATGAGTATTGAAACCATATACATTCTGCATGAGTTATCACTCTTTCTCTCTCAGGGTTTCTTCATGTTTTGCACTGAAGTATTGCTATTCATAGATCCAGATAAGGAAATTTTATTTGCGTTAACTTTTTAATTATTTTCTTACCCATTAATTTGAACATGTGTTTTGGGTGCTCGAGGGGACCATCTCATTGAGACAGTTCTTTTGAGTACCCACACCATATGTTTTGGATGAGAAATGAAGAGGATAATATTCCAATATGCACTCTTTTCTGGAGGCCTGGCTGTTTTATTTGCGTAAACTTTTGATTAATTTCTTACCCATTAATTTAAACATGTGTTTTGGGTGCTCAAGGGGACCGTCTCATTGAGACGGTTCTTTTGAGTACCCACACCATATGTTTTGGATGAGAAATAAAGAGGATAATATTCTAATACGCACTTTTATCTGGAGGCCTGGCTGTTTTATTTGCGTAAACTTTTGATTAATTTCTTACCCATTAATTTAAACATGTGTTTTGGATGCTCAAGGGGACCGTCTCATTGAGACGGTTCTTTTGAGTATAAACACCATATGTTTTGTATTGCTATTCATAGATCCAGATAAGGAAATTTTATTTGCGTAAACTTTTGTTTTCTTACCCATTTATTTGAACATGTATTTTGGGTGCTCAAGGGGACCGTCTCATTGAGACGGTTCTTTTGAGTACCCACACCATATGTTTTGGATGAGAAATAAAGAAAATAATATTCAAATACACACTCTTATCTGGAGGCCTGGCCGTTTTATTTGCGTAAACTTTTAATTAATTTATTACCCATTAATTTAAACATGTGTTTTGGGTGCTGAAGGGGACCGTCTCATTGAGACGGTTCTTTTGAGTACCCACACCATATGTTTTGTATTGCTATTCATAGATCCAGATAAGGAAAGTTTATTTGCGTAAACTTTAAATTTTCTTACCCATTAATAAATTTGAATATGTGTTTTGGGTGCTCAAGGCGGCCGTCTCATTGTGACGGTTCTTTTCAGTACCAACACCATATGTTTTGGATGAGAAATAAAGAAAATAATATTCCAATACGCACTCTTATCTGTAGGCCTGGCTATTCTCATCTAAAGTGGTCTTTAATTGCTTGGAGATCTCATTGTGTTTGCTTCAAGTAGACATGAATACCCACTGAGGAGAAAATGCTGATTCTCGTAATCATATTTTAAACTTTCCTCAAATGTTTATTTGTTAGTATGTTTTGACTTGTACCCCGGTTAGGGTTAAAACTCTCAAAACTCTCAAACTCTGGATATTTGATATGAAGTATAACCTAGTAGACCTCTACCAACTTTGTTCAAGTTATACCCCTGGGGCCAAAAATGTTCCCGCCTCAGTGGTCACATGATTTACATAGGCTTTAAAAAGGAACACTTGAAAAAATCTTCTTGTCTGAAACCACAAGGCTTAGATATTTGGTATGTAGCATCACCTCTAAACAATTTGTTAAAATTATGCCCCTGTGGTCAAAAATGCCCCACTGCAGGGGTCACATAGGCTTATAAATATAAAATCAACTTTCTTCAGAATATGGTCATATTGCATGAATGAAGCTTACAACAATATGCTAGCTAATATTTTGTGCCAACACACACCCTTGACCCCAGGGGTGTGGTCAAAAGATCATTTATTTCTTTTCTGAAATTACACACCGGGTAGGCGCTACTAGAATACAACCGAGGAACTGTGATCAATATTTACATTTTACAGCCGCTGTTTTGGGTAAGATAGTTTTTGTTTTTTTTTTCATTGGAATGCTCAGGTCCCAGTAAAGTAAGCATGATATCAGTTTTAGGTAAGATCAAAGATGTGCTTGGTGTTATATTTGTCCAAAAAATGTGTGAGAGTTGGCTGAAAAATAACATTTTATTTCTGATCATTACTTATTTCAACTTAAAACTGATAAATATGTATATTTTTTTGCATTCATTGTCGTATTTCGATCGTTCAGAGACAGAAGGGTAAAATTAAATTATTGGTGGATATCCTGTGTGTATTCAATAATTTCTATCTGATAAGTGAAAAGCCCAGTATCTGTTTGAACGGATGATGGTAATGATACTAAGGCAATCAAAAACTTCATTAATTGCAATCGGTTATTGATAACAATCAATGTTTTTGGCAATGGATGAGCAATGTTTTGTTTGATTTTGTCTGATATATATATCCGAGCTTTATAAGTATGTGTTCTGTTTCATATTGATCCATAATCTCAAATCGGACCTGGAAGGCTCAGGATCAAACCCTATGTCACATGCCTACTGTGTTGCCCGACAGTTCAGTGGTAAACATACACCTGCATTCTGAAAGGGTCCTGGGTTCAAGTCCGGGATGGGTCATGGTGGGGGGGGGGGGGTAAATGACAGTGACACATGTGAAGAAAAAGCATATGACCAGATGGGGACTCGAACCCAGGACGTATCGCAGACTGTGCAAAAACTCTGACCACTTAGCTAATGGGCCACATGGTGAGCCTGCCAATTCTACAATATATACGGCAGGGTAGTTGTACTCCTTCCATGGTCTGTTTGGACATTGCCAGGCACATCAAAAAAAGTTTTTTTGTGACGGCGCGCATATGAAAGAAAGATAAGAACCCATTGTCTGCGATCGGCCGACTTTAAGTTCATTTTACTGTTTATCTTCACTATTATGGTGAAATGTAACGCATTCTAGGATGTTCAAGGTCTACAAATACATTGCCAGGGATGCTGCATGATTGGTCCAATCATCTTAACCGTTTGTATACTAAAGGATTCTTACATCTGGTTTGAAACAATTTACTATTTAAAGCTAGTCCATTGTACATATCTAGGGGTGTCAAGTTATAGTTTAAAAAAAATATTTTGCCTGAAAACCTTTTTTTCCTTAACAAACAATGTAGACCCTGATGAAATATCACATTATACAGCTTTTTATCTGGGTCTTCATTGTTTGCAAAAGTATAGTTTAGGGGGTTCCGTAAACAAATGGTTATTTCACTTTCTTTTAAGGTCGCACTCCACAGTTTACTTAGAGTTGTTGGGGGAGAACGGCACTTTTTTTTCGACCCACCACCGACAGAGTTAGATTTTCTTCAAAGACCCACCCCAACATATTTAGATAATTATTCCCAAGCTTTTTTTTAAAAAGCAAAGGGGATATTGTAATCGCATCCGTCCGTATGTTCATATGTCTGTCCGTTATGCTATCTGTTCCCTAACCATGATACATTGCAATAGTAAGAAGGCCACCATGCAAGCTGGACATGTTTTGTACTTCAACAACAGCAGAATCATTGGCGAAGATTTGATACCAGTAAAATGCGTTTAAGCCACACCCCGGTGCTGTCCATTATAAGGCGGTGGTTCTGTTGTTATTGATGTGTTGTTGATTGTTACTCCCATTGTGGGAGTCTCTAATTGTTCTATGTTTTGTCGTACTTTACTTTATGTCCAATCTAGTTTTGCAATCATCTTAATGGGGAAGAGAGAGTTGGTTGCTTTGCTTAGTTTGGCTTAAACATTTTCATTCACATTATCATTTACATAGTAATATACAAATATACAGTTTACAATACCATCATGAAGGGATTCAGAAAAAAGTCAAACTACTTATATAAATCTGTTTCCCTTACTTGCTTAGTTTGTCTTCCTGGTGTCTTCTGATTGTTGTGTGGCTCTTCCTCGCTGTGCCATGGGTTTGTCTGTAGTTTGTGATTGTGGTTTTTACCTTGTCATACTCACTGTTTTTGACAAAATGTCTGGCCTAGTCTGGATCAAGTAAATATGTGTGAAATAAATGGGCCTAATAACATGAAAACCTGCTTTTGTTGCATGTGAATGCCTTATTATCCCCCGACGAAGTCGGAGGTATATAGTTTTGGCGTCGTCCATCCGTTCGTCGGTCCGTCCATTCCGTCTGTCTGTCTGGATTCATATCTCAGTACCTATTGGTGAGATTTGATTCATTCTTGGTACAAATGATTAGTACCATGGACTTTCGATATCCGATCAGTTTGGTCAAAATCGATCCCTTAACACTTGAGTTATTGCCCTTGTTTTAGTATAGGCAATTATAATGCAAAACCTATATTAGCTTTTTTTGTGTGATAATCTTCAAATTTCATCACGGCTATTATATTTAACAACTTCTCACTACACACCATGATTACCCAGTGCCTGTAGATAAGCATGGCGGTGTCAAAGTTTTACCCCACCCCTTTTGACCCCCCTAAGGGGTCAAAGGTCAAATATTTAAATTTTGCAATAACTTAGGCAATTGTTAATATTTTTGCTGAAATTTTGCATGCAGGCAGAGCAAGAATAGATATGAAACATATCAAACGGGATTTCAGTTTGAAGGTCTAGGTCAGAGCCTGTGAGGTGGACTTAGGGGGTGGAGCTGAGGCCAAAATTAAACTTTTTCAGAATATGGTCATATTGCATATCAAATTAAAGCTGACGACGCTGGCAGCAATATGGTAGCAAATATTTTGCCCACAGACACACCCTCGACCCAGGGGATGGGGTCAAAAGGTCAAACTTATATTTTTTCTAAAAGTAGTCATTTTGCATATCAAATTAAAGCTTACGACGCTGGCAGCAACATGGTAGCAAATATTTTGCCCACAGACACACCCTTGACCCAGGGGATGGGGTCAAAAGGTCAAACTATATATTTTCCTGAAAGTAGTCATGTTGCATATCAAATTAAAGGGAATTGAGCACAGAACACCATGAAGGCAAATATGCTGTCATTACACACACCAACGACCCCCGGGGTGGGATCAAAGGGTCATTTTTTTTCTTCTAAAAGTGTTCATGTTGCATATCAAATTAAAGTGGAAGAAGTGTAGACCTACATGCAAGGTAACACTTTGAATTTACACACACCCTTGACCTCTGGGGTTGGGTTTAAAGGTCATATATCGAAATTGTGCAGATGCAAGTATGCAAGTATATATTTTTTTTATTAAACTAAGCACTAAAACATACTTGACAGGCATTTGTTATGATCTGAATAATACTGAAGGTGAACTAAGGGCTAGATAAATGGGATTGATGTTTTGTGATTTACATGTTTCTCGCAATAACCCTTCGTCGGGGGATATAAATTCGTCGAATTTGCCTTGTTGCAATAACCTTTTAAAGCAGTTTGGACCCTGACCAGGTTCTACAAAGTGCTGTGCCTGATCTGGTGCCCCATTGTTAAATAAGTAAATGCGTTTCTAATAAATATACCTTGTCACCATATTTTGTGTGTTATCCTCTTTTTATTATTATTATTATTATTATTATTATTATTATTATTATTATTATTATAGCCTTTTCAAACAGTGTGAAACCCTGATCAGGCTTGAAGCTCGACGCAATCTCTTGCCTGATCTGGAACTGTTCACTACTCTGATTAAGTAAAAAGAAAAAATAAACAGCTGACTATAATTAAATAACTAAAACGCGCAGTAGATAGGGCGCCATCGCAAATCCCCACGTTCAAGTTTTTGACCCCAGTACCCCAAGTCCCGCCCCTGGGGCATTACCCAGGCGACAGCATAAAAATTCTATTCGATATGTTTCATAGCTTTTATACACATACACAGTTTGGTATAAAATCTTTGAAATTGACTTTGTAATTGAAATTTAATGATATTTGACCTTTTGACCTCACCCAAGATCACCAGTTTGACCCTAAGGTGAAAATTTTACTTGCACTCTGTTCTACTCACCGTTTCCTTCAATTTCATATATGCCACATGACCATTTTAAAAAAATGAGCCCCTGCGCACACAAGTCCCACCCCTGCAGCATGACCCAGGCATCTTAACAAAAATCCCGTTTGATATGTTTTTTATATTTTTTTTGTAAGAACACACACAAAGTTGGGTATAACAATCTTTGGCATTGTCTTTGTTATTGAAATTTAATGATTTTTAACCCCTCCCCGGGCCCCAGGGACCAGGGCAATTTTTTTTGCTGTTGCACGCCCCATTCATGTGAATGAAAAGTTAAAATCATATGAAGTATGCGCATGTCGCTACATTCAATGGGGTCCACTGGGTCTGGGACCCAAATTACTG
The DNA here is from genome assembly GCA_964019695.1 of Loripinus fragilis. Classification (NCBI taxonomy): domain Eukaryota; kingdom Metazoa; phylum Mollusca; class Bivalvia; order Lucinida; family Lucinidae; genus Loripinus; species Loripinus fragilis. The sequence continues at coordinate 41,198,849 of OZ026517.1, read as the reverse complement.
CCTTTGGGTCCAAAATAATGCATTTTTCAAAGTGGAGTTTGGTATAACATAGGTCCAGATAAGTGAACTTTTATAGACAAAATTGTGAGTACACTTGCAATTTTTCATCCATTTGAACCTTTGTTTTGGGTGCTCAAAAGAACTGTCTCATTGAGACGGCTCGTTTGAGCATCAAGAAAATTGTTTTTTGGTTGAGAAATAACAAAATGATTTTAAGCACTTTCACCTGGATACTTAAAGTGTATTTAGCCATTCCCTTTCAACTGATAAGAGACTGCCTGCAGCCAAATCAAGGAAATCAGATCAATTGACAGAGGCCCCATACTGGGAATTTAGTCATATAGTACACATGTATAGGTGAACCTCTCAATAGCCATTCTAAAGCCTCTATATGACCCAATGCAAATGATATGGCACATTGACTTCTGTTTCCAGCCAGTTCATTTGTATGATTGCAATATAATACAGATGAATCTTATGCTGTCTGGAAAGCAGTGCAGATTTAGATTTCCTGTCCACAGATGGATTCACTAGATTAAGCCAGCTGATTCTTCATCTACACTCTTTTCTAAAGATGACATATTCTGGTTCAACAGGACAAGGGTTCACTCATAGAAGCATAGTTTTTTTTTTGTTTGTTTGATTTGATTCTTTACATCCCATCAACAATCTTTCAGTTAAACAGGGACCAGTCTTCCTGGGTTGAACCAGTACCAAGCTAGGATACTATAAGCATAGAGTTCATTTAATGGGACATCGGCCAGGTCAGATATGACAGAATGTGGCCCTCATAAGGTTTTGTACTGTTTCCTTACATTAGGTACTTTTAATATTTGAGTGAAATTATAATCCTAACAGGAGATGGATGGGTTCAATTGATAAGCATTGGAAATTGGAGGATCATTGACACCTGCTATGGGTAAATGCCTATGGTTTTTAGTAAAAATTAAAGTTTGTCAATCGTTCCTTTCGTCGCCGTGAAGCTACCCTGACCTGTGTACTTTGACAGTGAATTCCATTTTCCATATCAAATGCTTCAAAGATGTTAAGCAGCCACAAAAACCAGGGCTAAAGCCCTAAAAGTGCCTTTTCTACCGAATAAGAAATAATGACAGCACTAAAGTTCTCTAGCACCAACCTCCTAAATTGATTTGTATTCTGTGCTAGTTTAATTTGAAGAAAATAAAGTGTAAAAGTAGAATTAGTAAGGTTTATGCATTTTTCATAAGAAAAAAGTTCACTGTTATTTAATAAAATATTTTATAGCAAAGGTCCTGTACTAATCTATTTGCATATTGGGTAATCGTTCATGCTTTCATTTTCTCTGCTGGCTTTTTTTCAAAATCAAGTTTTTTTTACAAATAAATCACCTAGGAGTACTATCGGACTGTCAAACAGTTGGGATTCAGATCAAGCTTGACATTCTGTTGGTCTCCAAACTGTTTCCAAAGGCTATCAGCAGACGACAAAATTCTCTGCTGGCATGCTAAGAGTTTAAAAACTGCTAAGTGTATTATCTCATTTAGGTAGCTTTTATGAATATTTATACCATAAATATTTGGACACTTTATGCTATGCCCTTCAAAGGATCTAGCTATAGAATCAGGTTTACTTCCCAATGCTAAATGGGACACTTATTCCTTCATTATTTGTCTACAGCTGAGACATATGGATATTCTATGACCTTTCTTCCAATCTTCGGTAATCTTCGTAAAATGGGTGCTTCAGAATGTGGCATGATTTCTTTTATGAATGAAAAAATCACAATTCCTCGATAGCCTAATGGATAAAGATGTGGGTTTGAGTCCAGTAGCATTTCATTTCTTTTCTTCTTTCTTTTTAATTTGCTAATTTCTTCGTCTTTATTCTTGCTTTTGTGTACACATGGATATATCTTTTTGAATCTGGCATACGTATATTCAACAAATACACACACATAGAAACGTATATAACTTCAATAAGCCGAAATAACTCCTTGCACACTGGATGAGTTTAATTCTTTTGTTGTCATCTGCTGATTTTTTTTTCAAAATAAACTTTTTCAAAGCATCTTTCAGGAAAACTATCAGAGTGTCAAACGGTCTGTATCATGATCAGGACTGATGTTCTGTCGGCATTTTAACATTTTAACTTTCTTTATTAGCAGAGACTTTTTTCATGTGCTGTTAGCCTTTGCAAACAGTAAGGACCCAGATCAGGACTGGAAAGAATGTCACTCCTGATCTTGATCCAAACCGATTGACACTCTGATAGTATGTTCCTAAAAGAATTTATGGAAAAAGGTTATTTTTGAAAACAATAGTCAGCAGATGACAAAAAGATAATAGAAAAAATCTTTCTTGTTTAATTGTATTGTATTTAACCCTTAAAGCACCAATCACTGCTGCAACAGACTACAAATTTCGCTACACCTTTCCCAATTTTTGACAAAAATAAGGTATGATATTACATGAGAGCAGACGATTCTCATGAAATATAATGCCTTATTTGAAATTTTTGAAAAAGTGGCAAAATTTGCAATTGTCCTCTGCTGCAAATTATAGGTGCCGCTTTAAGGGATGAAATTAAGGTGGAGCTTGCATTTAATAATTCTATACAGATAATGTCAGAAATGTGTAGAAAGACCCTGGTCCAACATTTTATTAGACATACAATGAAGGTCTAGATCAAGTCCATTTTATCTGACAATTTCGTCTGCTGATAACCTTGCAAACAGTTAGGACCCAGATCAGCACTGATTAAAAGTCAGTCCTGATCTGTGTCCAAAATGTTTGACATTCTAATAGTGTTCCTGGAAGAATTTTTGAAAAAAGCTCATTTAAAAAAGTCAGCAGACGACAAAAAGCAGAAAAAAATTCAACTAGTTAAAAAAATCTTTCTGGTTTATATGGTCAAGCAGTTGCTGATCCAGAGGGTGTTCAGGATGTTTCGCTCAAACCTTCCTCCCTGCCCCCCGTTTTTAAATATCGTATGATAATGAAATATTTTGGTCTCGGTGAGACCAAATTATTTCATTTTCATGGGATATTTAGGAAAAATGAGATGGATCCAAACCATTTGACAATCTGACAGTGTTCCTAAAAGATAAATTTTGAAAAAATCAATTTCTAAAAAGTCAGCAGTCCTCAAAACAATAATGTGGTCTGGACATTTATTGTTCATCTAAATTGAAGGATGTTCTTGTTACCTTGACAACATATTGCATGCGTTTGACCACATGGTGAGAAGCGATCACCTGGTCGCTTACAAATAAACAGCTAACAAGGAAAGAGTTAAATTCTTTAAGAAAGCCTCCTGTAATTAAAATTATTGAATAAATTATTTTGTTCACAGAACCGAAAAAAGTCCCTGATCAGGCTGCTCTTCTTGAAGCATGCTGATCTCAAGCCGATCTGAGAAATTAGCTTACCTATCTAACTTGTTTAATTCCTTGTGGCAAATAGTTTTGATCCAGATCAGGTTGGAGGTTAATTTTTTTTTCAAAAACTCAACTGGGGATGAAATTCAACAAAATATGGCGAAAAAAATTATTGGTTACTTTTCATTTTTTTAACATGAGCATGATAAATTACATGCTAAGTTGATTTGAGCATGAATCAGGCCCAGGTTGGACATTTTGTCTAAACTGCTTACAAGGTGTAAAATTACATGGTCGTAGATTTCATTTAAAACCCTGAAATTTGTGGTCCCTATGGTGGTATTCAGTTGCGGATCAAGAGGGTTTGGCTCGACCCCCTCTCCGCTCCCCCGCTTTTAAATATCATTTGAATGTATTTTTCAGTGAGACCAAATTATTTCGTTTTCACAGGATATTTAAAAAAAATGAAATAAAATCAGCAAAGCAAACCCCCTCCCTCAAATCTTTATACATACAAGCCTCTTTTCAAGAAACCCTGGATCTGCACCTGCAGGTATTACACATTTTACATATCAAATTGAACAGGACTTAATTGTGACCAAAGTCAGTGAATGTAAAATCCTGTAAAGTCTGACGAGACTTCTATTTTATGGATAGTCTGATCTTGGTTAACATAATATGCTAACGCTCATTTCTTTGAATCCTTAAAATGACTGGGACACAAGTTGGAACAAAAGCACAAAAGAGGAGAAATTGTTGACTCAAGTTGGGACAAAAGCACAAAAGAGGAGAAATTGTTAGCATTTTATATTTTTATTTATACTTTACATGCTGGATACTTCTTCATGATTTTGTTGCCGTCTGCTGACTTCTTTTCAAAAATATTTCAGGAACAAAACCAAGGTGATTAACTGTTTGGATCCAGATCAAGCCCAACATTCTTTTGGTCCTGATCTGGCTCCAAACTGTTTGCAAATATCATCAGATGACAAAAGTTGCTGCTAGTACAGAAAAACCTGGCCATGGTTTACCCTTGTCCTGCTGAAAAATCTACTTACTTTACAGGCTTGATTTCAAGATATTTTCAACCCTTTCATATTGTAAATTAACAAGACATTTATTTACAGGACCCAAAAAACCTTGATAGTATCATTCTGAGTAATATAATCTTAGATTAATCTAAGTATAAGAAGTTTCTTATCTATGCTCTGCAGTATCTGCACATTCATGCAACCAAAAGTACAGATTGGTTAATTTAAAGATGTCCTGCATTATAGCTCATTATGGCCAGGTGACTTATTATATGTCCACTTTCAAATTTTATTATAATTATCAAGTATTAGCTGTATTCCACCCTATAAGCGCACTGTGTCCACAGTCTAACTATTCAGAGCTAACTATGATGTTTATATGGAGTTAATCATACTACTACTAATAATAATGGAAATGTCCAGTTATTTTTTTAAAAAGAAATCTATTTTTCAATTGTTAAAATGAAGTGGTTAAATAAAATGTGCATTTCTCTTTGTGGAATGAATATATTGTTTCTTCAGCGGTACTTAGAAGGAGACATTTTCCCGTGTTTCACCCCTTTAAATCCGAAATATCTAAAATGGAATCTTCCATTTGGTGAACTGACTTAATCCATACTAGCTGCAAATAAATGAAAGAAAAAAAATATTGGTCCCTGAATAGACTGCTCATTTAGCAGCCTTCACTAGTTTCTCCACTTAAGATCCTGAATTTCTACATACAAGCTATCAACAAATGAAATATAAAAAGAATAATTGTCCCTTAGTAGATTGCTCCTTGAAGGCTGGTCTAGGACTATTCAAGCTGGTCTGTGACTTTTGTGTTTGTATTTAACTGAGCAATGTAGTTATGGAATCCATTGAGTTAATATTTCGAAATTGCAGTGACTAAATCAATCACCGGGCCGCGTAGCGCAGTCAGTAACGTGTCTGGCAACAGATGAGAGTCTAACTGCAGACCCAGGGATTGCGAGTTCGATCCCGGCCCGGTTACATCCTTTCGTGGAGATTGATCTAAGGTTATTTTCCAAACTTCCACTGAATCATTCAAGAAGGGTTGTTGTCAGTTACAAGCGAAAGTATGTGCACGAAGTTCTGGTTAACTGCTTTTTCAAGCCTGCCCGGGAAAAAGTGTGTTTAGGTGAACTGACCGCCCCGCCATGACTATAGCTGTTGACTTGGGACGCAAAGCAACAAAACAAACAAAAACATAAATCAATCATTCTTCAGGGACAGTTAGTAACACTTTAGCTTGATGTCATATGCTGTTAACCTTTGCAAACAGTTTGGATCCAGATCAGGACTGAGATTTTGTCAGTCCTGACCGGGATCCAAACTGATAAAATGTTGGTCCTGATCTGAATTCAAACCGTTTGACACTCTGTCAGTGTTCCTGAAAGAATTATTTGGGGAAAAAATGAAATAAGTCAGTAGAAGACAACAAAATAATAAGAATATTCAATTACACAGAATGCAAATAGTTAAAATACAGAAATTTCAACCTGTGACACCTTTCAGATACAAAATGGGCATATCCATGTATATTGTACCAATATGTATGTAAAAATCTATCCTAATGAAAGTGGTTATAATTATTATTACAATGAATGGGTTTTTTTCCATATCAGAATTCAAATAAACTTAAGGAAACTGATTGTGAGTTTGCTGGGTTTTTTTTGTTTTAATAGTAATCTATTAGGTTTTCACTTTTATTGAAAGATTCTTTTTGATGCTGAGTTATTATAATAATAATGATGGAAATGTCCAGAGTTATTTTCATATATCCAAATGAAGTGGTTCAATAAAATAAGCTATTAACCAAAATTGCAAACAGTTTGGATCCAGACCAGGACTGACATTTTGTCGGTCCTGACCTGAATCTAAACTAATAAAACGTCAATCCTGATCTGAATTCAAAATGTTTGACATTCTGTTTGTGTTCCTGAAAGAATTAAAATGAAAAAAAAAATGAAATAAGTCAGCAGTAAGAATAAAACAATCAGCAAGAATGCAAAGATTTAAAATATAGAAATTTTAACCTGTGACCCTTTCAGATACAAAATGGGCAAAACATTGTTTATTGTGTCGATATGTATGTGTAAGTCTAGAATGAAATTGGCGATTATTATAAGGAATGTGTTAGAAGGAATGTGTTTATACAAACTTAACGAAACCTATTGCGAGTTTGCTGGTTTTTTTTTGTTGTTGTTTTTTGTGTGTTTTTTATAAACTTTTAGGTTTTCTCTTTTATTGAATGATTCTTTATGATGCTAAGTTAGTACTATAATAATAATAATAATAATAATAATAATAATAATAATAATAATAATGATGGAAATGCATGTCCAGAGTTATTTAAATGAAATTTAATGTTCAATTGAAGTGGTTAAATAAAATGTGTGTTTCCCCTTGTGGAATGGATATATTGTTTCTTTAGCGGATCTTAGAATGAGATCATGTTTCCATGTTTGACCCCATTAGATCCTAAATTTCAAAAATAGAATCTTCCCTTTGGTAAACTGGCTTAATCCATACTAGCTGCCAAAAAATGAAAAAATATTGTCCCTGAGTAGACTGCGCATTTAGCAGTACTAGCCTAGAAAGAGAACATTAGTTTCCATCATTCACCCCTTAAGATTCTAATTTCTTAAATGGAATTTTCCAATTGGGGAATTGGTCTTATATTATTGAGCTATTCAGTCACTGTAAAGGGGGCAACTTTAATATTCATATCTGGGTGTGGTTTGGCTATTTCATCTGTTCAAGAAGGGAAATAATGTTCTATCTATTTGGTAAAGAGTTTAAGGTAGTACCGGACTCACCGGCATATGTCCAAAAGTGTTTTATCTTTTAATATATTATAATATAGACTTAAACTTATAATCTAAGACAAAAAAAACAATACCTCACCGTTCTTTTTTAAAAGTTATTTGATGTCAAAAACTGCAAAATCGCAGGTTTTTGAAATAAACAAATACAGATTTTGTTAACAATTAACAAGAAACGCAATACAGTTTTTTTCAGAACAAATACTACTCACACCAGAGATATAAATAAAAACAAAAAATAGTGAAATAACATGTATTTACACAATTTATTAAGCAAAATATTAATTAAGTCAAACGAATAAATGCCGAAAAAAACATTAATTTTCAAAATAAACATACCAGAGAATGTAACTGGAACAACAAAAATCATATTTTTACAAAGATATTTTCATGAAGAATCTAATGATTGAATAAAAAATATGTGTCACCGTGCTCGTTTTTTTGTTTTGGTGACTTTTCTGAAAAATCCTGAAAAAAATAAAGACTACAATAAGTGTTGTCTCCCCTTTCAACCAATTTTTTTTGTTTGTCTACGCCCTATTGTATATCACTGGGCGGAGACATAGCTATTATTGATTAAGCACTGACAAATGGGCGTAGAAAATGACAAAAAAGATTTTGACCGAGCATATGTTTTGTTTGATTTGATTCTTAACGTCCACTCACCAATCTTTCAGTTATGCGGGACGGGTCTTCCTGGGTTGAACCAGTACTAAGCTAGGATACCTAGCATATGTGACCCAGCACATTACATTATGATTCTCATTAAAGCATGGCTATAGCATGTCTTGATACTTTGATGCTTTCTTACACGTAGGATTTATGTAGATAAAAGCTAAAATTATAGCTTTCTTCCTGATGCATAGATCTAAATGTCATTTAAAGAATAGACTTACAAATATGCAATAAGAGGATAAAACATTTTTTTTCCTTGTATTAATGTTTGGCAAGCCTGAATGTGATGTGTTGCAACCAGAACCACACAGCGGTGAGGTTCTGTAAAGGTGGCAACTTTAATTTTCATATCTGGGCGTGGTTCGGTTATTTCAACTGCTCAAGAATGGAAATCAGGTTCTATCCATTGGTTAAGCGTTTAAAAGTTGCTAAAGCCGCGCAGGTCTGCGTGCATTTCATGAAAGTCCTGTCCGTTAATGCACTGAACCCACATTTATTAACCCTTAAAGCGTATATTACAACACAATTGTATGTTTTTATCGTCTATTGAAATATGATGAAGCCTCTTAAACAAACAGTGTAGATCTAGAGCAGACTGCTCACCTAGAGCAGTCTGATCTGGGTCCACACTGTTTGCCTCTATACTAATGTTAAACAATAAACAAACACTTTCGAGTGTAGTTATAACGCCTCATTTTCATTTTCAGCTCCAACTTAATAAAGCCAATGCCTCTGATACCGAAGCCGCATTTTTAGACTTGCATTTGTCAATTTCTAATGGTATTGTTTCTACCAAAATTTATGATAAACGTGACGACTTTGATTTTGAAATTGTCAATTTCCCATTTTTAGATGGTGATGTTCCTCGTTCTACATCCTATGGAGTCTATATCTCTCAACTCATTCGTTTTGCTAGAGCTTCTAGCTATGTTACTGACTTCAACACTCGCAATATATTGTTAACTCAGAAACTTCTTAAACAGGGCTATCGGTATCATAAACTTCGCAAAACATTTTCAAAATTTTATAGACGATACTTTGATTTGATTTCTAAATTCCAAGTTGGACTTAAATCTCTCTTGCGCAAAGGACTTTCGGAACCTGATTTCTATGGTGACTTGGTGTATAAGTTGAAGAAGATTGTTGGCTCTAATAATTTTTCAGCGCAGTTCATTAAAATAATTTCCCATTATAAAAAGATTGACTATAACATTAATGTATTGCAACAGACTGCATGCTTGGTAGTCAACCCAATCACAGTTGGCAACTTTGCTTTCCTCTTTAATTGCACGCCGGTGGGTCGAACTTCAGACTCTATGATGGTTCCGACTTAAAGACTTATCTATTGATGAGATGGTAGGGGCCTGATGCTTTGGCTGTTTGTCGGGCCCACCGGGGTTTACCTGTTGGATTTCTTTTGCTCCGGTATTCAGTTTAATTTACTGTTGAGTCCTTATCCTTGCTTTATCTCCTTGTTATATCTTGATTTATATGTTTTAGGAGATGATGCATTGATAAGTTAGGGGTCTTTCATGCAAACCAAATATCTATGTGTCTTGATCCACATCTGAATTAAGGGTGAGGTTGGCGCCGTTAAACCGGTTTAAGCCCTCCAGTAAAATATTTTACTGACCGTTCCAAGGCGGTACTTCTTTTGTGGATCTTTTATGTTTTTGTTCTGTCTTGTGTTTGCTATGTTTTGTGCGCGTCTGTTTATATGTGCTTCGTGGTCACCTGCTGGGAAAGGGCTGACCTCTTGGCTCTCGTTTGTGGTGTCTTCTGTGAGTTTGTCACTTTCCCATTGGTATCCTGGGTCAGGTGTGGTACTTGATTGTATCGATTCCTGATCTTTGCAACCTTACTTACTTTACCTATGTCTAAAGTAGACTAATAAGGCAGTCATGAGGTGCCGCCTTTACAGTATCCAAAAAGTTCTAGAATACTTTCCTTTCAAGCAAAAGCATTTAAAAAAAATGTCCACTTTAACATCGTGAAGCATACAACAAAACCACACCTTATAGGCGCATTCGAAAACATCAATACTATCGACGATTATAGACCAAAAATAGTTAGAGTCATAGTTTTTTTTTATTACCATCACTCATCGAACAGGCGACACTTTGCAATCAAAACACTGTTTCTAGCGAGTTTTGATCCGCGTTCGTCAATGGTTAAGAGTGTTTTCGATTGCTCACTATCCGGTGTGGAAACAAACTTTTTTTTCCAACAGAAACATGACTGAAAAATGTAGATAACTCCTAGCTCTTGTTTCAGATTGTTTTGGTTACGTATTCATTGTATCAATACACATACCGGATAGGTGGCAATCGAAAACGTTGATGCTATCGACGAACGTAGATCAAATACCGTCAGAAACAGACTTTCTGGATTGCAGTTTGTTTGCCTGACTGTCGACAAATGGAAAATTCTAGCGATTTGCGATCCACGTTCATCGATTGTTCAGGGCCTTCTCGATTGTCGCCTATCCGATGTAATAAAGTAGCGTATCTTATGATAATTGAATATTTCGGTCATTTCTCAATAAAGCATAAGCGACGGTACCTTAACTCGCAGAGGATATCCGTGAGCAGGTTGAAATGGCAATTAAGTCCTCTGCATCGGAAATAAAGCCCGCGGTCAGTGATTGGTCAACGATCAACCAAAATATGACACATTATTAAATAAAATGTACAATTGTCAGCGATTGAAACACCTCAAGTTTCTATAGTAAACACTTATTATAAGGTATATAACAATAAAAGGATGATACATTCTTCTGTCTATTAACGTATGCCAAGCCCAAATGAGATAATGTATGGTAGCCTTAACCATGAAGCTGTGAGGGCTGCACCAAGTGGGGATCCAGAGGTGGGGGGGCAGGGGGTCCGGACTCCCTCTGAAAAATCACAAATTAAATGGGTTTCTATAGGGAATAAGCAATTGGACACCCCCTGGAAAAAGTTGGACCCCCTGGAAAAAATTGGACCCCATCTGGAGCCTTGAAAAACGATAGATTTCTTTGAAATTGACCATTTGACTTCTGTAAAATAAGCTGAGGACTAAAAAAAAAACGTTGTCAGGGCTTTTTTGTCAGACTGACCTGGACCCTCCCCCCCCCCCCCCCCATGATGAAAATTCATGGATCCGCGCATCTGTACCATGCTTGCCAACCGTTAATATACAGAAAAGAATGTTATATTGTCATATATCTTCCTTTCAGGCACACGCAGTGCCTATTAATCTTATAAAAATGTATGCAGAAATGTCCATTTTATCATCATGAAACATGCAACGAAACAAAATAATTTTTTCAACAGAAACATGAAATAACTCCTAGCCCTTGTATCAGATTGTTTTGGCTACGTCTTCAGTATATCAAAAACACACTAGATAGGCGGCAATCGAAAACGTTAATGCTATCGACGAACGTAGTTAAATATTGTAACATAATTTTGGATTGTTGTTTGTAGTCCGATAGGCAATAAATGGCAATCACAAACACTGTTTTTAGCAATTTGTTATCAGCATTCATCGATTGTTTAGACTTTTTTATTGCTGCCTATCCGGTGTGATAAGGTAATTGAAACAGTTACGTCATTTCTCCATAAAACATTAGCGACCATGTACCTCCATGGGACCTAAAACATGAGAATGTCACATACAAGGCATGTGCACGTCTACAACCCCCCCCCCCCCCTTTTTGGGGTGGGGTTGGGTCTTAGGTTAGTGGCAGCATGCAGAAATAGCAACCGAGACATGTATATAGTATGTATATTTATACGGTCCGCAACTTATACTGAATGACTTCATACTCTGGGTGATGTTTTTAAAAGCTAATACTTGCATTCCTTCTTTTTGTGAAAGCAAAATACTTACAGAATTACGTTTCAAGCATCAAAGAGTTGTCAGGGGAGAATAGTATCTACCGTCATAGAAAATAAGTATTCTCTTTTAAAAACAAGATTCAGGAACGATAACTCTTACACTCTTACTTTTAAGTAAAAGTAAGGTTATCTTTTGACATGGGTCCCGCACTACCTTAAGTTGTTTGAGCCAGTAAACGTGCATGCGTTTCATGAAAATCCTAACAGTTTATACACTGAACTCACATTTATTAACCCCTAGAGCGCCAATACAAAAATATTGTTGAAGTGACGTTGACAAACAGTGTAGACCCAAATTAGATGGCTCCTCTGGAAGCTGTCTATTCTGGGTCCACACTGTTTGTCTCTATACATACATTAACCAATAATGAGACATTTTCGGATGAAGTCACTAAGCTGGATTAAATAATGTTTTGTGTCTCAACTGAGGTAATGGCGCAAGATGATAGTCACTTTTGAAGAAAACCACGCCTCATTTTCAGCTTTTACTTATGTCTAAGGTAGACAAGTCCTAATTTCGCATTCATGATGTGCCGCCTTTACAGAGATCAAAAAGTTCTATAATACATATTAGCTATCAATAGATAAAATATAAAAAGAAAGAATACTTGTCCCTGAATAGTTTGCTTCTTTAAAAAAAAAGTGATCTCAGTGAGAGGGTTCTTTTGAGTACCCACAACATGTGCTGTAGTTTGGTAAAAGGAAAGGTGATTATGCATCTGGCACTCTTATCTGGAGGTCTGGTGGATGTTTACTCGATTTACTTAAAAGTTGTTTAAGCCACACATAATATGTTTTAGGTGCTCAAAACATTTGTCTCTGTGAGACAGTTATTTTGAGTACCCAAAACATGTGTTGTGGTTTGGTAAAAGGAAAAATGATTTTACAGCACACAATCTTATCTGGAGGTCTGGTTAATCGTCGCTTCAGTGCTATAATGTTCTAAGTGACATTTTGGTCAAAAATGAGTTATGCATACCGTTGGAAAGGGGATCAAATGTTCTATCTACTGGTGAAGGTTTCATTTGCCTATCTCTTCCCAGTAAGCTTAAAATCGCTGTGCTTTTCTGTTCTATCTACAAAAAGACAATTTTGTTCAGTGCTATAGTGTTCTAAGTGATTTTCATCCAATGGCCAATGATGATTATGTCACGTGACTGGGTGAGTTCAGTGTCATAATGTTCTATCTACATAAAGTCACTTCCTTTGGAGAAATTGCTAAAAACTGCAGTTACCTCCCTTACATAAACTTAATTTTCCTAAATTGAAGTGGTTTGTCGGTCTTATGACAAACTAATGGCTATATTGGCTACTTTAAGGTCCAAATAATCTGCTCAGTCAGAAATATAACGATAATTGATTCATGGACAGAATAATAAGCTGTAGAAACAGATTACCTCCCTTACAATATTTAAACTGCTTTAATTGAAGTAATTTGTCGATTTAATTACAAATCAATGGTTAAATCTGCTTCTTTTAGGTCCAAATAATCAGTTCAGTCTAAAATAGTATACAAATTGACCCCATTGACAGAAAAATTAACTGTAGAAACAGATTACCTCCCTTACATAAATTTTAATGGCATGATCCGTGCGGTTTGGTACTGTTATGCCAAATAAATGACTAAATCTGCTTCTTGTAGGTACAAATAATCATTTATGTTCAGACTAGTATATGAAATGACTCCATAAACAGAAAAATAAGCTGTAGGAAAATATAGAACACTATAGCACTGAACGCAGAAGGCAATATTTAGGGCATAATGTTCTATCTGCAAACTGTAAAATGCCCGTAAATTCATATTTCTGTACAAATTTCTTCAAACCAGAGTCATTTACACTGTATGTATATATTCTAACCCTCTGGTATGATTCAAAGGTCTGTGCTAAACAAGGCATCAAAAATCAGGATGCTGAAATTTTCAAACTCATTTTTCTCAAAACTTGTGCAATGGTAGATAGAACACTATAGCACTGAAGCGACGTAATGTTTACTCAATTTACTTGCAATGGGAATTTTAATAGCCATACATCATATGTTTTGGTTGTTCAAGAGAGTTGTCTCATTGAGACAGCCCTTTTGAGAACCCAGAACATGTGTTGTGGTTTGGTTAAAGGTGGTCTGGATGATGTTTACTCCATTTACTTGGAAGTTTTCTAAGCCGCACATCATATGTTTTGGGTGCTCAAAATAATGGTCTCAGTGAGATGGTTCTTTTTAAGTACCCACTATACTATAACTGAAATATTATTGATAGGATGTTAAGAATCAAATCAAACAAACAGACAAACCCACTACATGTGTTGTGGTTTGGTTAAAGGAAAAAAAATGTTGATTTTTTACATTTTAATGCCCCCAAAGGAACTTAGGAAGGCATATAGTAATCACACTGTCCGTCCGTCCCACTTCGTGTCCGGTGCATATCTCCTATATTCTTTGAGGTAGGAATTCCAAATTTGGTGTGTTGATTCATCCTGGGATGGCGGAGTGTCACATACCATTTTTGGGTCGCTGCGACCTTGACATCTAACCTAGGTTTTAGAATAATTGTGTCCGGAGCATATCTCTAATATTATTCGAGGTAGGAATCTCAAATTTGGTGTGTGGATGCATCTTGGGATGACATAGTGTCACGTACCATAATAAGGTCACTGTGACCTTGAACTTGACCTCTGACCTTATTATCAGAAAGTGCATTGAGTCTGGTGCATATCTCCTATGTTCTTTGCAAAAGGAATTCCAAATGTGGTATGCAAAAATATCTTGGGATGACCGAGTCTCAAATACCATTTTAGGGTCACTGTGACCTTGATCTCGACCTCTGACCTAGTTTTAAGAATTATTGTGCCTGGAGCATATCTCTTACATGCTTTGAGGTAGGAAATCTAAATTTGGTGTGTGGATGCATCCTCAGATGGTGGAAACTCTCGTACCATTTCCGGATCACTGTGACCTTGACCTCTGACCTAGTTTTAGAATAATCATGCCCGTAGCATGTCTTTCATATTATTTCAGGTAGAAATCTCAAATTTGGTGTGTGGATGCATCTGGGGATGAAGAAGTGTCACATACCATAATTGGGTCACTGTAACCTTGAACTTGACCTCTGACCTAGTTTCTAGGTGTGTAAATGCATCTTGGGTTGATGGAGTGTCACATACCATTTTTGGGTCACCTTGACCTTGATCTCTGACCTAGTTTTAAGAATTATTGTGCCCATAGCATATCTCTTATATTCTTTGAGATTGGAATTCCAAATTTGGTATGTGTATGAAACTTGGGATGGCGGAGTGCTGCGTACCATGTTTGGGTCACTGTGACCTTAAACTTGACCTTTGACGTGGTTTTTAGAATAATAATATATGGAGCATATCTCTTTTATCATTTGAGGTAGGAATCCCAAATTTGATGAGTGAATGCATCTTAGAATGGCGGATTGTCCCGTCCTATTTTCCGGTCACTGTGACCTTGAACTCTGACCTAGTTTCTAGAATTGACATAACTTCTTTATTCTTTGAGGTAGGAATCCAAATTTGGTGTGTGGATGCATCTTGGGATGGCCAAGTCTTGTATACACTTTTCGGGTCACTGTGACTGTCCTTTGGCCTAGTTTTAGAATAACCGTGTTCTGAGCATTTTTTCCATATTGTATGAGCTAGGAATGCTAAATTTGGTATGTGGTTGCATCTTGGGCTGGCAGAGTGTCATGTTTCAGTTTTGTGACCTTGACCTTATATCTAGAATAATCCTGTCAGGAGCATATCTCATATCATTTGAGGGAGGAATCCCAAATTTGCTGTATGGATATATCTTTGGATGCTGATGTGTGGCATACCATTTTTAGGTCACTGCGATCTTGACCTATGACCTAGTTTCTAGAGTAATTGTGTCTTGAGCTTATCTCCTATATTATTTGATGTATGAATCCCAAATTTGGTGTTTTGATTCCTCTTGGGATGGCGAAGTGGTGCATATCATTTTGGGTCACTTTGATAAGGATATATAGTGTATATGACTTGGATAAGAATTAGTTTAGATATTTACATTTAACCAAAACAAATACTTAATTGTCATGTTAAAATAGAAACTATTATTTTTCACGTCCCTCTATCTATGTTTTAGTATTATACACACAAGGAATATTGAAAAAGTTAATATATATAACATCTTTAAAAAAGGTCTTGATAATCAGTAATAATTCAATTCCTAAGATTAAAACACCAAAACCTAGAGATTTATAGGAAACTATTTGAAAAATATTCATTTCGCCCTGAAATATCATCTCTTACACCAAGTCTATGTCCTTGCTTATTTATAATGTTATGTAACATCAGTTACAACCTGTAACAAGTTCTCCTATCTTGTTGTTGAACTTGCAAAATTTATCATTCTTTATCATATCAGCACGACTATCAAAATATGGAAGATTTCATATATTTTTACTTGAATAATACCTACCGAATTGGGCTCCTTAAAACTTAGGGTAGTGTTGTTTAATTGCTCATATAATGCACCATATTTGAGATAGATTAACACACTTTGTTTTTTCTATGAACCAAATGAGTGTGTAAGTACAACTAATTCAAAAGCATTTTAAAAAAACACAAATCAGCTGTAAAAGCAGATAATATTGGTCACAATTACCATTTTTAAGGGTAGTTTAATTTAAGTAACGCACATAACACATTAGGACGCCGTTATTTTGCTTTAAATCTTTTATATGTATTCTAGGTATCCAGTAGGCAGACAATATGCGTAATTTAAATAGTGAGTTTAATCCTGGGAGTTTAATGCCTTCTTATTGCACAGACTTTTACTTTTCATTTTCTGAATTTTATATGGTAACATATGTAACAGACTGTCAAAAGCAAACACCCAATCGTACACATGCAAACATCTCTTGTTCTACGCAGCTTGAAATGCTCTTTTAAGATACGATGTGTCTGCAAAATTCTTTAACAGGGAGCAAAACATTCTCAGCCATCAGTCTCACAATGATACATTGCCATTTTGGTAACGTATATTTTAGGATTTCTCACCAAGGGAGAAATTGAAATCTCTCTGTTTTGATATAAAACTCTCACAACTTTGAACACAGAGTGTAAAATGCTTCTTTGGGCTAAAAGCTGAAGCTATTATTTTTGGATAAAAACCCCCGCAGGGTTTTTCTCCCATTTTATTTTGTGGGGGAAAAACCCCGCGGGGGAAAAACCCTGCGGGGGAATTTTCTTTTTCCTCTAGAGGCACAATATAATGCTGAAAGTTTTTGATATACCTTTTATTATGCATTGTGTTGAATAATAATTCAAAAAAGTCAATTTGAATTTTTCAAAAAAAACCTGCGTGGTTTTTACCCCACAATCTGAAATGGGAGAAAAACCCCGCGGTGTTTGGAATTAAGCCATATCAACCATTTTCTGCAATAATTACAATCAAACAAACTTGTTTCTTGAACAAATTTTAATATTTATTTTTTTGAAAAAACCCTGCGGGGTTTTTCCCCCATTTGAAAATGTGGGGGAAAAACCCCGTGTGGGGCTGGAAAAACCCCGCGGGTTTTTTTATTTTTGACCATTTTTTTCACCATGATGGTAAATATTTTTTTAGTCATAATTATATATGTTTTGCTCCCTTATGTCTGTATTTATTTAGGTAATTTAGTGGTTTTGAGTCTTTTGCATCACTAGAAGGATGATGTGATTTTGCCAAATTCTAGTGTGGCAAAAAAATACTGGTGGCTGTTATGAGTCTTTTGCTAGGGGTGACTATTGCGGTAGACTTGTAGTATTGGCATTGCAGGAAGTACCATTGCGATTATTATTACTATTGTGGACTAACATTGCAATACTATTGTGATACTATTGTCTGAAACATTTATGCTTGTTTGAAGGAGAAAATTAAGAAGACGGTTGGACTTTTCTGCATGTACTGGTACCAATTTTTATATGAAAACAACAGAAAAATTTCAGCAGATTGTCAAAGTTCACTTATCTTGCTGAAATGCATGGGATGCAACAACATATACATCCTATTTCCATTTAACTTTCTTTTTGTGTCCAACCAAACAATTTTAAAGTGAAAATCCCTATGTATAAAAACTATTGAAACTATTGCGATAGGGAAAAGACTATTGCTGATACTATTGACATTGCCACTTTCCTATCGATGCAGTAACATTGCCTAGGTTACTATTGCGATATATCGATAGTCCGATGTATTGTTACACCTATCTTTTGCATCTTAAAACGACTGAAAGAATATACTCTTTGGTAGCATTCCACAGTCGGGCTCAGTACATGAAAACGAACCTCCAATCGTTGCTGTTTGCTAAACAGCCGTCACTGCGAATTTTACAGTTCAGATATATTTAAAGGAATAAGACTATTAAAGCGTGCAGACGCAGTTATATAGTGGGGTTACATGCTTAGGTTTTGATTAAAAGTTATTTATTTTCATGCAATAATCAATAAAAAATAATTATTGACGTCAATGCCAAAAAAGGATTAATAATTATCGTCAATGCAAAAATGTATACAAGTTTTGGTCTCTTCCATTGTGGGTACCAAAAAGAACCGTCTCATTGAGAGGGTTCTTTTGAGCACCCGCAACACATACATAAATTGATGGGTAAGAATATCATTACAGCTTTAACTCCTAAAGTTTCCTTCTCTGGACCTATCATGTATTGTTTTATGCATTCTTTAATTTATAAGCATAAGGCCGCAAAGACCAAGATCTGGGTAGTGTATTAAAATATTACAACGATTAGTGGGGGCGAAACGACCAGGGGGAAACGTCTTGTGGGCGAAACTACTCCGAGGTTATTTCTCCAAAATTTAGGTCACAAACTTTGGTCTAAAAAAAGAGTAAATTTATACCATTCAGTTTCATATTTGGCTGCCAAATCAATTATACAATAAACAAACAGTCAAAATTGGTAAAACTTGTTGCTTTTATGTAGTTGTTAGCTGGAAAATTGCTTCTGTGAAAAAGTCGTTACGGACGTTACCCACGCTGTCACATTTACCCTAGTAAAAATTACTGGAAAATCATGGTGAGAGAGCGCTAGAAACAAGAATTGAAGTTAAGATTCCAGTTGCAAAAGAATAAAAACAGCTAAAAATGAACCTATATTATCCACAAATGCCCCTGTTTAAATTTTACACAGGGGCAATAGTGGATATTTTAGGTTAATTTTTAAAAACCCTGTTTGGTTATTCTATTCTGCCTTTACGATGCAAGAATAACTAGTGTTATGTGCATGGACTGTAATGCAGAACTCAGTGCTAAGGGCCGCTCTGGGGCGGTGGTTCTGTTGTTGTTGGCTTTTTGTTTATTGTAACTCCCATTGTGGGAGTCTGTGATTGTTCTATGTTTTGTTGTACGTTACTTTATGTCCATTCTAGTATTGCAATCATCTTGATGGGGAAGACAGAGCTGATTGCTTTGCTTAATTTGTCTTCCTAGTGTCTCGTGATGGTTGAGCGGCTCTTCCTCGCAGTGCCACGGGGCTGTCTGCAGTTTGTGATTGTGGTATTTCCTGATCATACTCACTTACTATTTTTGAGATGGAAATCTCACCATGGAAAGTGCCCTTAGCAGGGACGAAACATATTTTTTTTCTTTTTTTCAATAGATAGAACATAAAACCTGTACAGATATCTCAACCCACCACAAAAATGTCCCTTTGAATTTTCAATAGACCACTCAGATTGGTATTGACCAGTATATAATTGACCACTTTTACTTATTGGCCGTGGCGGTTTTAACCGATTAAAACCACTGGTTAAGACCGGGAGTGATTTGGACTGCCCAATCTTGGTTTAAAATGTGGAAAAGTTTTTTTGGACAGAGTCTCATATCTGTGAAAAAGTTTCGTATGCAACAAATGTTCTCAGAGTATGTCTGGTATTTGATTTTGGAATGTATACAAGATTATTGGATATAGGTGTATACCCTGTGTGTAATGTGTCATCAATTTATGCACACAGAATATTGAAACTACAAATATGCAATATGGGTGTGAATTTACTATCAGTCAAATGTTTTGGCATGGTAAAGTCAGTCACAGGTTCCTATCAGATGTTCCCAGAATGTATTTGAGAATGCTTACTTCATAAAACAGCAGAAGTCTACATTATGCTTTCTTTATTAGAAAAGCACTGCCTGTGAAGGCCAATTATCCCAGATTTCATGCATTAATTGAATGGACGCGATCATTTGACATTGTTATTTTGGATACATGTTACGTTAAAACCTTCCCCTGAAAAACATTTCATTGCCTAAAAGACATACTTAATTATTGACAAGATGTCTCACTTTTGTTGCAGTTTAGCTAAGAATGACCCTGTCAACAACATGGCGAAATCTAAAGTTCGTGGAAATCTGAGGTAAACAATCAAAGAAGAGCCAGACTAGGGTCAGTATTAAATTTTGTTTTATAATTATCAGACAGAATTTTTTGCAGTAGGTCAAACATTTGCATATATTAAATTCACATGACAAAGGATGCATACGCCATAGCAGTTTAAGCTGGCATGTCAATGATAAGATTAAAACAAAAGTTTACACTGGAAATTTTATGATTTTCAGAGCCGATTCCAGCTCAGACCATTTCATTTGGAGTTAGGGGGTATTTTCTCGCAAAACTGCTACTGGTTTCTAAAAGTATAGGACCTTTGTCAAATTGTAAGTACCACAACACTTACAGAGAGGTAGGGCAGGGCATTTTTATAGACATACAGATAATACCAAAATATATTTTTTTACAGTATAATCATATGTATGTAAATCCTTGGGCCTTGCTGCGGAGAAGTTGAGCTCTTTCATTCAATGACCATTAGAACAACGCTTTATTTAACCAAGCACTTATGGAGAGGTGAGACTTTTAACAGAAACAAATGAATGCGAAAAAAGATCACAATAATAACATTATGCAATATGCAATAAATATAAATCACATGTCAATCCTTGTACCTATAGGTTGTGGAGAGGTGAGTTATGCATTCACTGACCATTAGAACAATCCTCTAACCCAGCACTTACGGAGAGGTGAGGCTTTACACAGAAACATGAGTGAATTATTTTTTTATTACAGTATACAATACTTGTACATCACATGTCAATCCTTGTGCCTATTTGTTGTGGAGAGGTGAGTTATGCATTCACTGACCATTAGAACAATCCTCTACCCCAGCACTTACGGAGAGGTGAGGCTTTACACAGAAACATAAGTGAATTATTTTTTATTACAGTATACAATACTTGTACATCACATGTCAATCCTCGTGCCTATTTGTTGTGGAGAGGTGAGTTATGCATTAACTGACCATTAGAACAATCCTCTAACCCAACACTTATGGAGAGGTGAGGCTTTACACAGAAAGTTGAGAAACACAAATGAATAGAAAAATATCACAAAAGTAAACAATACTTGTAAATCACATGTCACTGTCAGTCCTCATGCCTATTGGTTGTGGACGGGTGAGTTCTTTTGCATTCAATGACCATTAGAACAGTCCTCTTATCTTGCATTTACAGAAAGGTGAAGCTTTACACATAAACACAAATAAATGAAAAAATATCACAATTTTTACTGTATCCAATTATTGTAAATCACATTTGTAAATCTTCATGCCTATTTGTTGTGGAGAGGTGAGTTCTCTTTGCATTCACTGACTATTAGAACAATCCTCTAACCCAGCATTTATGGAGAGGTGAGGCTTTACACAGAAACACAAATGAGTTAAGAAAAAAAAATATCACAATTTTTACAGTAACTGTATACAATAAATTATAATTATAAATCACATGTCAGATATCATGCCTATCCTAATGGTCCTCATGCCTAATCTAATGCCTATTTATCGTGACAGACGAGTTCTCTTTGAATTTACTGACCATTAGAACAATCCTCTAACCCATAACTTAAGAGCAGGGCTGTGGTAATATCATGCCCGACTTGTCCGACTTGGTCCCATTTCATTCAGGACAAGTGGAAAATTTCAATTTACTTGTCCTTGGACAAGTGCAAAAGTTATATAGTTGTATATTTCATATTTTGATTAATTATTATTAGTTCACATGTTGCATTGAAAACAGTGTGGATCCTGATTAGCTGGCTTCTGAAGAAGCCAGCTGATCTGGATTTACACTGTTTACAAGAGAGTTGATATCTGCATGGTTTCATACTGTTTTGGAAAGTGTAAATTGCTTAAGCCAAGAAAGGTATAAGCTAATCTGTACTATCGGACAAGTAAAACTTTCGTTTGACAAGTACATTATTGCCATTTACTTGTCCCTGGACAAGTAGAAAATTTTACTTTTTCCACACCCCTGCTTAGGACAGATGAGGCATATAACAGAAACATAAATGAATGCCAAAAAATAATATAATAAATTCACAATAATAATATTACAATTTTTACAGTACAACGTGCATGTTGCTGATAGATGACGGAGTTCTCTTTGCTGTCACTGACAATAAGAACAATCTGCGAAATACGGCATTAAAGTAGAATGTGGCATTTAAAGTGTGAAAACTGTATGAAAAGAAAAGTGCCCCTACAATTTATGTGTCTTAGTTATTCTTTGCCTGCAAGTATCATTTGCTGATAATCTTTGCAAACAGTTTGGACCCAGATCAGGACTGAAAAAATGTTTGACATGATCTGGTTCCAGACTGTTTGACACTCCAATATAAATTTATGCCACAAAATGACCCTACATAGAATTTAGATATGTATGTCTCCCCCCTTCAGGGTCGGAAGACATATTGTTTTATCCTGGGCGTCTGTCTGTCCGACTGTCTGTTACAAATCGTGTACCCTTTATAACATAAAAACTGCTTAAGCTATATTCACAAAACTTTATACAAATATCAATCAGCATGAGATGACGTGCAGAATGCAAGAATGGTAGCTCTGCCTTTTATACTTTTTGAGTTATTTTCCTTTGAACTTTGTGCATCACAAAAAAAAATTGTCCGCTCTATAACTTGAAAACCACTTAAGCTGTATTCACAAAACTTTATACAAATATCAATAAGCATGAGATGACGTGCAGAGTGCAAAAATGGTAACTCTGCCTTTTATACTTTTTCAGTTATTTTCCTTGGAACTTTGTGCATCACAAAAATCGTGTCCGCTCTATAACTTGAAAACCACTTAAGCTATATTCACCAAACTTTATACAAATATCAATCAGCATGAGATGACGTGAAGAGTGCAAGAAAGGTAACTCTGCCTTTTATACTTTTTGAGTTATTTTCCTTGGAACTTGGTCCATCACAAAAACTGTGTCCGTTCTATAACTTGAAAACGGCTTAAGCTATACTCACGAAACTTTATACAAGTATCAACCAACATGAGTCGACGTGCAGAGTACAAGAATAGTAACTCTGTCATTTATACTCTTTGAGTTATTTCCCTTGGAACTTTGTCCATCACAAAAACAACTATCTATGTCTATTTTATACCAGGTTATGATTGTGCAATAGTTAACTACATTGACAGATATCTTTACTAGATACAAGCTGATTGTCTTCATGAAATGACTAGAATTTCCATTAGAAATTGTATTTAATGTTTCTTTTTGAAATTGTATTTTATGACTCATGCTTTTGACATCAAAAGGGGGGAGACATCTGTTTTTTCGTAGAAAAACAATTCTAGTTTATACCATTCTTGTAGCTGGCAAAGGATATGTGCTATATGGATTGTTGCAGAGTTTCTATGACTATACACTTGAGACTGAGAGGCTGCGGGTTCAAGCCTCACCGGCGTCACTGGGTTGTGGTCCTTGAACAAGACACATTTATCCTAGCTTAGTACTGGTACTGGTTCAACCCAGGAAGACCCGTCCCTGTTTAACTGAAATAATGTTGATTGGACGTAAAGAATTAAATCAAACAAAAACAAATCTATGACTATATTCACACAGATGCACAGACAAAGCCTGATTTAGTAGATCAGAAAGAACCATAAGCTTGCAGTACATAGCAACTGAACAACATTCAGTTTGACAATTAAATATGTCTAAAGGACAGAGGCATATAGACAAACATTTGTATGCCTGTGATTTAATTGACCCAATCAACCACTTCAATTGACCATTAATCGATTATCAATCGGCCAGTAATGACCGGTTTTAACCGCACCACTGGTCCGGTCAATATGAGTATTGACCACCTTTTTGCCAAGCTTGTAAATATGTTTATCTTTACAGAAATATGAAGATCATAATACCCATTATCTTCATTCAAGAGTAGCCATTTAATCAAGGTTAATATCCCCATCAATCACATTTTACTTGAAAGAAAGGCCATAGAACAGATCTCAAAGACTGCTGTCATTGTTTCTTGAATCCGAGTCCAACTACTGCAGAGATTCAAGATGAACTATAGAAAACAGGGCCGGTTGAGAGAGTAAGTATTTATCCGTATTTTAGAACTTATCCAAATTAGAACAAGGACTTTTTTTATTATGGATAATAGGTAGCTGGTTGAGGTGATATGAGGATTTTTCTTAAAGCTGCATAATCTGTAACTTTTGATATTTTTATTTTAAAAACAATGTTTCTATTTTTCAAGAACACAGTAAAAATACTAAAATTCATGTATACATTTTACCATTTTCGTAATAATTAACAAATTATTAGTGCCAAAACAACAGCATTTATGTTAAAAATTAACTGTCTAGAATTATTGGAGGGACGCAAATAATTACAAACAAGAGAAAATACACCTGTTTTTATAAGATAATTCACTTTATCATGCACATTTCAACTGTAGAAATTAGATTTATTGTGACAACATAACTTTATTCTACTTTTGCAAATGATTTAAAAAGAAATTATTTTTTTTCGAAAAATGTTCATAGTTACAGAGTATGCAGCTTTAAAGAGTGGAGGGTGGTGCACACAAGTTCATCTCCCTAATTGTATTGTAATGGGGATGTTGACAAATATATATACATTTATTATATACCTGCAATGAAATACACCTGATACAACTCTTTTTCCAACTCGAGAAAACAAAATCTTGCATCACTCTACTAATGATTTAGACTAACTTTATATTTTTCCGTATCACCATCCTACATAGTAAATAAGGGTGCAAAAATCAGGAATCGATACAATCAAGTACCACACCTGACCCAGGATACCAATGGGAAAGTGACAAACTCACATGTCTTACCCACCTCACATTGCAAGCATATGAAAAATCCAGCACCTAACGGCGAACTCTGAATGAGAATCACAATCTGAGCGTAAGCAATATTAATCACTAAAATCACAACCTACTCTTTCTGACGATTGGGCAATTAGCCTTTATTATTTTTTTTCCATATTAAAGAAAAGGTATTAAACATGATAAATGCATTTTTCTCCTGCCTAACATGTTTATACAATGTGACATCATCAAAAACTTAACATTATTTGCTACGCTGTTGCAATGACGCGTCACACGGTATCAATTTTATAATTTTGTTGAGTTAATTGCTAATACTAAAGTATTTGTTGTTGGTTTTATTAAGGTAGATAATAAAACATCATTGCTTTAGTAACTTGATCTGATGGATCGGATCACATCTCGTGGCTGAGTCAGGATTGACTGGATCACACTCGACTTTGTCTCATGTGATCCCCTTGTTCCTGGCGCAGCCACTCGATCCCACCAATCAGATCAAGTTACTAAAGTAATAATGTGTATGTATTTCCTTTCCTCCGTTCTGTTTTCTGTGTTTCATTTTCCAGGCCAGCTACGGCCTGCATCCGAATTAGTTCAATAATAAAGGATATTAACTGCAGTTATGAATAGTATTGATATTTAGATTAGCCACATTGCGGGTGAATGAATAAACACATAATGTCGCATATCAACACAGTCTGCACTGTTCGCTAAGTTAAACCAACTTGACATTTTTCCCATGGACTTTTATGTCAGTTTAGACTGTTCCAACGCGAAATATAATTGAAAGAGCCAGTGAGCCTTTTCTATTCACATACACTGGCAATTCAAAGAATGAAGCCTGGACCAGGAGACTTTGAAATAACGAGAATTGAATGTATTTTCTGCATTACGGAAACGGCTCCGTGTGAAATTTAATATTTACGGGACTACTTTCTGCTGATCGGAGATTTCCGTATATACCCGATATCGAGTGTATCAGAACAAGTATTGGCTTTTAAAACCAATAACAGTCATTTAGCTTTTGAAATACCAGGAACAGTAATACATCGTCTGTGCACGGTTTTACTTTATTTCCCCATATTTGTAATAATAAACTCTCATCAGAGTGTGCAAATTCCTGTAAATGCGTTTCATATTCGAAGGCTTGTTACTTGGGGGAGTTCTTATCCTCGTAGATGTCGAGAACTGGCTTGATAATGCTCGAATGTACAATGACTATATATAAAAAATAAAACAAAAAGAAAAATGAGTCTGATAGTACGCTAAACTTTCACTACTAGCCGCCTACACGCAGCTGAAAAGTTGTTTATTGACCATAGTCTCTCGACACAGGTGTGTAGAACGACCCTGAGCGCGCGTTTCTCCCAAAATAAAACCAACAAAACGATTTGTAAACGAGTCCGGGACATTTTGGCCCAAAGCAAACTTGGCATTTAATCGGCACATAAATTCGACCCCTCGTAATTCGGTGCCTTTGATGCGAAAAAAAAAAACGTTTAAGAGAACATTTAGCGCGTATGAGTAAACACATTTTTCTTCACGTCTGGTCTACACACTCGGACACGATCGAGATATGTAACCCCGGGAATGTTGCATCGGATTATCGATATATTGATTCTTTTCATGCGCGGATCCAGAAAGTTTTGTCAGAGGGGGTCCAACTCTGCAACACTGACAATATTTTTTTTAGGGGAGAGAGGATCCAAATACCACTAAAAGCGGGCCAACATCGGCCCGCCAGCGAAACGCCATTTAATAGCTTGGTAGCTTTGAGAATTGTGAGAATTTCAGGGTCCGGACCCCCTGTCCCATTCTGGATACGCGCATGCATTTGAACACCCAACTTATATTTGGGGAGGAGTAGGTGGGTGGGGGGTCTCGGTAATTCAGAAAACCTTGAATCCCTTACAAAGTCCATCGGTTAAGAAAGTGTTTAGATGCTTTTTATAACGACTACAGGGGAAGAAAACAAAATTTACTTGTCAAGAGGGCCTGGATTTTGGGTAATTGACAAAGGGTGCTGATCCAGATTAGACGCCGCATGGTTCGCCGTCTGATCAGGGTCGCCACATTTGCTCAACATAATGTTCTATTAAAATTTGCCATAAACATGACAAATACTTCCCAACAGCGGAAGTGGACTGGTCCAATTCAGGACATTTCATCAGGCATAAATGGGAGATAAGAGACGTGTTGTATCCTAACAAAAAGCTTTATGATTTGATGTTTTACGCCCCAGTAAGCAGCTACGGTCATGTCGGGACGGTCAGTTCACCTATCAAAGCTTAAACAAGCGGTAACAAGTACTTCGTGCACATACTTTTGCCTTTTCCTGACAGCAACCCTTCTTGAATGAATCAACGGAATGGTGGAGAATGACCGTAGAAATTAATTTATTTCATGATCGATCTTCACAAAAGTATCGGACCGGGCCGGGATCAAACTCACTGCCCCCTTGATCTGCAGTCAGACACACATCTGTAGTTACCGACTGCGCTCATGGATCTTTGATCCATAGTAATTTTATGATCGATGCTGCGCTACACGGCCTGGTATTTACACATATGTAAAGATCACAAGAGATGGCTGCTGGATGTAACTCAGGTCGTAAAATGTCCGGCTCTGGATCTAAACTGCTTGAAACTAGGTGAGCCGTATACCTACATTCAGGAATGGCTAATACGGGAATGATGTCTGACCTCATCTGGATTGACCTGATTGAACAGTGCAAGGCCAGGTCATATGCATCGACGCGCGACAGTCGATCTGTGTCTTCACTTTGTGCGTTCCATCAGTTTATGTGTTTTGTACATTCCCGTTTAAGGACATTTTGTTTAGTAGCGAAAACCCAGGTTAAACGATGTACGTCGACTACCAATCAGAGACAGCACCCATCGTTTAAAAATCTTTGTTCAAATAGTACCTTATGCATAATTCAATACCGCCGATGAACACCTTACGGTCAGGTCAGAGCCCGTCCAGATGCCGCATGATGCATTTACTGGTTAGTACCAACAACATCTGCCTTCAAACTAGCACCCCATTTTGACTAACTTTCCGTACGCCCTACAGACTTGACTAGCAGTAATCTTTAGACGGCATAGATGTGCAGGCTGACCCGTTGTTGCATACAACAAAATCATGAATTTTGCCGTAACGAGCCTGTCTGATCTGTAAAGTCCTTTGTGAAGTAGCGACTGATCAAAGTCGTTTGACTCTTTTCTTAAGTATAATCCATTCCGACTGACAGCTATGTCGGGATGGGCCAACTTGTGTTGATCCTGTACTGAGCAAAGATCAATGCGTCTTGCTCGAGGACACTATGCAAGCTTGGACCCGCAACTCCTCGGTCTCAAGTCAAGCACTCTACCACCAAGCCACTGCGTCCCCTTTTGCTGTTTAAAGAAAATGCAATGTAGTTTTATTAACCCAGTTATGTCATACGGGATCGCTAGTTATTTCGTTTGCTGCATGTTTTTTTTTGTTTGTTTGTTTTTACAGCAAATAATGTTGACCCTGCCTCGAGCGGTAGCTCATTTGAGCCGAGTCATAAGATTGCCGCCATCATCAATGTGGCATGAATGCAACGAACCTGAATAGAATACAACGAGACTCCTTTTTAGCTTAACGCTCAAAGTGATGTTCGGTCAGTAACTTAAACACTCATAGAGTATTAAAGCTTCTAGCAAAGTCTCTGATCAGACTGTGCGTATGCGTAGGCAGGTCTGAGCATTTGCTGGTCGCGCATACCACATTGTTATTGGTCTGCACTGTTTGCGATGGTTCCAATTTAGGCTTCAACCTTTTTATACCTATAACTCCTTATCGTGTACTTTGGCAAACAGTACAGACCTAGATTTCATCAGGGTCTTCACTGTTTGCCTACTAGTAGACAAAACGATTTTCAGGAATAGAAATGCAACTTTCATTTGCAAATTGTTACTAGTGACACCTCAATACCTTGACACAATAGACCATCCCAAGTTTAAAGTATCAAGCCAGAAGGAATAATCTATTAGTGTATAAAGGGGTAATAACATGTAGACACAGATCTAAACACAGTTTCGGTGATGTGTATTTTAAGAGACTTTACACGATTATAAGGTCAGTACTGAGGTATTAACCAGATGTCATTTTATTGCTCCGAGTATTGCAGACTTCCTGTTTCCAAAAGCCGTACCAAGTGAAAAACACATTCCTACTTGTGTACCGAAATGCTATGACGTCGAGAAAATATTAATCCTTTTCATTCTAGATACCAGCAAATATCTACTTTGGCAAAAACCGTTACGACTCAGATGTCTCAGCCACCGACACAACAGGCATTTTCGGACAGGTTGTGAACTATATTAATTCATTAGTACTTAAATAAGTGACAGTGCTCCTTTTCTGTAGCGCGCGAACGGTGCGACGAACGGCGAATGGTCCCCTGAGAAAACTGAGATCGATTATATGAGGACAGGAAAGGTACAGATCAGCCTACGCGTTTGCACAAAATGGTTTGCAGCAATACTGTTAGTATCCATGAAAATATTTCAAATTGAATTTGGAAGTATCCTAGCTGATCAGACCATTTTGCGTTCTATACTGGTTGGAAACTCGATATGACCTTTTACCATGGTGTTAGCTAAAAACCGATCATACCACACGTCTGCTTCCGGAAATCGCCGAGTCGGCGTAGTAATATTTATGAAAGTGCGATGATATTTTTTATATCAATTTAATGTTTTGATTTTATTAATAATCAAATAAATTAAATAGTTATTTAGTTTCTATATATGTTTAATCTTTTGGGTGCTGTAGTTGCTTTTTTAAAGGAAATATAGCTCATTTTTAGACGCACTATCTTTTTGCTATTTCAACCCCACGAAACCACTCGTTTTACTCTATGTTAGGTGCAAATCTGGGGTGTATTTCGCACGGAGACGTTTCCGTGATGTGGATTGACTCACAAATGAGCCAGAGCCAGCACATTGAGAATTTGGTTCCAATAAGATGTTTGTTCTTATCGCATTTCAGAGCAGCAAAGTCACAGATAACTAGAGCTCACCAGAGCCAGGTCCAGCTTGCTTACATAAGGTATGGATGTAGATATTGACTCCAACCAAAACTTAGACCTCTAGCTCTGCTTGATACATCAGCATAGGCGCTTAAAGGAGGCATTTGCGCATATGAGTTAAGAGTTTTAAGAGTTTTATTGATTGACCAAATACCTAAATGGGGTACAAGTCATAAACATACAAACAACATAATTATGAAACATATATTCTGAGGAAAGTTTTAATATTATTCACAATTTAATGAGTCTCTTCATATTATTACTTTGTATACTAATGGACTCCAACCCCTGACCTGAGACAGCAAACCCAAGGCAGCTCATCGCACTAAACATGTTTCTTGTCAAGATATTTTTACCTTAAAAGTGTAGACCCGGGCCAGTGTTAGAAATAAGCCAGAGAACTCAACTTGTCCGGTGGGCAACCTGAAGACAAATGCAACATGTCCCCCACAATTTTTACTTGCCCTGCACCATTCAATTATAAATTCCTAAAAAAATGATACATGAAAAAGTTGTTCGTTTGAGGGTTGACCTCCTGGTCAACAGCTTCATGGGTTTAACCAGTACTATGCAACTGGAATGTAGTGCCTTG
Source organism: Loripinus fragilis (assembly GCA_964019695.1). NCBI lineage: Eukaryota > Metazoa > Mollusca > Bivalvia > Lucinida > Lucinidae > Loripinus > Loripinus fragilis. Next base: position 41,168,230 of record OZ026517.1, on the reverse strand, counting down.
CTCAAAGACACCAGGCTGTGATTCAGGCGAGGATTCAATCCATAACCTTGTGATCAAGAGTCTGAGGCTCTCCCAACTGAGCTATGGGAGATGAAAAATTACTGTAACCAAATGGTATAGTTTTAAGTTACTGTTAACATGTACAGATATGGCTCAAATATGCCAACACAATAGCAAACAGTGAAGGCCCTAATTAGATTGCTCCACTAGGAGGTCTGATCTGGGTCTGCACTGTTTGCCAGAGAAGTGTGATATGGGGTCTGTCCTGTTTACCTACCCCTGAACTTCTAAATGGTTATATGAGTTTAAGATTGTTTAGTTGTTTAAAGCTGGCTGCATGGTAACATTTTATTTTTTACTTTGTAGTGTATATGCAAGTATCTAAGAAAGTCGTGAAACAAAATTATTTTCTGGAATTTCAAATTGTCTAGGGAGCAAGCTTCTTAGACTTTCAGCTTGCCCCCATCAAATTCAACCCGTGAAGCGCAAGTGGGCAATTGCTTGATTCTTACACTAGACCCCGATGAAATGCTGCATTATTTGGCACCTCATCAGGGTCTTTTACCGTTTGCAAAATTACCTTTTCAAGGGTTTCCCATATACAAAGGGTTTGTGACTACAAAGCTTACCCTGATCAGTCATTTAACAATTTAAGCTTACCCTGATCAGTCATTTAACAATTTAGACAAACCTGTAGCTAAAATGCGTAATAATTTTCCGATTTCTCATTCAAAAAATCTTCTGGGTACTCAGAAGAAACGCACCAGTGAGAAGACTCCTCTGAGCACACAGAGCACATTTGAAGACTCATTGCATAAAGCTGAATGTGTGTGGCTGGGTGTCACTTTAATCATGAATATAATTCCAAGTTGCTGCTGTGAATCATCAAAGTCATAATTCTCTCATGTGCTGGCCCAAATATATGATAAATGATTGATCCATGTATTTTACAATTTAGACTGTGCAGGCTACTCATAAAGTATCAGAACCAGTGGTTGAGGGATGAATAAAAGAAGTTCCTTGGAACAAATGCCTCAGAACGTTCTAGAGGTGGCGGAATAAATCAATGACGTTCATTTATCTATTGTATATAAAATGTGAAAATAAAGTTGAATGGAAATTAAAACCTGTGATATTTGTTGTCATGTTGTTCAATATTAGTTATTTTAGTTTTCAACGTTAAGGTTTAATCAAGGCTTAGGCCAGAATTTTTTTATAAATCAATTTACGGAAAACTATAAAGATTGAGGGGATTAAGTTAAGGGGACCATATAAAAATAAAAAGATGAGGGAAGCTTAAGTTGTTGAATGAAAGTAAATTCTTACTAAGGATACAGGTATTATATATTCTTCAAAATTCAAAACAGTAATTTTATTTTTCTGAAGGGGCTTAAATCTTAGAGTTTACTCTCCCATAAATTAATTTATAAAAAAGTCTGGGCTTAGTCTCCAACATTGAATCAACATTTAGACTTCAATGTTGAATCAATCTCGAGACTTGAATGTAAACTTCCATTATTTAGATCGTGCTATGATGATTTTTTTGTCTGTTTGATTTGAATCTTTACGTCCCTGTCAACAATTTTTCAGTAATGTCAGGAGGGGTCTTCCTGGGTTGAACCAGTACTAAGCAAGAATTAATGTCTCTTGCTCAAGGACACAATGCAGTGACGCCGGTGAGGCTCAACTCACAACCGCTCGATCTCAAGTCAAGCACTCTAGCACTGAGCCACTGCGCTCCCTCATGATGAGTTAAACTTGACAATGTTACTGCTTTGTGTAAGGTTGGTCACTGAAATATTTCTTTAAGTAGTGGAGGTGTTGTGGCATTGAATAAAAGGGAACAAACAGATAAACGCCAAATAAGCCAACAAGCTGTATCACAGACCTGCCAAACAATATATGGGAGTTATTTTTGGATGATAAAAAAAGTTCATGACTCAAATTTGAGGGTGATATAAAGAAGTAGGAAATATTTCACTGATAACATTTTGTCGCACGAAACAGTTGCCTCCTATCATAAACAGTTTATATTTTAATGTGTTAAATTCCTTTTAACCCTTTACCTCATAGAGACACATTTTAACACTTTTGCAAACAGAGCAGACCCAGATCAGGCAGCTCTTGTAAGGGCTGCCTGATCAGGGTCTTCTTTGTTGGCTTATAGAAATATGGTCCTATACTAGTGGACTTGACAAGTAATTTCTTTGCTCTATGTACTAACATGAACGTTTATATAATTATTCATAGTGGGTGGAGCTTAGCATGATTGTTCATGAAGGAAAGTGTCAATTGGACAAAATTTTCATAATTTCCTTACAAATGAACATTCTTAAATTAACAAACAATCAAGTTGATCCTTTTGCATTGCATTTCGAGACATAAATTTAAGCTTCTATGTGAGTGTTGCGTTTTTAAAGTCCTTCAGTACATAATTCAACATTGTTTCAATGTTAAGACTTCAACATTGGATCATATGCCTAGTCTTAAACTTTGAATCAATGGTGAGACTTCAGCAAAATCTAACTTTAATTGATTTGTCATCTCAGTACTGAGATGGGACGTTGATACAATGTTTTGTGCCCCCTCGGAAGATATGAACTCTGCTCTAGAGTAGAAACCATAACAGTATTATAGCAGTTTACAGGGATAAAGACTAACAGGGGTCCAGTAGCCCATGGACCCTAAATTTTGGACTGGGTCCCTAAAATTTTGGAGAAAATGTCCATACCCCTAATGTTTATTTCTGAATTTTGCCAGTATGGGCCCCTTTTCTGTATCCCTGGCAAATTTATTGAATGGGACTAGTCAAGAGGTCACCATGATAGCCTTAGTCCAGCAGGCAAAGAACAAAGGGCTCACTGGGCCTTAAGCAGGTTTTACATATGGGTCCAATAACAAAGGACTGATATAGGACATGTTTAGAGAAGTGTTTAGAATAGTGACATGTTTGTCTAATACATATTTAGGCTTTCAGCATGTACCTGTCCTAAACATGTGAAATATCTAAACACTTTCTCCGGTGTGTTTCGCTTTTATACATGTCTTGCCTTTATACGCGTTAAAAAACGGGACAAGAAATGCGTCTCAGAAAGTGTTTAATCTGTAAACACATTTTTTACAGTGTAGCCGTTTATCAAGCCTGTTTATTTTTTTTCTCCATACTATTTAACTTAGCGATACAATCTTCCACCTGCGAAACATTGAGGGAAAGTACAGGCTCCTCCTTAAGAGATTTTACATCTGACTTTATCTGTTTCATTCCTGATTTAATACAGGCCAATCCATTGGATTTCTCGTCGACGATGCGGTCCACAGACAGCGCGTTAGCTGAGATAAACGATCTGACCTCTTTTAATTCTGATTCAACCTCAGTATTTACACGTTGAATTGAAGCATTGACTTAATTTCAGACTGCATATCAGTTTTCAGAATTTTTTTCTCATGCTTTAACAACACAATGTCCGCTAGCGCCTCGTTGACAATTTTCTTCAAATTTTCCAAGTCACTAATGTTATATGCTTGAAACGACGTATCAGCAGGAACTTGGGAGCTAGATTTCTTGGGTCGTGGGATAGTGAATACCTCCTTCAGGTCCTCCCATTCAGCCCCATCGAGCACAAGTGAAAGACAGTACAGATCTTGCGCTAGCTTGTATTCAATGCTATCCCCAGTTCTAGTCTGTATCCTTTTCTTAAGGGGTGCCCGCAGGTCATACGGTTAACCCTCGGTGTTTTGTATGCTGCTAAATAACTCAACTCGAGTGCTTTCCAAGCGATCCCTGTCAGATGAAGTTAACTTCAGTATTTCAGTAATGTACAGTTCTTTGGGAAGCGTTCTTGCGATATGTATCAAATTATCGACCCCTAAAGGATCGCGTTGTTCACTCAGGGTTTGATCGTGTTCCGCGTTCAGCTGTGCCCCCTGAAATATTGAATCCTGTGTGTTCATGTCATCATTAATGTTCAAGAATAGCTCCTCCACTTTGTCCGCAGTTACATTCACAGAAGGGTGATTTGAGACGTTAACGAAAGAACTGCCATTATTGGCCCGAAATTCATCACATGCCACCTGTTTTAGATCCGTTATCTCATCTTCGTAGTCATCATTTGCTAAAACCACTGGTTTTAGGCTGCAGAACAAAGGTGACTCCCCTGGAGAGGCAGACATTTTATATTATGAAGGGCTGGGAGCCATCTGAATTAGTAATCCGCATCAGTGAAGCGTGACGGGCTGAGCGTCGTGGCCCGTTAGCCGATTGTTCATTTTTCTTGAAAATATTGAGTCCTAACCAGGCCTTTAGGGCATGTTAGTGGGTCTATAGTTCCGTGTGTTTTATATAAGATTTACATAGTGAGTTGTAAGATAAGAGAGTTGAAACAAAGAGATTCTTTAAATATGTTAAATATAGAGTCTTATCTGTTCATAGTCTTTCCACAGTAAACAATTCTAACACAATTTCGCGTTTCAGACAACTTAAAACACAAAAATTAAGTCATTTTTCCTTCCGCAAAATTAACCACAACTTTATAGATCACGTGACTCTGTTATTCACTCGGTCTGTGTCTATGTAAATTGCACTATAAGGTTAAATGCGATTCATCTGACACTAGCATGTGTAGGTACACAGTCTAGATTGCAGATCAAGCGTACTCAACTTCTATACAGTGTATTTATATGCCTGCTAAGACCCAGATCAGGCTGTAGTTAATAACATGAAACCTTCAACAACATTCATAAAGTTGCGATGATTTCCGATAGGCTTGTGTAGCATAATGATAATTACACTCAATCTGACACTAATCTGCGCATGAGCGTAGTCTAGAGCACAGGTTAACTATAATCATAATTAATACAAAAACTACTGCTCAGACTCGGATCAAAAAGTATCCCCTGTCAACTGTCAAATCACATCAAATAAATCTATCAGAATAACTTACAAAGATTCAGATTAGCATGTTACTCCTCAACTTCTAAACCAATAAAGCTGACATAAAGCTGTGTTTTAGTTCAAAATTATGCCCACACAGCGCATATCTCGATCAACACTTATAATTATAATAAGCCCTGATTTAAGACTCGCTACTGTAGAATCCACGCGAATATAATGCCAAACAGGGAAATAGTGATCAAACTGCATATTAACACAGTTTGACCAAAATTTCCTCCGTCCAACATATATAGCGACCAACATTTAAGCTGTGAACATGTGTAGAATATGATATTCTTGTGCATTATAAATCATTGTTCACATTTCTCTTTTGAACACATTTTTTTTTCAAAAATCTAAATCTTGTTCGGAACTGCGAATACATGCTTATACACATAAAATTGAAATAGCTAAAAAGCATTTCTAAAACCTTAAAATATTACCAATGCAACTGAAAAAACCTTATGAGTATAAACTTTTACCAAGATTTGTTTTTGTTTTTTAAAGCTGCATACTCTGTAACTATGAACATTTTTCGAAAAAAAATATTTTCTTTTTAAATCATTTGCAAAAGTAGAATAAAGTTATGTTGTCACAATAAATACAAAACTTGAGATGAGAAGCTTAAGTACATTTATGTCGGGGCTGGCTATTGTGCTCTATATACAGCTGCTTTCCAAAATTTTTATAGATAGCTATTTTTGTCATAATTATTTACATACCCTATGCTTGTTTGCGTGTTTGTTGTAAACATATGCTTTGTTTGATGTATGATTTTTTTCTGCCAATACACGAACGATATATCTAGTGATAGTGAGTAACAATATTGATTGTCTTTGCAGACTTTTTGTATCAAGTTTTAACTTCTGAAAAAGTTGATTATATTTTTAGTAATTCAAAATTGCTTATCAAAACTCTATTTCAAATTAAGGGCTAATAAGGAGAGCAGCAAAGATCACTGTGGTGGTCATCTATAATGTCATGTGTACCAAGCATTGTGTAGATACTTTGAGAATTGAAGCTATCGAGTGTATCAACAATTGATCACTTGATTGAATTGGGTGTATGTGAACTAGCGGGTTGTACAAATTTTATAACTTATCAAAATGACTTTTAAAAGATATTTTAAGCGCATTTTTGGATGTTCAAAATTGATGCCACATAGTAAGTGCCCTTTATTAGGAGAAAGACCAAAAGGAAAGTACTGCCAAACAGTTAGAATGGACCAAGTGGGTTTGAAATTGTATTAAGATTGGGAAATGTCATCTTTTTAGATGAATCGACACTCAAAACCTATTTTCATTGCAAATCCAGAATGTCTGGTATCTGAAACACGAAAATGTGTATCTAATTACATTGATTGGTGTGTTAAAAATCCACTGGAAGTCGTAGATAGGGGGCTATCTCATGACTTTTATAGGGGTCCCCCAACTTAAGCTTGTAAATGAAACAATCACCAGTAAGTCATGAGATAGCCCCCTATCTACGACTCCCAGTGGATTTTTTTACACACCAATCAATGTAATGTGGATAAAGATTTTCGTGTTTTAGATACCAGACATTCTGGATTTGCGATGAGAATAGGTTTGGAGTGTGGATTTATCTAAAAAGATGACATTTTCCTATCTTAATACAATTGCAAACCCACTTGGTCCATTCTAACTGTTTGGCAGTACTTTCCTTTTGGTCTTTATCCTAATAAAGAGCACTTACTATGTAGCATCAATTTTGAAAATCCAAAAATGCGCTTAAAATATCTTTTAAAAGTCGTTATGTTAAGTTATAAAATTTGTACAACCCGCTAGTGCACAAACACCCAGGTCAATCAAGTGATTAAGTGTTGATACACTCGATAGCTTCAATTCTCAAAGTATCTACACAATGCTTGGTACACATGACATTATAGATGACCACCACAGTGTTCTATGCTGCTCTCCTTATTAGTCCTTAATTTGAAATAGAGTTTTGATAAGCAATTTTGAATTACTAAAAATATAATCAACTTTTTCAGAAGTTAAAGCTTGATACAAAAAGTCTGCAAGAACAATCAATATTGTTACTCACTATCACTAGATATATCGTTCGTGTATTGGCAGTAAAAAATCATACATCAAACAAAGCATATGTTTACAACAAACACGCAAACAGGCATAGGGTATGTAAATAATTATGACAAAAATCGCTATCTATAAAAATTTTGGAAAGCAGCTGTATAGTTTACACTCCTGCTGGTAACAGCAGTAAGTCTCTCGCAAGCAATGCGCATACATTGATGTTGAAAATATTGACGTTATTTTTTTTTAATTTACTTAGTGGAGTGATCAAACTATTGCCAATTTGAAATGTTATTATGTGGACGAAGCAACCGTAAAATTGTATTAAAGACGGTATTTTATTTGGGTCTCCAAGGAACGTGCTTTTGGGAATACACGATCTGGAACAGTAAGTGACGTTATAAATTATTATAAATTTGAATTGACAATATCGTTTAGAATGAGTTCAAATGCGTCTGAGGTAGTAGTTCTTGGGCATTCTGTTATTGAGAAGCTCGAGATGTATGCGCATTCAGAATGGGAAAATTTAAATGTTGACCCTTCTAGAGTGATAGTTCACTTCAAAGGTGTGTCTGGTGGAAACTTTAGACAATTTTGCTCTAAAGAATTTACAGAATGTCTAAAGTCACCAAGCGTTAAGTATGTGATATGCCAAATAGGTGGAAATGATTTGGATTCGACGTTCAGGTCGGAAGCAACCGTTCCACGAGCATTTTGTTCTTTGCTGAGTTCTTGCATTATGGCTTTGACATTGAGCAGGTCACCATGAATCAGCTGCTATTTCGGGGTAAAACCAGACATATTCCTATTTGCGAGTTTAACAGGAGGGTTGTGGAAGTGAACACGACTTTGAAACAAGCAGCAAGACATTTGCCGTGGTTAATTTATTGGAAACATAAAGGGCTTAAAAATGGCAATGTCGACCCATATAGGAATGACCAGATGCATCTCAATGGCTTTGGTATGGAAAAATATGCCCTGAGTGTGAGGGGTGCTGTATTGTTGATGACCGATTGTCGTATATGAACCCTATAATGTTATGGGGTGAGTCAGAATACATCATGTTTTGTTTATTTTACATCATGCATATTAAGAATATTTTAGCGCGTGTAGTAAAACGCAGCTGCGAGCAAAGTAGTTCTGGTTATCAAAGTGTAATAAGTAAGCGCTATGCAAATGAGTATTGATAAAAAGGGGAACTATATTAATGCATATTAATACACGGTATTCTGATTGGATGTAGAGTGCTATCTTCGTGAGAAAGCTAGCAAATTGGATTCGTGATGAGTGATAGCGTAAACTGATATGTCAGTTTCATTAAACACCTATTAAAATATTTTGTTGCGCACTCAGTGCACTCAGTTCATCTAGTTTCTGTCGAAGCTGATTTGGTTCTAGGGAAAAGGAGCCTTACATTATTAAATAAATAAAAGTGATCTGCTTAAGTCATCTGCTCATAATTTGATAATATTGGTTAATGTACAGATATGGCAAACGGTGTGGACACTGATCATACTTGTCCACTATCGGTCTGCTATGTTTGACAAAACTTACATGAAAACATTTTAGCGGACGACGGGGCAGACGATTTTTTCGTGGAATAGTTGTTTTAAGGATAAGCAACAAGTATTCCCTATCTATTACCTCTCATTTCGGTATATATAATGGCAGATCCTTAAAATATATTTTTGCCTTTCGGCAGTGGCCTTTTACTCAATATTGAGAGATTGAGATTTGTGCACATGAAAGGTGTGCATTTTACGTGCTGTCTGCTTTGCTTGGCGTTTTTACTAAGTAATTCTAACATTGTGGTTAGAAAACTATACTTTTGCCATTCGGCAGCGGCGTTTTACTCAATATTGCAAAATTGAGATTTGTGCACATGAAAGGTGTGCATTTTTACGTGCTGTCTGCTTTGCTTGGCGTTTTACTGAGTAATTCTAACATTGTGGTTAGAAAAAATATACTTTTTGCCTTTCGGCAGCGGCCTTTTACTCAATATTGCAAGATTGAGATTTGTGCACATGAAAGGTGTGCATTTTTACGTGCTGTCTGCTTTGCTTGGCGTTTTTACTGAGTTATTCTAACATTGTGATCAGAAAAAAAATATACAGTTAGCCTTTCAGCAGCGGCTTTTTACTCAATATTGTAAGATTGAGATTTGTGCACATGAAAGGTGTGCATTTTTACGTGCTGACTGCTTTGCTTGGCATTTTTACTTAGTAATTCTAACATTGTGGTTAGAAATTTCTCTGTTTTTCCGACTTTGTGTCGGTGATCTGTGTTATTAATCGGTTGCCTTCCCTCTGGGAAGGTTCAGCCCAATATTATGCCAGATTATTGAGATGATCGCTGATCTGTTATTCTGGTACTATTATGAATAAGGGGTCAGCGAGGTCGATAGTGGTACTTTTGATTACAAGTGTGTAAGGTGCCTTTTCCATGGGTAACACCTTTTTGGCGATATTAACGGTTTAATATTGGGTTGCATAAACATGTCTGTGATATAGGCTGACATTTAATGCGTTTAATGACAAATACATATACTGGCATTGTAAAAAGTTTACCCTAATTTCTAGGGCAATTATTATCCGTAAGTTCACAAATATTTTTGTTTGAGTTTCAGGCATGGTGCGCTTAAATAAGAGACAGACGACAGATGTGGCTGAGACAGATGACAGAAAACGCCCAAGAATTACCAAGGGAAAGGCACACAAGACAGTTGAGCTTTCAACAGAGCAGTTATGGCGTACTATCAATACGGTTACACAAACTGTGTTGTCGCAGCTTCAACAAACAATATCGACTGATAGGACTGTACAAGCTAGCGATCTTTACAGATGCCTGAACCTTCTTTTGTGGAGGATAACTTTCATAACCAAACTGAGTCAGTGATCCCCATTATGACTGCATAAAACCTCACAGCAGACATAGGGTGAGGGATCGGTTATAATGCCTGCGACAGATGCAAGTCTCCCAGTACCTCTGTGAATACATGTTGATGCTGCAACTAAATCCAAAATCTGGTCGAATCAATTTGTAGATTTAAGCATTTTATTATCTCGACAAACGTCACAATCCTTCCAAATTCAATTGCAAGAAAACCAGCTAACAATGACCCCAAAGAAAAAGATTTTTATGCTTAACACGGAGCAGTGGAATCAATCATTTACAATTTATATGTCCATTTATGTAGACCAAGCAGTTCATATGTTGCAGTATATGGGTCATATTCAGGAAATGGCTCAGATGTCTGGGGAATTTGCAGCTGGACACTATGACCAAATGTTTAGGAATTGGCGACAAAGTACACCGTTACACATGTACCATGAAACGTCATAAATCAAAGTTTACATGCAAAAGCATTAGCTGTCGTGTTAAGGCAAAAAATCGTACCAAGTAAAAGAGGTACTGCGCAGCAACAGAAACCATGTTTCTTTTTTCGAAGCAAAGGTTTTTGCAACAATTCATCTTGTCCATACAGGCATTATTGCGAGCAGTGTAAGGCAATTCATCTAAACAAAGTCTGTCCATTATGGAGCGGGTCAAAGGTACCACAAGATCAGTATAAAACCCCATCGATTCCTAAACCCCAGTCAAAAACGCCTGCTAAAAGCAAGTGACTTTTTGACTGCCCCTCAAATGAGATGCCTTGGCCGATATCCAATTATGATTCGAATATTATAACTCCGATACGTGCGGAAATTTTAGATCAGTACTTGCAAGGTTATAGCCCAACAAAAAGAGAATTTCTTGTTGATGGTTTTATAAATGGTTTTCAAATCCAATTTGAAGGCATCATTCAGTTTAGAGATTGTAGAAATCTGTTATCTGCCCGAAAACTACCACATATTTTGAAAGAAAAAAAATAATATTTTCGAATTAAAAGCTAAAAGGGTTGTGGGCCTATTTTATGAGCCTCCTTTTCAAGATTTTAAAGTCAGTCCGCTTGGTCTGGTACCGAAAAAAAGGGGAAGGTGAGTTCAGAGTAATACATCATCTATCGTTTCCTGAGGGCGCGTCCGTTAATGATGGCATTAGCCAGGAGCATAAAACCGTGCATTATCAAAACATTGATTGCGCCATACAGCTGATCAAACGTTTAGGGAAAGGCAGCCTATTATCAAAAAGCGATATTCTTCATGCGTATAAAGTAGTTCCTGTGAGCAAAAACAGCTACAAATAGTTGGGATTTAAGATTGGAAATGCTTATTTTTACGACAAGACGTTGGCGATGGGTTTAGCTGTTAGTTGCCAGTGGTTTGAAGGGCTTTCAAACGCATTGCATTGGGTTTTGGAACAAAAATTTGGCGCGAAAGGGGTAGTTCATATTTTGGATGACTTTTTGTTTATTGGCCCACCAAATACAGAACACTGTTATCAAACACTAAACAATTTTTTGTCTCTTTGCCAAACAATTGGCATTCCAATAAAGCACTCTAAAACAGTACAACCATGTTTTTCGTTGACGTTTTTAGGTATAGACTTGGATACTGTGCTGATGGAAGCGAGATTGCCAGCGGATAAACTTGCGAAAATAAGGCTGTTACTAAACAGTTACCTATCGCGATCCAAACTTTCTCTTGTAAAGATTCAGTCGCTGGTGGGGCTTTTGAATTTTGCATGCTCTGTAGTTGTACCTGGCAGGTGTTTTTGCGATGTCTTATTGAAATAACAAAGGGTCTTAGAAAACCTCACCATCGAGTACGGGTCACAACATCTGCAAAGGCAGATATGCAAATGTAGCTACGGTTTATTGAAGAGATCAACGGTAAAAGTTTCTTTCTTGAGGACAAATGGGAAAATTCGGTAAATATGAAATTGTATACAGATGCAAGTAACATCGGATATGGGGGAATATTTGGCAAAAGCTGGTTCTATTGGGAATGGCCTCCGAGTTGGGCGTTATATCATATTACTGTCAAGTAATTGTTTCCAATTGTTCTTGCACTAGAAAATTGGGGACATTTGATTGCAAATAAATGCATAGACTTTTTATACAGACAATGAAGCTGTGTCAGAGGTAATAAATAAGCAATCGTCTCGAGATGAAACATTAATGAAACTTTTGAGACGTTAAAGGAGATGCAAGACTGCCCATAACCGAACCCATATTGCTTGAGTTGGTTAAGTCATTTACTAGGGTAACAGATTCATATTATGATCAAATTATGTTTAGGAGTATGTTTTTGCTTGCGTTTTATGGGTTTTTGCGAATAGGGGAGATCACTGTAAATGGGATAAATAACAAGAATAATATACAGTTAAGTAACATAAAATTATTTGGAAAGAAAAATGTGACTTCGCGTATTGAAATAACGATGCATTATTTTAAGTGGCATAAATCTAACAAGCCAGTAATTATATCAATTGCCCAAAACGCAAACGAGAGCATGTTATGTCCAGTATCTGCTATAGTGTCTTTTTTGTCAGTAAGGGGAACAAGCCTGGACCTTTATTTTGCTACCCACCGTACAGTCTTGAAACGCGCTGTTGAGTTTTCTGGCTATGATAGTAAGTTATATAATCACATTCTTTTAGGGAGGGGCCGCGACCCGAGCTTCTGGTCTTGGCTACTCAGTACTGGAAATACAGCGCATGGGTAGATTGGGCGCGAATTCAGCATATAAGAATTACATTCGTATAAGTTTAACAAAAAGCTGTGCCTTGTAGCGATGTGCAGCGGTAGGTTATCCTAGTTTCTTTGGTAAGATCATACTTTTTTATCAACTCGCTGGGTACAGGGTGCCATACTGAATGAACAGTCGAGATAATGCAACTCTTGTAAATCTGTATCGTTATTTATCTGTAATGGTGCAGGGCGCCTTACAAGTTTTGAATCTGAACAATGGATGTATACATATCCAACACGCATATTATATAAAAACACATATATCAAGGCTTTATAAATGCAGGCACGGTATTCACAGCAAGATGTCCAACATCAAAGCTGAAGATACCAAAACCTAGTTAGCAAAATACAATTTCAGTTTAAAGACAATCATTTTGTCAGCAGTAAGATGCCCTACATTGTGGCTGACAACTACAAGATAATGTTACAGGTATTACTCTCAAATAATATGTGACTGTTACCATGAACGTTTTATAAACCATGCGGTTTTCAACTGTAGAAATTAGATTTATGTAAAAAAGCATAACACACATTGGTTTAAAAGTTAACAAACCACGTCAAAATGAAACAAGCATGGGTGAGGGAGAAAGATACAACTTTTATGTCCACAGTGATATTAAGGAGAAAGTTGTTATCATTAATATCACCCCCACCCACGCAGGAGACATTCAATCACTGCACGGACCTTGTGCTACTTGTTTGCATATCCCGTGAACGAATTATAGTCACCGATTAGCTTTGCACGCATATAATGAAAAATATGTGTGCAAAGCTAATCGGTGACTATAACAGTTGAAAACCGCATGAAAAAGTAAATTATCTTATAAAAACAGGCGTATTTTCTCTTGTTTGTAATTATTTGCGTCCCTCCAATAATTCTAGACAGTTAATTTCTAACATAAATGCTGTTGTTTTGGCACTAATAATTTGTTAATTATTACGAAAAAGGTAAAATGTATACCTGAATTTTAGTATTTTTGCTGTGTTCTTGAAAAATAGAAACATTATTTTTAAAATGAAAATATCAAAAGTTACAGATTATGCAGCTTTAATGTGAACAACACTTGAAAAAACGTCCTCTGTGCATAAGCACACATGTGCACTTGGCATATTTCTTAAAAATCGCAAAAATATGATGCGCCTTTAAGACTGATATGAGTAAGACTAATATGAGTCTGTGCCAAATCACAGGCTCACATGGGACTTACCATTGCAGAGCGCGCGCAAAGGACAAGTTTCAAAAACATTGTTCACTTACCACCCCCAAAAACCTTTTATGTACCAACGACTATTGGAACATCTCCGTTTATGAGGGGATCTCCGTTTTCCTTCTCTGGTGATGACACTCTATGTTCACGCTTAAACTTGTCCTCTAGTGTTCTACTCATATTTACTTCTTGGGTATGGAGATTAATTAATTTCGCGAACTCTGTTTTGAGTTTAACGATTTCACGTTGACGCTCAGCGTTCTGAGCGACGAACTTATGGACTGTTCTTTTCTCAGTTTCCAGTTCATTTTTTAATTTGGACATATTATCAAACTGTGACTTCATGAGATATCGAACGAGTTCGTCAGCTTGTTCATTTTCCTAATGAAGTAGATTATATGATGTGCGCAAACAGTGCAAACTTGTCTTTAGTCTTTTAATTACCTTTGCAGCACCTTGTAGTTTAGACTTCAAGACGAAATTTGGCTGAGTGTCCCACTGTATAGTTGTAGCCTCCTTCATTTGCGCGTAATCTAGCTCGAAGAACGGCAAAGCAGAACACGCATCCTTATCTTCACGGAACTTCTGCATTCTCATCCTGTCTCTTGCTACACTGTAAAAAATGCGTCTACAGATTAAACACTTTCTGAGACGCATTTCTTGTCCCATTTTAATTTAACGCGTGTAAATGTATCAAAGCTAAACACATAGGAGAAAGTGTTTAGATATTTCACATGTTTAGGACAGGTACATGCTGAAAACCTAAATATGTATTATACAAACACGTCACTATTCTAAACACTTCTTAAAACATGTCCTATATCAGTCCCTTGTTATTGGACCCATATGTAAAACCTTCTGAAGGCCCACGCGAGCCCTTTGTACTTTGCCAGCTGGACTAAGACTATCATGGTGACCTCTTGACTAGTCCAATTCAACAAATTTGCCAGGGATACAGGAAAGGGGCCCATACAGGCAAAATTTAGAAATTAACATTAGGGGTATGGGCATTTTCTCCAAAATTGTAGGGACCCAGTCCAAAATTTAGGATCCATGTGCTACTGGACCCTTTCTTTATCCCTGTAAACTGCTATAATACTGTTATGGTTTCTACTCTAGAGCAGAGTTCATATCTTCCGAGGGGGCACAAAACATTGTATCAACATCCCATCTCAGTACTGAGATGACATTGAATTAAAGTTGAATTTGGCTGAAGTCTCAACATTGATTCAAAGTTTGAGACTAGGCATATGATCCAATGTTGAAGTCTTTACATTGAAACAATGTTGAATTATGTACTGAATGACTTTAAAAACGCAACACTCAGATAGAAGCTTAAATTTATGTCTCGAAATACAATGCAAAAGGATCAACTTGATTGTTTGCTAATTTAAGAATGTTCATTTGTAAAAAAATCATAAAAATCTTGTCCAATTGACCCTTTCCTTCATGAACATTCATGCTAAGCTCCACTCACTATGAATAATTATATAAACATTCATGTTTGTACATAGAGCAAAGAAATTACTTGTCAGGTAACACTTCTGTAGGATCATATTTCTATAAGCCAACAGAGAAGACCCTGATCAGGCAGCTCTTACAAGAGCTGCCTGATCTGGATCGGCTCTGTTTGCAAAAGTGTTAAAATGTGTCTCTATGAGGTAAATGGTTAAAAGGAATTAAACACATTTAAATATAAACTGTTTAAGATAGGAGGCAACTGTTTCATGCGACAAAATGTTATCAGTGAAATAATCCCTACTTCTTTATATCACCCTCAAATTTGTGTCATGAACTATTCAATCATCCAGAAATAACTCTCATAATTATATTGTTTGGCAGGTCTGTGATACAGCTTGTTGGCTTATTTAGCATTTATCTGTTTGTTCCCTTTTATTCAATGCCACGAAACCTCTGCTACTTAAAGAAATATTTCAGTGACCAAACTTACACAAAGCAGTAACATTGTCAAGTTTAACTCATCATGAGGGAGCGCAGTGGCTCAGTGCTAGAGTGCTTGGCTCGAGATTGAGGGGTTGTGGGTTGAGCCTCATTGGCGTCACTGCATTGTGTCCTTGAGCAAGACACATTAATCCTTGCTTAGTACTGGTTCAACCCAGGAAGACCCGTCCCGACATTACTGAAAAATTGTTAACAGGGACATAAAGAATCAAATCAAACAAACAAAAAAATCATCATGGCACAATCTAAACAATGGAAGTTTACATTCAAATGTCTTTGGAAGATACAACTTGTATAAAGGGAAGTTAGTTTTGCTTTTTAAAGTCCATCAGTACAGTTGGATTTCGATAGTTTAAACATTGAAGTCGAAATGTTGATTCAATGTTGGAGACTAAGGCCAGACTTTTTTTTTATAAATTAATTTATGGGAGAGTTTACCCTAAGATTTAAGCCCCTCCAGAAAAATAAAATTACTGTTTTGAATTTTGAAGAATATATATTACCAGTATCTTTAGTGAGAATTTACTTTCATTAAACCACTTTAGCTTCTCTCATCTTTTTATTTTTATATGGTCCCCTTAACTTATTCAATCTTTATAGTTTTCCGTAAATTGATTTATAAAAAATTCTGGCCTAAGCGTTGATACAACGTTTACATTGACAACTAAAATAATTTATATTGAACAACATGACTACAAATATCACAGATTTTAATTTCCATTCAACTTTATTTTCACATTTTAGACATAATAGATAAATGAATGTCATTGATTCCTTCCACCACCTCTAGAACGTTCCGAGGCATTTTATCCGAGGAATTTCTTTTATATATCCCTCAACCACTGGTTCTGATACATTATGAGTAGCCTGCACATTCTGAAATGTAAAAAAACATGGATCAATCTAACACATTTATCATATATTTGGGCCAGCACATAAGAGAATAATGACTTTGATGGTTCGCAGCAGCAACTTGGAATTATATTCATGATTAAAGTGACACCCACTCACATTGAGTTTTATGCAATGAGTCTTCAAATGTGTTCTGTGTGCTCAGAGGAGTTGTCTCACTAGGGCGGATCTTCTGAGTACCCAGAAAATTTTTTGAATAAGAAATTCGAAAATTATTACGCATTTTAGCTACAGGTTTTTCTAAATTGTTAATTGACTGATGAGGGTAAGGTTTGTAGTCATTAACCCTTTGTATATGGGAAACCCTTGGAAAGGTAATTTTGCAAACCATAAAAGACCCTAATGAGGTGCCTCATAATGCAGCATTTCATCAAGGTCTCGCAATTGCCCAATTGCGCTTCACAGGTTGAATTTGCTGGGGGCAAGCTGAAAATCTAAGAAGCTTGCCCCCTGGACAATTTGAAATTCCAGAAAATAATTTTGTTTCACTACTTTCTTAAAATCTTGCATATACACTACAAAATAAAAAATAAAATGTTACCATGCTGCCAGCTTTAAACAACTAAACAGTCTTAAACTCATATAACCATTTAGAAGTTCAGGGGTAGGCAAACAGGGCAGACCCCTTCTCACACTTCTCTGGCAAACAGTGCAGACCCAGATGAAGACCTCCTAGAGGAGCAATCTAATTAGGGCCTTCACTGTTTGCTATTGTGTTGGCATAGTTTGAGCCATATCTGTACATGTTAACAGTAACTTAAAACTACACCATTTGATTACAGTAATTTTTCATCTCCGATAGCTCAGTTGGGAGAGCCTAAGACACTTGATCACAAGGTTGTGGATTGCATCCTCACCTGAATCGCAGTCTGGTGTCCTTGAGCCAGGCACTTCATCCCAGTTGCATAGTACTAGTTAAAACCATGAAGCCGTTGACCAGGAGGTAAACCCTCAAACGAACAACTTTTTCCTGTATCATTTTTAGGAATTTATAAATGAATGATGCAGGGCTAGTAAAAATTGTGGGGGACATGTTGCATTTGTCTTCAGGTTGCCCACCGGACAAGTTGAGTTCTCTGGCTTATTTCTAACACTCGCCCGGGTCTACACTTTTAAGGTAAAAATATCGTGAGAAGAAACATGTTTAGAAAAATTATGGCCTGTAACCCATAGATGTGTGCGATGAGCTGCCTTGTGTTTGCTGTCTTAGGTCAGGGATTGGAGTCCATTAGTATACAAAGTTTTAATATGGAGACACTCATTAAATTTTGAATAATATTAAAACTTTCCTCAGAATGTATGTTTCATAATTATGTTGTTTGTATGTTTATGACTTGTACCCCAATTAGGTATTTAGTCAATCAATAAAACTCTTAAAGCATATGCCCAAATGCCTCCTTTAAACGCCCATGCTGATGTATCAAGCAGAGCTAGAGGTCTAAGTTTTGGCTGGAGTCAATATCTATATCCATACCTAATGTAATTAAGCTGGACCTGGCTCTGGTTATCTCTGGTCATCTGTGACTTTGCTGCTCTGAAATGCGATAAGAACAAAAATCTGATTGGAACCAAATTCTCAATGTGTTGGCTCTGGCTCATTTGTGAGTCAACCCGGAAAATACATTCAATTCTCGTTATTTCGAAGTTTTCTCGTCCAGGCTTTATTCTTTGAATTGTCAGTGTGTGTGAATAGAAAAGGCTCACTGGCTCTTTCAATATCAGGGGACAAAAATTCCACTCGTCCGCTCGTAGTTACGAGTGAAATCTAGAAATGACGAGTAATTCTCCCCACAGCTCTTGTCCTGTAGGACGAGTGCTTTGGGATGAATTACTAGAGAAATTCATATTACATATTACTCCCTTATGGTCTTTATTGCATATTCTTTTAAAGGACGGTGAATGTTTTTGCAGGGCGAGTTAGTCACCCATCCTGCAGGACAATTGCAATATTCTAATATTTTTGACCCCTGAATATTTCACGTTGGCACAGTCTAGACTGACACAAAAGTTCATGGGGAAAATGTCAAGTTGGTTTAACTTAGCCAACAGTGCAGACCCTGTTTATTCATTCACCCAAAATTTGGCTAAGTTAAATATCAATACTATTCATAACTGTAGTTAATTCCTTTATTGCTGAACTAGTTAGGATGCAGGCCTAGGTGGCCTGGAAAAGACAACACAGAAGACAGAACTGAGGAAAAGAAATATATACAAATTATTACTTTAGTAACTTGATCTGATTGGTGGGATCGAGTGGCTGCGCCAGGAACAATCGGATCACACGAGACAAAGTTGTGTGTGATACAGTCAATCCTTACACAGCCATGAGACGTGATCCGGTCCATCAGATCAAGTTACTAAAGTAATGATGTTTTATTATATACCTAAATAAAAACAACAACAAACACTTCAGTATTAGCAATTAACTCAACAAAATTATAAAATCGATACCTTGAGACGGGTCATTGCAACAGCGTAGCAAATAATGTTACCCCAAGTTTTTGATGATGTCACATTGTGTTATCATGTTACGACAGAGGAAAAATGCATTTATCGTGTTTAATACCTTTTGTTTAATACCTTTTCTATAATACGGAAAAATAATAAAGCCTAATTGCCCAAACGTCAGAAAGAGTGGGTTGTGATTTTAGTGATTAATATTGCTATCGCTCAGATTGTGATTCCCATTCAGAGTTCCCCGTCAGGTGCTGGATTTTTCATATGCTTGCAATGTGAGGTGGATAAAACATGTAGGATGGTGATACGGAAAAATATATAGTTAGTCTAAAACATTAGTAGAGTGATGCAAGATTTTGTATACCGAGTTGGAAAAATGGTTGTATCAGGTGTATTTCATTGCAGGTATATAATAAATGTATATATATGTCAACATCCCTATTACAATACAATTAGGGAGATGAACTTGTGTGCACCACCTTCCACTCTTTAAGGAAAAGCCTCATATCACCTCAAACAGCCACCTATTATCCATAATAAAAAAGTCCTTGTTCTAACTTGGATGAGTTCTAAAATAAGGAAAAATACTTACTCTCTCTAATGGCCCTGTTTTCTATAGTTCATCTTGAATCTCTGTAGTAGTTGGACTCAGATTCAAGAAACAGTGACAGCAGTCTTTGAGATCTGTTCTATGGCTTTTCTTTCAAGTAAAATGTGATTGATGGGGATCTTGACCTTGATTAAATGGCTACTCTTTGATGAAGATAATGGGTATTATGATCTTGATATTTCTGTAAAGATAAACATATTTACAAGCTTGGCAAAAAGGTGGTCAATATGCATATTGACTGGACCAGTGGTGCGATTAAAACCGGTTTTAACTGGCCATTACTGGTCAAAAGGTCAATTTAAGTGGTTGATTGGGTCAATTAAATAACAAGCATACAAATGTCCTTTAGACATATTAAATTGTCAAAATGAATGTTGTTCAGTTGCTATGCACTGCAAGCTTATGGTTCTTTCTGATCTACTAAATCAGGCTTTTTCTGTGAATCTGTGTGAATATAGTCATAGATTTGTTTTTGTTTGATTTAATTCTTTACGTCCCATCAACATTCTTTCAGTTAAACAGGGACGGGTCTTCCTGTGTTGAACCAGTATTAAGCTAGGATAAATGTGTCTTGTTGAAGGACCTCAACGCAGTGACGCCATTGAGGCTTGAGCCCCCAGCCTCTCGGTTTCGAGTGTATAGTCATGGAAACTCTGCAACAATCCATATAGCACATATATCCTTTGCCAGCTACAAAAATGGTATAAACTAGAATTGTTTTTCTACGAAAAAACAGATGTCTCCCCACCTTTTGATGTCAAAAGCATGAGTCATAAAATACTGTTTCAAACAGAAACATTAAATACAATTTCTAACGAATATTCTAGTCATTTCATGCAGGCAATCAGCTCGCATCTAGTAAAGATATCTGTCAATGAAGTTTACTATTGCACAATCATAACTTGGTATAAAATAGTCATAGATAATTGTTTTTGTGGTGGACAAAGTTCCAAGGAAAATAACTCAAAAAGTATAAAAGGCAGAGTTACCATTCTTGCACTCTGCACGTTATCTCATGCTGATTGATACTTGTATAAAGTTTCGTTAATATAGCTTAAGCGGTTTTCAAGTTATAGAGGGGACACAATTTTTGTGACGCACAAAGTTCCAAGGGTAATAACTCAAAAAGTATAAAAGGGAGAGTTACCATTCTTGCACTCTGTACGTCATCTCATGCTGATTGATATTTGTATAAAGTTTTGTGAATATAGCTTTAGTGGTTTTCAAGTTATAGAGAGGACACGATTTGTGACAGACAGACGGACAGACAGACGCCCGGGGAAAAAGAATATAAGTAAAGTAAGTAAGGGTGCAAAGATCAGGAGTTGATACAATCAAGTACCACACCGACCCAGGATACCAATTGGAAAGTTTCAAACTCACAGTTAGACACCACAAACGAGAGCCAAGAGGTCAGCCCTTTCCCAGCAGGTGACCACAAAGCACATATAAACAGAAGCGCACAAAGACATAGCAAACATAAGACAGAACAAAAACATAAAAGATCCAAAAAAGAAGAACCGTCTTGGAACAGTCAGTAAAATATTTTACTGGAGGGCTTAAACCGGTTTAACGGCGCGCCAACTCACCCTTAATTCAGATGTGGGGGAGAACACAAATATCTAAATTCTATGTAGGGTCATTTTGTGGCATAAACTTTTATCAGAGTGTCAAACAGTTTGGAACCAGATCAGGTCGAACATTTTTTCAGTCCTGATTTGGGTCCAAACTGTTTGCAAAGATTATCAGCAAATGATACTTGCAGGCAAAGAATAACAAAGACACATAAATGGTAGAGGCACATTTCTTTTCATACAGTTTTCACACTTTAAATGCTACATACTACTTTGATGTCATATTTCGCAGATTATTCTTATTGTCAGTGACAGCAAAGAGAACTCTGTCATCTCTCCGCAACATGCACGTTGTACCGAAAAATTGTATTATTATTATTGTGAATATATTATATTATTTTTTGGCATTCATTTGTGTTTCTGTTATACGCCTCATCTCTCCTAAGCAGGGGTGTGGAAATGTAAGGTTTTCTACTTGTCCAGGGACAAGTAAATGGAAATGGTACTTGTCCAACGAAAATTTTACTTGTCCGATAGTACAGATTAGCTAATACCTTTCTGTGCTTAAACAATTTACACTTTCCAAAACAGTATGAAACCATGCAGATATCCACTCTCTTGTAAACAGTGTAGATCCAGATCAGCTGGCTTCTTCAGAAGCCAACTGATCAGGATCCACACCGTTTTCAATGCAACATAGAAACTCATAATAATTAATCAAAATATGAAATATACAACTATACAAATTTTGCACTTGTCCAAGGACAAGTAAATTGAAATTTTCTACTTGTCCTGAATGAAATGGGACCAGGTCGGACAAGTTGGGCATGGTATTACAACAGCCCTGCTCCTAAGTTATGGGTTAGAGGATTGTTCTTATGGTCAGTAAATTCAAATAGAACTCGTCTGTTGCGATAAATAGGCATTACGATAGGCACGAGGACTGACATGTGATTTATAATTATAATTTATTGTATACAGTTACTGTAAAAATTGTGATATTTTTTCTTCATTCATTTGTGTTTCTGTGTAAAGCCTCACCTCTCCATAAATGCTGGGTTAGAGGATTGTTCTAATGGTCAGTGAATGCAAAGAGAACTCACCTCTCCACAACAAATAGGCATAAGGATTGACATATGTGATTTACAATAATTTGATGCAGTAAAAATTGTGATATTTTTTCATTTATTTGTGTTTATGTGTTAAGCTTCACCTTTCTGTAAATGCAAGGTAAGAGGATTGTTCTAATGTTCATTGATTGAATGCAAAGAGAACTCACCTGTCCACAACAAATAGGCATGAGGACTGACATGTGATTTACAAGTAGTGTATACTTTAAAATTGTGATATTTTTTCATTCATTTGTGTTTCTCAACTTTCTGTTTAAAGCCTCACCTCTCCATAAGTGTTGGGTTAGAGGATTGTTCTAATGGTCAGTGAATGCATAACTCACCTCTCCACAACAAATAGGCACGAGGATTGATATGTGATGTACAAGTATTATATACCGTAAAAAAATTAATTCACTCATGTTTCTGTGTAAAGCCTTACCTCTCCCTAAGTGCTGGGTTAGAGGATTGTTCTAATGGTCAGTGAATGCATAACTCACCTCTCCACAACGAATAGGCACGAGGATTGACATGTGATGTACAAGTATTGTATACTGTTATAAAAATAATTCACTCATGTTTCTGTGTAAAGCCTCACCTCTCCATAAGTGCTGGGTTAGAGGATTGTTCTAATGGTCAGAGAATGCATAACTCACCTCTCCACATCAAATAGGAACGAGGATTGACAAGTGATTTATATTTATTACATGATGTTATTATCGTGATCTTTTTTTGCATTCATTTGTTTCTATTAAAAGTCTCACCTCTCCTGAAATTCTGGGTCTAATAAAGCATTGTTCTAATGGTCATAGAATGAAAGAACTCAACTTCTCCACAACAAGGCAAGAGGATTTACATACATGTGATTATACTGTAAAAAAGTATTTTTTGGTATTATCTGTATGTCTATAAAAATGCCTTACCTCTCTGTAAGTGCTTTGGTACTTACAAAGGCCCTATACTTTTAGAAACCAGTAGCAGTTTTGCGAGAAAATATCCCTTAACTCCAAATGAAATGATCTGAGCTGGAATCAGCTCTGAAAATCATAAAATTTCCCGCTTAAACTTTTGTTTTAATCTTATCATTGACATGCCAGCTTAAACTGCTATCCTGTATGCATCCTTTGTCATGTGAATGAAATATATGCAAATGTTTAACCTGCAAAATTTTCTGTCTGATAATAATAAAACAAAGATTAATACTGACCCCAGTCTGTCTCTTCGTTGTTTGTTTACCTCAGATTTCCATGAACCGCAGATTTTGCCATGTTGACAGATCTGCATGTTGACAGGGACATTCTTAGCTAAACTGCAACAAAAGTGAGACATCTTGTCAATAATTTAGAATGTCTTTTAGGCAATGAAATGTATTTCTGTTTGTTTGTTTGTTTGATTTGATTCTTTACGTCCATAAACAATCTTTCAGTTAAACAGGGATGGGTCTTCCCGGGTTGAACCAGTACTAAGCTAGGATAAATGTGACTTGCTTAAGGACCACAACGCAGTGACGCCTGTGAGGCTAGAACCCGCGGCCTCTCAGTCTCGAGTCAAGCACTCTACCACTGAGCCACTGCGCTCCCTAAATGTATTTCAAGAGAAGGTTTTAACGTAACATGTATCGTAAATAACAATGTCAAATGATCATGTCCATTTATTTAATGCATGAAATCTGGGATAATTGGCCTTCAAAGGCAGTAATATTCTAATAAAGAAAGCATAATGTAGACTTCTGCTGTTTTATAAAGTAAGCATTCTCAAATACATTCTGGGAACATCTGATAGGAACCTGTGACGGACTTTACCATGTCAAAAAAATTTGACTGACAGTAAATTCACACCCATATTCCATATTTGTAGTTTCAATATTCTGTGTACATAAATTTATGACATATTACATACAGGGTATACACTTATACCCAATAATCTTGTATACATTCCAAAATCAAATACCTGACATAATCTGAGAACATTTGTTGCATATGAAACTATTTGACAGATATGAGACTCTGTCCCAAAAAACTTTTCCACATTTTAAACCAAGTTTGGGCAGTCCAATTCACTCCCCATTTTAACCAATGGTTTTAATCGGTTAAAACCGCCATGGCCAATAAGCCAAAAAGTGGTCAATACCAATCTGAGTGGTCTATTGAAAATTCTAAGGGACATTTTTGTGGTGGATTGAGAAAAAGAAAAAAATATGTTTCGTCCCTGCTGAAGGCACTTTTCGTGGTGAGATTTCCATCTCAAGACCTTAGCACTGAGTTCTACATTACAGTCCATGCACCTAACACTAGTTTTTCTTGCATCATAAAGGCAGAATAGAATAACCAAACAGGGTTTTTAAAAATAAACCTATATTATCCACTATTGCCCCTGTTTAAAATTGTGGATAATATAGGTTCATTTTTAGCTGTTTTTATTCTTTTGCAACTGGAATCTTAACTTCATTTCCTATTTCTAGTGCTCTCTCACCATGATCTTTCTAGTAAAAAGACCAGGGTAAATTTGACAGCGTGGGTAACGTCGGTAACGACTTTTTCACAGAAGCAATTTTCCAGTTTACAACTACATAAAAGCAACACGTTTACCAATTTTGACTGTTTGTTTATTGTATAATTGATTTAGCAGCCCAATATGAAACTGAATGGTATAAATTTATTCTTTTTTTCAGACCAAAGTTTGTGACCTAAATTTGTCAGAAAAAATGTCTGAGTCGTTTCGCCCCCAAGACGTTTTTCCCCTGGTCGTTTCGCCCCCACTAGGCGTTGTAATTTTTTATATGCTACTCAGATCTTAATCTTTGAGGCCTTTATGATTATAAACTAAAGAATGCATAAAACAATACATGATAGGTCCAGAGAAGGAAACTTTAGAAGTATAAAACTGTAATTATTTGCTTACCCATCAATTTATGTATGTGTTTTGGGTGCTCAAAGAACCGTCTCGATGAGACGGTTCTTTTTAGTACCCACAATGGACATGACCAAAACTTCAATACATTTTTGCATTGACAATGATTATTAATCCATTTTTTGCATTGACGTCAATAATTATTTTTTATTGATTAATGCATGAAAATAAATAACTTTCAATCAAAACCTAAGCATGTAACCCCACTATATAGCTGCGTCTGCACGCTTTAATAATCTTATTCCTTCAAATATATCTGAACTGTAAAATTCGCGGCTACGGCTTTTTAGCAAACAGCAACGATTGGAGGTTCGTTTTCATGTACTGAACCCGACTGTGGAAAGCTACCGAAACGCATATATATTCTTTCAGTTGTTTTAAGACGCAAAAGACTCATGAGAAAACACAATGCTGCTATCTAGTATCTACTGGGTCTAGAAGTGTTATTTTTACCTGAATTATCATCTGCTTCCTTACTGTATGTGTGCAAGGAAATGCTCTGACTAGACTGGGCGGCCCAAATTTTATTAACTGTCTCATTTTATTTCATAATATTAAACCTCTGTATACTGATGACTCTTTAACGTGTGCTTTTGCAAAAAGTGAAGACCCAGATGAAATGCGGAATAGTGTGACATTTTATTAGGGTCTTCACTTTTTGTAAAGACAAAAATGATCTACAGAGAAAGAAGATATTTTTGTTTGTTATATGCACTGTCGGACACGAGTCTGACCTGGGTCAAACTGTTTGCATGTGACAAGTCCCCACCAGCGAGAACGGGGTAAGTCAAGGTGAATAAGTATGGTCGGCTAGGGTGAGTGAGTGAGTTTGTGTTTAACATCCCACCAACAGATAAGTAGGTCATAAGAAGACGAGGCCACGACTTAAGAGTCTCGTACGACAGACTCACTGGAGGAGCCAGGGATCGAACTCAGGACCCCTGGGTACAAAGCAAGTGGATCACATATCCTCTACAACACGGCGACTATATCGTTTGTCACCATTGACCACTATGGGTCGTTGGTCCAGTGAGTCAGTGACCCTATCAACAAACCAAAACAGTTGAAGATTTGTAATTTTATTATTTTAAAATTAATTTACCATGCAACTCAATTAAACATATCTATTAGTATTAAGGTGTCCTGCAGCATCCGGGGGTAACATGCGGTATCCTGTGGTATCCTGCGGTAACCAGACTGACACCCTGCCCATTCATCAAGTCTGCCTATCCCTCCGCCCATCCATGCACCCACCCGCCAACCTTCCATGCACCCACCTATCTACATATGACAAGAGTCTCGTACGGCAGACTGGAGGAGCCAGGGATTGAACTCAGGACCCCTGGGTACAAAGCAGTAATGAGCTGTACATGCTTAAGTCGTGATTAATAGGCATTCAAACAGCATTACAACATATGGTAGAACAACAGAACCTTAAACATTCAATTCATATATTTGTGGACTGTCAACCTGCCATCATCTCAGCTTTTGGTACAGAAATTCCAAAACACAACGTTGATGTAATTTTAAATATCAGACAAATATCTTCAACCCTTCAAAATAACGGCCACAGCTTGTTTGTTCATTGGATTCCTGGCCATAAAGATTTTAAAGGCAATGAATTGGCAGATTGCTTAGCCAAAAATGCGGCAAAAGAAATGATAGGGAAAAAAGAAGACTTTTTTGAAGGGGTAGCAGACAGGTCAATACGACTAACATTGATGAAACAAGAAGTTACAGAAAAATGGCAGAAGATTTATGTCAATTCCCCCAAATCTGACACATTACAAGATGTTATTACAGAAGTAGGGAAATCACAGCCTAGCATTGGAGATAGAAAGGTTGAAGCCATTATAAATCAACTCATTACTGGTCAACTTGGTTTAAATTACTTAACATCAAAAATTGACAAAAATAAATCCCCTAACTGTGACTTATGCTCAGAAAAAGAAACAATTTACCATTACATATTCAAGTGTCAAAAGTTTCATTCACAACGACAGGTTCTTGAAAGAGAAATAGAAGAAATCCTAGCCAGAAACACAATAATCCAGACAGATATCAATCTTAAAGTCTTGACAGGAAATATAGATGGAATATGCAAGGCTATAAATTTGGAGTTAAAGACAGCATTTGGCACGTTCCTGAGATCTTCAGGAAGACTCATTAACTAGAATTCATACAGCTAAAATTATATACAAAAAAGAAACAAATCATAAGAATTTATTATATATTATTCAATCTATTTAAATTTTGTCTAATAAAAATTAAAATATAACTCGCTGGAAGACCTATTTCACTTAGAGTTTTGCACCTAGAGAAAGCATAGTTCAAAGAAGCACCAAGTGGATACAGCCAGTGTTATATTGGCAGAAGAATCATCAACAACAACAACAAGATTAAACTACTTACTTACTTACTTTAAAATTAAATCTACAGATGATATTTAATTTCTTTTAAAAAATGGGGGCGAAACGACAAGGGAGGAAATGGTATTGGGGCGCAACAACTAGGGTATGGGGAGCGAAACGACTAGGGTTGAAAATAAGAGGCGAAACGACTTGGGGGAATGACTAGGGTGGAAAATAGATGTGTCCATAAACGGATTATTTATATAGCCATTCAGTGCTTGTTACTTCTTTAATGTAGTGTTTCAGGTAATGCACACAGCGTATTGACACAAACCTGGCTTTTCAGTCTTGATGTGCCTTAGCAGCTAGGTCAATTATCGCGCCTGTGCAGACAAGGCTGTTTGCATTCTTTCTAAATCTGCTTTAAGGCATTTTCGCAAGCCTTCTCATGTACCGGTTCAGTGCAAAATTCAAAAGCCTATTCATTGACTGAATAAAATGACTATAAAACGTCTGCGTAAGTTAACACCAACTGCTGTCGTTGTTGTTGTTGAATGTGAGTCGCGAAAACTGGTAACATAAACTATTTGATTCAATATATTCAGCTAATTATAAACAAAAAACATGAACAAATAATTCCTATTGCTCTTTGCTATCCAAACATGTACTAGAACAAAATTTCATGAGCAATGACCAGCGATATAATAACATTTTACCATTATTTCTTTCATTGTTTACGGGTGTCGTTTGTCAGCGTTCGTCTTTCGTACTTGGCGCGAAAAGGGATATCGATTTCGGTCTTGGGACGCGTTTAGCATTTCTATATGTTTAGCTGACGTGTATAGGAATGCGACACTTTTCTGTACACATTTAGACCTCAAAGTGTACTAAACATGTTTAAATTCTATGCGCATTTTTTACAGTGTAGGGTAGCTTTGCTCTTAGGTTTCTTGAATTATGTCCGATCAGGCAGTGTAAAGTTCCTCACATCGTGTTGTGCCTTAAAAGGCTCTCGAGCAAAATACACTGGTCTTGTCTGGAGCCGCGATCGCCAGTATGGGCTATGATATCTGCTGTCATATCCAGTGTTGTGTCTCAAGGAAACGTCCATAGTTCTCTGTAGATCGGGATTCGATGTAACAAGCTGAAAAGTTGTTACCCCGGACTCAACACCAGTTTTAAAGGTGGAGAAATCAGTCACTTTGAATGTTCTGGGGAACTTAGGGAATTGTGAGCTGTAAGAGGTATGGTGAGCGGTATATCCGGGTTCACAATATACTTAATAAATAACAACACTGGAGACAGAATCAAGTTCCAATTTTCTTCTTCTATTAAAGTAACTCAAAACTTAATGTTCAATACACATGTACTATAAACCGTTCAACTGGTAAATCCAAATATACTAAACATATAAGTTCCTCAACTATCATGTAATATAACGTATGTTCAAATAATATGACTATGCTGGAACAGTCCAAGCGATACTTTCCGAATCCTAAATATTGTATTTCTAACTTCAAAATTGGTAAATAGAATGAATGTCATAAATTTTCGGTTGGTAAATCCAAACAGTATTATATCTTAACCACTGAGTTGGTAGATCCAAACTATCTTAAATTATCACGTCTTAACCGTTTAGTTGGTAAATCCTAACTGATTTTCATAAATCAAAATTACTAAAATTCTAAAAAACAGACACGCCCATATTCTAAAATATACAGCATTAGCAAATGGACTTGGCAAAGCCATAAGGCGGTCCTAAAACATATAGATTAACATCTCATTAAGCAAATCTCTTTGACGGACAATTGCGCCGCCGCCAAACGGACGTGGTTCACAGACGTTGTGATCTCAACTCCAGTGAGCATGTTTGCACAACTGAATCATGTGTGAACAGCGCTATTGTTCGTCAAATGTAGACGCTAAAATATGATCACCTTATTTGATGTCAACACCTGCGAGAAGCTTGGGTTCGACTCAGTAATTAAGGAGACATATTTTGGTCTAAAATGCAAATTAACTTAAATCTTCAAATTTTGAATGAAATATTTTCTGGTCAAACTATCATTTCCAAATTCAGCATCTGCTTAAAACAACAATTAATTTGATACCCAACATGACTGTATTACACTTGAAAATTCAAAGATGATTTCTTTATTGATTTAGAAAAATAAATAAATAAAATAAATAAATGTTTATTTATTTTATAGTTTATTTGGAATCCAAAGTGCCAAAAATTCCCATCATAATACAGGTATTCTTGCATCGAGGCCCAATAAATTATGGCGATCAAGATACCTGTCTCTAATGACATCCACGGGGACTGTGCGCGACAATTCGTCGAAAACCATTTCGCCGATACGACAATTGGTCGCATAAAACTTTTAGTCGATGCGACATTTCGCCAAGAACGACATTTGGTCGAAAAAAATAGTCAGGTACGACATTCGGTCGAAATTGTCAAGTCATTGTTTTTCGACCAAACGTCGTACTCAACGGAACGTCAAATCTACCAAATGATATTGTATTGATTATTAAAAAAAAGAAAATCATAAGAAATCACTGTGTTTACATGACGTACAACTTATAAAGGTACGCTCGATTAATTTTATAAAGTTGCTTCAAAGCTAATTAGTGTATAAAGGTATTTATTAAACTGACTCTATAATGGGCAGTGGCCTAAAGCATCAGTTTTCACTAGCAATAGGCGGGCCCAAAAAGTGGGATAAAGGGCTTTCAGTACACGAAAGACAGAGATACTGATACTGGCGTGAAAATATATTGGAGATGTGAGAACCGTAAATGTAAGCAATTTTTATTTTTTTCTGTTCAAATCAGTTTTCGATCAAATTTCGACTATATTTCGACGTAATTCGACGAATTTTCGACCAATTGTCGTAGTCGACCAAGTGTCGTAGTCGGCGAAACGTCGTATCGACCAAATGTCGCATTCGACCAAACGTCGTTTCGACGAAATGGTTTTCGACCAAATGTCATGGATCCGCTCAAAATACAGACTGTTGTGTAAAGAGCCTTTGCAGTCATTGGATTTTCCAAATATCGAAACCGGACCAAAATAGTGTGCGTATGGATAGAACATCGACTCATAGAGCCGGGTTGGTTTAAGATTTGTGTTGGTTTTAAAACGGGAACACCCAAAGGCTCACCGAAAGTTGGTTTTATGGAGAAGCCGGGAATCGAACCTGCGACCCCTGGTTTACAAGGCCTAGCGCTTATCCACTACACCACGGGGGCTTCTCAGGATACTGTCATGCTTTTTTTTTTTTTTTGGCTTTCCCTGGGTAGTAACCAGTACCGCCGGGAGGGTTTATGATTTGTGTGTTTATTATATGACGGGAGCACCCGAAGGCTCACCGAAAGTGGTTTTATGGAGAAGCCGGGAATCGAACCTGCGACCCCTGGTTTACAAGGCATAGCGCTTATCCACTACACCACGGGGGCTTCTCAGGATACTGTCATGCTTTTTTTTTTCTTTTGGCTTTCCCTGGGTAGTAACCAGTACCGCCGGGAGGGTTTATGATTTGTGTGTTTATTATATGACGGGAGCACCCGAAGGCTCACCGAAAGTGGTTTTATGGAGAAGCCGGGAATCGAACCTGCGACCCCTGGTTTACAAGGCATAGCGCTTATCCACTACACCACGGGGGCTTCTCAGGATACTGTCATGCTTTGTTTTGTTTCCCACTTCATGCTTGCATTGTGAGTTACTAGTTTTAGTCTGAAGCTATATTATTCGGATTTATATACTTATGACTTATTAAATCTAAATTGGTTAAGGCATAATTATCAGCAGAATTCGTCAATACTATTTTAGAAAAAATATGATGCCAAAAACTATTAAAAACTTATTTTTTATTTGGAGAGATAACATGAACTGATTCAGATAACAAAATAGCTTAATATAAAATAGATACGATAGCCTCCCTTGGATGATAAAAAAATATTTTCTCTCCCTTGTTTTTATAGCAAAACAAGAATTCTGCATTTGAATATCTATTGTTGTTGATAGATAATGAACCTCGTCGCGAGAAAACCTGTCTTCGGGGGTTTGCCACATAGCGAGACTCAAACCAGTCTCCACAGCTACAGAGACTAGCTAGAAAATTGAGATTTCGCTTGTAGTAAGCTTTGATAGGGTGCTTTCAAAAAAACGAATAACAAGGGCTCTGATCAGACTGCGCGGATCCGCAGGCTGGTCCGCGTCTTTGTTGGGTGCAAACCTCCGAAGACAGGTTTTCTCGTGAGGGGGCTAAAATAATACAAGCTTAAGACTAAAGCGTAAGGTGTTTTCAAGAGCGTCTTACATTGCTATGAGGGTCTGGATGAGGGGGTCTGGTATTCACTTTTCATTAAAATTTATACATCTCATTAAATTGTGGGTTATTCATTAAAATAAGACTAATTATTCATTAAATGTAAGAAAGATGCCAACTAATTCTGATCATTCACTATTCATTAATTTTTTCTTCAATTCATTAAAATGAATAGGATTATTCATCAATTTTTAGGCCCTCATTATTCACTATTCATTATTTGTTTGGCTCATTATTCGCTATTCATTATAAAAAAAGGCCATTATTCACTAATCATTATACCCCATCAAGAACCTCTGCTATGATTACAATTAAAGTTACTGTAGGACAAAATAGAAATTTTTACGTAATGTCAAACGAGCATGTCGTGTGTGACACACATTTAGCGCAATGTATAACAATACTATGTTGATGACTTCTGTATCTGTTATCGCTCAAAAAGCATAGGGACGATTGAACGTCAACTGCAACAAAATTTGAATAAGATTTTAAAATTGGGCAACAAGCATTGGCTTTAAGTTTTCCAATATTAAAACACAGTGTGTACATTTCTGTTAGTTGCGCAATCAACATGATGCTCCTGTTTTACATTTATATGGATCACCTATTTCAGTTGTTGAGGAATCTAAATTCCTTGGCATTTTATTTGATAGAAAACTCAATTTTGTACCCCATATTAAATATCTCAAAGCTAAATGTTTAAAAGCATTGAATCTTTTAAAGGTGCTCTCCTACACTTCTTGGGGTGCAGACCGAACTACACTTCTCAAGCTTTATCGGTCTCTAGTCCGGTCAAAATTAGACTACGTATGGCTGTATTATGTATGGTTCTGCACGAAAAACATATCTTCAAATGCTTGATCCTATACATAATCAAGGACTTAGGTTAGCTTTAGGATCTTTTAAAACATCTCATGTTGCTAGTCTTTATGTGGAAGCAGATGAACCATCACTATACTCACGAAGAGAAAAAACTCTCTGCAATATGCTATAAGACTTGCTGCTAACCCATCAAATCCTGCTCATGAAGTTACATTCCCACCAAATTATGTTGATTTATATGAACAAAAACCTAAAGTTATTAAATCATTTGGCTTTAGAATTTCACCACTCTTATAATCTGCTAATATCAAACCACAAAATGTTGAAAAACATTTTACAACAAATATTCCAGCTTGGTGTGTGAAACAACCTGATATACTTTTCGATTTACACTCTGGGAAAACATCTGAATCAAATCCACACATATTAAAAGATGATTTCAGACGGCTGCAAAGTCGTTATAAGAATTATCAACAAGTTTATACTGATGGGTCAAAAGAAGACTCAAAGGTTGGTTGTGCTGTTATATCAGGCAACCATAGTAATATGCAACGTATACCTGACGATTCATCAATTTTCACTGCTGAAGCCAAAGCAATCGATTTAGCTTTAGATTTGAAAGCAATGAACCATACCAGCTCAAAGAATCCATAGATTCAGAAACTTTTAGAAAAATGTCATGAGCTTTTAGCTAATAAGGATATTGTTCTCTGTTGCATTCCTGGTCATGTAGGTATCCAAGGAAATGAGATGGTAGATCAGCAAGCAAACATATCACTTTCATTAGAACCAACTCACTACACCTGGTGACTGGGACTGTGTGGCGGCGGTAGAACGTCTCCCTGCCCTTCACTATTGTGTAGATTTTATTTTCTTGTCCTTTGGGATCATGGGTTTCATTGTGGAACTTTGAAACTAAAGAGGGTCACTGATGAAGCCCTATTGGCAGAAACTAGCTAGTCGGGCCCATCGAAATATGCACACTCTAGTTTCAGTTCTTTGGTGCAGTCTTTGCTTCCAAAGGATACCCTTTTAAGAACATATTTCACTTCACTACAGCTGGTGACTGCGACTGTGTGGCGGCGGAAGAACGTCTCCCTGCATTTCACTATTGTGTAGATTTTATTTTCTTGTCCTTTGGGATCATGGGTTTCATTGTGGAACTTTGAAACTATTAGAGGGTCACTGATGAAGCCTTGTTGGCAGAAACTAGCTAGTCTAGCCCACGGAAATATGCACACTTTAGTTTCAGTTCTTTGGTGCAGTCTTTGCTTCCAAAGGATACCCTTTTAAGAACATATTCTTTTAAGATTCCATATTCTAATTTTAAGCCGTCTATCAATAAATATGTCTTGGATCAATGTCAAACTTCATGGAATAACAGCATTGGAAATAAACTTGTTGAGATAAAATCAAATGTTGGTGAACATCAATCAGTTGTTCGAAACATCAGAAAAGAAGAAGTTGTTTAAGCTCGACTCTGTTTAGGTCATACAAGAGTCATACATTCATACTTACTACTAGGTGAAGAACAACCGCAATGTGTTGGTTGCGATGCACCATTCACTGTACGTCACTTCCTTTTGGAAAGTGGCGATTTTGCACAAGTAAGAAATAATTGCCTCCATGTTGAGAACATGAAACAGTTATTTCAAGATATACGTATTGATAGTATTATGACATTTTAAGACAAATAAATCTTTTTAACAAAATATAATTGCTATTTTTAAAATTGTGTTTTGTTTTACATTTGTATCAGACCTTGATACAGATTCTTTAATGTTCTATTCTGTTCAGTTAAAGAATATGTACAGTTGTCTGAATAGCTCTTTGAAACTGTCAGATAGTGTAGGTGGTCTCTCCTGTCAACAATCGTATTGCAACTTGTTATCATTATACAAACTCATCATCATCATTCCTTTCATTTCATCTAACATTTTTTTACTTTTTCCATCCACATCATGTTTACAATGTAGTTTAATACCGTCTGACGCTAATGACCCACAAGGGTTGATGCGTCGTTAAGCACCAAACAAACAAACAGAATTGTTCCTCTTGGTGCCCTCTGCCAAAATTGCACAAATGGTTCCGCGCTGCCTAACAAAAGAGCCACAAGAGCTCTAGAAGAGAAATTTATTTAAAGGACATCTCCTGATTAACGACTGGTCTGCCTGACTTTGTTGTATGCGAACAACAAAGGCACAGACCAGCTTGCATAGTCTGAGCAGCGCCTTTATATTTCGCTCATTGCAAAGCATACTATGAAAGTTTATACTCTTTATAGCTAAGTAGACTGGGTTGAATCTTACTTGATTGGAAACCCCAAAAACAGGTTTTCTGGCATTGAGGCCCATAGAGTATAATATGGAGGATATTACATGAGTGCTCATGTTTTATTGTATTTATTAAACAGAAATAATTCTCATAATGCCCTATAGCAAAATTGCACGAATGGTTTGGCTGTGCTGAACAAAAAGGCATGTTCCAGTGCTCTAGATAAGAAATATCTTTAAATAGCATATCCTACTGAACCACTGATTTAAATTCAAAATAATTTCACAGAAATATTCCTTATGATGCCTAATCTACCACAATTGATCAGAGATGGCCACCAGTGCTAAAAGTAGAAAATTTATTAAACAGTCAGGCACTGGAAGGAAAACCTTCCATGCCATATGTATGTCTTTTTGGAAGGAATATCCTTCCAACTTAACAATTTCACTATGGATGGATTTTCCTTCCAATTATACTATGCACAATAAGTTTAGCAATTTCATATGTTTCACATCTTTTTTGTGCTCATCTTTGTGCAGTCCCGATCAATTTCAATTGCAATGACGAGAACAGGATCTTAGGCAAATGAAACCACGAAATTTCAGACGCCATCCTTCAATTAGGCATTTGGGGAGAGCAAGAATTGCAGAAGGGGTCAGTACGCAAAAATCACATCCGTTGTAAGTAATGCTAAAATGATAAGGATGTGATTTTTCGTTTGGTGGTCTTTCATCTTCCTCAAGCATCATACGCCTATAAAAACTATTGATTATGTGACAGATGTGATAGAGATTTCATGCTGAACTAAAATCAGCGGCCATCAATGACGTCAAACGTAGTCATCATTGATTAAACTTCTAATGTTAATCGGCGTGCCAATTCAACAGAGACTCAATTTACAAAGATATCATAGGCTTACAATGTAACTCATCATATGGTTGATTAAAAACTTAAGTTACTGAAAAATCGTGCGACGCATTTGCGAGATAATGGTGACGTTAGATTTTATCTTTCGGCTCGTGCACGGTAGTAGTGAAGATGTTTCATTGAACATTATTTGTTTGGATGTGTTGGAAGGCATCAAGCAGGTTTACCTGTTGATGTGGTTCAAGAAAACCGGACTAGAACCACCGTTTAAAGGTGATAACGTAAAAGCATCAGTAAAAACGTCAAATTGTGAAAACTTAGACCTAAATTTCTCTGAGAAAAGTCGGAAAATTGCATCATTTGCTATGCTTTTTTGGTTTTCAGTGACCAAACAATCGTTTGAAAATGGTTTCGGCTTCCCCCATTGATCAGAAATAACCACGTTACCCGCTAGTCTTAAAATTAAACGTCACTTTAGCACGGCCGATACGTTTGGTAATTCTATATTTTTTTAAATGGAAAATCATGCCAGATGATCGGCGCTTGTATCTTTACGACAGCAAACGAAACTCAAGATCTGATATGCATGGGCTCACCCATACAAAACAATTGCTAAATTTATTGTGCATAGTATAGTTTCTTCACTGAAAATTGGAAGGTTTTGCCATCCATCTTAAAGACAAGTTTTTGATGGAAACCCCTTCCAAAACATCCTTTTCATTGCAAATTTGGCATCCGATCAGACAGCCGATCGCAGTGTTAATGATGTAATTAGTATGTTTTCATTACATAACTAAGCAGAAAAATCATTTTTCTACTTGATAAACCTTATTGCAATATAGGTAACAGTTAATTAAGATCATTTATCAATCTTTTCTTGTCACTGGTGTTAGAGAAAGTTTGCAAACTTGTGATGATGTTTCTTGAAGATATCTTTTCAAGGCATGCAGTATTACATACGTTTGTTACTATAAATAAATCTGGATGGAAATCCAGGTAATCACAAACAGATGCTTAGGCTTATTTATGGGAGGAAATGTTTCTATTTCTAGAAATAGAACTGAAATTGAGGGACTGTTAGATTGGAAGGAATTTCCATCCAAATCTGTTGGAAGGTTTTCCTTCCAGTGCCTAACTGTTAAATGATATCTCTTAAGCCACATGCCAATACACATTTCATCTTGTACCATGATACAGGTGAGCGATCCAGGGCACTAGGTCCCTCTTGTTCTGAATGTGGTCATGTTGCATATCAAATAAAAGGGAAAGACGTATAGACCAACGTAGAAGTAAAAACTTTACCTTACACAGACCTCTGGGTCGGCCTCTAGGTTGTTATTTTATTGAACGAAGCACTAAAAATAGTTGAGTCTTTTAATTATGATCTTTATGATACCCAAGGTGAACTTAGGGGTTGGAAAAATGGGATTTATGTTTGATGATTTACACATTTCTCTTAAATAAAAGTAAGAAAGAGGGCAAAGAACAGGAATCGATACAATCAAGCAACACACCTGACCGAAAGTAACAACTTCACAATTAGACATCACAAACGAGAGCCAAGAGGTCAGACTTTTCCCATCAGGTGACCACAAGGAATCAATAAACAGACGCGCACGAAAGCATAACAAAAACCAAGACAGAAATAACATAAATGCGCGTCTGTTTATTAATGCCTTGTGGTCACCTTTTGGAAGAGAAGCGAGGGGACATAGTATTTGGCATTCGGTCGTCCTTCCGCCCTCCCTCAAGAAGTAAGTATCTTGTGTATAGAACTTCTCCTACAGTTTTACTCCGGTTGATTTGAAATTTTTCAGGTGTTAAGGTATTAGTCTGAAAAAAGCATATTGTTTGGATATAATCCTCAGATTATTTTTGTCACTTTTTTCACAAAATGAACTTAGTCATTTTTGCGGCCAAAATGAATAGATACTAGGTATCTTGTGTATGCATTTCCTCCTACAGTTTATGTTGAAATGTGTGAGGTTGGTGCACCTTGAAACTGGTTTAAGCCGTTTAGTAAAATATTTTACTGACCGTTCCAAGTCGGTACTTCTTTTGTGGATTTTTCATGTTTTTCTGTCTAGTGTTTGTTATGCCTTTGTGCGCGTCCGCTTATTTGTGCCTTGTGGCCACCTGCTGGGAAAGGGCTGACCTCTTGGCTCTCGTTTGTGGTGTATAACTGTGAGTTTGTCACTTTCCTATTTGTATCCTGGGTCAGGTGTGGTACTTGGTTGTATCGATTCCTGATCTTTGCACACTTACATACTTACTCATTTTTGTTGCCAAAATGAATAGATACTAGGCATCTTGTTTATGCATCTCCTCCTACAGTTTTACTCTGATTCCTTTGAAATTTTACAGGTGTTAAGGTCATGGTCTGAAAATGTGCGTATTGTTTGGGCATAATCTCCTCAGGTAATTTTTGTCACTTCTTTCACAAAATGAACTTTGTCATTTTTGCAGCCAAAATGAATAGATACGTGGCATAATGTGTATTCATCTCCTCCTACAGTTTAATGTTGATTCCCTTAAAACTTTACAGGTGTTTAGGTAATGGGCTGAAGATGTGCATGTGGTTTGTACTTAATCCTGAATAGATACTAGGTTTCCTGTGTATTAAGTTGTTTCATGGTAGCTTATATATCCAAAGACAAACATAAAGTGGCGTGTGAAATAAATTCTCTGAATTTGCTTGTTATTATATGTAACAGAAAATCTCAAACAGCGCCTCGTGCTCATACGTCTGACGTCACATTTTCGAAATTTCAATTTCAATCAACTTGCTATGAATGGCAGTCTCTCTCTATATATGAATTTCCATTGCAATCGATAAAAGCAATGCGGTTTAATATCACTTTTCCGCTAATTTCCCTGATCACCCCTCGTATTGTTTCTCTATGATGATACATTGCGATAGTTCGGAATCCCCCGTGTGAGCTTAACATTTTTTGTGCTTCAACAACAGCAGATTCTAGGGCGAAGATTTGGTACCAGTAAAATGCATTTAAGCCCACCCCCTCCTCTCAGTTGCTTTGACTGCTTTCCGTTCTAAGGCGGTGGTTCTGTTGTTGTTGATTCGTTGTTGATTGTTACTCCCATTGTGGGAGTCTGTAATTGTTCTATGTTTTGTTGTGCGTTAACTTGTTTCCATTCTAGTTTTGCAATCATCTTGATGGGGAAGAGAGAGCCGGTTGCTTTGCTGTGTTCCTGGTGTCTCGTGATTGTTGTGTGGCTCTTCCTCACGATGCCATGGGTTTGTCTGCAGTTTGTGAATATGGGATTTCCTGATCATACTTACTATTTTCTCGTATACATGTATCAGAATTCTTTTGCCATTGGCTATATAATATAAGCAGGGTGTGTTAAAGTAATTTCCAAAATTCTCCAACAGCCACGGGGTTTTCCATAAGTCAGGTCTTTTGTATATATTGGGGCGTTACAGGTTATAATTTCCAAAATTTGCATTTCTTTCTCTGAAGCTTGGTTTGTGTTAGCAAACAGTGCAGATCCCGATGTAATATAGCCTTATGCGGTATTTCATCTGGATCTTCACTGTTTGTCAAAGTATCCATTTAGAAGTTTTTGGTCGTCAATTGGCTAAAAC
This sequence comes from Loripinus fragilis, assembly GCA_964019695.1. Classification (NCBI taxonomy): domain Eukaryota; kingdom Metazoa; phylum Mollusca; class Bivalvia; order Lucinida; family Lucinidae; genus Loripinus; species Loripinus fragilis. The sequence continues at coordinate 41,128,617 of OZ026517.1, read as the reverse complement.
AAAAAAGACAAAGCATAGTTTAACTTGTTTATTCAAATCTAACGGTTTATGTAATATTCAAATATTTATGTAATATATTCAAATCTTACGTTTTATGTAATATGCAAATATTTATGTAATATTCAAAAATAACGGTGTATGTAATATTCAAATATTTATGTAATATATGTATTCAAATCTAACGGTTCATGTAATGTTCAAATATTTATGTAATATTCAAGTAATGGACAAGCGCATGAGCTATTGGTAGGTTCAATCGAGACTGCGCAACCACCCAGTCTCGCCAGAGTCTTCGCTGTTCGTATGCATACACAAAAGATTATAAAAGACAAGGCTTCTCCTCGAAACCCTCTAGATAATAAGAATATATCATGATTTTGAGGGTAGGATAGAAAAATCCGAACCGAGGGTCGCTGTTTGACATCACGAGGCTTGCTGAGTGATGACAAACGGTGATCCCTAGGGACGGATTTTTCTATCCTACCCGCACACGAATAATGGATTCTTTTTCTTGCCTACCACTGTTTTTATTTATTTATTTATTTTAAAATAGGCTTCCAGAAGTCCCTGTATATGCTGAGATACAATTTCACATGGTGATGTTACTTTTATAGTTGGCAATCCGAATCGAAAAAAGATGCATATTTTTGGTTTTGTTGGCATTTTTGAGTACATTTGTTAGACCACTTTTAACATAATATTTAGCATGTGTACAAAGCCATAGGGGTGGATGCCAAGTCTGAATTTGCATATGAAGGCCAGAAATTAGGTCGAAGGTCAAGAGTGCAAAAATGAGAAAATATGTACTACTGTAAAACAACTTTATCTTTTTATATGTAAACATATTTCATTAAAAGCCAAATTTTGTATGCTTATAGTTATAAGTCTGAAAAACATTGAAAAAATAATTTTTATAACTAAATGTTCATATGTCGACTTTAGAATGGGGTCAAAGGTCATCAAGTGCAATGATCGGAGCATTTTTACAAACTGTGTTTCTTTTTTTCTATTGTCGAACAACAAGATGCTTTTTAAACTCTACAAAGAGTAGAGGTCTTTCAGAAGGCTTAAATTGACATGTTTATCATAAAAGGAACCCCTTTGGAAGCATCCTTATATGGATTTTACAAAGACAAACATCGTAAGTTTTGTTCAATCCTGACGGAAATTCTCCCTCAATTGGGCTAAACTGAGATATATCGGCTACTTTGAGAGTTTGCTGCATCTCTCAGAAAGTAAAACTATTTTCAGTCTGGGACATGTCTTGGGGCCTTAGAAACCCATATTTTATAACTTTTCTGTGGTCATTTTTCTATAAATCACCTGTAATCAACGTTACCCTACTGGCGTTGAAAATAACAGTACACACAGTACAAGGCTAATGTTGATTTATTTTAATAGTATTAGTGAAACAGTTTAAGCATCAAATGTCTAAACTAGACATAAAAAATCAATTGCATACATCTGTGATATGTATTTCTGCTCGTCAGCGATACGTATATTACATTTTATACTAAATTGCTGATAATGACTTTACAATTTATATGTATTAGAATAAACCATGATACATGACCTTAAATATACATGATATGGAACTATTTTCTATTTGAAAATGTTCATTTTCATATATTTGAAGTTGTTTATAACTTTTTAACTTGCAATGACGAGAAATCAAGTAAATATTTAAATAAGCTTATTAGTATGCAATTTGTACTGGCTCCAGCATGTAACGCATAGCTGCTTACAGATTCATTTTTCTATCATTTACACTGCATTGGAATTGGCAAAATATATTTCATAATGAAATCAAATTATAACTATATTAACAATAATGGATCTTAAATTGCTGCACATATATGAATGAGGCAACGTAGGTAACAAAAGATGCCTTACATAAATTGATAAAGGTAGTAAATTGTTGCTTATATAAAATTTGGGTCTGCTCTCCACAATTCGCTTACATATACTACACACATTATATTCTATACAAGACTTAATTTAAAAGAGTGCTATGGATTGGTCTGCAATATGTGAATGTGGCATTTCCTGTCCTACTCAATTACTTTTTGTAATTTGCTTTGTTCTTTTACATTCTTATTGCAGTTTTCAGATTTCTACCAATGGTACATAACGATAAACATGCAATCTACATCATGATTTAAATATTGACTTAATATCAATAATTTACTTGAAATAGCTTAGCAATATTTCATACATCTAGTGGCAAGGCAGGAATTAAGGCAGGGGCGTGCTGAGTGTCTTCTATAGCAGGTATAGGTTTTTGAAGATTGCAAAAATAACATCGTCGTACAGAACCAGCATGGTTTATGTCCAAATATAGGATGTTACATAGATCTAGTGTTAAAGATTTTCCTTGTATGCTGAATTCTTTTAGTTTTCACTTTTCACTGTTGACAATTACATTATAAAACTAATTTATCATCTGTCCCCATTAAAATCTTCAATGTTTGTTGAACTAGATTTCATATCATATTGTAATGTTGATTATCTTATTATATCATGCAGCAATTCTGATAGAAACCATTCTGCTTGTAAATTATCTTAGACAAACGAAGGTTGGTTGAGGAAAGGTTACCTGAGCCATGTAGCAGTCTTGTAAAACATCTGAACATATTTCATGGTAACATAAACAACAAATCATTCGAACGTTAGTGATACTTCATTTTAAAGATCAGTTAACTGTTTTATTCTTAAGCATAAAACAAAAAAACATGACTCCCAAAATTCACTAGTATGGTTTGAGTCTCTGAAACTCACAGATTAAACTGAATGTTGAAAAAGTAGTGTCACACGCAGCTGATTTCTCTGCTTTTCTTATTCACAAGATAGTTTGTTTTTAGTTTTGTTTATGTAGTATTTCATTTTGTTGAGCTCTTTGTAACCCTAGTACATGTTTCATATATGTCCTATGAAAAGTGAGTTATTGTCTGTTTGTTGGTTTTAAAAGGTTTACTAAATTAGGCTTATTGTGATAAAAGCTTGCAGAAAGCATTTTAAGCATAAACTTGCTCACTCTTGTACCTATATCCTTGTAGATATTTGTGAAGACTAACACTGTTTGAGGACTGTCTTGTATATAGTGAAAGGAAAGTAGTTCAGTTTTATTTCAAGAGTAATGCCATATTAAAACTATACATTTCGAGTATGTTACAAGTTACAAGTGCTATCCAATCTGATATATACATTAATGTTAGTCACCTACCCTATATGCAGTCATTCCCTGTCTTAGCAAATTGTCATGGTTAACAGATAGTTAACTACCTTAGGATCTTATATACATCAAGCAAATCAGAGATGTTAAACCAAATGTTTATGCTAGTAAATGTTCATATTAGATAACCATTTCAGGAAACATTTACTCTAAATACTAAGAAATGACCCCAAACTGATGGAAAACTATGAACAAAATCTAATCATCAGGTGCTCCAATATGGTGAATGCCTGTGTTCCTAAGAAGTCACCAGACATCTGTTTTGGGGAACTTTAATTTGGAACAAAACTTGCATTGGCATTTTACAGTTAAAAAGAATAACATAAAGAAACACATGCCAATTACCTCATAGCATTTGATCTCTATCATCATTGCAAAAAATAATAAGCAAAATATGTTTAAAATGATACTTAGAATGGAATTTATTGAAACTGAAAGAACTACAATGTATAAAAAAATGCGCTGTGAAAGACATAGATATATATTTAATGGCATCTTAAAATTAGAGGTTACCTTTAATATCATATCTATACTGCTTCTATATATGCAGGAAAACGTATACACAAGCAGCCTGATTTCAAAGAAATGCTGCTTTTGAATCCACATCATTTCATTAATATGTGCAAATGAAAGGACAACCCTACAATTAAATGTTTAAAGTTATATGGAAGATTACCCTTAATGTCAGGACTATTTCCATGATATACCCACCAAAAAGTTAAAAATGTTTCACTGGATGGTCATTATTAGAAATGTACCTGTATATTAGCTTATGCTATGTATGTTACCATCTGCTAACAGGCCGATGTGAAGACCAATGTGAGAAATATTTCCTTCCAGTATAGGGTATTTACCATATTCTATCATAGTTTTAACAAGCCTGATTTTTTTATGAAAGGAGGCTTGGTCTAGCTATGCTTAGTATATGCAATTAGCAGGTTGTAGCCTTGTAAAAATGTTTTACATTTACTCATAGATGGGAACAAACACAACAAATTTGTGAAATGAGAAAAGAAATATATTTTAGTCCTATAAGCATGAGATCATGGCCAAAGCCTCATGGAAGCTGTAGCTAGGAACATTTACCTTAGTAGTAATGGGTGACACTCTGGCCCCATTACTAAGCCTGTAAAGAACTTAGAATTTTTCAGGCTGAAAAATGGGGCCAGAGATGTCTACCCTGGTAAGCTTGAGTGACTAGCTGTGAATACCTTAGTTTATTTTTTGGATTATTCTGGCTGTGGCTGTGATTGTGATAGTTTCCTGGGCTATTGAGAATAACTTAGTTTATCTGTGGGCTGTTCTGGTTTGGTTTATAATTGTGATAGTTTTCTGGGCTATTGAGAATAACTTAGTTTGTTTTTGACTGCTCTGTAATAGTTTCCTGGGCTATTGGGGAATAACAAAGTTGATTTTTGACTGCTTTGTAATAGTTTTCTGGGCTATTGAGAATAGCTTAGTTTATTTTAGGGGTATTTTGGTTGGATCTATGATTTTGAGAGTTACCTGGTAGTGGGTCTGTCATCCGCATGTTGCTGTGAATAACTTAGTTTATTTGCCTGGAGATCAATCTGATTGTGACGAATTCCTATCTACTCTTCTCTCACTAGTTGGCATATTGTGGTAATCGTTTTATAAAGACTAACTGTACTCGCATCACAAACAACAGGGTTTCTGATTTGCATATTGTGCTTCTTGTACGTTGCAATAGCGAATTATATTTTAAGTAAGGAATTTGTGTTCATGAAGTTCTATGTATCTTATAGTCTCTTTAGAAAAAAAAACTTAGATATTCAAGGCTAACTTCTGTAGCTTAGAAATATTTCATTTAGCACAATATTTCGCTTCTCACGACTTTCAATGATAAGTTACGCCATAAAGATTATACATGACGTCATTGAAAAGCAAGTAGTATCTTCTAAAAGCGACAGCAAGTATAAATTTTCGAAACAATAGATAACTTGGTCATTTAAGAGAAAAGGTTTGTACTTAGATATGATGTCTGCTTGAGAGTTTCTAAGGATTATACTTTTTCAGGCTCTTGCATGGAGTCGTATTTGATAGCTAGTATCAATCTTATGATTAAAAAAGGGCTTCTGTTGATATCTTAGATAATCATCATTGGCGTGTAATAGTATTGGGGTTTAATGATCAGATGCTGATGAAAGTGTCCATATCGCTTGAGAAGTGGATGCAATGTGTACCTTCACACGTAAAATGTGGATGCAATGTGGATCCACCACATCTCCACATTTTGAATGTGAATGTAATGTGGAGCAATGTGGATGTATTGTGGAGCAATGTGGATTTCCACATTTCAAATGTGAATAAATGCAGCTATATTGTGGGTCAGCATAATGGAAATTTACGTTAATTCTTGGATAAATTCGAAATTAATGTGGACACTAAAAATGTGGATCCACCACATCTCCACATCTTGACAATGGGGATCCACCACATCTCCACATTTCCATAATGTGGAGTTTCCACACCTACACATTCGACAATTTGACTTATACCCTCTCTTCAATCAATCCTATTTTCTCTCAATCTCTCAAGTTGATAGTAGCATGGTACATTCCCTATGACAGCTTTCAGAGATATTATCCACCTTTTTACACTGTGAAGTTTCCGAATTTACATGTTTGACAATTTGATGAATATGTCTAAGTTCAGGCACGTATGCTTAAAACTCTGACTATACATCTTCACATAGTAGATTTCAGATCTGCATAGCATACCAACTTTGCATGCTATATATTCTATCTTCATACAATTAATATAAGAGTAGCCTATATATATATATGAAGTTAAGCGAAGTCTAATTGTCATTATATTTCTATCAACTGTAGTGGCTGTTTCACATATGAGATCATGGATGAATTTTATCTGAGCTTACTAAGTGATAGTTCTATGGATATTTCCTTAAAAATAAACAATTCTCATTTACCACAAAGCTAAATCATCCTATTCAAATCCAGAAAGAACAATTGGTTGTAGCGTTGGTAGAAATTATGACTCCTTCAGAAGTATATAACATTTCACATAACAGCAATTATTTTTATGTTCACTTCTACGATGAGAATGTTTTGATAAGACAGGAGAAAAGTAAAATGAATACTGTATGCATGAAAGATGGAAGTTGTCCTGGATTATTTTTTTTATCTCAGCAGGAAACTATAATTCGCCTCAGCACTTAGTAGTGCAAATTCAGATTGCAATTAAAGAAAAATGTGGAGATATTCTACGTCAAAACCACAGTATGATCACATTTAGTTATAAGAAATCAGGTAACCGAGTAAACTTACATGTTGAAAATCCAAATAGAGTCCAAATTAGATTTTCAAAGTCTCTGTGAGAAATACTTGGATTGAATCCTGACCTTTCAAATAAACTGATTGAGAGTGATAATCAGGTTTTTACATATGCTGTTGATTTGAACATGACTCACCATCAGATGTTTGTTTATTCTGATGTTGCAGTTTACACTTACGTTTGAAATATAACAGCTCCTATACTTAGAATTGTTTCTTATAAACAGTCAAAATCTAGCACTCAATCGCATCAAGAATTTGTGAATTTTCATTACGTACCTTCGGCAAAATCTTATATTGATCAGGTTCATATTGATATCAAAGATGAAATTGGCAGGTCTGTCTCTTTTGTTGGTGGGAAAACTTTAGTAAAATTAAACTTCAAACGTATAAAAAGTTGATCAATTTTGCTATCAGTATAAAAATGATGGTTCTGGTTGACACTTCTTATTGTTCTTCGAACACTACAAGAAGAAGAATGGATCTCTCAGCAAGACAGAAAAATACAAGCTGCAATGATGATATGAAAACACCTGTATCTAAAAGATCAACTAAATATCATATGAGCTATGGACAAATTCGATATCTGATGTAAAGACTGAGCACAGCGTTAGATAGTAAACTCAAGCAAGGAAGACCATCAAAGTACTGTAGAATGTGCCATAGAGAACTTCGTAAGCTGATAGGAAACCAACTAGAAAGAATGCCATTAGAGAAGAAATGTATGAAGGGAAGAAATATAATAGAGCAAAGATGTGATAAAAGAAAGAATTTTTCTTCTGCAAAAGAGAGCAGCAAAACAAGAAAATGCAGTCCTCTCTCAAGTGTTGCAGCAAAAGAAGTACATGCAAATAATAAGACAGAGTAGTAAATGTCATATTTTTGTGAGAAATATTGACAAAACTGTGGGTTTGTATGTCACTACAAGTATAAAAGGATACAATTTAGGAGAAGCTGTTCATTAACCAAAACGATTTCAATGGGTCAAAATCAGTGTCCAAAGTGTGAACGAAAGTTTGCAAGATCAGACAGTTTGAGACGACATCTGGCAAGTGGTATCTGCAGTGAAGATATGGAGTCAGAAACAATGTCAGAAAATGAAGAATCTACTATGTCTGAAAAATCTGATGCAGAGACTTCCAGAAGTCATCAAAAGGAAGACATCTTTGGGAAATATGAAGATAAAGATTATGGTATTCACGACGATAGTGATACAGACTATACTGATGAAGATGATGAAGACCAACATTATTCTAGAAAAAAGAGCAAGTTTGATCCTTGGACATTTTTCGTTAATGGAGCTCATAGTATCCTACAAGACATATTCAATAAAGGTTTACAACATATAATAGAGAAGAATCAGACGTGAACACAGATGAAGCAGAGGAAGTCACTTTCGATAAACTAGAACCAAGATACAGAGCAGAAGCCATTGGTCAATACAAAGCCTTCCTTATGAAGAAAGACCCCTTGCACAAGTAGATAACAGATACAGCAAAACGACTACGAGATGAAGATGACTTTGATGAGGATGACGCTTTGAAATATGCTATTAAAAACGAAGATATCTCTTGGATGGGAAACTTGAAGAATTTGACCCACCAACCTATTGCTTATGTGAAGATAATGAATCAGATTCATTACAACAGAGTTCAGGATCAAAATATGCACCAAGTCAGCTGCAACAGAACAACTTTGGACCAAGATATACTCAAAGTCAACTTCCAAAAAGGTGCTGGATCAATGCTTAAAACATTCTAATAGAATTCTACTTTGTATGATGGCCTATATTCTTTAATCTCTCTTTTTGTAAACAATGAACAGAGGGACGGCCCTAATCTTCTGTCATTGTAATCAGTTATAGTTAGCGGGGCAATAAAGTTATAGAAATGTTACCCAGTCTTTGTTGGTATTTTAATAATAAATATGTAGCAGTAAGCTTGAGACGACTAGCTATACACTAGTTAACGCTACAGAGTGCTGCCTCTAGGAGTTGAGGTCCTGATTGACCAAGAGACTCTTAAGATGCATAGAACTAAGTAGCCTTGACTATTACACACACACACATATTACACTCTATACCCCTCTAAAATGACTAAGTTATTTTCAAAGCTGAATTTGACTTAGTTATTCTATATATTACCACAGCAGGACCAGGAAACTATCATAAACCAACTAGTGGATACGACCAGAAAACTATCACAATCATAGTTATTTTCAGCCCAGCGCTGAAGTTTACCTAAAATTGAGAGAGGGTATAAGTCAAATTGTCGAATGTGAAGGTGGAAACTCCACATTATGGTAATGTGGAGGATCCACATTGTCAAGATGTGGAGATGTGGTGGATCCACATTTTTAGTGTCCACATTAATTTCGAATTTATCTAAGAATTAACGTAAATTCCATTATGCTGACCCACAATATAGCTGCATTTATTCACATGTGAAATGTGGAAATCCACATTTCTCCACAATACATCCACATTGCTCCACATTACATCCACATTCAAAATGTGGAGATGTGGTGGATCCACATTGCATCCACATTTTACGTGTGAAGGTCCACATTGTATCCACATCTCAAGCGATAGGGACACTTTCATCAACATCTGATCATTAAACCCCAATACTATTACACGCCAATGATGATTATCTAAGATATCAACAGAAGCCCTTTTTTAATCATAAGATTGATACTAGCTATCAAATACGACTCCATGCAAGAGCCTGAACAAGTAAAATCCTTAGAAACTCTCAAGCAGACATCATATCTAAGTACACACCTTTTCTCTTAAAATGACCAAGTTATCTATTGTTTCGAAAAGTTATACTTGTTGTCGCTTTTAGAAGATACTTCTTGCTTTTCAATGACGTCATGTATAATCTATATGACGTAACTTATCATTGAAAGTCGTGAGAAGCGAAATATAGTGCTAAATGAAATATTTCTAAGCTACAGAAATTAGCCTTGAATATCTAAGTTATTTTTCTAAAGAGACTATAAGATACATAGAACTCCATGAACCCAAATTCCTTACTTAAAATATAATACGCTATTGCAACGTACTAGATGTACGATATGCAAATTAGAAACCCTGTTTTTTGTGATGCGAGTAAAGTTAGTCTTTATAAAAAGATAACCACAATATGCCTACCTGCGAGAGAAGAGCAGGTAGGAATTTGTCACAATCAGATCTTTACGAAAATAAACTAAGTTATTCACAGCATTCCAGCGATGCAACCAAGAAACTATCAACATCATAGATCCAACCAAAATACCCCTAAAATAAACTAAGTTATTCTCAATAGCCCAGAAAACTATTACAAAGCAGTCAAAAATCAACTAAGTTATTCCCCAATAGCCCAGGAAACTATTACAGAGCAGTCAAAAATAAACTAAGTTATTTGTCAATAGCCCAGGAAACTATCACAGTCACAGCCCCAGCCAGAATAATCCCAAAAATAAACTAAGTTATTCACAGCTAGTCACTCAAGCTTACCAGGGTAGTCATCTCTGGCCCCATTTTTAGCCTAAAAATTCTAAGTTCTTTTCAGGCTTAAAAAATGGGGCCAGAGTGTCACCCATTATTACTTACCTTTGAGAAATGACTCAGTTTCAGATGGTAAAATGTAACGTAAGTAACAACTAAAACACATCTTATGTATAAAAGGATAGATAATTGCATAAAATTACGTATTCATACAAAGCATTAAGCAAAAACATTATTTCTTTAAAATGAAATGGTTATTTTTAGTTGTATTACATTTTAATTGATTTTATACAGTATTGTACTTTACATGCCTATTATGAATATTTTACAGCGGTAAACTTGGTAAATAATTGCTTTCCAAACATGAAACACACACCTAGCAGGATAGCAATAAAAAATTCTTCCATTAGGATAGAAGGGAACTTAAAATTAGAATTTGGCCCCTATATCAATAAAATATTGCTACAATTTTCACCTATTTTTGCACTTAAATGACCTTTGATACAAACACACATCATGCCTTGATGATGCTGTTTGTTTATATAGCATGGCTGTATTATCCAAAAGAGATTTTGCGTTACTTTGAATCATAATTTTTGATAGCTAATTGATAAAAACGCTAAAATCTGACGTATTTACAAGAATTTGCACTCAGTTGACCTTTGACCTAATTCTGGGACTTTGGGGCATTTCCATACTTGGCATCCACCCCTTTCCTTCTTAAAACACATCAAGATACACTTTAAGCATGGATGCCAAAATGACCTCAAAAATGCCAACAGATTTTTTTTCACGCTCTGGATGGCCAACTATAACGTAACAATGACGTCTTGGGTAAGATAAGACTTTCTATCCCAGGGTAAACCCTCAGATATCGTTATCCGGTGTGCAAGAATAAGAATATAAATCTTGAGGGTAGGATAGAAAAATCTGTCACGAGAATCACCGTTTGTCATCGCTCGGCTTGCCGAGTGATGACAAACGGTGATCCCGGGGGCAATTTTTCTATCCTACCCGCACACGATTATGGATTTTTTTCTTGCTCACCACTGTTTTTATTTATTTGATTATTTATTCACTTTAAAATAAGCTTCCAGAAGTCCTTGAATACGCTAAGATGCAGTTTTACACGACGAGAAGCTGTGTATGCACGTGTTAATGGTGTATTTTACACTTACGATAAGTACCAACACACATGACCTGGCCTACACATAGATCCAGATAAGGAAATTTTATGAGCGAAAAATTGTTATTTTCTTACCAATCAATTTTAACATGTGTTTTGGGTGCTTAAATGAACCGTCTCACTGAGACGGTTCTTTTGAGTACCCACAACATATGTTTTAGATAAAAAATAAAGAAAATAGTTTTCCAATACGCATTCTTAAGATTCCATATCAAGTCCATTATCCTTAAAATTGAGGTGGGTGGGGTATAGAGTGCCTATTTTTGTTATCTTACAATTGGGAGTAGTTTCAAGCCTCTTTTTTGAACATTATAAATCAATGTATCTAACCATTTCACGAAATGTTAGCAGCAAGTTCATAATGTGTATTTTGTTGTTTTTGTTGGCCAAAAAGAGAGGGAAATTAGGCACTTTTGCGTTAACCAAACTGTGAAATAGAAATAACATGTAGGATAAAAACAACAGATGAGGTACGTTCTTGAAAGACCAGAGAACGATATATAGAAGAATTTCTTTCCTAAAACAATATATTTCTATGTGAAATGTTAAGAAAACTTTGCTCCTCTTGTTCAGTTTTCGAAATAAATTTTACTCATTTGCGTTCATTGATAAAAAAAACAATAACAATACTTTCAAACGGATTTCTTACGGTTTGTATCATACGCTGACAAAATCTAACATTGCCTATGAATAGACGAATTCTTTCTATAGCAGAATTTCTTTAAATTGGTGGATGACATTAAGTGCAAGATGAAAATAATGACAGTTTGTGAACGCATACAAATATTTTTTTTTTAAGTATTGCCTCATCACAAAAACCACCACGAGTGTGTTAATCCGCAATAATTGGCAATAATTAGGTTACCCTCGTTTATGTAAACGACTTAATTTCGCGAAATGAAAAAATAGGTATGAAACTTCTAAAGATTGGCGAAACAAGCATTGTTTATTAACATTTAATAGCCATTAATTCTTGGTGGGTGGAGTAATGAAAATGCTTTTTTTATTATCTTGGGAGTATCATTAAAGTAAGAAAGACAGCAAGGATCAGGACCCATTCAAGTAACACACCTGTTCCTGTAACAAGCATATTTTGTTAACATTATAAATTAATATATCTGACCATTACACAAAAAATTGGCATGATGTAAAAATGTATTTTGTTGGCCAAAATAAGACAGAAATTGGACATTTTTGCGTTAACCAGATTGTGAAATGACAATAACATGTAGGAGAAAAAGAACACATGGGGTACATTCCCAAAATACCGGAGAACATTTGATATCCTATGTGACAATGAAAAGGGTAGTAGGGGACAGCATGATGTGGTGTTTTAGATGGGTGAGTTTGGGTAGATATGATTGGCTATAGTAGCCTTACTCAACCCACGTTACCACAAGGATCACATTTGTGGGGGGTGAAGTGAGGAAGGACAGGTTACTATCTACATTATTAATGTGAGGTTAGATAGAGCGTGTACACCATGCCATGTCCGACCGTACCACCCCTTCACAACATGGCACAAATCACAACCTACAACACCCAACGACACCATATCCAAGCAACACACTGTACACACTATAGCTCATCAAATCCTTGCTTTTCTTATTTTATTTATTTAACTCTAAAACCCAGAACCCTCTGTATTGTTTGTGTTACATTGAGAGGTGTAAAAAGTGACTTATTTATTATAGTAATTATATAAATCTCCTATATATGTTTTAAGTTTGGAAAGTATATGGAGCTTAGGTGGAGGGCGCCTCCTTTTGCTGGAACAAGACAACTCGGCGACTGAACAATTCGTGGACCCATTTTTTGAGACAACTCGTCGACAGATCCTGAGACAACTCGTCGACGCTTTGTGAGACAACTTGTTGACACCTTTATTCTAAGTTAATTGACCAGTAAATTATAATTGTGATTGGTAATCAGGTGCAATTAGGGATAGTAATATAATGTACATATTGAGTGCAGTCAATGAGCAACATTTACTGTAATTTTTGCTTGGATGCTTTTGAATATAGGTGATGAAATGCGTCATATTTATACGTACGAGAATCGTAATGGGTTGTTGACAGGATAAAAATTGCTTCACTTCATGCAAGTTTGGATGGGGATTGGATCTAGGGAGGAAGTTTAGTCTACCCCATTCACGTTTCCCACTCACTCTCTCTCTATGAGGAGTCCAGACATGACTGAAATTGTTGACTGGGACTTTAAACATTGACTCAATCAAGACATTAAAAGGAAGTCATATGAGTTATTCATACTTTTATTCACAGAAGCAATAAAGAAGATTTAAACAAACAAACAAGTACTTAAATTGCAGCTATTATAATTTACTGGTCAATTAACTTAGAATAAAGGTGTCGACGAGTTGTCTCATAAAGTGTCGACGAGTTGTCTTGGAATCTGTCGACGAGCTGTTTCAAAAATGTGTCGACGAATTGTTCTGTCGACGAGCTGTCTTGATTCCCCTTTCGCGATGTAACTCCTTTCGCAAATTAGCTATACCCAAACACTACAAACGTGGATTTACTAAATTTTGGAATCATATTGAAAATACTTCAGGCTTTCGTGTAAAATTAAAATGCATCTTTATTTTAGTACACATTTCATCAATAAAATAGACGCTTAATTCGTTTTCTATTCGAAACGGGACGATAGATGGGATTACTTGCTCTAGCGATTTTTTTTATGAAGGAACACAATTCGGTGATTGTCAAGTTGACACAAAAAACAAGACGTTACAATTTTTGGCTTCTCCTAAGATATTTTTCGTAGATAAAGGTTTGTTTTATCTATACATACTTATATTTAAACTGTCGTATCTCGCTGTAGAAAAATCTTTACGAGGTCGAAGCTGATCTGTTCAAATAACTCTTAAACTCTGTTTACTATAAATCTTAAGTCCGTGTGGCCTAGATAATTGGACAAAACTGTTAAAAGTATGGAGGCCCCACATGCAATAACAAGAGAACAACATGGCATCTCGAAACAATTTGGTCCGCTAATGTTGAGTGTAAAAAGGTTCAGAAGTCGACAAAAAAACAAAATACATCTGTATGTTGTACTTGTAATTTGTAGAAATGCAAAACTCATTAGACAGGTTTTGGTCGGACATCTCGAGATGGTTTTAGGCTTAAAAATATGTTTGTTATATCACCTCACCTATTAACCAAGGGTTGGGGGAGGGGCAGCAATTTATCAGGATTCAATCACATATTTATTTGGGAACGCCTGCTGTTCTGATATTTTTATTTGGTACACAGTAGATGCTGGGTCCAAGCTAACATATGCAGAAAAGATGAGAGTACTCCCCCCCTCCCCCCTGGGCTGAAACAACCCACCGCCAAAACAACTCGTGGCCGAAACGACCCATCAAAATAGGCCGAATCAACTCACCCCAAAATTTGGCCGAAACGACTGACAGTGGAAGCGACCAACGACCAAAACAACCCCGATTTGGGGGTTCAATTTGAGTCAATAAGGTGTTTGCCAAAATTTTGATGTCGTTTGTCACTGCAGTGTTCATTATAGGCCACACCTTTTGGTCATGTACACATTTTTGGTGCAGAAAAATAATGCTCATGGGCCTATTTGGCCCAATTTCCATTCTCCTCATAGAAAAAGACAAATATTAAGCATAAAATGCTTATATTTTCCTATCCGTAACCCAAAAAATGTCTCATATTGTGGCAGTTTATATGAGTTTGCTATTCTCTTAAGTTTCCCTCATGTTTTGGCTTCTCGAAAGCCTTGTCTCATCAAGATGGTTCCTTTGAGCATCAACAACCTATGTTTTTGATGAAATTAAATGAAAAAATAATTTTAATTTTAACAATTTGATCGCCATTTTTTCAATTTTTTCTCAGAATTAAAAAAAGTGCCCAAATGGTTTTAGGTTTTTGGACTGCCATGTCTCAGCAAACAGTGAAGAACCAGGCCTTTCGAAGCAGGTCATTATACTAGCCATTCCCATGGGCCTTGTTTATACATTTATACCTGAAAGATTGATAGCACCAAGATTGCTTCAAGACAAAGTATTTTAACTTGATTTAGTTCTATATATATCTGAGATATCAAGACAGAACAAAATTCCTCTGGTAATGATCAAAACGTATTCACTCTTTGCCCTCTGTGTAATTGTGCATGCTTTATTGCTGTCTGCTGATTGATTTCTTTGTTTAAAATCAATAAAAAATTTCAGAAATACGATCAGAGTGAGAACATTTGAGATATACATCTTATGTGTCTTTTGTAGGTCCTGATCTGAGACAAACTGTTTGCAAAGGCTGTCAGCAAAGGACACTAGTAGGCTTGGGCAGCCTGATCTGGGCCGAGAGTGTTTGTTAAAAAACTATTTAAACAGTTCAGATTGGAGGGCATTGGCTCAGGGCTTGTGGTAGGTTGTATGACTCCAGACACAAGGGTTGCGGGTTCGGTACCTGATCTGGGTCAAGACTGTTTGCAAAGGTTATCAGTGAGAAGAAACACTAGAAGGGAAAGGGTTAATACCAATTTTTGGCAAATAGTTCAGACTGATTAGACTCTTTTATAATTCCAGATAAGGATCTTTTGGACACCTAAAATTGCATTCATTTCCTAACCCATCTCCTTTGCCAAAAAGTGGGAGTCCCACCATACAAAAGAATATATAGCCTCTCTTCTAAAATCAGGAGTCCAAGCATAGAAAATGGGAGTTCAGGGCTGAAAATCAGCAGTAAGTTAGAGCTCTGATGGTCTGCTGCATATTT
Source organism: Loripinus fragilis (assembly GCA_964019695.1). NCBI lineage: Eukaryota > Metazoa > Mollusca > Bivalvia > Lucinida > Lucinidae > Loripinus > Loripinus fragilis. The sequence continues at coordinate 41,112,638 of OZ026517.1, read as the reverse complement.
TTGCTGTATGTTGATTTTTTTTTTCAAAATCAACTTTTTTCTAAATAGTCTTTCAGGATAAGGCTAAAAACAAGCATTTCAGGCCACTTTTTAGAAAAACAGATAAGGCTGTCAGACAGTTTTTTATACCCCGCCACTTTAAAAAGTGCGGGGTATTATGTTATACCCTCCATTCAAAAAATTGCGTTTGAGTGTCGGACTGTCCGTCAGTCCATCAGAGCATCGTTTTCACTCTCTGCTGGGAGCATTTTTTAACCAATTTTCTTCAAACTTGCTATGAGAGTTGATATTGGGAAGTAGTGTCCGGGGATTGCAGATGGGTAAACTTTGGCAAATAAGTACAGAGTTACAGCCCTTTATTGATGTTAGTATTTGGTTTTCACTCTCTATCTTTGGCATTCCTTTACCAATTTTCTTCAAACTTGGTATGAGAGTCGATATTGTAAAGGAGTGTTCTGGGATTGTGGATGGGTAAATTTTGACAAATAAGTACAGAGTTATAGCCCTTGATTGACCTTAGAAATAGCCCTTGATTGACCTTAGAAATATGTTTTCACTCTCTATCTTTGGCATTTTTTACCTATTTTCTTCAAACTGGGTATATAAGTTGATATTGAAAAGTAGTGTCCCGTGGCGGGGCATGTTGCATGCCTGCAGCGCTTTTATTATTTTTTTTTATTTCGAAAAAAACCCAGACAAAACCATTTTTTTTCATCAAAACATAATGAGGCACCTTTTTGTTAATGTTAAGCATAAAATGATGATACATGTATTATGATTTTGACATCTGAATAAAATAAATGAGGCCACTTTTTTCTTGTCGAGTCTGAAAAAAAGACAGATGAGGGTATGATGATTTGAAACAGCTAAGGGAGGGCCTGAGAGGAGTGTCAAACAGTTTGAAGCCAGATCGATCAGTCCTGACATTTAGTCGGAGCTCGATCTCAGGCTTACTAGTGGCTTTTAATGAAAAAGTAGAATTCAAAAATGAGAAAAAAGTAGGAAAAAGTAGGACTTCTTGTAAGCTTGTGATCTGGGTCCAAACTGTTGGCAAAGATTATCAACAGAAGATACTAGTATTAAAAGAGTTAATACATTTTTTTGTCTAACAGCTCAGACCCTCAATAGACTCTTTACTGTGTCGCAGCTGATCTGGGAATACACTGTTTGCCAATGTCTGAAATATTTTCTCCATATACAGTGATTTTATTTGGCCATTTTTACCGCCTTATATGGGAATCATTCCCAATCAAAAAATGGCCTTTATTTTCCCAATTTCATGTACTTTGGTATTTATTTTCCCAATTTTTATGATATATTTTCACAAATGTGACGGAAAAGGTAGCTTCCGAAAATCCCAAATAAAATCACTGATTTAGTCAGTTACAGGATCCCAGGTGGAAGTCATTAAAACGGGATATTGATCACTTCTTCCTTACCTGATAAGCTGTCAAATAAGCATTATGTATAATAGTTTGTAATTGAGGCCTCAGTCTGAACCACTTTCAGTATAAAATGCCTAGACTCACACTGAATATCATGTCATGTGTAGTGACACATTACTGTTCAAGTTTAAGAATATCTTCCAGGTGTCCTGTATTGTGAATTTTTATGGTATTTGCCTTTTATTTTATTCTTCAGCTACAAATCAGGGTTCAGTAGGAGTCCTAGGACAGAGATGAGGAACAAAGCCAAACATTTTTACAGGACAATGAGAGCCAAGGACAGAAGTTTGATGCTCCCTTTTAGCCTTGAAGTTAATATTGGTTGTTGAGAAATTCCTACAGGCAACTTGTTCTCTCAGAGATCTTATCAGGAATAAATGTTGTGATTCAACATCTAGACAATCATTTAAACAAGGTAAATATAAATGCATTTCAAACAAATGAACCCGTTTCAGTGTTTGCATGGTTCGCAGAAGTTAATTATTCATAAGTTTGACCCTACTGCTGCTGTACGTACTTAAGAAATAAGAAACCCTATAAATGTAGCTTCCAATAAGTAATATGAACAAAATGAAAAGGGCTTTGAAAGTTGTATTATACATGAAACAGATCAGCCGACATTAGGTGTTGTGGTAAATCTTGACATTTATTGAATGCCTTGCATTATAAAACATTTCATTTAAAATTTTAGGACATTTATGATAATAAATTTTACCAAGTTTAAGGGGGTTTAGTTCACCTGACCAAAATACTCAAGGTAAGCTTTTGTGATCATTTGTATCTCAAGCGTCGGTTGTCAGCAATCGCTTCAAAGTAAATCCCCTCCATATTAAAACTTAAGTAAAATGAGCTTAAAATCTTGGAGTGAAAACATTAAAAATCTTCTTTACTGAAACCACAATCGCCTACAGCCTTGATATTTGATAAATAGCATCATCAAGTGGTCCTCTTTTAAATTTGTTAAAATTACATGTATGACCTTGGGGACCATCCCCCTTCCAGCCCAGGGTTCAATAGGGGTCATGACAGTTTCTAATTGATACCTATGCACAAGCTTTAAAAACCTGTAGGTGAGCAATCTAGGGCCACTAGGCCCTCTTGTTTTTGTACATGTAGATAGTTAATCAGTTAAACCCTTTATGTTGCTGCTTGCAAACATATTCACAGAAATTTACCATTTTTAGTGGAGTACAGTGGATCAGTTAGTAGAATGTTAGACTTGAGATCAAAGGGTTGCATTATGCAAGTTCAAGTGTCATCGCCAGCAGTGTCACTGTGTTGTATCCTTGAGCAAGTCACTATATCTATTGCATAGTACTTGCTCAGTTCCTACAGAACTAAATAATTGTTAAATGAGAGTTAAAGGTCAAAACAAATTATCGTTTTTATCCTACTAGTCTCTATGTGAAATTTTCTGATAACTGACATTTTTATATCACTGGTTGCCACTCAATACTTTTTATTTATCAGTTTAATCATACCCAGACCTTTAGTTAGAGGGTGCAACAGAAAATCTCATTTCTCAACCAAATCATAATATGTTGTGGGTACTCAAAGTAACTGTCTCCATAAGATGGTTCTTTTGAGCACCCAACACATATGCTAAACATTAAGAATTTTAAGCTCAAAAGTTTGATTATCTAATCCTGTACCTACTGGTTGCTGTTCATTTCAAAATTTAGTGGTTTAACCCTTTTGGTTTGTTGCTGCTTATATAAAGAAATTTATCAGCTGAGCCCTACTGCCTGGTTGCTTTTTACTAATACTAAAGCTACCATTAGGGTAAAACTAATAAACTGTTGCATATTATTATTATTGCAGATTGTGGGGATGGGGTAGAAGATTGGCTGATAGAGTATTTCAGACTGGTTTTGGAGGAAGTAGATTCTGTAGAGAAAATCAGCCCTGCATGGACAAAGCTGAAACAGCATATAGCTTTAAGGTATAATCCTTCATGATTTGATAAATAAAACTAGGGAGTCATTTGGTTGTCACAAATATCTGCAGTTACATTGAACATGACATAGTATTACATTTTTGAAACCTTGACCTTTGGAAAAGTCATATTAGCAATGCAAACCTTTTGGTGTTATCTACATGTACAAACCATAGGCATTTTCAGTGTCCCAAAAGGAACCACCTAATCTAATATCTGAACCAAAGGTCAAATCAGAAATCCTTAACAATTTCTGCCATCTACACACCATAGGCAATCAGTGTGAAACAGTACATCACTTCACAACATTTGTACACAAGCCAATTTGATTACAGTTTTAGTATTTTGAGGGCTTTCTATAAGAAAATTTGATTGCTGTTACCTGACCACCACCTACCACAAAAATATCAAGCCATTGCCCATTTCAATAAGAAATCTATTCTATTTAGTTTTTTGTATTTCTTTTAAAGAAATCTGGGAAAAATAACCTTCCTAACAACCTGGAATTTTATGAGTCTGATGATTACAAACACATTTTTAAGGATGGTCTGACCTTAACCTTTTAATCAAAGTCCATGTCAGGAAAACAAAGATTTCTTGCTATCTACACAACTCGACAAACATTGTGTCAAATATGAATTTTCACTGTCAAAAATGTAATAGTAGCTTACAAAATGTTGCAATGCATTACAGTCTGATTTTATACATGTTTGACCTTGACCTCTGGCTTTGAGATCATACCAGAGATCTGAAACCTTTCTTTTAATCTACAATCCAAAGGAAATCATTGTGCCAAGTTTAAACATCCTCAGTCAAAATTGAAAGAGGAGTTTGTATTACATGTACAAATTTCATGACAGATTATAAGTTTTATGACCTTGACCTTTGACTCCAAGGCTATATCAGTGATCTGAAACATTCCTTGTAATGCTCACCCCATGGGCAATAATTGTGCCAAATATGAACACCCTAAGTCAAAAGTTAAAGGTGACTAAGGGGGCCTTTTGATGGTAGAGAACCACAAAATATACATGTATTAGGATTTATTTTGTCAAAATTGGAAAAAAGGAAGTCTATTTTGGATAAAAACTGTTGAGTAAGCTTCATAGGTCTAGATTAACACAATTGGAGTGTAAAATGTAAGTGTTTTCTTATCCATCAATTTTAATATATGGGCTCAGGGTGCTCAAAAGAACCATCTCATTGAGACGGTTCTTTTGAGTACCATGACCCACAACATATGTTATGGTTGAAAAATAAAAACAAAATGCTTCACACTCTTCTACTTACGCCTTAAAAGGCATGTGAACTGCATCTTTTTGCTTGTAATACGTCTGGCTGATAAAGCCCAAAATTACCAAATTTTAAGATGATTAAAGAATAATTTCCTTTTAACTCCTTTTGTATGCTGACAAACTTTTTTGTTGTTGTTGTTGCTGTTGTTGTCTTCTGATTGTTTTCACCATTTACTGTTTCATAAATTCTTTCAAATATATACCATGACTACAATGGAAAACAGTTTGGATCCAGATCAGGTGCAACCTTTTTTGTTGGGTCTGATCTGGGTACAAACTGTTTGCAAACACTATCAGGCAATGACAATACAAGTAAGAGTTAGGATGCCCATTTTTTACTATATACGCATTTCTTATTGCAGATTATAGAACCCAAACCAATTGGAGGAAATTTGCCTCTTTTTCTGATGATCATGAGCAGATACAGCAAGGCTTCAGTCAAGAGAAATCCATTTGTATGAGAAGAAAACTACAGAATAATTTCGTGACATATTGAGCTTATTCTGTAATATTCACTAATAGTTACATTAAATGATATAAATAGATTCAATTTCATTTAATATTATATAATTGGTTATAAGTTTTCAAAATGATACAAAAGATTCATATGTTATACTATAAATACAGTTTGCATAGAATTATATGAGTTGAATGTTTAACAATCACTTGTATGAAGAAGTCATCTTAACAATGAGGATCAAAAAAGCGGTGTAATGAAAGAAAACACCATTTTGTACTTGCTTACTTTCAATTGCGATTTTCATGTACAACTATTTTGAATTTGTAAGGGATGAAACTGTGATTGTTTATAAGGGAGATAATTTATAATGTTCTATTGCATACATTGTAAAAGGAACTACTTCTATGATGGTAAAATGGATGATTTTTTTTCAATTTTTTACATAAGGTGGTGTTTAAAAACTGGGATTGCTCTTCAAATACAAGGTTTTCAGCATAAATCTTACATAGTATCGTAGTCAAGATGTTAGAGAAGGTATCTATATTAAAATATTGCAGAATAATTTGACCAGCTCATCTAGAAACGGTTAACGCCAAAGGCCCCTAAACATTCTTGTATTTTCCTTCTGTGTTTACTTTACAAGTTACAAATTGCTTTAAAATGGTCAGTATCTGTCAAGAAATAACATGGATTACAGATATATCCATCTACCTTTGGAATTATTTCACACTAAAATTTCAAAAAATTATTACCTCCCTTTGGAAGTGTAAAAGCTGAAAACCCTTAACTGAGACCTGTCCACATATATAATATGATCAATAACAAGAAAACTCGACTTCCCACTAACATGACTAATAAGAGTGCGTAAATGAAAATTATTTTATTCATATTTTTTTCAACCAAAACATATTTTATAGGTACTCAAAAGAAAGTCTCGGTGAGACGGTTCTTTTGAACACCCAAAACACACGTTTGGATTAATGGAAAAAAAGCAATTTTACGCTCAACACGTTTCCTTATCGGTACCTATGGAACAGTGAACTGGAAGAGCATACATGCATGTATGTAGAAAAAATGGGCCATGAGGCAAGAAAACCTGTCATTGGGGTTTTTGCCCAAGTTTGAACCATACCAGTTTGCTGAGCTATAATATATACCAGCTAAAACATTGTAATTTTGCACTGAGACGGTTCCTTTGAGTACCCACAACATGAGTTTTAGATAAGAAATAAAGAAAATAGTTTACCAATACGCACTCCTAACTGGAGACCTATCTACAGTCTGTTTGACCCATACCAGTCGGCTGAGCTATAAATCAGCTAAAACATTGTTATTTTGCATAGAGCAAATTCAGATATAATCCATTGAATTAAGCTTCTGACAAATGTGCTTATCAGTCTGCGCTAATGCGCAGGCTTGTCTGAGCCATTGATGCAACAAAGTCAGGTTCTCTCGCGATGTAGCCCATTTAAATGCGCGTTACGTCTAAATTAAACAATATTTTATTTCTAAATTTACAAGCATAACATTTTCAAGCATAAAACAAAATGTACAAATTTAGTATATACTAAGTAATGAAATACAGGAAAATATTGATTAAAAAATATGCATATTTGAAAAATGTATGTTTCACAGCCGTAAAAATATAAAAAAAAGTTATATTTTACAGCAAAAGTTGTATTTCATGTGTGAAATTGGATGTCTTCTGCTTTCTCTGTTGACTTCCTCCAGCCCACTTCAGATTTCCAAACGCCTATAACTGTCTTATTAGTGAGGCCCTGGAAAGGGGTACCAGTATCCCATATTGAAAAATATCCCTAAAATAAATATGGCAAATATCGTCAAAATTCAGAAATCATTGTATCCCCATATCCCTAAAATTGATCCAAGTATCCTGTATCCCTTTAAATATTTACAAAATATCCCGTATCCCTTTAAATATTTACAAAAATAGCCCGTATCCCTTTAAATATTTACAAAAATATCCCGTATCCCTTTAAGTTTTTGGCCAATATTCCTTTATCCTAAAAACCCTTCTAGGACCTCATTAGTGGACAAAAACATAAAGTGAGGTTATTTTTTTTGGTTAGATAGCAAAGAATATTTTGAAAATTAAATTGTTGGGATTTGTTGAAATTTTCACTTTCTCTCCTTGCTCAGGACTGTTGTTTTAGTTTTGGACGACATTGCACATTATGCAACGTCATTAAAATGACGTCGATCTAATGTGCGAACGTGTATGACGTCGTTAAGTGCACAAAATCTGTCGCGCTTAAAATTGAATATAGCATAAAGAAAATTCAAATAAGGGGCTAATTTGGCCTCCTTTGGAGCCCAAAACTGAAAATTGCTTTTCACAAATTTCTTTGGATTGGTTTGTTAGAACAATGACTGAAGTGTAAAATTCCGGCATTTATTTAAATTTTACTGTTGCTATAGTAACAAAAATGGCCGACAAAATAGGCATAAAATAGAGAAATTGCCATTTTTGACCAAGATTAAGGCTTTTAGAGACCAATTTTTTAAGAATTAGATATCAGCACAGCTAAATACCAAAAAATCATTTTAATATGTTGTGTGCTATGGTAATTCTCATTATCTGTTAAAATATCTTTTTGGTATTTGTTTGTGCTCTATGTTAATTGCTCTGTCAAACGTCTCAAATTTGCTTCAAAATAGTCAAAACCTATATTTTCAGCCTATTTTAGCGGCCATTTTTGTTACCATAGCAACGATAAAAGTCAAACTAATAGCAGACTTATACACTTGGGCCATTGTTTTAATTTACTTATAAGAAGAATTTGGTGAAAAGCGAATTTCATTTTTTTTGCCTCATAGGGGGGCCAAAATAGCCTCTTAATGCACACACGTAGCTCTTTTGTCATGAATATGCCATTTTTTTATCTCGTGAAGCGAGAAAAAGTTTATTTCATTCGTGGCCTTGCACTCGTTGTACTGATGAGCTTTACACATTACGAATAAAGATGGTTACTAGAACAAAGAGCGCCCGCGAGCTCCCGCTTTGCTGTGATTGACAGCGAGCCACACCCGAGTCGCACGTGCAAAACACTGACTGGCTGTTCCGCTTTACACTCCATCAAAACCGTTATTACGATAACATATTAATACAAAACTGTTTTCCCCTCAGTTATAAATCATTTCTATATTTTAGATTTTTATAATAAAATAAGCCGCGACATGTGATTTCCAACAATGTGGCATTTTGACAAGTGTAGACTAAGACGAGCCTGTGCAGCCTACTTTTAAGCTTAGAAACTCCAAATCATGTTCGGTCAGTACCTTAATGTTTATAGAATATTCAAGCGACTAGCAAAGACTCTGATCAGACTGCGCGTATGCGCAGGCTGGCTGAGCCTGTGCTGGTCACACATACCATATTGTTGGAAATCTCATGTTGTGGCCCATTAATGCAAATATAAGAAATAAATTCAATGTTTGGTCTGATCATAAATCATGAACACTTCGGTTCTCATCGCATTGTAGAGCAACGAAGCCTTAGGCGAGCCTGCAAAGACGCGTCAGATCCATCGCTGCTAGGGTACACAAAGCATTGATGATACGTAGATAAAGGTTCCAACCAAACTTTAGCACAAGCCAATAGTACCAAAATATCATGTAATTCACAGTTACATGTATCCCAGGGGGGGGGGGGGGGTACTCTCATTTTTTCTTCATACATAGGCTCGGGCCCAGCATCTACCGTTAACCCCCCAAAATATATCAGGAATTTCAAGCACCCCGAAAATATTTGAAATTTTAGTGACCCCAAAAATACCCCCATTTTGTATCTTGACCTTAAGAAAAGACCCTAAAATGCATAGAAATGACCCCTGAATATAGTTCAATTTTGTGATGTACCCCCAAAAATATCCACAAAATCTTCTTACCCAGAAATTTTCTGAAAATCCTAAAAAATATTGAATCCAAAATTTTGAATAAAAAAAAAGACCCGAGCCTACGTATGTATGAAAACATCAGAGTACCCCCCCCCCCGGGACATGTATTTCTCATTAAAAATAAAAACAACAACTTTACAAGTATCTTATATATAGATATATAGTTGTATAAAATCTGACAGAGCATTTTTGAGAACAACAGGCCCCGAGGTTATAAAACCTTTTTCATGCTCAACTCAACTGAGCATGGCAGTTCAAATGCTTATGACAGCAGTAATGCTTAAAAATAAATGCTCAGATAATGTATTTATCATGCTCATAAATGTTAAAATGCAAACAAATGTTGACATTTTAACATTTATGGGCAGAATAAATTACATGCTCAGCTGATTTGAGCATGGAAAATGTTTTATAACCTCTGTCCCTTATGACTTTATACATGAGCCGCGGCATGAGATTTCCAACAATGTGGTATGTGCGACCAGCAAAGGCTCAGACCAGCCTGTGCATACTCTGATCATAGCCTTTGCGAGTCGCTTGAATATTGTATGAATATTTAGCAACTGACCAAACAGCATGTGGAGTTTCTTAGTTTAAAAGGAGGCTGCACAGGCTCGTCTGAGTCTATTCATGTCAAAATGCCACATTGTTGGAAATCACATGTCGCGGCTCACATAATTTCTTAACCCATTTAAGCGCATCCTTTTTATAGGGCATTGGCAAACAGTGTTGAACCAGACCAGTCGCTCTGAACGTCTGATCAGGCTCTGCACTGTTTTCTTACAGAATGTACTTAAAATTGAAACTTACCACCTAACAATTTTAACTTCGAAATAGATTCGACCATTTGATAAAGGTGAGAAATTCCATTAGGCATAAAATTGGTTAAAGATATACAACAATATGCACATGAATAAAACAGGAAACCTGCAATTTTTACAGGCTTCGTACTTTGAATAGTTTCTGCGAGCGTATATTTAATAGCAAACTCTTAAAATGTTTTTGTGTGTTTTTCTAACATGCACGTTTCCTATAGATATACAAAGTTAAACTGGCACTCATTAATCTTCGACATCATTCGGTCACGTTCGGTACATAATTCGGCCGCGTTCGGTGTGTACTAGCTATTTTAATTGATTAATGTATGGAACAAGTATCTTTTGGCAAGGTGATCTGACAATGCTGAGGCAGTGGTGTAGTGGTAAGACGATTAACTCATATTCCGGATTGTGAGGGTTCGATTCCCACTGGGTATGCTTATTTTAGGTATCATTTTTAAATTTATATGCTTTTTGAGTTATGATCATATTGTTTCTTGTTTATTTTAATTTTGATGGATAGTTGACATGATGTCTTTTTTCAAGACTGATAAGAGATTATTTATGGTCAGAAGCTGACGGCGGTGGATCAAAACTCCTGCACATTGTTTCTGATAACAACCTTAACAAAGTCGTCCACAGTTTTGTATTTTCCCCGTTTCGAACTTTGCGGCGACGAAAGTGTACCGGTTTCTCAAAGTTGATTTCGTACTCGGAAAACGGTTCTTCTGCTGACCCCAGTTGCCTGAACAGTATGTTGAATATATGATGAGCTTTCCCGCCCTGAGTGTTTCTCAAAATAGTTTAAAACATTAGCTATGAGAAATTGTTTTAGGAGATGATGCATTGATAAGTTAGGGGTCTTTCATGCAAACCAAATATCTATGTGTCTTGATCCACATCTGAATTAAGGGTGAGGATGGCGCCGTTAAACCGGTTTAAGCCCTCCAGTAAAATATTTTACTGACCGTTCCAGGGCGGTACTTCTTTTGTGGATCTTTTATGTTTTTGTTCTGTCTTGTGTTTGCTATGTCTTTGTGCGCGTCTGTTTATATGTGCTTTGTGGTCACCTGCTGGGAAAGGGCTGACCTCTTGGCTCTCGTTTGTGGTGTCTGCTGTGAGTTTGTTACTTTCCCATTGGTATCCTGGGTCAGGTGTGGTACTTGATTGTATCGATTCCTGATCTTTGCACCCTTACTTATTTAGATTTTAAATGGTTTGAAGATTTCTCAGTAGACATCATAGTTCCTAACTAATATAATGCTTTAAAATGAATTCTATTACATTTACTTTTACACGTAATAAGTTTTGTAAAAATCGCAAGTCATGATTTATGATAAAAAAATGAAAGCATTTTAAAAAAAAAAATTGTATGTCGTGAGACTCGAACCCACGATCTCAACCTTGACAGCTATGCCCTCTATCCAAACGGCTAAGCGGGACAGTGATGGATACAGTATAAGAATATACTACTTGTTGAAATCAATATCTTTTTTATAATGTTTGCAAATCTAAAATTAGTTTTACGGAGTTATACGAGTTTATACGGCATATTCATGAGTGCTAGTTTAACTTTGTATAGCTATACTAATATAACGGCTATTATATGACTTTTTGGGTATTGTAAAGTCGGCACCCCATGAATGCGTAATTAAGACTGGTCAGCCTTAGACAAAGGTAAAAGCTGAAAATGAGGCGTGGTTCAAAAGTAACTGTACCATCTTGCGCAATTACCTCAGTATAGACGCAAAAACACATTATTTAGTCCTTAAAACGCCAGCAAAATAACTGCATCTGAAAATGTCTATTTAACATAAGCATAGAAGCAAACATTGTGGACCCAGATCAGACTGCTCCCTGATCTGGGTCCACACTGTTTGACTATGAGACTTCATATAATTGAGTGGACGACAAAAAAACATACATTTTCTGAGTATGCACTTTAAGGGTTAATAAATGTGAGTTCAGTGTGTATACAGTTAGTTTTGTGGACTTCGTCGATTTTTCGCCCAAACCCTAGCTGCAGGGTGCCCACATAGACAGTATCACTGTTATGAAATAAGTTATAGTAATTCACCTAATTGATTTTCATGAAATGCACGCACGTTTGCGCTACCCAAACAACTTATTTATTCTTCTCCAAAATATAAATAGAACCTGATTTCCCTTGTTTAGCTTATGCAATAGCCGAATCATGCCCAGATATGAATATTTAAGGTGCTGCCTTTACAGTAAACAAAGTCTTATTAATACAATCTGATATTAGAAAATTCCAATTTTGGCTGGAAACATGTGCACGGGTTAAATATTTCAACATTAGGCCTACATCTCAGACAGGCCCCGTTCTGTCTCAAAGGTTTACGATCTTATTAGGTCAGTTGATGGCATAGACATAGAAGATTTATTTTGAGTCGAATATAACAAGTAACATAAGCCCTGTAGGGCTTTTACTTCGACAAACAAAGTTATAGAGAACAAACATAGAATATATCACAGAGCATGCAAAGTAGTATTATATATATATATACATTGTAAGACTGAAAATAAACTTGAGATGTAAAACAAAATTATTTTAAAAAATATATATATTTATAAAAAAAGTTTAAATAGGAGACTAAGCAACTAGTATAATAGAGAATATGCAAAGTGGACGGTAAGTGTAAGTAGCACTCAAAGGGTAACAGAAAGTCTTCCCTTAAAGAGTCAAGGGTTCATGTTCTAAGGTTTGGGATCACTTCCAATGAAGCATTTTATCGTGTCGTACCTCAAGGAGGAGTTCTGTCTACAACACTTTTTAGTATCAAAATTAATGATATTCCGAAATGTTTAGGTAATCTTACCGATCGCTCATTATATGTTGATGACTTCTATATCTGTAAGCTTTCAAAAAGCATTGGGACGATTGAGCAACTGCAACAAAACTTGAATAAGATTGAAAATTTGGCAACAGGCAATGGCAATAAGTTTTCCAAATCAAAAACACAGTGTGTATAATTCTTTCAGTTGCGCAAGCAACATGATGATCCTGTTTTACATTTATATGGATCACCTATTCCAGTTGTTGGGAAATCTAAATTCCTTGGCATTAGTTTTGATAGAAAACTTAGTTTCATACCCCATTTTAAATATCTCAAAGTTAAATGTTTAAAAGCATTGAGCAAGTGCTTTCCCATACTTCTTGGGGTGCAGACCGAACTGCACTTCTCAAGCTTTATTGGTCTCTAGTCCGGTCAAAATTAGACTATGGCTATATTATTTATGGCTCTGCACGAAAATCACATCATAAAATACTTGATCTTATACATAATCAAGGACTAAGGTTTGCCTTAGGAGCTTTTAGAACTGCGCCTGCTGCTAGTCTCTACGTGGAAGCAGGTGGACCGTCATTATGCTCAAGCAAAGAGAAACTCTCCTTACATTATTCTATAAAACTTGCTGCTAACCCATCAAATCAAGCTCAAGCAAGTTTCAAAAACTGTTGATTTATTTGAGGGGTTTTCTGCCCATCTCTAGGGGCCGAACTTCGGCCCCATTCCCAATCAAAAATAGCCACACATTTTCCAATACCATTTCTTTTTTTTTGTACTTTTTAGAGACCACTACTACTTATGAGAAACAATGGCCCATATCAGAAGGAAACTTAAATACTTGTGCTTTAGTGGTATGCTTGGCATAATACAATCTAAAATAACTTGATTATGAGGATATATTTTGCTACCCTTGTTATCTTCTATGTTGTTAATTTCTCCCAATTTTGTTGTTAAGTTGATATCAAATAAGCAAGGGTGCAAAGATCAGGAATCGATACAATCAAGTACATCACCTGACCCAGGATACCAATGGGAAAGTGACAAACTCACAGTTATACACCACAAACGATAGCCAAGAGGTCAGCCCTTTCCCAGCAGGTGACCACAAAGCACATATAAGCAGACGCGCAACGTTGTGTTAATAACTGACCTCAAAATATTGAAAAACATTTTACACCAAATATACCAGCTTTGTGTTTGAGTCAACCTGAAATACTTTTTGATTTACACTCTGTGGGGGCGATCTGAATCAAATCCTAATGACTTATTTAAAAAAACATGAAAAAAAAATCTGATATATGTTGTCTGCTTTAGTCATCTGCTGCATATTTTTGCTGACATTATTGACTAACTTAGGTATGGAGACAAACAGTGTTGACCCAGATCTGGCTGTTCTCATATGAGCTGCAGCAGTCTGATCTTGAATCATACTGTTTTAACTAGAGGTTTCCAGGGCATTTTGTCTGACTATGACCACATAAGCAGACAACATTTGATTGAGATTGGCGCTTTATATATAAAGTTAGTCATTGTAAAGATTTTACTGACTTCTATCTCTTTTGCATGACAATAGCATCTCTGTCAGTAATTTGTATCTTGTAAAGATCCTTTATTTTGATTTTACGCCAACTGATGTGTTTCTTTTTGACGTCGTTGTCAATGACGTCAGGTGACGTCAATGTCACTTCCTGTCTATTAGTTTATTGGTCAATGTATGCTGAAACGTTGTGTTAATAAATACTATGCGCAAGCCTTGTAACGAGACGGCCAATGCAATCAATCCAAACCAAAATTATCAGACTAATTACAGAAATGAAACACAAAGGGAGCATACATATAATAGGCCTAATTATGATTGAAGGGATTTCTAAAAATCAGTTGCTTCTGTTGTGGCCAGGAAGGTCACATAGCATCTCGATGCCCTACAAATGAGCAAATATGGTCAGAATAGGAACTTCTAAGGGCTACCCCCGGGGCCAACGTTGTAACCTCAGAGCAAATTAGGCCATATAATAAAGTCGCGTTTGCAAATGACCATACAATCATTCCTAACAATTGTATAATAGCTCCAATAGGATCCAGACAGCCATCTGCTCCAGCGAAGGTTTCGATGGTACGTACTTTTCAACGAACTCTTTGACCCTCAAAATATATTATAAGCATAGATTAATCGACTAATCAAAACGCCAGGAAGGATTTTTCAAAAATCCCTTTCTGCCAATCAGATTTATCGTAGCAACTTATCAGCATCTGGCATCTGATTTACACGGACTGTTAATCCCCAGAAGTGCAGATGAGCCAAGCTTTTGATAAAAAATTATTTCTTTTTCTTCTATCCATCATTTCCAAATATCTTTTAGGTGCTCAAAAGAAGCATCTTATGTGCCGGTTCTTTTGAGCACATGATATTTATGTTTTGATTGTGAAAAAAAAGAAAACTGAATGTAAATTAATTACGCACTAGTATCTGGAGATTTGGTGTGGCGAATCAACATGTGGTTTATGACGTACTCAATCGGAGCAAACTCCACCTGGAAGGCAAATACTTTAGATAGCGCAATCCTTGGTAGGACAAGATGTCAGACAGCAGACTGACTGGAATAATTTACAAAGCAACAATCAAAGCACTCATAGTACTGAGTTTCAGCGGAATATACAAATAAAGGAAAATGCATGTGGTTTGGGGCAATGTCATTCACTGGTACAGACAGACAAAACGAGGTGATAATCTTTCAGTTAACTGGAGAATCAAAGAATTGAGAGTACTATACGCAGACACAAAACCTTACGCGCCTATTACTATCCAATCCAATTGTGAGACAAAAGACAATCAAACACAGCATACTGTGGGCCACAATGTACTAACCCAAGTTGAGACTAAAGTGACATAATCAGAGCCGTTGACGATCGATAATGCCACACATTGGTATCTCCATGCTCAAGTAGAAAATGAAGGTTCCCTTATTATTTGATACAGGTTCTCATAATTTCACAAGAAATTTATAACAAAATGTCACACCAAAGCCATGCTTAGCCAATACAAGCAAAGTTTGTGGCTGCAAATGGGACCACGTTGGAGATATTAGGCCAATGAACTTTAAAATTTGCTACGGAGGCCAAAAATTATAACTGAGTGTTTTGATTGCGAACATTAAAGGCAACGTAGGTATTAAAGGACAAGATTTCATTGACTCCCATGGGCAAAAACTCAAGTGGAAAAATTTGTTCTTGTATAAACAAAGATGGCGTAATACGACTCTTTAAACGTAATTCAAATCAAGTAACACAGAGTTGAATAAACAAAACCACCAATGCCCCCCCCCGCCCCCCCCCCCCCCCAAGTCAGAATTGTTTGTGAAAACTTCCACAGACTACCAATTATATGAAGCTATGAATATAGTTAAACTTTTGAGTAGTAACCAAAAGAGGGGGTTAAGGATTGATAGATCATTGATAAATAATGAAGGGGAGTCTCAGTTTTAAATTTAAAAGACAAACCAATTTAGCTTAAGGCAGGGAAAGTAATGGGTCACATATGTTCAGTTGAAAACACCTTACACTCCCAAGAACTTCGGTGATCATGGTACCTTACCAGATCATTTGATACCATTAGTAGATGATCTGTCTGACGAGCTTACCACCGCAAAAAAGCAAGAGTTTAGTGCTACTTTATGAGTTTCAAGACATATTTGTTGGCCCCAATGGAAAATTAGGACAAACTTGGTCATTTAAATTTTTTTAGCTATTGCCCTTTGCAAATTTTTGACAGAAAAAAATGATATCTCAAAAACCGTTACAGCTAGGAGCTCCAAATCTGGACAGCTGATAGAGGGTAATGAGTTGAGTGAAAATTAATAAAACTATATTTCTTTTTTTAGTTATCGCCTTTGCATTTTTTAAGTAAATGCCCTTTACAGATTTGGTCATCGAAAACTTCCAATAAAGATATCATGAAAATTATTACAGCTAGTAGCCTCAGATTTGTTTATTGTTACTCCCATTGTGGGAGTCTGTAATTGTTCTATGTTTTATTGTACGTTACTTTATGTCCATTCTAGTATTGCAATCATCTTGATGGGGAAAAGAGAGCTGGTTGCTGTGCTTAATTTGTCTTCCTGGTGTCTCGTGATGGTTGAGAGGCTCGTCCTTGCCTTCGAGTGCTTACGGACATAAAACCACAAAGCTCATAAACCCACTGGCACAGTACTGGTTATAGCCAAGGAACGGCCACAAACATTGTGTTTATCCGGTGAGATTGAAAGCAGTTGTCCCTTCTTCTGTGAGGCTTTAAAACCAGAACCACTGCCGGATGAGCCTTTTAGTGCTCCCGGACAAAAAAAAAGCACAAACGCATAAGCCCACCCAGACAAGTACTGGCTACAGCTATATAAAAGCCACAAACGTTGTGTATTGGGGACAGGCCAGCGCCAAGTTGACAATTTCATCTCCTTGATTCGTATACACTTATTAATGGGCAGGGTAGACCCGGCTGGCTGTTGGATAGCACAGTCTTCCTTCATATACCTACATTTAGCTTTTTGATCTATTCAAGTGCTAGACATTCTTAATCTACACTGTTATACTGTTGAACATACTGGTAATAATTAATAAATTGTTTGTTATCAATGCATTTCGCAGTTCTCCAAACCACACCCTGTATCTGAACTTAAGGAATGTATCTGTCGGGTGTCGGAAAGTCCAATACAAGGGTGGTCTTGTTCAATTTGCGTTGACTGGGTTCAGAATTTGTGACACAGCATTCATTACACTGCGATATTCAAGTTCCAAAACGTGAATATTGGGTTCATCTTGATAATCAATATTTCGAATACAAAGTTTAAAAATTTGATTGAGTTTCATATTTGGATATCTGACATTCCAAATTTTAATGTTGAATATTGAACATCAAACCAATTTTTGGTTGCTTATTTAGGGACTAAAATACGCACTAGCACAATCCAGGCACCAGAAGGATGATGTGACCATTGAAGTCACCTACTGCAAGAACTTTTCCATGTCAACTACCTCATTATCTTTATGCAAAACAGAAAATGGATTGTCTTGAGCTCATTCTGCTTTTGTGTTTCTTCTTTCTGTGTTTGTTATTTCAGATCTTTGCTTTAAATTTTGAAAAGCAAATAAAATTCAATTGTTCATATTTTCTTTTTGGAAATTACCTTTTTTCAACAGAAGAATCAATAATAAAAACGCAAATAGAGTTTAAATGAAGAGAAGGCAGGGAAATATGGTTTGTGTTTATGCGTATTAAATTAGGGCTGTGTGACGTCACGCATCCTCCAAATGACTACCCTCCTATATAAACGTCTGTAACTTTTTTTCGATTGGTTAATGTCCATTCTAGTTTAGCAATCATCTTGATGAGGAAGAGAGAGCTGGTTGCTTTGCTTCGTTTGTCTTCCTTGTGTCTAGTGATGTTTGTGTGGCTCTTCCTCGCGGTGCCATGGGTTTGTCTGCATTTTGTGATTGTGGTATTTCCTACTCAGACTCATTTACTATTTTTTGATCTGGATTGTGGCATGCTGCATCATTTAATAAAGGCTTACATTTAAATGCACATGCTTACAATGTTACTGTGCCCTTTTAACTTCAAATTATTTATATATGAAAAGCAATTTAACCGTTTAAACTTTAAAATATTATATATGGAAGGAGGAAAGACAGCAAAGATAAGGAATAAAATACAATGAAGTACCACACCTGACCCAGGATACAACATTGAAAAGTGATAAAATAACAATTAGACATTACAAACAAGAGCCAAGAGGTCAGCCCTTTCCCAGCAGGTGACCACATCGCAGCAATGAACAGACACGAAAGCATGACAAACAAAAGACATGAAAAGCACAAATGATCCACAATTATACAGAATATAATATACATCATTGAGTGTTTATAGAAATCAAGAGGACCCTTGGGCTCTGGGTCGCTCACCTGAGAATTGCTGTTTATGAAGGTATAGGAAAGCATAGCTCGTCTTAAAATCCAGTACATGGGCTATGTTGACAAAATTAGCATGATGTAGAACCTGGACAAGTAATACAAGTGACATCTGCAATCGCGGTAGAGGGTATTATGAGGAAAAGTTCTATGAAATTATTTTGAATTTGGGCCAGTGGTTCAGGTGATGTTTATTTTTTTTTTCTTATCTTGAGCTCTTGCAGCCATCCTGTTCAGTGGAGTGGAACAATTTATTCAATTTTGGAAGAGGGTATCATGGGAAACATTCACGTGAAGTTATTATGAATTTGGACAAGTCGTTCACGAGATGTCGTTTAAAGAAAAAGGTTACACATGATGGACAAAGACCTATCACAATAGCTCACCTTGAGCCTTTCGCTCAGGTGAGCTAAAATAGCGGAATATTATTTGGTAAGATCACAATATATTATCTGTATTTATTTTTGTAGAAGGATGGAATGACATAGATATGGGTCAGTGGCTAGTTAATGCTGCGTAAAATGTGCATCATCCAACGTTCGCTTTATGCACTATTCTTCTAGCTATCTGTGGTAATATATTTTGATTAACTTATGTCTATACTCCTTAAGACGGCTGCATCGTGAGTGTTTCCCACAAGTCAAACAGTTTTTGGATGTATAATTTTGGACAGGACCTGCAATCTGACAGTGTCATGTATATAGTTAATAGTTCCCTTTATTGCTGTCTGGGTTTCTAATAGTAGGAGATAGCTGACAGTAGCGATGTAATTAGATACTCAATGGGAGGCTCTTTCTTAATACTCTCCCTTTATCTTATGAAATAATATCGGAACATTGCTATAATTTTGTTTCTTTGTGAGTATGTTGACTGCTGCAGGTCTGTCTGGGGTTTTCTACTTCATAGCAACCTAAATTATATATTCTCATAGTTTTAAGTTATTTAAATGGTGCAATATATTTATTGTCTTGTTAAGAATATCTGGCACTTATTTCAATTTAAGGCTCTCCCAAACATATCGTAAGGTTTTACTATTGTCTAGGTGCAGTTATAAGTAGCATATTGTGTCTCTCGGAGAAGCTGCTTTGGTGTAGGAGATAAACCTATGTCTTGTAAACAAGGGGTCACAGGCTTGATTCCGGGCTTCTCCCAGTCTGTTGAATGAGACTTTAAGCCATAGCCCCGTCTTCTGAGACATTTTAAAACCAGAATCACTGCAGATTGAGCCCTCGAGTGTTCCTGGACATAAAAACCACATAACCATAAACCCACCCTGCCAGTACTGGTTATAGCCAAGGAACACGGCCACAAAATCTGTTTATCAAATATTCCAAAATAAGTTTCTATTTTCTCTGTAATTTTGATTTTGCCGCATCTATCTATCTATCTATCTATCTATCTATCTATCTATCTATCTAATTATCTATCTATCTATCTATCTATCTTTTTATCTATCTATCTATCCATGCATATATCCATCCATCCATCCATCCTATCCACCCACCTATCCACCCATCCATCCATCCATTTTATCAATCCAAAACCTGATTTATCTATCTATCTTTTTGCATTAGACTATTCGCCGTAATGACCTTATCTCACAAACATGATAGTGAGTACCAACAACGTGGTATTTTGACATGAATAGACTCAGAAGTGCCGGGACAGCCTCCTCTTTAAAATTAGAAACTCCTATGCTGGTGAGTCAGTAGCTTAACATGCAGTCATAGCATATTAAAGCGACTTGCAAAGGTTCTGGCCAGGCTGCGCGTATGCTAATGCGCAGGCTGATTTGAGATTGTGCTTGTCGCAAATTCCACAATAAGGTAAATTTCATGTTTTGGCTCAATGAAATGGCCTTCTTATTATTGATAATTAAATGACAGGCTGATACATGAACAATGTGATATTTCATTGCAGGGTGTGGAAACCATAATTGTTTACAGGACACGTCAATCTGAGAGTCCAATAAACATACACACGTGCATATTGCTTTGACAAGTTATTATAATTTATGAGTATTTTAGGGTAGAAAGAATTTAACAAAGAAAACAAAACATGATTGAATTTGACAGAAAAAAAATATATACCCTCCCAATGACCATGCAAGACAGAGCGAACTTTGATACAAGCAAAATGTTATGCTAGTGTATTGACTGTGGTTGTCTCACGGTGCATATAATTATCATTAAAAGAAATTTGCTCTCTCTCATAGTGAATTCTAGCCGGCTGGTTATTGGTTGTTATTAAACTGAAAAACTGTAATAGCTTTGAAACTCTTATTATTTTAGGAAACACAATGCAAATACTATACGATGAACTTTATGGCTACGCTATACTTCTTCTGTTTTTCTCTTTGGATATATCTGTCAACAACCGCGAAAAAGAAAAGTATATGCGCAGGTTATTGGCTAGACAGATTAGAAAAGAAACCAGATTAACAGTTCTGGTGTGGACAACATTTTGGTTCCAAGAATATTGGTGTGACATCAGCTTGAACAGCCCAGAAGTCGTGCTGGGACAACCAACAAAAGCAGACTGTGGATAGTAATGCAATATTGTTTCATTTGCCTGATCTTTTGCCATTAACCGCATTAACTCAGATAAGAAGAGAGGGTCAAGTGTGGGCAATGTATAATTTGGAACCACCTCCATGGCAAATTTGGTTTACAGGCGGTTTAATGTGGAGGGATGTCTTAAACTGGACACTGTCTTACAGATACTACCTATACCAGCCCCCCATTAAAAACAAGTGCCGAAAAGATCAAATTTATTGCCAATATGACAATGTTTGCCATTGCCACTATAGGCGATAGTTATGATGATACTGGTTGCTTTAAGGACGTCTTTGAGTTACACAATAATTGACGTTGACAATTATAGTTAATGTGGCAACCTAGATTGTTAGATTGTAAGCAATCGATGAACATACGTGAAAAGACAATTAAGGACTACGAGTTTCAGCTGGTGTTTGTAAATGAATACTGTATAATACAGATTCAAATGTGCTTGCTATTGTAACACCACGTCTGATTGGTTAACAATAAAACTTGTCAGAGAATATCCAGCGATATACTGTCTGAAACGGTTAGATGTAATTAATTACGTCACATTTTATTGGATGACATGTGACTTTACTTGGCATGCAACGCTCCAGTTCGAGACAAAACTGCAGAACTGCATTAGAATAGGGATAACCATATTCAAAAATTTCATTTGGGGAAGTAATATACTTGCGGAATTCACGTTTTATGGTTCCACTCACGCAACGCTGTACATCTTAATTTTCGATCATTTATCTGACCATATACCTCCCCAGATGAAAAATTTGAATATGATTATCCCCTTATGAAAACATTGAATATGGTTATCTCCTTATTATATCACAGACAAGTACCGGGAGACACACATAAGGCAGTTAATACCTATTGTCAACTCGAAAACTGACCCAACAAATATATTTTTTCCAAACATATATATTAATAATAATGCTTTTCCAAATATGAAATCTGTAGAAGATCATTTTAAAAAAACAGTGGCTGCTGAAGAGTCATTATATAACAACTTTTTTTTTGGACAAAATATTAAGATTGACTTGTCATTGGTGCTTACTGTATGACACGCTTTACAACCAAAAGATACTTGCTCAAATTATAACAAATTCATTGGTGGGCATCCAATGATACATGTAAAAGTAGAGAAGATGACATATCTGGAATCCATACAATCAAGTCAAGTCTTTTTGTGGTGTATTTCACTAATGTAGGGTTGTCAGGGGGGAGCTGAACGTTTTACCCATCACTCCCAAGTTTCTGAGGTAAACTCAATCTCTTTAAATTGTATAAGAGTCCATTGTTAAAAAATAGATGCGATAGATAAATTCATACGAATGACAAAAGGAAACATCAATAGGTGAAAAAACTTCATACTTGAAGAAAGATAATGTAAGATTTATTAACCATAATACATATATCATTCTTTGTTATGAATTTTTCGATACGTTCATCCATGGAATCATTGTTTTTATTTACCCAGAGGATGATGTGACCATTGAAGTCACCTACTGCAAGAACTTCTCCATGTCAACTACCTCATCATCTTTAAACAAAACAGAAAATAGATTGTATTGAGCTAATTCTGCTCTTCTGTGTTTATTATTTTTCTTTCTGTGTTTGTTCTTTCAGATCTTTGCTTTAAAGTTTGAAAAGCAAATAAAATTCAATTTTCAATGCAAACTGTACATATTTTCTTTTTGAAAATTACCTATTTTCAACAGAAGAATTAATAATAAAAACGCAAATAGAGTTAAAATGAATAGAAGGCAGCGAATTAGGGTTTCTAGGGTTTTCAAGATATAGGTTTTTCAAGATATATAAAGAAACATGTTGGTGTGACAATTGTTCCCGAATATGAAATAACACCAAAAACCATGAACTCCGATTGTGAGTCCCAAAATACTATTCAATTATAATTCTAAACACAATGCTGGGCCCTAGTTATAATGGCGTCGTATCAACTATATCTCTACTTAGCAACTGACGTTATGTAATACGTTGTAACGTATTAACGTCATGACGTTACACCAAAGTACGACAATAGTATCAACATTAACAAAACTCCTTCTGTCCAGAAAGGTATACACACACATTTTGGCTAGAAGGATTTGAAATGAAACCAGAAATGTTATATTGGCGTGGAAAACATTCTCGTTCCAGGGATATTGTTGTGACATGTGCGCAACCAGCCAAGAAGTTGATGGATGCGCGAACAGATGTGATGTGACAACCGACAAAAGGTGACTGGACTGACGTAATGTGAATATTTTTCCTTTTGCCATGGACCATGTACTTATGACAAGAAGAACAGATCAAGTGTTGATCCTGTGTAATATGGAATCACCTCCACTATAAATATTGTATACATGAGGTTTCAGGTGGAGGACGTCTTAAACTGGACGCTGTCTCACAGGCACGATGCTACTGTTTTTGCTCCATACTACAGATACGAGCCTCTCTCTGCCAAGGATATATATAAAGGATCTGCCAATAAAATCTGCCAGTTGACCTATTGAGTGCTAAAAGAAACATGTTCTGGAAATACTTCAACTATGTCACTGTTATATATTGTATATGCCATACTAGCACTTCTGTAACATAGTTACCTGTACGTATGCTCACACTGACGAAGCTCAACATGGTCTAAATAATGTTAAGTATATATAAGGCATAAGGTTTAGGTGAAAGACTCAAAGTGAACTGAACATAGTTTAAGGTGTGTGAAATGGGCCAGGCTCAAGTGATTTTAATAGTGTTTAGAAGGTCACACTCAGATTGACTATTTGGGAAGTTGAAGGCTAAAATATGATAAGCAAAAGTGATTGTATTGAAATCATTTAGGCTCAAAAGTTTCAGCATTTAATTTTAGTAAACATGCTAACATGCAGAGATGTACTTTAGGTGACACTGCATATATGTCTTGGCACCAAACAAGTACATTGCTATAATATAGCCTTCTTATTGCAGATAATTAAATTATAAGCTGATACGTGAAAATGTGATATTTTCATTGCAGAGCGTGGAAACCATAATTGTTTACAGGACACGTAAATCTGAGTGTGCACTAAACACACAATGCTAGTGTGATGACTGTTAGACATTTTGTCTCACTCTGCATATAATTATTATGCAGTATTTATGAGAGATGCTCTCTCTATCATAGTGAATTCTAGCGAGCTGGTTATAGGTTGTTATTTAACTGAAAAACTGTAATAGTTTTGTGAGACTTATATTTTTGAGGAAACACAATGCAAATACTATACGATGAACTTTATGACTATGCTATACTTCTGTTTTTTTTTCTTTGGATATTTCCGTCAACAATCGCGAAAAAAGAACGTAAATGCGCATGTTATTGGCTAGAAGGATTAGATAATAAACCAGATTAACAGTTCTGGTGTGGACAACATTTTGGTTCCAAGAATATTGGTGTGACAACAGCTTGAACAGCCCAGAAGTCGGGCTGGGACAACCAACAAAAGCAGACTGTGGGAAAGTAATGCAATATTGTTTCATTTGCTTGATATTTTGCCATTAACCGCATTACCTCGGATAAGAAGAGAGGGTCAAGTGTGGGCAATGTATATTTAGGAACCACCTTCATGGCAAATTTGGTATACAGGCGGTTTAATGTGGAGGAATGTCTTAAACTGGACACTGTCTAACAGATACTACCAATACAAGCCTCCAATAAAACAACTGCCAATAAGATCAAATTTATTGCCAATATGACAATGTTGCCATTGCCACTTTAGGCGATAGTTATGATGATACTGGTTGCTTTAAGGACGTCTTTGAGTTACACAATAATTGACGTTGACAATTATAGTTAATGTGGCAACCTAGATTGTAAACAATTGATGAACATACGTGAAAAGACAATTAAGGATTACGAGTTTCAGCTGGTGTTTGTAAATGAATACTGTATAATACAGATTCAAATGTGCTTGCTATTGTAACACCACGTCTGATTGGTTAACAATAAAAATTGTCAGATAATATCCTGCGATATACTGTCTGAAACGATTAGATGTAATTAATTACGTCACATTTTATGGGATGACATGTGACTTTACTTGGCATGCAACGCTCCAGTTCGAGACGAAACTGCAGAACTACATTAGAATAGGGATAAACATATTCAAAAATTTCATTTGGGGAGGTAATATACTTGAGGAAATCACGTTTTATGGTTCCACTCACGCAACGCTGTAAATCTTAATTTTCGATCATTTATCAGACCATATACCTCCCCAGATGAAAAATTTGAATATGATAATCCCCTTATGAAAACATTGAATATGGTGTTCGCCTTATTATATCACAGACAAGTACAGGGAGACACACATGAGGCAGTTAATACCTATCGTCAACTCGAAAACTGACCCAACAAATATAGTTTTTCCAAACTCATATATAAATAATAATGCTTTTCCAAATGTGAAATCTGTAGAAGATCATTTGAAAAAAAGTGGCTGCTGAAGAGTCATTATATTACAGCTTTTTTGATTGGACAAAATATTAAGAATGACTTGTCATTGGTGCTTACTGTATGACTCGCATTACAACCAAAAGATACTTGCTCAAATTATAACAAATTCATTAGTGGGCTTCCGATGATACATGTTAAAGTAGAGAAGAAGGCAACTATCAGGTCTCCATACAATCAAATTAAGTCTTTTTGTGGTGTATTGCAATAATGTAGGGTTGTCAGGGTGGAGCTGAACGCTTTACTCATCACTCCCAAGTTTCTGAGGTAAACCCAATCTCTTTAAATTGTATAAGAGTCCATTGTTAAAAAATAGTGGGATAGATAAATTCATACGAATGACAAAAGGAAACATCAAATAGTGAAAAACCTTCATACTTGAAGAAAAATAATGTAAGATTTATTATTCATATTACATATATCATTCTTTGTTATGAATATTTCGATAAGTTCACCCATAGAATCATTGTTCTTATTTACCCAGAGGATGATGTGACCATTGAAGTCACCTACTGCAAGAACTTCTCCATGTCAACTACCTCATCATCTTTAAACAAAACAGAAAATAGATTGTTTTGAGCTAATTCTGCTCTTTTGTTTTTCTGCTTTTTTTCTGTGTTTGTTCTTTAAAATCTTTGCTTTAAATTTTGAAAGGCATTATTTTTGAAAATTACCCATTTTTAACAGAAGAATCAATAAAAAAAAGCATATAGAGTTATAATGAATATAAGGCAGGAAACTAGGATTTCTGTTGTTGTTTTTTTTCACATTAAATTAGGGCTGTGAGACGTCACAAATCATTCAAATGACTGCCCTCCATTTCTTTTAACTGTCTACTATATAAACGTCTGAAACTTTTTTTTTTCATTCGGTTTATGTCCATTCTAGTTTTGCAATCATCTTGATGGGGAAGAGAAAGCTGATTGCTTTGCTTCGTTTGTCATCCTTGTGTCTAGTGATGGTTGTGTGGCTCTTCCTCTCGGTGCCATTGTTTGTCTGCATTTTGTGATTGTGGTAAATCCTGATCAGACTAATTTACTATTTTTTGATCTGGATTGTGGCATGCTGCATGATTTAATAAAGGCTTACATTTAAATGCACATGCTTACAATGTTACTGTGCCCTTTTAACTTCAAATTATTCATATATGAAAAGCCATTTAAACTTTAAATTATCATATATGAAAGGAAGAAAAACAGCAAAGATCATGATTCAAATACAATCAAGTACCACACCTGACCCAGGATACCACATTGAAAAGTGACAAAATCACAATTAGACATCACAAACAAGAGCAAAGAGGTCAGCCTTTTCCCAGCAGGTGACCTCAACGCAGCAATGAACAGACACGAAAGCATGACAAACAAAAGACATAAAAAGCACAAATGATCCACAATTATACAGAATATAATAAACATCATTGAGTGTTTATAGAAATCAAGAGGACCCTTGGGCTCTGGGTCGCTCACTTGAGAACTGCTGCTTATGAAGGTATAGGAAAGCATTAGCTCGTCTAAAAATCCAGTAATGAATGTTGATAGATCAGCATTAAAGTCCATTAAAAACGAACATAGAAGCGCTCAAAATTAAAAAAAAAATCTCAGGGGAAACCTCCTAACGATAGGGTGGAATGATACCCATCTCGTGCTCTCCACCCTTTCGTGCCTTTGGTACTCGATGGTTTCCTCCGTCAGACCACTTTGGAATACACGGCGAGGGCCCTGAGTCTGAGCTACCCAGCAAACATGCCTATATGGGTCCCATTTGGGCTACCCATATGGGGAGTGCAACCGGGTTCGGCATGGGTCCCATATGGGTTAGCCCATATGCCGGTTGACCAGTTAGGTCCCATATAACAGTCCCATAAAAAAAAAAACGATATAATCATCTTTATATAGACTTATTACCTTGTTTATAATGCATGGCTAGCTTCTTAAGTTGAGGATACAGAGGGTATTCATGTGGTTCTCTTGAACCATCATTTGAGACAAAATTATTCCATTTTTTATGAGGAATTTCAAGCAAAATCATAAACTATCAAATAATCATGTACAATTTTCAAATCGAAAGCTCCTATGTGAATTTGAACCCTCTTGCAAGAAATCCTGGATCCGCCCCTGCTTCTACCATTTATTTTATTTTATTTACATAGGCCAGCCCATATGGGACCCATGTGGAACCCAGTTGCACTACCTATATGGGTCCCATATAGATTGCTAGCTGGGTAAGCTCAACACGCTTCTGTATGTGACGTTTCCTTGTTCTTTTGTCACTTTTCCATAAGGTGTTCTGGGTCAGGTGTGGTACTAATTGTATCGATTCCTGACATTTGCCTTCTTCCTTACTTTTTATACTAACACAAGTACCGACTCACAAGAAATACCATATAATGTGCTATCCTCTCAGATCAAATAGTGGTTGGTTGCCCATTAGGTGTGCCTATTTCGTATTAGATCAAAATTTGACTTCATGTCACAGGGTGCAGAAAAATCCCAACCGCCCGAGGTGGGAATCGAACCTGGGCCGCAGGATCTAAAGGCAAACACTCTACCACGTCGCTGTAAAAGCCGGCTTCTACCGCAAGGCCCACCAAATTTCAGAGTCCTATATCAAGTAGTTGCTGAGATATCTGACAGAAAATATGTCCTTATGTATTATATAAGAGTGAAAGAAGGAAGAAATGAAAAATTGAAAAAAGAAGGTGAAATGAGGATTAGCATCTCACTTTCCATTTACACAGTACACTTTGCCTACCTGAAGGTGTACACAAAATTTTAAAACACTGGCTCCAATAGTTGCTGAGAATCTTTGACAGAAAAAAAGTTAAAATTTCCTTTGGAGAGACAGAAAAATGAACAAAAAAAGGACTGATGCAATATGTGGCTGTAATCTTGTTACACGATACAAATTATCACTATCAAGCTTTGTACCAAATTTCAGAGCCCTAGTTCAAGTAGTTGCTGAGAAATCTTTGACAGAAAAAAAGTTTACAGACAAACAAACAAACACACAAACAAACAAACATAATTACAGAAAAGGCAAAAACTATATACCCCCTATATACTTCGTACCAGGGGTATAAAGACGTGAAGCTGTTTAACTGGCAAAATAGGAAAATAAAACCGCTTTGCAATATTCACTAAACACATTCAGGGCCACTTAATTTATGACATTGGCTGATCCGCTTTTCCATTTTACACTCCAACAAATATCTTCTTAAAAGGGTATCCTTTGGAAGCAAATACTGCACCAAAGAAGTGAAACTAGAGTGTGCATATTTACTGGGCCAGACTAGCTAGTTTCTTCCATTTAGGCTTCATCAGTGACCCTCTAATAGTTTCAAAGTTCCACCATGAAACCCATGATCTCAAAGGGCAAGAAAATAAAATCTACACTATAGTGAAGAGCAGAGAGACGTTCTACCGCCGCCACACAGTCCCAGTCACCAGCTGTAGTGAGGTTAAATATGTTCTTTAACCGTTAAAATAGTCTGATTCACAAAAATTGGCAGTCTTTTACCGTTAGCAAAGAAGAGTTCATTATATAAATCAGGGCCTAAAAAGTAACTGTTAATTGTGGGTTGCTTTGTTTGTAACTGTACCTTTAAAATGATTTAGGTATCAATCCACGATAGCGCAGTCGGAACAGCGCGGATTAGCAAAGATTGTAAGCTGTTGTCACGAATGTACCTGTCTCATCTTTTTTTTTCTTTTTTCTCTTCAAAATTAGCAATCTCTAGCATAATGTTCTTAACGGTGCGAGTCAGTAACAGTAGATACATGTAGATAGATGATTGACAGAATTTAAACGCATGTACTATAATTTTAGCTTCAACAATTTTATTTAAACGTAGTCCAATTCCATTAAGATCACTGAAATAACCACACATTTCAGCATTAGAATCGAAAACTTCATATAGCATTTAGTTACTAGCGAGTTGGTCTACTGCTTTAGACTTCTTAAATGGGGAATTGAGTTCAAACTCTGGTCGGGCCACATCATTTTGTTGAGATACATGTAGTATTACTTGACTTTTCGCTTACTGCAAAGGCGGCGCCTCATGAATGCGTAATTAAGACTGGTCAGCCTTAGACAAAGGTAAAAGCTGAAAATGAGGCGTGGTTTGATTCAAAAGTAACTGTATCACCTTGTGTCACCACCTCAGTCATAATTTAGCCCTTAAAATGCCAGCCAAATAACTGCATCTGAAAATGTCTATTTAACATAAGAAGGGAGGCAAACATTGTGGACCCAGATCAAACTGCTCCTACAGGAGCAGTCTGATCTGGGTCCACACTGTTTATCTATGAGGCTACAAATAGTTAAGTGGATGACAAAAACATAGATTTTATGATTATGCGCTTTAAGGAATAATAAATGTGAGTACAGTGTGGATACGGTTAGGATTTTCATGAAATGCACGCACGTTTGCGCGGCTCACAAAGCTTATTAACTCTTAACCATATAGTAAATAAAACCTGAATTCTCCTCCAAAGCAGATGAAATAGCCGAACCACACCCAGATATGAATATTAAAGTTGCCTCCTTTACATCAAGCGAAAAGTCAAGTAATACTAAGTATAAGAAACCCTTCACAAGAAGCCTGTCCAGGAACAATGTGATAGAATAACTGACTGGCAAACTGATAAAAGCGACCTCACGACACAACTATATGCTACAACAAGCACATGTTGCATATTGAAGTTGCCCAAATAATTATTTGTCAGTTCCTTCCTTCAATGTATATCTTTTGTGTTAAATGTTTTGGGTATTTAACAGTTGAAAAAACTCTCTAGTTTGAAATTGGAACAAAAGGAAATTCTAATGCACTTGCAAATGCAACGCAACGTCTGATTGGATAAAGTCATAAATTTGCGACAGTATATCCTGCGATATACTGTCACAAATCCGACGTCATTACGTAACGTCGCTTTTCATTGATTGACAAGTGAATATTTGCAGCTGGAAAGCGGTTTTATGCAGCTGGCAGCCGCTGGACGTATAGGCACGACAAAGTACATTTTCACTGTCTTTTTGATGTGACAATGTTAATAGTGCATTAAAAAGGGGATAACTGTATTCAAAATTTTCATTTAGGGAGGTATATCGTCGGATATATATGTTCGGAAATCACGTTTTACGGCTCCACTTACGCGTCGCCGTAAAACTAAATTCCGACGATATACCTCCTCAAATGAAAATTTTGAAAACAGTTATCCCCTAAATATATGACATGAAGCGAAAAGGAAAAAGCTACAAAAACGGTGCCTTGATAGTATTTGAACATTGGAACCTGGGTATTATAACTGCCTGTCTTATCTGCTCAGCTATATGCATATATTGAATATTTTTGTGCTTCTTTGATAATAACAATGAATGATATTGATGTGATTTTTAAGTATACCCGTGTACCCTGTTTACATCAATGCACTCGTTTTGCTTAACGGGTAAATCACTGCCAACTTGCGTGAATCATGCTATAGGATTACATATTAAATACAAAACTAGTAAGTGAGCAAAGAATGTGATAAGTATGATTACTGTCCTTACTATATAAGTTCAAAGTGACGTCAGAGCATGTTTTGATGATTGGACATTGTCCATTGATGTAAATAGGTAAAACGGTTTCACTAACTTTGTACATTATATTCTTTTATCATTAATATTTATCACAGTTTGGCGTAAGCAGCGCACGTCAAATGAACGTCATTTAGTCGAAAAAGTAGTGTACATTTAATCAAAATTAGCTGTTGTATTTCAAAAAATGCATTACCACATCAACTAGTACTTATGCACAGTATATTATTTAAAACTTTAAATGTTTGTAGCCATTCGCATAGATTTTTATAAAAGATTTTACATTACCTACTACATTTTTTTTTTTTCAGAAAATGCTAACCTTATGAGAAGGGTACTGCCGAAAAATTAGACTTTCAATACGTTTTGGTTAATTAAACACATAAAACTAGATTATTTTTGTGTTATACGATTGGCAGAGCAGTCACTAGTATTGTAAAATGGGTATTGTATAAAATTATATCAGTAATACCACAAATACTAGCTCCTTTTCATCCATCTAACGGAACACATGCTATTTTTCTGTTGGTTATTTTAATGCTAAATATATTGTCTCATATTACATCTAAAAGATCGCACATGTTTGTTTGCTTAACATATCTAAACTAACTATTAAGTCATTACTTGAACCAGGGAGACCCACTCAGCAAATAGATGACAATTTTTGTTACCATTTATTATTTGATACAAGATACAATTCATGTATTTGAAAATCCATAAAGGATATCCAAAATACAATAGAGTAAACACAGTAATTAATCAAAGAAAACGAACAAGAAAGAGAGAAGTAAAATAAAATAAAACTAATATGCAAGACTAGATTAGTCTTGTCACCCATTGGAGACAACCAAATTCCATTTTACTAATGTATGATAATTATGGTAATTGTGCTACGATAAATCATTACATATGACTGAAAGGAAAATAAGTAATAGTAGTCAGCAAAGCAGTAAATGCAAAATAATCTAATTCCTCAGGTAAAAACATATTGTGACAAAACTAGCAATATCTTTACACACAGAATCGTCTTCATTACTCATAAACCATTGGTAGACTGAGATGCAATATTTTTGTATTGTTGTTTAAATGATTAGTGATCTTAATTTTATGATTAGCATACTTTGGACAGACCAATAAAAATGACTCTCATCTTCAACTGCATTCATTACACATTGTTTGCAAATTCTTTCTGCAATATGAGTCTTTGGGGTAGTAAATCTACCATACTCAATAAGTAATTTATGACAGCTTGTTCTAAAACGAGCAAAATTGCTGCAATCTGAATCATTGGAAACATGTGTTAGATACTTTTCAAACATGAAAATTGATTAAGATTTCCTATATGTTCCCAACTTTTTACTTTTATGCAGCTCTACAGACCTGTATTTGACAACTTTTGACTGCAATGACTTTTTGAATTCAGTTAAGTGCCTTGTCATTTGTTTTCCTGAATATATTTTCAGTAGCTGGGATATGTCTTCTTCATTACCCAGAAATACCGGAAAACTGAAGACTTGATTATGGACCTTTACCTTCTAATTACGTTAAAAAAACAGAAATTGGTAATTTTTTATGAAAATGTGTTAAAAATGAGTATGTTGTAATTCTGGCCAGATAATTTCTCAATGGTTGCTGTCTAAGACAAGGAAAATGATGGAGATCAGGCATTTGGAAGTGCCAAACAAAAACGGTTTCCTTTCCTGAGAATTTATTTCATGGAAGACATGCAGGGTTATGGTCTCGAGACATCGATGTTAGGAGGATTCTCAGGCCACGACAGAATGCAGAGGGATGTGTATTACCCTGAACGGTGTACAGCGAGGAAATTCGTAGCATATATTGACACTGACACAATGTTTGTGACAACAGTGATTCCTGAGATGCTCTTTGTTGACAGTAAATCAACTTTATCAGGTACATTTGTAGGAACAAAGGTTGGGTATTTGCATGACGGTTTTGAGATGACCCTACTAGCTTAACACACGAGCGAATCAGGCGCAATTTCCATTATACATGGATTTGAACAAACCATCCATCGCTTTAGTAATTGAATAAGGGCGGTGCAATGTAACTTTTTGACTGACATCTTAGACTTGGTTTATTTGCCCTTTGCATTAAAGTGTATCTAAGTACAGAGGAACCTACACCATCTTGGATGTTGGAACTGTTTGGAGAAGTTGGCGAAGATATTCATTAATACTCTTCATTGGGATAAGTTTTTCCATAAATGACGCAGTAAAAGTTATCGCGAGAAAATAGTTCTAAAAACTTAACAGCTGGAGTTTAGTTCTTTAAAAAGGAGGAAGTGTGTGGTAAAACGACGCCGTGTTTCGACATTTAGAGTAACCTAACACAACTAGATGGCGCCATTGCAATAACAATTTTGAATTGACCAATGGGAACAGCACGTGCCGCAGAGAAGTACAAGCGCGAAAAGACAGCCAAAAGAGGCATTCAAACAATAGAGATTGAAGCAGACAGATTCCTCTTCCGAACATCTGAACTTCAGAGGGTAAGTTTAATAAGTATTGTAGTATTTATATCATGTATGCTTTATAAACAGAGGCCAGAAGCTTAGGCTATCACCTTTATTTTACAACAAT
Organism: Loripinus fragilis; assembly: GCA_964019695.1. Classification (NCBI taxonomy): domain Eukaryota; kingdom Metazoa; phylum Mollusca; class Bivalvia; order Lucinida; family Lucinidae; genus Loripinus; species Loripinus fragilis. Next base: position 41,078,775 of record OZ026517.1, on the reverse strand, counting down.
ATTCATAATGGAAAATGTGTAGGCTATGCGGTTTCATCACGTCAACCAACCAACTGGAACCTATGCTATGCACGGGAATGTATATTGCATTTTCGACAATATTTAGAGGGAGAAGCATTATATGCAGTCGACAGTTTGGGACATTCAGCCTATGCATACGAAGCAGCAAAAGAAAGACTGGAGAGGAAGTTCGGAAGCAAGTGTCAGCAAGTCTTAATTTATTTTGAAGACTTGAATTCACTGAAATTTTTTTGTGATGAAAACGCAAAAGACTTAGAACAGTTTGCATACTTACTCTACAGTGCAGTAATAAGTCTACATGAAGCAGGGAAGCATAATGAACTCAGGGACAGTTTCCTCTACATACCATTGCAAAGAAAGCTACCACAACCTATAATGGCCAGCTATCATCGTTAGGTTTTCGAAAACAATATATCGGAATCAGTAATCACAATAAAAACATGGCTAGTTCAGGAGTCAGAATTTCAAACTATTGCCAACGAGACGATTCATGGATTTACATGTCCAAGTGCTGATACCCAAACAAACGATGTATTTGAAAATCAATGAAACACAAACATTCTTAGGGGAAACACATTTGGAGCTTACAGAAGAGAATACTATGTAGCTTATGTGGAGCAAACCATTGCATTTGGGAATACTAGAAATACCTGAGCGTTGGAATTTCGCAAAACAGTTTCCGCTATGTTATCGATGTTTAGTGGAAGGACACCTTGGACATTAATGCCCTAAAAGTCGTCAGTGCGGACAGAATGGATGTCAAAAGCTGCATCATCAGCTCTTACATAAAACTGACAATCTTTCACCCAGCACAGGGGATCCGAGCCAGACGGAAACAAACTCAGTTGCAAATGCAGGACCGGATGAACCAGCTACCCTTTTTAGAGATGCATTTACCTTCGGAATGGAGGGGAAGGGTAAAATCAAACAAACTAAGACAGCTGTGACATATGTGACATAAAGTTTGGAGACTACCAGGACAAATAAAATTCTAAGAAGAAATCATAGTATTTGGATAGCCAGAAGTCTAAAAATATATCTGTCTTAGAATAACTCAAAGTTTAAGAAGATATCTAAATCTTGGGATAGCTCAAAGTCTAAGAAGATATCTAAGTATCGGGAATGTGCGAAGTCAAAGAAGAGATTTACGTCTAATGATATCAGGTAGACAATCACGTGCTTAGCAAGATTGGGTTCACGTATTTCGTGAACCAGTAAAATCGTTTATAACTTTCATAATACTAATTCAAATTTCATGCAGTAAAGTGCAAAAAAACACTTCATATTTTTCTGCACAAGACTGTGTCAAAATTTTACCTGGGTTTGCTGTAGTTTCTCGGATTACCTCGAACAGATGAAGAAATACGGAAAAATTCCCGAGATAGGGTACCCACTTCAGTTGTTTGAGGTAATCTGGATAACTGTAGCGAACCGAGGAGAAACTTTTACACAGTCTTGTGCAGAAAAATATGAGGATGTTTTTTGAACATTACCGCATGGAATTTGACTGAGTATTATGAAAGTTATGAACGAGTTTTATTACCTGTGATATCTGATTACTGGTTCGTAAAGTCTGTGAACCCAATCAGGCAGACCACATGATTGGCGGCCTTGATGATAGTTCAAACTCTAAGAAGAGACCTAAGTCTTGGGAAACTTTGAAGTCTTAGAAGATTTTAAAGTTCAGGAAGAGGTCTAAATTTGAGAAGAGATTCTGTTTTGGAAAGAGGTAGAACGCTATCATAAGGCCAAAGTTTAGGAAGAGGTCCAGATTTAAAAGGCAGTTAAGTTTACAAGAAGATGTCCATGTACGTAATGGTGAGCTACCAGTTAGGCAGGTGGAATTGACGAGAGCAGTAAGGAAATTGTGCCTTCTATAGCTAGAACTTTAATAACATCGAGATATGAATGTTGATTAACTGATTTCCGTTTAAGAATAGTTTAATAGCCTACAATTATCAGTTAAAGATTGGTTTGATTAACGAACAGTTAAGCATTAACAAATCTTACAATGTCATGCATCGCCGCAGATTATTCTAATTTATATCATATTTGGGTTTTTATAATTGATCAAAATTTATAGTATTTTGAGGAGGAGAAGAAAGGGACTGGAGTTAGTTTAGTTAATAATTTCATTTATAAAAATGGACACTACGTTAATGACGTAACGTCGGGCGTTACGTTAGTTGCTAAGTGATGCAGGTTTCAAGACGACGCCATTTATGAATGGGCCCAACAAAAGTCTAAAAAATCGTATATCTTTGTTTAACTCATAATCGGAGTTAACTTCCCTATTGGTATCACTAAAAGAGACTAAGTCTGCAACTATGAACATTTTTCGATTTTTTTTATTTTCTTTTTAAATCATTTGTAAAAGTTGAATTAAGTTATGTTTTCACAATAAATCTGTTCACTAGATCGGAAAACTGCACGGAAAAGTGAATTATCTTGTAAAACAGGTGTGTTTTACTCGTGTCGGTAATTATTTGCGTCCCTCCAATAATTATAGACAGTTATTTTTAACATAAATGCTGTTGTTTCGATACTGATAATTTGTTAAGATTTACGAAATTGGTAAAATGTATACCTGAATTTTAGTTTTTTTACTTAGATCTTGAAAAATAGAAACATTAGTTCTAAAATTAAAAGATCGATAGTTACAGACTATGCAGCTTTAAATACCTCATTTAAGGAGCAGTGTAGACCAGCATTCGTATCTCGTTAATAACTATTGCTTTCTCTGTGTTTCTTTGTACTTGTATTAGACTTAGTTATATGTTGGGAGCTTTAGCTATTTCTCAAATGCAGCAGCTGGATATTGCTATAAATAACCAATATGAATGCTGCTTTTCAATGTATGGTATAAACTTAAAAACTCAATTATGAATAGCCTAAAAACAGTCAAAATTTTACTTTCTCCTCTTCGGTTACATTCTGCTTCTTCCATACAGATTCCCCAGTCCACCAATAGATATAATTCTATGTTACCATCTGTTTACGTTTCACCTCTGAAACTTCATTCAGCCACTAAAATTAATTTACATGGAGTTTCTGACTCCGCCCTTTTTAGAAACCACTTAAAAGTTCGTCTCTCACCTCTTAAAGTAAGTAAGGTTGCAAAGATCAGGAATCGATACAATCAAGTACCACACCTGACCCAGGATACCAATGGGAAAGTGACAAACTCACAGAAGACACCACAAACGAGAGCCAAGAGGTCAGCCCTTTCCCAGCAGGTGACCACGAAGCACATATAAACAGACGCGCACAAAACATAGCAAACACAAGACAGAACAAAAACATAAAAGATCCACAAAAGAAGTACCGCCTTGGAACGGTCAGTAAAATATTTTACTGGAGGGCTTAAACCGGTTTAACGGCGCCAACCTCACCCTTAATTCAGATGTGGATCAAGACACATAGATATTTGGTTTGCATGAAAGACCCCTAACTTATCAATGCATCATCTCCTAAAACATATAAATCAAGATATAACAAGGAGATAAAGCAAGGATAAGGACTCAACAGTAAATTAAACTGAATACCGGAGCAAAAGAAATCCAACAGGTAAACCCCGGTGGGCCCGACAAACAGCCAAAGCATCAGGCCCCTACTATCTCATCAATAGATAAGTCTTTAAGTCGGAACCATCATAGAGTCTGAAGTCCGACCCACCGGCGTGCAATTAAGTCACCTGTACTCAGGAACTCTAGGAGTAAGTATAGAAGAAGTGTAGTGTATCCCTCTATTTCTAAGTGCAATGCCAAGAGGTGTAGCTGTTGCAAACATTTATATTGTAAATCAACTATTAAATCTAACGTTAATGGAAGACAATTTTCTGTAATTACTAATTCTGATCTTGATTGAAGATCATCTGATGTTATTTATGTTTTATCTTGAGAACAGAACGATTGTGGCATGCAATATGTTGGCCAAACTTGTAGATTTCTAAAAACTAGATTTTCTGAGCACTATCGTCGAACAAAAAAGCCTCGCAAAATTGATAATTTTCTTTATAGGCATTTCAAACAAACTAATCACTCAACTAGCAGTATTTCTATTCAGCCTGTTGAAAGATAATATATGGTGATAATTCCACTAAAAGATATAGAAATATTCTAAGCCATGAATTAGAATTAAAGTAGATAAAATATTACAAACACCACATCTACTTGGTTTTAATGATGATATTTACCATGAGGGTAACATTTCTAGATTACCTGATTTTGATGTTTTTTCTCTTTTAGATATCCGTAAACGTAATAACCGATCTCATGGTAAACGCAAAAATTGAAATTTAAAACGCAAAAATAAACATGTTTTAACTCTTTTAGAATTAAGTATCATCTTAAAAAATTCTGGCCGACATATGGCCCTTTCATGTTTAGTAACTCTATATCTTCACTTCGTAATTTGGATATTGAGGCTAATAAATTCTATGATAGAGCTCATGGACGTTATGATGCAGCAATTCTTACCCGATGTTACACTCAACATGCTCTTCAGCCATATATAGATTCCGAAATTAATCATATTAGGCATTTTATCAAAATTCAATTTGTCAACAAGGGGATTGAATTCATTAACTTACCCAGTATATTTAAAGATAAATCTGTTATCTCTTCTATTCCTACTTATTTTGAAAATAAGGAATCCCCTATCATATGTTATAAGTATAATAAACCTATTCGTAGTACTGTTTTAAACTATAACAAATTAGTAACAGAACTTGATATCGAAAATTATATTCCTGACTCTTGAGATTGCAAAGACTCTAAGTATTGCTATCAACCCGCTGGTCATATAGTCACAGGGGATTTAAAAATCATAACTGATTCAAGAGTTCGGTCTATTATATGTAAGGGACCTAAATATAGGTTTCCTGTGCCAATAGACTTCAAATCATGTCGTGAGGAAATTGCAGGAGCCTAACAAGAATTTTGTAATAGCTGGTGTAAACGTGAGCATGTTGAGTCTAATGCCTTAAATAGTTGGAAACTAAATATTTTTTAAATTATTGATGGTAGAATTTCATTTTATTGCAACAATTTAGATCTTCTACCACCTAAACCTAAATTCACTTTTAGACACATGAAGAAAGAGATCCAGGAATTCCATAGGAATTTTGTTTTGGCTCCCTCAGATTAGGCTGCTAACAATGTTGTGGTCGTTTAAAAAACATACCATATTAACACCCTAAAGCAAGAACTTAGCACTGCAAAAACATATGATCATAACAGGCTTGATAAGACGTCTATCGTTGGTAGCCATCGATGCCATATGGCAGCTAAGTGTGGGTTGTTTGTTGATGAGGACCATAGGAAGCTTCCTAATAAAATATAGGTTTCCTGTGCCAATAGACTTCAAATCATGTCGTGAGGAAATTGCAGGAGCCTTACAAGAATTTTGTAATAGCTGGTGTAAACGTGAGCATGTTGAGTCTAATGCCTTAAATAGTTGGAAACTAAATATTTTCAAAATTATTAATGGTAGAATTTCATTTTATTGCAACAATTTAGATCATCTACCACCTAAACCTAAATTCACTTTTAGACACTTGAAGAAAGGGATCCAGGAATTCCATAAACTTCATAAACGGCCCTATAAGTCACGTTTTATTGCTAATTCTAGTGCATGTACAACTACTGAGTTGTTTATTCTTTTGACTTCTTGCCTCACATCAATTAAAACCATGTCATTAAATATTGCACAATAGTTTATGAAAGAAATGGTAAAAATTTATTTTGGTCTATTAAAAATTTAGGTGAAATTCTTAATAAATTGAAGTCTAGAGGTTTTCTAGCATCTGTTTGTCTACATATGATTTCTCTACTCTCTAAACTACATTGCCTCATAATATGATAAAAGAAAAACTAACAGAATTAATTGAACAAACATTTAACAGAGAGGTCTCACTTTATTTGGCTTGTAATGATAAAAATGCCTTTTTTACTTCTGAACAACCTAAACGATATAAATTGAGGTCATGTCAGAAAATGTGTGATGCGCTCCATTATCTTTTGGACAATATATTTATAAGATTTGGCTCAAAATTATATAGACAAATTGTCGGTATTCCAATGGGTACTAATTGTGCTCCTCTTGTTGCAGATTTGTTTTTGTTTTGTTATGAGAGAGACTTTATGTTGTCTCTGTCTGACAATAATCAAGCTGATATTATTGAAGCTTTTAACTCTACCTCCAGATATTTAGATGACTTACTTGATATTGATAATCCTTATTTTGAACAAATGGTAAATCAGATATATCCCACTGAACTTCAGTTAAATAAGGCGAATTCTTCTGATACTGAAGCTCCGTTTTTGGACTTGAACTTGTCAATAACAAATGGCATAGTTTTTTCTAAAATTTATGATAAACGGGATGATTTTAATTTTGAAATAGTAAATTTTCCATTTCTTGATGGAGATGTTCCTCACTCTCCTTCCTATATTTCTCAGCTTATTCGTTTTGCTAGACAGTGTTCTAATGTTAATGACTTCAACAACAGAAACTTATTTTTAACTGCTAAATTATTAAAACAAGGTTATAGATATCATAAAATTCGAAAAGCATTTTCTAAATTCTACCACAGACACTCAGAGTTAATTGTTAAATACAACGTTTGGTTAAAAACTCTTCTGCAACGAGGCATATCAGAACCTATATTTTATGGTGATTTAGTCTATAAATTAAAACGAATTGTTGGAAAACCTAATTTTAGTGATCAATTCAAAAAGATATTAAAACGTTATATAAGGGTTGGATATAACTTGGATATCATGCGACAGTCTGCATGCCTAGTTTTATACCCAATCACGGTTTATAGCTATGGTTTCCTCTTTAATTGCACGATGGCGGGTCAGGCCTCAGGCTCTATGACGGCTCTGACGTTGTTACGATGTATAATGTAAGGAACAACAGAATCAGTGGTGGTTGCGTATACGCACAAATACGCAAAGGTTTAGGTATGCACCTGGTCACCTATACAAACCTAGATACGGTAGCTTTTCTACTATTAGTCCAATATAAGGGCGGTTTGTCTGAGATAGAGTTCATTGTGTCTTTATCTAGTAACGCTTGCATGATTTTGTTACTTTTCTTGAAGATCTTGGAGATCTTGTGCACTTATCACTATATAAAGGGTGGAATTGCCCATTCTTGTTAGGGGAAATTATAAAGATACCATAGCGGGGTACAATATAGAGACGATATACATTATTATAGAAAGGTACGTGAAGTTCTATATATTTGACTGTGTTGAAATTCTACATGACAGGGCTATGGCGATTTGTGTTATTGCATTGAATTGCCATGTCTCTGGCAAGTCACATTGTATTGAAATAATAAATCACTCGTTTTCTATTTTTTGGTCTGTTGAATCGGCCAGCATTCCGTGTACAGGTTCTATCGGGTGTTATCAATAACGTCCCAGTTTTTTGGCGAAAATAGCGATTGTTACGCACTTGCATATTAATCTACCCACATGCGTAGTGCCTAAAAAGCTTTTGGGACCATTCTTGCGGCTATAGAAAAGCTGTACGGATGGACTCCAAGGGTTATTTTGGCCAAAGGTGGTCGCAGGCCATGTCGGGTCTGCATATAAAACCATAATTATATGCTGGAAGGTTTACCGGAGACAGATAGGTGAATAAACAATTTTAGCAGCTAGGTTTTAAGTTGTTGTGATTTATATTGCGTTATTTGAAAGACAATTAAACTGCCAGTGATAGTCGACTTTCTGTAGCGACCTGTATGTGTCACATCGAGTTATATCTAACGCATATAAGAATAAGGGTTAGGTGCGTACACTACAACACACTTGCATAAATAAGGTGATAGCTGACATGTATGTTTAGAGATTAGGTAGGTGTTTTTTTTAACCAAAATACAAATAGAAATATTGTACGTTTTTCACGCATAAAACAGCAGAATGTAATATCTCAATTTTGATGTAAATATGTTTGACAAGGGGTCATAATTAGCTGTTTACAACTGATACGTTATACAAGAACAAAAATAGCGCGTGGGCAGGGTGATGTCTGACATAAACGTCCAAACGTTATGTCAGCACCACGCTGTTCAACGTTTTCCTGGAATTTCAAGAGAATTGGTATCAGTATTTGTAAACCTCGAAACTATCTTGATTACGTGACCTGAAAGGGAAAAAAGTCCATGGGTTCTTGATGTTTCGGCTGCGATAGCGTCTCAAACCAGGGCGACGTTACAACAGCGTCCTGGAAATTTTTGTAACGTATGGGTTTGTTTGTTTGGCATAGGAGGTATTGTTTAGCGCTGACATAGGTCAGTCACTAAAAATACTTCTCTATTACACATTTTGAGTGTGGACATTTAGAAGAGCCAATCCATCCTAACCGTATGGAAGTCCTTAGCCATATACCCACGGGTGAGGGCTTATCGCGCGCTTATAGGGTTAGGCTGTAATTTTTAAAAATAAGACCACTGAAATTATTTTATTTTGTAAACTTGAAACGAACAACTCCATTATTGACGCAACAGAGTAATTCTGAGATTCTAAAAGTAGATTGTTTTTTGAAGAATTATCTCTGATTTGTGTCCCCTCCTACGTTGGAGGCCGAATGTTGGTGAACCACAGAATTTAGTACCTGAGGTCACTTAGTAGCTGTCCCCTCAGGCCACGAACAGCGCGGGATAAGATCCCAATATTCGCGACTATCTAAGTAGCCAGAACGAGTTGTTAGCCAACGGGCTGGAATTGTGATAAATAAACTTGACGTCCCAATACGGAGAGACGATCAAAACCATCTTATAAGAAATCCCATATAAATAAATTTGACGTCCCAATACGTAGAGACGATAAAAACCATGGCCAAGAAGATATAGTGTTCGCGAAACGCGTATACTAAAGAAAAGTACTCAACACCACGATATTTAAGTACCAAAGGGCCCATTTTTTTTCTTAGAGCTTGGATTGTATGTGAATCATATTCTTTACGTCTCTTTTTTCTGACTAGTTGACGTACATCTAGAGCAGGACACTCTAAGATTAATTCTAATTGAAATGATCTTAGAGTGGCAACTTGCCCTAGTATAGGATGGTCAACTAGCCAGAAATAATAGCGTAGGTGGCGTCATTGTATTATTAATGTGTTGTCGATGTTTTTTTAGTACATAAAGTACTGAAAAGTTATTACTAGTTGTGTGCATTATTTTTCCCTAGAAGCATCATCATCGCATAAAGGAATTTTCCAATAAGATTTCCCCTCTTCCTTCCTGACTGGCTTTATGTCGTAATAGACGTAAAGCTTTAATCGGTGGGTTGGTGCCTGATGCTTATCTGTAGCTGGACCCACCGTGGCTCGACTTGAGGTTTTCTTTAGCTCTGACTATCTGTGAGATATGAGCCCTTTTCTTTGTTTCATCATGGTGTAGTAATTTGATTAGAGTGTTTTTCCATGATGCTACATTGCATTAGTTAGATGGCCTCCACGCGAGCTGAACATTTCTTGTACTTCAACAACAGCAGAATCTAGGGCGAAGATTTGGTACCAGTAAAATGCATTTAAGCCCCCCGGTGGCTTAGGCTGCTGTCCGTTCTAAGGCGGTGGTTCTGTTGTTGTTCACTTTTTGTTTATTGTTATTCCCATTGTGGGAGTCTGTAATTGTTCTATGTTTTGTTGTATGTTACTTTATGTCCATTCTAGTATTGCAATCATCTTGCTGGGGAAGAGAGAGCTGATTGCTTTGCTTAATTTGTCTTCCTGGTGTCTCGTGATGGTTGAGCGGCTCTTCCTCGCGGTGCCACGGGATTGTCTGCAGTTTGTGATTGTGGTATTTCCTGATCATACTCACTAACTATTTTTGCTTTCTTTGGTTCATACCATAAACGGGAATACCGTGGATCCATGGCCAGCTACCATAATTGCACAAATAGTTTGAAAGCACTGAACAAAAATGCCCCCTGAGTTATAGATATGAAATATCTTTAAATGACCTCTTCTCTTGAACAACTGGCCGCATTCAACATAATTTAAAAGAAGACGATACAGCAGACGATATTTAATCACGGTAATTAGCACCAGAGCTAAAGATTATCACATGGAATTATCAAATGGGCCTCACCGCGACAAAACCTGTCTTAGGGGTGTCCAACAAAGCGAGTTTAAACCCAGTATCCTTAGCTACATAAACTAGCTAGAAGACTGAAATTTCGTTTGTATCAAGTTTACATATACTACTTTCCAAAAAAGGAAAAACAAAGGCGCTGATCAGACTGCGCGGATGCGCAGGCTGGTCTGCGCTTGTGTTGTTCGCAACCCCTAGAAGACAGGTTTTCTCGCGTTGCGGCCCAAATATTCTCTTTTCTTTAGCAAAAAGACAAAATGACTTCTGCAATGAAGGTTTAGGGCTTCCATAGAAAATGACATGTTACGTCGTGATTGCAGCCAAGGAGCTTATGGTTATCATATGGACTGACCAAGCATTTTCTTTTTTCAGCCATAATGCAAGATGACGTCTGTAGTGCAGGGTTTGTACTACCATAGAAGATGACATTAAGTCGCGATTAGCAGCGAAGGGGCTAATGGTTATCATGTGGACTGACCAAATATTGTATTGATTTCAGCCATAAGATAGGAAAACGACGTCTGCAAGTCAGGGTTTGGGGCCAACCCTAGAAGATGACATAAAGAAAATAGCATTAATTGACTTCTCTGTTACAGCTACATACATGGACAAGCTGAGGCCAATCTGCAAGCCATTAATTTTCTAATTTTGACAGCGGGAGTTCTGTGTTTGGTCCTTGTTTTGATATTCAGTACTTTGTGCAATCATCTTAATGAGGAAAAGAGAGCTGGATGCTTTATTGTAACTGTCTTCCTGATGTCTTGTGACAGTCAGTTTTCTGTGGCTGTTCCTTGCTGTGTCATGTGTTAGTCTGGGGTGTGTGATTGTGGTATTTCCCGATCATACTCACTTGCTTTTTTGTGAAATATAATTTGTCATAAATATGCAAGCTCAACAATTTTTGTTGAGACACATGTTTAAAGAATCTAAAAAAAGGATCCTCCGGCAAAAGAGAGAACCTACAGTATTAGAAAACAGCAGACTCGGTTTTATTGGGTCTGTTTATGAGAACTAATGGAAAGTGCAACAATTCTCACACCACAAGCAGTATTCTGGTTTCCGTCAGAAACCAATATTCCTGAAGAACCAGAATATGAAAAAATATCAACACTATATCGATGCACAGGGAGAAGTTGTAACAATCAATAATGAGATTAAGATAATGCACATCTTGTAATTTATATCTAGTACCTATAACTATATGAAGTCGTGTTTAAGTGGGGAAGTTTTGATGACGTGTTTTTTTTCCATTCTTTATGGGTTTTATTTTGTTGCTGTTCAGACCATATTTTTGCAAAGCTAACGTCCAACTGGGAATTCCCTTTGATGTGTTTTAATTCTTTACCAATGGAAGAAATATTAGCTTCATCGGTGTAGAAATCACAACAGCATTTCTTCAGGATAAGAAAAAATTATTAATGAATAACATAACTCATATTGAACAAAATATTGATCCTTGAGGAACGCCTGAATTAAATATTATACACATACAGCCAAGCAATGTGGACCCATGTCTGACCTCCAAGAGTTGCAGGTTGGTCTGGTTCCACATTATGTGCTACAGGGGCGTTTTAAGTGGACTAGTATACGATACAGCAGACGATATTTAGTCACTGTTATTAGTCGAAGATGTAATGTTTGTCACATGATCTGTCTAAATATTCTACTTTCCTTCAACCATTAGACAAGATGACGTCTGCAATGTAGGATTTGGGTTTACCATAGAAGATGACATGCTTGGTCCAGATTGGCAGCCAAAGGGCAAATGGTTATAACAAGGACTAACACAATATTCTATTTATTTCTGTCATAAGACAAGATGACGTCTGCAATGCAGGATTTGGGTTAACCATTGACGATGACATCTTAAGTCCAGATCAGAAGCCAAAAATAAGGGGCAAAGATCAGGAAGCAATTCAATCAAGTACCACACCTGACTCAGGATACAACATGGAAAATGTATAGGTCCCATACTTTCGTAGAGATTGATCATGAAATAATTTCTCAATCATTCTCCTCCCTTCCGCTAAATCGTTCAAGAAGGGTTGTTGTCAGTTACAAGCGAAAGTATGTGCACGAAGTACTGGTTAACTTTTTCTAGTTCTAGGTTAACTATAGTTGTCCCTCCCCATGTTATGTGTCCATAATTAAGTACTGGTTATATATTTTTCTGATTTATTTTCCTCTTTATGATAGTTACATATGATACTAGTTTCACACAAGTGATAATTTTGATGAAATCGCTGAGCATAGTTTATAGATATGATTTATCATAAGTATGCAAGCCCAGCAATTTTTGAGACATATGTTTAACATTGTGATAATCAATTTTGAGTTATTAAAATGTGTGCATCTTGTAATTCTAATCTAGTACCTATAACCATATATGTGGTTTTGTCAAAATTTATATGCATTTTATTTTGTTTGCGACACATTTTTAATGTAAGTGTCTGATTGGTTATTCTAATTAGTGAATACTTTACTATTGATATGAACAGTAACGTCATCTGCAAGGAAATGAGAAAAAAAACACTATTTCAGGAAAGGAAATGGATAGTTTATGTATAATAGAAATAATATTGAACTTAGTATAGATCCTTGAGGAACACCTGAACTATACGGTATGAACATACAGACCAACAATGTAGACACAGGTCAGACCTTATGGGATTGCCTCGTTGAAATATATATGACCCTGCTCGATTGTGCAATGATTAAAACAGAAAGGATATAAAAATCAAAATGATCCTGATATTACCCTCAGCTTTCACTTCCCCTAGGAACGCAGTTGAAAAGAACGTCTATTTTCGATGTATTATATGAGACATTTTCTCACAAAATCAACAGTTTAATTGTTAAATTAGTCAGGAAAATCTCAGCCCCAAACTAACATTTTTTTAAACCAGCACATATAAGCTGATTTCTCATAATTTGGTGTCTTTTTGTGGGGTAAATGATAATTAAACATATATAGCGCATGAGTATAGCTGTGTATGCACATTTTTTCTGCACAGGGGTAAATGGATCTACTGGCAAACGTGATTATAATTATAATCAGTTCGAAACAACCATACATTTATTGAGGAAATAAAATGGAAATTTTAATTTTTAAAATCGCTTATATAATGAGTGCAAGGTTACATACACCATGTTTATGTAAACCTTTCTGAAGAGTTGTTTTTATATAAACTTGAAGAATATAAAAACAGCAAATATTAATAAAATGAGCTGTGCTTGTGATTTCCAACAATGTGGCATTTTGACAAGTGTAGACTCAGACGAGCCTGTGCAGCTTCCTTTTAAGCTTAGAAACTCCAAATGACATTCATTGAGTAGCTTCATATTCGTAGCATATTTAAGCGGTTAGGAAAGGCTCTGATCAGACTGCGTGTATGCGCAGGCTGGTCTGAGCCTTTGCTGGTAGTACATACCACACTTTTGGAAATCTTGTGTCGCGGTTCAAATCATATTGTTATATTCCAAATACTATATTTACAGTGTATGCTACATCAATCATTTATCTATGCTTAAAATGTATATATTTCATGCATAAAATTCACATGGAAATAGTATATGCCACAAATGATAAGTCAACTTTCAAAACAAATTGAGACCATATCAACAATTACTTAATGATGTAAAGAAACACCTATGAATTGTTTGCCTGTTGGTAATCTTTGCGAATTTCAGAGCTAGTTTTTTGCCCAACAAATGTTTGGGCTTGATCTGGAATCGATTTGTTATAAGGGTCACTTTAAAAAAAAGGCTGCTACAAGTCATTTATCCCTGTGGTATTATTTCTGACACTTCTTGCTTGAAGCTACTGCGAGGGGGTGCTTAGATGCATTTTACTGGCCAAATCTTCGCCCTAGATTCTGCTGTTATTAAAACACAATAAGGTTTAACTCGCGTGAAGGCTATTCATCATCACAGAGAAACAATATATTCAAATTAAAGTACTATGATGAAACATAGAAATGGGCTCATCACTAACAGATAGTCAGAGCCAATAAAACCTCAAGTCCTAGCCAAAATCAAGCATCAAGAACCAGTTAATGACATGTGGGTCAAATTCAAAACAGGCTTTGTAGAGGCTGTAGAAAGGTTTATCCCATCAAAAATAATCAAAACAAAATACTCTGTGCCATGGATCTATGTAACCGTCAAACGGCTTGTAAAAAAGAGACATACTGATGTTAAGGTTTATTACAAGCAGTTCAGAGCAATGGTCCAGAAAGTATTGAGAGATGAGATGCTAACACGTTTCCAATATTTTTAAGTTTGGGAACGATAACTCAGATCCTGACACTCATGAAAAGATTAAAAATTTTGGTCACTTGTCACGCGTTTGGGATCACATCACTCAGAGAAAACGGAATTCTTAAGACAGATTCTAATGAAAAAGACAACATTTGTAATAGGCAATTCCAATTAGCATTTACACGTGAAGATGACTCAGACCCACCCTCAGAAGGGGCTAGTCCATTCTCCTCCACTCTCCAAGGGGGACATAACAGTTGACCAAAAAGTGGTTGCCACACTGTTGGATGGACTACATGTTCATAAAGTACTGGCCCAGATGGACTGAATGTCAGAGTTCTTATAGTGTAACAATGAGTCTTTAGCTTGTTTGATGTACCAGATGAGTTGCAACAAGCAAATGTTTCTCGGGTCTTTAAAAAGGGTGAAAAATATGATGCTGCTAACTACAGGCCTGTGTTGCTCAAAACCCTAGAGCATATTTTAGTCAGCAACATCAACAAACGTTTAGCCTTAGATAGCATACTTGCTGGCTGTCAGCATGGTTTCTGAAGTCAGAGGTCTTGCAAAAACTAGTTGGTCCAGTTAGTGCATGACATCATCAGCAACCCGGATGGGGCTGTGAATCCTTGGCGCAAACAGGCAGATTTAAGAAGAGAGACATGTTTGCTTTATTGTAACTGTCTTCCTGATGTCTTGTGACAGTCAGTGTTCTGTGGCTCTTCCTTGCAGTGTCATGAGTTAGTCTGCGGTGTGTGATTGTGGTATTTCCTGATCATACTCACTTGCTTTTTTGTGAAATATAATTTGTCATCAATATGCAAGCTCAACAATTTTTGTTGAGAAATGTTTAGATAATCATGCAAAATGGATCCTCCGGCATTAGAGAGAACCTATAGTATTTGAAAGCAGCAGACTCGGTTTTATTGAGTCTGTTGTTGAGAACTAAAGGAATGTGCAACAATTCTCACACACCCCAAGCAGTATTCTGTTTTCTGTCAGAAACCAATATTCCTGAAGGACCAGAATTTGTAAAAAATATCAACACTATATCTATGCACAGGGAGAAGTTGTGATAATTAACTATAATTTTGAATAATGCACCTCTTGTAATTTATATCTAGTACCTATAACTATAAGAAGTTGTGTTTCAGGGGGGGATTGTTGGAGTGTTTGTTTTTTTATATATAGTTTTTGTTGTTTGGACCGTATGTTTGCAAAGCTAACGTCCAACTAGGAATTCTCTTTGTTGTGTTTTAATACATGTACTTTACTAATGTAAGAAATATAAGCTTTATTGGTGTAGAAATCACAACAGCAATACTTCAGGAAAAGAAAGAAAAATAATGAGTAACAAAAATCACATTGAGCACAATATTGATCCTTGAGGAACGCCTGTATTAAATATAATACAAAGACAAACAATGTGGACCCATATCCGACCTCCTAGAGTAGCAGGTTAATCTGGGTCCACCTTATGTGCTAGAGGGGCGTTTTAAATGGACAGGTAGACGATACAGAAGACGATATTTAGTCACTTTAAGCAGTCAAAGATGTAATGTTTGTCACATGATCTGGCGAAATATTCTCTTTTCCTTCAACCATTAGACAAGATGACGTCTGCAATGTAGGATTTGGGTTTACCATAGAAAGATGACATGCTTAGTCCAGATTGGCAGCCAAAGGACTGATGGTTAACAAAATTCTATTCAATTCAGCCATGAGACAAGATGACGTCTGCAATGCAGGATATGGGTTAACCATAGACGATGACATCTTAAGTCCAGATTGTCAGCCAAAAGTATGAAAGGCGGCAAAGATCAGGAAGCAATACAATCATGTACCGAACTTGACACAGGATACCACATGGGAAAGTGACAAAAGAAAAATTAAAAAAAATAATGGTTAACACACAGACTCACACATTTTCTATTAATTTTAGCCAAACTACAAGATGACGTCTGCAATGCAGAGTTTGTGGCTACCATAGAAGAGGGCATGTTTAATCGCTATTAACGGCCAAAGAGTTAATGGTAATAAAATGGACTGACTCAATATTCTACTTATTTTAGTCAAACTACAAGATGACGTCTGCAATGCAGAGTTTGTGGCTACCATAGAAGATGACATGTTTAATCGCTATTAACGGCCAAAGAGTTAATGGTAATAAAATGGACTGACTCAATATTGTATTTATTTCAGTCAAACTACAAGATGACGTCTGCAAAGCCGAGTTTGTGGCTACCATAGAAGATGGCATGTTTAATCGCTATTGACAGCCAAAGAGTTAATGGTTATAAAAGGGACTGACTCAATATTCTTTTTTTAGTCAAACTATAAGATGACGTCTGCAATGCAGAGTTTGTGGCTACCATAGAATATGACATGTTTAATCGCAATTAACAGCCAAAGAGTTAATGGTTATAGAATGGTCTGACTCAATATTCTATTTATTTTAGGCAAACTACAAGATGACGTCTGCAGTGCAGAGTTTGTGGCTACCATAGAAGAGGACATGTTTAATAGCTATTTACAACCAAAGAGTTAATGGTTATAAAATGTACTGACTCAATATTCTATTTATTTTAGGCATAAGATAAGATGACGTCTTCAAAGCAGGGTTTGTGGCAAACATAGAAGATGACATGAAAAAAGTGGCATCAATTGACTTCTCTATAGCAGTTCCAGACATCAACAAGCTAGAGTCCATTGGCATGCTGAATATTTTGTTATAAATCTGGGGTCAAGGTCAAAGTTGAAATCACATCAGGCAAGATGCAGGATTTGGGTTTACCATAGAAGATGACATGATAAGTCGTGATTGGCAGCCAAAGGACTAATGGTTACCACATGGACAAACACAATATTCTATTTATTTTAGACAAACTACAGGATGACGTCTGCAATGCAGAGTTTGTGGCTACCATAGAAGATGACATGAAGAAAGTGGCATCAACTGACTTCTCTATAGCAGCTCCATATATGAACAAGCTAAAGCCTATTGGCATGCTGGAAATTTTCTATAAATCTGGGGTCAAGGACAGAAGTTGAAATCGCAGTCAAGGCAACAGGTGCTTCAATCAGAACTGGCTAGATAAAATATACACGCCTCAGCTCAATGAACAATGACCAAACATAGTAAGTGAGTATGATCAGGAAATACCACAATCAAAAACGCAGACATCCCCGCGGCACCACGGGGAAGAGCCGCCCAACCACCATGAGATACCAGGAAGACAAACCAAGCAAAGCAACCAGCTCTCTCCTCCCCATCAAGATGATTGCAACACCAGAATGGACATAAAGTAACGTACAACAAAACATAGAGCAACCACAAACCAGGAAGGCTGTATACAAATAAAATGAGCCTGATATTATGCTCGGCTATAACTGCCAGCTTAAACGCAGTTGAAAATGTTGTTTATTGGCCTTGTAACAGCTTTGAACCAGGGACTCAGTAGTATACAGAGGGCGCCATATTGTCCACTTTTAGAGTTTGTAAGGTATTTGCTTTGAAATAAATACATAAGCGTGTTCTGCATAGGGGGCCTTTGGCTCAGCTTTTTTTGCATGTATTAAAATTAAATTGAAATATCCTGCTGCAACAGAGTGACAACCGCATGGATAATTAAGTTCTGTCATGGAAATAGAAACTATTAATCATCATTTTTGGGAATGTAACTATGTACAACATTTTTGGGCAAACCTGGCTACGTTTTTGCTGAGATATAATATAACAATGCATTTTAGCTTAAAGTATGTTACTTTTGGTATCACAGAAGGAGCACATTGTACAGAAACCCAGGTCAAAATTTGATTATATTGCTCAGAAAATATTTTATATTTAAAAACAAATGCCTTAAAACTCAACCAACAATATCACATTTTAAAGTGTACCTTAGTCAAAGAATAAATGTTGAAAAGCATATCTATTTTATAAAAAATAGACTTGCCCAATTTGACACAAAATGGGTGAATCTTAAACCATTAGTATAGGACAATGCATAAACAAGAAAGGCGACTCTCTCTCTCTCTCTCTCTCTCTCTCTCTCTCTCTCTCTCTCTCTCTCTCTTTCTCTCTCTCAACTCCCTCTCCCTCTTTCCTTTTCTCCCCCCCGCCCCCCATTTTCTCATAAGTTGTTTCTGAATCCACCTTGTAAAACATATAGAGCTTTGATAAGCGAATATCAACTAGTCATACGTTGTTTTTACTAAAACGTGACAAAATGTATAACTCTGCAATGGAAAATAAGGCATGTATAAAATCTGTCTAAGAATTGTTCAAGACCTCCTTTTCTTGCTGATATAATGTATACTGAAGTAGCTTATCTATCAAAACATGCATTTGGGAGAGAAGTCATACATATTGAGAATACATCTTGTCATGTTTTATTGATAATGTGACACCTAAAGATTCATATTTTGTAGTATGACTATCTTATACATGTACCTGTGTATTGTAAAATGTATTGTGCTTGTATATGTTGTATGAAGATCTCATCCATCTAAAGATCAGTCAGAGAGTGGAGCAAACTACCATCAAGAGTTGTGTCTGCAGCCTTTCTGGAAGAATTCAGGTCCTCCCTCAGGGTATGACCTGCATCATTACTGACATTAGTGATATCACTGTGCATGTTTTACCCAGTTTTATCAACCTATACATTGAATTTGTCTTCCTGGCGTGCTGAACCTGATTATGCAGAACTAACTATGGTCTACGAATATACCAGCTGATTTAAAGGAAGAAGAACCTTAACTAATATGTCTTTTCAAATGAAATATAGATATCCAGAAATGTATAATTATATATATATCCAAATGTATAGTTATGTACTTCGAAGGAGACAATATACCTAAATTGAAACATAGGAGACTATGTTTATATTTTGATTCAGATATGTTATTTTGAATAAGATGTTAACGAACTGATAACTAACTTTACTATAATCTTCTTGATTGTCAAGAAGGTAGGCTTTTTTGGAACTTTTGTTGTCGAGCGATTAGACCGAAACAGAAACTTTATTTCTTGGGTGCAGTCTGGTCCAGGTCTTGGCTTGGAAAATGAAATGTGTATTGAGGACTCTTTTAATTGTGTATATTCAGGAGTACAAAACCTTAAGAGCTTTATACGTTACTATTGCTTTTTTATATAGTAAGTGCTTGTCTATTGGCATCCATTTCAGAAATTCTTCCAGATCTTTTGTAGAAATGATATAATGGGAGCTTCCTTTTTTAAGTTTAAATAGTCGTTCTAGGATAGCTATAGTTGTTCCTCCCCATGTTATGTGTCTGTTGTCAATTAGTGGTTAAATATTTTTCTGATTGATTTTCCTCTGTATGATAGTAACAAAAGATAAAAGTTTTCATACAAGTGATATCTTTGATGAAATCGCTGAGCATAGTTTATAGATATGATTTATCATCAGTATGCAAGCCCAGCAATTTTTGTGGAGACACATGTCTAACATTGTGATAGTCAATTCAATTATGAGGTGTAAAAATGTATGCATATTATAATCTTAATCTAGTTCCTATAACCATATATGTGGTTTTGTCAAAATTTAGATGCATTTTGTTTTGTTTGAGCCACATTGTTAATGTTAGCGTCTGATTGGTAATTCTAATTTGTTAATACTTTACTATTGGTATGAACAGTAACGTCATCTGCAAAGAAATGAGAAAAAATACTATTTCATGAAAGGAAATGGATAGTTTATGAATAATAGAAATAATATTCAACACAATATTGATCCTTGAGGAACGCCTGCATTAACTATTATACACGTACAGACAAACAATGTGGACCCATGTCCAACATCCTAGAATAGCAGGTTGATTTGGTTCCACATTATGTGCTACAGGGGCGTTTCAAATGGACAGGTATACGATACAGCAGATGATATTTAGTCACTGTTATTAGTCAAAGATGTAATGTTTGTCACATGATCTGTTTAAATATTCCATTTTCCTTCAACCATTAGACAAGATGACGTCTGCAATGTAGGATTTGGGTTTACCATAGAAGATGACATGCTTGAACCAGATTGGCAGCCAAAGGACTAATGGTTATCACACGGACTGACACAATATTCTATTTAATTTAGCCATAAGACAAGATGACGTCTGCAATGCAGGATTTGGGTTTACCATAGACGATGACATCTTAAGTCCAGATTGGCAGGCAAAAGTAAGAAAGGGGGCTAAGAACGGGAAGCAATACTATCAAGTACCACACCTGACTACCTGACGCATGATACCACATGGGAAAGTGACACAAGTATAATTAAACAAGAGGGCCAAGTGGCCCTTAGGCGGTCCCCTGAGTTTTGTTAAAGCTTACATATAGGTATCTGTAGAAAGCTGACCATGTCCACTAGATGATGCTTCATACCAATTCTAAATAGAATCTTGGCCCCAGGGGCATAATTTGACCAAACTTGGTAAAGTCCACTAGGTGATGCTATAAACCAAATATCAAGACTCTAAGCCTTATGGTTTCAGACAAGAAGATTTTTCGATGTTTTCCCTATATAAGCCAATTTGAAATATGTGACCCCGGGGTGGGCCATTTTTTGGCCCCAGGGGCATAATCCACAAGGAAACGCTCATACCAAATATCATAGCTCTAGGCCTAATGGTTTTAGACAAGAAGATTTTTTTTCATGTATCTCTCTATTTAAGCCTATGTAAAGCATGTGACCCCCAGGGTAGGGACATTTTGGCCCCAGGGGTATATTTTGAACAAACTTGGTAGAAGACCACTAGATTATGCATCATAGCAAATATCAAGGCTCTAGGCCTTGTGGTTTCAGACAAGAAGATTTTTTCATGTTTTTATCTATATAAGCCAATGTAAATTATGTGACCCCGGGGCCAGGCCATTTTTGGCCCCAGGGGCATTATCCACAAGGTTATGCTACATACCAAATATCAAGGCTGTAGGCAATGTGATTTCAGACAAGAAGATTTTTTCATGTTTCTCCCTATATTAGACTATGTAAAGCATGTGACCCCTGAGGCAGGGTCTTTTTTTGCCCCAGGGGCATAATTTAAACAAACTTGTTAGAGGTCTACAAGGTGATGCTACATACCAAATATCAAAGCTCTAGGCCTTATGGTTTCAGACAAGAAGTCTTTTTCATGTTTCTTCCTATTAAAGCCTATGTATATATAAGCCAATGTAAATTATGTGACCCCCTGGGCCGGGCCAATTTTGGCCTAAGGGGCATAATCCTCAAGGTTATGCTACATACCAATTATCATGGCTCTAGGCCTAATGGTTTCAGACACGAAGATTTTTTCACGTTTCTCCCTATTTTAGCCTATATAAAGCATGTAACCCCCGGGGTGGGGCCATTTTGGCCCCAGGGGTATATTTGAACAAACTTGGTAGATGACCACTAGATAATGCATCATACCAAATATCAAGGCTCTAGGCCTTATGGTTTCAGACAAGAAGTCTTTTTCATGTTTCTTCCTATTAAAGCCTATGTACAGCATGTAACCTCCGGGGTGGGACCATTTTTTGCCCCAGGGGTATAATTTGAACAAACTTAGTAGAAGTCTACTAGATGATGCTTCATGCCAAATATCAAGGCTCTAGGCCATGTGGTTTCAGACAAGAAGATTTTTTCATGTTTCTCCCTATATTAGACTATGTAAAGCATGTGACCCCTGGGGCAGGGTCATTTTTGGCCCCAGGGGCATAATTTAAACAAACTTGTTAGAGGTCTACAAGGTGATGCTACATACCAAATATCAAAGCTCTAGGCCTTATGGTTTCAGACAAGAAGATTTTTTTTATGTTTCTCCCTATATAAGCCTAAGTAAAGTTTGTGATCAATTTTGGCCCCAGGGGTCTAATTTGAACAAACTTGGTAGAGGTCCACCAGATGATGCTTCATACCAAATATCAAGGCTGTAGGCCTTGTGGATTCAGAAAAGAAGATTTTCTTATGTTTCTCCCTATAAAAGACTATGTAAAATCTGTGACCCCTGAGGAGAAGCCTTTTTTGGCCCCATGGCTATGATTTGAACAAATTGGTAGAAGTTTACCAGATAATACTACATACCAAAAATCAAGGCTCTAGGCCTTGTGGTTTCAGACAAGAAGATTTTTTATGTTGCTCCCTATATAAGCCTTTGTAAACCATGTGACCCTTGGGGCCAGGCCATTTTTGGCCCCAGGACTATAATTTGAACAAACTTGGTACAGGTCCACTAGATAATACTACATACCAAATATCAAGGCTCTAAGCCTTGTGGTTTCAGACAAGAAGATTTTTTCATGTTGGTCCCTATATAAGCCTATGTAAAGCATGTGATCTCTTGGCCCCAGGGGTCTAATTTGAACAAAATTGGTAGAGGTCTACCAGATGATGTTTCATACCAAATATCAAGGCTGTAGGCCTTGTGGATTCAGACAAGAAGGTTTTTTCATGTTTCTCCCTATAAAAGACTATGTAAAATCTGTGACCCCTGAGGAGAAGCCTTTTTTGGCCCCATGGCTATGATTTGAACAAATTTGATAGAGGTTTACCAGATAATACTACATACCAAAAATCAAGGCTCTAGGCCTTGTGGTTTCAGACAAGAAGATTTTTTATGTTGCTCCTATATAAGCTTTTGTAAACCATGTGACCCTGGGGGGGGCAGGCCATTTTTGGCCCCAGGACTATAATTTGAACATACTTGGTACATGTCCACTAGATGATACTACCCAGCAAACACATAACGTTAATGTAACGTTTGTGAAAGGTTCCAAAATGGTTACGTCGGACCTGACATTCTAAAAACGTTTTACAGACGTTACTTTGGGCAACATTGTCTTAAATCTATATATTCAGTATGAAAAAGTTTTTAAACAAAATACAGTTTTGTTTACAACATATGGGAACATTAACAAAGCCGTTGGTGTCATTTAATAAATGGTTGTAAAAACGTTCCTGATAAAACGTTTTTGAGTGACGTTAGTAAAACGTTTTTCAAACGTTTTTGAATAACGTTAATAAAACGTTGGATCTTGTCATTTTATCCTAACATTTTAAAAACGTCCTTATAACGTCAACTATTGATTCTTGCAAAAATATGATTACTGACTACAAGAACAAGCTAAACATTCAACTACGAAGGTATACGAAATGTTAAAGAATAATTTTGCCGCAAGGTCTCCCGTGATAAGCGTTGTAATGGTAGCTCATTAGTGCCTACCAACTACGCAATGATAAACGTTCTGCGGACGTTAGTAGCATGTTTTTAACTATACCTAGTATACCAGGCCAGAGTTTCGTATTTTGTGAAAGTTATTATTTATGCTATATACATGATATAAGTTACTAAGTTCTCTTAAGAATGCTTATTTAATTTTTTTTTTGGGTTCTCAAATATTTTTCTTACTGAGATTTTCTTATTTCAATATTCTACGAAACGCTGTAGCGTAAAAAAATAATAAACCCACGCCGTTCGAGAACAAAGAAGATCAAGAAAGCGCTCCTTTACGGTAAGTTTTTTTCCATTTATTCGTAAGATTTTTTATCTTTATCTTAGTTAAATGTATCTTTTTACATAATATTCAGGCTGCGCATGTTTATTGTTTTTATAAAGTGTCTATCCTTACACCAGAGGTTGCACTTTACAGTGATAATGAGTTTTCGCGACCTGCTTTTGTTATTGTTTATTTTAATGCATGGTTTACAGCGGGTCAGGTTTTCAGTTGTGCACCAGTCATGGGTGCCAGGGTTCCTCCCATTTTGTGGGGCTAGTAAATGTGTCCTATTTAAAAACGTGCATTGATTATGATTGATCCACTGGCACTTGAGTCCCAAACCTCAATTAATAAGTTGGAAGCACCATCGGTATATCAACGAAGCTCAAAAGGCATTATCCTGTTGTTTGGATCGCGATCCAAATAAATATTAGACTAAATTTTGGATGCTGTCTCAGACGTAAAACACAGATTGACCGGAACTACTTTTTTGCGCAATAATATCAATATGTGTAGTAAACATAAAATTTGTATATGCTGGCGGGCGATCTGAAATTGACTACACTACACACGAGATCGAGCATTCAACAAATTCTGCCTACCGGGGGAAGTTTCCCACATGAAATGTTCTCTTTGATGGATATGTTGCAGAAAGATTAGCTCAGATAGTTGTTTGGAGTCAGTGTCTTAAAATTATGATCGTTTCAAGACCGATCCAAACAACAGGAGTATTAAGGCGACGAATTGGGTCAACTTACAAATGTATATCTGTATTTTTCCGACAAATGCATGTCCAGAAGGTCTAGTATGATGTTTATTCCGTAAATATTTATCATAGCTTTATATGTTAACGGACTAAATCCAGTTATACTTGACTTTTAAACTTGGATATATTGAAACGAAACAGCGGCACAAGATCTATCGCCATTTCATAATCGGCTGAATTTGTTTAAACTTAAGAGAAAGTTTACAATATTCGTCGCCTTAATACTCCTGTTGTTTGGATCGATTCTTGAAGGTCTGGTATGATGTTTATTCCATAAATATTTATCATGGTTTTATATGTTAACTGGCGTAATGCTCAAGTATGAGCGAGCCAGAGTAACGATAGAAAGAAATGGGACTTTTAAACTCAAATAATGGCACTACCGCCATTTCATAATCGGCTGAATTTGTTTGAAATTAGAGATAGTTTATCATATTCGTCGCCTTAATACTCCTGTTGTTTGGATCGCTTCTTCACTGAAGCCTTATATTTGTTTAATAAATAAAACTTTTGAAGAAACTAACCCCAAAAGATGCCAAGCCCCATTTTCTCTGAATTATCCCCCAAAGAAACCCTTTTCCCAGGGAAACTTCCCCTTGCGAGGCAATGTTTTAAGTTTCTGTTCTAGGGTGTTTCTGTCTATATATACTCCTGTTGTTTGGATAGCAACTTTGCTTAGTCTTAAAATGGTTGTATCTTTGACAAAGTCTGTATATATATACTCCTGTTATTTGGATCGCCTCCTCAGTGAGAGGTATAAAAAGTCTGATGCAAAAGTTAGAATTGCTATTTTTTCAGTTCAGTCCGTAGGTTAAACAAAGTCTACTTTGGTTGTAATTTCGTCGCCTTAATACTCCTGTTATTTGGATCGGGTCTTCATAAAAGCCTTTGTTCCTTTTAAGACACCAACCCCAAAAGATGCCAAGCCCCGTTTTCTCTAAATACTCCCCCAAAGAAAACCCTTTTCCCGGGGAAACTTCCCCTTGCGAGGCAATGGTTCATGTTACTGAACATCTATCTAGAGTGTTTCTCTCTCTATATATATATATACTCCTGTTGTTTGGATCGCTTTTGAAAAATATCTCATTGCCTATCTTTATACGGCTGCAACTTTGACAGAGTCTGTATATATATACTCCTGTTGTTTGGATCGCCTCGTAAGTGAAATGTAAGAAAATCCGATAGAAAGGCATAATATTTACGGAATAAACTGAATCATTCAATGTGTTTAACCTAATAACTCGCTTATAAAATAGTTCAGACACAGAAAGTAGTTCCTAAAATGTGTTGTTTGTGGCAATGTCGAATTGACAGAATAAAGTGGTCAATATTTATTTGGATCGCGATCCAAACAACAGGATAATGCCGCTCAAAATGCATGAAAACATCGAAAAAATCAATTTTATAAAGATAGTGTTTTTTTTTTGTTTTTTTTTTAAGTATAAATAGAGACATGGTATTGAAGTGGAAACTGGGTCAACTCGTTTGGACGGATCTCCTACCCCTCAAACGTATTAGTTTTTCTTCCACCCACCGTCGTTCGATAGTACAGTGATTACTCTATCTAGGGATATAGTCTACAAGTTTGAAAAACTCGCCTTTGCAGGAAAAAAGTAGACAGTTTGTACTTTTCACGCAAACAAACATCATTTGACAAGCTAGCTACTCCGCTTTCTTTTACTTTCGTTTTCATGTTTGTTTATGGGTTATCTAATTGGCCGAGATCATATTGCGTCATTTCCGCGGTTCAATTAGCTGAAATCGGGAAAATGTCGCATTGGGTTTCGGCCAATCAGATAATCTGTAAGAAAACACGGTGAGCTTGTCAAATGATGTCTGTTTGCGAGAATTGTACAAACTGTCTATTTTTTTCCTGCAAAGGTGAGGTTTTCAAACTTGTGGACTATATCCTTAGATAGAGTAATCACTGTACTATCGAACGACGGTGGACATTTTGTTGGGCCTGATCTGGGTCCAAACTGTTAGCAAAGGTTATCAGCAGACAACAAAAGTCGCCCCTTGGGGGCAGAGTTAAATACAAAACAAAGTGTGGCTAAAACCTTGGCCAAAGTTAATATTTCATCTGGCTCCAACTTTTTCCATTTGGCTAAAGTGTTGGCTACAACAAATTCTGAGCCAGTGTAAGCCCTGAGAGCCCTTCTTCGTTTGCCTGCATGTGTATTATTTAAGCGCACTGTTTTTTGCCTGGAAACATTTTCTTTTTTCATTTATTTGGCAAAGAAATACACAACAAATGTAGATTTTGTTGTTTGTTTTGCTGATTTATGTCCCAGTATGGTCAGTTCAAGAAAAATTTGGAAAAAAAATTTGGTACAGGGTCGGTTGGGACGATTATTGTTTTTCTTGGCCTAAGAAAAAGATGTAGTGGGATTATATCTTAGTACAAACAGAACTTTATCCAGCAATTTTGGGAAAAGGCTCCTGGCCAATTTTGGGAAGAATTATCGACTTAATGTCAAAATTGTGAAAAATTTATCCACATAAAACATAACTATTGGAACAAAATTTATCTCCCCCAAAAAGGTATTTTAGATTATTTTATGCCAAACACAAGTGTTTAAGTAACATTCTGATATGGGTCTTTTATTCAAATAAAATACTTTTTTTTTTACATTCATAATTCGGAAAAATAGATGTGCAATGGGGAAGATGGCTTTTTTCCATTGGGAACGGGGCCGAAATTTGGCCCCACGGGTATGGCAGATAAGGCCTTGACCAAACAGTTAAGTTTGTTGCATGAATGACTTAATTACCTGTAAGTTAATAAGCATGTCTCCAGCATGTGAAACTAGTTAGATACAGCTTACCTGAGTCATGAGTTCAAGGTGACCTTTTGTGATGATATGATGTCTGTTACTATTCCATGCCTTAATCCGATTGCTGTGGCAACCAAATGTGAAAACTTTAGCAGTTATTGAAATACCTAACATGCCATAAAAATAGTAAACTATTTTCAAATAATAAAGGTCTTGATCGGACTGCGGATGTGCAGTCTGTTCTGTACCTTTGTTGTTCGAAAAACCCGGCAGACATGTTTTCTCACATCGAGGCCCATACATACACTCTTTTTAAATAATATAGATCTATACTCTTGTAAGCGGCATAGGTCCAGATCAGCTGGCTTCCCAAGAAGTCAGCTAATTAGGAACCAGGTTGTTTTCTGTACAATGTATGAGTTCATATTAAATCAAAATATGAATTACAGTATTGGGGTTAAACTTTCATTATAGTTGTCCCAGGACAAGTATATTGAAATTTCTTACTTGTCTTGAATGAAATAGGACCAAGTTGGGCATGAGCTAAAATAGAATTTTCTACTATATCAGGATTCTGGTCCAAGTATAAAAGTATTGCCTTTGAATGTTCCCCAAAATGCCCTCTACTAAGATTGTACTTGTAAACAGTTTCACTCTGTCAAACAAAATAGCCACTTTACCTATAAATAGAATTTAGAAGAATCTTTAAACGACATCTTCTGAACCATGACTGTTTCCCATAATAACCCCTACTGATAATTGCATGAACCATTCTGCTCCACAAACAAAATGATGACCGGAGGTAAACACAGTAATTTCTAAGAAAATTCTTTAAACCTCTTGACCAAATTTAAAATAATTTCACATACATGTTCCACTTACATGTACACCCAAGGCCAAAAAAAATATGTGTGTTTACTATTTGATGAAAATTTCAAACAGGGTAGGTCGGTCGATTTTCTTTTTTATTTAATTTGAAATAGGGTAGGTAGGTCGGGTCGATTTTTTTTCACTCGATTTTTTTTTCGCTATTTATGTACCAAGGTTTGGAAAGAAAAAAATAAGCGATAATGTAAATTACTCGGTTTGTTTTGTTTTATATGAAAAGAATATTATTGAGAAAAGAACAAGAAAACATTTTCAAACTGAAAATCAAACTGATGGGCTGGTTCACATAGCCACAGATAAGGCTGCGTATTGCGTATTTAAGCAATTGCTTGGACCCAAAAACGCAATTAATAAATTAATTTCTGTGCGTACAAAAACGCAATAAAAATTCTTGATACTCAATTCAGAACTTTTTCATAGCTTATGACGCTTTGCGATTGCCTTTTTTGTATACAACACTGGCAATTGTTCCAAATCTAGTATATTAAATTGTAAACCAGTCCAGGAACATTCTTATCGCTATTAAGCGGTACCCATCATTTAGACAATAACGACATTCATCTCACTTTACGATAACAATGGCGAAACATGGGCGAAAAAGCAAACAAATAATATCTTCTCGTACAGTAGTAACTCAACTTTATTACTGCGTTGAAGAATCATAGATGACTTGATAAATATGTTGGATTTTCGAAATAAGTGGGAAATAGCGGTCTCAGATGTACTAAAGCAGTATTGTCAGTGGGCTTTCTGAAAGTGAAACCGAAAGTAAACCAAAAAAAAATCAGGAGAAACTAGCGCAGGCTGGGTTTCATTGCTTATTTGCTTTCAGATGGATACCCAATACAAAAACTTGAAATACCCAATTTAAA
The DNA here is from genome assembly GCA_964019695.1 of Loripinus fragilis. Lineage (NCBI taxonomy): Eukaryota > Metazoa > Mollusca > Bivalvia > Lucinida > Lucinidae > Loripinus > Loripinus fragilis. Next base: position 41,049,600 of record OZ026517.1, on the reverse strand, counting down.
ATTTGAAATACCCAATAAAGCCAAAAAGAGGTGGGTAAATACCCAATTGCTTCCAATCCTTATCTGGAGCTATGGTTCATTTATGACAAAATCCAAAGGCAAAGCACAGATTTTCCCCTACATTATCTTAGACACTGAAGAAAAGGAACATATCTGGCATTCTTGTAAATAATAAAGCGTGAGTTAGTGTAGTCAGTGATAAATGAGTTTAACTTTCTTTCTTCTGATACTTTCAACATCAAGCAACAGAAGAGGGAAATAAGCCCAAAGAAGAAAGACGTCATCGCCTGGATGGTTGTCATTAAATATCTCAAGTCATCTGGTGATGACTTGTTGCTTCAAACAAGCTTTTCTGATCATGGTGATCACATTTTTTGAAAAGAAAAGCGACAAGAACGCTGCCAGGGATTGACAAAAACCGCAGATATCCATAAAATGTTCGACTACATACCGAATAGAATCAGTGAAAAATTTGAATACCGGTACTAAAATCCGGGACCGCTGAAGCAGGACCGGAAAACAGTCTCGTTTTTTTATTTTCTGAGAAAAAATGGTAGGGTCGGCAGCGCCCTAGATAAGCTTTTGGGCTAATTGGATATTTACGCAACCTGGTTATCCTCAATTGCGTACTTGCATATTGTTTTACGCCACGTTTTTTTTTCTGTGATTACACCTTTTCTTATTGCATGAAGCCATCAGGAATGTGCTTGCATATTTATTCACTCCCATCGTCTGCCTTTCTAAAGTATCAAACTCGCGGATTTTATTGTACCTGAAGCAAATCTCATCCCCTTGTTGTTTTTCGAGCGTGTATACTTTGCAAAGTTTCACTTTTATCTTAGTGTTTTTCCGCGAAATACTGGACTGGGCACCGATATTTTCATAAAACTGGAGTATATTGCGCGCTCGCTAGTAAAAATAAAATCAATACCCGACTGGCATTTGATTATTAGCCGAATGGAAACGAAATGGACCAAATGGTACGCAATGACATCGCATGTAATTGCATACTGATCGTCAGAATTTCTTTTCGGTACGCGCACATTTCATTTTAATTGCTTTTTTGATGCTTTTAATTGCGTTTTTACGCAAATACGCTGCTTATCTAGGGTGCTGGGGTCGGTCGGCAAACCGTAAACACACCCTTTTTTTTTTGGCCCAATATCCCCAAGTCCCAGTGAACTACTCCTGGGGCATGACCCCAGCACCAGAATGCAAATTCCTTTCAATGGGTTCTCTATCTTTTATTTGTGAAAACACACACAAAGTGTGGTATTAAAATCTTTGAAATTGACATAAAGTATAAATTATACACACACAAAGTGTGGTATTAAAATGGCGATCGCTATTGACAGCCGGCTGTCAGCAGCGAAATCGCTATTGCCAGCCGGCTGTCACCAGCGAATTCGCTATTGCCAGCCGGCTGTCACCAGCGAATTCGCTGCTGACAGCCAGTATGATTTGTGGATGAAACTGGGGGGTCTATTACATGGTCAATATGTTTGTCTAATGGTCCTTACTTTAAATAATTGTGTGAACATTCATTATTGCAAAGAGTGCAGTGGCTCAGTGGTAGAGTGCTTGACACAAGATTGAGGAGTTGCAGGTTCTAGCCTCACTGGAGGCACTGTGTTGCATCCTTGAGCAATGCCATTTATCCCCTGCTGAGTACTGGTTCAACCAGGAAGACCCTTCCTGACATTACTGAAAAACTGTTGACTGGTGTAAAGGATCAAATCAAACAATAATTGAAAAATTATTGTTTTATATGCTGTGATAAATGATTGGCTTGTGAAATGTCCTTTGCAATATGGTGAGGACTTAACTACACTGATTCATTTCACCATTGACTGTTTCCACATCCTTATCATAGGGCCCTCTTATACAGCATCTGACTATGGCATCCCATGGGCTTTTTGGTCAGCATTTTGACTGAAATGCAGGTCATGAAATAAAAAGAGACCTGTCTATTTTCAATCCAACGATGTGAGAGAAAATACACTTTAAAAAATAAAAATGTAACCGAGGTAATTTTTGTCATTATAAATTTTGACTAAAACTCACGATTAGGAGTTCCAAACAGAAATTTTAGCTTATTTAAAGAAAAAGGTGAGATAAAACTGGAATACTCAAAGACAGGTTTTCCAATTTCAGGCTCAACACACGCATAAGAGGAAGGCCAAAAACAATTAAGAATATTAAAGAATTTATTTTTCTGTCTTAAATAAAGTACTAATAGAGAATATACAATGTATGTACATAGTATATAAATGGGGGAAAGTTTTCAGGATTATTCCTGAATTCAGTATATTTTCACAGAAAGTCAGCCTCAAAATACTGAATTAGGCAGCTTGTAGCTTCTATGATTCATTTTTGGATAGTTTACAAAACATTGATTTATATTTTGTAAGCATACTGCAAGTTTTATATGGGTTTGTATTTGCAAAGTTCAGGATTTTGGAAATTTTGAACTTTCACCCATTGAAATATATGTGTTACCATACTATACAGCTGCTGTTGCCATTTCCTTTTTCTATAACAAATACTCAGACTCTGAAATATGCGTGGTAGTTTTATTCAGATACTGACTTAGACTCTTGGCTCCCTGATGGTTCATCAACACTTTTTTTAGAATTTAGACTATTTCTCTGGCTGATTTCAAGGGAAAAAATCAAAGCGGTTTACGTGGATTCAATTGTGGAACAAACTGTAATTCCCCTGGTATTTGAGGTTCGATTGTCTCGTAATGATCCAGATGCTTCCCCATAGCAAGGAGAAAATCAGTGTAACGCTCCCATAATGCTTGCAATGTATAAATTTCTATATTTTCAAAGCCAAGCCTAAGTTCAAAAGCAATTTTCTGGAGACCTAATTTGTGGGGCGAAACATCTTCTGATTCTCTATGTTTTCCAAAATGCCTATAGAAACGTTTTTATATGTATGATGGTACAGGCAATCTTCTACTGCTAAATCATACATTGTTGCTAGCCTAAGTAAGTAAGGGTGCAAAGATCAGGAATCGGTACAATCGAGTACCAAACCTGGCCCAGGATACCAATGGGAAAGTGACAAACTCAGTTATACACCACAAACGAGAGCCAAGAGGTCAGCCATTTCCCAGCAGGTGACCACAAGGCAGAAATAAAAAGACGCGCACAAAGGCATAACAAACACAAGACAGATAAAAACAACATTAAAAATCCACAAAAGAAGTACCGCCTTAGAACGTTCAGTAAAATATTTTACTGGAAAGCTTAACCAGCATCTGTAAATCAAATTATGACTATGACATAATCTATTTTGACTTAGGTAATGTCAGTACTGGGTTTAAGCCCTCCCTTGAAGTGTGAAGGCAAAGATGCAAAGTGATTTATCTAGTGATGGTAATGATCGCGTAGACGGCCTAGAATCGCAAGAAGTAGACGCCTCTTCTGAAGTATCCGTATGCCTCTTAGTACTTAGCTTTTACCTAGCTATGAGGAATGCAGACATGAAACTTGAAAAACAAGGTCTGTGATATGTAACCGTCTTTTCCTGGCAATTAAGGTGTTTGGGGCCTACCAATCTCAATAAGTCAATTACATCTATGTTGCCTTAGTCACAGTACTCCCATCGGTCAGATGCTGCTTGTATCAGCTTGTCAAACCCATCCTCGCCAAGAGCAGACATCTTCTTGCTTTTAACCAATGTTGGCAAATGATGCACATCTGTTCATCAAACGAGCTGCAGGCACCTGCCTGTTGCAGGTCATTTCAGATAAGAAATAAATAGTCTTGCTTTTGTGGGTTGGACCTCAGACTATGAAGGTTCCTACTTAAAGACTTATCTATAGATGAGATGATTTGGGCCTGATGCTGCGTCTGTTGTCGGTTCCTCCAGGGTTTAATTGTTGGATTCATTTTGCTCCAGTATTCAGGAAATGATTCATGGATAAGTATGTGGCCTTTCATGCAAACCAAACATCTATGTTTCCTAATCAACTACATAATTAATGACGAGGTTGGTACCATAAAACTAGTTTAAACCCTCAAGCAATTTTCTTACTGACTGTTCCAAGGCGGTGTCTCTTTTGTGGATCTTTTTCGTTATTTGTTATTTTTGTTTGTCTTTGCCAATACACAGTATGTAAACTGAAATAAACATCCTGTACCCGTTTCTCCTAGCTCTCGCCTTATACATTATGAAGTACAGCACTCGTGCGTAACCAGTTGTCGGAAATCGTGATGTGAGAGTTGTTGGTACAGCTGTAATTGCGAGGGACCGCCATTTAAAATTCATTTTTTCCATAGATCATAGTAACTGTTACAGTTACAACCATGTAATCATGTATACATGTGATTGTCAATTCCACTAAAACCATGCAAACTGGCATTTAAGATCGTTTTCGACACACAACGGCTCTGATTGTGAGCAAGTCATTTTTTAACAAAGCAAAATGCAAAGGCGGAAACCTTTAAAATCATGGAATTAAACGGAATAAAATAGATAAAATGGCTTTTCTTACCTTGTTCGAATGTGTATTGTCTGTATCGCTAACAATATAAATCGAAATGTGTACATGTACACGCATTTTTCCGACTACTGCTTACGCACGAGTGCTGTTATTCATGTTTATAAGGCGAGAGCTAGGAGGAACGGGTACAGGATGTTTATTTCAGTTTACGTACTGTGAATAGTAGATGTCTGTTTGTTGCAACCTTGTAGTCACCTGTTGGGGAAGAGCTGACCTCTTGGCTCTCTTGAATGTGATGGTGTCTTGTGTTTTTGTCACTTTCCTATTCGGTGTCCTGGGTCAGGTGTGGTACTTGATTGTATCAATTCTTGATCTTTGCCTTCTTCCTTACTTTTAATAAAAGATGATATTGACTGATTTTAATTGATCAAGCTGTATTTGTGATGTCACAGAAAGTCACGCGAAAAGTATAATCAGTTTCGTTTTCTGTGTGTAAAAGATGCATTTGGTGCTCGGTGTTAATTATCACATCAGATGCGCAGGCGATTTCAATAAATACAGCGCACTAAGTGCAGACTGATCAGTGTACAGTATTGCGTTTCCAAGACAGCTTTAAATTTCATTCAAAAAATGTTAGATTAAATTACAATGACTTTTATTATGTGCTTTTTGCGAAAAATTGATAATTATCACAAATGTACATAAGCAATCCAGGCACTATGTAGTACCTGTACATACATACAGACGAACAGACAGCTGTGTTTGTGATCGCAGATGATAAAATTTCAACGATTTATCTAACTAGACATCAGTATTTCAGTTATTTGAAATAATTTGCAGCAAAATGCCAGTGTCTCTTAAGTTTAAGTACTGTGTTAAATGCGTTATACATCATTTTGTACCTATTGACCTTTGACCTCATATATTGACCTTAATAATGATCTGTGGTTTGGGCAACAGGCAAAAAATGAAAGAGGACATGTCCCTCAGTAACTTAGGCACTGTTGCCTTTCATGCCGCAAAAGTGCCCACAAACGTGTTTTCTAGCACTCTTATTTGCATTTTAACGCTAGACTATATCAAAAACCTATTTTGGTCAAACTTTGACATTCAAAGTGCTGGTGTGACCTTGAAAATAAGGTCAAGGTCACCAAACACTAATCAACTCTTAACCATATCCTAGCAATGTATCCATGCATGTTTGCAGGCCTTAATTTATCTAGGGGCCAACTCGCCCTGTGTGGCTAGTGGTCTTCATTGTTCACTCATCCTTACTAACCTTTTCATTTGTTTGGGTAAAGGCTTTTGAATTTTAAAGATTAATTAGAATATAAAGCGATTTTTTTCACCTCCATCACAGGAAGTTAGTTCACATATTCATTCTATTGTTCAATAATTCAATAAGCAATTTGCACTGACTCCTCATGGAAGAGGGTCTGGATGGGGTATAATGATTAGTGAATAATGGCCCTTATTAGCTCACCTGAGCCGAAGGCTCATGGGTGAGCTAATAGTATACCAGTCACTCCGGCGTCCGTCCGTCGTCTGTCGTCCGTCGTCCGTCCGTCCACAATTTCAAACATATTCTCCTCTGAAACCACTGGGCGAATTGAACTCAAATTTCATATGGAGACTCCTTAGGATGGGGGAACGAAAGTTTGTTCAAATGGTCCTGGTCACATGACCAAGATGGCCACCATGCCCATATATGGTAAAAACCCTTTAAAAATCTTCTTCTCCAGAACCAGAAGGCCGATGACCTTGGGACTTGGTATGTAGCATTGGGGTAGTGGGGCCTACCAAGTTTGTTCAAATGATGATCCTAGGTTGACCTTGACCTACTTAACGTCAAGGTCAAATGTGCTTTCTAATGCATTTAAATGGGAAATTTTTTGAAAAGTTGATTTTTTTGAAAACTGTAGAAGCCTTAGTCATTGGTCTCACTTGATATGTTTAACCCAATGAGAAAATGGCTATAAATGAGTTAAAAAGGTCAAGGTTGACCTTTGACCTTTCAGCTAAGTCACTCATATTGGAGTCCCATCAATATATTAAAACATAGATTTCTCACAAACCATTGGCCCAATTGAACTCGAATTTCATGTGAAGACTCCTTATGATAAGTTAGTCAAAATTTGTACAAAATATTTTGGTCACATGACCAAGATGGCCGCCATGCCCATATATGGTAAAAACCCTTTAAAAATCTTCTTCTCCAGAACCAGTAGGCCGGTAACCTTGGGACTTGGTATGTAGCATTGGAGATGTTGGGCCTACCAAGTTTGTTCAAATGATGATCCTAGGTTGACCTTGACCTACTTAACATCAAGGTCAAATTTGCTTCCTAATGCATTTAAATGGGATTTTTTTTGAAAAGTTGATTTTTTGAACGCTATTGAAGCCAAAGTCATTATTCTCACTTGATATGTTAAACCTAATGAGACAATGGCTATAAATAAGTTTCATAAGTCAAGGTTGACCTTTAACTTTTCAGCCAAGGTCGCTCATATTGGAGTCCTATCAACACATTAAAACATAGTTTCCTCGAGGCGAATTGAACTCAAATTTCATATGAAGACTCCTTATGATAGGTTAGCCAAAATTATACCAGTGTACTGGTCACATGACCAAGATGGCCAACACGCCCATATATGGTAAAACCCTTTAAATATCTTCTTCTCTGGAACTAAAAGGCCAATGGCCTTGGTACTTGGTATGTAGCATTGGGGATGTGGGCCCTACCAGATTTGCACAAATGATGAATCTAGGTTGACCTTGACCTACTTTATGGCAAGAACAAATTTGATTCCTAATGCGTTTTTATTTTTATACATGTAACTGTTTAAGCCAAAATCATAATGCTTGCCAGAAATGTTTAACCTAATGAGACAATGGTTTTATATAAGTACCAAATGTCAAGCTGACATGTGACCTTTTATCCAAGGCCACTCATTTGGACTGCCATATATCTATCTAAACATCTTTTTCTCAGAAATTGCTGGGCTGTTTGATGGAGTATTCATAAGATTGAGTAGGTCACTTGACCAAAATGGCTGCAACCCCCATATTTGGTAAAACAAAATATGTTTCATTATAAGCTGTAGTGACCTATTTTAACATTATTAAGGAGATCAGGTGAGCGCCTCAGGACCTTCAGGTCCTCTAGTTTATAATGAATAGTGAATAATGAGCCCAAAAAATAATGAATAGTGAATATTGAGGGCCTAAAAAATAATGAATAATCCTATTTTTTTAATGAATTGAAGAAAAAAATAATGAATAATGAATAGTAAGATTTATTTGCCACCTTTTGTACTATTAATGAATAATCGGTCTAATTTTATTGAATAACCCAAAATTTTAACGAGATGAATAATTTGCTAAATTTTTAATGAATAGTGAATACCAGACCCTTCCCCCCCCATCCAGACCCTCATGGGAGTTGAATGGGGTGGTTAAAAGGTAGTTTGGGCATTTATTGAGTGTAGTTTATCCAGCATATTGTAGTTAACTCTTTGCCTGCAAGTGTTGTCTGTTGATAACCTTTGCAAACAGTTTTGTAATCAGATCAGGAGGAGTGACAAAATGTCGGGCCATATCTTAATACAAATTGTTTGACTCCCTGATGGTGTTCATTAAAATTAATTAAGAAAAGAAAGCAGATGACAAAATCCCCAAAAAATTCCCAGCAAGCAAAGAGTAAAAGGGTGTTCGTCAAGATAAATAAGGTTTAAATCATTCAGTCGATGGGACACCATTGCAAATACCCGCTTTTTATCTATCCAAAGCATCTGCAAAGTTTGAAGTTGCTATGGGAAACGGTTTAGGAGGAGATGGATTTACAAGAAATATTTAATTTGACCTTGACCAGGTCACATGAAGCACTGCCCTCTACATCATGTGACATATGTACCTGCAAACTTTGAAGTTGCTACAGCCAATGGTTAAGGAGATGCATTTACAAGAAAATACATTCTTTGACCTTGACCCCAAAGTCAATGTCACACAAAATGTTGCCCAGTGCCCTCTACAGCATGTGATCTATGCAGTTACTATGTCAAAAGGTTTAGGAGGAGATGCATTTACAAAAAATACATTCTTTGACCTTAGGATCAAGGTCACACAAAATATTGCCAAATATCAGGACTCTAAGCATTGTGGTTTCAGACAAAAAGATTTTTTCCATGTTGGTCCCTATATAAGCCTATGTAATTTATGTGACCCCAGGGAGGGGCCATTTTTGGCCCCGTGGCTGTAATTTGAACAAAATTGGTAGAGGTCCACTAGGTGATGCAACATACCAAATATCAAAGTTCTAGGTCTTGTGGTTTTAAAGAAGATTTTTAAAGTTTTCATCTTGAAAATCTATTTTTAGCCTGTGTGACCTAGATATGCAATGGACCAGAACCATTTGAACAATTTTAAAAGAAGGTCATATAAGGATCATTTCTACCAAGTTTGGTCAAAATCCAGCCAGTAGCTCAGGAGGAGAAGTCGTTTGAAGCAATTGTTGACGACACGCTACGGACACGCTACGATCACAATAGCTCACCATGAGCCAATGTCTCAGGTGAGCTAAATCACATGGACTGACTTTATATTCTATTTATTTCAGGCATAAGATAAGATGACGTCTTCAAAGCAAGGTTTGTGGCTACCATAGAAGATGACATGAAGAAAGTGGCATCAATTGACTTCTCTATAGCAGCTCCATACATGTACAAGCTAAAGCCTATTGGCATGCTGGAAATTCTTTTTATTAATCTGGGGTCAAGTAATAGGTTGAAATCCCATAAGGCAACATGCAGGACTTGGGTTTATCACAGAAGATAACATGATAAGCCGAGATTGGCAGCAAAAGGGCTAATGGTTATCACCTGGACTGACACAATATTCTATTTATTTCAGCCAAACTACAAGATGACGTCTGCAATGCAGAGTTTGTGACTACCATAGAAGAGGGAATGTCTAATCGCAATAAACAACCAAAGAGTTAATGGTTATAAAGTGGACTGACTCAATATTCTATTTAATTCATCCATAGATAAGATGACGTCTTCAAAGCAGGGTTTGTGGCTACCATAGAAGATGACATGAAGAAAGTGTCATCAATTGACTGCTCTATAGCAGCTCCATAAATGAATAAGCTAAAGCCTATTGGCATGCTGAAAAATTTCAAATCTGGGGTCAAGGACAAAGGTGAAATCCCATATGGCATGATGCAGGATTTGGGTTTACCATAGAAGATGACATGATAATTCGTGATTGGCAGCCAAAGAGTTAATGGTTATAAAATGGACTGACTCAATATTCTATTTATTTTAGGCATAAGATAAGATGACAACTTCAAAGCAGGGTTTGTGGCTACCAGAAGATGACATGAAGAAAGTGGCATCAACTGACTTCTCTATAGCAGCTCCATATATGAACAAGCTAAAGCCTATTGGCAGGCTGGAAATTTTCTATAAATCTGGGGTCAAGGACAGAAGTTGAAATCGCAGTCAAGGCAACAGGTGCTTCAATCAGAACTGGCTAGATAAAATATACACGCCTCAGCTCAATGAACAATGACCAAACATAGTAAGTGAGTATGATCAGGAAATACCACAATCAAAAACGCAGACATCCCCGCGGCACCGCGGGGAAGAGCCGCCCAACCACCATGAGATACCAGGAAGACAAACCAAGCAAAGCAACCAGCTCTCTCCTCCCCATCAAGATGATTGCAACACCAGAATGGACATAAAGTAACGTACAACAAAACATAGAGCAACTACAAACCAGGAAGGCTGTATACAAATAAAATGAGCCTGATATTATGCTCGGCTATAACTGCCAGCTTAAACGCAGTTGAAAATGTTGTTTATTGGCCTTGTAACAGCTTTGAACCAGGGACTCAGTAGTATACATTGGGCGCCATATTGTCCACCTTTAGAGTTTGTAAGGTATTTGCTTTGAAATAAATACATAAGCGTGTTCTGCATAGGGGGCCTTTGGCTCATCTTTTTTTGCATGTATTAAAATTAAATTGAAATACTTTTGGTATCACAGAAAGAGCACATTGTATAGAAACCCAGGTCAAAAATTTGATTATATTGCTCGGAAAATATTTTATATTTAAAAACAAATGCCTTAAAACTCAACCAACATTATCACATTTTAAGGTGTACCTTAGTCAAAGAATAAATGTTGAAAAAGAATATATATATTATAAAAATAGACTTGCCCAATTTGACACAAAATGGGTGAATCTTAAACCATTAATAGAGGACAATGCATAAACAAGAAAGGCGACTCTCTCTCTCTCTCTCTCTCTCTCTCTCTCTCTCAACTCCCTCTCCCACTTTCCTTTTCTCCCCCCGCCCCCCATTTTCTCATAAGTTGTTTCTGAATCCACCTTGTAAAACATAAAGAGCTTTGATAAGCGAATATCAACTAGTCATACGTTGTTTTTACTAAAACGTGACAAAATGTATAACTCTGCAATGGAAAATAAGGCATGTATAAAATCTGTCTAAGAATTGTCCAAGACCTCCTTTTCTTGCTGATATAATGCATACTGAAGTAGCTTATCTATCAAAACATGCATTTGGGAGAGAAGACATTCATATTGAGAATACATCTTGTCATGTTTTTATTGATAATGTGACACCTTAAGATTCATATTTTGTAGTATGACTAACTTATACATGTACCTGTGTATTGTAAAATGTATTGTGCTTGTATATGTTGTATGATGTTGTTTCTGAAATAAAACAATTAATTACAAAAAAAAAGTTCTGTCATGGGAGAATATGCAACACAAACTACTCCAACAAGATCTCATCCATCTAAAGATCAGTCAGAGAGTAGAGCAAACTACCATCAAGAGTTGTGTCTGCAGCCTTTCTGGAAGAATTCAGGTCCTCCCTCAGGGTATGACCTGCATCATTACTGACATTAGTGATATCACTGTGCATGTTTTACCCAGTTTTATCAACCTTTACATTGAATTTGTCTTCCTGGCGTGCTGAACCTGATTATGCAGAACTAACTATGGTCTAGGAATATACCAGCTGATTTAAAGGAAGAAGAACCTTAACTAATATGTATTTTCAAATGAAATATAGATATCCAGAAATGTATAATTATATATATATCCAAATGTATAGTTATGTACTTCGAAGGAGACAATATACCTAAATTGAAATATAGGAGACTATGTTTATATTTTGATTCAGATATGTTATTTTGAATAAGATGTTAACGAATTGATAACTAACTTTACTATAAACTTCTTGATTGTCAAGAAGATAGGCTTTTTTGGAACGTTTGTTGTCGAGCGATTAGACCGAAACAGAAACTTTATTTCTTGGGTGCAGTCTGGTCCAGGTCTTGGCTTGGAAAATGAAATGTGTATTGAGGACTCTTTTAAGTATGTATATTCAGGGGTACAAAACCTTAAGAGCTTTATACGTTACTATTGCTTTGTTATATAGTAAGTGCTTGTCTATTGGCATCCATTTCAGAAATTCTTCCAGATCTTTTGTAGAAATGACATAATGGGAGCTTCCTTTTTTAAGTTTAAATAGTCGTTCTAGGATAGCTATAGTTGTTCCTCCCCATGTTATGTGTCTGTTGTCAATTAGTGGTTAAATATTTTTCTGATTGATTTTCCTCTGTATGATAGTTACAAAAGATAATAGTTTTCATACCAGTGATATCTTTGATGAAATCGCTGAGCATAGTTTATAGATATGATTTATCATCAGTATGCAAGCCCAGCAATTTTTGTGGAGACACATGTCTAACATTGTGATAGTCAATTCAATTATGAGGTGTAAAAATGTGTGCATCTTGTAATCTTAATCTAGTTCCTATAACCATATATGTGGTTTTGTCAAAATTTAGATGCATTTTGTTTTGTTTGAGCCACATTGTTAATGTTAGCGTCTGATTGGTAATTCTAATTTGTTAATACTTTACTATTGGTATGAACAGTAACGTCATCTGCAAAGAATTGAGAAAAAACACTATTTCATGAAAGGAAATGGATAGTTTATGAATAATAGAAATAATATTGAGCACAATATTGATCCTTGAGGAACGCCTGCATTAACTATTATACACGTACAGACAAACAATGTGGACCCATGTCCAACATCCTAGAATAGCAGGTTGATCTGGTTCCACATTATGTGCTACAGGGACGTTTTAAATGGACTAGTATACGATACAGCAGATGATATTTAGTCACTGTTATTAGTCAAAGATGTAATGTTTGTCACACACAGGGAAAATGGACAACTTTAAGATAAATAAGTTTTAGCTTAAAACTGCTTTATGGCATCCCTTTTTAGTGCTTTTACGCAGGAACTTAAAGGTGCGTTGATTTTAAGCACCTATCAGCAATTGCGTAAAAACACTAAAAAGGGATGCCATAAAGTTTTTACGCGTGTGCGTAATGGTGCTTAAATATGCTTTATAGAACTTTTCAGCAATAGTTTTAAGCTATGACAAAAGTTTTTACGAGCGACTTAAAAGTGCTTAATATATATGGATATTGTATTTTTACGCAGATAAATTAAAGGTACTTAAACGTATGTTTATACGCAGGAGAATTAAAAGTGCTTATGTAGCTATATTAAAACTAGAAAAATTTGAAGATTTTGGCGCGTAAACAGCATATGCAGTGGATTCAGTGCTGATGTAAAAATCAGCTTTTGACAAACATCTATGCAGTCTCACTCAATATATTTACCAAAGCCATGTTCAGTGAATTTTCTTTTGTACACCATAAATTTATGTGTCTCCAAATTATTAGTTAAGAAAAGATTTATTTAAATTTCAACATGTTCAATATGCTGTTAGATTTTCCATAATTACATTGCATACATTTAATTGTAATATAGGTCCCTGTCCCATACAGTCCAATGCTGATGTTGCAAAAAATATATACAAAATTTAACATAGTCTCACTTGGTTAATATTCATTAAACATGCATATTTTTGAAAATAAAATTCAAACTTTGGAAGGGTGCGTTTGTCACCAAAAGATTACTTTCAGCCCCAGGAACATGCGTTGGTTGTCGTATTATAGGTCACTGTTTTAAATAACTTGTGTTCGGGTGAACGTACGTGTACAGTAAGGACTGTGTAAAAATGTGATAACGTTTATCCATGTTGTGTATACACGTTTAAGAACACGTATCCACTTATCAGCAATAATTGCAATTATCATGCACATCTGGGGCTGATTAATGGACTGCTGCAACGTCTGCAGTAATAATTAAGATTATAACCAGTGAAGACGAGGACCACGTTGTACATTGGTCATTATTATATATCTTATAATCAAAAAATCGAAATAAATGATGTTTAAACCTTGCAAAAATTTAGTAGCTGATTTAGCCCATGCATTAAGCATAGCGTCTTTTATTGTGATGCATATGCAGTGCAGATCCAGATCAGATGCCACATAACGCACCGTCTGACCTGGGTCTCCACAGTGTACTTGCTAATACTATGTTAAAAATACCACCACACAACCTTTAATACGGAAATGGACTGGCCCAGTTTATGATAGTGGGAACATCCAATCTAAAATTATGATAAAATTTAAAAAATAAGAGGATAAAAAGATGCCACTTCAAAGGCATCGGTAGTCCGTTATTGATTTCGTTTTGTCCCCTTGTCTCAAAATCAAATGCAAACGCAGACGGGACGTCAAAACATCCGACCAAATTCAACTTGTCAGTGCCATAGGTGTAAAACGAGTCAACTAAATCAATGACAGCTCGTGTTACTTTCCGGAAAGTGGATACGAAACTGGTTCCATTTTTGGATAAGCAAATATCTGATCCACTGTAAACAAAATTACAATCTTGTACATGTACTTAGTCTCTGTAGCTGAGCATGACTTTCTCGCATACTGCGAAGTTATCGTTTTCTGGTCCATTTATGTCCTCGCGAGAAAACCTATGCTCTTGGTAAGAGTCAAATTAATGCCCAAACTAGCCTGCTCAGCTACATGGGATAGCTAGATATTTTAAATTTCTGTTATGACAAGCTGTCGAATAAGCGAATAACAAAGGCGTGGGTGCGCAGACTGGTCCGCGCTTTTGTTGTTTGCAAAACCCGATGATGGGAATTTTCTGGCGTTTGGCTTAGGCAAGTGTTTGGTCGCGACTCACCTTTAGCAATGGTCATTTGAAAATATAATGAAGTTGGCCTACCGCGAAACCCAGGATAAGAGTTTGATTCAAGTAAACAGTTGTGACCATGACCTACGGAGTTGATGGCAACACACGTTATAATCATGTAAAATTATAATGTATTCCGTCTACCCTTGTATGAGATGTGGCCTAGACACGGAAGCGTGTCGAGCAAACGAAAAGTCCGCCAAACGTATTCTAAAGAACATTGTTTATTTCTTTTATGGTTATTGTTCACATTGATGACATATGCGAATCAAGAGAGAGGGACAGGGGTCCGGACCCCGCCTTCTGGCTATAGGATTCATTACCAATTCTGGTCTGAAACCCCTGAAAAATCACAAAGCATTCAATGTTGGACCATCATCGGCCCGCCAGCATAACGCCATTTAACATTCCAGGTAGTCTCTGAAGCTGGTCATCTTGGTTTTAGCATAATCTGAAGATATTCTTGCGAACGGATAGCTGCTCTTCTAAACATACTTCTAATTTTTTTAGGTAATAGTTATACCATGGGTCGTCCGCCTGTACGTGGAGATAATCCAAGGGCTTTAACGAGTGAATTATCTTCCGTTCAGGTGGACATACATGGTTTAACTATTTTATACCACCTACATTAGTGTAGACCTTGCACATAACGAGATTTATCGTGCTAAAGTTGGTAAGGGTGGTATAAAAGTGTAAACTGCGGACCACCACTCCCGCCAAAACTGCAGATCCCCTGGGATATGCGCATGCGTAAACTTAGTTTGAATATTTTGCAACCTGTTGGGCGTGAAAAGCTAAGGCTCAGATCAGCCTGCGCTTCCATGCAGTCTGGTCTGTGCCTTTGTTTTGCCCCTTGCAGCGTTTGTAATTTCGTGTTCGGCTGGGTTGAGTGCGATAGAGGGTTAACAGCCTCTGGGCCTGGTTCCTGAAACTGAGCTGCATGGTTTGGGTCTTGCGTGGTCGCAGACCTATTGGACAGGGCTGTCAATAAAAGCTCGTGGGCTGGGCTAACAATATTGTATTTAATCGGTATACATTAGAACTCTCAGGCTGAATCAACTCGTATTACCGTCATTCAGACAGTAGACTGGTATTAGACCAGTAAATAGAAAAATAGCAAAATATGTGCACATTCATAAACAAGCATTTACATCTCTGAAAAAAATCACTTACTGTCTTATTTGACTTGCAGAAAGCAGCGCATGTTTTTGTGATATGATCGTTCCCATATTTAGATGCAAAAAATAATATAAATTCTTTATTCTAAAATGTTTTACAGCGTAATAAATAGATATTATCAACGCTCCTGTTATCATACCCTGAGTATTACTTCGCGATGGCAGGTGTGGATGGATACATAGGCTAATGTGGATGTTCATTGATCGCATATGCCGAAAAGCTTGTCACGTCTCATGATGTGTTGTAAATGCATTGGCATAATTTTAACATTAAATGATGCAATTATTTTCAAGTGATATGCGAATAACAACTTGAACATTGTACCTGTCGCTGAAAATACAGTATGACAGACAGACAGACTCGAGCGGGCATATAATCTTCACTTTCATGCACAGTTTGCTGATCAACTGTGTGTAGCTAACAGCAGATGACTTAGAGCAGACTATGGTCGTCTCAATCTATTTTGGTGTTTATCTCCCGCAAAAAGTCACGTCGGCAATGTACATGTACAGTAACGAATGCTATGTAGCGCTTGCATTACGAGTTCGGTTAATTATCGAGTTCGGTAGATCGTTTTATTTTAATTATCATTTAGAACACAGGTAACATTTACTATAAACACAGAGTCGTCTGTTGATGCTCAGTCATACAGGATTGTTTCTGCCCAGTCAGATCGGATTTCGCTTTCTGCTAGAATTCAGAACCCAAGATCCATAATCACAGACAGCCAACACTTTGATGAGACATTTTTGTTGTTCATGATAGTGGACAAGCATTTGATTGGTTTTCTTACTTTTTAACATTTATCCTGCTAAAATTTGTTTACACATTCGGTCATCTGCTTAATACACCTGCTGAATATTATCATTGAAGCAAGCAGTTATGAACCCTGATCAGCCTATCCTCAAGCAGCTTAACATGTGGCCATATTGTTTGCCACATAGACCACCAAAAACGAATAGCAAGAGGAGAGAGCAGACGAAGCAGGAAAAGATTTAAACCATTTTATATTCGCTACTCTGGTTAGGTTTGATTCGTTTGAGACCGAATATCATAAGCCTGAGTCTGGCTACTGCAGAAAACGGGTGAAAAGTACGATAAAAGTGAAGTATACGTGTATGAGACTTGCCCTCGTCTAGGCAGCTGTCAGTCACTGGCATAATTACATTTCCAGTGATTGTGTTCCGGTTACACGACCATAATTGATGACTGGTATTTAACTATCAAAGCAGAACTATTTTAGCAACGTTTCCATGGCAATTCCTGAATACCAAAGCACTCTGTCCGATCAAAATGTATTAGATATAAACGCATGTATGAATAATGAAGTTAACAGGGTATACATTATATGCATTGTTTCTGTCCTAAACTATAAACTTTGGGCACTTGTTAGAGTGCGCCAAGCGAAGGATCAGATCAGCGTGTGTATCAACTTAGACTGAAGGGAGCATTCGCTGTACGCTTATTAGGTGGTCCAGGATCCATATTTAACGATATTAAATCCGAGTCATTTTAATCCATAAAAGTTACAAACTCCACGTTTTATAGCAAAACATTAGGCTAACATGTACAGGGGTCAATATAATTTTACTCTCGGGCTGCTTTTAGATTGCATGGCTTAATCACGGACATATTATACCGTCCATGTCTGATATACGGCTGTATAAAAATTGCATCTAAAACGTAGAGCAATAAGTATGAAAATATGCGATGCAGAGAGTTTTAAACAGGTTGAAAAAACAAATCAATGGCCACATATAATTATGATTTTCAAGGACGAATCTTGATGTGTCTAGTATTGTTCCGTGGCGTGGCACATACATGTATGCGTCGGTCCTACAGTATTAGAAACATTCTATGAATTACATGGCTTTGTTTATTTGGGAAAACACATGCGCTTTTGGTATTTCGCAGAGGGGACCAGCCGAGTCTCAGATGAGCCTGCTTTTTCGCGACAAAAAAATCACGCTAGAGAACCTTGTACTCGAACGGCGCAGTCATCTTGTGGTGTCCGCAGTCGACGAGTGCACAAAATATACTATTTTGGTTTGCTGTGATCCATTCTATGAGCCGGTACTTTACGGCTTTTAATTTTCACAATGTTTTTTTCATTTGGGATTATTGCTTAGGTTTGTAGTCCATTCTGGCCCAATAAGAGCCTTTAAATTTTAAAACCAGCAGAGGTCCAGTCAGTTTCTGGCTATTCAATTGGATTTTATGTGCCTGAAAGGTTTTCAATGACTAATAAGTGTGTTATTAAAGTCATCAATTATCATGTTATGTCGTCAAATAATGAAGAATACGTATCAGTGGAGGACTAGAAAGTTTGAAATGTTTCTGTTTATTATTTGCGAAGTGGCAAGCCATTTTTCTTCTGTACGCAAATTGTGAGTAGTCAAGTGGACTGTTCCATATGTCGAGTGCCTAAATATGTTATTTGTACGCATTCGTCAAGCTGTAACTGGACGCAGTCGATGGGAGCACGAGCGGTTTTGGGCAGCCAGAGCGATTGAGCTGCTGTTTATTTGTCTCCAGCGATGCCAAACGGTCTCGGCAACAATTTCAAAACAATGCCAATACATGAAACAAGCTGTGCTACATTCTGTTATAACCATTGCAAGGTTTGTTACTTAATTTATCACTGCTGGGCAAGCCATGCATTTTAGTGCATAAAATAACCAGGGTCACTGGCAAGTGATACGTAGATTAAGGTTAATGTTTTTACGGATTTCATAAAAAACATACATCACGGGTGGGCATCAGCGGAACTACCGCGAAATCGTGTCGACGTAAATTTGTTCCTTCGTCACATCTGGGACCTTTCGCGTTAGTGGCTTCGTCACACAATAACCAAACAAAGGTAGGTACTCTCGTTTGTTTAGATGTTTTGTAAAAGAATGAGCAAACTATGTAAAAATCCGGCAATGCTATTCCATGTAGATATGATTTACCTTGCTAAACAGGCCAAACTCGATGTTGAAAAAAGCTTTGCTCTGAGATGAGGACCGTAACCAATTCGAACCCAGTATGGGATTTCTTCAGTTTTATGTCAAAACGAAGAAAGTTTGCAGATCTTTTTGCCAGTTTTAGCTCAGAGCACGAGCATTTTACACATGACATGTACATAACAGCCCTTATTCGTCCTTCAGACGTAAAAAAATCGAACCGATCATTTACAATGAAGGAATGGTGCCAACGATTTCAGGCGCGGAGGCTCCTTTGCCATCGCGTTAGTTGTAACGTCACGCTCTAGTTCCTTGAAGGATACCATGTCAGTACATGCAGGCGCGGAGAAAAATGTGTGTATTATTAAAGTATCTGCTGAAACACACCAATCGACCACCAATCCATCTCAAACGCTGCTCCCCATGTACAAACTAGCACAATTACCCCTGTCTCACCCTAAGACTCCCACAAAGTTTAGCTCAGCCTTTTGCGCAGATATGCTACAGATGCAAGTATCAGGTATCGTCCACTGGCCCCAAAAGACTTGAAGTGTGTTTATATGACTTATCTTCACGTATGTATGCGTCAGTACATGAGATTTTTCATTTATCGCAACTGTCACGAATCCAATAAGCCTGCGCATTTTTTTAAATTTCACCAGAGCTTTCGCTGCTCGCACACACAAAGTATGTGCGAGCAGCGAAAGCTCTGGTGAAACTTTAAAAATACGCAGGCTTATTGGATTCGTGGTGACAAACTCGCATGTACTGACAGATAAATTATAAAACACACTTCAAGTCTATTTGGGCCAGTGGACGATACCTGATACTTGCATCTGTAGCACATCTGCGCAAAAGGCTGAGCTAAAGGTTGTGGGAGTCTTGGGGTCGAGACAGAGGTAAGTGTGCTAGTTTGTACATGGGGAGCAGCGTTTGAGATGGATTGGTGGTCGATTTTGGTGTTTCAGCAGATACTTTAATAATACACACATTTTTCTCCGCGCCTGCATGTACTGACATGGTATCCTCCAAGGAACTAGAGCGTGACGTTACAACTAACGCGATGGCAAAGGAGCCTCCGCGCCTGAAAACGTTGGCACCATTCCTTCATAGTACATGATCGGTTCGATTTTTTTACGTCTGAAGGACGAATAAGGGCTGTTATGTACATGCCATGTGTAAAATGCTCGTGCTCTGAGCTAAATCTTGCAAACATCTGCAAACTTTCTTCGTTTTGACATAAAACTGAAGAAATCCCATACTGGGTTCGAATTGGTTACGGTCCTCATCTCAGAGCAAAGCTTTTTTCAACATCGAGTTTGGCCTGTTTAGCAAGGTCAATCATATCTACATGGAATAGCATTGCCGGATTTTTACATAGTTTGCTCATTCTTTTACAAAACATCAAAACAAGCGAGAGTACGTACCTTTGTTTGGCTTTTGTGTGACGATGCCACTAACGCGAAAGGTGCCGGATGTGACGAAGGAACAAATTTACGTTGACGCGATTTCGCGGTAGTTCCGCTGATGCCCACCCGTGTACATGCGCTTTACAGAATCATAAAAATCAATGAAACATGCGATTATGGCATAGTGCGTGCTTGAGGAGTATGCCTCTGCTGCATACCCTACTGCAAATGTGATGTTGATCATGGTATGGGGTCACAAATTACAGTGTATGTTTGAAATGCAAAGGACAATTATTATGCATGTTTTGACGTTCACAGCTGTCAGTGCTTCAGAGACACAATTTAATATGACGTGTTGATAGACATATGAACAGACAAACAAACTGGTGGTTTGTTTGAAAATTGGAACGCTTATGACACCCTCCTAGGGGGATAACCACCCACTTGTTCCCCTGAAATAAATAGGCTTGTTTCCCTGTTCCCCAAGAATCGAAAATTGTTTTCTTATGTTTCATGTTCCCCAATATTGCCTTTGTACCCTGTTCCACTCAAAATTTGACCTATGTTCCCTGTTCCCCTGGAATAAATGTCATTTTCCCCTGTTAACCAAAAGCCCTAAGAGGGACTCTTTTATATGGATGTCATATTTAGCCATATGCTTACCACGTAGAATAAAAAAGAGGTCAATAGGTGGTCGATCTGCGAATAAACGGATGGTCGGACGAAAGCTTGAAATGTCATTCCGATCTGGATCAAACTATTTGACACTAGCGGGGAAGAGTCGAGTTTGGTGTCAGATTGTTCCGGGGGCTTTGAGACAAGGCTTTATGTCCATTCTAGTTTTGAAATTGTGGTTGTGGTATTTTCTGATCATACTCACTTACTATTTTTGACAAAACTTGGAGCCTGATCTGGATCCAAATTGATCGAGCCTGTACCCAGAAACACCTATTATATTAGAAATCAGGCAACTGCCGTTTCGCTGGCGGGCCGATAGTGGCCCGTGATGGGATATTGGCTTGATATAGCTGTATAGTATTCCTTAAATCTGGTTATGATGACAAAATAGTATGCGGGGAAAAAAAGAAACGGCATGCAAAACGTTGATAGATCTAGTGTGTTTTAGGAAGCATTTTAAAAATGAAAATGTCTGAGATTGATCATACAAACAGTTTAGACCAAGATCAGGCTCAGCAAAACGTCTAGCAGGACCCGAAGGAGTAAGGTCAGTAAGATTTACCCTGAAACAAAAACGTTGCTATATTTGGAACACGATGACACGTGTTGGGTATATGACGTAACTTTTGCAGTCTACATTGAAAACAACAAGTAATTCCTTCTGTTTGCCCTTTGTACTTTCGTCTAAAAGAGGCACTTTGGCAAACAGTGAAGGCCGCGATGAATTGCCGGCAGCATAATGGGTTTGCGCACTTTTCAGAGAAAAGCATTAAATTCTGGAAATAAACAAAATCTTTAAGGCCGAAAAAACGCTTATCACAAAAAAACTTGTCTGTTTTGTCTTCTGCTGGAACATTTTAGAAATGTTTTTTTGCAAACAGGGTAGGCTCAGTCTGATCTGGGTCAATGCTGTTCGCCGTTTTACTAACAGCAAAACTATTTAACGGTCGACCTTGGCAGATGATATGCCCAGCCAGTATCCAATCCCGGGCCACTATCGGCTTCAGTTCGGTCTGATCAGTATTCACTGCCTGGATTTACTGTCCATATGATGGGAGCGCAGTGGCTCAGTGGTAGAGCGCTTGACTCGAGATTAAAGGGTTGATGGTTCGAGCCTCACCGGCGGCACTGCGTTGTGTCCTTGAGAAAGACAAATTAATCCCTGCTTAGTACTGGTTCAACCAGGAAGACCCGTCCCGACATAACTAAAAAATTGTTGACTGGGACGTACAAAACTAAATCAAACAAACAAAAACTGTTCATATGGAGAAACCTATACTTATTAGCTACCTCCTGAGCAAACTGTGACAGCAAAGACTTTGATCCGCTACTTTCGCTGTGCAGGCTGGTTTTGGTTCGCTGCAGAGGTCAGTTCGTTGATTTTTGTCATGTAATGCACTTTGTTTTATTTGGGATGGTGATATTACGTATATATCATATTTGGTCAAGTCGAAAGTTCATGGTAAAAAGTAATTCAATGCATTGCTCAGAAGTTCAAATTTTGGTGTCAGTCGAAATAATGAGATAGAAAGCCAGCATTAAAATGAACAAGAATGAATCAATTCTAGCCAACAGGTACTGAGATATGGTTCCGGTGTTGACGGACGGAATGGACGGACGGGCGACGCCAAACTATATCCCTCCGACTTAGTCGGGGATAATTAGAAGGGGAACTGTCGCGATTTATGCGTTTAGATGCCGATACTTTGTAATGAGAGGTTGAAATACAAGGTAAAACTCATCTGAATTTCAAGTTCATAAGTCATGGAATTAGAAATTATGAGATAACGCTTGATCCTAAACACGACGCAAACTAAACTTTAAATTCAATATCTGTACCATTCTGAATTGTCTCTTGTACTCTATGTTCAGACAGTTTAACTCGATATATTTCATAATTTTATGCATTGCCATTTGAATATTGTAAACACAAGCTAACTTATGTTTTGTAGCCCTTCAATAAAATAAGCCAGAGATTTAGATATTTATCGCATATGCGAACATCAAAGGCCCAGATGAGCTTGCACATCTATGTCACGGTCTCACAATTTGTTTTGCTGCCCATACACCAAAAGAAGGGCTGTCAATATGAACAAAATATAGGCGGCCTCTAGCCTCACTAGATTGTTGTGCATGTATGCATGTATGTTTCAAGAGTTTTGTTTGTTTGGTTTAACGTGAAATCACCAAACAAACCTCGTGAACGACAATGAAGAATGATCCCACGCCGTGTCGTCTCAGTTTTGTTCGCTGTCAAACGATTTGGGCCCAGATCGGTCGGATGTCTCTCGTGTGTGACCTGGGTCCTAACTGTTTGCTTGTGTCAAGTCCCCACCAACGAGAGCCAGCATAAATCATTAGCCTGTTACGTACATGGTGAGTCTCGAACTGTTGACCTTCAATCCCAAGTCTAACACTCTACCAACTGAGTCATTCGTTTCTATAAGGATATTTTGGTGGCATATACATGTATGCCTGAGAGAAAACAGACTAAATGCCTTTCAAAGGGAGTGTATTTTCAAAATGTACTTGCAAAATGTCATTGGAGGCCATATTACAAAATCCAAGTACTATATCATGACACGTTACCCTGTGCCACCTTACGAAAAATGAATCGATGCATGCTAGGGAAACATTATTTCGTTTTGTAAAACATCATATCAGAGTACCATCAGAATGTCAATGGTTTGGCTCCAGTTCACAGTTCAGGTCCGAAGTTTTTGGGCCTGATCTGGGTCCAAACTGTTGCGACGACACAAACAGATAAAGACTTAAATATTTCATTTTGCAGGCATTCTATTTATTTTCAGAAAATAATAATAAACTGCAACTGAGCATATCATGTGTATGCGGCAAATCGTTTCTTTCGACTTTTTCATAGTTTGTGATGCGAAGAGCAAAGGCTCGGGTGAAACCGCATACACGCACATGCTACAGGCGTGCGTGAAACCCAAAAGACTGCCCCTCAGCAACCTTCCCGAAAATCTTTCCCAAAAGCCATGATTCTGTGATCGCACGTACCGTTTGACAGGAGCTTAATTGTTTGTTATGTGTTTTTTATGAAAAAGTTCATCTAGCTGAAGCTGGTTAATTTTATTGAGTATTTCTATAATGAATTAAACTGGGAAATCATGCAGGATTCGTTTTAGGAAGCTAAAACATAATACATGTATCTAAAACACATGCTGTTTCTTATTGCAATATGCGTCTATGTAACCTGTGTGAGTTTGCCTCAGTCAGAGAAATTATATAACCATGTAATTGGAAACAACACTGGTCGTCTCTCGCAACATGGGCAATTAATAATTTCACGTGTCGAAAAGGCGGGCAGTAAAAGCTGCTATCATTTGCAAACGGGATGTGGTGGCGCGCAGATCATCTCTACATTCAGTCTCCAGCAAGATCTTCAGAAACTGACATGGATTACTCTGAGCATGGATATTAGTCTGGATGTAAAGAGAGGGGTTACTCTGATATTTTCATACATACGTAGGCTCTGGCCATTTTTGGGGGTTGAAAATTTTGAATTTCAATAATTTGGGGGTTTTCAGAAAAATGATTTTTTGGGGGTTATGAACATTTTGTGGTCATCATTTTGGGGTTATTACAAAATTGGACTAGATTTAGAGGTCATTTCTATGCATTTTAATGTCAAGGTTCAGAGTGGTTGATATTTTGGGGGGATGCTAAAACTTCAAATATTCTTTTTGGGTGCTTGATATTTTGGGGGATAAATAGTAGATACTGGGTCCAAGCTTATGTATGAGGAAAAAAAAGAGAGTACCGCCACCCCTGGGGCCAAGATCCAGACCGAGCACAGATGAGAGCGTTTTGGACCATCTCTAGATCAAAAACGTTTCTGGAGGAGTCAATCCACATGACGACAAAGCAAACAAAAGAGAAGACAGAGGCACGCAAAAATACACAGATGATACAAATGCTCAAAACGAAAAACAAATAATTAGCGCCATGCTTATCAGCGTATCGGTCCATTTTGCCCCCGTTTTGAAATAATTAAATGTAACAAAACGCATTCTTTTTATAAGCGTATTTATGCTTTTATTTCGATGCTTAATGCTGTTCAAAATGCTTAAAACATATTAGTCAAACGCGACTAATACGTTTATTTGCTTAGTAGCGTATTAGTGCTTTATCAGATGCTTAAAAGTGATAAATATGCTTCAAGTTGAATGCCAGAAAGCAAATGATAAGCATATTGCTTATTAGCGTAAACGCGCTTTATCAGCAATTTTAAGCGTCTGCTTAATGAATACCAAAAAGGGATGCCATAAAGTTTTTAAGTGGTGCTTTAAAGGTGCCTTAAATATGCTTTTTGCGCATTTTTCCGCTGCTTAATTGTACACATAAGGCACCATTACGGTATATTTACGCATGCGTAAAATTGCTTATAGATGTCTTTTTGTCCTGTGACATGATCTGTTTAAATATTCTATTTTCCTTCAACCATTAGACAAGATGACTTCTGCAATGTAGGATTTGGGTTTACCATAGAAGATGACATGCTTGAACCAGATTGGCAGCCAAAGGACTAATGGTTATCACACGGACTGACACAATATTCTATTTAATTCAGCCATAAGACAAGATGACGTCTGCAATGCAGGATTTGGGTTTACCATAGACGATGACATCTTAAGTCCAGATTGGCAGGCAAAAGTAAGAAAGGGGGCTAAGAACGGGAAGCAATACAATGAAGTACCACACCTGACTACCTGACGTATGATACCACATGGGAAAGTGACACAAGTACAATTAAACAAGAGGGCCAAGTGGCCCTTAGGCGGTCCCCTGAGTTTTGTTAAAGCTTACATATAGGTATCTGTAGAAAGCTGACCATGTCCCTGGTGCGGGGCCATCTTGGCCCCAGGGGCATAATTTGAACAAACTTGGTAAAGTCCACTAGGTGATGCTATAAACCAAATATCAAGACTCTAAGCCTTATTGTTTCAGACAAGAAGATTTTTCGATGTGTTCCCTATATAAGCCAAAATATGTGACCCCGGGGTGGGGCCATTTTTTGGCACCAGGGGCATAATCCACAAGGTGACGCTCTTACCAAATATCATAGCTCTAGGCCTAATGGTTTTAGACAAGAAGATTTTTTTCATGTATCTCTCTATTTAAGCCTATGTAAAGCATGTGACCCCCAGGGTGGGGCCATTTTGGCCCCAGGGGTATATTTTGAACAAACTTGGTAGAAGACCACTAGATTATGCATCATAGCAAATGTCAAGGCTCTAGGCCTTGTGGTTTCAGACAAGAAGATTTTTTTCATGTTTTTATCTATATAAGCCAATGTAAATTATGTGACCCCGGGCCAGGCCATTTTTGGCCCCAGGGGCATTATCCACAAGGTTATGCTACATACCTAATATCAAGGCTCTAGGCAATGTGATTTCAGACAAGAAGATTTTTTCATGTTTCTCCCTATATTAGACTATGTAAAGCATGTGACCCCTGGGGCAGGGTCTTTTTTTGCCCCAGGGGCATAATTTAAACAAACTTGTTAGAGGTCTACAAGGTGATGCTACATACCAAATATCAAAGCTCTAGGCCTTATGGTTTGAGACAAGAAGTCTTTTTCATGTTTCTTCCTATTAAAGCCTATGTATATATAAGCCAATGTAAATTATGTGACCCCCTGGGCCGGGCCAATTTTAGCCCCAGGGGCATAATCCTCAAGGTTATGCTACATACCAAATATCATGGCTCTAGGCCTAATGGTTTCAGACAAGAAGATTTTTTCACGTTTCTCCCTATTTAAGACCAATATAAAGCATGTGACCCCCGGGGTGGGGCCATTTTGGCCCCAGGGGTATAATTTGAACAAACTTGGTAGATGACTACTAGATAATGCATCATACCAAATATCAAGGCTCTAGGCCTTATGGTTTTAGACAAGAAGTCTTTTTCATGTTTCTTCCTATTTAAGCCTTTGTACAGCATGTAACCTCCGGGGTGGGGCCATTTTTTGCCCCAGGGGTATAATTTGAACAAACTTGGTAGAAGTCCACTAGATGATGCTTCATACCAAATATCAAGGCTCTAGGCCATGTGGTTTCAGACAAGAATATTTATTCATGTTTCTCCCTATATTAGACTATGTAAAGCATGTGACCCCTGGGCAGGGTCATTTTTGGCCCCAGGGGCATAATTTAAACAAACTTGTTAGAGGTCTACAAGGTGATGCTACATACCAAATATCAAAGCTCTAGGTCTTATGGTTTCAGACAAGAAGATTTTTTTATGTTTCTCCCTATATAAGCCTATTTTTTTTTGTTTTTT
The DNA here is from genome assembly GCA_964019695.1 of Loripinus fragilis. Classification (NCBI taxonomy): domain Eukaryota; kingdom Metazoa; phylum Mollusca; class Bivalvia; order Lucinida; family Lucinidae; genus Loripinus; species Loripinus fragilis. The sequence goes on along the minus strand of OZ026517.1, from coordinate 41,022,449 downwards.
TGTTGCTTTACGTCCCATGTCAACAGCTATGGTCATTGCGGGACGGTCAGTTCACTTAACCACACTTTTTCCTGGGCAGGCATGAGCAAGCGGTTAACCAGTAATTTGTGCACATACTTTCGCTTGTAACTGACAACAACCCTTCTTGAATAAATCAGTGGAAGGGAGGAGAATGACCGTAGAAATTATTTCATGATCAATCTCCACGAAAGTATGGTACCGGGCCGGGATCGAACTCGCGACCCCTGGATCTGCAGTCAGACACGCATCTGTAGCCAGACACGTTACCGACTGCGCTACGTGGCCCGGTATATATATATATAAGCCTAAGTAAAGTTTGTAATCTCTTTTGGCCCCAGGGGTCTTATTTGAGCAAACTTTGTAGAGGTTTACCAGATGATGCTACATACCAAATATCAAGACTCTAGGCCTTGTGGATTCAGAAAAGAAGATTTTTTCATGTTTCTCCCTATAAAAGACTATGTAAAATCTGTGACCCCTGAGGAGAAGCCTTTTTTGGCCCCGTGGCTATAATTTGAACAAACTTGGTAGAGGTTCACCAGATGATATTACATACCAAAAATCAAGGCTCTTGGCCTTGTGGTTTCAGACAAGAAGATTTTTTTTATGTTGCTCCCTATATAAGCCTTTGCAAACCATGTGACCCTTGGGGCCAGGCCATTTTTGGCCCAAGGACTTTAATTTGAACAAACTTGGTACAGGTCCACTAGATGATACTACATACCAAATATCAAGGCTGTAAGCCTTGTGGTTTCAGACAAGAATATTTTTTCATGTTGGTCCCTATTTAAGCCTATGTAAAGCATGTGATCTCTTTTGGCCCCAGGGGTCTAATTTGAACAAACTTGGTAGAGGTCTACCAGATGATGTTTCATACCAAATATCAAGGCTGTAGGCCTTGTGGATTCAGACAAGAAGATTTTTTCATGTTTCTCCCTATAAAAGACTATGTAAAATCTGTGACCCCTGAGGAGAAGCCTTTTTTGGCCCCATGGCTGTGATTTGAACAAATTTTGTAGAGGTTTACCAGATAATACTACATACCAAAAATCAAGGCTCTAGGCCTTTTGGTTTCAGACAAGAAGATTTTTTTTATGTTGCTCCCTATATAAGCCTTTGTAAACCATGTGACCCTGGGGGCAGGCCATTTTTGGCCCCAGGACTATAATTTGAACATACTCGGTACATGTCCACTAGATGATACTACATACCAAATATAAGGGCTCTAAGCCTTGTGGTTTCAGACAAAAAGATTTTTTTCATGTTTGTCCCTATATAAGCCTATTTAAATTATGTTACCCCGGGGAAGGGCCATTTTTGGCCCCGTGGCTGTAATTTGAACAAAATTGGTAGAGGTCCACTAGGTGATGCAACATACCAAATCAAAGTTCTAGGTCTTGTGGTTTTAAAGAAGATTTTTAAAGTTTTCATCTTGAAAATCTATTTTTAGCCTGTGTGACCTAGATATGCAATGGACCATAACCATTTGAACAATTTTAAAAGAAGGTTATATAAGGATCATTTCTACCAAGTTTGGTCAAAATCCAGCCAGTAGCTCAGGAGGAGAAGTCGTTTGAAGCAATTGTTGACGACACGCTACGGACGACGGGCATCCAACGATCACAATAGCTCACCAGGAGCCAATGTCTCATGTGAGCTAAATCACATGGACTGACTTTATATTCTATTTATTTCAGGCATAAGATAAGATGACGTCTTCAAAGCAAGGTTTGTGGCTACCATAGAAGATGACATGAAGAAAGTGGCATCAATTGACTTCTCTATAGCAGCTCCATACATGAACAAGCTAAAGCCTATTGGCATGCTGGAAATTCTTTTTATTAATCTGGGGTCAAGTACTAGGTTGAAATCCCATACGGCAACATGCAGGATTTAGGTTTATCACAGAAGATAACATGATAAGCCGAGATTGGCAGCAAAAGGGCTAATGGTTATCACCTGGACTGACACAATATTCTATTTATTTAAGCCAAACTACAAGATGACGTCTGCAATGCAGAGTTTGTGGCTACCATAGAAGAGGGCATGTCTAATCGCAATAAACAACCAAAGAGTTAATGGTTATAAAGTGGACTGACTCAATATTCTATTTAATTCAGCCATAGATAAGATGACGTCTTCAAAGCAGGGTTTGTGGCTACCATAGAAGATGACATGAAGAAAGTGGCACCAATTGACTTCTCCATAGCAGCTCCATAAATGAACAAGCTAAAGCCTATACGCATGCTGAAAAACTTTCAAATCTGGGGTCAAGGACAAAGGTGAAATCCCATATGGCATGATGCAGGCTTTGGGTTTACCATAGAAGATGACATGATAATTCGTGATTGGCAGCCAAAGAGTTAATGGTTATAAAATGGACTGACACAATATTCTATTTATTTTAGCCAAACTACAAGATGACGTCTGCAATGAAGGGTTTGTGGCTACCGTAGAAGATGACATGTTAAATCGCTATTAACAGCCAAAGAGTTAATGGTTATAAAATTGACTGACACAATATTCTATTTATTTTAGCTAAACTACACGATGACGTCTGCAATGCAGGGTTTGTGGCTACCATAGAATATGACATGTTTAATCGCTATTAACAGACAAAGAGTTAATGGTTATAGAAAGAACTGACACAAAACTCTATTTATTTTAGCCAAACTACAAGATGACGTCAGCAATGCAGGGTTTGTTGCTACCATAGACGATAACATGTTTAATCGCTATTTACAGCCAAAGAGTAAATGGTCATAAAATGGACTGCCTTAATATTGTATTTATTTCAGCCATAAGTTAAGATCAAGGACAAAGTTGAAATCGCAGTCATGGCAACAGCTGCTTCAAGCAGTACTGGTTAGATAAAATATAAAACGCAGTTGAAAATATTGTTTATTGGCCTTGCCAGGGACTCATTAGTATACAGAGGGCGCCATATTGTCCACTTTTAGAGTTTTTAAATTATTTACTTTGAAATAAATACATAAGCGTGTTCAGCATAGGGGGCCTTTGGGTCAGCATTGCTTTTCATGTATTTAAGTTAAATTGAAATATCCTGCTGCACCAGAGTGACAACCGCATGGATAATTAAGTTCTTTCATGGGGAAATATGCAACACAAACTACTCCAATGGGAACTCATTCATCTAAACATCCGTCAGAGAGTAGAGCAAACTACCGTCCAGAGTTGTCTCTCTGGAAGAATTCAGCTCCTCCCTCAGTGTGAGATCTTCTCCATTACTGACATTAGTGAAATCACTGTGCATAATTTAACCAGTTTTATCAACCTGTACATTGAATTTGTCTTCCGGCCGTGCTGAAGCCATCACACTACCTGACCATGCAGAGCTAATTACGGTCTAGGAATATACCAGCTCATTAATAGGAAGAAAATCCTTAATTACTATGTCTTTTAAAATAAAAAAAAAATAGATATTTTCACAGAAACTTTCATATATACTACTCAAAATTTGATAGGGATTATATTTTATTATATATACTACATAGGTATGACAAGAAACTGAACTTTTATCGAATGGCATGATTTCAGGTTTCAAATGACATGCAAAATCAGTATCGCATCCATTCTGTTAAAGTGTAACTGACGCCTAAACATGATAGGGGTCAAAACAGGTGAAGATTAGGTTGTAACCAAATTTAAAAAGTCAACAGAAATCCTTGAAACATTACTTAAACCGATGTCAATAGCGAGTGTGATGTCAACGAGCATCAACTATAGTTTGACACTTCCTCTGCATGCTACTGATACGCCTACCAAGCTGATGTTGAGGGAGTCTGGCCCATTCCTCCTGTAGCGCTGTTCTGAGCTGTGGAACCGTTGTTGGCTGGACTGGGCAGGCATAAATCGCTTTCTGAAGCATGTCCCAGGCATGCTCGATCGGGTTCATGTCGGGGGAGCGAGCTGACCAGTCCATTCTAACGATGGTAGCATCTTCCAGATATTGGTTAGTGACGTGTGCTCTGTGTCGGCGCGCATTATCGTCCATAAGAATGAAATCAGCACCTATGGCACCTGCAAAGGTCGAAAATAAACGTCCAGGATATCGTTCACATAACGCACAGCCGTCAACGTACCGTTTTCAATGATGTGTAGGTCCGTTTTCCCTTGCATGCTGATCCCGGCCCATACCATAACCCTTGCCATAATGGTCGTGTTCAGCGACAAACTGGTGCAAAACTTTCGTTACATGCTCTCCACACTCTAGCACGTCGATCCGTAAAGTCAATGCAAAACTTTTACTCATCCGTAAAAAGCACAGAGGTCCGGTCATTTAAAGACCATCCAATGTGTTGACGTGTCCAGTTCAAACGCTCCTGGATGTGGTATGGAGTGGATGGAATGCAAATTGCTGGTCGTTGTGCCATCAAGCCAGAACTGTGCAAACGTTTTCTGATGGTTTTCGTTAAAACTCGTACGTTTGTAGCTATCTGGAAGTCATTATGTAATGAAGTGGCATTACGGAAACAGTTACGTCTGGATAAAAGACCTGTGTAATGATCATGAATATCGGATGTTGCCTTTGCATGACCACCACCGTGTCGATGTTGAGCATTTCCATTCGTTAAGTAGCGATTTCACATCCTGGAGACAACACTCTGTGCAACATTCAGGTGTTCTGCCACATTCCTTTGAGACGACCCTGTTTCAAGCATACCAATGCCGACATGCATTTCATCTGAAGTTCAGTCTCATACTTTCGTGGAGATTGATCATGAAATAATTTCTACGGTCATTCTCCTCCCTTCCGCTGATTCATTCAAGAAGGGTTGTTGTCAGTTACAAGCGAAAGTATGTGCACAAATTACTGGTTAACCGCTTGTTCAAGCCTGCCCAGGAAAAAGTGTGGTTAGGTGAACTGACCGTCCTGCAATGACCATAGCTGTTGACTTGGGACGTAAAGCAACAAAACCAACCAACCAACCAAATCATCTGAAGTTAAACGTCTTCTTTTTAGGCATTTTGAGCACAATTTGGTACAAAGTCCCAGTTAGAATCGAAAACATGAAGCGAAAAACATGAGATTGCCACATGCTGAAATTGTAAAAATGCATGCAAAAACGCCTTATTTCATGGGTTTGCAGTTTTCCGTGCCGCTCGTGCAGGCGTAGGTAGCAATACAATCAAGATCATTACGTATTCTAGAGGTCAAAGCATGGATAAAAGTAATGCAGTAAAAATAAATAAGCGTATATATTTGGTTACGTTTTTACACATAACTAAAAAAGTGATCCCTATCAAATTTTGAGTAGTATATTATGTTAGGATCAACATACTATATATCTATTAGACCGATGTGTCTAATTGTTATAACAACTGGAACAGAGGACAATTTTACTATAAATTTCTTGATTGTCAAGAAGGTAGGCTTTTTTGGAAACTTTGTTGTCGAGCAGTTAGACCGTGACAGAAACTTTATTTCTTGGGTGCAGTCTGTTCTGGGTCTTGGCTTTGAAAATGAAATGTGTGTTGAGGACTCTTTTAGTGTGTATATTCAGGGGTACAAAACCTTAAGAGCTTTATACGGTATAATTGCTTTGTTATATAGAAAGTGATTGTCTTTTGGCATCCATTTCAGAAATACTCCCAGATCTTCTGTAGAAATGATAAAATGAGAGCTTCCGTATTTTTAAGTTTCAATAGTCGTTCTAGGTTAACTATAGTTGTTCCTCCCCATGTTATATGTCCGTTGTCAATTATTGGTTATGTATTTTTTTGATTGATTTTCCTCTGTATGATAGTTACATATGATAATAGTTTCACACCAGTGATATTTTTGATGAAATCGCATAGCATAGTTTATAAATATGATTTATCATCAGTATGCAAGGCCAGCAATTGGTGTGGAGACACATGTTTAACATTGTGATAATCAATTATGAGGTATAAAAATGTGTGCATCTTGTAATCTTTATCTAGTATCTATAACCATATATGTGGTTTTGTCAAAATTTATATGCATTTTGTTTTGTTTGCGCCACATTTTAAATGTTAGCGTCGGATTGGTAATTCTAATTTGTTAATACTTTACTAATGATATGAACAGTAACGTCATCTGCAAAGAAATAAGAAAAACACTATTTCGGGAAAGGAAACAGATAGTTTATGAATAATAGAAATAATATTGAACTTAGTATAGATCCTTGAGGAACACCTGAACTATACGGTATAAACATACAGACAAACAATGTGGACACAGGTCAGACCTTATGGGGTTGGCTCGATGAAATATATATGACTCTGCTCGATTGTGCAATGATAAAAACAGAAAGGATATAAAAACCAAAATGATCCTGATATTACCCTCAGCTTTCACTTCCAGTAGGAACGCAGTTGAAAAGAACGTCTATTGACGATGTATTATATGAGACATTTCTCACAAAATCAACAGTTTAATTGTTAAATTAGTCAGGGAAATCTCAGCCCCAAACTAACAATTTTTTAAACCAGATATAAACTGATTCCTCATAATTTGGTGTCTTTTTGTGGGGTAAATGATAATTAAACATATTGAGCGTACGAGAATAGCTGTGTATGCACAATTTTTTCTGCACACTAGGTAAATGGATCTACTGGCAAACGTGATTATAATTATAATCAGTTCGAAACAACCACACATTTATTGAGGAAATGAAAAGGAACTTTTTGAGTGCAAAGTTACATACACCATGTTTATGTAAACCTTTCTGAAGAGTTGTTCTTATATAAACTTGAAGCAGATAAAAACAGCAAAGATTAATAAAATGAGCTGTGTTTGTGATTTCCAACAATGTGGCAATTTGACAAGTGTAGACTCAGACGAGCCTGTGCAGCTTCCTTTTAAGCTTAGAAACTCCAAATGACGTTCATTGAGTAGCTTCATATTCATAGCATATTTAAGCGGTTAGGAAAGGCTCTGATCAGACTGCGTGTATGCGCAGGCTGGTCTGAGCCTTTGCTGGTAGTACATACCACACTTTTGGAAATCTTATGTCGCGGTTCAAATCATATTGTTATATTCCAAATACTATATTAACTGTGTATGCTGCATCAATCATTTATTTATGCTTAAAATGTATATATTCCATGCATAAAATTCACATGGAAATAGTATATGCCACAAATGATAAGTCAACTTTCAAACAAATGGTGACCAAACCAACAATTACTTAATGATGTAAAAAAACACCTATGAATTGTTTGCCTGTTGGTAATCTTTGCGAATTTCAGAGCTAGTTTTTTGCCCAACAAATGTTTGGCCTTGATCTGGAATCAATTTGTTTGAAGGGTCACTTTTTAAAAAGGGCTGCTACAAGTCATTTATCCCTGTGGTATTATTTCTGACACTTCTTGCTTGAAGCTACTGCGAGGGGGTGCTTAGATGCATTTTACTGGCCAAATCTTCGCCCTACATTCTGCTGTTATTAAAACACAATAAGGTTTAACTCGCGTGAAGGCTATTCATCATCACAGAGAAACAATATATTCAAATTAAAGTACTATGATGAAACATAGAAATGGGCTCATCACTAACAGATAGTCAGAGCCAAATAAAACCTCAAGTCCCAGCCAAAGTCAAGCATCAGGAACCAGTTAATGACATGTGGGTCAAATTCAAAACAGGCTTTGTAGAGGCTGTAGAAAGGTTTATCGCATCAAAAATGACCAAAACAAAATACTCTGTGCTATGGATGGATGTAACGATCAAACGGCTAGTAAATAAAGAGACATAAGCTTTACCTTCGTGCTCACAAATCCAAGGAGCCTGATGTCAAGATTCAATACAAGGCGTTCAGAACAAATGTCAAGATGGTATTGAGAGATGCCTATTGTAAACGCGTTTGCAATATATTTACGTTCGAGAACGATAGCTCAGATCCTGACACTCTTTAGCCTGAAAAGATCAAAAAGTTTGGTCATCTATCCAATCACTTAAAAAGACGCGTTTGGGATCACATCAATCAGAAAAAGCGGAATTTTTAAGACAGATTCTAAGGGAAAAGCCAACATTTGTAATAGACTATTCAACTCAGCCTTCCGACGTTAAGACGACTCTGACCCGCCCTCAAAAGGGGCTAGTCAATTCTCCTCCATCCTCCATGGGGGACATAACAGTTGACCCGAAAGTGGTTACTAAACTGTTGGACGGACTAAATGTTCATAAAGCCTCTGGCCCAGATGGACTGAATGCCAGGCTGCTTATAGTGTAGCACTGAGATCTCCCCAATACTGGCACTCGTCTACAATGAGTCTTTGGGATCATGGGTTTCATTGTGGAACTTTGAAACTATTAGAGGGTCACTGATGAAGCCTAAATGGCAGAAACTAGCTAGTCTGGTCCAGAAAATATGCACACTCTGGTTTCAGTTCTTTGATGCAGTCTTTGATTCTAAGGGATAACCTTTTAAGAACATATTTAGCTTCGGGCGGCACATGCATCTGCTGTAAAAACCTAGAGCATATTCTAGTCAGCAACATCAACAAACATTTAGCCTTAGATAGCAAACTTGCTGACCGTCAGCATGGTTTCCGAAGTCACAGTTGGCCCAGTTTGTGCAAGACATCATCAGCAACCTGGATGGGGCTGTCCGTCGTGGGCACAAACAGACATATTTAATCATAATGTATTTTGCTAAGGCCTTTGACAAGGTTCAACATAGGAGGCTATTACACAAATTAGAATATTATGGAATTAGAGGATCCACCCACAAGTGGATCAACTAGTGGCTCTCTGCGCGCACTCAACAAGTTGCTGTAGATGGCCAAGCCTGAGATCTAGTCCCAATGCTATCCAATGTGCCCCAGGGATCAGTCCTAGGGTTAGTCCTGTTCCTCATCTTCATAAATTATCTGCGGGATAACATCATGTGTTCTGTTCGCAGATGACTGTGTCCTTTATAGGATTATACATACACTTCAGGATTGTTTGATCTTGCAAGAAAACCTCACAAGCTTAGGACAGTGTGAAGCCGATTGGCAAATGAAATTTAATTTAGCCAAATGCCACTCAATGAGAGAGACTCGGCATCAGCATCACAAACAAACTCTTTTTGACAATTCACTACACAACCAAACTTTGAAAAAAGTTCAGCCGTCAAAACACCTTGGTGTTACTATCACTGATAGCATGGATTGGGGTCAGCAGGTCTCAAAAATCTCTTCCAAAGCGACTCAGACACTTGATTTCCCTCGCAGGAACTTGGCTTTTCTTAGTCACTTTCCCATTGGTATCCTGGGTCAGGTGTGGTACTTGATTGTATCGATTCCTGATCTTTGCACCCTTACTTATTTTGCACCTTGGAGTACTAAGGAAGTTGCATACAAAGCTTTGGCTCGGTCTAAACTAGAGTACGCAGCACCCATTTGGAGCCATCACTCGAAACTTCAGATTAATCAGAGTGAGAAAGTTCAGAGGACAGCAGCCCGCTGGACCTGCAGGATATGGCGAAACACGAGTAGTATCGGTGAAATGCTTGATGAGCTTGAATGACCATCTCTTTAGCCCTTGGGGGACCAGTCCTCCTTGCTTCTCTTTCACAAGATTCATTGTGGAGCAGTGTCTATTGAAAAGAACAAGTGTATGGCCCCTGCTCACAGTTTGAAAACTACCAGGTCATCACATAGTACTCAATATCGCAGACACCAGACATATAGTGATGCCCTGGAGAATTCCTTTCCCCCGAACTATTCCACATTCCTTCTGTGGCCAATAAATACCCAGTCAACAGTGGAGTTTAGGGCACTTCTTATTTAAACAAAAACTCAGCCAAAAGGTTGTTTTTATGTTGTTGTTTTTTGTCAAAATTTCAAAATTAGCACTCACTGGCCTAATGCTCAAATATGAACGAGGCCAGGAAAGAAAGAAAGAAACCCACTGATGAAAGGTTTAAGCCAGGGTCGACATTGATTCGGAGGCACTGACCGCCGTAGTGCATTTAAAGAAGAACCCCTGACTATAAAACGTGACTGGGTTTAATGTACGAGGGTCATTTTTTATGTTCGTAGAATCGGGCTGTATCTCTACAAATATAGAATTTACGGTACCATAAGTATATATATTTTGAAAGGTCTAGCTTTTGTCTATCAACTGATATAAATTTTACATCATTAGCGCTTACTTCTGTCAAGATATTTAGCTTTGAATAGGGCATGAAAAGGACACTGGTCGAAATCCATGCCATTTTAACCACACAGCAAGCAGGAAATTAGACGCTGTTTAGTTCCATTCGCTATGGTGATATAAGCATTTTTCAAGCCGATTTTTCTTTTGCACCATCAAAATTAATAATTCAAACGCTAATCGTAGACAAGTTCAGCAAAACTATAAGCATGTTGTTTGCTGTTCTATAACAATTTTAAAACACCCATCAATATACCAAAATAATCAAAGTCAGGTGCTAGTTATTATATCTGTTAAAATTTCAATTACGACCAAATTTTAAAATTTCTTCTGGTTTTGCATAGCACATGATATACTCAATCATTCGTCAGCAGTTATATTGATGTATCGTTTAAAGCGTGTAACTGGCAATTTCCGGTACTGGCATACCCCCATGTTATAAAAAGTGGGTGGGGTAAATCAACCCCGCGTAGAAAACACAATAACAATCGGATCTGCATAATTGTCTTATTGCAGTAATTTCAACACCTGTTTAGAGGCAAAAAAACAGTTTTAATGTATTTTCTAAATATAGTAAGGCTCCATGACGTCATTTATGTACAAAATAAGGGATTTTAGCACCCCCTAGGCTATTTATTTTGCAGTTTATTTCTAATAAAACAAAAGCATTAACTTTGTTTTGGGATGAAAGTTACCACAAAACTTCCATCTCCCATATAAGCAAGAAAAATTATAATACTACTTTACAGCTAACATATTAAGCCGCATTCAAAAGCCCGTATCCAACTTCCACTTGTGTCAACTTTTACAATAAAAGTTTATATGCCAACTGTTCACTTTGCTGAGGTTCCAAACAAATTTTCCATATCCAATAATTGCTGCGTATTTGCTATATTGTTTATATAATATTGTAGCACGTGGTGTCCTTGATCTGCAGCCAAATTTTCAGAAGCTGTGTATGGCTATGGACCCATTTTCATGCAATTGTTACTGACGTTCTGTCAGAGACTATGTCCAAAAATGTCATATTTCTGCCATATTTCCAGTGTGCGATATGTTGGTATGTCTTTGCCTCTTAGAAGACATTAAAGAAATGCATTTTGAAATAATTTTAGGCTGCATGTATAGATAAAAGCTCAATCTTTCCAAATATATGCATGGTGTATGCATTTACTTTCGCCGTTTTCATTAAATCTACCTCTCTACGAAGATAAAAAACGTCCCTCGTATTTCACTAAAACTTAATCCACCTAAAGTCCTCAATAAATTAGGTAAAATAAACCTCGGCTCTTTCAAAAAAGAGAGAACTTATTTAAAAACAGAAATTTTGTTCAAAAGAGTTGATATACAGTGTTTCACAACAAGATTCTTTGAAAAATCTCAAACAGGCAACTATTAATTTTATTGATACCAATGTGGTAACCAATGGCATTGTCCCCCTCCCACATCTCGACCATTTATGTTCATCCAATAACATGCATGGCTGATGAAAAAGGGACACTGTAATATGTACCTAGTCGCAAGAAAATCTTTTTGCGTGGTGCGGCTATTTCATCTGCTATGAAGGGAAATCAGGTTTTATTTATAATTTGAGCCAGTGCATGAGATTTCCAACAATGTGGTATGTGCGACCAGCAAAGCCTCAGATCAGCCTGCGCATACGCGCAGTCTGATCAGAGCCTTTTCTAGTTGCTTGAGTATTCTATGATTGTTAAGCCACTGACTGAATACCATTTGGAGTTTCTAAGCTTAAAAGTAGGCTGCAGAGGCTCGTCTGAGTCTACACATGTCAAAATGCCACATTGTTGGAAATCTCATGCACTGGCTCATTTGGTAAAGAATAAATACGCCTTTTGAGCGGCGCAAACGTGCAAGACAAGACAAAATTTTATTTAAAGTCAGAGAGTATAAACAGGGTGCATTTCATAGAAGTCCTGACCGTAGACCTCACATGTATTAACCCTTAAAGCGCACAATCACAAAATGTGTGTGTGTGTGTTTTGTGTGTTTTTGCTGTTGTTTTTTGTCGTCCACTAAAATATATGAAGCCTCATAGACAAACAGTCTGGACCTAGTTCAGTCCAGTAGTAGCAGTCTGATCTGGGTCCACATTTTTTACAACTATTCTTATGTTCATTTTCAGTTGCAGTAATATTGCTGGCGTTTAAGGACAAAATAATGTGTTTTGCGCCTATACTGATGTAATGGCGCAAGATGATACAGTTTCTTTTGAATAAAACCACATCTCATTTTCAGCTTTTACCTATGTCTAAGGTTGACCATTCCTATTTCACGGGTGGTAATGTCGTAAGGGGCATTCGATCAGTTATGCAAATGAATTCTTTACGAGATGATCTGGACATGAGCTACGGGAGCAGTAAACAATAGAAGCAGCTATGTGAGTAGCCTTGTTTTATCTGTTTTTACCGGTTTAGAGCTTAATATAAGTAAACAGATTTTGCTATTCCCAAACATATTCATTTCAGTACAAAAAGCGAAAGAATCTGATGTAAGAAAGTTTACAGCTAACGAATGATATACTTTCTCCTGGCAAGGTGTACGCATTAAATCATTTATGTGGTTGCTAATGAAGGTATTATTTTGAAAAAATGTTATAAAATGCTTTATTTTTGTCAAAAAATCATATCTTCTCCAACTTATTTGTCAAGCAAAAGCAGTATTAACAATCTTCTTGACGTCACTTTGTTTCGACGACGTGCTTTTGGTTCCTATTGCCCCTTCCGACATTGGTTGCCCCTAACGGTATGATTTCCCCTTACAAGACGAATGAACTTGGACAGTTCAAAAAGAAAAGTAGAAAAAAAAGTTTTAGAAAATATTCTCGTTGTGATGCATGCTGATCTTAAATTCAATATAGCCACGTCATGTGAAAACCTGCATAATGTCAATTTCGACCAACAAAGGCGCAGATCAGCCTGTCTGTGCAGTCTGAGCAGCATCCCTTTGTTCGCTTCCTTGATAGCAGGATATCTACCCATATTAAGAGAGCCTAATCATGCTAAAACCAGAATGTCAATGGTACAGCTTGTTTTTGTTGCTGTGGAGGCTGATTTAAATTTTACCTGGTCGGTCTTGAAATCCTGAAGACACATTTGGAATGATATGACTAAATCCAAAGTTGATTATATTGAGGAGCGCGATGAATAATTTGTGAGATCTAGGGGTAGTGGGTTCAAGCCTCACCAAAGGTGCTGCATTGTGGCTTTAAACAAATACTTGGTTCTTTGCTTGGTACTGGTTCAACCCGATTTTAAGATCAATGAAGTTTGGAATATTATTATAATTGTGAGGGTGAAGAGAGGGGGGTGGGGCTGCCATTAAATGTGGATGTTTGGGTCATTTTAGGCTCTCATTAAGGTTCAGGTTAGATAGGAATATTTTTAGGAAGGGGTGTAAACTATATTTTTTTTGCGTGGATGCGTGTGTGTATGTGGCGGGGTGTAGCTAGATATGTATAGTTGAGGGGAAAGTAATCAGTACATGATACGGAGGAACTTATACTGTACACAGAAAAATGAATAGAGCCCCATTCGACGCCCCAACCAATGGGCATGTGGTAATTTGGTGATTTTTGGGACTGTTTCTGGCGGGTCATGTTAGGGCCACTCTAAGGATAGGGTAAGAATGGGAACAGTTTCTAGGATGGGCTAAATTTCACTAGTTTTCGTTTGTGGGCCTAATTTTACAGTTTAGCGATTTTTTGGGTCCAAATTTTACTGATTAGCGATTCCAGAGGTACCCTATTGAGACCCTCTATCATGTATAGATAATGTACAAGCGCTAAACCAAGAATTTACTAGCAGACACTTAAGAGTAATCCACTGTATATAAGATAAGGGCGTTACCAAACTGACCCATAAGGGTAAACTGACCCGTAAGGTGGAGTAAATTTCGTAAGTCATTATATTTTTTCTATTTAGTCTATGTCAACAGTTTAAACCCGATTTTGACGAAACGCTGTTAAGGCATAAAAGAAAATTCATGTTAAGTACATTTGTCTCACTAAACCTGCCTTGAAACTTGTTGAAAAGCCCCTAAACCACGTTTATCCAAGATCAAAACCAAAATTGCAACACACCCTCATGCCGGAGAAATTTATTTTTAGACTAACTCCTCGGTTTTCCACTTCAACGATCGCTTTCCATTATGCAAAAATGATAACCATTGGGAATCACATTGCCTGATTTCAGAATATTAACCTGCAAGCATTGAAATAAAAGTAGAAGTCGCTAACTAGCCTGTTTTGCTTGTTTTATTTTCGTCTCGTTACTCATATCTGGAAGCTCTCGTAAGGCGACCGTTTGCATAACTTTTGATCGCCCCTTACGACATTACCACCCGTATATTTACGCATTTATGAGGTGCCGCCTTTACAGTATAATACTTGACGTCTTGCTTTCTTTCTGTGATGTTACGAACCGACTTAAAAGAATCAACCATTTCTGGCGAGACTGCGCATCTGCGTAGACTCGTCTGAGCATATGCAATCGATACCAGAATCACATGAAATTAACATCAGATTTTACACGGGTATCGGAAGTGAAAACAATAAAACTGATTGAACCAAGTGGTTCTTGCATCTTGCCATCGACATAATGTTACTTTGGCAATCCAAAATAAATGTCAAAATGTGTCTGTATAAATGAAAATTGACCAGTCCAATACACATGGTACACATGTATCATGCGTATTTTTTGCATTTAGATAAGACAGTTTTTCAGTATAGATGGAAAACTTCCTTCGTGGGAAGTTAACTTCGGTCCACGAAATGAAATCGGACGTGGGTTCGTGCGTGCATAATTGTATATATGGTTTTCAAAAAATAGCGTGACCATGTCATAATATTCGCTCATGTAAATTATTTTTCAAACTGCCGAAGCGTTTTGCATGTACCCATCGTTATTTCAACGCCGGTTATCCCAAATCAAAAATTGCCGTAGACGGGGTGGGGGCGAAGCTTGTTATGATGCGGAAATATGAGAGAAATATTTCTTCAAAATGCCATTTGTTCTTTCCTACATCCAAATCATGACGTCCAGAAATAGTGTGATTTATTTTATGCAACGTTGCTTCGTTTCGCGCCACTTTGACGTTACGTTTCTACATTTTACATAGTTGTTTTTAAAGTATGAGCGCTTCGACGGTACAAAACGATATTTTGCATATCGGCTAGACTCCGTCAGGTTAATGGCGATGTAAAGTCAGTGAGCTCAATGTTAATAATTGGATCAAAAACGATATTTTGCATATCGGCTAGACTCCATCATGTTAACAGGTAGGGATCACACGGAATTCCGCGGCTAGCCTTTGTCGCGGATTTCCACGACATTGAATTTTTGGGAAGGTAGCGGTTTTCCGTGACTTTAAAAAACGCTAAATATATCTCATTTGGGAGCAGTTATTTTTTGTAAGTTTTATAAGCGTCACGGAAATCCATGACATCCTTTATAAATATCAACCACACGCATGATACTTGTCGTATCGTTGTCAACTGTAGCTCAACTTGAGGTGTGCTTTAGTTCTGACAGCTGTGAGACATGAGCCCTTTTCTTTGTTTCATTTTGATGTATTATTATGCCTCCCCCTGAAAGGGTCGAGAGATAAATTGATTTTCCCCTTGTGTCCGTCTGTCTGTCTGTCCGTCTGTCCGTCTGTCTGTCTGTCTGCCTTTCTGTTCGTCACTAAATCGCGTCCGCTCTATAACTTGATAACGGTTAGAGATATTACAACGAAAATTCATACCCTTGAAAAGCACATTCAGACGACGTGTCATGCACAAGAACCATAACTCTTGCACTTTTATTTATCAAATTATTCCCCTTGTAACATTATTAAGTGCATTTTTTCCGCTCTGTAAGTTGAACACTGTGAAAGCTATTTAGTTGAAACTTCATATACTTCCAGAATACAATGAGACAATGCGTCATGCATAAAAACGATAACTCTGCTTTTGATGTTTTGGAGTTATTTCACTTTGATCATTTGTAATGCTATTTCGTGTCCCCTCTATAACATGGTAATCGTAAGAGATATTCATATATTTGTAAAACACATTCAGACGAGGTGTCATGCACAAGAACAATAACTCTCGCGTGTTTATTTAAATTATTCCCCTTGTAACATAACTAGTTGCAATTTTTGTCCTCTCTGTAAGTTTAACACTGTTAAAGCTATTTGATTGAAACTTCATGCATTTTTAGAGTACAATGAGACAGATGACGTGTCATTCAGAAGAACCATATCTCTTACGTGTATATTTTCAAATTATTCCTCTTGTAACATAACTAAATGCATTTATGTGATTTTGTGAGTCCTAAAAGGGGGGAGACATTTTTTCGTATAAAACAATTCTAGTTTCTCTATGGTGATATAGAAGCCTAAATGCGAGATAAACAGTTTTGCGTGTTAACCACAACAAAATCTAGGGTGAATATTTGGTGGCTATAAAATGCATTTAAGTCCCCCATAGCTTGGGCCAGTGTCCGTTCTAAAACAAAATGAGTAAGTGAGTATAATCAGGAAATACCACAATCACCAATTGCAGACAAACCCGTGGCATCGTGAGGAAGAGCAACACAACAAACACGAGACACCAGGAAGAAAAACAAAGCAAAGCAACCAGCTCTCTCTTCCCCACCGAGATGGTTGCAAAACGAGAATGGACACAAAGTAACGCACAAGAAAACATATAACAACTACAGAATCCCACAGTGGGAATAACAATCAACAACGAATCAACAACAAAAGAACCACCGCCTTAGAACAGACAGCAGCCAAAGCCACTGGGGGGAGGGGGTTTAAATGCATTTTACTGGTACCAAATCGTCGCCCTAGATTCTGCTGTTGTTGAAGCATAAAACGTTAAGCTCGCATGGAGGTTTTCAAACTATTGAAGTGTATCATCATAGAGAAACAAAATCGCACTATGATAAAACAGAGAAAAGGGCTCACGACTTTCAGATAGCCAGAGCTAAAGAAACCCTCAAGTTGGGCCACGGTGGGCCAAGCTACAGCCAAGCATCAGGCACCAACCCACCGATAAAAGCTTAACCTCAGAGTCACCATTGAATCTGAGGCCTGACCAGCCGCCGTGTAATTAAAGAGGAACCATAACTAAAAAATCGTGATTGGGTTTGCAACCAGGCATGCAGACTGTCGCATGATATCCAAGTAATATCTAACTTTTTAAATAACGTATAACCCTTTTGAATTGATCACTAAAATTAGGAATTCTTTTGAATTTATAAACTAAATCACCATAAAATATAGGCCCTGATATGCCATGTTGAAGAATTTTTAAACCAATATTATATTTAACAATCAACACTGAGTGTCTGTGGTAGAATTTAGAAAATGCTTTTCGAATTTTATGATATCTATAACCTTGTTGTAAAAACTTAGCAGTGAAAAATAGGTTTCTGTTGTTGAAGTCATTTATATTAGAACACCCTTTCGCAAAACGAATAAATTGCGAAATATATACACCAATTGAAGGGGAGCGAGGAACGTCTCCATCAAGAAATGGCAAATTTACTGTTTCAAAATCAAAATAGTTAGGCTTCAAGCTTAAAAAGGTCCTGCCCATCCCCACCCCCCCCCCCCCCCTACAGAATTTCACAGACATATCCTATCTTTAAGATATTGTCAAGTTGCATCATTTAAGAAATGCTTGCACTCTGTGCTCCTGGGCGTTAGTCTCTGAAAGCCTATTACATAAGTTACTGTAAAAAACTAAGGAAAAAAGCAAAATGAAAGTTTGAGCTACAGAAAGAAGACATTAAACTATATAATTATTCAAATTTCATATATTGTTAGCAAGCTGGATGCCTAAGCTACATAAAGCAGCATTTTAAATAAAATTACAGCTTCCAATGGTATTATATGCGTCACATAGATTAAATTTCCCTTTGAAAATTGAAATCGTGACTATTATCATTTAATTTTACAACCGATTTGTGGATGTTTTCAAGTGTTTTTAATCGTAGTTTACTAAATATTTATTCGACTTATAGAACAACCCTTCCCCCAATCTTAAGTATCCAGTTTTGATATCTATTATTGAAGAAAAATATATTAAACCATTTGACACTGGTGGATATCTTACATTTTTGGGACTGTCTTGCTTATGCAAATAAGAATCAAAGATTTTCAAGTGTGACATCAGGGTCAGAGTACTTATTAAAGTATGTAACGTATGTAACATGGTATAATGAATGAGCAAGGAAATTGTCTTGGAAGTAAAAGATGATATTTCAGAACAAATTACTATTTTTCATATGTTTCCTATTAATCTCTAGCCTCTGGTGCCTTAGTCTTAGTAATTGTCATTGCTGATAACAAGCACATTGAGACATCAGGGCCCTTTCTAACTGAATGGCGGTACATTAGTTTGGTTATTTCCCTTATAATGGGCTCTTGCTATGCAGCATCAAATTTAAACTTCCAAAAGTGTACTTTGCATATCTTTATTATGTCCATATGCAAAACTATAAAATTTGTGCAATCTGATAGTGCACACACACCAAGTCAATCGAGTGCTTCATTGCGGATACACGTACTTGATAGCTTCAGTTCTCGAAGTATATTCATAAAGCTTGGTATACATAACTCCAAAGATTACTACCACAGTTTTCTTTGCTGCTTTCCTCATTAGCTCATAATTTAAATTAGAGTTTCGATAAGTAACTTTGATTTGCTAAAAAAATAACCAATTTTTCAGAAGTTAAAAACTGATACAAACAACCTGCAAAAACAATCAACATTTTTACTCATTGTAACTAAATATATTGTTGTTGTAAGCGGAGGCAAAGTATATACATTAAACAAAGCATGCATTTGAAACAAACACGCAAACATGCATAGGGTGTGTAAATAATTATGACAAAAAGCGTTACCTATAAAAATTTTGGACAGCATTTGTATAGACATACAAATAGAAAATTATACTCTACATTTAAATGAGACAATTTAATAAATATTCCTATTAAATATGAATATTCAAAAACAATCTTTATTCAAGTCAACCTCACAATGTCTATCAGTGTGTTTGCTTCTATTGCAAAATAATCACCTGTTTCATCACAACCAGTAGAACCATAGCATAGTATTATGACTGCAAATTGAGTACAATCCTGTTCCACCCCACCCCTTTGGGAAGTGTGCAGACATATCCTACCTCAAAGAACAATTCAAGCTGCATCAAATAAGAGATGTTTGCACTCTATTAACCAGGGGGTTAGCCTGTAACAGTATGTTACCATATCAATTTAAGAATAAATGAATTGAAAGTCTGAAAAACAGAAAGAAGACATAAAACAATCTATTTATTTGAATTGTTTATGTAGTTTGCATGCTGAATACCTTTGATACATATGAACGTTTTTAACAAATGAACAGCTTCCTATTGTGTTATATTTGTTACATTAATTAAGATTACCTTTTAATATTGGTAATTGTGACAAACATCACTTATAAGCATTTCGTATGATCCTTATATTTTGCCATCAAAGGACTTAGTTTTCTTTGTATGTGTGGCCTGTGCCAGCATCAAACAAATTGTTAAATGAGAATTTGTTCTGATTTAGCAAAATCTATGTCTCTACCGTGTAATTCTAAGAATACTTTAAGATATCTGACGTTGGTCAAACAGAAATTTGATAGGCTGCCTTTTTTTGCATCATTTGCCAAGGAACCTTTCCAATCCTTTGGTGCTTAAGTTCTCAGATTTTAGATCAAAAGTATTTTGCTGCGCCCAAAGAACTTCTGAATTTTCTTTAGTTACAATGTGACTCTTGATGGTTTTGGCAGACAGTCAGAAACCATTTCTGTTATGTCTTTAAAGTTATTTGGTATATGAGAAAGAACATGAATTAGGCATTGCCATCAATTATATTTGCCGCTGTATTTTTGTTGTTGTCAGTACATTGAAACAAGCATTAAAAGAATGCAAAACCTTTGATTTCTCCGTTTTTGCAGCCATATCATTAGCTATGGCATTCAAAAGAAGGAAAATGGACTATGAGTAGAATAGGATAACCAGTAGTTATGGAAGATTTATACAGAGTAAACAAGTTGATAAGGGTGTCCCATTTCATGATCTAGTGAAAACACTTGCCTCTGACTGTGTAATCCAAAAGGATGTCATGACAATGCACTTGCTCATCTATTATGACGAGTTATATATGCTACATCCAGTAAAAATTGCTCTAATCTTAGAGACTTAGTGAATCATTGAAGTGAAATGGTCTAATTTGCGCTCTGCTTATCCTGCATTTTATTGCTTTACCTGCTGTGATACATCTAGCTTGTTCATCTGAAGGGAAAGAATTACCTCCGTTTCACCACTTCAGAATTACTAAGACTTCAAATGAGTTTTTGAATGCTTGGAAAGGATAATAAGTTCAGAGACATTATTTGATGAAAATATGTTTGTTGCATGTATGGAACGGCTACATTTATAAAAGTCAGCCAGCTAAGATATGATTCTTTTTCACAGAAATATCAAGGTACATCAGTCCAGGTACTCATTGCTTTTAATGGCAAAGTTTTGCTCCTTGTAAAAGCTTTAGTCTTTCTCCTACTTGCAGCGTATTACTTGAAACACATATTCAAAGTGCCAACTATTAGGAATTCAAATCAGTAATCGAATGTTTCAAGCCATGAATGGCAAAATTGGAAAGTTGATAATGGCTCATCAATTTTGAGTGGACTGGTGGTAAACTTGTATAACAGTAAATGATTGAAATATTGTGTGATGATTCTACTAGTTGCAAGGCGGCGGGTGATAATAATGATTACCACAGAAGCAGACAGCGACAAACGTTTAACATGAGTGTTAAATCGATTAGAATTAGTTTTGATCATTTCATTTATTGTTTTGTCTTGTATAAATGTAAAACTATATTTTCTATTTGTGCTCTATATCCAAAAGGGCATTGATAACATGTGTAACAACTGTCCATGGGCTTGATTATTAGAGGAATATAATTTCTAGTGTTTTGGTACCAAAGACTTATACGTACACATTAAGTGTCTTGATCTTATAAACTTGATGACAGCTTGCAGATATATGAGTAGGACAGACTAAGAAAATGTAAAATATCCACACGCTGCAATCGCTTCCATGTGTTTTACTTAAACGGTAATAACAAAAATAGTAAGTGAGTATGATCAGGAAATACCACAATCACAAACTGCAGACAACCCATGTGGCACCGCAAGGAAGAGCCGCTCAACCATCACGAGACACCAGGAAGACAAATTAAGCAAAGCAATCAGCAATCAAAATAATTTGTTTCTCGGTAAAACTGGGAGTAGGTCTGTGTATTAGCTCCTATAAGATAATATATTAAGATAGAAAAGCAAACTTGTTTTTTCCTATTCGCCAATTGAGTATATGTTTGTAAAACCTAATAAAACAGTTTAAAACCAAGCCATAGTAGTTGTTAAACTAAATGACGATATCCACAATTATGGGTTTTAAATTATAATTAGGTTCATGTTGCGCACTTAACACCACAGTTAGCCATATTAATGTAAAACAGCTTCCATTTGTAGTAAAGACCTCCAGTATGTAGGCTATAAGAATGTCAATTTATTAGATAATTTTAAAGTCTTCTTTCTGTAGCTCAAATACTCAAATTTCGTTTTCTCAGATTGATATGGTAACATATGTAACAGCTGTTACAGGCTATCTCCCCAACTTACAGAGTGCAAACATTTCTTATTCAATGCATCTTGAGCGGTTATATAAGATGTAAAATGTCTGCAGATTCCAAAGGGGATTGGGATGGAGCAGGCCCTTACTCAGCTTGAAGTCAAAATACTGTTTGATGATTTTACCTATTACTATGATGATGATGACACTAAAGCAGACACAATGATGGATGTTGTGTGTAAAGTAGACTCAGATGATGACGTTTTTTGAATACTTAGATTTAACATGGATATTTATAATCTGCCCTGTTCAAATGTGAAACAATCTTCCTTGTTTGTGTCCCTATATGTTTTAGCATTTTACATATTAAGAAATATATATAAGTAAATATCTATTTGTTTGATAGCATGCACTGAATATAATTTCTAAGGTTTAGGCACCAATGACAATAGATTTATAGGTAAACATGTAAAATTTATTCATTCTTTCAGAAACACTTTCCCTTGAGTAAAGAAAACAATCTTGCTCACTCATTATGCCATGTAACATATGTAACGCTCTCTGATCTTTAAAACTTGGTAAAAACTTGCAGATCTATACGTCTTTATCATACGAGCCAGCTTAAAGTCCCTAAACAGTATAAGATATCCAGCAATTGCAAGTATTTTCACAATTTAAGCTCAAACTTTCAAATTACATTTTCTTATTTTGATATAATAACACACGTAACAAGCTGTTTCAGACTAACGCCCCAGCTTAGAGAGTGCAACATCCCTTATTTTATGCAGCTTGAGTTGAACTTCAAGAAGGAATATGTCAGCGAAATTCCCTCGAGGAGACATTTTAGGCATATCTTACGTTAAGACAATGATCTTGCCAATGTATTACATCAGGTAACAGATGTTACAGCCTCTGATATTAGAAATTTTGCAACAAACTAGCATATTTATGAGTCTTTTCATACTAGCAAATAAATCCCAAACACTACAAGATATTCATCAACAGCAAATATCTTAACGATTTTTCCTTTAGCTTTAATACCAAACTTTTCACCCTAAAACTGGGTAGGGGTAGAGTTGTTTAATTGTTAATTCCAGAAAAAATATTTAAAAATAGGGAAACAAACTTTAATTTTTCTGTTAGCAAATTGCATAAGCTAGTCAGACATGGTTAAAACATTTTGCAAAACACAAGGAGAGATTTTAAATGTAAATGATGTTAGCCACACTTGCAAATTTTAATGGGTTATCTGATTTATGTAACGCATATGACACCTTAGGAAGCCTCACTTTTGTTCAAATTGCTGTCATACATAGTTAAGATATCCAGTATGCAGACTAAATGAATAACTTTTAAAAATAAAAATTTAATGTCTTTAATTTGTAGCCCAAACTTTCCATTTACGTTTTCTTAATTTGATTAAGTAATGTAAGTTACAGGCTCTTACATACTAACTCCCCAACGCACAGAGTGCAAACAATTCATAAAAAATCGATTATTAATGAGATGGTAGGGACCTGATGCTTTGGCTGTTTGTCAGGCACTACGGGGTTTACCTGTTGGATTTCTTTTGCTCCGGTATTCAGTTTTATTTACTATTGAGTCCTTATCTTTGCTTTATCTCCTTTTGATATCTTGATTTATATGGTTTAAGAGGTGATGCATTGATAAGTTAGGGGTCTTTCATGCAAACCAAGTATCTATGTTTTGATCCATATCTGAACTAAGGGTGAGGTTGGCCTCGTGAAACAGATTTAAGCCCGCAAGTAAAATATTTTACTGACCGTTCCAAGGCAGTGCTTCTTTTGCGGATCTTTTTTTTGTCTAGTGTTTGTTATACCTTTGTGTGCGTCTGTTAATTTGTGCCTTGTGGTCACCTGACCTCTTGGCTCTCATTTGTGGTGTCTACTGTGAGTATGTCACTTTCCCATTGGTATCCTGGGTCAGGTGTGGTACTTGATTTATCGATTCCTGATCTTTGCACCCTTACTTACTTTCAATTCTCTACAAGATAGTATATGTCTGCAAATTTTCCTAGGGGGGGGGGGGGGGGCTAACCCATTCTAAGCCACCCGTCTGCATCCAATTTATCATAAATCTTAGATGAAACTATGTCATTCGTTATGGACAAGTCCAAGATGGTTCTGTTGTTGTTGATCAATTGTTTATGTACTCCCCGCTGTTTGTGTGTGTGGATGTTCTGTGTTTGTCTTTGTTTTGGCATGCATTTAGTTGTGTCCTTTCTCGTTTTGCAATCATCTTGGGGAGGAAGATTTTTCATTGTCTCACCCATGTCTTGTTATTGTATATGTTCTGTGGCTCTTCCTCACGGTGCCATTGGTTGGTCAGCAGTGTGTGACAGAGGTATTTTCTGATCATACTCGAGTACTTTTAGACTTCACAATAACTAACACATCAAGATAAATCTCATATAATGTATTATGAAAGAAATTTGACATTGTCACAAAGAAGGCCAAGTTCAACCTAGCTAGAATCATCATTATTTTTAACAATTTGTTTTGGACCCACATCCCAAGCACAATATACAAAGTGACAAGTCCCATCCGGTTCTGAAGAAGAACTTTATTGGTTTTAAAGCTATGTTAGCACGGCGGCCATCTAGACCATGTGATTTTAAGGTTCTCAATAAAATGTTGATCTCTGATATTATAGGTCTTTAACTTTTTTATGACCAAAATACAGGGTACACAGCAGTGCAGTGCTTTGGAAGTCGATTGCGTTGAGAGAACTAAAAAGGGTTTAATTTGTCAAGTATATAAAAGGCATTCGATTATGCATGCGCCGTATGTTTAAAGCAGCATACTCTGTAACTATTAACATTTTTCGAAAATTTTTATTTTCCTTTAAATCATTTGTACAAGTAGAATTAAGCTATGTTTTTACAATAAAAATATTCAGTACAGCTGAACACTGCATGGAAAAATGAATTATATTATCAAATAGGTATTTTTTTCTCTTGTTGGTAATTACTTGCGTCCCTCCAATAATTCTAGACCGTTGAATTTTAACATAAATGCAGTTGTTTTGATAGTGATAACTTGTTAAGATTTACGAAAATGGTAAAGTGTTTACCTGAATTTGAATATTTTTACTGTGTTCTTGAAAAATAAAAACAATATTTTTAAAATTAGAAGATCAAAAGTTACAGACTATGCAGCTTTAACAGACATCGCCCATTGGACAGAGCTTTTAAGAAAAGCTTAAACTTATTCTGATATTCGCAGTAGCATAAGTTTCCATGCTTGACTACGCCCATTTTCCCTTAGACTACTTAATACTGGGTTGTTTAACTTCATCTGTGCCATCTTATGTAATCAGTGTGGACAAAGCAGTGGAAATTGTCTAGTTTGTGCATACAATCATATAGGAAAATAAAGATACATGTGTACAGATTTTTTTTTGCTTGATTTGATTCTTTACATCCCATCAACAATCCTTTAGTTATAAAGGGACAGGTCTTCCTGGGTTGAACCAGTACTTAGCTAGGATTAATGTTCTTGCTTAATGACACAAAACAGTGACGCCGTTGAGGCTCGAACCCTCGGTCTCCAGTCAACCACTGTACCACTGAGCCACTGCGCTTCCTTTAAACCCATACTGTAAAGTACATTTCCAGTTCATGATTCCATCAACCACGAAATTTGAATTTCATAATTTTTGTGGTTTTCAGAAGAATGATTTTTGGGGGTATGAAGATTTGTTTGGGTATTTTGAGGGTCATTACAAAATAAGACTATATTTAGGGGTCATTTCTGTGCATTTAAGGGTCTTTTCTTAAGGTCAATGTATATAATGGGGATATTTATTTGGGTAGGTAAAACTTCAGTTTCTATTTCAGATGCTTGAAATTCATGATATTTTAGGGGTGAACGGTAGATGCTGGGGCCGGGCCTACGTATGAAGAAAACATGAGAGTACCACCCCCCCCCCCCAGAGACCAAGTTTTTGTTGTGTCTGTTCCGTGTCTGTACCTATACTTAGCCGTTTTGTACAAGGCGAGCGACTAAATCTCTACGCCACGGAAGTTTTTCTTGTTACTGCTCCGTAGCTGTACCAGTATAGTACTTAGCTGAGAGTGTTTATTGTTGTGTGTATCTTTAGCACAGGGCCACAGCTTAAAGTATCATCCGATACGCTAACACTCACGTGAAGATCGAACTCGGGACCCCTGTGTACAAGTCGAATACATCACGCCAACTGTGTGTGTGTGTGTGTGTGTGTGTGTGTGTGTGTGTGTGTGTGTGTGTGTTTAATTCTGTGGTCGTGTTCCTTGGCTATAGCCAGTACTGGCCGAGTGGGTTTATGTTGTTGTTGTTTTTTGTTTGTTTGTGGTTTTATGTCCAGGAGCACCCGAAGGCTCACCGGTAGTTTATTTCCAAAACCTATACTTGTAACACACATTCGCGCTGCATTTAGTACTTATTCGAGAAAAATATTAATTCTTATATCTGCAGGTTGAAGGGTGGGGAGCAAGACGCCTAGATATCGGTCTGAACCTGCATCATCAGACTTCGCCTTTGCTGTTTGTATGTAAATGCGAGAAGCAAAGGGTCAGACGAAATGCTTTTTAATATGACCTGTATGCTCCTTCGCTGCTCGCATACGCAAGATTGTATAAGTACGGGTCTGATCATCATGGTCAGATTGTATAAGTACGGGTCTGATCATCATTGTAAGTTGATAAGTCTCTCTGCATGTTCATAATCGAATAAGAAATCGGAGTTGTCTAGGTAACCTATGCTCGAGAATTCGATTATTGTAGGATGTTAGATCATGTACCTGTACTCAGCCTGAACTCAACAACCAGTCTCTGTCAAAAATCAATGTCACGGATATCCATAGCCTCTACAAAAATATTTAAGGTGACGGGAAGCCGTTACAATCAATGTACCTGTACACAGCCAGAACTCAACAACCGCTCCCTGTCAAAAAGCAATGTCACGGATTTCCATAGCCTCTACAAAAATGTTTAAGGTGACGGGAAGCCGTTACAATCGAAAACTTCAAGGTCACGGAAATCCATGACTTGCGTTTCAAAACTTAGAAAATGGCAAGTTTTTGAAAGCGAGTAACTCTATATAAATGCCGAGTAACCTGAACAACTCGAAGTTTAGTTGAAGCTTAAGGCATTATTTTATGCAGTCGTTATTGTCCTGTTAGAAAAATTGAATTTTAACAGCAATATACTGTCATCTTTTCCAGCGTCTCCAGCTCCTGCCGACCACATATTTTCCTTCCCATTGTTTTGAAAACACCCGGCTGAAAACTTTTTTATACGTCATCAAAAGATTTGTTACTGGCACACATTCCAGAAACTTTTGGCTTTCATAAAACTTAAGATAAGTTGGGAAAACGGAAAAGTAGGTATTCGTTGCAAAGTCACAGACTTTCATGACAAAGGCTAGCCGCGGAATTCCGTGTGATCCCTACCTGGTTAAGGACATATGCTACTAAATACTTCCCTTGTTGAAATTTCTTCAATACTTTGCATACAGTTTGTTAATGCAGTGACCATCCATTTATGAAATAAATAGGATATGTCACCGTGCTTAGTTTTTCATAATCTCATATGGAAATTTTAAGCATTTCTTAACAGATGAAAGAATAACGCTAGTCCTAAACATCAAGCTAAAATAGTTGTAATCTTCAGACAGCTTCTTTTTTTAACTCAAATAATTGCTCATGGCCTCAAACCTTCTAGAAAATATGCAAGTTTATTTGTTAACCCAAACTTTGACAAGATACTGCATGATATATTTTGGCAAGTCGTCGAAAATTGGAACCTGATTTTAGAATAAAATATATAAAAAGAAATCTGATGTTGGAAATCTCAAGAATTTATTTTTATTCCATGGTCTATTATATTACCTTTTAGAAAAAAGAATAAAAATCTGGGGTCACCGAGCTAATTATCTTTCTGGAGGGCCAAATCTAACCCTACCCCCATAGATTTCATGCATAATTCTGTATAAAAAGTTAAAGTTGACCCTTTCGGTCATTTTGATGATACGCCTTTTCTATAAAGTAATTCAGCATTAAAATGCTAAAAAGGGAAGAAGAAAAAAACGTCCTGAAAAATACGTGCCCACCCTGAGAATCGACCCAGGGCCTCTGGTTTATTAGGCTGACACGCTAACCACTAGGCCACGAGATCAGGTCGAGCGTGGCTCAAAATAAGTGTACATATACAAGTGACAATCCGAGTCTCGGCCAATATCGTATTTGTACCTAGGGTTAAAACTTGAAAATTGTGTACCTCTTTTGTTTTTGCCTAATCTATTTATCTGCATTTGCTGCTGAGACGATCAAGTCTGATGAAAGGTAAAATAGATATTTCGGACACACTTTAGTTACTTTATTTTGTCACGATGAAGTCATAACATCGATCTGAAATAAGAGTATCAAAAATCTGTATCGATCCGAATTCATACTTGGTCGAAAGACAGGACCCAGACCAACTTTTTCTGTTTCCCGACGCAGAAAATGTGCGCGTGGGCAATAACCGCATATGTCTTTAATAGCGATGTGAAGTCTGTGCGCTCAATGTTAATAATTGGATCAAACACGCTAAAACAGCCCAAACCAGCTAAAATCACTAACCCCTGGTTACTTTGTGGTTGCACAGCACGCTGTAGAAAATACATAGCTACCAAGACAGTATTCAATGATGGGCCGTTAAAGGCACGCCAGCGAAACGCCATTTCAATGGCGTTCCGCTGGCGGGCCGATGATGGCCAACTTTTAATGGCATTTCGATCCTCCTCCATCCCATCAACTAAAAAAAGAACAAAAACAAAAATAAGCGTCAGCGACAAAACTTTCTGGATCCACGCATGTGGTATGTGAAAAACCTGAAGCCAGGAATCCCAATTCTATCTTAGCTGTCAGGCAGCCTTGACTAAAGTCATGTCTACGTGTCCACAGCTAATTTTAGATGTCGTGTATGGAATTCCAAAACTGTTTTTAGCTGTCGGGCACCCTAGACATAATTTTAGTTCTAAAAAATGCAGACTTAAAAGTCATATTACAAAAGAACTAATGCATTTGTAAACCGTCCACATCGGCTTCACATTCGAGAGATGACAAATATTTAAGTAATCGATTGTATAAAGGTCAATTTTGATGCAATGCTGAAAAATGTTCAATGTATACTTTAACACTGTTAAAAATATTATGTAATTATATACTTATAATTATACTAATATACGGTAAATGTTCTAAAATTTAGATTTTTTCTCCCTCTGTT
The DNA here is from genome assembly GCA_964019695.1 of Loripinus fragilis. NCBI lineage: Eukaryota > Metazoa > Mollusca > Bivalvia > Lucinida > Lucinidae > Loripinus > Loripinus fragilis. Next base: position 40,993,358 of record OZ026517.1, on the reverse strand, counting down.
TTCCGTTAAAACCTTGGGTTATCAAAGCCTGAAATCACCAAATACTTGTTCGAAAACGAAACAAAACACCTTGACTATACTGTTTCTTTTGAAGTACTCTGATCTGGGTGTATGCAGTTTGTCAAATTCTTTTTTGGCAGGCAACCAATGTTCAAATTTTAAAACATCTATCGTAAAAAAAACAACTTTTGACTATTGAATCATTATTGGATCATGTCTTGATCATCATTGGCGTAGCTCCCATTACACAGTTACGCACGTGCGTAATAAAAATTGTAACATTCAAGGGAGGTCACCTAATGTGGTAAAAGTATTTTCCATACCACAAGGAACTGCTCTTAAAGGAAAGAATTCGCTCCCTCTGGTAGCAAATTCTTTCCTTTAAGAGAAGTTCCAATTTCGAAAAGGGACTCAATGGAAGAAAATCACTGTTTGATCCAGTAGTCTCTCTTTCATGTGCGTAACTTTTTCTGAGTTTTGGCTCCACCACTGATCATTATCGATTTATTTGGTGAGTGTCACATCTATTCTTTTCCTAATTCCTCGACCAACACATGCATGTGTTGTGAGTACTATACATGTGTTGTGAGTACTCAAAAGGCCCGTCTGAGACGATTCTCTTGAGCATCCGAAGCCGATTGATAGTTACTTATTTTACGGGCAAAATGTTTTCTAATCCGTGGCGAAGACTAATATTGATCTGAGTTATCACACCGGATACATTTTAGGCGGCAATCGAAAACGTAAATACTATCGATGAACGTTGATAAAAAATCGGTAGAAACAGATTTTCGATTGGCGTTTGTTGCCCGACTGGCATCAAATGGGAATCGAAAAAAATTTTCTAGCGAATTTCGATGCGCGTTCGTCGACTGTTGAGCACTTTTTCGATTGCCGCCTATCAGGTGTGGTAATGATATCGATATCAAATGACCCTATAGTCAATAAGGCCTAAATGAAATGTATGTGTGGTTCCTGTTGGCCTACCTACCCCAAGTATTTTAACCCTACCCTAAACATTAAAATGGTCTTTGAAGAAAAAATACCTAAAATGGGCACTTTTTCAGATTTTGTCACTATTTTCTTTGTTAAATGTTATAACAAAATTTAATAATTTCCCTACCTACCTACCCTAAATTTTGTTGGTATGCAACAGGAACCACACATATATTTCATTTAGGCCTAAGACATCCTTAACCCGTTACTTTTGTCGCCTACCGATAACCTTTGCAAACAGTTTGGATTCAGATAAGGACCGACAAACCGTCGGTCCTGATCTGGTTCCTAATCGTTTTACACAGAAAGATTTGTTTTAAAAAAATGTTGTGTTTTTTTTCTGTTTCTTTTTTAAAGTCCGCAGACGACAACAACGGCATAAAATGTTACCCAGAATGCAACGTATTGAGAAGATATCATAAATATTTTACTAGTACTTCTTCCTCCCTCTGATGATTCTTGGTCCCGTATGAACACATTGTGGCTGGTTAGACATCCACACTCTCTGGTCTGTCTGTAGTTTACTAGTAGTACTTCCTCCCTCTGATGAATCTTGGTCTAATATGAACACATTCCGGCCTGTTAGACATCCACACTGTCTTTCTCTCTGTCCGTCTGTCTGTAGTATTTATAAGTAATTTATCTGCATCTAGAAAACACACAAGAACAGTGAAATAGTTTAACCCTTCGCTTATTAACAAGACTATGTTAATCAGTTCATGGCGTTTCAAAGTTGCTTAGTGCACCAGCGAGCAGCGAAGGCTCAGGCCAGTCTACGCATTTTATGCGTAAAATGGCCTAAGTCTTCGCTTCTCCCATACACAGTATCGATGTAGATGGAGGCTCAGACCAAAATTAAGACATCTAGCTATAAAAAGAGTCTGGTTTTGTAAAAGATTAGACATGCATGGTGTACTGCTCCCGCATACACAGTATCAATGTAGATGGAGGCTCAGACCAAAATTTAGACATCTAGCTATAAAAAGAGTCTGGTTTTGTAAAAGCTTAAACAAGCATGGTGTACTGCTCCCGCATACAAAGTATCGATGTAGATGGAGGCTCAGACCAAAATTAAGACATCTAGCTATAAAAAGAGTCTGGTTTTGTCAAAGATTAGACAAGCATGGTGTACTGCTCCCGCATACACAGTATCGATGTAGATGGAGGCTCAGACCAAAATTAAGACATCTAGCTATAAAAAGAGTCTGGTTTTGTCAAAGATTAGACAAGCATGGTGTACTGCTCCCATACACAGTATCGATGAAGATGGAGGCTCAGACCAAAATTAAGACATCTAGCTATAAAAAGAGTCTGGTTTTGTCAAAGATTAGACAAGCATGGTGTACTGCTCCCGCATACACTGTATCGATGTAGATGGAGGATAAGACCAAAATTAAGACATCTAGCTATAAAAAGAGTCTGGTTTTGTAAAAGATTAGACAAGCATGGTGTACTGCTCCCGCATACACAGTATCAATGTAGATGGAGGCTCAGACCAAAATTAAGACATCTAGCTATAAAAAGAGTCTGGTTTGTCAAAAATTAGACAAGCATGGTGTACTGCTCCCGCATACACAGTATCGATGTAGATGGAGGCTCAGACCAAAATTAAGACATCTAGCTATAAAAAGAGTCTGGTTTTGTCAAAGATTAGACAAGCATGGTGTACTGCTCCCGCATACACAGTATCGATGTAGATGGAGGCTCAGACCAAAATTAAGACATCTAGCTATAAAAAGAGTCTGGTTTTGTAAAAGCTTAGACAAGCATGGTGTACTGCTCCCATACACAGTATCGATGTAGATGGAGGCTCAGACCAAAATTTAGACATCTAGCTATAAAAAGAGTCTGGTTTTGTCAAAGATTAGACAAGCATGGTGTACTGCTCCCGCATACACAGTATCGATGTAGATGGAGGCTCAGACCAAAATTAAGACATCTAGCTATAAAAAGAGTCTGGTTTTGTATAAGCTTACACAAGCATGGTGTACTGCTCCCGCATACACAGTATCGATGTAGATGGAGGCTCAGACCAAAATTAAGACATCTAGCTATAAAAAGAGTCTGGTTTTGTCAAAGATTAGACAATCATGGTGTACTGCTCCCGCATACACAGTATCGATGTAGATGGAGGCTCAGACCAAAATTAAGACATCTAGCTATAAAAAGAGTCTGGTTTTGTCAAAGATTAGACAAGCATGGTGTACTGCTCCCGCATACACAGTATCGATGTAGATGGAGGCTCAGACCAAAACAAGCATGGTGTACTGCTCCCTTATACACAGTATCGATGTAGATGGAGGCTCAGACCAAAATTTAGACATCTAGCTATAAAAAGAGTCTGGTTTTGTAAAAGCATAGACAAGCATGGTGCACTGCTCCCGCATACACAGTATCGATGTAGATGGAGGCTCAGACCAAAATTAAGACATCTAGCTATAAAAAGAGTCTGGTTTTGTAAAAGCTTAGACAAGCATGGTGTACTGCTCCCGCATACACAGTATCGATGTAGATGGAGGCCCAGACCAAAATTTAGACATCTAGCTATTAAAAAAGTCTGGTTTTGTAAAAGCTTAGACAAGCATGGTGTACTGCTCCCGCATACACAGTATCGATGTAGATGGAGGCTCAGACCAAAATTTGGACATCTAGCTATCAAAAAAGTCTGGTTTTGTAAAAGCTTAGACAAGCATGGTGTACTGCTCCCATACACAGGAGGCTCAGACCAAAATTTAGACATCTAGCTATAAAAAGAGTCTGGTTTTGTAAAAGATTAGACAAGCATGGTGTACTGCTCCCATACACAGTATCGATGTAGATGGAGGCTCAGACCAAAATTTAGACATCTAGCTATAAAAAGAGTCTGGTTTTGTAAAAGATTAGACAAGCATGGTGTACTGCTCCCGCATACACAGTATCGATGTAGATGGAGGCTCAGACCAAAATTAAGACATCTAGCTATAAAAAGAGTCTGGTTTTGTCAAAGATTAGACAAGCATGGTGTACTGCTCCCATACACAGTATCGATGTAGATGGAGCCTCAGACCAAAATTAAGACATCTAGCTATAAAAAGAGTCTGGTTTTGTCAAAAATTAGACAAGCATGGTGTACTGCTCCCGCATACACAGTATCGATGTAGATGGAGGCGCAGACCAAAATTAAGACATCTAGCTATAAAAAGAGTCTGGTTTTGTAAAAGATAAGACAAGCATGGTGTACTGCTCCCGCATACACAGTATCAATGTAGATGGAGGCTCAGACCAAAATTAAGACATCTAGCTATAAAAAGAGTCTGGTTTGTCAAGGATTAGACAAGCATGGTGTACTGCTCCCGCATACACAGTATCGATGTAGATGGAGGCTCAGACCAAAATTAAGACATCTAGCTATAAAAAGAGTCTGGTTTTGTCAAAGATTAGACAAGCATGGTGTACTGCTCCCGCATACACAGTATCGATGTAGATGGAGGCTCAGACCAAAATTAAGACATCTAGCTATAAAAAGAGTCTGGTTTTGTCAAAGCTTAGACAAGCATGGTGTACTGCTCCCGCATACACAGTATCGATGTAGATGGAGGCTCAGACCATAATTTAGACATCTAGCTAGAAAAAGAGTCTGGTTTTGTCCAAGATTAGACAAGCATGGTGTACTGCTCCCGCATACACAGTATCGATGTAGATGGAGGCTCAGACCAAAATTAAGACATCTAGCTATAAAAAGAGTCTGGTTTTGTATAAGCTTAGACAAGCATGGTGTACTGCTCCCGCATACACAGTATCGATGTAGATGGAGGCTCAGACCAAAATTAAGACATCTAGCTATAAAAAGAGTCTGGTTTTGTCAAAGATTAGACAATCATGGTGCACTGCTCCCGCATACACAGTATCGATGTAGATGGAGGCTCAGACCAAAATTAAGACATCTAGCTATAAAAAGAGTCTGGTTTTGTCAAGATTAGACAAGCATGGTGTACTGCTCCCGCATACACAGTATCGATGTAGATGGAGGCTCAGACCAAAACAAGCATGGTGTACTGCTCCCGCATACACAGTATCGATGTAGATGGAGGCTCAGACCAAAATTTAGACATCTAGCTATAAAAAGAGTCTGGTTTTGTAAAAGCATAGACAAGCATGGTGCAATGCTCCCGCATACACAGTATCGATGTAGATGGAGGCTCAGACCAAAATTTAGACATCTAGCTGTAAAAAGAGTCTGGTTTTGCCAAAGATTAGACAAGCATGGTGTACTGCTCCCGCATACACAGTTTCGATGTAGATGGAGGCTCAGACCAAAATTAAGACATCTAGCTATAAAAAGAGTCTGGTTTTGTAAAAGCTAAGACAAGCATGGTGTACTGCCCCCGCATACACAGTATCGATGTAGATGGAGGCCCAGACCAAAATTTAGACATCTAGCTATTAAAAAAGTCTGGTTTTGTAAAAGCTTAGACAAGCATGGTGTACTGCTCCCGCATACACAGTATCGATGTAGATGGAGGCTCAGACCAAAATTTAGACATCTAGCTATCAAAAAAGTCTGGTTTTGTTAAAGCTTAGACAAGCATGGTGTACTGCTCCCATACACAGGAGGCTCAGACCAAAATTTAGACATCTAGCTATAAAAAGAGTCTGGTTTTGTAAAAGCATAGACAAGCATGGTGCACTGCTCCCGCATACACAGTATCGATGTAGATGGAGGCTCAGACCAAAATTTAGACATCTAGCTGTAAAAAGAGTCTGGTTTTGTCAAAGATTAGACACGCATGGTGTACTGCTCCCGCATACACAGTATCGATGTAGATGGAGGCTCAGACCAAAATTAAGACATCTAGCTATAAAAAGAGTCTGGTTTTGTAAAAGCTTAGACAAGCATGGTGTACTGCTCCCGCATACACAGTATCGATGTAGATGGAGGCCAAGACCAAAATTTAGACATCTAGCTATTAAAAAAGTCTGGTTTTGTAAAAGCTTAGACAAGCATGGTGTACTGATCCCGCATACACATTATCGATGTAGATGGAGGCTCAGACCAAAATTTAGACATCTAGCTATCAAAAAAGTCTGGTTTTGTAAAAGCTTAGACAAGCACGGTGTACTGCTCCCATACACAGGAGGCTCAGACCAAAATTTAGACATCTAGCTATAAAAAGAGTCTGGTTTTGTAAAAGATAAGACAAGCATGGTGTACTGCTCCCGCATACACAGTATCAATGTAGATGGAGGCTCAGACCAAAATTAAGACATCTAGCTATAAAAAGAGTCTGGTTTGTCAAGGATTAGACAAGCATGGTGTACTGCTCCCGCATACACAGTATCGATGTAGATGGAGGCTCAGACCAAAATTAAGACATCTAGCTATAAAAAGAGTCTGGTTTTGTCAAAGATTAGACAAGCATGGTGTACTGCTCCCGCATACACAGTATCGATGTAGATGGAGGCTCAGACCAAAATTAAGACATCTAGCTATAAAAAGAGTCTGGTTTTGTCAAAGCTTAGACAAGCATGGTGTACTGCTCCCGCATACACAGTATCGATGTAGATGGAGGCTCAGACCATAATTTAGACATCTAGCTAGAAAAAGAGTCTGGTTTTGTCAAAGATTAGACAAGCATGGTGTACTGCTCCCGCATACACAGTATCGATGTAGATGGAGGCTCAGACCAAAATTAAGACATCTAGCTATAAAAAGAGTCTGGTTTTGTAAAAGCTTAAACAAGCATGGTGTACTGCTCCCGCATACACAGTTTCGATGTAGATGGAGGCTCAGACCAAAATTAAGACATCTAGCTATTAAAAAGAGTCTGGTTTTGTCAAAAATTAGACAAGCATGGTGTACTGCTCCTGCATACACAGTATCGATGTAGATGGAGGCTCAGACCAAAATTAAGACATCTAGCTATAAAAAGAGTCTGGTTTTGTATAAGCTTAGACAAGCATGGTGTACTGCTCCCGCATACACAGTATCGATGTAGATGGAGGCTCAGACCAAAATTAAGACATCTAGCTATAAAAAGAGTCTGGTTTTGTCAAAGATTAGACAATCATGGTGCACTGCTCCCGCATACACAGTATCGATGTAGATGGAGGCTCAGACCAAAATTAAGACATCTAGCTATAAAAAGAGTCTGGTTTTGTCAAGATTAGACAAGCATGGTGTACTGCTCCCACATACACAGTATCGATGTAGATGGAGGCTCAGACCAAAACAAGCATGGTGTACTGCTCCCTTTTACACAGTATCGATGTAGATGGAGGCTCAGACCAAAATTTAGACATCTAGCTATAAAAAGAGTCTGGTTTTGTAAAAGCATAGACAAGCATGGTGCAATGCTCCCGCATACACAGTATCGATGTAGATGGAGGCTCAGACCAAAATTTAGACATCTAGCTGTAAAAAGAGTCTGGTTTTGCCAAAGATTAGACAAGCATGGTGTACTGCTCCCGCATACACAGTTTCGATGTAGATGGAGGCTCAGACCAAAATTAAGACATCTAGCTATAAAAAGAGTCTGGTTTTGTAAAAGCTAAGACAAGCATGGTGTACTGCCCCCGCATACACAGTATCGATGTAGATGGAGGCCCAGACCAAAATTTAGACATCTAGCTATTAAAAAAGTCTGGTTTTGTAAAAGCTTAGACAAGCATGGTGTACTGCTCCCGCATACACAGTATCGATGTAGATGGAGGCTCAGACCAAAATTTAGACATCGAGCTATCAAAAAAGTCTGGTTTTGTAAAAGCTTAGACACGCATGGTGTACTGCTCCCATACACAGGAGGCTCAGACCAAAATTTAGACATCTAGCTGTAAAAAGAGTCTGGTTTTGTCAAAGATTAGACAAGCATGGTGTACTGCTCCCGCATACACAGTATCGATGTAGATGGAGGCTCAGACCAAAATTAAGACATCTAGCTATAAAAAGAGTCTGGTTTTGTAAAAGCTTAGACAAGCATGGTGTACTGCTCCCTCATACACAGTATCGATGTAGATGGAGGCCAAGACCAAAATTTAGACATCTAGCTATTAAAAAAGTCTGGTTTTGTAAAAGCTTAGACAAGCATGGTGTACTGATCCCGCATACACATTATCGATGTAGATGGAGGCTCAGACCAAAATTTCGACATCTAGCTATCAAAAAAGTCTGGTTTTGTAAAAGCTTAGACAAGCACGGTGTACTGCTCCCATACACAGGAGGCTCAGACCAAAATTTAGACATCTAGCTATAAAAAGAGTCTGGTTTTGTAAAAGATTAGACAAGCATGGTGTACTGCTCCCATACACAGTATCGATGTAGATTGAGGTTCAGACCAAAATTTAGACATCTAGCTATAAAAAGAGTCTGGTTTTGTCAAAGATTAGACAAGCATGGTGAACTGCTCCCATACACAGTATCGATGTAGATGGAGGCTCAGACCAAAATTAAGACATCTAGCTATAAAAAAGTCTGGTTTTGTCAAAGATTAGACAAGCATGGTGTACTGCTCCCGCATACACAGTATCGATGTAGATGGAGGCTCAGACCAAAATTAAGACATCTAGCTATAAAAAGAGTCTGGTTTTGTCAAAGATTAGACAAGCATGGTGTACTGCTTCCACATACACAGTATCGATGTAGATGGAGGCTCAGACCAAAATTTAGACATCTAGTTATAAAAAGAGTCTGGTTTTGTAAAAGCTTAGACAAGCATGGGGTACTGCTCCCGCATACACAGTATCGATGTAGATGGAGGCTCAGACCAAAATTTAGACATCTAGCTATAAAAAAAGTCTGATTTTTGTCAAAGAATAGACAAGCGTGGTGTACTGCTCCCGCATACATAGTATCGATGTAGATGGAGGCTCAGACCAAAATTTAGACATCTATACTTCCACAAAACGCTTTGAGGCGTGACTCTAACGGTAAATGCATTGAATGAATCGAGGGTCATTACTTAGAGGTCGTGGTACTTCTGTAGCTATAAAAAGAGTCTGGTTTGTCAAAGATTAGACAAGCATGGTGTACTGCTCCCGCATACACAGTATCGATGTAGATGGAGGCTCAGACCAAAATTTAGACATCTAGCTATTAAAAGAGTCTGGTTTTTTCAAAGATTAAACAAGCATGGTGTACTGTTCCCGCATACACAGTATCGATGTAGATGGAGGCTCAGACCAAAATTAAGACATCTAGCTATAAAAAGAGTCTGGTTTTTTCAAAGATTAGACAAGCATGGTGTACTGTTCCCGCATACACAGTATCGATGTAGATGGAGGCTCAGACCAAAATTAAGACATCTAGCTATAAAAAGAGTCTGGTTTTGTCAAAGATTAGACAAGCATGGTGTACTGCTCCCGCATACACAGTATCGATGTAGATGGAGGCGCACACCAAAATTTAGACATCTAGCTATAAAAAAGTCTAGTTTGGTCAAAGATTAGACAAGCATGGTGTACTGCTCCCGCATACACAATATCGATGTAGATGGAGGCTCAGACCAAAATTTAGACATCTAGCTATAAAAAGAGTCTGGTTTTGTCAAAGATTAGACAAGCATGGTGTACTGCTCGAGCATACACAGTATCGATGTAGATGGAGGCTCAGACCAAAATTAAGACATCTAGCTATAAAAAGAGTCTGGTTTTGTCAAAGTATAGACAAGCATGGTGTACTGCTCCCGCATACACAGTATCGATGTAGATGGAGGTTCAGATCAAAATTTAGACATCTAGCTATTAAAAGAGTCTGGTTTTGTCAAAGATTAGACAAACATGGTGTACTGCTCCCGCATACACAGTATCGATGTAGATGGAGGCTCAGACCAAAATTTAGACATCTAGCTATAAAAAGAGTCTGGTTTTGTAAAAGATTAGACAAGCATGGTGTACTGCTCCCGCATACACAGTATCGATGTAGATGGAGGCTCAGACCAAAATTTAGACATCTAGCTATAAAAAGAGTCTGGTTTTGTAAAAGATTAGACAAGCATGGTGTACTGCTCCCATACACAGTATCGATGTAGATGGAGGCTCAGACCAAAATTAAGACATCTAGCTATAAAAAGAGTCTGGTTTTGTCAAAGATTAGACAAGCATGGTGTACTGCTCCCGCATACACAGTTTCGATGTAGATGGAGGCTCAGACCAAAATTAAGACATCTAGCTATAAAAAGAGTCTGGTTTTGTAAAAGCTTAGACAAGCATGGTGTACTGCTCCCGCATACACAGTATCGATGTAGATGGAGGCTCAGACCAAAATTTAGACATCTAGCTATTAAAAAAGTCTGGTTTTGTAAAAGCTTAGACAAGCATGGTGTACTGCTCCCATACACAGTATCGATGTAGGTGGAGGCTCAGACCAAAATTTAGACATCTAGCTATACAAAGAGTCTGGTTTTGTCAAAGCTTAGACAAGCATTGTGTACTGCTCCCATACACAGTATCGATGTTGATGGAGGCTCAGACCAAAATTTAGACATCTAGCTATAAAAAGAGTCTGGTTTTGTCAAATATAAGACAAGCATGGTGTACTGCTCCCGCATACACAGTTTCGATGAAGATGGAGGCTTAGACCAAAATTAAGACATCTTGCTTAGCTTCAGTCTGGCAAGCCATGGTCAGTGAAAATGCTCATAACTCTTGAGCCACATGGTATATTTTTATTACATTTTGCTTACTTATACATTTTAGAGACATATGCGGCTACTTCCAATGCGCACCTTTCTTGCGTCTGGAAACGGGTAAAATTGTCTGGGTCCTGTCTTTCGTCCATTAACGGATTCGGATCAACACAGCTTTTGGATATTCTTATGTCATATCGGTGTTCTGACATTTTCTTGACAAAATAAAGTAATTAAAGTGTGGCCGAAATATCTATTGACATCTTATATCAGAACTGATCGCCTCAGCACTAAAGGCAGATAAATGTAGCTCAGTCAAATCAAACAGCGTTGTTACGAATACGATAGTGGCCGAGTCTCTACTATTTGTACGGTTATTTAGAGCCGCGCGCGACCTGGCCTCGTGGCCTAGTGGTTAGCGTGTTTAGCTACGAAGCCGGAGGACCAGGATCGATTCCCGTTTGCGCACATATTTTCTGTGTTTTTTTCTTTCTTTTTTAACATTTAAATGCTAAATTGCCTCATATACTAGTAAAATGGCATCATCAAAACGACCGAAATGGACATTCCTGAACTTTTTATATTGAATTACGCATGAAACCTATGGGGGTGGGGTTAAATTTGGCCCTCTTGAAAGAGAATTAGTTCGGTGACCCCAGATTTTTATTCTTTTTTCTGAAAGGTATTATAATAGTCCATGAATTAAAAATAAAATTTTAAGATTTTCAATATCAGATTGTTTAATACATGATTTATTCTAAAAACAAATTCCATTTTTTTCGGATTGCCAAAATATATCTTGCAATATCTTGACACAGCATGGGATAACAAATAAACTTGCACATTGTCTAAAAGTTTTGAGGTGATGGGCAGTAATTTAAGTTAAAAGAAAGAAGCTGGCTGAATATTAAAACCGTTTTAGCTCGGTATTTAGGACTAGTGTTATTATTTTATATTTTTAGAAAATTGGTCAAATACTGAAAACTTCAATATGAGATTCTGAAAAAATAAGCACGGTGACATATCCTTTTTATTTCATAAATGGATAGCCCATACATAAAACAAGCTGTATGCAAAGTATTGAAAATATTTCAATATGGGAAGTATTTTGTAGCATATGTCCTTAAGGATGTCTCTGGTAGATCAAATACAACTAAATAACAAAAGACAACAATAATTATGTCGCTCTAAACAATCTTATTTTTACCATTAACTTTTATATGGGTTGGTTTTATAAGCAAGTATCTATATCAAGGGACATAACGTAGTCTATCATAAATGCACAAACCTACAATGGGGGTGACAATAAACAAAAGGCAACAACAACAGAACAACAACCTTAGAAAGGACAGCAGCTTAAGCCACCGGGGGGGGGGGGCTTAAATGCATATTACTGGTACCAAATCTTCGCCCTAGATTCTGCTGTTGTTGAAGTACAAGAAATGTTCAGCTTGCATGGAACTGTTCCATTGGGTCTGTATGGCTCATTGGGTGGGGGTGAATATTCTGTATTGCAGTATCTTAAGTGATTTATTGCTGAATGGATGGTCCATTGTTATTTGAGTCATGGTTTGTTTACTTGTTTGATTTGATTCTGTACGTCTCTTCAACAATCTTTCAGTTAAAGCCATACTCCCGATTTTGAATCAAAAAATTTCCAGTATAGATAGAAATCGGTGCACTCGAGGTATTTGCATTTAAAACCCTAAAATATGGGGTATTAAATAACACTCAAACTGTATTCTAAGTCAAATTCATGATTTTTCATTAATTTCTATTTTCTGTGGACCCCACAAAAAAATCATCGTGTATCTTCTTGGAATTTCCAATCTGTACACGTGGGCATGCGCAGTAGTCTCGAGTTCTCAAAATAGATAATGGAACTGTATGCGCGAAAAACTACACGTGGTTGGTAAAAACTTATTTCGCAAGGGACAAAATTAATTTATGAGAGGAAATAGAAGCACCAAGATGTAGGGTATTCATCGGAAAGCTGAAACCAAGGTGGGTGAGGTTAGTAAGCGAATCTGGGTTAAAGACACGAGACTATTTGCAGGTCTTTTCTGGGTTAAAGAGAATCTCGTCTGGCAATATGTAAACATCGGAAGGCTTCTGAAGGGAAATTTCAGGTTGTTTTGTAAGTGACGTAACGTCCCTGTTTGAATGATTATGTCTGTGATTTTATCTACCAAATATTCTTCGCTAAAATGGCCAATTCTGACAGAGTTGCAAACAACATAGAACATTTGCGTGTAAAGACGATCCCCTCGTGGCTGTATCATTCAGCAGTGTGTATTAAACTGCCCCTGGCATAATACTATACCGATTACACTTGCCCGTGGAAAGCCTCGCTTCCATTCATGTAGTATTTTGCGTCATTTCAAGCGAATAGCTATCACACAATTTCATCTATGAATGCATAATCATTCTTTGTGGTGTAGCAAAGATATGCAATGGTTTTTGCAACTCTCAATGCTAACTGTTTTGCAAATTACAACAAATAAATTCGGGGACTCAGCTGACTCCAAGGACCGTTTTGTTCTGAAATATTTTGCGCATGTCCAGTGTCTATTTATAAAACGCAGTGAACTCAGCGGAGAAATTGTCTTCTGCTTCTAAAGTTTGTTTGTTTTTCATATTTTTTGTAATTACGTTATTTGCATTTGCCGATAAAAGTTCAGATCGTCCTTAATCTTTATTCTAGACGTCTAGAAAAATGTTGATAAACTTCTGTGAAACAAAAAAATTATTGTCCAAAATAGGGTTTATCCCTTTAAACAGGGACGGGTCTTCCTGGGTTGAACCAGTACTAAGCTATGATTAATGTGTCTTGCTCAAGGACCACAACGCAGTGACGCCGGTGAGGCTCGAACCCGCGGCCTCTCGGTCTCGAGTCAAGCACTCTACCACTGAGCCACTGCGCTCCCTATTTGAGTCATGGTGACAATGTGCCAGGTGCAGCTGGCAATGTGATTATTCAATAATTCTTTGAGCTGTGACTCATTGTCAGATGAATATTCAGTATTTCTCTGGCTCTTAGTGACCTATTGCCAGATGAATATGCAGGACTTTCATCTAAGCGATGACCCACTGATAGTGGAATATTCTGGATTGCAGCCAGTCAAGTTGACAATAATTAGAAGAGAACAGCGGGTCAGTGGACAGCCAGCAGATAATCAGGACTACAGGTGAGTAAACGGCTCACTGTCAGATGATTCAAGATGCAACTTAGTCTCAATGACTTCTGAGTAGATGAAAATTCAAGAAAATGCAAAGGTATGGAATTTGCATGGTCCAAGGCCTGCATTGTCAATAAACAGAGTGGGGTATGTGACTCCCTGGCAGATGAATTTTCAAGATTTTTGCTGATCAGTGATAACTATAGGGAATAAAGAATGGAGATGATGAATCTCCAAGAGATAGCAGACTGCATCTGGAAGTGCTTGTAGCCTCCAGGGTGTATATTGGAAGTGAGGAGGACCTCTTTCTCAAAGTGGGGAGGAGTGTAGTAATTTATGGAGCTAGGTAGCCAGGGACAGAGGTAACTCCCCGAGTACTTTACCGGACTATTGTGAGTAGGGTAAACGGGTTACTGGGTAGTAAGCAGGAGGAATGTCAGGGTTGAGTGATTCACGTGCTGTACACGTTTACAGCAGAACTGAGACAGACGCCATTGAATGTAGACCTAGAAAAGCTAAGTTCCTCTGCCCTCCTGTACCAAGGGTTAGTTTGCACTTATATTATATCAGAATTTACAAATATTGCATTAACATTTTTGATAAATGATGTTTGAATGTGGTTTTGAGTGAGGTTGTTTAAAAAAAGTTTTCCTTGAAAAATGCACCTATTTCAATTGATTGCTCATGCTCCAAATGTCCGACCAAAGACCGATTTCGTATAGTGGAAGATTAACCTAATTGAAATTCACCATTGGTTTGGCTCAAATCCTGCGAGAATTGTTAATATCAGGTCAATACTTACATCCTACTAAAAACGCCCTCGACCCAAGCGCATCATCTGTGTAACTGTACTGCCAGCCAAGAATGACAGTGACGTTATGTTTTGTTTACAAAGTTATCGGGGACTTATAATCATAGATCAAGTGATCTATCGATTCGCGTTAGCTCAGGTGGGGTGTAGAGTTTAATGTTTTACTTAACCATTGTAAACAAATTATTACGTCACTGTCACTCCTGGTTGGCACGACAGTAAACAAATCGGGTTCATAGTGTTAACTTGCCTCTTATTTCCCCTCTATATATTGCATTAGTTGTCGATCTCACTAAGATGACCACTTATGATCACATCATTCTTGATAGGCCCGTAAGTCCATGCACCATTACGACGTCTAGTTATGTGTAAAATCGCCTTATAAGTTATCCAATATGGTCCGACTTTAGTTCTCTTATTTGGTCTGGCCATCATCTGTTGCGAGAACTCGTCTGGGTCTTCGCCAGTCGCCTGTTCCGAAAGTACAAAATATCTCATAAGCTGGCTCACACAGTAAATATTCCACAGATCAAATTTACCAACCACTAAATGGGCCTCGACGCGAGAAAACCTGTCTTCGGGGGTTTGCGAACAACACAGGCGCAGACCACCCTGCGCATCCGCGCAGTCCGATCAGCGCCTTTGTTATCCGCGTTTTGTAAAGTAGAATATGTAAACTTGCTACATGTGAGATTTCAATTATCTAGCTAGTCTCTGTAGCTGAGGAGGCTGGTTTAAAACTCGCTTTGTCGGAAACCCCGAAGACAGGTTTTTTTCGCGACGGGGCCTTTTAATGTTTCACAATCCTTTCAGTCATTCAATATTGTTGATAATTAAACTGATGGCTGAGAATGGTTTTGCACCCTTGGGAACCTTGGCAGACATATCCTATCATGAAGAGGATTTCAAGCTGCGTCGAATAAGGGTTGTTTGCACTCTTTACGCTGGGGCGTTAGACTCTGACAGACTGTTACATATATGTTACCATATCAAACTTAGAAAAACAAAAATAAAGTTAAATCTGCAGAAGGGAGGCATTAAACTGTCTAATTATTTGAGATACTCATATAGTCTGTATGCTGGATACCTAAGCTACACTTAAACACTTTTGGAGCACAATTACGGTGTTATGTGTGTTATTTAAATCATATTACCCTTTAAAATTGGTAATCATGACCAATATCATGTAATTTTTAAGGAGCTCCATTTGGTAGGTATTCTTTGAGTAAAAATTTATGAAAATATATATATATAGTTGCTGCTGCTGGATATCTTAAATATTTGGAATAGTCTTGCTCATATAATATAGAATCATAGATTTTGCAGGTTTAACAACAAGATTCAAATGTGAAACAATTATTTTCTATGTCCCTCTATCTAAATTAAAGAATAAAACATATCCGGAAATATTGAAAAAAAGTTTATCTATAACATCTGTAACAAAGGTCCATGGGCTTGATAATCACAAATGAATTTTGAATTCATAATATTAAGGCACCAGAGGCTAGAGACTTATAGGAAAAACTGCGAAAAATATACATTTTTTTCTGAAATATCACCCTTTACATCAAGTCAATGTCCTTGCTCATTTTTTATGCCAGGTAACATATGTTACAGCCTTTTACAAGTGCTCTGATCCTGGTGTCAAGCTTGCAAATCTATGATTCTTAATATAAGCCAGACAGTACCAAGTATATAAGATATCTACTGTGGCAAATATTTTCATATATTTTTCTTCAAAAATTGATATCAAAATTGGCTATTTAAAACTGGGGATAGGGTTGTTTAACAGCTTATTTATGACAATATATTTAAGCTAGAAAACCAACAATGTTTTATCTATTAGTAAAATGAGTATGTTAGTAAACCAAGATAAAAACATTTGGTAAAATGCACAGATCGGCTGTAAAAGTAAATGATGTTAAACTCGATTTTTAAATGTTTTTCACATTGATTTTCGGCGATAACTTTTTTGTTTGTAATTTTAGCAAACTGTGGTCGTGATGAAAGTTGTAGAGAAAAATTAGCGCCAACTTCACCAAACACTGAGTTCCAACATCCAAGATGCTGCGGTTAACTCTGCGCATAGATGCACTCTCTGAGCATTTTAAGCAAAGCGCCCAATATGAACAAGAGAGCAGTATGAAGGACAGCCATATCCCCCGCCGCAGAATCCGATGACCTTGAAGTGTGACCTTGACTTTGCATAGCACTGAGAGGAACATTTGAGTAATATTTAATGAAAATTTAACACATGGTTGAGAAGATTTGAAGGACACGAAATTCAAGGGTAAATTCTTTGACCTTGAAGTGTGACCTAGACCTTGAGTCTGCGTAGCTGCGTTCTTGGTTCTGCACACCACCTCACCGAGAGGAACATTTGGGTGAAGTTTAATGAAAATCGTTCAAATGGTTCAGGAGATATAGAGCAGACAAGAAATTCAAGGGTAAATCCCTTGACCTGTGACCTTGAGTCTAGGTAGCTGGGTCATGTGCTCTGCACACCGTCTTAGTGAGAGGAACATTTGAGCGAAGTTTATGTAAATCGTTCAAAGGATTCAGGAAATATGGAGCGGACACGAATTGAAGAGTAAATCCCATGACCCTGAAGTGTGACCTTGACCTTAAGTCTGTGTAACCGAGTCATAAATTCTGTACATCGTCTTACTGAGAGGAACATTTGGGTGAAGTTTAATGAAAATCGCCCAAAGGGTTCCGGAGATATGGAGCGGTCACGAAATTAAAGCATAAATCCTTGACCTTGAGTCTAGGTAGCTGGGTCATGTGCTCTGCACACCGTCACACTGAGCGGAACATTTGAGTGAAGTTTAATGAAAACCGTTCAAAGGATTCAGGAGATATGGAGCGGACACGCATTTAAGGGTAAATCACATAACCTGGACCTGTGACCTTGAGTCTAGGTAGCTGGGTCATGTTGTGCTCTGGACACCGTCTCACTGAGAGGAACCATTTGAGTGAAGTTTAATGAAAATCATCCAAAGGGTTCAAGAGGTATGAGGCGTACACGAAAGTGTTAAGGACGGAATAACAGACAGACTGACGGACTGACTGACTGACTGACGGACTGACAGACGAAGGGCATTCCTATAATCCCCTTCCGCTTGGCGGCGGAGGATTAAAAACAGTACGATAATTGTCAACTGTGTCAATGGCCCGCCAGCGATCAACATTTTGCTGGCGGGCCGTTGGTGGCCCGATGTTTGAGATGTCACCGTTTTTATGTAAACTCACAGATAGACACGATATCAGTATCTCATTTTTGGGGAAAAGTGCCTATAAAATCTGTAGCAGATGCTTATCAGCGAACGGGTTTCTCCCTGGGACTCAGTACTTTCCTAAAACAACAACAGGTCAACATTCCATTCCAGTGATAAAAGTTTAACATTTTACTGTCCTGCCAGCCAAGAGTGACAGTGACGTCATGTTTTGTTTACAAAGTTATCGGGACTTATGGTCGATTGATCACTTTGTATTAATCCTATCCACAGTGATCTATCGATTCGCGTTAGCTCAAATGAAGTGTAGTTTCAAGTTTCAAGTTTATTTGATTCACTCAGGTTATACAAATATAACAACATGAGGAGCTAGTACATACAAGTAAATATGAAGTGAAAATATGGCAACACAAATGACTCTAGTATCATCTAAAATGATAGGGAGAAGAAAAAAAATATCAAAGAAAGAAAAGAAAAAATATCAAGAGAGCGACACAATAGGTAGGGTACTTAATAATGTTTGATCAGTATATTGTATCTTTCGTGGGAAGCGTGGGGTGATTAGAGCGAAACTTTTCTTCTGGATATGCCATGCTGTTGGCGAAAATTGTTATTTTGGATTTACAATTTTGGTAAGATTAAATTTGATATTAGCTGAATATAGAACTAGCAAAACTGGAGAATCTTACTAACTTGTCAATTTCAATTCAATTTAATTTGCGGATTTAGATGTTTGTTAGACATCTGAACCCGCCCGGGACATTGAATATGCCCTGGCAAAGGGAGATAACTTGAATGTGTATAATGTTTTTGGGGTTTTTTTTCAAAAGGAATTTGCATTATATTTCTCATCCATGTAGATGAACCTAGAGTCACTCAGTGAATATCGATAGATCGCGAGGGGCAGTATCGTACCAACGTCTGCGCAAGGTAGCCCCTGCGCTGATTATACCAATCGGTCGGTGACCAGTGGGTCAAGGGAACAATTTCGTACCAACATCGGAGCGAGTGACATTGCGACGCCGCACCGACGTCAATACGACATTGTTTCCTCATAGCCGCACTGGTGTGAGGGGGTGTGTATTTATTCTTATTTATGTGTTTTTTTTTTATATATCTATTTGTCAAACTATACTTGTTAGGAACGGTACAGAAACAGAGCGTCGGACGGACGTCGAATCAAACCCGTTGCAACGTCACGTTGACGTTGAATCGGCATTGATCCGGTGTCCGCCAAACCAAATGAGCATTCTGTTTCAGGAAAGTTTACAAATATGTTTTATCATTGTGTTTCTCAAAGTTTTCATAAAGCTGATAGCTTTTCTACTAAAGTTATTCAGAGCGTAATAATTATTGTAATATACCAGAATCTCTGTCATTATATTGACAGTTGAAGTGACACCGCTGATCTTGTGACCAGACACTTTGGATCGAACAGACACTTAAGATCCTGTTAAGTAGACCATGATTGGGCCAACTCAGCTGGATCTACCGTGGCCACCACGTGGAACTTTGGTCTGTTCGTATAAAATAATCTTGAAATATTGTCGCATGTACCTTTCCTTGCGACTAGTGTCAAACAGCTTGGATCCAGATCAGGCCCTACATTTTGTCGTGCCAGATCTGTTTCCTTTTATTTACTTTATTTTCTCAGATTACATTTGTATTTAACAACTAAGGAGCAAATACAATACTATGTCATTTTAAATGCATGATTCAAAGAAAATTACGAAAGCCCTGGAGGGACATTTTTACTTATTACTTATCACTTATTACTTACTACTTATTACTTATCACTTATTACCTATCACTTACTACTTATTACTTATCATATCATTTATTACCCCTATAACGACAGAAAACTCCATTGTACATTCCCTAAAATAGCCGTAGTAGTAGTAGTAGTAGTAGTAGTAGTAGTAGTAGTAGTAGTAGTAGAAGTAGTGGTAGTAGTAGTAGTAGTAGTAGTAGTAGTAGTAGTAGTAGTAGTAGAAGTATATGTGTAGATGGTGTTGCTGTTTTTGCTCTAGTAGTAGTAGTAGTAGTAGTAGTAGTGGTGGTAGTAGTAGTAGTAGTAGTAGTAGTAGTAGTAGTAGTAGTAGTGTATCAGAAGTAGTAGTAGAAGAAGTAGTAGTAGTAGTAGCAGCAGCAGCAGTAGTAATAGTGGTGGTAGTGATTGTCGTAGTAGTAGTAGTAGTAGTAGTTTATGTGTTGTTGTTGTTACTGTTTTGCTATAGCAGTAGTAGTAGTAGTAATATTAGGGAGGGTAATGATTGTAGAAGCAGTTATAGTAGTAGTATTAGCGTAGTGGTAGAATTATAGTAGCAGTAGTAGTTGTAGTAGTTGTGGTGGTACTACTACTACTACTACTACTACTACTACTACTACCAAATAAGTAGTAAGTAATACCAAATAAGTTGTAAGTAATAACAAATAAATAGTAAGTTATAACAAATAAGTAGTAATTAATAACAAATAAGAAGTTACTTATAACAAATAAGTGGACTAGTACAAATAAGGATTGACTAACGACTAAGACTAAAGTTTATGACTAAGGAATGGTGGCGGGTACAACTTATACTTAACAGCAATTTTTAAAACACAACAAATTTGCTACATCGCCAGCTTCTGCTCGTGTAAATAAGAGCCCAAACCTCAGTATCATTAATTCCAGTGTATTTCTTGAATAATTTTAATGTTTATTTGTAATTTTGATTGAAACAAATATTAATGGAAGCTAGATCCGCCTCGCTTAGAAAATTATTCAGGCGCATACAATGACGTATGTTCACTGTTATGGATAGTTGTACTCGACTAAAGTTACAAACGTGTTTAAAATAACAGAACGAAATAAGAGATGTACAATACAGCAGTCTCTGTGGTCTAGTGGTTAGAACAGCTGACTCATGTACGTCTGGTCGCTGGTTCGATTCCTACCTCACATATATTTTTTTCCAAGTTTTTGTTTGTTTGTTTTTGGAGCTGAACGTCCGCGTCAACAAATTTTCAGTAATGTCGGGACGATTTCCTCTTTTCATAGGTTGAACCAGTAGCAAACCGTGGATAACGTGTGTAATAGTGACTGCACTGGCGGTTAGTCTCGAACTGGCATTAGCCTTTCGATCCCCAGTCTAACACTCAAGTGGCTTTTTTATTTTTTTATTAAAAATTTTGTTCTTTCACTGGGACTGTAGAATGTGCCAATGTACTTGAGTCCCAAAATAATGTTTTATATGATATCACATAATAACATTATACAGTTTTAGAGGCTTTGGGATGTCGAAAAGACCTGTTTTCACCACACACTGGTGGGACCGCTGGTGCAATCTTCAATGTGCTTGGCTGCCAATTCAGAGACCCCGTTTTGGTAGAAATTCGTTCTAAAATAGTTTCTATGGTCATCCTTTCCCCTCCGCTGTCTCAATTAGAGCAACGGAATAGTAGGCACTCAATATTGATTAAGTATGGAACAGTGTAGATCGGTTAATCAATTTATGCCTACTGGATTCTTCAATCCATTTAAACTGACTGGTCGATCTGTAATTATAATGTCTTTAGTTTTGCTTTATCACTTTACAGAAATTGTTGTATCATTTAAGCAGACAGCGTAGACCTTATCAGACATTATTTCATTCGCCATCTGCCTTGTGTCTATGTTGGATCTGCACTGTTTGTCAAATTCCTTTATACAATGTATGGGTGCTAGGCATTATTGGGCTTTTAAAATGACTGTTTTCAAATCATGTCGAAATATCTTTTTTGTCTGCGCTGATGGTTTACTCATTAGTCAACAATCTTTCAGTCATATCGGGACGTTTCATAAATTTTTGGGTTAAACCAGTTCTAAGCAGAACATATAAAGTGTCTTCCTAAAGGACACAACACATTGGCCCTGTTGAGTCTCGAGCAAATGGCCATTCAGGTACATGTTCTACTCTTGGTTATATCGGCGATCTGCAGTTAAAACTACTCAACTTATGGGAAGTCCCTAGGGAAATATATACCACCTGACTCGGCCAAAACACAGAGGGTAGTGTATTCGAGCTTTAACCTGCAAACGCCTCCGCAATAACATCTTCAGTCAAAACCAAAAATCAAGCTGAAACCGTCCAAATAAGCACTCGGGCGGCGACACCTATATAGACGGGAACCCCACTAGCCCTGACATACACGCTCTTTGATAAATGATTGCCAGGCTGTTATAAAGGCAATAGATATAAGGTTAGAGAAGCCTGTTTCGGTATTCCCTGCAGCTCTGAACAGCTGAGATCTCACTACACCAACACGACTCTGGCTGTACAATAGCTCACATGCAGTCTTCCCCGCACCTTCACACCTTTCATCACTGCGTCTGTCAGACAGGGAGTCAAAACAGTCCTTGCACACCCGAAACCTGGGCCCAAACAATGCCTTGTATACAATAGCCATGGTATCCATTGGTCAAGTCAAGTTTAATCGAAGGAAACCCAGTGCACGCACCAACACAAACGCCGATACTATTTTTTTATATGTCAGGCGAAGTGATGTAGTTGTAAATGCTTTCCGTTAATATGCTGGGTATGGAGATGCAAACAAACACGTGAGTGCGTGTGTTTGTTGGTAGGGGAAGAGCAGGGAGTTGGGATTGAGAACCCATACTTAGACTGACCTTAGCAGTCGCTGAGAGTTATCGAAATATCGGTTATAGACTTCCTTTCGACTACGGTTATCTGGCTTCTTCAGTTTGTCAGATGCGGCTTTAAGCCATGACACTGGCTCCATTTGACCTAAGCTGTTGACGGAAATTACACACACACGCACGCACGCACGCACGCACGCACGCACGCACGCCATCCGGTGTGAGGTCACTTACATCTGGAGAGATTACCCTAAACATTTCATTAAAATGCAGTCTCACGGTTGTCGTGTAGCTGTCAGTGGTCTGTGTTTAATTCACGGTGGCGAGGGTTAGCTTGTGGTCTATGATTGCATCATTTCCTGGTCATACTCACTTTTATGACCACACACATGACATTTCGAACACACCTTGCTCTTACGTTTCCTTTTGTAGGATAGCTCTTCACTCACTTAATTGGTTTGAGCGTAGGAAGTGTTAATAAAACGACCAAATTATTCGCAGATATTAATATCGCTTTATCTACTATTAGCTCCTAAATCCGTATATTGGCAAACAGTGCAGACCCAGATGCGCATTTGATCAGAATCTACACTGTTTGCTAAGACAAAATCGATCGTCAGTGAAAGAATGCATTTTTCCGAAAATATAACTTGTGGCCCCTCAATATATACAATTGGCCATCGTTTATTGCATTGATTCCGCTAATATATTTAACTTCTGAATAATTGTATTGCTATGAATCATTATATTGCTAAATAATCATTAAATATGGTATTTCATATATGAAACTTATTTTTAGTTATTGGACGTCTTTGCCCTACCCTAGGAGAAAAGTAACCGTGATAGTCGAGTTGTGTGCTGGCTTGTCACACACAGTAAAGCCGTACTTCTGTCAACATTCTTCTACTTAGGTAAATGATCGAAGCCGCTGTTTTGGGCAATCAGAGCGTTTGTGATCGCCGCCTTATTGGAAGAGCTGTAATAAATATAACAGAAAATACAGAGTCTTCTTGAGTTACTTAATTTTGCATTAACCCAGAAGCCTTATGAGTAAGTTTGTCTCTCTATCCTATTTCGATTTAGCCGAGTTGTTCAGAAAGTCGTTCTTTTCCATTCATAGAAACAAACCAATGAACCTGGATATTTGTCTGTAATTAAAGGCTCCGATAGACTGATCATGTTGCTTATCACAGGGTGCAGCATATTGTGATTTAGAGGTCCACCTTTTTGCTTTTTTCATATCAAATTTGAATGAGTAGATGTTGTCATATATTTGACCTAATGCACGATATGGAGACTGCTATGTTACATAACTAGTATCTTGGAATCTCGACTGATTATGTGTGGTGCTCTGAAAACTCCAATATGCAGTTTTCTGGGCGTCTTATAGTTCAGACAGACATCTATACATTTGTATTCTTTTTAACTATGTAACAAAGACCAAATAATCTACAAATCGTTCACTAGTAAATATAACAAGACCTATCCAAACAAATTTAATTTTAATAAAACGAAAACAGTTGACTCCTAGCACACAAACGTTGCACCCCGTGTTACATCCTGAGTACTAGTTGGTCTATCAGGAACGGACAAAAGCTTTTGGAAAGGCAGCTATTCCTCCAGAAAGAAGGTATATACTCTGTGCAACACGTTTTACATTACCCGACAGTACCTATGAAAGTTAAGACTCCAGCTCTCATAGGGGAGGAAAACTTAGGGTGCCTATCAATCCTCTTTTAGTTGAATGGCGATCGAACTAACATCGATAGCGTTAATCTGTCATTCAATCATGCAGTCGCTCGAACTACTGTCGTGCCAACCAAGAGTGACAGTGACGTAATATTTTGTTTTAAATTGTTAAGTTCAACATTAATTTGTACACTCCACTTGAGCTAACGGGAATCGATAGATCGCATGTGTATTAATCCTATCCTGCGGATAGGATTAATACACAAGTGATCCATCGGTTATTAGTCCCTGAAAAATTTGTAAACAAAACATGACGTCACTGTCACACTTGGCAGGCATGACAGTAAAAGTGGATAGAGAACACTATCCTTTAATAATAGCTGTTCGTTTAAATCCCTATCAGTATGTATATAAGCGGTCCAAATATTGTCCGTCATGAGGCTCAAACGCGTTACCACAAGCCTACGAGTCATGTTTGCTAGCCGCTACACTATAAAGGTTGTAGCACGTAGCTGTCGCTTTTTTGTGTTTAGATTCATTTTCCGCTTCAGTACAATTAGTTACACAGTGTACACTATTATACACAGTGAGTTTGGTTTTTAGTCATTAGTCGATAGTCGTTAGTTTCATCCTTATTTGTACTAGTCTAGTAGTAAGTAATAAGTAGTAAGTAATAACAAATAAGTAGTAATAATAGAATAGCTACTGTAAAAGTCGCAGCTATAATACTACTACTACTACTACTACTACTACTACTACTACTACTACTACTCAAATCATTACCACCACTAATACTACTACTACTACTACTACTACTACTACTACTACTACTACTTCGTCTACTACTACTACTACTACTACTACTACTACTATTACAGGGAATGTACAATGGAGTTTCCCGCCGTTATAGGGGTTATAAATGATATGATAAGTAATAAGTAGTAAGTAATAAGTGATAAGTAGCAAGTAATAGGTGATAAGTTATAAGTAAAAATGTCCCTCCAGGGCTTCCGTACGGATCAAAACAGACACTTAAGATCCTGTTGAGTAGACCATGATTGGGCCAACTCAGCTAGGTCTACCGTGGCCACCACGTGAAACTTTGGTCTGTTCGTATAAAATAATCTTGAAATATTGTTGCATGTACCTTTCCTTGCGACTAGTATCAAACAGCTTGGATCCAGATCAGGCCCTACATTTTGTCGTGCCAGGTCTGTTTCCTTTTATTTACTTTATTTTCTCAGATTACATTTGTATTTAACAACTAAGGAGCAAATACAATACTATGTCATTTTAAATGCATGATTCAAAGAGAATCGATTTTAAAGTAGCCATATGTATATATCCTATTCGATTGAGACCCGATTTATCCTCAGTTATGTCCGCCGATAGCTGCAAGGTAAATCTGGTCTCAATGCTTAACAATAAGCTTGTAGATCTCGTGCAATAGTGGCTACTTAGTCTTGGCCTAGTTTGACGTTCATTCATCAGACACGTTTGGACTTGTACCAGTAGTTTTTATATGAATTCTTATAAAGAATAGTAAGTATTGTGCGTTTCGCAAATCAACATTATTTAAGTCATACCACATTGGTCATTAACTCTTTGCATGCCCGAAAAATTTCATGATTTGCGGTTTGTTTTCCAGAAAATTTTGAGATTGTAAAACAGTTTGGATCCAGCTCAGGCACAACGCTTTGTGGGGTCTGATCTGGGTCCAAACTGTTTGCATCAGTTGGACTAGCAGGCAATGGGTTAAAAGTGATCACACTGTGGTATGGAACGTTATACATATACATAAATGTTTTTTTGTTTGTTTTTTTCTGAAATCGCACATTTATAATACATCGAGACATAGTTTTGTAAATTTGAGAAGGTCAATTATATGAGACTGTATCTCAGCCAAACCATGTGCCGTTTGTGCTCAACGGAACCGTCTCAATGAGACGGTTGCTGTGAGCACCAAAGCAAATGTTTGAACTTGTGGATAAGAAAATGTTTGCCAGTGTAGGCTTTGGTATATTTGGACCTATGTTTGTCAGAAGTCGGTGATGATATTACTAGGTTTAACGTTCTTTATTATTATATCTATAAATGTAGTCAGTTTTCTGATTATCTCTTTATTTGCACTGTTCATGAGATTGTTGAATTTCAAAACGTTCGGATTTTTCGTGAAATAGGGTTTTATATATTTTGGTCGTGTGTCTTTAAAATGGGTACATTTCAATAAATAGTGGAATTCGTCACCCACTTCTGCCTTGCATAGCCAACATAATCGTTCATTTAGTGGAATTCCAGACCACCTTCCTACCTCGACTGGAAGTCTGTGATTCCTGGTTCGAAATGCAGTCAATGTTTTGCATTTCGTGTTGGATAGATATGAGAAATAATTGTTCATTTCAAATGTAACTTTAAAGGTTCTGTAGTTAACACTGCTGGATGATTTGTCTACAAGTGCATGCCATGTCTGCATATACTGATCCTTAAGTTTCTGTTTAAAAGCCTGAGTAAACCATTTACCGTTCACTTCATTTTGTAGGGACCATATATTACCGAAGCCATTGAAAAGATTTGCTGTTTTACATGTTCATACCATTTTGATTTGATTGTGTTCCCTTCGTGTAGGTGCAATATATGTCTATATAATGCCCAAAGTATTTCGTTTTTACCGTTTTCGCCTAATTTTGTCCAAAATGAAATAATTCTACTGTAAATATCGATATATAGTGGGTATTGGCCTAGCTCACCATAGACCATGAAAGATGGCGTCGTTTTCTTCATATTTAGGATGTGTTTGAAAAATTTCAACTGGACTCTCTCAATTATATCAGTTCCCAAATCCCCAAATTTCACTGCCATACATGAGTATTGGTTTTAAAGTTTTGTCGAATACGTCTATTTGCATATATATTGGCAAGTCGAGCGTCCTTATCTTGCCTAGCAGTGAAAATAGGGCTTTATTGGCTTGATCTGCAATGTTTGTTTTTTTTAAGTTTGATATGCACCGCTACGTGTTAAGAATATTCCGAGGTATTTGTTCTCATTTACAATTTCTAAATTTTCGCCTTTAAAAATAAATTTTTGGCCTTGTGGTATCCTTCCGCCTGAAAATATCAAGATCTTAGTTTTTGTAGTATTAAACTGCAACTTCCATTCTTCGCAGTACTTTGCAAATAAATTTAGTGAAAATTGCAAATCTTCTTTACTATTGCTGTACACGTTAGTGTTTTATACTTAGCAATTGTAAACAAAGTATTAAGTCACTGTCACTCTTGGTTAGCACGACAGTACCTGTTATCGTTGTTGTTATTCTCCGAATCAATTCAGCTTTTAACCCTTTACTCCACACAAGCCCCTTTGGACCCCGGGGGGGGGGGGTACTCTCGTGTTTTCTTTATACGTAGGCTCGGGGCCCAGCATCTACCGTTCACCCCCAAAAATATAAGGAATTTCAAGCACCCCCAAAAATATTTGAAATTTTAGCAACCCAAAAAAAGATCCCCCATTCTGTACCTTGACATTAAGAAAAGACCCTAAAATGTATGGAAATAACCCCTAAGTATAGTGAATTTTTTCGATGACCCCCCTAAAATCTCCACAAAATCTTCTCACCCAAAAAAATATTCATTTATCTGAAAACCATCAAAAATATTGAAATTCAAAATTTTGAACCCAAAGAATGACCCGAGCCTACGTATGTACACTGAAAACACTAGAGTACCCCCCCCCCCACCGCGGGCTTTGGACGCCTTTAATGTAAGATTTTTTTTTTAATATTATGAAAAATGGAACATTTCCTCTGAGCAAATGTTCCATTTTCCATAATATTTTCAAAACTGCTGAAATGTAATTTTTTGGGGGGAAAATATTTAAAAATTTAGAATACTTATAGAAATTATGCAAAGTTCTAAATATCGCATATGGGGTAAAGGGTTAAAGCAGTTGAAATGTTACACCAAGATAAGTGGCAGTTCAGCTGCCACCAAATTTGGTGTGAACTCACGCTTATTGTTTACAGTGCAGCGAAATGGAAGACTAGCAATATCAGACGTTTTGGTGCTTCTCGCATACAGTGTGCTAAGTACTCTGTGTACTGTAAATAATTCAAAACATTTCGCGAGAATTTTATTTTCGCGAATAGCGTCGATATTTATATTTGCGACGTTCAAAATTCCCAACTGGAGCATTGTTTACCCTTTTCACACAATGGCAGTGTGATTTCACCATTTTGCGAGGGTTTTATTTTCGCAAAACTTCGCAGCCCTAGTTAAATTGTTTTCTGAATTTACAATATTAGAACGACCCTTTATCTATATTCTGTCTACCTTTTGGTTTGCGAGCGAGGTGAGTCTGCGCATTTGTGAAGGCTCGCTTCATGCGCGGATCCAGAGGGTGGACAGGGGGTTCGGACCACCTGAAAAATCACAAAATATAGGATTTCTTAGCAATACTGGTCCGGATCGCCTAATAAATCACAAAGCTACCAAGCTAGCATTCAAAGACGGCCCATCATCGCCCTGTCAGCTAAACGCTATTTAAATGGCGTTTCTCTGGCTGGCCAATGATGGCCAACTTTTTGTGGGATTCGGATTGTCAACCCCCCCCCCAAAAAAAAAAAAAAAAAAAAAAAAAAAAACCTTGTCAGAGTTGGACCCCCTCTGGCAAAACTTTCTGGATCCGCGCATGCGCTGGAGCCTTCGTTGCTCAGCAGCGTGATAGTACCAACATTTCATTTTCTGACGAAACGATTTTATAAGCATCAAAGTGAAAAACTTGCCTCTTTTTTCCCTCTGTATAGGCTATTGCTTAAGTTGAACTGAGAAGTTGTATAAATCTCACGTGTTGATAGGTCCGTAAGTCCATGCAATTGACGACGTCTGGTATTAAAGTTGTAAAATCGCCTTATAAGTTATCCAACGTGGTCCGACTTAAGTTCTCTTATTTTTGTCTGGCCGTCATCTATTGCGCCTGCCTCCTATTCCGTAAATTCAAATATTTCATGAGCTGGCTCAGACACAGCTTACAGCTTGCCGCAAATTTGCATCTGCAAAATACTATATAATACATTTTCTCATTTCGATTCAATGCATGCTTCTTTACGCACTACATATTTTCAAACCTTTGGTCGCATTAATGAATTTACATGAATGATCCTTTACAATTTTAAAAGTTAATCCTTTTGAAATATCCAACAAGGCATGTAGCTAGAGTATGCAGAAATATCGCGGATATACATGTAGTTGGTGTTTTACGTCCCAGCAAAACAACAATCAGTCATGTCGGGATGTCACAAGTTTTCTTGGGTGCTAGCCATTACTGGGCAGTCAGGATAGCGTGTCTTGCTCGAGAACGCAAAACTATTATTGAACCTTTTGCTCACTATAAAGGCGGCACCTCATGAATGCGTAATTAGGACTGGTCTACCTTAAGCCCCGGTCACACGAGGGCTTAGGACCATGTTTCGACCTGTGTAAGAACAGTCACGTGGTAAAATCGCAAGTAGATCTCATACGAGCGCGCGACAGGTCTTAGTGATTAGGAACAGCAATATTAACAAAATATGTTCCAGAGAGGTCTTTAAACATTTTCATGAACTTGGTTCTGCAGAAGATGGCAGCAGCAGATGTATACATGTTTCTAAAAGCTTTTTGGTGCTTTCACAATTAGACAGGAGAAAAATGCAAAATAAGGTGCAAGACTGTCGCACGTTGGTTTTATTGATCGGGAGTGATCTTGCGAGCAAAAAGCATGAAAATGGGCGGGGCGGAGAGTTTTGAACATGTCCAAAGACCTGCGACCGCGATCCAAGATCCAATGTAGTCTCCAAACAGTATTTATAAGGTCCTGCGACGTATATACGACCAGTATACGACCAGTCACAGATCTTTCAGATTGTCAAATGTATATACAAATGTATGATAGTAGACTGGTATCAGCCCAGTAAATAAAGCAATATCAAAAATATACCGACAAAAATATGCAAATCTCCACTACAACTGTACCAATATCTTCAAAAATGTCCGAGACAATGGGAAAGTAATACAGTATCAAATATTTTATGTGTTTAGTACATGTAGTTCGAAGTCTCGGACACGTGGTCTGAAATCGGACTTATATGATGGTAGTGTTCTTGTATGTGCTGCGTGTACATACGCAATGTTCAACATCACATTGATACTGCCGTACTAAAACAGCTAGGAAAGAGATTTTAGTATTTCACATTCGTGAACAGCTAAGGCTCAGACAAGCCTGCACTTTTGAAAAAAAAGTCGGGGCTGGTCTCGATCCAAACTGCTTGGCACTTACATTTCGAAGTATATTTATATGTAGAATCAGATCAAAACATAGATCATGCAGTCCCACTGGATAGTTGAGCGCTGGGAGCATAGATAACAATAGTGCGGCTTTCGTGGTGTGCTTTATAGTATAACTATATATCATTATCAGAAGAAATGGAACTGCAACCTATCACCTACTTTATGTAGGGAGAGTAATGAGATCAATAGGGGTCGAGGCCATCCTCCATTAACATTACAATCAATGCATAATCCCATAGAATAAAACAGTTACAGACTCCCACAATGGGAGTAAAAACAAACAAAAAGTCAACAACAACAGAACCACCGCCTTAGAACGGACAGCAGCCTAAAACTGTTTTTTCGGTTGACAATAGCAGATAAAGAGTTAACAGGCTTCTTCATTTCTGCGGCATTCCATTTGTTTTAACCATGTACATGTATGCACTTACTGAATTCTTCCTTCTGATTAGATGCATTAATTTTGGGACGGTCCCATTATATATAGAGCGGCCACAGCTTATAATTTCCAAATTAAATTACATTTCTTACTCTGAGGATCCCTTTTTCATACATGTATCAAACAGTGTAGACACAACCAATCATACAATGCATTTTTCCAAATAACATTAACGGTAGGTCGTAGATAAATCCCAAAGACTGGTCCTTAGTAGACGCGACAAGTCTTACATCTCCGAGACTCGTGACCAATCGCGCGATCTCGTGTGACCGAGGCTTTAGACATAGGTAAAAGCTGAAAATAAGGCGTGATTTTATTCGAAAGTAAATGTATCGTCTTGCGCGATAACACCTCAGTATAGGCACAAAACATATGATTTTATAGGGTCCATTGATAGATGAGAATCGTTGTAAAAAAACACTGGCGAGTTTACCTTGATTTTGGGCGTGCAGGTAGTCTCAGTTTACAGTTTATTTGAATCTACATGTACCACAGATCACTGCATATGCGCGTGCCAGTGAATAGTCATGTTTTACCTGTTTTTATGAAAGATAATATTTCCTCATTTCTAAGCATCTTTGAAACTACTGAAACCCTTAAAACGCCAGCAAAATAACTACATCCAAAAATGTCTGTTTATTGGTCAACATAAGTATAGAGGCAAACAGCGTAGAGCCAGACCAGACTGCTCTGGATCTACACTGTTTGTCGAAGAGGCTTCAAATATTTCAGCAGACGCCAAAAGCATACGTCTGTTTTGTGATATGCGCTTTAAAGTGTATTTTCTTGACTTTAAACATTTTACTTGTATCAAAAATAAAAATTCCATTACCTGTGGTCTGATTTAATTTTCACAGATTACTGGACTAGTGCAAATAAGGATTGACTGACGACTAAGACTTAAGTTTATGACTAAGGAATGGTGGCGGATTCAACTATTACTTAACAGCATTCTAAAACACAACAAATTTGCTTCTGCTAATCTGCTCGTATAAAAATAAACTCGCAAGCCTCAGTATCATTAGTTTGGTGTATTTCTTAAATATTTTTCATGATTTTTTTTGTAATTTTGTTTGAAACAAATGTTAATGGAAACTAGATCCGCCTCGCTTAGAAAATTATTCATGCGCATACAGTGACGTGTATTCACTGTTATGGATAGTTGTAATCGTCAAAAGTTACAAATACGTTCAAAATAGCAAAACAAAGTAAGGACAATTATTACAACAGACTCTGTGGCCAACTGGTTAGAACAACTGACTCATATACGTGTGGTCGATGGTTCGATTCCTACCTAACATATATATTTTTTTAAGTTTATTCTTTTCGTTTGTTTTTGAAGCTTTACGTCCACGTCAGCAAATCTTCAGTAATGTCGGGACGATTTCCTGTTTTTGTATGTTGAACCAGTAGTTAACAGTGGATACATGTACCACATTGTTGGAAATCGCATGTTGCGGCTCAATTAACTATTTTAGACAGATGATACAAATGGCATCAGTACCCAACAAAAATTTCCTATTGCAATGGATGCATAGCGCATGTGGAAACAAGAAAATATATGACAGTGAACTGCCATAAAAAGACCCGACCTCATTGAAGTCATGGAAAATGAAATTGATTTGGCTTCATCAACATATGTTCATACTAGTTTTTATGAAAGTGTAAGGGATTGTCTGGATTGTTGAAGAAATGTCGTAAAAATTATTATTTATATTTTTATATTATCAGTCAAGTATCCATTTTCAATTTTCACCTAACATGGCTGATTATCCAGACATTTTGAATTATTCCAGACGTAACGGAGTTTTTGGAAAAGTCAAAACTCCAAATTTCCGCGCTCAACGTCATGGCGATAAATAATAACGTCATATAAACGTAAGCAAACAAACAGAGTTATTGGAGAAGCACTAAACGGGCATTAGAGTGGAAAACAGAATGGATCAAGATCAGGTCTGACGTTTTGTCAGGGTCTGATCTTGATCTAAACTGTTTGCAAAGGTTATCAGCAGACGACACTAGTAGACACAGCCACTTTTTACTTGGTGCTGGTTCAACCCATCCAAACATAATTGAAAAAAAAACTGTTGACTAGGTTTAACTTTTACCACACATTTTTTCGCAGGATGGGCATCCCACTCAGTGATTTTAGTCCTGCGAAATAACTAGTATGCAAAGAGTATTCCACTTAATGTGTAAAACTAAAAGGTGATAAGATCATCATTATTGGGTCGTTGCATTAAATAACAAAGGATTTATCAGTACCCTTTACCTGGAACGCCTGTCTTTGTTTTGATAAAGTTGATTGTAATAAGTGAATTTTGCATTGAATTTTAAAACTCGGACCAATATGATGTCCAAACTATGACGCCGGTGTCCCAATAGACAATTGTCGGTTTACAGTGTTACATGTAACATATGTTGATATATAAAATGAATTGCCAGGAACCATTTCCCCAGGCCAGTAGGACTGACAGTTCGTTAAAGTTTAAGTTGAATTATTTGTGTAAGTCTCCTTTACCCGTAAGTAATTATACAGAGACTATAATGGTTAGTAAGCTCAGTTTGGGTCTCAAAAACATGTACAGAATGTAAACGGAATAGTGTAAACATTAGAGAAGTTAATGTACAGACATCTAATGAGACAACACTTACAGATTTTTTCCAGCCGATGGATACAAGAGGCAATACAAATCTTCGTGTGTAGATATGGTTTAACCTTATTCCTCAATATTGCATAAAAGCCGTACCGACAAAGCTCGTTTCATCGAATAGAGCAGAATATTTGTCTAGTCGGTACTAGCATTAACAAAGGTTGTGCAGTATATTATTAGACATTTTTACCCACAGGCTGACACCTTACGCGTACACCTTACACTGACTTTATGGGTGCAGTGTATTGTGCATTTGCGGTCAATTTTTTAATTTTTACCAAGCAAACTTATACGCAGATATGTTGTCTTATATGCTTTAGTGCATTATGAAAAGGCTGTATTTATAGAATGTTCTGCTGTATATATCGTCACTTAACCTAATGTGAATTGAGAGTGATGACCACAAAACTGCAAATGACATGTTTCTGGGAATTAAAAATATTTCAGCCACTATTTCATGTGCTTTGAGCTATTAGAAAACATCATAATATAAGACCAACATTCTGTCCTGGGTTACATATAACAACCTCCGAGTAAACAAGACATCTTGGGGTAATAGGAACTATTGACCACAAAAACACAATCGCTATATTTCATGCTCTGTTTAAGATATTGGGGGATTTTCTCAGAATACGCAGGATAACTTTACATACAGCATGTACATGTACGTCGGTACGGTCTATGCGTCTGCTTTGATTTTGTTTGTTTGATTTGATTCTTTACGTCCCATCAACACTCTTTCAGTTATATAGGGATGAGTCTTCCTGGGTTGAACCAGTACTAAGCTAGGATAAATGGGTCTTACTCAAGGACCACAACGCAGTGACGACGGTGAGGCTCGAACCCGCGGCCCTTCGGTCTCGAGTCAAGCACTCTACCACTGAGCCAATGAGCTCTGCAGTTTAAAGTTGTCGGACACTGAATTGCAGAGTCCATCCGTTGTCTACGTTGATGATACAATAACATTTGCTCGTCATTTCACATGCTTTAGAGTCTCCGATTTATGGCGGCAAAGAAAGTCGTTCCCGTTGTCCCTATAAATTTTACCGATACTGTCTAGGACACATTAAAATATGGGATTCTTCCATTAAACATTGACTACTGCACCGATGATTTCTCTCTTATATGTATGTGGAATATCCTACATGTACATGTACCTCAGCGGATGTATATAGAATATGTGGTATATCCTACATGTACATGTACCGAGCAGCTTTACATAGTTTGGATGCTGAACTCACTGTTTCTCGAATGCCTTTTTTTCTCGTAAGCTCAAGATTTTGTACCATTTCATACATGCTTCTATCTTGCCAACGTATCGGACGAGATTAACTTTTTTCCGCGCTGGCGGCGAGTTGTGCCTTCGGCTTCAGTTTAGAACCAGATCAGACCGACAACATGAACTTTGTAACTATTTGACATTCTGGTGGTTTTCTGGATTATGTTTTGAAATACTAATTTAGAGAAACTGAGCAGACTTCAAAAAAGCATGGTAAATTACCTAACATGCAAAGACGCTAACTGAATTAGAAGTATCCCGTTTTTAACATGGTGGACAATGTGGTTTGAGGTGTTTTTGTGTCAATGGTCGGTTGTGAAATTCAGCTACGGTCTTTTTGAAGTTATCAGACCTTTCCATGGCATGTGAAAACATTCACAGTCATATATATGTGATGATCTGTGGTGCTCATGAAATAGCATGCAGATAATAATTGTTGTGGCGTCAATTATATTTTTAGCATAGAATATATTTGTAAGCGCAGTTTCAGATTTAAAAGTGATATATGATCCATCATTTTTTAATCCAAAGTCTAATCTTTTTACGATATGTGAGTTATAAAATCGGGTAGGCGGCGATGCTGTGCGCAATTCTTAAAACTAAGAGTCCAGAACATACCACAATCACATACTGCAGACCAACTAACCACACCGTGAGGAAGAGACACGGAACACTTACAGTCGCATGACAGCAAGAAGACAATTAAAATAAAGCAATCAGCTCTCTCTCTTCCCTAACGGAATGAGTGCAAACGAGAATTGATACTAAGTACTGTATAGCAAAACAAGGAACAAACACAAAACTCCCACACACAATGAGAGCAACAATAAACTATAAAATCAACTGGTCGTAATGTGCACGACCCGTGGTGAACGTATATCTTAGAAACAACATTTTAAAGTTAAATCAGTTTTTACTGATCTGACTGCGCCGAGACTGAAGAAAGCGAGAGCATCATTGGGGGTATGTTGCAGTTGCGGTTCACATACATTTCGCCTGAGATTCGTATTAGTTTTCTTTCTTGCTTAGACTAGTTGAGAAAGGAATAGTTTGAATTTGGGAGTGAAAGAATTTTGCGATATTCTAGAATAGGGGTCCTAAATATCATATTTGAGTTTAAAATCATGATATATGAATAAATTTCAGCTAAAAAGACTTGTAGGGTGGGTATTTCTACAAATTGAAATGAAATGCGAAACAAAGGTTACATCAAACAGCACTGGTACAAATGCAAAATAATTGCGCAGAAATGTTCCCATAATGCCCTCTAACAAAATTGCCTAGATGATTTTGCTCCGGCAAACAAGCTGGCTGCAAGAATTGTAGATAAGAATATCTTAAAATGCCATATACTCTCGAGCCATTGGTCCCAATTCAAAAAAACACATCACGCAAAGGTTTATTATAAAGTCATCTGGTAAGATTTCTCAATCGGTTCTGATCAGCTGACTACCAGAGTTAAAACAAGAACACCACTTTATACAACATCAGATTCTCGGCTATTGTTCAAGATTCAAAATAATTATATTCTACCAGTGTTAAGGATAAGTATGAAAACTTTGATCAAAATACATATATAACATGCCGTTCAAAGTTATGAGGATTTTCACTATTATACCTCAACCGGCCTAAATGATGCTAGGCAAAGCGTCGCCACCGTTTTGCATACATGTGTCTGAACAATGTTAAAATCAATATTAAGAAATAATTATGCAAAGATTGATCGAAATATACCATATGGTTTAAGATTTATGAGCATTTATACTAACTTACCATTACCCGCCTGACTGATGCTCGGCATAACCTTGTCCGCCAAACAAAACTTTTATGCATGCCAGTGTTTGGACAATGTTGAAATGTATACGTATGCAAAATTTGATCCAACTAGTATACCATCTGTTTATAAAGTTATGAGCATTCAACAACGACAGAATCACCGCCAAAGAATGGACAGCAGCGGAAGCTACTGGTTGCTTAAATGCGTTATGGCGCCAAATCTTTGCCTGGATTCTGCTGGGTTTCTTTTAAAACACAAACGTGTTAAGCTCAAATAGAGGATTTCTAATTTATGCAAAACATTACCACAGAGGAACAAACCATCAATGATTTGATGAAACAAAGAAAATGGCTCACAGAGAGCTTGAACTAAAGAGTACCTCAAGTTGAGCCACGGTGGGCCCAGCTGAAAACAAGCATAAGGGGCCAGCATAAAGACGAAAGCTTCTGAGACTGAGGTCTGCTCCATCGTGATGCAATTAAAGTGGAAACCATAGCTAAACCGTGATTTGGTTTTCTACCAGGCATACTGACTGTCGCAATGTATTAAATATAGTAAGTGAGTATGATCAGGAATTACCACAATCACAAACCGCAGACAACCCCGTGGCACCGCGAGGAAGAGCCGCTCAACCATCACGAGACACCAGGAAGACAAATTAAGCAAATCAATCAGCCCTCTCTTCCCCATCAAGATGATTGCAATACTAGAATGGACATAAAGTAACGTACAACAAAACATAGAACAATTACAGACTCCTACAATGGGAGTAACAATAAACAAAAAGTCAACAACAACAGAACCACCGCCTTAGAACGGACAGCAGCCTAAGTTGCTGACCTCCAATGCAATGGCAATACAGTTTCAATAAATACGGACAGACATACGGAGGTATGGGGCATAAAAACAGTTTTGTTAAAAAAGCTGAGCTCATGATTGCCGCAAACCCAGTGTGTATATACAGTACATCATTGTATAAAGCCTGAATCGCCGTCCGATGGTCGGTGTTTTGTAATTTTGACATCAAAATGAATGTTGAGATGTTCCCTAAAATTTAATCCGCAGTCAGTTATCCGCTATCAGCAGTTCGCTTTGTGGGTAAAAATGTCTATTACTCAGTCACGCACGGACTGAGAATAAACAGGTTATGCAGTAGCAAACGAAGTGTCGTGTAAAATCAGTTCTAAGGCGGCTTCACAGAGTCTGACGTGAGCAACGCACAAACTATTGATAGATTCGTGCAAGAGATCTTGCCGTGTTGATTTGCACGTTGTCATTGCTATGGGGTATACTGCACTGTATAAATCACAGCAGGTTTTCGCCAAGCAAAAAAGAAAAAAAAGTTTTGTGTCATGTGGTTTAGTGAAGTTTAATGAAAATCGCCCAAAGGGTTCAAGAGGTATGAGGCGGACACGAAAGTGTTACGGTCGGAATGACAGACTGACGGACGGACTGACTGACGGACTGATTGACGAAGGGCATTCCTATAATCCCCTTCCGCTTGGCGGCGGAGGATTAAAAACAGTAAGATTGTGAACTGTGTCAATGGCCCGCCAGCGATCAACATTTTGCTGGCGGGCCGTTGGTGGCCCGCTGTTTGAGATGTCACCATTTTATGTAAATTCACAGATAGACACGATTTCAGTATCTCATTTTTGGGGGAGAGTGCCTATAAAATCTGTAGCAGATGCTTATCAGCGAACGAGTTTCTCCCTGGGACTCAGTACTTCCCTAAAACAACAACAACAACAACAGGCCAACATTCCATTCCAGTGATAAAAGTTTAACATTTTACTATCCTGCCAGCCAAGAGTGACAGTGACGTCATGTTTTGTTTACAAAGTTATCGATTGATCACTTCGTATTAATCCTATCCACAGGATAGGATTAATACACAAGTGATCTATCGATTCTCGTTAGCTCAAATGAAGTGTACACGTTAGTGTTTTATACTTAGCAATTGTAAACAAAGTATTAAGTCACTGTCACTCTTGGTTGGCACTTGGTTAATGTTGTTGTTATTCTTCGAATCAATTCAGCTTTTAACCCTTTACTCCACGCAAGCCCCTTTGGACCGGGGGGGGGGGGGGTACTCTCGTGTTTTCCTCATAGGAAGGCTCGGGGCCCAGTATCTACCGCTCACCCCCAAAAAATATCAGGAATTTCAAGCACCTCCAAAAAGTATTTGAAATTTTAGCACCCCTCCAAAATATCCCCCATTCTGTACCTTGACATTAGGGAAAAGACACTAAAATGTATAGAAATAACCCCTAAATATAGTCTAATTTTGTGATAACCCCCTAAAAATCTCCACAAAATCTTCTCACCCCAGAAAATATTCATTTATCTGAAAACCATCAAAAATATTGAAATTCAAAATTTTTAACCCAAAGAATGACCCGAGCCTATGTATGTATGAAAATACCAGAGTACCCCCTCCCCCACGGGCTTTGGACGCACTTAATGTAAGATTTTTTTTGATATTATGAAAAATGGAACTTTTGCTCAGATCCATTTTCCATAATATTTTCAAAACTGCTGAAATGTAATTTTTTTTTGGGAAAATATTTGAAAATTTAGAATACTTATAGAAATGATGCAAAGTTCTAAATATCGCATATGGGGTAAAGGGTTAAAGCAGTTGAAATGTTACACCAAGATAAGTGGCAGTTCAGCTGCCACCAAATTTGGTGTGAACTCACGCTTATTGTTTACAGTGCAGCGAAATGGAAGACTAGCAATATCA
This sequence comes from Loripinus fragilis, assembly GCA_964019695.1. Taxonomy (NCBI): domain Eukaryota; kingdom Metazoa; phylum Mollusca; class Bivalvia; order Lucinida; family Lucinidae; genus Loripinus; species Loripinus fragilis. Next base: position 40,954,018 of record OZ026517.1, on the reverse strand, counting down.
GACGTTTTGGTGCTTCTCGCATACAGTTTGCTAAGTACTCTGTGGCTGGAGGTTTAAATACTGTAAATAATTCAAAACATTTCGCGAGAATTTTATTTTCGCGAATAGCGTCGATATTTATATTTGCGACGTTCAAAATTCCCAACTGGAGCATGGTTTACCCTTTTCACAAAATGGCAGTGTGTTTTCACCATTTTGCGAGGGTTTTATTTTCGCAAAACTTCGCAGCCCTTGTTAAATTGTTTTCTGAATTTACAATATTAGAACGACCCTTTATCTATATTCTGTCTACCTTTTGGTTTGCGAGCGAGGTGAGTCTGCGCATTTGTGAAGGCTCGCTTCATGCGCGGATCCAGAGGGTGGACAGGGGGTTCGGACCACCTGGAAAATCACAAAATATAGGATTTCTTAGCAAACTGGTCCGGATCGCCTGATAAATCACAAAGCTACCAAGCTAGCATTCAAAGACGGCCCATCATCGGCCTGCCAGCTAAACGCCATTCAAATGGCGTTTCGCTGGCTGGCCAATGATGGCCAACTTTTAGTGGGATTCGGATCCTCCCACCCCCCAAAAAAAAAATTAAAAAAAAAAAAACAAAAAAAAAAAAAAAACACGAAAAACAAAACGTTGTCAGAGTTGGACCCCCTCTGGCAAAACTTTCTGGATCCGCGCTTGCGCTGGAGCCTTCGTTGTCCAGCAGCGTGATAGTACCAACATTTCATTTTCTGGCGAAGTGATCTAAGCATCAAAGTGAAAAAATAGTGTTAACTTGCCTCTTACTTTCCCTCTGTATAGGCTATTGCTTAAGTTGAACTGAGAAGTTGTATAGATCTCACGTGTGGTCACGCCATTCTTGATATGAAATTGCCGACGTCTGATATTAAAGTTGTAAAATCGCCTTATAAGTTATCCAACGTGGTCCGGCTTTAGTTCTCTTATTTTTGTCTGGCCGTCATCTATTGCGCCTGCCGCCTATTCCGTAAATTCAAATATCTAATGAGCTGGCTCAGTCACAGCTTACAGTTTGCCGCAAATATGCATCCGCAAAATTTTATATAAAACATTTTCTCATTTCGATTCAATACATGCTTCTTTACGCACTACATATTACCTAACCTTTGGCCGCATTAATAATAGGTTAAGGCCCAGTTGAAAAAAGAGCCCAATTTAATATTTTTTTTCAATCCACCTGGTAGAAAATTTCCGATGGTACAGTCGATTAGAGTAACATGTAAGAGTCACTTTTAGGGTTGATGCCAGTTCTGAAAGTGGTGCAGAATTTTTCTACGACATAACAGACGCACCTACCCAAAATTGTGCTATTATTTTCAATTAAGCTTATTTTACATGATGTCTAAGTCTCAGTTCAGCTGAAATCGGCAACGTCCACTGCTATAGCCAGTTTGATGGCCTAAACTAATACATTAGTATCCCATAAGCCAGGAAAAAAAATTTCTTCTCAAATTTTTGATAATCTGGTATAAAAATGACGGCGTATTTTGTGGTACTGTTAATATAAAATGGGCCATATGTGGAAAATGTATTGAAAATGCATGTTTTTATAAAATGACTAATTTTTTATCATATGCATTGTGTTTATTGACCCCAAAGATAATCCAGTGAGCATCAGGTACTGTTATAAAACTTGCCATATTTTCTTTACCAGGTTAGGCTGCATACAAGGTACCCCACCCATTTTATTTAATAGTCATTTTATTTTTACAATTTAAAAAAATAGGTATACTTCTTTAATAATACATCTATCTCACTGCTTTTGAAATTAAGTTTACTAGGTCTACTGTAGACTCATCATATATTGCAGATTACCCTTTTGAATGTTAATTTGGACCCTTCATTGTGTTATGTACGTTACATGTTTACAGCTTGGACCCAGTATCCGAGTTTACATCAAACCCAGCAAAAATGGACATCTAAGTCTAAAATTGTTCCTTTGTATTTCTTGACCCCCAAAATAATCTAGAGAGCATCAGAAACGGCGTCTTCAAACAGATATATAAAACTTTCCATATGTGCTATACCAGGTTAGGCTGCATACAAGGTACCCCACCCATTTTATTTAAAAACATTTTATTTTTTACAATTGATAAAAATAGATATACTTCTTCATACATCTATCTGACTGATTTTGAAATTAAGTTTATTAGGTTTACTGTAGACTCATCACATATTGCAGATTATCCTTTTGAATGTTAATTTGGACCCTTCATTGTGTTATGTACGTTACATGTTTACATCTCGGACCCAGTATCTGAGTTTACATTTAACCCAGCAAAAATGGACATCTAAGTCTAAATTGGTTTCTTTGAATTTGTTAAGCATGATCAATTCTAAATGGGTCCATACTTTGCATGTTCCAATAAAAAATGGTTTGTCTTTGACATACTGCAAAAATGGCATTTTTGAATGTTATATAATGTGCCTTTTCAAAAAACTCTAAACCGGGAAGCCCAATGTAAAAAATTGCATATCAGAAAGGCCACTTTAACATACTTAACATGAAGCTCTAATGTAAAATGTTACACGATTACAAATGTTCTACATCAGGTCTGAGAAATTCCTAAATACTTAAGGCAGAATCAATTAAGATATGTCTCAATATGAGCTGTTTACAAATATTTTAGTGGCGTACACACCAGTAGCACATGTTTAATTTTGTGGCCTTTTTTCCAGCATGGGGTTCTTTGTAAATCATGAGCATTTCTAAAATGTTTTTTTATAACAAACTGATCAAAACATTTTCAAGAACTCTGCAAAAAATACACATTAGCTTTATCAAAATGCTGCGTAATAGTCATTTTAAAACATGGTTTAAAACTCTGTTCGAATGATATTAAATTTCCTAAACATGAAAAATGTAACATACATAACACACAACGTTATATGACTATTGCATGAATTTAAGGTCAATAGTTCCTATCGTATCTGATTTTGATAATTTCTAAAAATTCTCAATGAATTTCAATGATTATTTAACAGTCATATCTACATTTTAAACATTCTAACCATACAAACATGTCTTTAGGGACTAGAATTGCACAAATTCAATCGATCTACATCATCGCATATCAACACGCTTTTGACATTTTTAACCCTCTCCCTGAGCCTCTAGTGGGGTGGGATGTGGGACATTAAACGGTACGTGTATGCATCACTAGTACAAGCAAGTCACTCTTAAAATTTGGATGAGTTTGGTCCAGCGTTTTTAGAAAAGATAGCACAAAGATCTGAAATGATGTCACTTAGGTAGATTTAGTCTATCTACTAGAAATTAACGTTACTCATACCCTACCATTACATACCCTTAGCCTAACTTACATGGTGGGTTAGTTTATTCTATACTCTGTACTGGTTTAACCCAGGAAGCCGTCTCATCATGGCTGAAAAAAACTGTTAACAGGGTCAAATAGCATCAATTAGAACAAGCAAACATTTAAAACGGTTATTTGCAGAGGATATGGGCTTGTAAGACGTTTATTATGAACGTACGTGCATATAATATTACAGCGAAATTCAAAAATGTCCATCTGCTGCCATCATCAGAAGGATGTAAAATGAAGGAAATAGTCATCTGCATGTACTTACTATAAGTAAATCCATAGCAATATATTATGGCGAATTAGAACTATTTATTAACCATGTCACGATTATTCATGGTCAGATAGTCACATTGTAATGGTTTTGTGTCATGCTTCTAGTTGGCAATTTGTATGTATATATAGACTGTGATCGATGTATAATCCATGTATAATCCCTTGTAAACTAGTTAATGTCTTGGTACAAAAAGAATTACTGGCAACTACGCTAAATTCTTGATTATACTATCACCCCAATAAAAAAAGAAGAGCAGAACAATTAAAGTAAGTAAGGGTGCAAAGATCAGGAATCGATACAATCAAGTACCACATCTGACCCAGGATACCAATGCTTATTTCTAAATGGCCAAATTGCTCAAATTTGAATTTAAACCAGCAATGGCAGAGAGTGTCACCTTCAGACCTTATTTTCCCAGCTAGAATTATCTGGAACTTATAATCTGTTTCCAACCATGAACTGTATAATGAACTTATATTTGCATACAGGAACATGCATCTCAAAGTGGGTGGGGTATTAGATAAGCAAGAGCAAAGTGTTATATAAAGCAGTTAGCTGTAGAAACTGCCAGTAATTATTTCTCATCATAACCCATGTAGTTGAAACACAAAAGTCTAAAATGGTATCAACTTGTCATTATTACAAAATAAAAAAATATATGAAAAACGGGTGGGTGGGGTAACACCAATGCACCAAATGTAGTTTAACTTCTTTTTTAGCTAAATCTTGTCATTGATTTTGTGTTTAAGTTTCATATAAATCCATGAGAAGTCAATATACCTTCATACATAATGTAACTGTGTTGAATGTTCGCACATTTAAATTACAATACATTTTCAGTGGGTGGGGTAACGAAATGTCGTCTGAAAAAAAATCTGCACCACTTTTGATTCTGGCATCCACCCTCATTTGACTTCTATATAGTTATACTATTGCCTGGTACAAATGAAATTTTTCTACCAGACCGATTGAAAAAAAATCCAATCCAGGGGCCACTAACTCGTAGACATCTTAAACCTTAAGATCACCGTAAGTTCGACTTAAGTTCACCTTAACGGTTATGGCCACTAACTCGTACACACCTTACTTTACGGCGACGACTTAAGATCATTGTAAAGTTACGGTCACGATAGAGTCACCTTAGCGCCGTCTTAGTGGTTACGAGAGGTACTCACAAGAACGAATGCAATAAAAAAATGATTTTGGCGACATAATATTTTTAAAAGACTATGAAAGCCTATATCTTTAGAAAAAAAATACTGCCTGCTACATTTTAAAGGCTTTATAAAGAGACACATGTATATAGGCCGTGCGCAGTTCCAGAGGGGGGAGAAGGTCCGGACCACCCACCCTGGAAAATCCACACGTTTCTTTATAAAATAGCAATGGAACCCCCCTCCCCCCCCCCCCCGAAAAGAGTTGAAACCCCCTGGAAAATATTGGGCCTGGAACCCACCCCCTGACGAAATTTCCTGAATGCATGTAGGCATGTAGCAGATAAACACGCACGTGTATTTACATGTAAATTGTTTTATGTATGTTCAGTGATTATGTGCTGTATTTGGTAAGTAAACCTGTAGGTCATCTTATGTTAGTTTTCACTGATCATGGTCAAAATAATTAGGGAATGAGACTATGGGAACAAGGGTATCGTTCTGAGCCAATCAAGGGTGTATGTACATAGGTAGGTAGGTAGGTGGTGGGTGGGTGGGTGGGTAGGTAGGTAGGTAGGTTGGTAGGTAGGTGGGCGGGTGTCCGGGCGGGTCGGGCATTACACAAATCAGATGATAAACATATCACGTTGTCAGATATTGGAGTTCGCCCATAGAACAGGGGTCAACGTTAACCTTATACTGGGATAAAATGACAGATGATTCCTATGGATACAAAGCCCTTACGGGGATACTACCTGTTCCATTGTTGGCTTGATTTCCAAAATAAAATGTCATTTTCTTCTGTTCCCCAAACCACTCGTTGTGTTCATTTTTGAATGCATATGAGCTACACACAGCCCTGCAGATGCCTAGCACTCCGCAGCCTGATCAGAGTTTTCGACATACTCATGAGTTTTAACTCTTGGTCTTCAAAGTCCCCTGCTTGCATAATCCGACCATTGTTTTTTAAACGATATTAAGAAAATAGTTGGATGTTTTGTCCCTTATTTTTGAAGTAAAGGCTGTTCAAATTTTCACATAACTTTCATTTGCCAGCTCTTTTTCTGTGAATTTTGCTTAAAGTTCATTTTAATCGTTACGCTATCACAATAATGAAGATATTTTGATTGTTTGTTAATTAAATAATAAAACTAAACTACCACGAGAAAACCATCTCTGACAAGCCGCCAGGACAAAGACATTTTGTTTGCTTATAATGCACATCTAAAACTTGTCAGGGAACTAGGCGAAGCTTAACCCTTTTGATAGTAATGGAGTCTTCTTTCTGGCTTGATACAATAAACTTGGGTTAGTCCAGTGTAAATATCAGGCCATTGACAGTTGTAATTTTCAAAATATATTGTATTCTTTTGTCTGAAGATAGTTTACCGTTACAGACAGTAAATACCCTGATAAAATGCAGCATTTCATCTGGGTCTTCTCTGTTTGCAAAAAATACTCGTTTAGGGGTTTCACAAATATAAAGGGTTAATGCAAATTGAATAATATTGATATCATTTGGCTGATTTTCAACAATATGGGCCGCGAGAAAACCAGACTTAGTTACACGCGAAAAAAACATTCGCACCGAATAGCCTGTGCAACCATGCAGTCTGATCAGTGTCATTGTCCTTGTTAACTGTAAAATATAGTGGTTAGAAAGTGACCAGAAAATACCACGATCACTGACTCCAAACCAACCGACGGCACCGCGAGGAAGAGACAGAGAGCACAGACAGCTACAACACAAATCGCAGCACGAAATTTTCAATATTCTAGCTAATCTCTGTAGCTGAGTATGCTGATTTTAGCCTACCCAAAGTTAGAGACAGAGTTTCTCGCGTCGCGACTCATATATTAATCTTTTCTGCTGAGTCGGTTCTAAATTCTGTAAACAACACGCTTTGCACGAGAGAATAGATATAACACAGGTAAATCTTAAAAGATAAGGTGACCTTAGGTTAAGAAGGCGCTAAGACGGCTTTATGTTATCGGAATAGCGCCACCTTAAATATTACGGTCGTCACCTTAAGTTCATCTTAAGGTCGTCTTAAGTTGGTCAACTTACGATGTATACGAGTTAGTGGCCCCAGCTTGCCAGCTCTCAGACTATAAATAAAAGTTAATCCATTTTCTCATTTCGATTCAATACATGCTTCTTTACGCACTACATATTCTATACCTAACCTTTGGCCGCATTAATAAATTAAAGTTAATCCTTTTGAAATATCAGACAAGTCATGTACGCTTGATTAATTTCATCATCGGACGGCCTTAACTTATGTGGCGTGTCGAGAGAAAACCGAACGTAACTGCATGCGAACATCAAAGGCGCAGACCAGCCTACACATCCGCATAGTCTGATCAGCGGCTTTGTTGTTAGCTCCCAGGAAAGTATAATTGATAAACTTGCACCACGCAAAATTGCAGCATTCTAGCTAATCTCTGTAACTGAGTAGGTTGGTTTGAGCCTTGCATGGACGGAAAACCTGAAAACAGGTCTTCTCGTTGAGGTCCAGATCATTTCTATGATCCAGTTTCATTTCCCTCAATTTGACAATTCGTTTTTTCCCTTATAATTAACATGTCGAGCGACACGTTTTGACTTGACATATATGAGCATCGTGGGCCTGTGTTGTTACAATGCATTTCGTTACGGATATACATGTCCCGCCTGTTCCAATTCAGCCCAACGTGCATTCGACTTTAAGAAGCCTGAGCAGAGAAGTATTTAGCCGTCGTGGTTCGGCAATAGACCCTGGCTCCATTACGATGAAGCTAACGATCTCATGTTATGCCTACCGAAGCCAAAATCTTCAACTAACGGGTGTTCTAATTGAAAAGACGCTAGACTAAGTGTATATTTTTTGAAAACACGACTCTTTGAATTACTACCAAGGATCAGTGCTAAAAGAATTTTGCCAAAATCTGCCAAAATCTGCGGGTACATAGATGAAATAATGTCAAAGAAACATGCTGAAGAAAAAAGTAAAATAACTTGTGACTGTCTGAAAACAATTCTGTCCAGCATTTGGTTTCTCATGCGACAAGAAATATCTTTTCTAGCAAAAGATTGTGACCAAAACGACTACAATCCGGTCCCAAACGCATAAAACCCCATTAAAAACGCACATAGAAGCGCTCGAAATTCAAAATTTTCTCGGGGGAGGCCCCCAAACCCCCCTTACGAGAGCGGGAATAATCACCCCTCTCGTGCTCTCCCCCCTCGTGCCTTCGGCACTCGAAGGTTTCCTCTTCCGGACCACTTTTGAATACGCAGCGACGGCCCTGAAATGTCTGTTTATTTGTTAACATAAGTATAGAGGCAAACAGTGTGGACCGAGACCAGGTCTGGTCTGGATCTATACTGTTTGTCGAAGAGGCTTCAAATATATCAGCAGACGTCAAAAGCATACGTCTGTTTTGTGATATGCGCTTTAAAGTGTATTTTCTTGACTTTAAACAGTTTACTTGAATCAAAGATAAAAATTTCATTACCTGTGATCTGATTTAATATTAACAGATTATTATTCATCTGATAAGTTAATTACAGGACTATTTATCAGCTCTATGCAAACATCTGGGAGCAGCCATCTTAATTACAGCAAAAACACACATTAACCTGTGTTTACTTCTTTATGCAGGTCAGCTAAATGATTGAAGCAGCACCTTCAGTCAATTTCTTCATTTCAATATTGGATGATGGATATTCTGTTTTAATCACAATCAATGGTCAGATCAATGCAATTTAGAATGTTACAACTGTCAAAAGAAAAGTATTTTATTTTTCAATAAGTTTCTTTTTCTTTTAATCTATCTTTTTGTACCCAAAATGAAGAAAAATGTTACAATATATGTCGTCTGCTATAGTAATAATTAGTGCTTTAAGGGATAATTTTAGAAATAAATGTTAAATATCGGCCAGGTATCAAAATATACTTATTGTTGCACGCACTGCTAAAATATTACTCTGAAACATTGTTATTTTTAACATTATCAAGGATATATAACTTTGCTTGTGTTGTGTGTAAGCAGATGGTAGTGCATCCAGTTTTCTTGTGTAGAGCTCATTGACCTGAAAATAGCCAGACCCCCATGAACAAGCAAACGTAATCAATCACAGGCTAATTGAAGAGCATTTACAAACACTTAATGAGGGATTAATCCTGCCATATTGTAAGCTTTATAATAAATGCATTTGAAAAAAAAGAGCGAACTTTTCGCTTTAAGGGTTAATAAATTTGAGCAGTGTATATACGGTCAGGATTTTCATGAAATGCACGCGCGTTTGCAAGGCTTAACTCTTTACCAAATAGATAGAACATGTTTTCCCTTCTTGAGCAGATGAAATAGCCGATCCACGCCTAGATATTGATATTAAAGCTGCCGCCTTTACAATGACACAAAAGTTATATAATACAACTCCGTAAGGCTCTAGTAAAAGACATATCGATCTCAAGTCGAGCACTCTACCACTTAGTCAATGGGTAAGTGAGTTTGGGTTTTATGCCCCCAAAGCAATATGCCCCTTCAACTTTTTCAAAAAGAGTTGAAGGGGCATATTGCGCTAGGGCTTGTCTGTCCGTCCGAACAATAAATAAGCTAGGGTTTTTTAATATCATAAATAGATTCCCCATCCAAAAATAACTAGCCCGTATTTTTTTAAGTCTGGATTATCCTCCTTTGTGAAGTTATGCTCCTTTTAAAGGGCCATAATGGAATTTTGTAATCAAGGTATCTCAAAAATTATACAGCTAAGGGAGATAGAGAGATAGAGATTATGAGAAGTATAGCAAGAAGGTTCAAACTTAAGATAACCCTTGTGAACCATCCTTCTTGTCAAGCAATGTGTTGGGGCATAGTGTTTCATAAACATCATTTCTAGTTATAACGAGCTAAAGCGTCAGCTGCCGTAGGCAGCTGCGCCGCCAGCGAAGCTGGTGGCGAGCGTAGCTCGTACTATACATATCGCGAGGCACTCAGTAGTCTAACCAACAAAAAATGCAGGGTCAGATCAACTGGTTTTCATTGTCAATTGCGGTCCTCTTTAACTCTTTGCAAAACCTGGTACCATGTTAATACTAGCTTTAGTTTCGTAAAGACTGTCCATTACTTTTACTTTGATTACCTTGCGAAAAAGATAGTTAGTAAGGTATAAGACCGACCCGTCTGAAATAATTTGCATAATGTACCGTGTCTAATGTACCGTGTCATCGGCACGTGCATCGCTTCTACTAAAAGCAAGCGACGTTGGCAATTGAGAAATAAGCATCCTTCGCGGCTCTAGATGCCGTGACGCTTTCCCACTTCAAAGCATTGATCAAATGCAATTGAAAAGCAACTTAAGTTGATTCAGTTTGAATTGCCGTAGCCACTGTATTTATTTCAAATTGCAGTTGCAGCTATAGATTTTTAGCCTTGCTGGATTGTCGTACTGTTCGGTTGGTTGGTTGGTTGGTTTTGTTGCTTTACGTCCCAAGTCAACAGCTATGGTCATTGCGGGACGGTCAGTTCACCTAACCACATTTTTTCCTGGGCAGGCTTGAACAAGCGGTTAACCAGTAATTCGTGCACATACTTTCGCTTGTAACTGACAACAACCCTCTTGAATAAATCAGCGGAAGGGAGAAGAATGACCCTTCCACTGATTTATTCAAGAAGGGTTGTTGTCAGTTACAAGCGAAAGTATGTGCACGAATTGTTCGGACGTGTTTTTTCTTGCTCTTCAAAATTCTAAATTATCAGTAAAATGGGGCTTATATTTTATTCCCTTTTACTGGTTTAAATGGGAGATGCGCTTTAGATGTTATTTGTAAACTGCTTCTTATCTAGGAAGGATAATTATATCCGTATTTTGTAAAATGCCTTAGCAAAAATAGTTTGTGAAGCCACGTGGGCCAACCGCCATGTTGTTGTCGAATGTTCCAACATCTGGCTTTAGTGCCTGGCTATCTATTTTATGTTTTTATCTGCGACTGTCATTCAATCTAGTAACCTGAGTGTTACATTGTAAAAGAAGTGGTTTCTCTACATCTTAGCGCTTTATTCGACTGTAATCAATTTTCGGACTTTTCTTTCTTTTTTAGTGGGTGGGGGGCTTTCCGAGCACGTGCGGCATTAGGGGTTCTTGCTGAGAACAGTGTTGTTCTATGACGCATACGCTGAGGCTCCTGTGTAAATTTTGTCGAGCTGATGATGCAGTGTACCCCTCCAGCTTCAAAGCGGCTTGTTCCGATTTGTCTGTTCCGAGCAAGCTCGCAGTGGTTCTTTTCTCCGGGCACTCCGGCTTCTTCCCACAAGGTAAAAACAGACTCCAACCGTTACACTTGCATGACCTATTCGTGTCCAGTGTACGGTTTGGAAACTCACATTAAACCCTACTTGTTTTTTGGGAGTTTTTTGACCGTACAATGGTCTCGGGGTGTCAGATGCTAGCGTGGCGGGCCTCTCCCAGGCTTTGGGAGTTGAGCCTTCTCAGGCTGGATCCCTGATACAACAACAACAACCTTGCGTGAGTTCTCTCCTTTAATTCCGATTGTAAACTTTAAAGATGGCCGAACTCGCTAAGAGAGCAACAGTTTGTAAGCTCTTCTGAGTCCTCTCCCAAGTATATTACCCGTGATGCTACTAATTGAGATTCTTGACTTCGCTCCAAGATTCACAAGGTCTAGCTGAGGTACTTTCTGCTGAGATTTAACGTAAATTCTGATGCAGCCTTCAAGTTTTGTGTTTGAGAAAACGCAGTGTCTCGGGGTCCGGTACCGTACCCCTAGACACTCATTCTAGCAGTCTGGAACCGGACCCCGAGCCGTGTCTATGAGGAATGTCTCGGGGTCCGGTAGTTTGTGAAAAAGCTACTGACATGCCTAGGGATACGGGTCCGTACATGCACGTGGTCCGGTAGTTTGCTAAAACAATTACTGACAAGTCTAGGGAGACGGGTCCGTACCTGCACATTTATGTAGTGACAGTATATTACCATCGTTAATTTCACTTGTTCTGTCCACCATCTTTGATCCTCAAAGGGAAGCTAATCTTATGTACTGTCACATTATCCAAACAAGTATAAGCTTATATAAAAGGTATAAAAAAATCGATAAAAAATAACGGTAAAGTTAAAAAGAACATTATTCTCTATATATATTTTTTTCTTATCCTTATTTTTTTTAAACAAACCATAAGTAAAGGAAATTATTCACCTGTAACAAATTAATTATCTTCTCATCTTCAATTAAAGAAACCAATTAAATACTCGTCAATTCCGAAATTAAGGGGAATGCAACTTATGCTTACGTCAATGACTAATTTCGCCTTACAGACAAACATTGTGGACCTGGATCAGACTGCTCTTAGGAGAGCAGTCTGATCTGAGTCCGCAGTGTTTGCTACCAAGATGGGTTTGAAATAAACTAGCAGAACATTTAGGGAACAATATCTACGTATAATACATCTAAAATGACGTCCGCTGGATTCATCTGCAACATGGAAATGTAATGTCAATGGCTCTTTTCACTGTAAAAGCAAACATTGTGGACCTGGATCAGACTGTTCCCAAAGGAGGATTCTGATCTGGGTCCACACTGTTTGCTACAAAGGCGGGTTTGCAATAAACTAGCAGGATATATAGGGAACGATATCTACGTATAATACATCTAAAATGACGTCTGCTGAAGTCATCTGCCGCATGTAAAAGTAATGTCAATGGCTATTTTCGCTGTACAAACAAATATTGTGGACCTGGATAAGACTGTCCCTAGGATAGTAGTCTGATCTGGGTCCACATTGATTGCTACAAAGACGTCTTTCAATAAAAAACTATTACAATTATATTTCATGGATGATCTGGTTGTTAATTGTGTATAATTGTACTGTTTGTTCGGATTAATGGAAGACAATCGTACCGCACCTTTAGGATTATCCTTGTCTGTGACCAATTAGAGGGTATGAAAGCAATTAAACAAAGCACCTGCAATCGCCGTTTGCTTATTTCAATGAAAGTGCTAATTATGCAGACAATAATAAAATAGAGAGATAACAATTATTATGAGAAAAAAAATATAAGAACACTGAGAAAAACATCAATTAAAGAACCGCCAACCTTGCGTCAATTCCCTGATGCGATAGTAAGTTTCCCCTGGCATTAATTACCTTTATTCAGGGATTTTGAAATTCAAAAATAAGGATAAGAAAAATAAAACTAATAGGAACAAAGTAAGAGAATTATATAGTTATTTTCTTTTACTCTTGTCGGTTAAAAATCTTATACCTTTTGTATAAGCTTATACTTGTTTGAAAGTGTAATACATATTAGTTTCCCTTTGAGGATCAAAGATGGCGGACGACGCAAAGTGAAAACTTCAACACATAAGACAATTGTGTATTTAAAGTTGGAGGGTATAAACGATTATTTGCTTGTAAAATAACTTTTACTACATATACATGTAGGTACGGACCCGTATCCCTAAACTTGTCAGTAGTTATTTCACAAACAACCGGACCCCGAGACACTCCTCACAGGCGAAGCGCGGAGTCCGGCATCTGATCCCTAGGATGAGTGTCTCGGGGTACGGTAACGGATCCCTAGCCCCGCAGTCTAGGGGTCGGGTACCGGACCCCGAGACACTGCGTTGAGAAAAATTCATACCATGAGCAAAATGTAACTACATGTACGTGCGTACGTAATCCTGTGTTAGATGAAATACTTGAAGAATTGCGCCGGAGATTAGCACAGCACATGATTTCTGTTGTCCAGCAACATATTGCCATATGTCAACAACACCATCAAAATCAACATTGGATTTGGTGAGTTATCTTTCTTCAGTTTATTACAAAATCAATAGTCTGCCCTGATCGACCTTAGACTGATTAATTTTCGCCAAAATCTTCATGATAATCGTGCGTTTGCATGACATACTCCGACCTCTGTCATGCTTTTACCAACATTATAAAAATAGTGACAATTTATTAATGCAAATGGACTGATAGCCTAGTGGTTACATGTAGCTAGCCACTTGATACTGATCGCACATACCTTGATTGGTATCCGATCGAGCCAGTAACTAAAGAAAGAAAGATCGAATCTTGGAAAAAACTTTTTTTATATGAAATTGTCAAATGTTGTCAAGATTGCTCTTATATTTTAATTTATCTCGTGATTAACATTTATAAAAGTACATTCATTATTCCTTATTCTAGGTTTGACAAACTCTTTCCTTGTCAGCGGCGACTTCTGTCGTCTGCTGATAACGTTTGCAAACAGTTGGGACTCAGGTCATTGTCGACATAACATCGGTCCTTATCTGGATACTGACTGTTTGCCACTCTGACAGTGATCCTAAAATGTTTTTTTTTGAAAAAAAGCTGATTTTTGAGAGAAAAAAATCAACAGGTGACAAATACCATTGAAATTACTCAGAATGCAGAGTTAATTACACATTGGCTTATTGAAATCATTCACGGTCCTACTAGCATATTAGGTGCATTAAGGATCATTTAAATATGCCATATTTGAAATACCTGAAAAAAGACGAATGAACGCTGGAATTAGAAGAAAGGTATCTAAAAAATTGTAATTGTACGGGATTCAAACCCACATATTTGGTTCCTAAGGACATGGAGTTATCCATTATGCTATTTAGGAATTGTAGATAATCTCATTCAGGTAATTGTACACAATCTAAAGCGCATTTTTTTACGAAGATTCCCGAAGATGGGTGAAAGGTCATTGAATATTCATATGTTTGGGGTCAATTTTGACAAATAATAGCAACGTCAGTGTTTTTGGGTTTTCCTTGTATTCAAATAATAACCCTATATTTGACCCTTACAAAAATTGATATTTCAAATCTTTTTTAACACGGCAGACAGTCAGTTGAATGCTTAACTGGTGGTTAAACAAGGAAATCTGTTCGCTGATGCGGCGCTGTTTGTGTATAAAATATGAGAGATCTGTTCTCAATATTTTGCATAGGATATTGCATTTGCATATTTGTAGGCTAATTCAGTCTCAAAATATAGATTCTGCATGTAATCAATTATCATCAAAAATAAAACAAAATATTCCACAAAAAACTCAGTTTTTAAGTTCAGTTTTCCATTTAAATGTGAACTTGGCCTGTTCTTTATGCTCAACTTTTGTACAATTTTTCTGTTTGAAATAAAATCATTCAACAGAAGCCATGTGAAAGAAAAAACAAGGCTCTATTTTTTTGTCCATTTTAAATATGTTTTTCACAACAGAGGTTGGGATAATTCCTTCACATTTTAGGGCCAAGAAAACAAATATGTGTGGTCCAGGTTACCAGACCTTCCCTTAATTTTTACCCCAATAGGCCTCTACCCTAAACATTTTTCTCCAAATTCTGAAGTTGGAAGAAAATAGCAGAAAAAATATTTTTGTTATGCTATTCTCTTCCAACTTCAGATTTTGGTGTAAAATACATATCAATATGGTTATCTGAAATGGAAATCAAAACTTCAATGCATTTAGTCTTTGGTATTGGAAGTAAATGATTAAAACAAAGTCATATCTTTAAAAATACAACCTTTTATTAGCTCACCTGAGCCGAAGGCTCAAGGTGAGATATTGTGATTGGTCTTTGTTCGGTGTCAGTCCTGCCTCCGTCTTCGGTAATTTTCTCTTTAAACATCTCCTCCTGAACCACTGGTCCAAATTTCATATAACTTCATATGAATATTCCCCATGATGCCCTCTTTCAAAATTGCATAAATGGTTCTGCTCCACTGAACGGGATGGCCGCCAGAGCTCAAAATAAGAGATCTTTTAAACAACATCTCCTGAACCACTGGTCCAAGTGTCATATAACTTCACTTGAATGTTTCCCATGATGCCTTCTTTCAAAATTGCAGAAATGGTTCTGCGCCACTGAACAGTAGGGCCGCAAGAGCTCCAGATAAGAATTCTTTCAAAAGACATCTCCTCCTGAACCAGTGGTCCAAATTCAAAATAATTTCACAGAATTGTTCCTCTTGATACCCTCTACCAAAATATTGCACACATGCTTACGCTCTGCTGAACAAAATAGCCGCCAAAGCTCCAGATAAGAAATTTCTTTAAAAGGCATCTCCTCCTGAATCACTGATCTAAATTCAAAATAATTTCACAGAATTGTTCCTCATAATACCCTCTACCAAAATTGCACAAATGGTTCAGTTCCGCTGAACAAAAGGCTGCCTGAGCTCCAGATAAGAAATATCTTTCAACGACATCTCCTGAACCACTGGTCCAAATTCAAAATTATTTTACAGAATTGTTCCTCTTGATACCCTCCACCAAATCGATAAATGGTTCTACTCCACTGACCAAAATAGCAACCAGAGCTCCAGATTAGAATTATCTTAAAAAGGCATCTCCTCCTAAAGCACAGGTCAAAATTCAAAATAATACCACAGAATTGTTCCTCATAATACCCTCTACCAAAATTTCACAAATGGTTCTGCTCTGCTGAACAAAAGAGCCACCAAAGCTCCAGATAAGAAAAATATTTAAACGAGATCTACTTCTGAACCACTGGTCTAAATTCAAAATCATTTTACAGAATATTTCCTCATGATGCCTCCTACCAAAATTGCACAAATGGTTCTGCTCGACCGAACAAATCCACACATATTAAAAGACGATTTCAGAAAAATGCAAAGTCGTTATAAGAATTACCAACAAATTTATACTGTTGGGTCAAAGGAAGACTCAAAGGTTGGTTGTGCTGTTATATCAGACAACCATAGTAATATGCAACGTATACCTGACGATTCATCAATTTTCACTGCTGAAGCCAAAGCAATTGATCTAGCTTTAGATTTCATTAGCACTTGTGATGCTAACAATAAATATATTATATTTTCTGACTCGCTTTCTGTATTGAAAGCAATGAACCATACCAGTTCAAAGAATCCACAAATTCAGAAACTTTTAGAAAAATGTCATGAGCTCTTAGCTTATAAAGAAATTGCTCTCTGTTGGATTCCTAGTCATATAGGTATCCAAGGGAATGAGATGGTTGATAAGCAAGCAAAAACATCGCTTTCATTAGAACCAACTTCTTTTAAAATTCCATTTTCCAATTTTAAGCCATCTATCAATAAATATATCTTGGTAGAATGGCAATCTTCATGGAATAACAGCATTGGTAATAAACTTCTTGACATCAAACCAACTATTGGTGAATATCAATCAGTTGTTCGAAACATTAGAAGAGAAGAAGTTGTTTTAGCTCGACTCCGCTTAGGTCATACAAGAGTCACTCATTCATACTTACTACAAGGTGAAGAGCGGCCACAATGTGTTGGTTGCGACGCACCATTCACTGTACGTCACTTCCTTTTGGAATGTGGCGATTTTGCACAAGTAAGAAATAATTGCTTCCATGTTGATAACATGAAAGAATTATTTCAACTTAGCCAACTAATCCAACTTACAGTATAACTTATCCAACTCATCGAACTCATCCTCAACTTAGCCAACTCATCTAACTTAAAGTACAACTTATCCAACTCATCCTTAACTTATCCAACTCATCGAACTTACAGTCCAACTTATCCAACTCATCCAACTTACAGTCCAACTTATCCAACTTATCAAACTCATCCTCAACTTAGCCAACTCATCGAACTTACAGTCCAACTTATCCAACTCATCCAACTTACAGTTCAACTTATCCAACTTATCAAACTCATCCTCAACTTAGCCAACTCATCCAACTTACAGTCCAACTTATCCAACTCATCCAACTCATCCTCAAATTATCCAACTCATCGAACTTACCGACCAACTTATCCAACTCATCGAACTTAATCCTCAACTTAGCCAACTCATCCAACTTACAGTCCAACTCAGCCAACTCATCGAACTTACAGTACAACTTATCCAACTCATCGAACTCATTCTCAACTTATTCAACTCATCCAACTTACAGTCCAACTTAGCCAACTCATCCAACTTACAGTCCAACTTATCCAACTCATCCTCAACTTATCCAACTCCTTCAACTTACCGTCCAATTTATCCAACTCATCGAACTCATCCTCAACTTATCCAACTCATCGAACATACATTCCAACTTAGCCAACTCATCGAACTTACATTCCAACTTATCTAACTCATCGAACTAACAGTACAACTTACCCAACTTATCGAACTCATCTTCAACTTAGCCAACTCATCGAACTTACAGTACAACTTAGCCAACTCATCGAACTTACAGTACAACTTATCCAACTCATCAAACTTACATTCCAACTTAGCCAACTAATCCAACTTACAGTATAACTTATCCAACTCATCGAACTCATCCTCAACTTAGCCAACTCATCTAACTTAAAGTACAACTTATCCAACTCATCCTTAACTTATCCAACTCATCGATCTTACAGTCCAACTTATCCAGCTCATCCAACTTACAGTCCAACTTATCCAACTCAACAAACTCATCCTAAACTTATCCAACTCATCGAACTTACATTCCAACTTAGCCAACTCATCTAACTTACAGTACAACTTATCCAACTCATCAAACTTACAGTACAACCTATCCAACTCATCCAACTTACAGTACAACTTATCCAACTCATCGAACTCATCCTCAACTTATCCAACTCATCCAACTTACCGTCCAACTTATCCAACTCATCGAACTCATCCTCAACTTATCCAACTCATCGAACTTACATTTCAACTTAGCCAACTCATCGAACTTACAGTACAACTTATCCAACTCATCGAACTCATCCTCAACTTAGCCAACTCATCGAACCTACAGTACAACTTATCCAACTCATCGAACTCATCCTCAACTTATCCAACTCATCGAACTTACAGTCCAACTGATCCAACTAATCCAACTTACAGTTCAACTTATCCAACTCATCGAACTCATCCTCAACTAATCCAACTCATCTAACCCTTTATTCCAACTTAGCCAACTCATTGAACTTACAGTCCAACTTAGCCAACTCATCGAACTCATCCTCAACTTATCCAACTTACCCAACTCATCGAACAGCTCAACTCATCCAACTCATTCTCAACTTATCCAACTCATCGAACTTACCCAACTCATCAACTCATCCAACTTATCGAACTTATCTTTTTACTTATTGAACTCAGCTTGCTTAGCTTACTCAACTCATCGAACTTAGCTTGCATCTTGCTGCATATAATGGTCCAATGTTGTACTCATGACCAACTCATCCTAACATATGCGCAGCTATTATAACTTACCGAACTTAGCTCAGCCATTGAAGCATCTGGACACATATCACCAACTCATCCTAACATATTCGCAGCTATTATAACTTACCGAACTTAGCTCAGCCATTTAAGCATCTGGATACATATCATTGTTTAAAGACCCAACTTACCGAACTCATCGGTTATAATGGACAGCTATGGCAACTTACTCAACTTAGAACTTAGAAGATAGGGACCTATCATATGTATGTTTGTTATAGTTATATATACATATATTATATATATACTGACCGCTGACTTATAGTTCAATTTATGCAACTCAACTTAGGTAAGTTAAGTAGCATAAAACGGCCACCAAAATAAAAACGGACACAACAATTAGGTCCGTTTTTAAGGTAAAATAACGCTGTTTTGGGGGTGTCAGAAACGCAAAAAAGAAGAGGACCTATTTCAATGTGGCTAAAAACGTGAACCCACTGACACTATTTTTTCAATGACCAGAATGCGTCCTCTTCTAAAATCCAGTTTTGGAACCCTCGATTTTCCGTTTTTCTTCATCAATGTGCCCTATATTTGAAGATGCCATCGAACAAGAGGACGGGTCCTCCTCTGACAGCAGCTCAATATCATCTAAGAAGATTTACCAAAACTTCTGCGTGATTAACTCTCTAATTTGAAGATATCGTTGATCACTAGAAGGACTCGTCCTCCTCTGAACAAAGCTCAAAATTCTATAAGTAGTCGTCACCTGAAATTAAATATTTCAATTTAATAGGAGGGTCGCATTCTCTTTGCTTTCTAAATTTTAATCAAAACATAATCAACTTCTGCGCGATTAAGCATAAACACTTGAAGGAGGATTCGTCCTCCTCTGACCATGGCTCAGACTCTGGGAATTTTTGTCAAACAAACATGCAAAACTTCTTAATGACAACTGTTTAAAATATGAAGATATAGCTGTACACTAGGAGGACGAATCCTCCTCTGAATATAGCTCAAAATTCAAAAAGTAGTCGTCACCTGGAATTTTATGTTTAAATTTGATAGGAGGACCGCATCCTCTTTTTTGGGGGGAGGGGTGGGGGGGAGGTTAAAGGCATAATCAAAGCAAACTTCTGCGTGTTTAAGCATAAACAATAAAACTATGAATTTTGAAGGAGGGTTCGTCCTCCTCTGAATATGGCTCACTGGGATTCTTTATCAAACAAACATGCAAAACTTCTTTCTGTCACTTTCTTAAAATATACATGAAAATATCGCTGAACGCTAAGAGGACGGGTCCTCCTCTGAACATAGCTCAAAATTCTAAAATTAGTCGTCACTGGAATTTTATATTTCAATATAATAGGAGGATCGCATGCGCTTTGCTTTCTAATTTTTAATCAAGACATAATTAACTTCTGCTTGATTAAATATAAACACTTAAAGGAGGACTTGTCCTCCTCTGAACATGGCTCAGACTCTGGGATTTTTTTTATCAAACAAACATGTACAACTTCTTTATGACAACTGTTTAAAATATGAAGGTATCGCTGAACACTAGAAGGACGAGTCCTCCTCTGAACATAGCTCAAAATTCTCAAAGTAGTCGTAACCTGGAATTCTATGTTTCAATGTGATAGGAGGGCTGCATCCTCCTTGCTTTTTTTTTTATTATTTTCTTTCAAAAACATAATCAAGGCCAAACTTCTTCCTGTTTAAGCATAAACAATAAATCTATGAATTTTGTAGGATGATTCGTCCTTCTCTGAATATGGCTGGCTTGGATTTTTTTATCAAACAAAAATGCAAAACTTCTTCCTGTCACTTTCTTAAAATATACATGAAGATATCGCTGAACAATAGGAGGACGAGTCCTCCTCTGAACATAGTTCAAATATCTAAAAGAAGTCTTCACCTGGAATTTTAGTTTTCAATTTGATAGGAGGACCGCATCCTCTTTTTTAATTTATAAAAGACATAATCAAAGCCGAACTTTTGCGGTTTTAAGCATAAACAATAAAACTGAATTTTGAAGGAGGACTTGTCCTCCTCTGAATATGACTCACTGTGATTTTTATCAAACAAAAAAGCAAAACTTCTTCGTGACAGCTTCTTAGAATACGAACATATCGCTAGGAGGACTCGTCCTCAGCTCAAATTCTAAAAGATTTAATGATTTTGAAAATTTTCATTTGCACTGCATATCTGACCCATGTTTATTAACCCATATGAAGCCTAGCGTCCTTTTTGTGGGACATCGGCAAACAGTGCAAAACTTGATCAGACGCCACAAAACGCGGCATCTGATCAGGTTCTCCACTGTTTGCTTTCAGAAGTTTCTTTTAAAATTTGAATAAAAATGAAAAATACCACCCAACAACACAATTGATAAGGATGGAAAAATTTACTCGGTATAAATGGCTTAAGATTCTCAAATTCTAACATGTACAAGCGGCTCGAAAATTCAACCTGCTGGATGAACTTTGGGGTCCTTTTGTACATGTTAGAATTTTTCGACCCAGTCAACAATTTATCAGTAATGTTGGGGTTGGTCTTCCTGTGATTAACATGTTAAGGAAATAAAGACCTAGACTCACCTGTCTCAGTACAGGTTAGTAACAACGAACAACAAAACACAGATCACCAGTATTCTGTGACATTTAAAACACAGCCAGTGTATGGCTCCCCTAGGACCCTGGACCCGACTCATGAGATGATGTTGATAATATTTCTTTTGAATTCTGGGTAGGAAGAGTGTTGTAATTTTCAATTTTCAATAAATATTAATAGCGCTTTTGTGGGAGACAGTGGCTCAGTGGTAGAGTGCTTGACTCGAGGCCGAGGGGCTGCGGGTTCGAGCCTCACCGGCGTCACTGCGTTGTGTCCTTGATCAAGAACATTAATCCTAGCTTAGTACTGGTACAACCCAGGAAGCCCCGTCCCTTTATAACTGAAAGATTGTTGATGGGACGTAAAGAATCAAATCAAACAAACAAACAAAGCACTTTCGCTATGTAAAATAACCACTTCAGACATCTTTGTATCACCATATCCAGTGCTAAGAACCTTTTACCTAACAAATAGACTACAGGGGCATACAAGTCTAAATACAGACTGTTTTACTGGTTCTTTATATGTGAGCCGCGATATGAGATTTCCAACAATATGAAATGTGCGACCAGCAAAGGCTCAGACCAGCCTGTGCATATGCACAGTCTGGTCAGAGCCTTTGCTTGTCACTTGAACATTCTATGCTTGTTAAACTACTGACAGAACATCAATTGGAGCTTCTAAGCATAAAAGGGGGCAGCACAGTCTCGCCTGAGTCTACACTTATAAAAAATGTCTCATTGTTAGAAATCACATGTCGACTTTTTTCATCATATTTTTCAATAAATAGTAGGTAAGAGTTATGATGATCATCAAGAATAAATCATTGATAGCTTGATGCGCATGCAGTCTGCTGGTAACCTTTGCACGTAGTATCTGAACCCTATCAGGATTCACCTGGTCCTGATCTGGATCCAATTTATTTGATGCTCTGATAGTTTATCTGAAAGAATGTTTTGAAGAAGTTAGTGTTGGAAAGCCAGCTGACAACATCTATATTTCCCATACTTACATTTCAAAGCAAACAAGGATTTTATCGCGAACTATATTTTCATAGCGTAAAAATTTAGAGACCGAGTGTAAATTCATCAATTATTGCCTCTTTCACACCAATCGTACGACCGTTTTGCCGTGCGATTTGCCGCAGGCGTCAGATAGCAGACAAAATAGCATACCTCATGTAGATTTTCACTAAACGTAATGCATCCGTACGATTCTAGCACGTTTGTCTTACGTTCACGCGCAGGGCTGTCGCCAGATGTGCTTGCAGAGTTGCAAATCTATTGCAAGTATGGCGGTAGGAAAGTTGTGCGAACTTCATGGGTAGTCATACGGTTCGTATTATTCTTGTGGCAGCCGTGCAATAAAGTGCAAGGTCGTTGCACGGTTATGTGGCATTTGCAGGCAAAATATACCCGACAAAAAAAGAAACGCACCACTACGATTTTCCAATTAAGATCTCCATTTAATACGAAAATGTTTATTGTCATGACATATTCATTTCTGATCAACTCTTACTAAAACTTGAATGTGACGTAGATGAGTATTTGTACTTTCCCTGTGTAGGCATAAAACACATCAAGGCGAAGGTTAAAGGAATTTTGGAAGCGTTAATTCAACGTGACTGTCTACATGAAATTCCGAGTATGGTTTACATTAGCAAAGTATGAAAACGATAAATTGTCGATATGCGAGACAGCCAATGTGTTTATTGATGCTTTTTTTTGTTATTCCAAAGTCAATTTTCATCTGTTAGGATCATTTAAATTGATTAAAACAATGTTGAAATCTTTAAATGTTTGTAAGGTTTATCTCCAGTGTGGAATCGTTAACCAAAGGGTAGTCACAAAACATGGGCTACCTAGCGTTCAATTATCGCGAATGGTGAATTTACAGATAGAATTTGCAAAGACTAAGTGTCTGGGCACAATTTGGTCTACTGAGATATATCCATTGCTTGAACTTATCCAGCAAGAGAACATTATGAAAACGCTTATTTCCTGTGACTTTACGATTTGACCCCCACTTGGTTCATGACCAATTTTCTTTAACACAATTTCGACGCCTGGTTGCAAAAGACGTGTAACGCAGCAGTACTTGACATACCTTTGCACTGATATAAACTAAACTGGCGTATCACTTGTGATCTTCCTGAGAGTTGAACAGTTCTAAGTGGTGCCTTTCATTTTTTGTCGGGTATACGTGAGTGCAAGCTCTGTTGTTAGCCGTGCGAACGCCTTGCGTGTCTTGCAGCAGCCTTACCTCGCTGCAGTTTATATAAATGTAGACTTGCAACAGCCTTGTCTTGTGGCAGTCTTGCGTCCTCATAAGGTCGCAAGAGAATCGCAATGAAAATTAACATGTCGAATATTTAGTTTTTTGTCATTGCAGCAGCCGTGCGACGCTGTGATATCGCAAGGCAGTCTGCGGTGTTGAGTACCACACCGTAAGACTGCCGCGCGAAAACCAGCAAATTGCCGTCATAGAGAGGTGTACGGCAGCCTTACGATTGATGTGAAACAGGCTTAAAGCCTTTGGCCGTAATATAGCTATTTACCACAGGCGACAGACCGTGCAGCAGATTGCAGACAAAATTACATATCTGAAGTTGGTTTTCACTAAACGTAAGGCAGCCGTACGATGCTCTCATGATTTTCTTGTGTTCACGCGCAGGGCTGCCGTCAGATGTGCTTGCAAAGTTGCAAGACTGTCGCAAGTACGGCCGCGCGGCAATCGTGCTAACTTAATGAGCTGTCTTACCGTTCGTGGCGTTCAAGAACAGCCCAAGTACGATAATCGAGTGTTTCTATAAAAGTAAGAGTTTTCTTTATTTATTGTCTTAAACGTACAAGTAGTGGCATTCACAAAAACAGTTTTGTGCGTTTTTCTTACAAATTTAGGTGATAAATATTTCGGAGTCGGATCAGGCCCGACATTGTGTCGAAACGAACCCGAATTCTTGTGGTAATTCCATTTTTGAACAGCCGCATTCGTGACAATCAAAGGGGCAGCCGACCATAGGCTGGTTCCAAACATTTTGTAACTGGATCAGGGTCGAAATTTTGTCGGACCTGAGGCGGTTCTAAACTGTCCGCGTAAAGCAACTTGAGTAAAGGCTGCTGTCAAACATTTTGTATTATTTCAGGCCCAACATTTTGTCGAACCTGATCCGGCTTCAAACTGTTTGTGTGCGCAAGAGATGGTAGCTGACAGTTGGCTTTGTCCTTTGATCTAATTTTCGCGTCAAACTGTCATTTAGTTGCCGCTTAGCGGTGTCCAATTGCATTGTCCAACTTGGGGAGAGTGAGAAGTGTTGAGGGTTGGGCAATAGCTGGAAATTAATTTGTTGGGCTACAAATTTAAGAGGTACTCTGGTTGGCAAAAATTATATCGTTTTGTTCCAGAAACGGTGCATGTTTAACTTATGAAAAAATTGGTACGAAATGACTTGACCCTTTGTATACTGCTGATTTGACACACTAAACTTGGAAAAATCTATTGCATCTTGGGACGGCGCGTAATAATTTTTCTTGGATATGTTTATCTTTAAAAAACAGTGTGGACCCTGAGAAGATGCCACATAATGCGACATCTCAACTGGGTCCGTACTGCTTGTAAAGGTGTCTGTAAAAGTTTCTCGAATACAAGGGGTTAGGCAAATGTATATGTACTTTACTTAATCATTTTCAACATAGAATTATGGATTATATAATCCGTGCAATTATGCCACGTAAAAATAACAAGAAAAAGCATAACATGTTATTACATGTTATATAAAGGCGTTGCTACATGTTATTTAAATTTATTAGTTATTTCTTCGTGCTGTTTTGATACAAACTCAGAAATGTTCCTCATGATACACCTCTACCAAATTGCTCAATTCACAACAAATGGCCATTATATATTCAACAACTCTCTGAATCTGTGGCCCAAATAATGTCACAGAAAATGTTCCTCAAAACTCCCTAGATACCAAAAGTGCACAAACCGATATGGACAGTTGAACGGTATAGCCAGCCACCTGTACTAAAACTAAATAAAACTTCAAACAGCAACTTATTCTGAACCACTGACCCATAACAAAAATAATTTCACACAAACGTTCCAAAAAATGTTGTTCTTAGCTCCATGGAAACAATTGCCCCATCCAATGAATCTTATGAATCAAGGTTGGCAATCGACCGGTCAATATGCATATTGACCAGACCAGTGGTCAATACTGGTTTTAACCGGTCATTACTGGTCAATTGGTCAATTGAAAAAACCATGGTCGATGTGAAGATACTTAGGATTAGTTATCCCATTTTACTGGATTCTATAAACAGATTTAAAATTGTTTCAATATAAGATAATACAGGCTGTTTCATGCCTTGCTATTGCTTTAAAAAATATATTTAAAATAGGCCGTAAAACAAACAAAAATGAAATGTCAATAGTTTTAGATCTTCAGTCTCAATCAAACTGAATCAGTACCGCAACTTTCAGTTTAGAATTTAGACTTTTAACTTATTTTCTATTTACTGTTAATAAAAAAAAGTAAAGCAAATGCAAGTAATAAATTAACTAAATTAAAAAAAAAGTTCTAGTTTTTTCAGTCATAAAAATATTAAAATCAGTGACTAATTAAATGAAAATCAACACTAACTGTTGAGTAATATATCAAGGAGTTAATTTTAACTTTAACTACCCCAGAACAAACGAAAGTGTCAAAATACTGGAAATGTCTCTCAGACTGAAGAAGGTGTGTCCAGTTTATAAGACCTATCCAATCACTGAGCTTAAAATGCATTGACTAATTATCTGGCACCTGTGTTAATACAGAGGTGTGAAACTGGTCAATCTGTTATCTGCTGTTATCAGTTAAGTTAAAGAGGTAGATATTTTAGCAATAATACTAGTACCACTCATTATGACTCTCTCATGGGGTCATGCTGTGAAGATCAAAAGGACAGTCATAAAGATGTGATTATGACTTCCTTACAGGGGCAATAAAGTGGTCCCATTAAGGGATTAGACATTTTATAATAAAATATTGATCTTTATCTTAGTGAAAGAAATTGTGTTGTATACAGGTAAGTCCTCTCTCGAGGCCCCTTTAATTTTGTGAGATACTGAAACTGTCCCATATCAGTTAATACTTTAATGATCTCTATTGGACAGTAATCTATGTCTTTAATAATATAACCAGTGTCAAAAATTATTGTTATTGTCTCAAAATGATGAAAAATGACCCTGTTAGGCTGTATAGTTATTCTATTCTGCCCTTGATGATTAAAAAAATAATACAATGTTTAATGTGTTAGGTGCCTGGACTGTAATGCAGAAGTCAGTGATAAGGTGTGAAGAGCCCTTGGCAGGAACAAAACAGTATTTTTTTTCTTTTTTCAATGAAAAGAAAATAAAAGTTTGAGCTTATGTCTCAATCCACGTGTAAAAGAGGCTTGAACAGCCCCATAAAATTTTCAATCGACCACTCAGATTCGTATTGACCAGTATTGACCACTTTTTGGCATATTGACCGGGGTTGTTATGGATGCTATATATTATCCTTACTCGTCAAAATAACCCAGTTGTCACAGTGGTGTTTGATCTGTAGCAAGGGTTTATAAAAAAGACAGGCTTTACCTAACCCTAGTGACTCTCTGTCTGGAGCTTTGTCCGTTGGTCCTGGTGTGGTTAATCACTGAAGAGTTTGTGATGTATTCTATGGAATAGCACTAAATTGTTTATGCTCTAATGAAAATAATGACCACCCGCGCTTAAAATAGAAACATCTTAAACCACATCCGCTGAATCTCCTATACTCAAATAATGATTATTTCAAAGATATGTTCCTCATAATGCCCTCTACCAAAATTGCACCAACAGTTATGTGCAGTTAACATAGTACCTCCCTAATTTACCAGCTACATAAAGTTCAAATATATACTTATATAATGGAAATTGCGCCTGATTCGCTAGTGCCTGTTCAAAGCTTGGTGCCAGATGGATAATCTCGAAACCATCAAATCCGTTTTAAGAAAGAAAAGGTACATCATGCGAAATCCCAGCTTCTGTACCTACAAATAGGCGTGCTCAAAGTAGATTGTGCATTTGCACAGGAAAGAGAATGCTAACGAAAGGATAACATGTACATGTAAGCAATACACAACCTTTGAATAACATCGCCTGTGAAAATATACTGACGGGCTATAAAAACGCTACACTAGGATAGCAGCGTTAATAAATGCAAAGCAAACAATTTGATTGCATATTAAAGAGTATGCATTTGTGAATAACACATGAAAAATTGTCCACTTCAAATTAATTAAAAGCATTGAAAATGTAAAATATTTAAGATAGGGGTCAACTGTTTCATTGGCAAAATTTCATAAGTGAAAGATCGCCTGCTAGAAACCCGAGAAGCATATAATGTGTGCCGTGAACTTTGTTAGTCATCAAGAAAATGCATTCATTTTGATTGGCAGGTTTGTGGTATGGCATGTTTGCTTTTTTTAAGTTAATCTGTATGTACCCGTTCATTCGATGACTTAAAATCTCTATAGCGTCGTCGAGTTTAGCTATACGATAAGAATTTAAGAGTTGGCTGAAGAAGCCACCTCATGATGACATCATCGAAGCATAGGAAGTTTACATTCAACTGTCTTTTGGGATATTTAACTGGAAGTTAGAGTAGCGTTTTTAAAGCCTGTCAGTATATTTATATTATTGTGAAAGTAAGTAAGGTAGATTTTAATTATCGTGACATATGCATATTCAATATTGTAAATCAACTTATGATCTGGCCCATCTATTTGTCACCAGATACATCCATTATCAGCGATTTCTACAACTGGTAAAAAAGGGAGAAGACGTGCTTAAATTCAAAAACTTCCGAAATGCACACCAATAGTAGGTAAGTTAGATTTAAAAAGATAATTTGCATGAAAAAAAAGTGACGACGACGAGTCTCGAACCAGCAAAATCCGATATAAGAGTCAGTGATTCTACTAACTGCGCCAGACTGGAGGTTACATTTTCTTGGCTTAAGTATGTATGTAATATTTTGTTGACCAATTATGTACCGCACATGACCGATGACATTGAAAAATGTCCCCTATCGGAATATACTGCCCTGAATTGTTTGATTCCGATTTTAATTCTATTTTTAATAGTGCAAACCTTTTGCATATGAGAGATACATTCCTTACGATGATAAATCAGTAATTAGAAGCTACTTTAGATCACTTTAAAAGCTAAGCCCAGTTTAAAATAGATAGAAGTCGTGGAACCGCCGAATGTAGGTCATCGGTCTAGGTCACTGGTGCCGATAAAAACAGTATTAAGACAGAATACGGAAAGAATGGGCTCAAAAAAAAGAGAAACTGGCCGGTGCTTGGAGACCTCGTTAAAGAGCAATATTCTGTGTTCATTGTATGGAGGACATCTTAAGAAAAAATGTTGAGTGTTTTCAATGCTACCACGACTGCATAATGGAGAGTCGGGTATGTTTTTAGGTACAGATTCTTATTTAATGAGCTAAAGTTTGTTCGTAAACGTGTGTGTAAGATTTGTGATTTCCAATTGTCTGTAAGACAGTATTTAAGAACTGGAGTTAAGTCTCTGTTGAGGTAGTTTTTAAAGGAGCAAACACTATCTAGTGGTCTGACTACGACAGGTAGTTCATTCCAGTCCCTAATTACAGATGGAAGAAAGGAGTTATGATGTAAATTTGTTCTTGTAGCAACAGGTCGGAGATTGTGAGAATTACATAAGATGTAGCTGGATGCATGATCAACAGATTAAGGCACTAAGGAGGAAAGGTATGATGGAGAAACATTTGTGCTCATTTTAAAAAATAGTGTGAGTTTGTGATTCGTTTTTTGTGTGTATCCCAACCAGTTTCTATGTAAAGAGTATTGATAGATATTAATTTTGTGGTACCTGTTGCTATTCTTGCTGCCTCTAATTGAATTTTTCAATTTCATTGTTTTTTCATACAGAGCACAATTATCCAAAATTAAATCACCATATTCGACTATAGGTCTGATGAACGCTATATAAATGATCTCAAGTGACTTTCAATCTAATTTGAACTTTAATTTTCTCATTTTGTTAACTCTACACCAAGCTCTTTCAAGTATAAAATTTATCTGCTGATGCCAATAACTATTATTCGAAAGATGAAGACCCATAACAGTCTACTTCCAAGACTTGTTAATTATTCATATAAAGGGATGGGTGTAAAGGTTTGTTAATTTTTCCAGAGATGATAAGTGATTCAGTTTTATTAGGATTAAATGTTACCAACCATGTTTCAGCCCATTGTAATATTTTGATAATATCAGCATAGAGCTGTTCTGCTGAAGCGACAGCATCATCTACGATGATAAAGAGACTGGTGTCATCAGCAAATAAGCGTATACAAGAGACGATTTCGTTTACAACATCATTTATAAAAACAGAAAAAGCAATGGGTCCAGTATATACCATTGTGGAACACTAGGAAATATTTTTGACCAATCAGAATTGACACCAGGAATACACGTTGTCTTCTTTCAAATAAGGTGTTTTTGAACCAATTAAAAAGTTTCCCAGTGACACAAGCAGCTTCGAGTTTACGTAGTAGACCAGCATGCCAGACACGATCAAAGGCCTTACTAATTTCACAAAAGACAACCCGGATTTCTTTGTTGGCACCAAGAGCCTGACAGAATGTATTGTTTAAGAAGGTTAGTTTATTCACAGTAAAGTCACCTGACATGAAACCAGACTGAAGAGAGGTCAGAAACTGTTTTCGTGCAAGTGGTTAAACAGATGCTTGAATATTAATCTTTCAAATACCTTCACTTCTGCATTAAGAAGGGATATTTGTCTATAATTATTCACCAAAGATCTTTCGTCCTTTTTGCGTATAGGACACACAATAGCTTCTTTATAAGAGGAGGGCAACACACCCTTATCAAGGCAAACGTTAAAGAAGTTGCAAAGGGGTTGGGCAAGCTCCTTTGATAGTTCATCTTTAATATACGGTCGTTAAGTCCATTTAGTCCAGAAGCTTTGCCTGATGCTAGAGATTTAAGAACACTTTCAACCTCAATAGAATTAAGAATAATCGAGTCAAGTTCAGAGGTGCCATTAAATGGGGCCAAATTTGGTAATGTTGCATTACTTACGTCTAGATGTGTTTGCTGGGTCAAGAAATCATTTAATAGTTGGGCTTTTTCAAACTCATCAACGTAGATACTGCCATTTTTCCAGAGGTGGTATGGAAGAGGATGATTTAGGAGAAATAAATGACTTTAATGTAGGCCTCCAGTCCCTGGAACTTGAGTTTATCTGCAATGCTTTTATGAAAGAATGATTTTGAGTCTCCTATAAGTGATGCAACTTTAGTTCTTATTTTGCGAAATTTGGCCCAAAAGTGGGGAAAGTCTGTTTGTTTGGCTTTACTTAATATTCTTTTCCTCTTTCTAATGTATCATTTTATTATTGTAGTGTTCCATGGGGAACTGAAGGTCTTATTGTCACAACTCGGTTAGGAATACACTCCTTAGCAATATGTGTAATATTTTATTCGCCAGATTAAGAGAATATATATCAACATCGTCGTCCTGGAGTGAGTACCAGTTGGTAATAGAAGCTAGTGCTGTCATGATATCATAACACCATGATCGTATCGCCCAATGTGTCGTTTGTAACATTGAAATATGGGTTTTGTAAACTTAAAGATTCCAAATACAGGCCAATGACAACGTATGTTTTGATCAAGAAAGGGGTCCCCAACACCACTTGTTGTCATATTATTTTTGTTATTAACGAGGATTATGTCCAGCAAAGATGATGAATTCTCAGTAAAATTTGTTGGTTCTGTTATTATTTGATAAAGAGAAAATTGTCTGCATAGTGCTTCTATTTTCCTTGAATGATGTGCATTAAGAGCGTTAAAGTTAAAATCCCCTGTGATTATGATATCATTTATGAATGTATATGTGGCTAAGTGAAAATAGTCTTCCTGATCATACTCATCTACTTTTTTTTCAATTGATGAAAAATATGTAGAGTCTGAATTTGGAGGTCTGTAAAATACCCAAAATTATACATGCTTAGTCTTGTAAATAAGTTCAATCCAAATTTATTATGTTCTATTAGGTTCAAATTCGTGTTTGTGCTTGTATTGTAGTCCCTCTTTGACATAATTCATGACACCACAATGTCTATCAGCTGGGCGGTCTTTCCACTCCGGTTTGTTGAAAGAATCTATGAGAAGATCATCTGTTGAAATATCATGGCTGAGCCATGTTTCAGAAAAGGCTAATGTATTAAAGTCCAAAAGTTCATTGTAAATTATATCAAGTTTAGATGATATGCTTTGTACATTGTAGTGTACAAAAGGTATGTGGTGGGAGAGATTTAGATTGTCAGTCATGGAACAAGATGAATTTGACATGGAGCTGTCAATGCTGAGGGTTGGTGTTGAAGACACAGGTCCTGGATGGGGATGTATATCACCACAGCAAAGCAGGAGACTGTATGTCCATGATGGTTGTAATCAGAAGCAATATAAGTATAGTTGTAAAGACGACATTTGACATGTAATGCTTACCATTAATGACAGCTTTGCTGCAATAATGAAGAGAAGTTTTACGAGTTGAAGCTTCATTGTATTTAATAGCTCTCAGACAAGAATAGGCAGAAAAGTCGTGGGCATGGGGACCCATGAACAATAAAAGGTGAAAGAGAATTGTGAATGTGAATGTGCAATGGTACTTAGGCATGACGTTGACCATAAGGTTTATGTGAGACATTTTAGGTAATTGATGAGACAAATGTGAGAAACTTAATGGTCAATATCCTAAAATGGTGCAAAGAAATAGCGCTACCAACATATAAGGGCATCAGTGTTCGCCCCAACCCTCTGACAACAAGCATACAAAAACAAAAATACAAAAATGGAAGGCATTTAGTGATAAATATCATCTAAGGAGGTTGGAGGAAAGGATTTACGCTACGTTTACGATTAAATGAGACTCTCATAGTGTTCCTGAAATTATCTGTGAAGAATTAATTTTGAAAACAAAAAAAGGTCAGCAAATGACAAAAAATATTAGAATTACCCTCCATGACGTATAATATAAGGAATAAAGCAATGCATATATACAGTTTTGAAAGTTGTAATAAACGTTACATATTGCCATACAAGGTACAAAATAATATTCTTCACCAGAAACGTTGTGGAGTATAGCCCTTTCACTTGCTTATCCACAGAATGCTCACATATGATAGTCAAAAGTTTTCATATAGAATTTCATGCTAAAGTATAGGGTTAAAATATTCCTACCTTATTCAACGTTTTATTGGGGTAAATGGTCAATCTCTTGTCTTTTAGAACGTATATTATTCAACAGAATTCCAATGATTTTAAAGGGAGTAGTTCAAAAAGTAATATAAATGCCATTATAATGGGCCCAAATACAGTGAGCCACTTTAGTTACGCACCACTTATAAAATGTAAAATTACTCAAGAAAGAAATGTGATATTTTTATTCTGAGACTATCAACGTAAAGCGCATCTATATTTGCATTAGCCATTGAAATTTCATTGTGATCAGACCAGAAACGAAGGAGAAAATGGATTTTTAAGTGCATTACCCTCAAAACACCATTTCACATTGCATTATCTCAAATGAAACTCAGATCACATTGCACTTTTTTCAGGGTCGAATTTCTGCTATGCCAAATAAAAGAGCCGATTTATTCTTGGCAATATCTAAGACTGGAATGTGATTGTTAACTTCATAGTTTTTTTTTTAATGTTTTACTATTTTGGTTCCCAGCTGACCAAGGTTTGTAAAAAGTTGGTTTTAGTACCCTTTTTAAGTTAGTTAAGATTTCGTATGATTCTGAGTAAACTAGTTACCAAAACACTTCTTTTATGATTTCATTTTAAACAACCATGTACATGTATCCGCCGTTTATTTTCGTAAAAAAAATAAAGGATTTATTGGCGTCATGGTGTTGACGTTAGTGATGACGTCTCTACTACCAAGGCTATGAGACGTGTCAATGATAAGACGTTTTAGTGTTTTGATACTTCTATGTCAACAAGTGACTAACTACAAAATAATTTGCGAAGAAAACCCAGTTTGATTATTGTAACTGACGTTAATATGACGTTAAAACGAGCATGTCTTCAAAAAGTAACGGTGTTACTAAATTCCACGACCGAAAAAAGGGGTTTTACTTGAATAAAGAAATTGTTGCTGGTGTTTTTCTGTCACAACGATCACCATGGATAATGCCTAGCATAAAACAAAAAAAGAAAATATAGACGTACCGCTTGCACATGCATTTTTCAAAATATGTCAAAATTGCCTTTGAGTAGCAGAATGATTCGCATGAGTGATTTCAATATTTTTTTTTCGATGTTATCAAACAGATAAAAAGTCAATAAATAAATTATCATAGAGAATGTTCGATTCCAGCATTTTTGTCAAAAAATGTGGGCCCTGAAAAAGTGGTGCGTAACTAAAGTGGCTCACTGTAGTTTTACAAACATAACTATCTGTAGGGAATGAAATGTTCTTGTATATTACATGAATATTTGGCTAATCTAAATACTTTGAGTATTACCTTAACAACCTTATTTACCTTTACTGTGTTTAAAAATGTGGGGTAACGTAGTTAACACGCTTTAACAGCCAAACTCATCAACCGTCAGAGTGCTAACATGTTTCATAAAGTTTATCCAGAAACATACATTTATGCTAAATATATGATTTTATTCGTTTTCTTACCATTTTAACGCAACAAACAACAACAAATAGATTATTGCAGGTGTAAATAACACAACCACATATGAGCTCTTTGATTCATGTCAAAAGACGCGAGCCCATTTGGTGACGTCACTGTGACGTCAACACTGCAAGAAAAAATTGTAAACATCTTTTTCCTTAAACTGCATATATTTTTCTAGTTGAAAATCGATAAGAATAACCTTTACAATAAAGTGCACACGGGAGCCCAAATTTCGACACATTTTCCTCCAATGGCTTGCTTGCTGATGTTCAGATTGCAGTAAAATCATAAACAAGCTAATTTGTTAGATTCATCTTTACATCTGTTAACTTAAATGCTCAAAACAATTGCACCAAATATGAGTTAATGCCTTTGATTTTGCATTTTTAGACGAAAAATCAACATAATAGGTCTGAAGCAGTATTACTAACACCTTTGTTGGTTGAAAGTTAATTAATTCCTTGGTATGCAGCTAAAAAGTTACAAAATTGAATTTGTGCATAACAGGGGGTAGGGATAGTTATCAAGAGATATCTTTATTTTCTACACGGTGACAATTGCTCAAATTTCACACTGATTTGGCTTACTTAATTCATGTTTTTGATGTACAACTTTCACAAAAATATACTTTTTAGAATTCATTATTTGAATATGTAGTGATCAAGCGTAAAACATGCAATAATTTTGACTATTATTTTTAATGTAAAAGTTGGTCGGTAAATATATAATGGCTATATTTGCATAATTAATTATTCCTTCTGTATTTCAAGTAAACTTAAGTCGTTCTGATACAATAATTTACAATATGCCATAATCATCAGCTACATGTACCATATCATAGACCTGTTTATCTCTTACTTCAACCCTGAACATTTTTGGAGAAAAAGGGCATATTATGCATGCCTTTGAAGTGCCATAGCTCTAATACTAAACTGTGACATCATTTTTTTTTATTGTTTTATATCATAATTAATTACATGAAATATCAAATTACAGACTATGAAAAAAAATCAGAAAAAAAATTGCACAGGTGTCAGTAGTGACTTACATCTGTGCCCACGCATGGATTTTCTTTAAAATTTGCATATTAATAACTAATCATATGCAAGCTATGAACATATATTTATTGAATTCGATAGTTACAGGCAGGGCTCAAGAGGCATCCCTAACTTACTCCCATTTCGAGACGACACATGTCTCTAAATTTCTAGGTTCTTAATCTATAGTTTTATTCATTTCCAGGATGTGTCAACTAGAATGACTCAAGAACACAAAGGCATTTTTCAATACCACAAAACCATTTGGTTAAATTATGTTTTACGTTTCCTGAAGAAGTAATTAATTATAAAACTTCTTTTTTCTCTCTCTCACTGAAATTTACAAAAATATCTAAATTTAATTTCAAAAATAGATATGTTCTAGTCTTTGTCAAGATATCATATTACCTAAAACATGCCATATATAACTAGTTGATATGAGCTAAATTTCATGATCATCAAATTTGGTAACAATGCCATTTCTTACATTTTATAGATGTAGGTCGGTTTTTCAAAAATTGATAATTTGCTAAAATGAATAAAAAACTTCACAGAAGGACTTTGCTTTTGAATCTACTTACACTTTCCTTAAACAAAACATGTTCAGATGATTTTCGTATTGTATCATTTACGGTAAAATTATTGTGAAAGTACATGTACTTCATTAAATAAGAAATGTGGAACTTACTATCAAAGTTTAGTTTTATTTTGTTTTTTACTCAATAATTGGGAAAAGCACTGAACCGTATCAACTTTTTACCGTGAACATACTAGTATGGTCATCCAAAATGAAGTCAATATTGAGTATATCCGACACTGAAACATAATTATTGTATATTTTACATTTCGATGAGTTGGTACCTTGTGTTTGAAACAAGTTAAAAATATGTTACCAGTTCTTAATTTTCATGAAATTTGGTCAATATATTCTAAACATATTTAGACAGTTTTCATGTTGAAATGGTATCTTGACAAATATCATAACATGTTTAGATTTGAATTCCAAATTTGAGGAAGTACAAATTATAAGTTGAAATATTGGGGTATGGTGACATAAAAATGAATACCCATTCACTATCATAATACAAACAAAGCCATTTATAGTGTCAACAAACTTATCAATGATAGCCTTAATTCATAAAATAATTCGACATTAACTACATGATTTGACGATAACTGTAGAGATGTTAATAACAGGGTACCCTCAGATGTGGTAGTGATATCATAAATTAATCATAAATTGACAATGGAATTGCATAAAAAATCAAATTTACCAAAAATATAGAAGTCATGCCTAAGGTAATAAATCAGCGTAATATCATCAAATTCCAACCGTGGGCAGACTCCCATGTTAATTTCCCATACCTTGTAAAAGCCCTTTGTATTTTCTGTGGTGATTTAGACTAAAGAAATAATCAAGAATGGGCGTGTAAATTTTTTATAAGTTATCTGTTCTTTCTTTCTTACATCCTTTTCTTCTTTTTGCTCTAGATCATAGATTGTGTGTACTCGTTAGAATTGCCTCAATGAGGCGGTTCTGGCAAATATCAACAATTTATGTTGTGCGCAAAAATAAGACAAACTATCAATTCAGCGTTTAAAAACTATAACTGAAATGTTCTTCAAAAGAGTTTTGTACTTATTGAAAAAAGTATAGATATGAGTCTACCTGCTTCATATGCCTTTATGAAAATCTGCGCAGCCTGATCTACACATTGTGGTTGGCGGCATAGATAGTGTTTTATATCTTTTGATGATTTCCAAAATTTCAAGTCTCCAGCTTTAAATGAAGTTGTACAGGCCACTTTTAATCTTACCTGGCCGGAAATCCTGCATGGTAATGCTGCATTATTTAAAATACTGATTTCTGTCTGTTTTCAAAATCGAATAGTGCTATTGACGTTGATTTGTGATGTAACAATTTTCAATTGCTGTCTGCTCTCTCATCGACGTATGTACTTTGGTAGTTATATTTCAAACACTCTCGAGTCAGGACTCATAGGGTTTGCTTCCATGATAAAAACAACCACACGTCATTTTTGGCAGGGTCTGGATAACGAAAGTATCATCATTTTCTGGGTTTATTGAAATATTTTAACATAAGTTTGCGGTCAAAGTAACACAGAGAGAGAGAGAGAGAGAGAGAGAGAGAGAGAGAGAGAGAGAGGTTAAAAAGGTATAGAAGAGTGCTACAAAAACGACAAATGGTCTGACGTGGTGTTATTTCCCCTAGATTACAGTTTCATCCAATAATGTTACATTTTGACAAGTGTTGACTCAGACGACTCTTAGCAGCCTCCTTTCAAGCTTAGTGACTCCAAATGATGTTCAGTCAATAGCCCATATAATCTCAAGCGACTAGCTTGGGCTCTGATCAGACTGCGCGTATACGCAGACTGATCTGAGCCTTTGCTGGTCGCAGATACCACATTGTTGGAAATCTCATGCCGCGGCTCATATGTGATTGCTAGTTGGAGAATAAAATAGGAGTTTGAACCCCAGTCTAGTTGCATACCTCTCCCTACCGCTGATAGAACAGTTGTCAGTTGCGAATTATTCAAGTATGTATATAATTAGTACTGGTAAACTACTGCCATGAACAGAGTGATGCAAAGTCGTAATATGAAAACTGTTAAGCCTAAACATACCCCCCCCCCAAAAAAAAAAAAAATAATAATAAATAAAAAATAAAAAAAATGGGAGTTCAAGCGCGGGAATGGTCAAATACATCACGCTTTGTGGATTTACTGCGAATGAATCCCGTAACAACAAAAGAACTATTTATCACGTGTATTCAATGGAACAGAGTACAGAGGACGGCAGTCCTAATTCCGTCTCACTCACATAAGTTCAGTGTCGCAGGCCCCAGACATACAATGAAGTCCTGAAGTATTCTTTAAACCCAGGCCCCGAGGTCATAAAACTTTTTCCTTGCTCAATTCAGCTGAGCATGAAATTAGTCCTGCTCATAAATCTTAAAATGCCAACAATTGTTGGCATTTAAACTTTTATAAGCATGATAAAAACAACATCTGAGAGACTCAAAGCAAGAAACTTTTTCATTTATCAATATTTTAGTTTATATGAGCAGTTGACATTTCGTGCTCAGTTGAGTCGAGCATGAAAAAAGTTTTATAACCTCGGGGCCTGAACTATTCCCCATTGGAATAATCTATCTCCGGTTTTAAACGCAGCTGATACCACACAGGAGTTTAGGATCCTGAGAGAGAGAGAGAGAGAGAGACGGACAGACGCACGGACGTACAGCCAATGAAGACATTGTGAGGTATTTTACCAAAATTCACTGTGGGGTTAGCCTTATATTGTTGAAATTGATCATGTGGGGTTTGCATTAAAAATACAGACTGAGAGGACTCTGTGGGGTAGCTCAATCAAAACCGTTATGGGGTTCCAACTTTACACTAATTTCAACTTCACAAGCATTTCAACACTCTTTTAGAAGATCCCAGATAAAATACAGCCTCTATGGCATACACAAAGTTTTCAAGGATTTGACTGTGTATACTTGTGGGGTTATTTAGTCTAAGAGCTGTGGGGTTAAGTCAATAGTTAAGGGTTTATATGCCAAGAAGTGTTGTGGGGTGGCACGTTGTATACTTTGGGGTTATTTGTCCGTAACATTGTCAGGTCTAGTGTTCTATCATAGTGTATGGGGTTTGTCAGTCTGCATGAATTGTGGATAGCAATGAAAACTATACTCAGAACAAGAATTGTCAGAAAACAATACAACACCTAATGGGAGCATGGCTATAATCAGGCCAGTTTGAAAATGGTAAGGATGTCTTAAAAGCTGGCTGCATCTAAGTGTTCAGAAACAAACCAAAATGCCAAAACTGAACAAAATCAGTGGACCATGAAATATAGGTTCAGGTAAATTCACTGCTCATAATATTTAAAGGAACACCTAATAATTTTTCATTTGTGATAATGTCAACCCCTGTCCAATAGACAAGTAATGCGTTTCATTAGACAATAAGGCAGAAACCCAGTTTATTTTGCCATTTTTACTACGATAGCCAAAGTTTTGGACCATAAAAAGTTATTGATTAAACAAGCGCAGCTTATGTTCATGGTTCAAATTTTGTCATTTTTAATTTTCTTGAAAATGACGATTTTTCTGGAAATTCTGTAGAATCTTCCGAATTTGATAATAGCGTAACCTAATGATTTCAGCAACATAAAATTGCTATTGACTGTACATAAATAATGCTGTTGTGCTACTCGATTGAAAAATTCGAATTAAAATTTGGTTTCGAAAAAAGAGATATTTTTAACAAAATTCCAATTTCCATGGAGATTCCTGGAAAGAGATTACACCA
Organism: Loripinus fragilis; assembly: GCA_964019695.1. Taxonomy (NCBI): domain Eukaryota; kingdom Metazoa; phylum Mollusca; class Bivalvia; order Lucinida; family Lucinidae; genus Loripinus; species Loripinus fragilis. Next base: position 40,914,299 of record OZ026517.1, on the reverse strand, counting down.
CTTATATCACCAAGCATCATCATTGATAGGTAACCAAGCTAATCGCAGGACAAACATGTTTTTGTCTTATTAATCCAACTCTTGCTATGAGTCAGACCATGAGTGCATTTGTATTTTGATCAATGCCAAAATATGCAGTGTACCTTTAAATATTTTAAGCAGTGTAGAATCCTTATTTAAAGGTTTTGCTGCGAATACGTATGCACCAAAACTGTTTATTGTAGCACTGATAGTTGTTGAAAAATGATTTAAATGCTAAAAATGTTAAGCCACTAGACCGTTACCAGGCTTTAATGTGCCCTTCAACAAAAAAAGTGGGAACAAATGGGGATAAAAAAATTTGATAAAAATATGGACTATTGGTGTAAAAAGGTAGGGATAGTAGGGCATTTCCAAGTACAAATTGAATCACAATGACTAGTTAGAAAAAATATAAAATTTCACACTAAATCAGCAGGATAATAGCTGTGGCAATAGTTCAAGATAAACAGAGAGACTTTTGGGTTTAAAAATAAAAAAAAATGAGATGTTTTGCAGTGTGCTCCCTGAAAAATTAATTTGATAATCTATTAAATCCTCACGTTCGGAGTGGGTGAGGGAAAATTTCTGGATTTTAACGCGCAAATGACACTTTAGAAAGAAAAGTAGGTATAGTATGGCAATTTTCAGAAAAAGTAGATTAAATCAAAAACAGTAGGGAAAAGTAGGACCCGCTTGAAAGCCTGCATGACAAAATAAGCCAAAGTAAAATATAGATTAATCCATGAGGCCATGGGGTGACAAAATAACCTCCAAAGTATATGCAGTGCGTCAAATTAGATTATTTAGTTTATGTTTTCCTTGCTACGTACCCAAACAACACATATGGACATATAAACCCCATATACCATTGACTCTTCACCCCACAGTTCTTAGACAAAATAACCCCGTAAGTACCGGTATATGCAGTGCTTGACATTATTTTAAGTTTTCCTTGCTAACCCCACAACACATATGGACATATAAACCCCATATACCATTGACTCTTAGCCCCACAGTTTTTTAGACAAAATAAATCCGTAAGATTATGCAAAGCTTTGTCATAATATTATAGCAGTTTAAGTTTTCCTTTCTACCCCACAACAAATATGGAAATTCAAATCCCATAATTATACCATTGATTCTCTTAATCCCACAGTTCTTAAACAAAATAACGTAAGTATATTCAGTGCTTCAGCATGAGAATATATAGATTCAAGTTTTCCTTGCTACCCCACAACATATATGGACATATAAACCCCATATACCTTTGCCTCTTACCCTACAGTTCTTTAGACAAAATAACCCCACAAGTTTATGCAAAACATTGTCAAAAGATTATTGCTGTTTAACTTTTCCTTTCTACCCCACAACACATATGGACATTTAAAATCTCATAATTATACCATTGACTCTCTTAATCCCATAGTTTTTAAACAAAATAACCCCATAAGTATTAATTATATATGCAGTGCTTCAACATGCGAATATTATAGTTTCAAGCTTTCTTTGCTGCCCGACAACTCATGTGGACATATAAACCCCACATACCATTGACTCTTCTACCCACAGTTCTTAGACAAAATAACCCTATAAGTATTAATTATATTTGCAGTGCTTCAACATACGATTATATGGGCCTCGTCGCGAGAAAACCTGTCTTCGGGAGGTTGACGTCAAACCGAGTTATGACGTTCTAAAGTTTCTATAAATATTTTCGGGTTTTCCGTACTTGTGACGTTTAGCGTGTTAACCAAAACACGACAGATTTGTCAGTTGAAGACCTTTATTGACCATGTAGAATTTCAAGAAACGTCTCTCTAAGACAGAATGGATGAATTTAAGGTATGTTTTCTTAAGTTTTCACATTATTTGTTCTTTAGATCTTGATTTTATTCATGGTTTTGTCTTCGTTGTAGAGCTGTCAAGTTTTCGGCTGCTTCCAATGTCGAAGTTTGTTTACATCTGTCACTATAGGAATGGTGCATATAAATTCATATAAAGTATAAAAATGTCTTCAAAATGCAAAACAATAAAGACAAAAACAATAAAATTATAGCTACATATGTATTTACGCATGTAAAAAAATAAAAAAGAAAAAAAAAACGGAGTGGTAAAAGATCGATAAATGTTGCTGCATATAGTTTACGTTATATACTACAAAAATCAATATGATTCTTAAGATGATAGTGTGGTCGAGCGGACATTACTGCTGCCTCTTACCCAAGAGTCCCTGGTTCGATTACCACTGAATCACAACGGGATATTTTTTTAGAAAAAGAAACATTTATTACTTTTTTTACGTAATAACAATCAGTTCTAAAGTAGCAGTATTATAAATTATCATTTTTGCAGGGTAAATAAAAGATTCACCTTATTGGGAGCTACACCACAGAGACCGATGCTATAAAACTTTTTTAATGCTCAACTCAGCTGCGCATGCCATTTAACATGCTTAAAATGCGATATGTAGGCATTATAAAATTTATTAGCATGACAAATACAACAAAAAACTTCTTTATTTATCAGTATTTTAGTGTATATTTAATTCAATATGAGCAGTTGAAATTTGGTATTCAGTTGGGTCGAGCATGGAAAAAGTTTTATGACCTCGGTGCCAGAATTATTTGGAAGAACAGTGGCTCAATGATAGAGTATTAGACTCGAGAACCAAGGAAAACATAGCAAAACATGACTGAAAAATGTTGAAAGGGAACAACGTAAAGAAAATACAAATATCGTACTATAAATAAATTTTATTGATTGTGCACTACGCATATATATTTTGTATTTTCAGGATTTAGACGCAATATTTGATAACCACTTTGGGAGAGACAATACAGATGAACCAAGTGTTGTTGAAACTGAGCCAGAAAGGTTGAATGATAGTGACACAGAAGAATGGCCAGAAGAGGAGATAGATGAAAACTATGCAGTCACAGCAGCAGAGACAGAGGGAAGGATAAACAGTATGGTACAGGTTGAGGGCCAAGAAAGTGCTGGGAATGAAGAGATTGGGGACTGGGAAGAAGATGATGAGTTTAATATTAGTGACTTTCAGTGCAAATGTTCAAAAAATTGTCTGGCACCATTCGTTAAGGAAGATATTGAAAATCACATCCTAAATATGCTCAAATTTAAGCCTAGAACTAATTTTTATCTTTCTGTTGTCTTCTTTCTTTTTTACTGTTTTCGCATATATTCATAAGTATGCAAATGAGATAATTTGTATATTCATCATTGGGTCAACGAGCTTTATCTCAACTTTTCTTTGGTACCATGTTTGGTAGTCCAGGATATATGGCAGCTGAAATATATGTTATATTGTAGGTCAAACCACTTTAGTTTTTTGCTATTTTTGACTTAATCTTTTTATGTGTTCTTTAATATTTGTGAATATGAAAATTCGATATGTCGAATACATATAATCATAGGGTCGTATACCTGTATCTCAAGCATTACTTGGTACTAAGTTTTGTAGTCTAGGATAGAAAGCAGCTGGCGTAGAGGTAATTTGGTAGAGATCCCACCTTAATTAATCTACCAATTTTGTCTTATTTCTTATGTTTACATTAATATTTATGGGTATTAAAATTAGATCATTTGTATATTTAATCATTTTCATCAAATGAAAATGTCTCAACGTTTATTAAGTACCTAGTTTTGAAGTTAATCGTAGTAAGCAGCTGACTTATTGGTTATTTTGAACGTAAATCACCTTATTTTTCTACAAATTTCCTCTTTGTTCTTAAGTTTTCACTAATATTCATGAATATTCAAATTAGATAAATCGTAAATTTAATCCATTTGGTCAAAATGCAATGTCTCAACTTGAATTTGGTACCAAGTTTTGCAGTCTACGATAGTTGGTAGTACACATAAAGGTAATTTTGTAGCTATACCCCCTAGATTTTTCTACCTATTTTCTCTTATTTCTTATGCTTTCATTCATATTCATGAATATTCAAATTAGCAAATTCGTTTATTCTATCATTTTGATCAAATGGCTAAGTCTCAACTTTTATTTGATACCAAGTTTTGTAAGATAGGATACTTATCAGCTAGCGTCGAGTTAATTTTGTAGGTATACCACCTTAATTTTTCTACCGATTTTGTCTTGTATCTTGTGTTTACATTAATATTCATGAATATTTAAATTAGATAATTCGTATATTCAATCATTGAAGTCAAATGGCTATGTCTCATCTTTTATTGGGTACCAATTTTTATAGTCTATGATAGTTAGCAGCTGGAGTGCATATAATTTTGTAGGTATACCCCCTTAATATTTCTACCAATTTAGTCTTATTTATTATGTTTACATTAATATTCATGAATATTTAAATGAGATAATTCGCATATTTAACGATTTTGGTTAAATGGCTTTGTCTCAAATTTACTTGGTACCAAAATTTATAGTACAGTCTAATAAACAGCAGACATATAGGGCATTTTGTAGGTATACCACCTTCATTTTTCTACCAATTTTCTCTTATTTCTAATTTTTACATTAATATTCATGACTATTCAAATTAGATAATTCGTATATTTAATCATTTTGGTCAAAATACAATGCATCAACTTTAATTTGGTACAAAGTTTTGTAGTCTACGATTGTTAGCAATAGATATATTCGTAATTTTGAAGGTATACCACCTTAATATTTATACCAATTTTCTTTTATCTCTTTTGCTTTCATTAATATTCATGAATATTTAAATTAGATAATTTGTATATTTCATCATTTTGATCAAATGGCTATGTCTCATCTTTTATTTGGTACCAGGTTTTGTAAGATAGGGTAGTTAGCAGCTGGCGTCCTGGTAATTTGAAAGTATACCACCTTTATTTTTCTGCAAATTTTGTCTTATGTTTACATTAATATTCATGAATATTTAAATTAGATAATTCGCATATTTAACGATTTTGGTTAAATGGCTTTGTCTCAAGTTTTATTTGGTAACAAACTTTATAGTACACTCTAATAAACAGCAGACATATAGGGCATTTTGTAGATATACCACCTTCATTTTTCTACCAATTTTCTCTTATTTCTAATTTTTACATTAATATTCATGACTATTCAAATTAGATAATTCGTATATTTAATCATTTTGGTCAAAATACAATGCATCAACTTTAATTTGGTACAAAGTTTTGTAGTCTACGATTGTTAGCGGTAGATATATTTGTAATTTTGAAGGTATACCACCTTAATTTTTATACCAATTTTCTCTTATCTCTTTTGCTTTCATTAATTTCATGATATTTAAATTAGATAATTCGTATATTTCATCATTTTGATCAAATGGCTATGTCTCATCTTTTATTTGGTACCAGGTTTTGTATGATAGGATAGTTAGCAGCTAGCGTCCTGGTAATTTTGAAAGTATACCACCTTTATTTTTCTAAAAACTTTGTATTATGTCTTATGTTTAAATAAATATTCTTGAATATTTATAATAAATAATTCCCATATTTAATCATTTTGGTCAAAAGGTAATGTCTCAACTTTTATTTGGTACCAAGTTATATAGTCTAGGCTAGTAAGCAGCAGACGTATAGAACATTTTGTAGGTATACTCCCTTAATTTTTCTACCAATTTTGTCTTATTTCTTACGTTTACAATAATGTTTATGAATACTTAAATTAGACAATTCGTATATTTGATTATTTTAGTCAAATGGCATTGTCTCCACTTTTATTGGGTACCAAATCTTGTAGGATAAGATAGTTAGCAGCTGGTGTAGAGGTAATTTTGTAGGTATATCCCTTATTTTTTCGATCAATTTTCTCTTATTTCTCTTATTTCGTATGTTTTCATTAATATTCACGAGTATGCAAATTAGTAATTCGTATATCTATTCAGTTGCTCATTTTGACAATGGCTCAACTTTAATTTGGTACCACGATTCTTAGTCTAAAATAATAAAGTGCGACATATAGGTAATTTTGTAGGTGACACCCATTAATTTATTCTACCTTATGTTTTCATTAATATTTTTTAAAATGCAAATTAGATAATATCAATATCTAATAAGAGCGTCATATTGCTGTTTCTAAAATTCTATTTATATATTTAAGAAAGAAAGACTAGATATTTCAAACTGATATACTTTTGTGTGAGTAAAATTTATAAAAAAAGCAGAGAAGCTATATTTCAAGTAGGTACTTAACGACGCTCAGCTATGCTGGTTTTACATTATTTCTAGAACCAGAGTTACCTACCCATTTTATGAATGACGATACTCGACTTTAGCGTACGATCCTCACAAATTGATAGTACAGATATATTTATATTTAATTGAGGCATGCACCATCAATTAGGACGATAATGCAGTTTTCATCAAACGTAAATCAGCGAGTCTCTTATGCTCGTATCAAGAGTATTGGAAAAATGCATTAAAACGCTGTTTTTTTCCACACAGGGGTGGCAACTTTAGAAGCAAATTTCTGAGCCGTCAGGCATATCAGGATGCGGCAAACATGCTTATGAAGAGCGAGAAGACAATTGTTTTAGAAATTATGAAGTTTTGTGGGTTTTGATTAAATATAACGGTATTATAAGGAATGATATAGAGAAAAATGTCAAATTTTAAAGGGTAGTAAGAGTTATCCCCCCAAAATACTATGTTTAAATTTATAAAAATCAATAAATTTCATACAAATATAAATGACAGTAAACTTACTTTTAGAAAACAAAATAATTTGCGAAAAAGTACGTCTTTTTGTCAATACAAAATCAGTTTAAAAACCATGCTTTACTTTTCCGTTTTTTGCAAACATTGAGTTATCTCCCCATTTTAATACGATGCTACCTTTTTTTTAAGCGTACGACCTCGAAGCATTGCTTCGAGGTACGACCCACTCAGAAATAAAGTAGAGCCATTTATCTTGAATTTAAGACCTGTTTCATTCTTTATGATTATGAGGTAAGTTTTTTCGAAAATTTGAATTTCAGCAACGCGCCTAAGTATTCATTTCGTGTCTATGGAGCTAATTTTAGCCCCGTGGAATGCTCTATACCATTTTCCGCCAGGACTTTGCCCCCTGGGGGAGTAACCACAGATCTCAATCTAAGTGCGTATTCTATAAAATACTTCTGGTACGCCAATGATACATGTAAATGTTGTTATTGAATTGTATCCAGGCTACACTCTTTTTGCTCTTTAGCGTATATGCAATGCAGTGTCGACTTAGGCTCAAAATTTGCTGGTTTTATTCTATCAGATTACTTTTTCAAATAATTCTTTATTCATTGATATTAACATTATATCATTATTGCACTAACGTTTCACACTCTTGCTATTAGCACGCTATAACTGTTAATCCTTAATGCTCTCAAAGGGATATTTCAGTACGGAAATGACGTGTATAATCCGATAATATAGGTCTATTTATAACTTTCACCATGAATATACGTAGAAAAAGTACCTAATGATCAATTAATTTATTTGTTTAATTTATATTTTGCTAAAATAGCATATTCTTAAAGGATTTTCAAAATTCGCCAAAAAGTAACATAAAAGCAACTTTAAACCCAAAAATAAAAAATCCGACCCAATTTTTTTCTGGTACTTTTTTTACAATAGCAGTAGTAATGGGAGGCACTCTGGGGCATTTTTTAAGCCTGAAAAGAACTTAGAATTTTTCAGGCTAAAAAAATGCCCCAGAGATGCCGTCCCTGGTAAGCTTGGGTGACTAGCTGTGAATAACTTAGTTTATTTTTAGGGCTATTTTGGTTGGGTCTATGATTGTGATAGTTTCCTGGTCTGATTTACTGGTTGGGTTGTGATTGTGATAGTTTCCTGGTCTGATTTACTGGTTGGGTTGTGATTATGATAGTTTCCTGGGCTATTGGGAAATAACTTAGTCATTTTTGAGGGGGATAAAGGTTCTGTTGTGGTGATATATAAAATAACTTAGTTAAATTCAGCTTTGAAGATAACTTAGTCATTTTAGGGGGTATAGTATGTGGTGATATATGGTGTGTGTAATAGTCAAGGCTACTAAGTACCATGCGTCTTAGAGTCTCTTGGTCAATCAAGGCCTCAACTCCTAGAGGCATTACTCTGTAGCGTTAACTAGTGTTTAGCTAGCCGTCTCAAGCTTACTACTACGGATTTTTGTAATGAAAAGAACAACAAAGACTGGTGAACATTTCTATAACTTTATTGCCCCGCTAACTTTAACTGAATACAATGATAGAGGATTAGGGCCGTCCCTCTGTTCATTGTTTACAATAATTTCCCTTAACATATTTACAACATATTATACGTAGGATACTTCTGTGAAAGGTGATGTGAATAATTATGACATTTGCAAGTCTGTATTCTGTGTTTGAATAAAAATTCAGGAGGAGTCATGCGCCTCATTCCATTCTGGGATAGGATGACTCTGGCATAGTTATAGCTAAACCACATCCTGATATCTCTGTCATTCTGGTATAAATCATCTCCAGTTCCATATAGTTCTTGATGAATGGCTGTGTTTAGATCTAGTCCTTTGTTGAGCTGGTGAATGATGTAGATACACCACATTCCACATACTTTGCTCCATGGACTCTGTAAACATTCTTGGTTATGGATCTATCTTGAAGAGTTTCTTTGAATAAATGGTAGAACATATTGCTCTTCTGGTGGTCTTCCATATAAATCGAAGTAGATAACTTGATCTCTTCTGAAGTAGATAGCCACCCAATGTTCTCCTGGATCTGTGGATATATCTGTATTTACAATGTAAGCCTTCATATCCAGTGGTTTCTTCTCTGGTAGTAAATCCTTTGCACATACTCCTCCTTTCACAGGTATATTGTTTATGACTTTGATAAGTTCAACAGTGTTCATTTTTATTCTGTTTCTGGGCTCTTCTCGTTTTCTTCAGGTTCCTTTTCTTCATAGGATTCTATGAGTTTCTTGGCCCAGTACGTCTTCCACTGTTCTGTTAAGTCACTTTGATTTTTCTTGAAGTTCTGCCAGTTTTTATAGGCTTCTTGATTTTCTTCTGGCGTCTGGTGATTGATCCCTGTTGTAAAGTCCATAGGGTGTCGCAAACTGTCGCCATACAGATAGTTCCATATTCTATTGTCAAAGTCTTTCATCACATCGTAGATGTTTAGACCCTCTAAGGCTGGATCATGACACCAATAATCTTCAATCCATTCTGTTGGAGAAGTCCATAGACAGATATCGTGGTATTTCTGACTTGGGTGGTTCATTTTGCATCCATGACATTCATGCTTTGCACAATCTCCAACTGCCATCTTTAGACAAGTCAATATAGCTTGTTTTAGAAGAGTCTTCATAAGACAATCAATATCCTCATTGTCTTCTACTTCTTTCTGTAAGGTACTCTTCTCATCTGATGGCTGGACTGTTGCACTGTATGCATCTGTTTGGTACATCAAGTCCTGTTCAATGAAGTATTCTGCATTCATCTTTAGTAATCTGTGGTAACTTCTCTAAGTGCGTTGATTTCTATCAGGTTGTCAAACTCTGCATACACAAGCACGTTGATCTTCTTGTCAAGTGATGTTGCAAACTGAAGCTCCAATCTGAGGTCCCCAGTTTTTATAGGGTGCAAATGAGACTGATCAGCTGCTTGATCTGGTGTCAAATCATATCCCCAAAAGCAGTAACCTCCTTTGTAATCTTCATAATCAATGTTGCAATTTTGGACCTGATTCTGACTTGCTAATGCTTGGTAAACAGATAGGAAAGACCTGAGATACTGATCATTTCCATAGACACTATGTCCATCACAAGTGACATCCATTTTACTTAGATTGAAATGTTGGAAAAAGAAAGGATTAGTTTCCAAAGTCCCATTAAATGCCTCATTCGTTACTAAACCAATAAAAACTCGTTTTGGAAGTTGACCTGTGAGAAGATGGTCTTCAATTTTAGATCTTGTGCCACTCCTGATTGTAAAAGTTTTGACTTCAACTCTTCTGATTGGAAATTTAGCATTATGATGAGCAATAGTTTGATTCAGTTCATTGCTAATGGCAGGTAGAAGCTGTACATTTCGTACTCTCAAGATAGCGGTATCAATTTTGATTTTTGCAGGAGAATTATCACTCATCAAACAAAACTGAGGAGATGATCGATTAAGTCTAAGTTTGAATTCTAAGCCATTAGGTAAATACTTCTCTTGCATAGCAAGATCCAAATGTAATTTACCCTGAAGCTCCACGGATTTGCTTTTTGCTACGTGTTTGCCAGGATCAGTGATACATTTATTTGTTATATCTTCAAAAGCTCCAGGTTCATCCTCAGACCAAAATTCTGCTGCTTTCAGTTGATTATCTTTGACATCAGAACCATAAGAAAACAAATTTTCAAGGTATGCTCTGTATGGATACGTGTCTGAATTATTCGTGATCAATTTATTGTTGCTATACAAATCGATGCCACTGAACATACTGTGAAAAAAGTTGTTAATTGGAAATACTTTTGCACCAGTGTCAAGATCTTCACCCGTTTGCTGTAAGTTTCTGAATTTGATATACAGATAGGCTTGAGAAAAATCAGTGTAAAACTCGGTGTGAGGTGCAATTAGAAATTCAATGGGTGAATGATGACTATCGAGAGAAGCGATGGGATGATAATCATTCCACTGAGTGCCTTGCATGGTAGTCATGGTGGGTGGAATGGACTCCATATCCAATTCCGTTTTAGTGCAATCGCAAGAACCTTGTTGAATCATTTTTCGTCAAATATATCTTTTGCAAATACCAGACGTTTAATTGGATTAAACTTTTTTGCTTTGTGCTTCAGACCTCTCTTAACAGTTCGGTGTCTAGATTGAGACTGAGGCTTTTTGCGTTTTTGAGTTGAATTTATAGCCAACTGATTTATAGTAGACTGACCAATAGATTTCAAAGCTGTTTTTTCTCTTTGTTTTAAAACTTTTTTTTACATTTTCACCACCCACAATGTCTTTTAGAGCTTGAACCCCTTGATCTTTAGCTACTTTTTTCACACTTTTTAAACTTGCTTTTGCGACAGGTTTTAAAATTGGAATCACTGTTCTCAATGCAGCTTTAAAAATGGATCCTAAACCATTGCCATATTGTCTTGAAACGCCTCTGTACACCGGAAAGTCTCCTTTCCCAGACATAATGCTTCTGGATTGTTTCAACATTATTCTTTCTGTCGAAAATGTACTTTCACTAACGTTTTCCCAGAGATAAATGGCACATTTTCACCTGTATCACCTTTTATACTAATGTGCACCTGATCTATGAAAGATTTTGCCACTGGTACGTAGTGTACATTGACAAATTCCTGATGTAAATGATTGTTTTCTCTTTTACTTTCAAATGGCAATACTCTCAAGATAGATGCAGTAACATCACCAATAAATGTACAGCTTGCTAAATCAGAGTAAATGTAAAGTTGATAAATTTTTGTATTAAAATCCACACCATATCTGAAAATGTATTTTTCATTTGCTACTGGTTTATCAAAATAATTTCTATCTACACCTAATATTTCTGCAATTGCCTGTGGAAAAATAATTTTGACTTTCGTAGGATCTTGAACATCAAGTTTGACTCAAGCACTGTTTTCACCATAAGAAATTGAAATGATAGCATTGCTATTTTTCAGCGTCAGTCCATACTGAAAATTGATAGTTTTTTGAATTTCTCGGACCAAATGGCGTGGAGAAGCATAATAACCATTTTGGATATATATTTTTTTTTTTTATAATTCTTTATTAGCATATAGTATTTATATATTTACAACATAATCCAAATTTTCACGTGAAATCTACTATACACTTCTATTTCAAGATTACTTTGCTCTAAGATAAATTAATAAGCTTTTAAAAGAATTAACTAGTAAGCAGAAAGAAGGAGAAGAAGAAAAAAAGAAAAGGAGAAGAACTAAGGATATACATAATATCAAAACATTTCTATACTGGATATTATAAGAAAACGGTAAATTAATTCTAGGAGTACAACGCTATATGTATTTATAGCATATCAGCGAATATCTTTAACATAAAGTAACAGTATGGACATAGTCGTTGGAGATCCTTTGAAACCAGAGTCTCAAAGGAAGAAACAACATACAAATTGTTCCTTAACATAATGAAGGCCCATGTGTTCGCTGGTAAAGAGGTTTTTCTATTTCAAGTATTGTTTATATTTTGTCAGGGGCCCAGCCTACATACTAATTATTAGTAAAATAATTATATACTTTTGACCATTTTGTCATAAATTTTGCGAACTGGTTATATATACTTGCAATGTATTTTGCACTAATAAATTTATTTTTAAGTAATGAGATAAAATTCTGTACACTTAGGGTATTCCTTGTAAACTTGTTCTTATATATATAATATTTTGCCAAACATAGAATATAATTTTCTATGCTTCTTGGTTTTTGTGATGAGAAGATAAGTGATTTTTCATCTAAATTCAAAATTATATTGCAGTTGATGCTTAACCAATCTTGAAGGTTGTTCCAGAAGTCTTTTACCTTAGTACAGTTTAAAAAACAAGTGTTCTATAGTTTCCCCATGTTCGTTACAGTAAGAACATCCATTATTATTTATCTTCTTGATTTTAAATAAAAACGAGTTAGTCACTAAAATTTTATTATTAATTTTATATTGAAAATCAGCTAGTTTTACTTCCTTGATGTCTTTAATTGAAGAATTATACAATTTCCATTCTTTATCGTTTATGTTTCCAAATTGATTTCCCCACCTATTTGTTACACCCATTTCGCCCACATGCGCTAAGATGTCATAAAATCTTCTACTGCCTTTTTTATCTTTTAATAAGTGTGCCACGAATACATTGCAAGTAATATTATACCTATTTTGATATATAAATACTCTGTTTGCGTTTATTATGTTTTTCCACTGATTTGGTATTTTCTGTAAGATGTTTTCGTAGTTTAAAAAGGTACCCCTTACTCTATATATCTCTTTTAGCTGATCAAAAGTGTAGAAATTTCCGTTGTCATCTAAAATATCCCCTATGGTTTTTATTCCTTTACTATACCAGTTATTCACATACAAGTTATGTCCATTTCTTAGGTGTGTGTTTAACCATAATGGTGAGCTGAGAATAGATTTAATTTCTTCAGATTTCACTTCTTTACAGAAATCGGCCCAACTAATCAGAATATCTTTCCAAAATGGGTTTCTTATATTGACTGTTAGATTCCTGGCATATTCTCCTCCAAGTGATAAAACTTTATCAAAATCAATTGGGTTGACAATGTACCAGGTTGTATTATTTGCTTGTTGAATTGCTCTCCTAAGCCAAGATATTTTTAAAGCCTTAATAAAAGAATAAATATGAGGCATTCTTAATCCTCCAGACGATAGGTTTTTAATAGCAAGTTTCCTAGTTATTCTATCCGGGCCTGCATTCCATAAGAATTTGAAAAAAATAACTTCTAGTTCTTTGATAAGCTCCGTAGGAGGATTCGGTAACGAAAGAAACAATGATACAATCTTTGATAACGCCAGTGACTTTATGATAGTTATACGTCCAAAAAGAGTAAGTTTTCGTTTTGACCATTGCTTTAACATTGCTTTGACTTTGTTTAAAATTTCTATTGAATTAAAATCCCATATATCATAGACATTAGTTGTAAAAGTAACCCCGAGTATCTTTACAGGTCCCTGAGTCCAGTCTAATTTATAATCTTCGCATAACTTATTATTTGAATTGCTTCTTGCACCTATCCATATCGCCCTGGTCTTTTCTTCATTTATTTTCAGCCCTGATAATTTATAAAATTTTGACAATATTTGAAGGCTTTCTCTCAGTGATTGCTCTGTACCATCAAGAAGTATTTGTGTATCATCTGGGTACTGACTAATTTTCATTTCTTTATTATTAATGACTATTCCTTTAATATTGATATTTTTTCTTAACATTTGTCCTAGAACTTCAGCACATAAGAGAAATATATATGGTGACAATGGGTCACCTTGTCTACAACCACGTTTTAGAAGAAAGAATTCAGACATGAAACCATTCTGTAAAATACTTGTTTCTGCTCCTTTCTGGAAAATGTGTATCCATTTTTTAATTGATTCTCCAAAATTAAAATAATCTAATGTTTTTGAGATAAATTTCAAAGAAACTGTATCGAATGCTTTTTCAAAATCTATAGAAAGAATTAGACCAGGTATATTTTGTTGTTTTGTTTCAAATAAAACGTTATAAATTAATCTTATATTTTCACCTATAAATCGCCCTGCTATAAATCCTTTTTTATTTTCATGAATTATGTCTTGTAATGTCTGCTTAACTCTATTAGCTATTACTGAAGATGCTAGTTTATATACTACATTCAAAAGCGATATTGGACGCCAATTCTTCAAACTTAACCTTGATTTATTTGGCTTAGGTAAGCACGTTATTAACCCCTGCTTCTATGTAACGCTTAAAGACCCATTTCTATAGCCATAATTAATTGATCGTAAAATAAATGCCCCAATATCAACCCAGAAAAACTTGAAAAACTCTACTGTAAAACCATCTAAACCAGGACTCTTATTATTTTTCATATTTTTAAGGGCGTTTGCAATTTCTGTATAGGAAATTTCTCCTTCAAGTGTGGCTGATTTTTCATCTGACAATTTGTTAGTATTTTCCCCCAGAACGTCCTGTAGTGGTGTTTCGTCAATATTTGTATGGTTAAAATATAGGTTTTGATAAAAATCTTTTTGGCATCCTAAAATATCTTTAGTTTCAAAAAATTCTTCCCCCTTTTCATTTACTAATTTATTTATTACTTTATTATTATAATTCCTATTTTCTAAATTAAAGAAATAATTTGATGGCTTTTCCCCAAGATCTTCATATCGACTTCGAGAACGTAGCATAACTCCTTCAATTCTTTTATTTCTTAATTCAATAAATTCATTTTTCTTCTGCACTAATGTATCAAGCTTTTCATCATTAATATTATTTATGTTTGATTTTATTTCTTCTTCTAATTTCTTGATATCTGCCTCTAATTTGTTTTCTTTTTCTGTATTTTTCCTTTTACTAAAAGAACTAAACTGAATTGTATTACCCCTAATGATCATTAAAAGTGTCTCAAGGAAGAGTTGGTCGTTTATACTAAATTCTGTATTATAAGTAGCTTGTTCATCATTTGTTTTATATGTATCTTTAACTTCTTGAATAGTATCTTTTACTAATTTTATGTAGTCTTTATTTTTAAGTAAAGATTATTAAATTTCCAGTAGCCACGACCCCGTTCATTATTTATAAATTTTAGCTTTAATAAAATGGAAGAATGATCCGTTCTATATCCAGGATTTATATTAGTGTCCATTACATATTCTAAACAAGTTTCATTTATTAAAAAATAATCTAGTCGTTCCTGTTTCCTCACTGGGTTCATTCTCTTCCATGTATATGCTCTTACATCTTCATTAAATAATCGCCACACGTCAACAAGGCTGTTTTCCTCCATGGTATCTAATACTACCTTTCTGGCACGAGGGTTATTAATATGCAGATAGTTGTAATAGTCAACTTCAGGGTTCTGAACAAAATTCCAGTCTCCACAAATAATTAATATTTCATTGTCAAACTCTGAGTATTTTTCTTTTAGATTACGATAGAATTGTGGGTTATCTTCATTTGGCCCATATATATTAACTAATGTTACTTTTTTGCCTTGTATAGTCATGTTAAGAATAATGTAGTTTCCATTTGGGTCCGTTTTGATACTTTCAACTTGTTGTTCAAAATTATTATTTAAAAGAATCATTACCCCCCTTCGATTACTTCGAAATGGACTCATATAGACTTGATATCCCCATTCAGATTTTATATATGGTTCCATTTTCTTTTCAAGATGTATATCTTGTAAACATATGATATTGTATTTTTTTGACTTTACAAAATGGAAAAGGTCTCTTCGCTTCTGCATGTTTGCTAGCCCCTGACAATTCTGCGAAAATATAAATATATCGTCAGACATCACGAACATTAACAGGTATTCTATACTTCACCGCCACACGGGCCCTACATGTATGCGTGCCTTGTCTAAAGGTCTTTTCATACTCAACTGTTTGGCTGACTTCAGTGATATAATTCATGTTTATTTGCGCATATCCAGATATAGAAAAGTAATTAGTAAACGAAAAAAGAAGGAAAAAGAGAACAGAAAGTATCCTTACCAGAAGAAACATCATTTTCCGGTTGAAGTATTTGTACCCTAAATATGTTGCTACAGGCAAACCCATGGGAATATGACACTGACTGCGCAGACTTAAATCCTTCCAACCCTCCGTGTGTGGCTATACTTTCAACCTTTTCCCAATCTATCTGTGTTTGTTCCCCCACGGAATGCACTCAATCCGCGTGTGTTCATGCGAAACTGCGCTAGAGCACAGGCCCGTATGTGCACACGCTGGTCTTCTGCGCAGTAAAAGGCACAAACTCATGGCTCTACCCGTATCAAGTATTTATAAATTTTGATTTTGAGTCATATTTATTTCTAATATATGTAAATAAAAAGCCCACGTCATGTGCCTGTTTTGCGACATATTTTCTCTAACAATTTATAGGCTTCCAAAAATAGGGGGGTAACTAATTTGCAGTGCAATAACAATATCTCACGGTGTGGCTCCAAAATTTACAATTGTCTTACACCCATAAAATAAGCTTGTATATATGGTAGTATTTATATTTTACACTTCAGTACATACCAAGTACACCGTACTGTACAAAATTGTGTTCTCGTGCAACACATGTATAGTAGTGTTTTGTGCTATTTTCCTTGTTTGGATAGATGTTATTCTGAATACATGTAATATGAGGCTTAATGCCGAATAGATTCATTGTGAGGTGTATCAGGAGTAAAAGTATTCAAATTTGGGCCACAACGTGGGAAAGTGTATTTCATGTATATTGCGGTCAGCCAGTCCCTTGTATCTGTTTCGCCAGGTCAGCTGCTTAGGTACGTGTCATTCTCTATAAACAACATATTCTATGCTTAGTTTTTTTTCTCCGTGTGTCGTCTGCTGATAATTTTTGCAAACAGCTCTGACCCAAAACTGGTTCGACAAACATCGGGCCTGATCTGGATGAAATTTGTTTGACACTAGGTACAGCCTGCGTGAAGTCCTTCTCAAATGGCACATGACGTAGTTTCTTTCAATTCTAAAAACAAACGAACGTGAAAGTATATATCAAAAATTGAAAGAGCTTGCAACAGCTGCATCTGACACTCAGAGTGGCCAAAACTCAAAAGAGCTTTAGCCAGTCTGAATGGAATATGATAGGACAAATTTGTTAAAGACGCTGTGTTCAAATATCTTATCCAGAAAGCGTAGTCCTTTAATTATAAGACAATTGACCGTATATATTGAAAAGTACAAGAGCCTCCAACAGTAACACATTTCACCCAGAGTGGCAAAACACTAAAAGAGCCCATCCAGTCTGAGTGGAAATTATTTGGATGACAGTGTTCAAATATCAAACCGTTTCATTGTAAAACGGGATAAACGTATATACTGAGATTTACAAAAGCTCTCAACAATTACATATTACACCCAAAATGGCCAAAGCTCCTTAGAGCTTCAGCCATTTTGATTGGACAATGGCAAGATAAATGTTTTAAGATGTGTTAAAATATCGAAAGCTTTCATTGCAAAACAAAATAACCATATTTATCAAGACTTACGAGAGCTTTCAACGGTTCGAGTCATATTGCACTCAAAGTGGCCAAAACTCCAAAGAACCATAGCCAGTCTGAGTGGAATATGATTGGGTGAAAGTGTTAAGACACCATGTTCAAATATCTAGTCCTTTCATAGTAGAACAAAATAACCATACGCACTGAGAATTACGAGAACTTTCAACATTTGGAATCATATTGCACTCAGAGTGGTCAAAACTCCAAAGAGCCTTAACCAGTCTGATTGGAATATAATTAGAGAAATGTGTTAAGACACCATGCTCAAATTTCTAACTATCATAGAAAAACAAAATAACCGTATGTATTGAGAAGTACGAGCTAGAGCTTTCAACATTTAGAATCATATTTGCACCCAGAGTGGTCAAAGCTCTAAAGAGCCTTAACCAGTCTGATTTGGATATAATTAGATGAATGTGTTAAGACACCATACTCAAATATCTAACTTTCATAGAAACAAAATAACCGTATGTACTAAGTAGTACGAGATAGAGCTTTCAAAATTTTGAATCATATTGCACTCAGAGTGGTCAAAACTCCAAAGAGCCTCAACCAGTCTGATTGGGAAATAATTAGATGAATGTGTTAAGACACCATGCTCAAATATCTAACTTTCATAGAAACAAAATAACCATATGTATTGAGTAGTACGAGCTAGAGCTTTCAACATTTGGAATCATATTGCACTCAGAGTGGTCAAAACTCAAAAGAGCCTTAACCAGTCTGAGTGGAATATGATTAGATGAATGTGCTAAGACCCCATGCTCAAATATCTAACTTTCATAGAAAAAACAAAATAACCGAATGTATTGAGAAGTTCGAGCTAGAGCTTTCAACATTTGGAATCATATTGCACTCAGAGTGGACAAAACTCCTACGAGCCCTAACCAGTCTGATTGGGATATAATTAGATGAACTTGTTAAAGGCATTTTGTTCAAATATCTAACTTTCATAGAAACAAAATAACCGTATGTACTGAGAAGTACGAGCTAGAGCATTCAACATTTGGAATCATATTGCACTCAGAGTGGTCAAAACTCCAAAGAGCCTTAACCAGTCTGATTGGGATATAATTAGATGAATGTGTTAAGACACCATGCTCAAATATCTAACTTTCATAGAGGCAAAATAACCGTATGTATTGAGAAGTACGAGCTAGAGCTGTCAACATTTGGAATCATATTGCACTCAGAGTGGCCAAAACTCCAAAGAGCCTTAACCAGTCTGATTGGGATATGATTAGATGAATGTGTTAAGACACCATGCTCAAATATCTAACTTTCATAGAAACAAAATAACCGTATGTATTGAGAAGTTCGAGCTAGAGCTTTCAACATTTGGAATCATATTGCACTCAGAGTGGTCAAAACTCCTAAGAGCCTTAACCAGTCTGATTGGAATATAATTAGATGAATGTGTTAAGACACCATGCTCAAATATCTAACTTCTATAGAAACAAAATAACCGTATGTACTGAAAAGTACGAGCTAGAGCTTTCAACATTTGGAATCATATTGCACTCAGAGTGGTCAAAACTCCTAAGAGCCTTAACCAGTCTGATTGTTATTTAATTAGATGAATGTGTTAAAGGCATTTTGTTCAAATATCTCACCATTTCATTGTAAAACAAATTAACCAGATGTATTGAGAAGTACGAGCGCTTTGAACAATTGGGGTCGTTTTTCGCTCAGAGTGGCCAAAAACCCCATATAGTGGGGCGGATATGTAACAATTTTGAGAGGAATCGTGCATTTTATGATAAAAGCATGAAACTTGGTACGTGGCTAGTTGATAACAATACAAACAAATTAAGGGTCAGTGCCACGCCGAAAATGTCCTCTAATGGCCGCCATCTTGTTTTTTCCAAAATGGCCGCCTTTTAAACTTATTCATTATAATGTCATTTTTAATTTGCAAACATAATGTTTTCTTCAGTTAATTTTACTTAAATAGCCTTCAGATATATCTGAATCCCTTAAAATAATCTTTCAATTTAAAAAACAAGTCAAGATTGAGGCTGTATTTTAAAGATGGCCGCCACTTTTGTATTTAAAAAGTGCAGTTGTATAGTAGTTATATATTAGAACTTTACAAAGTTATAAATTTTGATGCAAATTGCTTCTAGCAAGGAAAAATAGTCCCATTAGACAAGTCGCTTACTTATCAGTATGGCTTTATTGTAGCTTATTGTTCCAACATAGTATTTAAAGATGGCTACCAATATACAAATCATAACAAAATATCTGCTTTAATTTGGAATTGGAAGAATGTAGTTTGAATTTATGCAAACGACTTTCAATAATAATTTTATTTTATTTGATAGCTTCGGATAAAATAAGAGAGCATCCAACATGCATCTAAGATGGCTGTCAAAGTGGAAATGTTATATGATCACCATTTATAAAGTGGCCGCCATCTTGGTTTTTTCCAAAAATTGCAGTCTATTTTAAACTGAATTATTTTAAGCTCCTACATTTGCAAGTCAATATCTTGTCTTCATTTATTTTAACTTAGTTTGCAGTCAATCATACTAATTTGCCTCAAAATTTGTCATTCAGGCTTAGAAAACACAAGACTTAGGACATAGTCTCAAGATGACTGTCACATTTTGCATCCTCAACAGTGGTATTATACCAATCTGACAATTTATGAATTTTCATGCAAATGTCTTATGCAATTAAATAGAAATAGTTCACAAAACCAGGGACGAACTTATCAGTTTTTTATCTTAACGTATCATTACATGTTATTCCAGATGGCTTTGATTTTAGTTTTAGAAAAAAGGAAAGTATTTTTTATTTTCAGTTGTAAAATATTTCGAGGTTGTTTGAAGAAATTTTCAAGAAATGGTTATATTTAATGTATTAGGATAGTACAGGGGACTGACATCCACGATGGTTGCCATATTGTTTTAAAACGGTTTTAAACATCTAAACTAAGGGTGAGGTTTGCGCAGTGAAACTGGTTTGAGCCCTCCAGTAAAGGTGTTTATACTGACGGCTCTAAGGCTGTGCTTCTTTTGTGGACCATTTTTGTTATATGCGTTTCGTGTTTGTCTTGTTTTCTTGTCTGTTCATTGTAGCCTTGTGGTCACCTGCTGGGAAACTGGCCCCATGGCTCTTTTGTGTGTGATGTTTTATTGTGTTTTTGTTACTTTCCCATGTGGTGTCCTGGATCAGGTTTGTTGCTTGATTGTATCGATTCCTGATATTTGCCTTCTTTCTTTTATACAGATATTCCTATAAATGTGTTTTATATAAAATGGATATGATCAAAATGAGATGCGAAGAAGTTTGTTTCTATAGAAAACTAGAAGTCCTTTGTAGAATTGACATTGCATAAAATACCATTTGTTTACATCAGATTTAGTGGACAATCCTATAAAATCTGTGATAGAGATATATGTATCAGATTCTTTTTGACCTTTCTCTTTCTGACCAAGTTCCCATAGGCTTATAAAGGCTATAAATTTTCAAAAACTGTATACAAAATGTATACGATTTTAAAAAAACACAATCCCTGGTTTTCACACACCACATCAACTTTTCGACTTGATATTGACAGATGACGCATTTGCTGCAGTCAGCCTTATTCGGTTGTGTTTATGATGTAGCTGGCACTATCACATCTACTCGACAGTAAGCAAAGTTTATATTTTTCTGAAGTCAAGCCAATATATAAAGTTGCAGACATCTTAATTTCTAGCCAAACCCTTATTTCCTCAATAATTGCACACTAGTGAGTTGAGAATTTGATTTCATGATAGCCCACGGTCCAAAAACCTTTTCAGTCTAGTTAGTTGAAACCAAAGCTCTTTTGTGTATTAAGGTACGTAGGGGTTTCAATAATGATGTTATTTCGCTTTGTATTTACAGGGGTGTTCGTTTAGTTTAAACTTTTATTTCATTTTTGTATAACAACATGTGTACATATAATGCAATAAGTTCACATACAGATCATTTCGAAATACAAAAAAGGGATTCAGAAGAAAATCTATTGACTTTTGTAAATCTGTTTCCCAGCTAATCAATATTAGAAATACAATAAACGTATGACTTGAATTGACATTAGTATGTATAAACAATACAGCAAAAACTTGATAATTCGAATTGGAATTTACCAGGTGGGGTATGGTCGTTGCCTCTATGTACAGTGGAGATTTCGGTAACTTATACAACCACTCAATTCACCACTCACTCACTACTCACTTGCACTCAGGTACCATGGCGGTACAGGTACGATCACTCAGTGGATCGATAATTGGAATGATTGGAATGATATCGGTCATACCATTCCACTCCTTGCGGGCAATCGCAGAGCTCCAGAAAAAAGTCTGAACTCAGAGGATTTTTATCCCTCATAATGAATTCAGCAAGTACCAATATTGAAATAAACATGTAAATACTTTTTCATTATACAAAAACAGTCTTAACAAACCCTATAGTCAAGTCAAAATAATAATTAGTAGACGTAATTAGAGAATTTTCTTATGGTTTCCAGAGAACAAGGTTCTGCATTTCATTCCTGCCATCCCATGTATTAGTGTAGCGCCATTATAAATTTATATAAATAGTAACTAGTAGGTAAAGAAAACAGCTATTTGTATGAGCTATTCAAAACCATATTGATAATAAGTTGAATTTGACTTATAAGGCACCTAAGAAACTAATTTACATCCAGAGAGGAGGGAGGAGGGAGGACGGTGCTTCAGCATCTCCAGCTGATCACATTGTAACAAATCTTAACCTATCTTTTTTTCTTATCAGTGTACCTTGGTACCTTTTTTCGTGTTCTGTGCGTCCAAGAGATTGAAATAGCCGTTAATTTTCACACCTTATCATAAAATCAGCTGACCATATACGTAGCTAGGCAACCAGTTGCCTCTAAATTTGGACTGCTTTATCTACATGCCAATGTGAAAAAGGGAACTTCCATATTGTCTGATAAATTTTGCAAACAGTATAATGGTGCAAACCTGTTTTAAACACAAGCCTTGCGGACTGGCGAAATGCTTTTCTCAAATAATGCGCTATGTCTTTTCCAATATTGAAAAACAAAAGGAAGATAATGGCAATGTCTTAGAGTTCAACGATTTATCATGTATCATGTATGTTTTCATACGTCATGGCCATTGACACGACACGCGACCTAATAGAATACCCATGGTCTGTTTTTGATATTTTATGGTTTCTTTTATCAATGGCCTAATAACATAAGCAAACAGTTTGGACTCAGATCAGACCCAAAATTTTATAAGGAAAGATATTTTTAAAAAGTTATCATGACAAATAAAAATCTTTTAATGAGACATATCGCATTTTGTCTATTTTGCGATAAGTTACACGTTTATGTTTGTTGGTCCCGTGACATTGTAATATTTTAAGCTTCTTCGGTCATGTCGGTGCCTTTAAAGAAGCATACAAACGCGTACATGCTTGACATCGCCACAGGGTATCAAAATGTTTATAATTAATGAAATTCCTTACCTGAGTCGATTGGACCAGTCCATTTCCGTTCAAAGGGTTGTTGAGATGTATTCTCATTTTTTATTCAACTTAAGATTAAACGTTTTAAACAGTAGAGACCAAAAAAGACGTCGCCACATTTAGTTGCGCCTCATCTAGGCTTGCAATGTTCGCATATGTTCCACAAAAAAGACGCTGGCTTATATGGGTTGAGCTGACTGACATTGTTCTTCGTAAAGAAGTTTTTAAACAATAGCATATTGTGATATAATCACCGGTTTGTGGACAATACTAAAATCTTGTTCATTATTGAATTTGTCGACCGTTGACCTCAGCAAGACCACCAGCATTATATTATAGCAGAATCTGGGACGTTTCGCCCCCAAACCATTTCCTCCCCTAGTCGTTTCGCCCCCAAAACGTTTACCCCCTGGTCGTTTCCCCCTGGTCATTTCGCCCCCACTAGTCGTTTCGCCCCACTAGTCTTTTCGCCCCCATAGTCGATTCACCCCTAGTATATATGTATATAAGCAGTTATGCCTGCATACGGCAAAAATCGCCACATATTTTAAAGGCGCGCATGATCATAATGTTTGGTACTTCAGTACTTTACTCTTGGAACTTGCATGCACAGTGATGTAGTTGGACTACATGCCTATATCGTCTTCGTCTTCATTTACATCCCTACTTTAGCTATATGAGCTGAAATGGCTCTGGCGAGACTGCATAAAGGCGCAAGGCTCAAATTTGAGTGAGCCAGTACCAAGAGAAAATAAAATCGAGTTTGAATTAGATCTACAGTGTATGTTAATGATTGCGCGATTTTCAATTTTGTGGGGAACTGAATAAAATTATGCAAATTAAACATGTTAAAGATAGAAAGAAAAAAATAGCATTTTCTGTTTATTCACTTTTTTTCTACAGATATCGATATCGGTCTTAGCTAAGCTATTTACTTAAATGAATATGAACCTTGCACACAGCGCAGACTCAGCTCTGTGAGACTCGGTGGTGTTTTATCAGGTCAAGCTCAAACCAGCATGCCCAGCAACAGAGGCTGCATGTAATTAAAATAGTGAGATGCCGCGTCTCGCTCGCTTAGCTGGAGCGAATAACGAAGGCCCTGGTCAGACTGCGCCGATGCGAGGCTGTTATGCGCCTTTGTTTTTTCGCATCCAACAACATCGTTTTTTTTTCTCGCATGTACAGGCTAATTTTTATTTACATGCTACCCAGATCTTAGTCTATGAGCCCTTATGATATTCATTATAAATTAAATAACGCTAAAACAATACATCATAGGTCCATAGAGGGAATCTTTAGGAGAATAAAACTGTAATGATATACTTACCCATCAATTTAAACATGTGTGTGGGGTGCTCAAAAGAACTGTCTCGATGAGACGGTTCTTTTTAGTACCCATAACAATGTTTGGGTTGGACGAGACCAAACTTTTTATGCATTTTTCATTGATGTTAATGATTAATACATTTCAGCATTTATAATTATTTTTTAATGATTAATGCATGAAAATAAATAACTTTTAAATCAAAACCTAAGCGCATAAGCCCACTAGATAGCTGCGACTGCAAGCTTAATAATCTTACATCTTGTATATACTTGTACTATGTTTATCTATTTGTATGTATTTGTATAGAAACTAAAACATAGACTGTTTAAGATAGAAAGTAAGCACACTGCACCTTCTCCGAAAGATTACACTGTCCTTATATGCCATCAAGTATTATATAAAGATTGTATCCTCACATGCTTTATAGCCTATTGGAATCCGAATAAAATTCTGTTCTGTTCTGTTCTGTTCATCTTCATATATATCTGGGCCCGGATCCGGAATTATTATGCTTCCTAAGAGTTAAGGAAGACTTAAGTTAAGTATTGATATTTTGCCATGCAATAAATGCAGTACTTATGGTCAAAGATATCATTGTTAATGAAACTTTTTTTGAAACATTATTCTTCGCATCCTGAAAAAACAATACTAACTTAAGTCTTCCTTAACTTTAAGGAGGCATTGTAAATCCAGGCCCTGAACTGTAAAATTCCTATGTCGCAAATGCATAATCCAGTGGCTACGGCTTTTTGCAAACAGCAATGAATGGGCGGCTCGTTTTCGTGTACTGCATTCCGATTGTGGAATGCTACCAAACTGATGCATCTTCTTTCAGTTGTAACAAAAGTAACTCACGAGAAGACAAAATGCGTATATCAACTTGGTCTAGAAGTGTTATTTTTTGCATGAATTATCATCTACGTCCTTACTTTACGCATGCGAGCAAATGCTCTGACGAGACTGCGCGGGCGCGCAGGCTCGTCTGATCGTTCAAATTTCCAGGGACGCCCTATACACACATACGATAGGTACCAAAATTTTATAAACTGGCTCATTTAATTTCACAAAAGCTCTGATATCAGACTCCTTAACGCGTACTTTTGCAAACAGTGAAGACCCAGATGAAATGCCGCATAATGTGACATTTCATCAGGGTCTACACTGTTTTTAAAGACAACAATGATCTACAGAGAAAGAATTTTTTGTTTGTTATACGTGTACACTGTTGGACACGCTCATGGCTTATAAACACTCAATCTATCAATAATCGATAATCGTTCACACGCTTCGATAATCTAATTATCGCTGTTATTGAGTTAAGTGGATTAT
This sequence comes from Loripinus fragilis, assembly GCA_964019695.1. Classification (NCBI taxonomy): domain Eukaryota; kingdom Metazoa; phylum Mollusca; class Bivalvia; order Lucinida; family Lucinidae; genus Loripinus; species Loripinus fragilis. The sequence continues at coordinate 40,888,444 of OZ026517.1, read as the reverse complement.
CTTAATGGCTCGTCGACAATTTTGATGGTTACCATTTTGCTCGAAAGAAAATACAGTATATTGCTTCGAGCCATTTTGATATTATTATTATGACAGAAAATATGTTGATCTACTGAACAGTAACGATTCTGACAAGACTCTGCAATCTGTAATGCCTCGCCGTGATATTCACATACAGTAGACTGGAATACTCTATTAATAAAGTTTTAATGCAAACATATATATGTGTAAAATGTCATACATGTCAAGGAGAAACTGGATTTCGTTGTTTTTGGAAAACGATAAATGCGCCGATCAGTCAGCTCGGCTATGCAGTCTGACCAGCGACATTGTTGTTTGATGTTAAGAAACTGTTTTTATAGCAGTATACGTGATATATCCGTTGTGATTTTATACAAAAAAATAATATGCATATCAGCCTGCACAACCGCCGAGTTTTTCGGTGCTTTTGCTGTTAGCTGACTTGAAATTGTTTGATTATTAGTAGTACTTACTAGTATATAATACTTGCTATCCGTATTGATAGTTTGCGAAAAACAAGGGCGCAATTCTGCAGTCTGATCAGTGCCTTTGCTGTAAGCTGTCTAGACTGGCCCCAGTCTCTAATGTCATTTTTAGTAAAACTGATAATCTCTCTAAGATAGCAATTTATAAACTTTACTTGGAAGTAGAAGTTCTCGGCTTGGACAACAGGACATCACTAAATTTGACTATCAGAGAGGATATAATTTTTAGAAGATGACTTTGTTTCATAGTTAAATATTATTATAAATGTAATTATATATTTAGTGGACTGATGCCAGTCTATTAGCTGTCTAGAAATAGATTTTGTCAGGATGTGGCTAGCATTTGTGAGTAGGTATGATGGTATTGGCCAATATTTGGAAACGACTAGGGGGTAGCGTCTTGGGGGGCGAAGCGTCTTGAAACCATATAGCAGGGAGTCAGTGGTGCGAAACACCTGAATAATTTGGGGAAAACGCCAGAATGACGTTGACGTTCTGGACACAAGCTGTCTGTCGTCGTTAATAATGTTTTAGCCGGACCACTTTTAGCAGAATATGTTTTTGGTCAGGTCATTATTTTATCTGTCTGGCAGGCTTGCTACAGGTTCAAAAATATTTTTCAGGAAAACTGAACACCATCTAAGCGTTGAACTTTTTGTAATCAGATCAGATAATGTTAACAGCAGATGACAAACGTCTCCTCTTGTAGATAAACGGTTTTATGTGTAACTTGGCATGCAGTGCACGTCCAGATCCTATACTCTGGGTTCACACTGCTTGTGCTAGGATAATTGAGTTTTGAAGTAATTCAGTTTTTTAAACAAGATTATCCCAGCAAATGTTCATTGTTTGCTTTATTATACCACCCTTACCAACTTTAGCACGATATATCTCGTGTTGTGCAAGGTCTACACTGATGTAGGTGGTATAAAATAGTTATACCATATTTGTCCACCTGTACGTAAGAAAATCCACTCGCTTAAGCTCGTGGATTATCTCCGCGTACAGGCGGACAACCCATGGTATAACTATTACATAGCCGACTTTTTGGTACACGGTAGGTAAGTGGTAAATCCTTTACAAAATTTTCTATAAACCACCTGTTAAGGGCTTCCTGCATATTTTGACAAGTGTTTATTAGCCGGTCAGATATCGTGACACGCGTCGGTAATCAGTTGCAAACAGAGATACTCCAGTTAATCTCTTTAAAGACATGTGTTCGATACTTTCGAAAATGACATGAATATTCAAAATGACAGGATGTCACCGTTTGGATTAAACGACATGTTTGCATTCAATTTAACATATATAGTTACTGCCTGCCAGCCAAGAGTGATAGTTACGTCATGTTTGTTTTCAAAGTTATCAGGGATTTATGATCGATAGATCACTTGTGTGTTAATCCTATCCGCAGGATAGGATTAATACACAAGTTATCTATCGATTCGCGTTAGCGCAAGTTGGGTGTACTAGTTATTGTTTACTTACCAATTGTAAACAAAAGATTACGTCACTGTCACTCTTTGTTGGCACGACAATAGATAATCTCCCAACTATTATATGCTACAAAGGCGTTCTAACTACCTTTGCTGGATATCTGATTGAAAAGATTGCCCAAATCAGTTTTTGAGATCTTACTGGATAAGTTTGGGCCCGAACTGGGATATGCGTGGCGCATGTTCAGGTATCCACCTTTATTTCCTATCTATTCCTGGGATAGTAACTTCCACTAACAACATTTTGATTATAACTAGCGAATTGATAAGTCTTTAGTTCCTATAGACACGGAAAGTTCTGACTTATAAATGTATTGTTAATAGTTCTTAAAACAACCTCATGCTGTAAAGGGAAAATGACAGATTCTGAAATTCTAAAGTATTCAAAGCCAGTCAGCCAGCCAGCCAGCCAGTAAAACCTCGAAAATTCAAACTTCGTTTTTTCGAAATAGTCGCTAATTCGAAATAAATTCCTGACACAATGGATGTAGAGAATAGGTCCTATTTATGAGCTATTTTAAGCACTGAGTATAAAAATATATTTTTGTGTCCGTAAAAGAAACGTCTCCCTGTTAGATGGGGGGGGGGGGGGGAGGGGAATTGAAAATAGTCATTTTGGGGGTTATATATACTCATGTCTACCTCCCTATAATTCGAATTTTCGATAATTCGAAATAAAACCTTAAGTCCCTAGGACTTCCAATTTACAAGATTCGTTGCTAGGAGAAAATGACAGCGGACTGAATTCTAGGCATAGTGGCTTAAATCATTCACCAAGAGAGAAAATTTTGATTTTCTAAAGTATTTTAAATAATGATACATTGATAAAAGCCAGTCCGCACACCCGCCCTCCAGCAGCCAGCCAGCCAGCCAGCCACTGGGGCGTAAAACAGGAAAACCAACAATAACACGTGCATTAGGAAACGCACGAGATTTTGCTAATTATCATATATTCGAGCAACAAACGCTCATTTAAGTCTGAGTAAATGCCAAGACTCGCCCGAAACTTTGCTTTATTCTAGTTTAAAGCAACAGACAGACAGACTGACAGACCGAGCTACAGACAGACAGACCGAGCTACAGACAGACAGACAGACAGACAGACAGACAGACAGACAGACAGACAGACAGGCAGGCAGGCAGGCAGGCAGACAGGCAATCTTTGTTAAACATGGAAACTAACAAATACATGAGTAAACTCATGCGCTTGTGATAAATTATCACATTTTCGAGCTCAGTTTAGCCTGCACAAATGCCCAGACTAGCCAGAGCCTTCGCTGTTTGTGGTCAAATATGGATATGGTATGGACGTACATGATGACTCAGACCAAGATTCATACTTCTAGTTCAGCAGGATACGTAGGCATGGTCGTTTACAGAGGCGTTTGCGCATCTTTGATAAGTACTGAATTCTAATGTGCTGGCCCATATATTATTAGCAAATGCTGTTTTAAAATGTCCATCCAGTATTGTACCCAAACTAAACTAAGCTATAATTCAGCAGTAAATTGCTTGTATAGAACTCGATAGCTCCAATTCAATCATAATGTCAAACAGTTTCGACCCAGATCAGGCGCAACAAAATTTTGAACCTGACCTGGACCTAAACTGTTTACTAATGTTATCAACAGTGAAATGTGACCAACCAAAATATCAAAAGTTAATATGTCTTGCCTGATCAGGATCCAAACTGTTTACAAAGGTTATCAACAGACGACATAAGCAGGCAATGAGTTAAACAGAAACGACTAAATGCAACCACACGACATGTCCAGCAAAGACAAGATCAGACAGTCAAACAGTTTGGATCTAGATCAGCCAGACAAAATTTTGAACGTGGCCTGGACCAAGCATATTGTTTTCTAAGGTTATCAACGACTAAATGCTACATGTACTGTCATGCTAAGCAAAAGTGACAGTGACGTAATATTGTGTTAAAAAGTAACTTGTGCTCTATACTTGGTCTAGCGCGAATCGATACATCACGTGTGTATTAATCCTATCCTGTGGATAGGATTAATACTCAAGCGATCTATCGATTATAAGTTCCTGATAATGTTATAAACAAAACATGACGTCACTGTCATTTTCGGCTGGCAGGACAGTATGTGCATCCATTATCATTATTTCCAGTGATGGCTCGATCAACATAGGTAGCCTGATCAGTGTTTAAACAGTAAAATAACTGGCAGTCATCAAATTCAAATTGTCCATTTTAAATTACCCCAATATACATGTGCATATATTATACTATAAAGGCGGTGTGGGGGTTGTAGCTAATATTGCGAGAACTTGTGACCCAACCCCATCGCTGCAATTTTTAATTACCCCAATATACCTGTGCATATATTATACTATATAGGCGGTGTGCGTGGGGGGGGGGGGGTCCTAACTAATGTTGCGAGAACTTGTGACCCAACCCCATCGCTGCAATTTTTGGCAATAAAATATGTTTAAACTAACTACAAACAATTGTAGAACCCTTTTTATTAGGCCGTTTTGTTGGAGCTTATCCATGATTTTATTGAGTCCCCAGGCACGCATTTTGCTCGTACCTTGGGCAATGTGTGAAAGCAAGCCGTCATGGACTAGATGATAATACCTGTTTGATTAATTTTATAACCGTTTAAAGCCATATCAAAAGAAAACCTGACCTAGTTACATGTGGACAACAAATTACAGACCAGTCTGTGCATACACGCTATCTGGCTAGTGCCTTTATCATTCGCTCACTTGTAAGTGTCTTTTATAACATGCTGCATGCAAAATTACATCATTCTAGCTAGTCTTTTGCAGCTGATCAGGTTGGTTTTATTCTTACATGATCAGGGACCATTTTCGCACTGGGCCCATTTGCCAAGACATTACAGTTTAATCCTCTGAAATTGAACATATGTTACTTCAAACACTTAAGACGCATACTATGAATATGATCCTAAAATTATGCTTGAACGTAAGAAAAAAGAATATATTAATAATGAAAAAAATCGTTCATTTATTCGTTTTACGCGCAACCATTCCAAACGTTCCAATTGAGTTACCATTCCATGGAATGCACCGATATGATCGCTAAAAGCGGGGCGTTAGCGGGGCGGGACCAGTCCATTCACGTTTCGTCAACGGTTAGGTTCCAATACATTCTAAATGGTAAGTGATCGATGTCTGTAGTGTACCCAGCTAGCAGAATAGTTGTCAAACCAATCAATTGGGGATATTCTTTTGCAGCCCAGGGATCTTCAGCTAGGTGTCCCAGACCGTTTATTCTGTCGAATTTTTGCCCTTTCTGCATCAATGTGTGCTCTTCGAGATTTATTGGTCACTGTGGTTATTCATTGACTAGTTAAAGTACTTCCTAGAAACTGTTCCAAGGCAAAAGTGTTGTGGTGGTTCTCGTTTTATTATTATTGGTGTAAATGTTATTTGTATATACTTTTATATACATGTATGCAAATGATTTTGGTTGTGTTAAGGTAGCCTAGTGACTAGGTACCTTCTAGAGAAAAGCTGTTTATCACCACTGTATACTGTCTATCTGTATCTTTAGTTTTCCACATTTCGGTTTTGTAGGAAGAATGTTAGCTTTGATTGTACTACTTCCTGGTCATTGCTTGAGTTTACCTAGTATATAAGCCAAAATGGGTATACATGCCCAAAGTGACACAGGCCAAGAGTCGCTAGGTGAAGAAGCGTAAAAAGAAGCGTGGAAAGAGCATTATGAATTTACTCAAATTCTAACTCTTTGGAATGCAGAAGGTATGCCAGAGGAAAGCCCAGTTGAAGGTCTAGCCAGCTGATAAGTACAGGATTTATCACTAAAGCAATTAGCAGGATGTGTCCTGACAAAGCAGACAGACATCAGTAATTGTCGTTGAGATGCTTTATTCTACATGTTTTTGGGAAACTGGTACAGTAAAGGTATTAGACCTCAATTGCAACATAATCTCAAGAATTAGTACAACTAACTGGTAGGAGAGCAAAATTGACAGGATGTACATACATGTAGGCAAAGGGGGTGCTCTGAACAGAGGCTTGAAGTTAATTAAGCAATTAATAAGGGTGTTTGAGTGCATATCCGAGAGACATATAAGGCAGAGAGTTGAGGTCAACGAGATGCAGTGCAGATTTATATCAGCTACAGAAGTTGCACCTGATTTCTAACAAGCCATTCTACATCACTTTCATTAACATAGAGAATGGCAGCAGGTAGGTAATGTGCATGCTTTTAAATCAATAAGTAGCTTGTCACGGACATGGCAAGCAGGGCAAAAGTTGGCAATTGTCGCAGCGGTGGTGTTATTCATCAGGGCTCTGTTCTGATTCCACTGCTCTTAATTGTTAGGCAAGAGGCTCTATTCACGGAATTCAAACCAGATTGCCCATTATTGCTGTTGTACAAAGATGATCTGGTGATCAAGGCTGAGTCCATGGAGGAACTGCTGGTGGAATGCATGAAAGTATTGGAAGGAGTAGAATCTACATGTGAACATAAGATATGAAGTCATATAAAGTTGTCCCTTGAGCTCAAGTGCACCTAATGCCTGTGGCACAACACTTCTTAATGATGGAAGATGGAGGTGACAGAACGTACTTGATTAAAACTTGAGATAGGAGTTCTGTAACCAAATGGAAATTCTCTACGCTAGATACATCCTCAAGCTGCCTGCAGTCATATACTGCAAAAGTACACGGTAGAAGCTCTGTGAACTTCTTAGCCTTCTGATCAACTAGCATCTGCTGTTTTTTACTCATGGCAGGTAGTACATAACATGCATTTATTTTTTGTTGAGTGTATATATCCAGTACGTCCTTGATTATGAACAGGTCACTAGCATGATACATTCTTAGTGATGTCGAAAACGCAAAATAGTAAAAATGTGATGATTCTTTGAGAAAAAAAACTGCAAAATATCACCAATAAATAGAATTTTCCATTTTGGCGGCCATCTTGGATGCCATGCTTGAATCTACAGTTAAGAAAATTTCAAAATTATATATACTTAACGCCAGTAAAAACGCAACTTTTACAATATAACCTTACTCGAGATTTAATGCTATTTTATCATTCTAATAAAATAAAAGCATAAACCTATGGTCGCGATATCAAGCCAATACTCTTTTGGTGCAGATAAAGCAGTCCAGATAAGCCAGGCTGTATTTTTGATAAAGGGACACAACCCAAACCTTGACACGAAAACTGCAAAATCATCTTATTAATCTGGATATCAGATCTTCATTATAAATGGCTCGTTTGGATTCAAACTTTAGGAAAATTTCAACACTGCTCTACTTTCTATGCACACGCGACAGATTTTTTTTGTCTTGAAGTTTTGACCTTCTAAATGGTCATCAAATTTTCAGCATGAAAACCGGAAGTTAACGAAAATGCGACACTTTCGACGGTAAATATTGCGATAAAGGATAACCATAGGTTATTGTCTTATAACTTACGTATGCCAAGTTTTAATTGATTCAGTTTAATTGGAGTTTTAGTGATTTCTCAAATTTTGGGAAAATTTCACAAAAAATGAAATTTAAAACATAAATTTTAGGTCCTTCCAGCAAAGTGAATTTTGTGTTTTAAACCGTTTTTTGTTTGCTTGAGTGCAACGCAGTACTTGCACGCTGAAATTAAATAAAATTTCAAGATTTAATATGGTTACCAAAAAATTTGATTAATTTGTCATTTTTCACCATAATGTTTGGCAGAAGTGTGCAATTGAGCTCAAGTTGTGGTAAAACGTTCCACTACGTAAGGGACGCTTGTTAGTACAAAGACAAAGTGTATCAAGCTGATATTTATAGGAAAAATAACACTTGTACCAGTTGCGTTTTTAATGGCTTTAAGTGTATTATAAATAATAAACAAACACTCATTGCAATTAAAGCAAATTCACTCATAAAAATCTTTAAGATATATTTATGTATGAAAAAAAAACCCTCATACAATCTTTCTTCTTTGGCAGCCATCCTGGATGCCATATTGTATCAAGTCTCTCTTATAAATTGATCACAAATACCAAGGTCACATTTTGAGCCTTTCTATGCTTGGAAAAACTTGGATTTCATGCAAAAATCTGAATTTAAATTCATTATATGATGTTTTTGTAAAGCAAGCATGATTTAATATATTAAAATGGCAGCCATCTTATAAAATGGCGGCCATCTTGGATAAAATGCCCATCTACATGTGATGTCAGATAATTGAAAATGTTTTATTGTTAAAATAGACACTTCCACTAGCTTTCAATATAAGTTTATTGCAAAATGATATCCGGCTTAGCAGGCTTTACATGAAAAAAGGTCGCCATTTTGAAATTCAAGATGGCGGCCGTCAAGATGCATTTCTGGCGTGGCACTGACCCTCCAAATTTTTGTTTTTTACTAATCTAGCCATGTACCAAGTTTCATGCTTTTATCATAAAGTGCACGATTTTTTCACATATCTGCCCCACTAATAGAGCCTTAGCCAGTCTGAGTGGATATGGAAGGACTGATACGCTTAGACGCCATGGTTTAAATATCTAACCACTTCTTTCATCATTGACGTTGGCTGTATTGTGGACCTTGCCGTTTAGCCTGATTATTTTCCCGTTTCCCTGATTAATTTTCTCCGACACGCACGCTCCTTTCATTCTTATGGACTATTCCTCACATAAGCATATGCGGATCCAGAGGGGGACAGGAGGTCCGTACCCCCTGAAAAATCACAAAAATATTGTGTCTCTTTGCAATACTGGTCCGGATACCTTTAAAATCGCAAATCTACCAAGCTAGCCATCATCGGCACGCCAGCGAAACGCCATTTAACAGGCGTTTCGCTGGCCGGCTGACGATGGTACGATTTTTGATGTATTTGGATCCGCTCGTTAATAATAATAGTAATAAAACACCTTGGATCCGCGCATGCATAAGTGCCGAACATCAGGCATGGAACAGTCCTACCAAAGCAAACATTGCAGGTCCAGATGAAATGCCGCTTTATACCGCATTCCGTTTGGGTCTCCACTGCTTGTCTGAGTGTCCCTGATAATATAGATTAAAGGGTTGAATTGAAGACACCAACATACATTTCTGCATGCTACTCAAAAGGCCCGGTACAGCGGACCTCGAACAGTCTATTGTGTGCAGGGGCAGGTCCAGAATTTCTGGAAAGGGGGTTCATCTACATAAAGGTGTGGGGGTTCGCCTAAATATTCCTTGAAAATGAAACAATTTGTTCTCACTGAGACCAAATTATTTCATTTCCATAGGATATTAATAACTGGGGGCGGGGAGGGATTTTGATTGATTTAGCGCCTCCAAATATAGGCATGTGGGTAAATTAAGCCCGTGGGGTTTTTGATACTTTGAGAGACAAATGTACTATGATGTACCACATAGTAATTGTTTGACCCTTCCTCACGACTTTACGGCGGGGTTCCTGCATGATGAAAACTGTAAAATGTAATTGTCGTCTGCTTTCGCATCTGCTGATGTGATATAGTAGGGACACTTTTTACACTGTGATCACTGATACGGTTAGAACGACGCTCATGGTTCATATATTTTCTTGTTGGCCATCAGGATAGTAAGCAGACGACATTTCCGTGCAGGATTAGACTCGATCACACCGAAATCCGCAAGATAAACACCGTAATGCCGTTTTTCCAGGTCATGTATATACCTATTTAATATTGACCACTGTGTACTCTGAATGTGTACGTGCACGCTATAAATACGCTTTGTGTTATAGTTATACGTATATGCCCCATGTAAACTGTTTTTCAGTCATGTCGGGCCTGTGGAGTCCAGTGGGCTGCCTCTTATTTGTTTCATTTGGGCCTACCTGAAATTGGGACCACAGGATCAAATTTTATAAAAGAATTGAATTAAACCGGTATGCCTCCAGATAAGAAATTGCTTTGGGTACCCAAAAGAACCGCCTAAATGGGACGGTTCTCATCTTGACGGCTCTTTTACCCAGCACACATGCTTACACTGATGTATAAGAATATAACCAATGCTCTCATTTTTGACGATCGTGTAAGAAGCAGACCATGATCTTGTTGTGGACTAACTTTGTTTGTAGCAACATCACATTGCCATAGATTTACAAATGTTTCACGGCATTGGCTAGGCTAAAACTGTAAACTATAAAGAGGCAGAACTGAACCACTAAACACATTGGATTTGTGTGAGTCTTATGGGGTTGGGACCAAACAGCCCTGTCACATTTTGCCATGTTGCATATCATAATACAGGGTGGGAGGAATAGTTCAATTTGATTACAAGCTAATGTCATTGGATTGGCTATACCATGCTTATTCGAAAACTAATACTCCTGGACTCGATTGTACGAAGCTCTATTAAATTTAATCATGGATTAAGCGTTAATCAATCATTTAAATCTTAACGATGGATTAACTAATTGATGTATTTAAATGTGTTGTACGAAGCCTCATTAAACGGTTGATTAGTTAATTGACCTTTAATCGAGGGTTCATAATTAATTTCAATAGAAATCATAGAACCAGTCTCCCATAATTCAGCCATGTAAACAAAACGCCGCCATATTAGAAAAGAGAAATTCTCGAGTCAAAACTTACAAATCAACTTTAGGACGTAAAGAAAGAGGAGGAACCAAGCTGATCGGGCTGGTCGATTGTTACCCGGGGATCGTTACTCCTGTAACGTTCATTTCGCAATAAAAGGTTAATTTTCTATGAAACACAGTGAGAGTGTAAAGATATACAGATATCACGGAAATGTAAAGCTGTACGCTCTATGATTGTTTTATTGACATAGTCTGTCGAAATATCTGGTAAGCGTCGCCAATGACAATGTAAACAATGACGTCATTGTCTATGTCGCGCTCTTTTGTTGCTATTTTCATCACGCCAGTTTTATCTCCTAGAACACTCCCCGGGGGGGGAGGGGGGGGGCGGGGGGGGGGGCGGGGGTATCTGATATTTTCATATATACGTAGGCTCGGGTAAAATATTTTTGGGTGCTTGAAATTCATGATATTTATGGGGGTGAAAGTTAGATGCTGGGTGCGAGCCTACGCATGCAGAAAAAAATAAAGACCCCCCCCCCCCCCCCCGGGAACACTGAGGCTTCGCAGAAATCAGGCGTTTGAAAAAGGCGAACATGTGCGGGATTAAAATCAAGAACATGAGCCCATGGAGGCCCTGAACACCCAAAATAACGACACACTCAGGTCGAAAACGAAGACGACCAAATGACAGTTACCACTGAATTCCGCATCCCTAACCAACCCCATGCCTCTCCTCAAAACTAGCTCTATGATATGAAAACGAAAAAAGAACGCAACCGTAACATCGGGGTTTCATTCGAAATAGTTAAACAATAAGCCTAGAACAAAACGAACGTCAGATGCTACCCCTCAGTAAACAGTATTGGATCTGTAATTCTGTAATCTTGGCCCTTAAGCCGCAATATCGCACAGGTATTTTCTTCTTGGTATAATGCCTCTAGTACTTTCTCGCGTCTATTCAGACGCAACAAAAGTTGGAACTGAAACGGCCCAAATCAGTTTTAAACTATAAAACAAAACGGAATACAAAACAAACACCCTGGAACATGATCAAACATGATCAGACTGACAAATTTCGGGACTGCGCCTGATTCACGGTGTTTGTTTTGTTTGTTTGATTTGATTCTTTACGTCCTAGTCAACAATCTTTCAGTTACGTAGGGACGGGTCTTCCTGGGCTGAACCAGTACTATGCTAGGATTAATGTGTCTTGCTCAATGACACGACGCAGTGACGCCGGTGAGGCTCGAAACCGTGGCCCTTTGGTCTCGAGTTCGCAGTGTTTGAATACAAAATGCGGTCAAAGCAAACGCTTTGGAACCGGGTCTGGCCGGGTACGGGTCCAGACTTTTTGGCCAAACACACAGCTGCCACGCATTGGTATCCGAGCGAAAATATGGGCATATACATGGGTGTCAGAAAAGTTTGGCCATTCAAATGCCAAAACTCAGAAAACGGGCCATTCATATACTTTCTTTATTAAAAAAAAGGGGGTTTATACCTGGCGGCGCTGAAAAAGGGGGGTATTAGGGCGCATTCGGCCCCCCCCCCCCCCCCGAGAATGTCGTAAGGGGCGATCAAAAATTGTGCAAACGGTCGCCTTACAATGCCTCCTTAAAGTTAAGCAAGATTTACGTTAAGTATTGATATTTCAACATGATATATTAAATGCTAAAAAATGCCTGGATCGATGTGGGATATCATTGTGATCTTCAGAAAAATTAAAACTATTTTGATTTTGATCAGTTTTAAACGTTACTTTTCGCATCCAGAAAAATCAATCTTAACTTAAGTCTTCCTTAACTCTAAGGAGGCATTGTAATTCCGAGCGCATAGAAGATCAAAATAGGCGTAAGTGACTATACCGACGTGATATTTCTACAGATGTTAACTCAAAAAAATCAGCATTTGATACATGTATACAGCAATCTTCTAATGTTTAGTCGGTATGTGAAATTACAGGACTTGTCACAGAAGTAAAGATGTCTCTTCCGGACATACAGCTGCATCTGAGCCGATCTTTCTGTTGGCATGCTGGTCTGAGTTACGGTACAAGAAACTCACCACAGATGAAGACAAGTAACACGAATTTAACATTGCTAACAACCGTTACAAACAGTAAGGCGACGAAGCGATGGGATGCAGAGGAGGGGACTAATTATTACTCCCTGCGCTTCTCGCATACCTGCAAACCCTCCCACGCGCTACTAACCGACACCAAACTTGTTGGTTACAAAATCATGCGCGGATCCAGGAATTTTTTTAGGGGGGGGGGTGTCCATGCCCCGACGGCCAGAAATGGACAACGTATTTTTTTTATTACTATTATTTTGTCCTCAACTTATTTTACAGTTTTGAGGGGGTCCAATGGTTTTATTACAGAGAAAACTATACTTTTCCAAGGATCCAGAAGGGGTCTAACATTTTCCAGGGGGGGGGGGTCCAACGTTTTCTTGGGTGGTCCTAATCGTAATATCTAAAGAAACCCATATAATGTGATTTTCCAGGGGGGGGGGGGGGGTCCGGACCCCCTTTCCATGCAAAATTGCAATTTAGGTCTGTTTTGAGCGGCGCCCATCCCCTTAGTTCAGCACACAGAGCTTGGGGTATTATACAAGATCAGGACGGAGATGCGGATTGCACTTTTATACAGAGGAGGCAGGTGCCCACATTCAAAGGGGCAAATGTCCATCCCCTCATATAAGTTAGATGCTATTTTTTTATTTAGGGGACAAACAAACCTTGCCATGAGGCATATGTTCGCATATTCGATGAAAAAAGTATTTTAGTTAGGGATTAAAGCAATGGGAAGGGTTTTAATCTGACATACATGTACATGGGCATTATGATTCACATATCAGAGTTATTGCTACTGGCTGCTTAACAGGAAATGACTCGTATAAGCTTTTAAACCAATGACATTATGAAGCACCCTCCTCCCCCCCCCCCCCCCCCCCCCCCTCTACACCGTCACTCATGATAGAATATTTCCGCCGGCGTAAAATGTGGCATCTTCCAAAATATTGTCCAAGTGGAAATGACATTTTTCATGAAAATTTTAAACGATATGTGTATACATAGGATATGTGTATTGGAAGAACAAGAAAAACTAACATAGCAGTAAAACAATGCTCTACTTTAAACTGGTGTGCCACCCGCACTTTGCAACTTAGCTGGGTAGTTCCATGACGTCACTGCGGTCACTAAGTAGAACGACTTTCGTTTTGGCAGAAGAAAGATGACATTTCACAATGAATGTTTGATGAAAAACAATATTTTGGGGATTCACTCGGAGTTCCGCACTGATGGGATTTGATCTCTGTGTACTATGGCAGGTAGTTTCTTTGATCAATCTTAAGATGAAAAGTATGTTGGCCTTTGATAAGCGGTATCTCCGGCGCAATTCCACGTCGGTCATCTCTACCTGTCTACATGCCATGGTTTGCTCTTTCTCTCACGTTTGTTTTCATTTCTTTGCCTTCCTGAATGGACAAACGCTATGTTGGCCGCCAATTTGTTTCGGGCTAATGACTGATTAAATCGTTTAATTCACCTCCTAGACGTCGATTAAATTTAATTGAGGAATCGGGGTTAAATCAAGGGTTTAATCCATGATTAAAAGATAATTGAGCTTCGTACAACGCGATTTAATAAGGCGCTAATTAATCGAGGTTTTAATCCATGATTAAAAGATAATTGAGCTTCGTACAACCGGGTCCTGTATTTTGTGGCAAATCTTATTTTGTATGAAGATATTTGAATACTCACAATAGGTCACATCATAACTATACAGTCTCAATATTGAAAAAGGGGGTCTATCATGTACATTTGATTTACATGCATTTAGTGGTTCTTATTATTAGTATTCAACAATATGACCTTCATACTATTGTCACTATTTTTACTGTAAAATCTATTAATGAATTTCATTCAAGTTCAATAAACATTAAAGCGGTTTTTAATGTTGATCATCTTGCACAGTTTAAATCATGTATATCTAATCAAGTCTCAATCTTCAGTTTTATACAGTCTGGGGATTTTTAAGATACCATGTTTTAAAGCTCAGTATGAGGTATTTTTCTTCACCACCATTTTGTCCAATACTCTTAGTTGTCACACATATTTGCCCAAAGCATCTTAGTTTATGAATTTTAACATATGCAGTGATGTTCTGTTTGTAGATATTTATAAAGCCTCAAGTATATACACCAACAGCCATGGCTTAAGTTTATATTTCTCTTCTTACCCAAGCACTATGTTCATCATTCCTCACCTGCAGGAATACATCTAACCCTCTAACTAGAATTCTTGTTTGCTTTTCTTCATTTCTCCTAATATTGAATGCTTCTTTAGCTAACCTATAATTTTTTTGGTCTATATAAAATCTATTGTTTGTACAGTTATCTATCTCTTCACACATTTTTCTATCAGAAAATCTTAAAATCACATAATTGTTTTCCTTAGTGATATTATTTACTTCAGTTGGAGTTATGACTTCTACCAAATCCACTTCCCAATTCTCTTTTTCAATTTGTATGGAATGATCTAATTTCACTTTAAAGTCACATTGTGAATTTTTTGAAAATGTACTGAGTGAACTATCACTCAAGAGTGTCAAATAAAAGTTGTTCATGGTTTGAGTTTGTGCGAATCTGTTTGGTCAGCAGAAATTGGATTAGTTTGTTTTTTAAATTTTAAACCTGGTGATGGTAGTTTGTAACCTATAGAACTACTGAGTAAAATTAACCACAATTCTTTATCTGGACTTCTCAGACTGATTTGAATTGATGATGTGATAATGATCATGTATACAACAAGGATCTGAGTAAAAAAAGTGAAACGATTTTTAACAATTCGATCACGACCTTCTGCAGATTGTACTGAAGCAGTGTCACCACGTACAAATGATCCTCTGAGATCCATTTTCATGTTTTTATACAAGATCAGATTCTAAAATCCAACTGTCAAATTTTGAAGGGTAACCTTTCCAGTGAACTTTAATTTCTTTCACCCACTTTTTTCCTACTTTACGTTTTCTGTGATCTAAAACAGAATCAATTTCGTAAATTTGATCTTTCTCTACACGTTGTAACTCGTGTGAACAGAAATTGCCTTTGACTAATTCACCCTCAAGATCTTTTACTTTATAGGTGATAGGAGTCTGAATTTTGACCACTGCTAAAATTTGAAATAATTCTTGTGTCCAGTTTGGTAAATAACCTTTATTAAATGTACGTTTTGTTTTATTGATAGGCACAAAATCACCCACTTTGAATTTTGGTTTGACTTTTTTAGAATTGGATTTTCCATATAGGTTTTCTGACAACTGTGGTTCATTTTTAAGAGTCACAGACACAGGTGCACATTTAATACTTCGATGATAAGCATGATTGTAACCATGTACTAATTTGGGAAGAATGTCTACATATCGCAAAGTGCGATGATGTGTAAAATATTTCCACATGCGAGTTTTCAAAGTTCTTTGAAAACGTTCCACAATACTGGCTTTGATTTCAGGATTTTCAGTAGTGAAGAAATGAATCTTCTTAGTTTTCAAGAAATTTTGAAATTCTTTATTTTTGAATTCAGTTCCTTTATCCGTTTGCAAACTTTTTGGACTTCGTCCACTTTTTAAAACAGATTTGAAAGCAATGACTAAAGTTTTTCCAGTTTTATCTTTAATAGGTACCACCCATGCATATTTTGAAAAGACATCTGATGCAAAGTAAATATCTATGTTTGCTATTGAACTTTGATAATTTTGATAAGTCTGCCAAATCTGCTTGCCATTGAGTATCAATTCCAGCGACTACCGTTTTGCGTCGCAAAAACTTTTTACGAATAGGTTTATGTAAAGTATAAGTTTGTTGTTTTCTTAACCAGTCTCTAACATCTTGAAGTTTTACTTTTTTGGGTGATTTTTTTGCAAGTTTGTACAAAGCTTGTTCACCTGCATACGCAGCAGGACTATTAGGATTGTAATACAACTGTTCAAGCTTCATTGTAACTGACCCATGGAGAAGAAAACTCCTCTTTTATACGTTTTTTGGTGGCAGATAAAAGTGCAGGGGATGAAAAAGGGTCTTTGATACGTTTTCTGTCACTCAAACTCTTTGCAGACCTGACAGAAACAGGAATACGACTTGCTGTTTTTCTGATGGTGCGCTTTTGTTTGGGAGTGATATAATCCGTTTCAGGAGTTTCTGGAGCACGATGCATCCAGTCCCACCTTTCCCTATTTCCAATGACATCTTGGGGAATATTCATGTCTCTTAAACCTTCTGCAAAAGCTTGCCAACCTGTAGGTTCACTGCCTTTACGATGTCTAATGACATCATTGACCAAATCAATTATATTGGACCCTGGAATAGATTTGCCATAAAGTTTAACTGTACCATCATCTTTCCAGGACACATTTGGGTTAGTTTTAGAAGTGAAACTAAAAGCTGAGCTTTGCGTTTCATGGTGGAAGGCACACTATCTATGACCAATTGATTCATTTTGGAAGAACTAGGGTCAGATTGGGGAAAAAGAAATGTTTCTTTTAAAGCTTTTTGGTGAGCCGTTTTAAATTTGTGCAAGGTCTGGCCATACAATTGAGATTTTTCAGCTTCAGACAAATCTTCATTTGCCATGACAGAAGATTAGTCTCTTTGAAAACTGGCTGTGGCAGATACATTAGGATCAGGAGGCAGTCTAGGTTTTTGAATTTGTTCCTCTTTCCAGCGTTTCATGTCTTCTCAAAGTTTAAATGGCACAATAGCCATTTTACGACCATCCATATTTTATTTTTTGATAATTTCACCCAAGACAGAACCTATGGTAGGAGCAATTAATGGTTTCAATAATAATTCTAACAAGGCTCCACCTTTCTGATTAATAATTTTCTTTTTTGTGTCAAGTGGAACTTGCTTAGAACTCAGTAAACGTATATGTTGCTTTCTAGCTCCTAACTGATTCTTTTGAGCATTTGTCAGACGTACATTGCCTTTAATAAGATTGATGCACACAATCAATGACCTCTTTAGGAGATTTTTGAATCATTTTCTTAAGACATTTATTAGATAAATGAGTCAATCCTTCTAAATATGTACCATAAGTTTTAATCAGAGATTTTTTTCTCATTTTATTTTGCAATTTTCTATGACGTGTTGTTGTTACAGCCATGTTTATGAGTGTGTACAACACTTTGATGTACAGTCCTTTTATAGTTTTTTTCTTAAAAATGAAGTCGTCGACGTTCAGAATGAGGTGGCGATGGATATTTGTTTGGATTTAACATGTGCATGGTAGCACCAAATCCATGTCTTTTTAACAAATCTTGAGCTCTCAAAGGAGTAAATCTTGCTAAATTAATAGAAGATCGTCTTGCATTTGTGTTTGGAGAATCAAAACCTATATTTTGCCATGAGGCAGGACTTTTACTTTTACGTTTTGTTACAAAACGATCATCAACCTTTCTTTTTTTCTGTTTTTTAGGTTTTTTCACTGATTTTTTCTTAGGTTGTTTATAGTAGGGTGACTTTCAAGGCTCAGTTGAAGGTTGGGTGGTGACCAAAGTACTACATTGAATGTTATATACCAAAATGTTTGCCATACCCTGAAGTTTATGAATCTGCCAGGATACAGTGGCCATTGTTGGTGCGGGCTGAGAAATCCAAGATGGCGTCCAAGATGGCCGCCAGAAATAAATGCAAGGGGTTGTTGTGTAAGAATTGGTGTACTGATTTGATGTATATTATTTCATCAAATTAATGATATTTATTTTTGTAGTGCATGTATGAACTTTTTAATGATACATTTAAATATGGTTTTAATGTCAAGGTCAAGGTCAAATTCAAGGTCAAATACGAAAAATAGCGAAAAATGGCTAATTTCATTATTATCTTTTGCTATTGTACCAAAGTTTACTTAAATGGGAAGAAGTGTAATATAACAAAGTAAACGTGAATGTATAGGCTTTAAATAAAATAAATAAAAATTAAAATCTATTGCATTTCCATGGAGATCTTCAAGATGGCGTCTTGAGACCCCTTATCAAAAAAATGAAAAATATAGATCTACCATTTAAAAAAATGATTTTGTTTCATTTCAAATGTAGCCATTATTGTATTACTTGATAAATTTTTTAGCAGCATATTACTGACACCATGAAGTTTATACAACTATTTAGATATGATGCTGTTTTATTGTTACCTGGAAAATCCAATATGGCGTCCAAAAAAAGATAGAAAAGTAGACCCATGTAGAAAAATGAAAATGATCCGAAAAATCTAAATATGTGAATGTAGAAAACAAAAAGAATAAATAAATAACTGTATTTAATATATTCCAGCATTTAAACCCTGTAAATCGAGCCTCAAATTCTATGATTTTTGTCAAATATTATGTCATACAAGTATTAGCTTTTAAAAAGTCTGACATCTTTTGGCATTTAACTAAAGTGGGACGTTTGTCTACATATACATGAAATCCATGTCCTTTTTCTTTTCCATTCTGCTTTCTGTCAAGTTCAACTATGACCATAAAGGCAGGTTTATGGTATGGTACATAAATTATCAGGCATAAAATCAGATGGGTTTGTCGTTTTTCCTTTTAAGTGCCCTATTTGTTGAGTTTTTGTCATCCTAGCATGTCTCTCTGTAAGGTCAGTGCTTTTGCAAGGTTGGTCGTGAATCCCTTTAGAAGAACCATGCTCCTTGTAAACAAAGTTATGACCCCTAATAACCATGCTCCTTGTAAACAAAGTTTTGACCCCTCTGAGAACTAGTACATGGCCATCCTATGTGTGTCGGACCCAGATCCCATGTGAGGTTGGGCGTAGTCCTGGACACCTATATGCCCTTAGTAAAGCTGGTCTCATTCCGTTTGAGACAAGTCCTGTCTAACACGTATGTGATCAGTCGTTTCCTAAAATACGGTGTGCTGTATCCCAATTAAGCTATGTTGTGACCATCCTCTTTGGGGTCATGTCATAGTCAACTTTTGAGGTGGATGATGGTCTCCCTGTGAGATGTATTGTAGTCCATCTGTGAGGCCAGCTGTTCATTTTGTTAGACATGTTGTGGTTATCCTCTTGGAGCAGATTATTGTATGGATTGTGCTCGCGCTCCAGCCCACCCCTGTGAGTTGAGTCATGATTTCTAGCAAAGTAAGATACTTGGAGAGAAAGGAAAGACCAGGAATCGATACAATCAAGTACCACACCTGACCTAGGACACCATATTGGAAAGTGACAAAAGCACAATGAAACATCACATACATAGAACCAAGAGGTCAGCCCTTTCCTAACAGGTGACCACAAGGCTGCAAGAAACAGACATCACAGACGGAAAAGACAAAAAATATATCCACAAAAGAAGCACTGCCTTGGAATGGTCAGGGAATGAAATTACTGGAGGGCCTAAACTAGCTTTATGCAAAGCGACTCGTGCACCCCTGTTATTGAAACATGCTCAACCGTGATGTTGGTCAATGGAGGTTCCCCATGAACCAGGTCTTAGTCGCTGGTGAATCAGTTCATTGATCCAATGAGGCTGGCATAGGGTCATGGAAATCCTAGACATCCCGTGAGGCCAATAGTGGTCCTAGTTTAGACAGACAGTGCCTCTTCCCTGATGGGTGGGTGGTGTTTCACTAATAAGTGCTCCCTCCTAGTTTGGTTGATTACGCCCCAAGCCAAGTCGTGACCCAAATTAAGTGGGCAGTGGACCTCTGCGAGTAGGGTAGATGTCCCCTATGTTAAGATGGTCATGCATTTGTGACAAAGGTCATAGACTTATGATGCTGGTCATCTCCCTAATGAGGCCAATCATAACTCCATGTGAGGCAGGTTCGTGTCCCCTGTAAGATGCATAGTGGTTATCCTCTTGAAGTGGGGCATGGGTTTTCATTGTGAGATGCATGCTTTACCAATCATTTGACTGCTAAGTACTTTTGCCATGAAATAGATGAACTGATTAAACTGAAAATAATATCTGGATTTATCTAGGTCATAGAACTGAGTCATTGATGACATTGCTTGCACTAACTGTCAAAATCAGGAAGTCATGCAGCTTCCAAGTTTCATCATCTGGAAGTCAAGCTAAATCATAAATTTAGTTTCCTTCAAAATTGAAGTCACTGACTTCCTAACATCCAGTTTTGGAAGTCACAGACCAAATTTTGGGAGTCTCTGACAGCCAGACTTCCACTAACGCAAGCACTGAGATGGTCAAATGTAGCTGAAATGTACCAAAGGTTCATACAATACGAAGCGCAAAAACGATCTTTAGCCTTGGACATATCCATCTGTGACAATTTCTACTATAAGAAAATAGATAATACACTGCAGTCGAAGACTGATTTGGACTAACATGTTAGTACCACCTGTCTGTCTCAAGCTTCATCACAAAATCAAAACGATCATCGCATTATTGTAACATATACAATAATACCAAGTACATATTTAAGGTAACTTAATTAGTCAAAGCTCACAATTAGGTTATTAAACAATGAACACCTCCTTTGTTATCTTGAATTTGACCTTGTGTAATACACCATATCTTCTTTAAGCATGTTAATAAATTTTCCTGGTGACTAAATATCAACATTATGGACATATCATTATCATCATCATCCATCAATTAAGTGGCTGCCTACAGAGGACCACAGACAGATTAATTGACTATGTTCTGTCTTGCAGGATGTGACTCCTGTTGTACTATATGCAGTGTTGGGTAGAACAAGATGTTAAATGTTAAGCATTCAAATGCTGACGATATCAAGAAAGTTGCAAAATTGGGAAAAGGCGAAAGCTTGCCTTTTGGAGTAATGCAAGTGTGTGTCAAATGCGCATGTTTGTTATATGATATTGTTAAATCTTGTTCTGAACTGAGAAGGTTCTGAAACACAAAACATGGAAACCTAAGAAACTTCAACCTACAGATGACAGCTTTTTGTAGCAAAAGTTTCGGTGCCCTTACCAGTTGCTGTTTTTATGCAATGTAGTGGTTTTAGTAGACCCATTTGAGCATGTATGTGTCTTTGACAGTGAGTCTGATCTGCTAGTTCCACAGCTCATGAGCCAGTTAGTTATGCGGCCTGAGTTTCACAATGACCTCGTTTACGACTGCACAGATATATGTGAAATCTGTATATGTTTGTTGAATGCATAGATGTGCACACACGCTTCTGCAATCATCTTGATGTGGAAGAGAGAGCTGGTTGTTTTCTTAGTTTGTTTTCCTAGTGTCTTGTGATTGTTCTGTGGCTCTTCCTCCCATTGCCATGGATTTGTCTGCAGTTTGTGATAGTGGTATTTCCTGGTCATACTCACTATTTCTGAATGCATTGGGTAGCAGTGGCGGGGCATAATGATATAAGCATTAATATATTCATACAACAGCACATGTACCCGTTGGTATTTAGTTATCAGCAATATTTAGTCATCATTGATTAAAGAGTAAATGAAAACTCATGACTCATATATGACTAATTGCATGCATCAAAATATCATAAACTGCATACCATGCTCATTCAAGACTTAAAGAAATCGCATTGTTTTACAGGTCAAATTCAATAGAACAGTGGAGTTGGTCATTGTTTATAGCATTATAGTGCGATTGGTTTGACTTACTTGCCTTGATAATGACCTTATGTTAAAATTATGTGATAAACTATTTGATTTTGTAATAAAGTTTGAGACAGACACTTGATACTTACATGATTTAAGGGCGGCGTTTGGGCAAATCAGGCTTTGACTGATTTCATTTTATTTTCTTAAAATAATTATTTGCGTAATATTATAAATGATGTGTCCATGGCTAAAGGATGTTGTTCTTCTTCATGCTTATTGACCCTTTGCCATTCGGCTTGCTGGTTTTGTCACACATATGACAGAATTCTGACATTAACCTAAGAATTTGAATTTGAGGCCTAATTTTCAGAATTTAAATGCTTTACTTCATAAAATATAATTATTTTGTACTTTTGGTTTCATACAGTCACATATTTAGATTTTACAGTTTCATTTCCAACTTTCTACCTAGGTCTACATTTTCATAAATTTGCGACGCCATTTTGGATTTACTAGGTTTCAATATTAACTACAAATTGATAGTTTTACACAATCACACACTGCAGTCCAACCAATGACATTGTGAGGAAAATCACAGAACACTAACAGTAACAAGACATCAGCACGACAATTGAAGTTAAGCAACTAGCTGTCTTTTCCTAATCAAGATGATTGAAGAACTAGAAAGGGCACTAAGTAGTGCTTAACAAAGCAAAGACTAAACACAGAATCCACACAAATATTGGGAGCCACATAAGCAATAAACAACAGAACAAACACCTTAAAACGGACAGCAATCTAAGACAATGAGAGGCTGAAATGCATTTTACTAGCGTCAACTCTTCGCCCTTTTATTCTGTTATTATCAAAACGCAACATTTGTTAGCTTCCTAACTTACGCAATGCTGCATTATCACAGAGAAACGATCTAATCAAATTAAAACACAATGACAGAATCAAGAAACTGGCTCACCACTCACAGATAGTCAGAAGTAAAGAAAATCTGAACCAAGGTTGACCCAGCCAAAGCTAACCATCAGGCAGGAAAGCTCTGTCACTGTCTCTGAGGCCTGACCAACCATCATGCAATTAAAAAGAATTCATAGCTATAAACTGTGATTGAATTTTACAACCAGGTAGGCAGACTGTTGCATGATATCCACCAAAGTAAGTAAGGGTGCAAAGATCAGGAATCGATACAATCACTTACTTATAACAATTGATTGTCTTTTTAAATGGGTCACCCAACAATTATTTTGAATTTCTAACTAAATCACCATAAAGTACCAGCTCCAATATGCCCTGTTGCAGAAATGTTGCTATAAAAATATGCTGACATATAATTCAGCAAGTAAATATTTACTGACCACATTTGAAATAAAATTGAAAAAAAAAATGTTGACAAATAGTATTTTCTAATTATTTTGGCAAACGCATGGTCTCCAGACGCCCTCTTTAAAATCTCAGTTATAAACATATTAACGTTTATTTTCATTTAAAATCAACAAAGCCAACATTTTGTGGCTGAGCGTGTTATAGAACTATTTTCCTATTTAGTTTAAAACTTAAAATAACAAAAGACAGCTGTGCGATTAGCCCTTTTCACCAATTATTTCCTATTTGATCTTGACCTTGAAATTGAAACAATATTCAAATAAAATATGAATCCATTTTGGACGCCATTATAGATTTTCTAGGTAACAACATAAAATATCACCATTTCTTTGTAGTTTTATAAATTCTATGGTATTAGAAATATGCTGATATATAATTCAGCATGTAATGTTAAAATGACCACATTTTAAATGAGAAAAAAACAGTCAATTTGTTAATAAAAGCATTTTTCAATTATTTTGATAAGAAGTCTCAAGAAGCCATGTTGAAAATATCCATGGAAATGCAAAAGAGTTTATTTTTCATTTTAAATGATCAAATTCTATACATTGAAGTTTACTTTGCTATATAACACTCCTTCCCATTTAAGTGAACTTTGTTACAAAACCAAAAAGAAATGTTCAATTAGCATTTTTCACTATTTTTTGTATTTGACCTTGAATTTGACATTGACCTTGAATTGTAACCATACGTAAATGTATCGCGAAAAAATTCAAACATACACAACAAAAAATCATTAATTCGATGAATCAAGATAAGTAATACTATAATGGGTACATTTAAATGAAAATGGAAAAAATAACTTTAAAAAAATTATAGATCTGTTTTTTCTATTATTTTGATAAGGGGTCTTAGGACGCCATCTTGAATATCTCCATGGAAATGCAACACATTTTAATTTTCATTTAATTTATATAAAGCCTACATATTCTAGTTTACTTTGCTTTAAAATAGTTCTTCCCATTTAAGTTAACTTTGATACAATATCAAAAGAAAGTTATGAAATAAGCACTTTTTTCACTATTTTTCGTATTTGACCTTGAATTTGACCTTGACCTTGAAATTGAAACCATATTTGAATGTATCATTAAAAAGTTCAAACATACACTACTAAAATAAATATCATAAATTTGATGAATAATGATACACGAAATCAGTACAACGATTCATATACCACAACCTCTTGTATTCATTTCTGGCGGCCATCTTGGACGCCATCTTGGATTTCTCAGCTCGCACCAACAATGGCCACTGTATCCTGGCAGATTCATAAACTTCAGGGAATGACAAACATTTTGGTATATAACATTCAATGTAGTACTTTGGTCACCACCTACTCTATGAAATAGGCCACTTTTTTGACCATAGTCACTCTACTATTAGGTTTAGTTTTCTTGTTTAATTTTCTCATCAACTTATTTCCATCCCATCGAATCAGACTTCGAATGATCACACCACCAAAGAATCCACCACCTCCAGGTTTTAAAATGATACTGCGTTTGACTTCAGGGTCAACAATTGCACCTGCTAATTTTCGAACATCATCCTGATGTCTATCTATAAATTTTTGATTTTGTTTAGGTAATTTCATCTAACCCTGAACAATTTTTGAGCTGCCAAAGAAAACCATTCGATCATTTCAATTAAACCAGCATTTAAGAGTGATTTTCTTTTATGACTTTCATGTCCTCTGCTTAAATTATACAGAGCACGTATCAGATTAGCTGATGTTTGTTGAGCCATTTTGACACAAATGATGGATTTAAACTCAAACAAACCTTTTTATACTCCTGGAAAATAGACAACAGGTCCTTGTTGATCTGATTTCGTAAACCAGTTTTGAAAAATTTGTGTTCTGAATCTAAGATAATAAGGTGTATTTGGTTTCAAGTCGACCAATACGTATCCGTGAGGTAAAGATGTGGCATCGTTAAAGGAATGAATCATATGGGGAGCTTGAAGTTGATTGGCCAATACTTTAATTTGCATCTTATCTCTTGGACTTTGAAATAAAACTAAATAATGAGCATTCATTCTGATGGTGCGAGAAGATTTACTTTGTTGAAATAAATTTTGTGTGATGTACACCACACTTGCATTTCTACGATGTCCTTTTCTTGTAAACCATAACTTAAAATTTTCTTCATCTTTATCTCCTAACATGTCATCAAAAATCACCAAGTGCGTTGCACTGGGATCGGTGACAATCTCATCTTCATCATCGGGAATACCTTGAATAAATTTGATGTTTGACCCCTCACGTTCTTGTAAGATATTATAAGATTTTTGCCATTTCTTGTAACACCAAACAATACGTTGGGGTAAAATATTAAATAAATCTTCTTCAAACTCAATCATCTTTTTGACAAATTCAGTTTTACCCGATCCACTTGGACCAGATATAAAAATATTAGAAGGGTGTTTAAAAAACAAACTTCCAATATCTTGATTTGAGTCCAACTGGTGTGTAGAAAGTGCCATGTCTAACTGTGAAAAAAATAACAAAGACAACTTTATATATACTCAAATTTTAATGAACATGAACCAACAGTTTAATACATAATTAAACAAAACAGTTTAATACATAAAAAACTGTACAATACATGTTTATCAGACACAGTTCAATACATGTTTATCAGAAAAAAAGTTCAGTGCATGATCATCAGAACTACTCTATCTATGCCAAATATCCGTAAGGAACAGTATATCTATCTCCAACAGTGACACGCTTAGTATAAGTGAATTGATATGTCTTGGATTGCAATTCAGTAGCCACAGTCTTGTCTTTATGTTTTCTGATCCGATGGTAGTTTACAGTTTCTCTGAAGTTTTTAGATTCTCCCTTCACCCAGTTGAGCATACGATCAAAGTGAATGACTTGAGATGTATTGTAATCTAAAGTGAGTCCTTTCACTTTGCAAGTTGATTTCCTCTTTCCATCTTTGTCTACAAATTCATATCCATAGTTCTTTGGTCCCATGCCTACAAATTTCACAATTCTAGCATTGGGCACTTCATCTGTCCATTCTCCAAGCCTGTTGTTGACAATAGTAGGATTCCATAAATGGGGTTCGTGATGATAAATGATAGAGTCTGTATTAAAGTAGAGTATACGTTCATTCAGCTTTTCTAAGATTCCATAGAGCTTCAATCTGGCTTGAGCAGTGACAAAGGCTGCGACAATCACATTGCTGCAAGCATGCGGCTCCACATTAGCTTCTGTATCGTCCCAGTTGACCAGTAGAAGATTTTCTCTGCAAATGTCCACATTCTTGACAATCTTGTTTGGATTCGTCACCAGATCAAAAAATTTAGAAGGTTCTGAGATATATTCAGTCTTGGTCATATTCTCTCGCTGTGCCAATTTTCCCCCAGAGACTGTTTAACATGATCTTGGCAATAGCTCTCATTCCTTTATTCTTCTCAACATTCTCCAATCTGATTCCTTCAGTTTCAAAATAATCTTGCTTGAACTTGATCTTATCTTGCTCAGTCATGCACCAATCAGGAAATCCACTTGATTCTTGTTTGATTCTCAGAAAAGTATCAATATAATATAGCCAGCAAAAATCCCTCCTTCTCCAGATGCTTTATCATATTGAGCTGTCTCTGAGAATTGCCAGACTTCATACATGTCCAATAACTTGTAACCCCTGTCCAAAGCCTCAAACAATTCGATGGTAACCCAAGTCCCTGTAAAACCTCTATCTTCTTCCTGTAAATGAGTACATCTCATATGAGGATCTGTCTTTTCAGCACAACTTCTACACAATGGAAACATCAAATTCTGACTGCATTTCTGAGGAAGTACTGGATGGAACAAATTGGTGGTTGGTAGCACTTTACACTTGATCAATCCACAGTACTGTCTGATATTGTCTTTGTCAATATTCTCATGAGAATAGATGGTAGGATGTCCAAGTGGAAACAGTCCATACTTGCAAACATATGGATAGAGTGAACACACATCTATGTACTTGATTTCTTCACTGGAGGATTCATCAATTTCCTGATACAGTTTGGTCGAGTTAGTCTTTCCACCAAATAAAGCATCTCTTGGTCTCAAAGGGTCTAAGTTTGTAAATTCTGAGTCCACCGAAGATCTAAAGTCTGGATCTCCTTTGTTTATCTCTTGTCCTAGTCACATTCCAAAAATTCCACCACCTGATATCCTGCTCGTAGTAATTTTTCACTCTTGCCAATAGTCAAAATATACAACTGATGCATGGTCAAACACTGATGATGTTGAACTCTGTTTCTGTCTGGAAAATGAGTAGGGCATCCATGCCAGTTACATCCATAGAATTCAAATACAGTTCGAGAGTCTTCATGGTAGCCATCCACATAATGTCCATTGATTCTTTGCTCACCTCCATTCGATGCATGTTTGATCTCAATACCACGTGTCTTAGCTTCACTTTGAATCCATCTTACAGCTTTGATAGAGTAGTTCTTTTGATTAGGATAGCCTTCAGGTGGGATGATGGCAATACTGTTTTCAGGCATATGATTTTTTCTCCAAACTTTTGAACAAGTTTGAGTGATAGTGCAAGCTTCAGACAAAGGATCGAGTCCACTAATGTTGATCAATTCTCGTCTGAAACAAGCACATCCTCTTCTAAGAATATCAACATCACTACGGCAGTATTCTTCCATCTCCTGTCTGAAGTCTAATATAGCACCACTCTCAATTTTCCCTTTATGCCAAGCTAAAAATACCTCACGATCCTTGACAGACATCTGACCAGGATTGTACATGTCCACAGGAAAGTAAGGTCCCACATACTTTTGGTTTGCCAGTGTATTTGCAAGAAGAGGAAAGTAACCTTTCTTCATCTCTGTCAAGCCAAAAGTATCTGGGAACTCATATGCAAAAACTGATAAGAATCAAGGAATGTAACACGTCCTACTTTCATTCTAAGTATTGTATTTCCATTCATGATCACTTCAGGTTTCACTGTACCATATTCTAAGATATAGTGTAAGATGAACTGACCATCATATCCTCCAAAATTATGTGCAACACATGTCACTCCTTTATTCTCATCTCCTAAAATCCAATTGCAAAATTGTGGTAAAGTATCTATGCCTTCAAAGATAAATTCTCTCAGACCTGTTTGTGTTGAACAAGTCGGACAAAATGTATCTATGGGCAAATCCATGCAATCATCACAAGCTTTATGAGCAACACAGAAATTCACCTGATGTGTACCAGTTTCTTGATTTGACTCGAAATCAAAGAAGATGAAACGAGATTTCTAAGGTTGAGAAACCTCTTCTTCTCCTTCATTTTCAGTCATCTCAGATTTACATTCATAACTTTGAATATAGCATTGATGATTGGGTCCAGCAATTTTTTTACAATTCCTACATTTTCTCTGTCCTGGACATACATGATTTTTCTTTTTGCCCACAATCCTAAAATTACATTTACCACAATTATACACAAGTTGACAAATAGATTAATGTTGCTTAGATTTCATTGCCTTATGCTTAGCAAAACAGTCTCTACTGCGAAAAGTCCTTTTACAGTCCATACAACGTATCTTTTGTCCAGGAATACAAGGGATGTCACTATAGCAATCTTCACATTCATCAGCACATCTATGGGCACCTCTCTGGTTATATCCAACATCAAAATACTCGCAGTAATAGCTGGCACCAAGAAATCCTGTCACCTTGGTAATCGCATCATAGTGATCTACTTCATTAAAGTATATATGAATAACTCTCGTCGCAGGCTTCTTCTTGAACTGAAGTGGGAATATAAGTCCATCTTTAGGATACTGAGAATGGACTTTGATCAAGTTTTTGGGGGCAAGTACAGATTAAATCGTCTTGTATTCCTCAATACCACAAGGCTTAGTATGAGGAATCTTCGCTTGACCCAGTAACTTCATCGCTTCTCTGGTCTGCATAGGTCGATCTGACTTTCGATGCTGTACCCAACTTTGTTTCCAAGTTTCTGAATCTTCTTTATCTGCATTACATTTCCCCATCACCACAGCTCTTGCCATACACATTACATCTTTGTTATTATTGATCTGTATAATACTCTGCTTGTTCTTTCTCATATTTTCTGACTCAAAGTATAGACCAGCATGTAATGGTTTACGTCCGCTGCCTACTGGAAGTCTCACCACTGTGACTTGAATGGTCATCTGTCCATCATTGATGTGAAAATTCTCATTGGACTGGAGCACTTTCATAATCTTTTCTAACAAAGCTTCTCCAGTAATAGCTGAGACATCTCTCCATGTCACAAAGACACCCAGTTTCAATCCAGGATGAAGAATAGTCATTCGCATCTTGTCATTGGATTCCATCTGGCATCTTTCTTTAATGTCTTCAACCAGCTGATCAAACAATCTTGATATGAATTGATATGGCGAAACATTGTCAGGGAAAGTCTTGATGTTGAGTTGAAATTCTTTCCCTTGAGCTCGAAATAATCTAGACTTCTTCGCGTTGACTGCCTTGATAGTGAAATAAGAAGTCAAATCTTCATCATCTTCATCGTCTGAATACATAGTTATAGCTCTTCTTTTCCTTGGTGGTGGTCTAATATCATCTTCATCATCTGAGCTCTCTGTGTTTGAATAATCCACCAATTTCGGTTGAGGCTCTTTATCATCAGAAGTGGGTGGGGTATTATCTCTCTGTCGTTTAACCATCTTGACTGTTCAAAGTTCTGTAGTGAAATGATGCTGGAATGGGAATGTGATCTCTATTTATACTGGAAAAACCCAGATTTTTCTGCAATCAACAGTTGAAATTTCACAAACTGATACTTTAGTACTTGATTTTTTACAGGACTCAGATTTGCAGGCGAGACTACATATTATTTTACTAGGTCTAAACTGACAGGCGAGACTACATATTTTGAGCTAGGCCTAAGTTGGCAGACCACATTTATCTTGTTAGACCTAAAGTGTCAGGCGAGACAACATGTTTTTTGCTAGGTCTAAAGTATCATGCGAGACTACATATTTTAGCTAGGTCTAAAGCGCTGGCAGAATACTCGTACTTCACAATTTGCGAGCTCTGGCTATTGGAAATTGATATTGGACAGGTATTTTGATCGGGGTACCACGGCAGATTTCCGTAATTGAACGACAGTGTGCGATAACCACACCTCTGGCCAACTCTCTAATCTCGTACCCGCTAAATTATATAACTTTATGACTTGATAATCCAAGCTTGCGTTGCCTATCCATAATAAACAGATTTAGGCTAGAAATTAAAATGGCTTAATGCTATCAACTTCATATGAAAAATTAAGGTATTAAAATTGAGCCGCCACAGGAGATTTCCAACAATGTGGTATGTGCGACCAGCAAAGCCTCAGATCAGCCTGCACATGTGCGTAGTCTGATCAGAGCATTTGCTAGTAGCTTGAATATTTGAGTGTTAAGCTACTGATTGGACATCATTTGGGGCTTCTAAGCGTGAAAGGGCGCTGCACAGGCTCGTCTAGGTCGTCACTTGTCAAAATGCCACATTGTTGGAAATCACGTGGCGTTATTCTGTCCAAAACCTAGATTGTGCGTTCTTGTAAGAATCACTTTCATAGTAGAAAATTAGAGTAATGATGTTCGATGGGATCGATGGGTTCTAACGGCCATGGACGTGTCAGTGTCAGCATGATCACCGCTGTTTTGGGTTTTTTTTTGTTTTGTTTAGTTTAGTTTTTGCTTATTTTGATGACGTTTAGTCGGATATCTTATACCACGGATGTATAGCACTTTCAATATATACGTCCGTGTTTATACCCTTTGTGTACTAATGAGCTCTTCCCGTTGGTTTGCTAAAACAAACCTGGGATAGTCCATTGTATCGAGGAGTCACAGATTTAGTGCCTAGCGAAGACTCTGATCAGACTGGGCAGATGCCCAGACTAACTCCAGCATTCGTTATGCGCTCACTTATTTGCATCTATACATAAATAAGGCAGGTTTTCTTATGAGCGATGAGAAAAAGCGACGACTTTTGTCGTCTGCTGATAACCTTTGCAAGCAGATTGGACATAGATCCGGACCAGCAGTCTGTGTCGATCTAGATTTAAAATGTTTGACACTCTGATGGTATTCCTGAATTTATTTTTCTAAAAGTTGACTTTGTAAAATCAGCAGACGACAACAAAGCATGAAAAAGTACCTAGCATGCAAAGAGCCAGGTACTCACTAGAATTACGGAAATGAGGTTCTAGAATGTGTATCCTTGTTCTATGTATTAAGCAGAAATGAGTAAACCAACAAGTAGAGAAGACTTTGATCAGCCTAGGCATCAACTAAGTCTGGTCAGTCTTCGCTGTCTGCATGAAAAACGGCTTGGCCCTCAGTTACCAACTGAGCGTACGGCGAAGATTTTTATTAGAATGGGCGGATGCACATGCTGATCTACTTCTTTGATGTGCGCAGACTGATTCAGTTGAGGCTAAATTGTTCATATTTTATAGGCTATACTTATGATTTCATATTTCAAAAGAAGAAAAAGGAGCAACACCTTTAGGGCATTAGATAACACTGGGATACATCTGTTGGTGGTCAGTACCTGCTGTGATCTGGTGATAATATACTGCCTGGTCAATTATTCAATTATCAGGACCAGACATTATCCTAGTTTATCAATGTATACTCATGATGGACTTCTTATGAACAGTGTAGACTGTCCGATCGGGCGCTGCATGATGCACACCAGGTCTGGGTCTACACTGTCCAACAAGTTAGACAAGCGGCAAATCTCGGAATTGACACCAAATCCTCCACGACTGAGCAGAGATAATGATAATTTAGAGATATTGAATTCTTGATATAAAACACCCAAACAGCGTCATTTTGCGGACATATGCATACAGTGCATACCCATATACTCGATGCGATAAAACCTGCTTTCAGAGTTTCTGATAAAGCGAGCCCCATACCAGCCTGCTCAGCTACAGAGATATGCTAGAAATTGAAATTTCAGTCGTTGCAATTCTAGGTAGATACTTTCCGATTATGGATAACCAAGGCATTGGTCTTTGTTGTTCGCAACCTCCCCGAAGACAGGTTTTCTCGCCTCGTGGTCCAAATTATGTTTTTTGAACACAAAGAAATAAGAAACAAACATACAAACCACCTTAAAATGGACTCGTCTTATGAATACGATTTTGTGGAAGTGTTAGGGTGCCTTTTAAAGATATACAACAGGGAAATGCTCACACGCAGACGATTAGAACATAGGCACTCGCCGCTGATCAAGTTAGAGAAAATTTAATGTGCACATCAATAAGAGAAATTGATTGTTTTTTTTATACTTGTTGTTTGCAGATAATGTCACATACTGTCCTTACTAGATAAGTTCAAAGTGACGTCAGAGCATGTTTTGATAATTGGACATTGTCCATTGATGTAAATAGGTAAAACGGTTTCGCTAACTTTGTACATTATTTTCTTGTATCATGAATATTTGTCACAGTTGGGCTGGCGCGGTGGTAAGATCGTAGACCTCTGTCCCGAAGTTTTGCAATTGAAGGTTCGAACCCCAATCACGGCATTTTTTTTTATCTTTCCTTTTTGATATTTTATGTTTGTGAATGATGACCTTTATTATCTTTATCGGATATGACAGAAAACGAAAAGCGGAAAGAAGGTGATGACCTGATGACATGTTTTGTAATACATGTAAGTCTACTCTCCTTACACATTTTTTAGAAACAGAGAAGATAGTTATTCAGGTGACCTCCAGTGACGAAGACACAGACACCGCAACAGAGTGCTCAGACTATTCCGACACAGCAGACGAAGAATGTTTGTGCTGAGCTCTTTTGTATTGTTTTGTATTGTAATGAAATGCGTATGCGAAGAATGTAAAAAACTAGAAAAAAACTCACAAAAAACACACAAAAAACACTCAAAGAATACTATAGTAAAACATTTAAAATATAACAAAAATATGATAAAAAGTCATGTTCAAGCAATCATGATATTTAAAAATATCTCCTTCGTGAAAAAAAATCAATCATGTTGGATTCGAACCCTCCCCCGTTTTAAATCTCTCGTTAATAGATATAGATACAAATATTTGCCTCGGCTCAACCGACTGAGCTATGACGGCTTGGCATAATATTTCCGTATTTTGAAAACCTTTGTCAGGTATTAATGTATTTTTTTACCGTTAATAACGGTATATAACCTGTATTACCTTCAAGTGTTGGTACGCTCTTTTACGTCACTTTTAACTTATCTATAGGCTACAATATACCCAGGAGACACACGACCAGAGTTTAAAATGTGGGGAGGAGCTTCAAAATCAGTGTTTGTTTTAGTGTCAAAAATCTGTCAACATCAATTTGCTAGCAAGACTCTCAGTTGTTAAAATAACAATCTGCATCCTGCATTGTGACAAGCATCTTACAAATCTACACCAGAAAGCTTGATTAATGTTTAGCCAGCAATAACTTTTTTCTTAAAATGTTGTCTGCATTTCTAGTCTGCTGCACACATTTAAATGGACTTCAGACTAGATTTTTCATGGAGATTTCTTTTCATGGAAGACAATGTTACAGGGGAGCAGTCTGATCTGGGCCCATATTGTTTGCAATATAAGCTACATAAGAACATCAACAGACTAGGGAAGCAGACGATAAGTGGCTAAATACTGTTTCATTTGAAGAAAAAAATTACATAACAGTAATCTTAATTTATTTGTGTCTTGTAAAACAAATGTGTAAGCTTTAAACCAAATTAGGTGGCAGCAAAACTGCCACCTCTTATAATATGAACTCCCACTTATTTTTGTGCAATAAACAATCCAGGGGTCGCGAGTTCGATCCCGGCCCGGTACCATACTTTCGTGGAGATTGATCATGAAATAATTTCTACGGTCATTCTACTCCCTTCCGCTGATTTATTCAAGAAGGGTTGTTGTCAGTTACAAGCGAAAGTATGTGCACAAATTACTGGTTAACCGCTTGCTCAAGCCTGCCCAGGAAGAAGTGTGGTTAAGTGAACTGACCGTCCCGCAATGACCATAGCTGTTGACATGGGACGTAAAGCAACAAAAAAACAAACAAACAATCTGCGGTAAAATATTTTCCAGTGATGAGTCCTTAACATTTCTACCTGTAGTTAGATGGCAGCTGAACTGCCACCCCTTATAGTATAAACTTACACTTATTTTTGCGCAATAAACAATCTGCGATAGAACACTTTCCTATGATAATTCCTTAATATTTCTACCTGTAATATGGTGGCAGCTGAACTGCCTACCCGTATGGTATAAACTTACACTTATTTTTGCGCAATAAACAATCTGCGATAGAACACTTTCCTATGATAATTCCTTAATATTTCTACCTGTAATATGGTGGCAGCTGAACTGCCTACCCGTATGGTATAAACTTACACTTATTTTTGTGCAATAAACATTCTGCGGTAAAACATTTTCCAGTAATAAGTCCTGAACATTTCTACCTGTAGTTAGGTGGCAGCTGAACTGCTACTCCTTATGGTATAAACTTACACTTATTTTATGCAATAAACAATCTGCGGTAAAACGTTTTCCAGTGATAAGTCCTTAATTTTTCTACCTGTTGTTAGGTGGCAGCTGAACTGCCGCCCCTTATAGTATAAACTTACACTTATTTTTGTGCAATAAACAATATGCGGTAAAATATTTTCCAATGATAAGTCCTTAACATTTATACCGGTAGTTAGGTGGCAGCTGAATTGCCACCCCTTATTGTATAAATTTACAGTTAAATAGCATACATTTCAGAATTTGGTGACAGCTGAATTGCAACTGATCCTTGTGTAACATTACAATTGCTTTAAAAGCTATGTTTTATTCGATTGTCACGATCTAGATTACAGCAACAACAATAACAGGTAGAAATAGTAAGGATTTATCACTTGGATTTTTCATCTCATATTGCCTTAGTACGGAAATAAGTGTAAGTTTATACAAAAAGGGATGGCAGTTCAGCTGCCACCTAATAACCTGTAGAAATGTTAAGGATTTATCGCCTGAAAAAGTTTACCTCGTATTGTTTTAGTATGGAAATAAGTGGAAGTTTATACCAAATGGGATGGAAGTTCAGTTGCCACCTAATAACAGGTAGAAACTTTAAGGATTTGTCGCCAGATAATGTTTTATCTCATATTGTTTTAGTACGGTAATAGTGGTAAGTTTATACCAATAAGGTAGGCAGTTTCAGCTGCCACCTAATAATAGGTAGAAATGTGAAGGATTTATCACCGGTAAATGTTTAACCTCGTATTGTTTTAGTACAAATATATATCTGTTATTAGGTAGCAGCTGAACTGCCATCCCTATTGGTATAAACTTACACTTATTTTCGTACTAAAGCTAAGACATCTCTACCTGTTATTGTTGTTGCTGTGATCTATATTGTGACAATGGAATAAAACATAGCTTTTATACCAATTTATTAATGCGATAAGCATTATAACTTCCAGTTTCCCAGGGAGCACACTGTATAAACAATTAATCTTGCAGTTTTCAAGAGCAGTTGACATTAAATAAATAGTTGCTGCTGTGGAGATGGATTTAATGTTAATTGACTTACTAGAATCTAGTAAGGCAATTGGTCTCTGTCATATGGGTAAATAGATGGCAAAATAAATAAATAAATAGCGACAGTTTCAAACGATTAAAAACGTTTCCAAATGTAAAAAAAAACTTGTTTTTTTTTGTCTAGCCGGCCAGATCTGGGCCTAATCCGCATAGTATTTCCAGATCATTCACTGCTTACTGGCATTGACAGGGGTATCGACAGATGCTCAAGCCAAAAAATTATTCTTATAGACCCACTAGATAGCTGGACTGTGTGTATAAAAGCGTATTTTTGGCATACAATGTAGAATATTTATTTAAAGATTGAAAAAGATCGGTATTAACCCTAAAAACGCCAATCACAACAAAAGTCGTCTGCTTTTGTCGTCTGCTGAAATGTTTTAGAAGCCTTTCCAACAAACAGTGTAGACCCAGATCAGGCTGCATATAGGAGCAGTCTGATCTGGATCCACACTGTTTGTCTCTATACTTAACTTGTTAAACAATGTTAGCAAAAAATTGCAGCAGACGACAAAAGCAGATGGAATTTTCAGATGAATTTTTGCTGGCGTTTTAAGGGTAATAACCATTGACACTCGATAATATGAAAACGAGTTCAGGACTTAACCTGACTCGGGTTCTCGGGGTTTAGGTATTGCAGTGCCGAATCCAGGTTAACTTGAACCCCCTCCCCACCCCTCGTTTTTAAATACCCATGAAAATGAAATAATTTGGTCTCAGTGAGACCAAATTATTTAAATTTTATAGGATATTTACAATGCAAGAAAAATAGGATAAAATCAGCAAAGCCCCATACCTTTATATATACGAACCCCCTTTCCAGATATCCCGGATCCGTCCCTGCATTGTATGGAATTTAAAGTACAGCTTTTGAAATGATAACAATAATATTAAATTAACATACATTCATGACATTTAAACCATGTTGGATCCAACAAGAGAACCCGAAATTCAGGAATAGACCTGTCTGGTCTCGTATATGATCAAAAGACTCGGTTCCAATTTATAATTTGAAACAGATCAAACTGCACAATTAACTATTTTGAGACATAAGCAACAGTGTAGACACATTAACACAATTTTGCATAAAGAGGAGATTCTGAATAACAAGGCGTCTCTCCCGGGTCTGTTTAGTGCAAAAATAAAATTCCCCGTTTTCAATAAATAAATAAATAAATTAATAAATTCAGACAGACATATTATTCTTTTTTACAAAGGAGTCTGCATTAATTATAATCGGCAGTAATAAATAAGCAGGGTCTCAATTTTCTTTTCTAATACCAGAAAAACTAATTCATTCACTTTGAAACTCTGTAATTTTTGTGTCCAAAATGTGCTTTCAACTTCAGCTTCCATTTGCATATTATACAGCAGCGATAAGCTTCGCCAGCGGCTATTACCTGGAGACCTGATCGTGTTTTATCGGCGTCATTTACGGAAACACACGATTGAAATAATAATTTCCAAAAAATAAAGAAATATCGAATAAAGACCATTTTATCATTGAGCTAGCAAAATAAAAATTATATCAGATGAAAAAATGATCTTTCATTTCATCTGATTTATTTGGGATGCATCACTTTTTTGATTAATTATTTGTGTAAATGGTTGTTGAATTTACCCACCCACCCCTATTTTTCCTTGTTTTACGGAAATTTCTCTATTTGTTTAATTAAACTAAGCACAACCAGATTCTAACATGCAAAAAGACCATTTTCTTTTTATGCTACAATCAAAATTAAAACACTATATTAAAGAGGGATAATTTATCTTTTTGGAACCGTTTGGGATTCAACATTATGTTGAGAATTAAAAAAGATATTAATTGATAATGCAACTGTCTCCTATTATCTGTATACATTAAAATCGATCACACCTGTAGAAGTGCAAGTACGAGGTTTCTTCACTGTAATTTTTGAAAATTTGCAAGAAGTATCAGGCACTGTATAAACAGCACCATTACTCCCCCAGTACTATCCTAACCTTGGAATCCCTGGCGATTGAAACTGTCTCAAATACAAGTCAAATTCCTGCATGTCTCTATGGACCAGAGAATTTGAGGCGGAGCCACTCCAAACCAAGGTTGGCGCCCTTAAACAGCCGAAGCTGCTCGACCTTTTTAAATGCATATTCAACAGTTTCTGAAGCACAAAGCTTCTCTACGGGCCTCGGCGGATGTATAGAGTACCAGTGGTCAGTTATTTTTGTTCAACATATATCTCTACTGACTTAATAAGCAAATATTTGCGATTCATATATAAAGTAATCCTATAACAAAATGAGTTTGAAATGGTGTCTCAATTTTGCATACACCACCCCATATTAGTTATCATGCCTTTATAGTATGTAAAATCGATAACTTGAATATAAGAGCTATCTTATGGTAAAAATTTGAAGTCAATCGAACAAGAAAAAGCAGCAAAGCTGCGGCAATTTAAAGTATTTTCTCATTCTACACGTACAGTTCTCCCTGTAGTAGCTGAAATTTCACATGGTAAAGACAGAGGGTTCTTTGAACTTATACCTAAGGAGTTTGAATTTTGATCCTTAAATCACCCCTATAGTCTCAAAACCAAAAGCTCACTATGTCATTACGTAATGACATTATGAGATTTTCGGTTTTAGGACTTATAAGTGATATAAGGATAGAACTTCAAGCTCCTGTGCTTATACTGCCACCTTGGATTTGTGAAACGGTCCTATTATCTTATTTTGAAAGGTTGCACAGCCCTGCCATCTTATATTGCAGTTGGCAGTAGTGGTAGCGGTCATCGTAGTGGTGGTGTTCGTTGTCATCGCCGCCGACGCCGAGTAGTAGTAGTAAGTTAGGTATTTAGTAGTAGTAGTAGTACTGAGTTACTCATATGAATGGGGCGTGCAATGGCATTTTTTTGCCCCGCCCCTCTGGGGCCCTGGGGAAGGGTCAAATGGTCATATATAATTTAATTTCAGTTACAAAATCAATTTCCAAGACGTTTATACCAAATTTTGTGTGTGTTCTCACAAATGAAAGAAACAAAACATATCAGACAGAGTTTTTATTCTGTTGCCTGGGTCATGCTCTAGGGGTGTGACTTGGGGTGCTTAGGGTTCAAGAATCAAATTCTGTCCTGAAGTCTGTCTGTTATATCTCCTCCTGAATCATTGGACCAAATTCAACCAAATGAAATGTGTGAGCTACTCACATGCATGGGGCGTGCAACAGCAAAAAAAATTGGCCCTGGGGAGGGGTCAAAAGGTCAAAAAACTTCAATAACAAAGTCAATTTCAAAGATTTTTATACCATATTTTGTGTGTGTTCTCACAAATTAAAGATACAAAACTTATCAGACAGGATTTTCTTTCTGTCACCTTGGTCATTCCCTAGGGTTGGGACTATGGGGTGCTTAGGAATCAAAAATTAAATTTCATCTCTCACCGTTATGCTATCTCATCATAACATCATTGGAAAAAAATCAACCAAATTTGGGGCGTGAGTTACTCACATGCATTGGGCCTGAAACAGCAAAAAAATGACCCCGCTCCCTGGGGAGGGGTTAACAGGTCAAATATCATTTTATTTCAAATACAAGGTCAATTTCAAAGTTTTTATACCAAATTTTGGTGTGTGTTCCCACAGATGAAGGACACAAAACATATCAGACGGATTTTCTTTCTGTCACCTGGATCATGCTCTAGGGGTGTGACTAGGGGGTGCTTAGGGGGCAAAAATT
The DNA here is from genome assembly GCA_964019695.1 of Loripinus fragilis. NCBI lineage: Eukaryota > Metazoa > Mollusca > Bivalvia > Lucinida > Lucinidae > Loripinus > Loripinus fragilis. The sequence continues at coordinate 40,848,662 of OZ026517.1, read as the reverse complement.
AAATTCCGTCTCTCACCATTATGCTATCTCCTGCTAAACCAATACCAAATTTGGTGTGTGAGTTACTCACATTAATGGGGTGTGCAACAACAAAATAAATTTGGCCCCGCCCCCTATGGCCATGAGGAGGGGTCAAAGGGTCAAGCATCATTAACTTCAATAACAAAGTCAAATTCAAAGATGTTTATACCAAACGTTTTTGTATTCTTACAAATAAGATATGAAACATATTGAATGGGATTTTGCTCTGAAGCCTTGGTGATGTCCCAGGGGTGGGACTTGGGGTGCCGGGTGTGCCCAGGGGTCAAAATTTCTTTTTTGAACATGGTCATGTGGCATATCAAATTGAAGGGGATTTATGAGTAGAGCAGAATGGCAGTAAACTTTTCACCCTAGGGTCAAACTGGTAACCTTGGGGTGAGGTCATAAGGTTAAATATCACTAAATTTCACTTACAGAGTCAATTTCAAAGATTTTTATCACAAACTTTGTTTTTGTTTTCACAAATTAAAGATATAAAACATGTCTATAGGACTATTCATTCTGTCATGCCTCAGTGGTCTGACTTGGGGCTGCTGGGGGTAACAAACTTGAGTGTGAGGATTTGCGATGGGGCCCCATCGGCTGCACATTCTAGTATTGTTAATTTCTAATTGCTAAAAAAAGATATGATATTACAGTTATCTTAGCAGCCTATACGGAAGAACTCCATATCAATAATTACTCATCCAAACATATAAGTCTGAAGATCTTTAACTTTCTAGAATAGTCCCATGATAATTTTGTCAGATTATCATAATCTCATTGATCTAAGTTTAATGTAAATTTCTAATTACTTCAATTGATAAAAAAAACTGGCGATATTGCAGTTATCTCAGCAGCTTATACGAAAGAATTGAGTATCAATAATAACTCGTCCCAACATATAAGTCTGAAATGATAACTTGCTAGATCTCCTCATCTCATAATTGACATAGAATTGACCTATGACACTATTTTCAGATATTCAGCTTATAATCTCATTTCTGATACAAATCCCTACTTTACTCATACTTTACTGTAAGCTATACTTTGAAATCATTATTAATATTCCAAATGCAGATTTCCTATATTAATTGAAATAATCCTCCATCAAAATCTATGTTCTCAGACAATATTCCTCCTCCACTGATATACTTTAATGATTCATCCTCCATTACTCTTTGAAATAATCCTCAATAGATACAATCTCCTATGAAATCACACACAATATCCATCCTCCATTGAAATAACACTCAATTAAAATAAGCTTAAATGAAATATTTTCCATTTCATCTTTTATAACCCTAAATTAGCATATCCATTGAAATAATTCTGAACTTAAATTATTTCAAATGAGTACTATAATCACATATATTGAATAATCAATAAAATAAAATAATCTCCTTGTACTCACACAATATCCTTTCTCCATTGAAATAATACTCCATCGAATTATACTCTATTACTCCTTGAAATAATACTCATTATGTACTCACACAATACCCTACCTTTTTTGAAATAATCTTCTATGGATCAATCCTCCATTATTCCTTAAATAATACTCAATTGAAATAATCCAAATGAGTATCCATTGAAATATTCCAAATAAGTATAATTTTTATGCAATCAAACAATGTCCATACTCCTTGAAATAATCGCCCATTGAAATAATCTCCTATGTACATTTGCTCATGCAATGTCCTTCCTCCATTGAAATAATACTCAATTGATCCATCCACCATTTCTCCTTGAAATAATTCTCCATTGCTACCAAATAATATACATCACACAATGATCCATTCAGTATTACTCCTTGAAATAATTCTCCATTGAAATCCCCTAAATGAGTATAATTTCTACGAAATCAATAAATGTCCATCCTCCTTGAAATAAACATTCATTGTAATAATCTCATATGTACTCACATAACCGGGCCGCGTAGCGCAGTCGGTAACGTGTCTGGCTACAGATGCGTGTCTGACTGCTTATCCAGGGGTCGCCAGTTCGATCCCTGTCCGGTCCCATACTTTCGTGGAGATTGATCATGAAATAATTTCTACGGTCATTCTCCTCCCTTCCGCTGATTTATTCAAGGAGGGTTGTTGTCAGTTACAAGCGAAAGTATGTGCACAAATTACTGGTTAACCGCTTGTTCAAGCCTGCCCAGGAAAAAGTGTGGTTAGGTGAACTGACCGTCCCGCAATGACCATAGCTGTTGACTTGGGACGTAAAGCAACAAAAACACACAAACACATATGTACTCACACAATATCCTTCCTCGATGAAAAAAGTATTGATCCATCCAACATTACTTCCTTGAAATAATTCTCTACTGAAATATTATAAATGTATATTTTCTATGTAATCAAATAATATCCATCCTCCTTGAAATAATCCCCTATTGAATCTATCTCCTACATGTATGTACGCATAACATATTATTCCTCTACTTATACTCCAATTAAGATGAAATATTCTAAATGTGCATATTTTCTGAGTAATCAACAATGTCCATCTTCCTTGAAATAAGCCACCATAAAATCATCTAATTCTATATATCACACAGTAGCCATCCTCATTGAAATAATCATTCATTGAAACAATCGCTTATGTACTCACACAATATCCTTTCTCCATTGAAATTATACCCATGACTTAAATATTTTAATATTATTTGTTGTGTGTGTGTTGTTGGGGGGGGGGGGTCAGGGATTTTTATCTAAGCATCTTTGGAACATTACCATGCAGACCCTGAGATTTGGAATTATACAAAGGTAGGAAAAAGTAAGTACTGTAGACATGCATCATACCCTGCCTCAAATATTTTCAAAACAAAGACAAATTAATCCACAAATCAAGGACCATAACTCAGTTGAAGATGTATGAAAATTTAAATGCAGTTGTCTCAACCTAGTTCTTATTTTTATACAAAATTTCATGATATTTTCAAACCAAAGACCATAATTCTGTAGTTATTTAAATAAATACTTCCCAAAATCAACTGGCATGCAAAGTTTGAAGAAAACTGATTAAATAATGCTCAGGATAGATCACCAAAACCAATGTTCAACATACATTTTGTAAATAAAGGGCAAATACTCTGTGCTTATTTGGCAAAATTACCCATTTATGATCCCAAACCACTCCTCCCCAATATCAACTCATATACAAAGTTTGAAGAAATAGGACATAAATTGTTCAATATAGTGCTGGAAACAAATTTTCAACACAAATCAAGGGCAATGACTCTGTGTATAGTCAACAAAATTTACCCGTCTACAATCCTAAACCACTCCTTCCCAATATCAACTATAAAACAAATTTTTGAAGAAAATTGGTCAGAAAATGCTCAAGATAGAGAAAGGACTCGAAAATACTCTCGTCCACTTGTATTTACGATTGCCAAAGGCTGCAGGGCAAGTGAAATTTTTGATATTTCTAGCGCAAATTATTGTTCTCCATATATGCCAATAATTTTTGTGATGCAGGCCAAGTGCCTATTTTAAGATATTTCGAGGCATGTAGAGAGCGGAAACAAAACAGTGACGGACGGACAGACATTTGTGCAGACGGACGCTCAAACGTAAATTTTTGAACGGTGGGTATAACATGATACCCCACTCTTTTTAAAGTGGCGGGGTATAATTACACAGTTTAATATTATACAATTATTTACTTCAAAAAGGTAGACATGAGGATTAATCTACCTGAAAAGTGATAAATTAATAATTGAGTGAGACCACATTTTGGCTACGGTGCAATGTTCGGGGCTGTGCTATGTTAGGAGGCTCGCCTGTACTCATGGTACCATTACACTGTCATTATATTGCCTGCTCACCTATTTCCAACTATAAAATTGACAGAGCACTAACACCAAAAATATAGATATTGACCCTTTCGCTGCTAGCAGTGACTTTTGTCATCTGCTGATAACCGGATCCAGAACAGGACCTATAGAATGGAGGTCCTGATCTGGATCCAAATTCTAAACCATAACTTTTCACATTCTGCAAGGGTTTCAGAAAGATTTTTTAAAAAGTTAATTCTGGACAAAAGAGGCTCTGATCAGACTGTTTCTGTTTATTACAGTTCATTTGTTACAGATTCCATGCACTTCAACTGTACTTAACAATGCCAGCCATGGCTCTTTCCTGAGAGCAAATAGCAAAGGCGCTGATCAGTCTGTGTGGATGCGCAGGCAGGTCTGCATGTTTGTTGTTTGCATGCAACTTAGTCAAGATTTTCTAGGGACATGGCCCAAATCAGTAGTTTAGCGATTATATTTTGTGGTTGGAATATGAAACAATCGAAACAGCATAGCCTAAATGAGATTCAATTGCTCTCCAATAAAAAAGCAGGTTTTAATATGGGGCACAGACCAAATCATTCATCAACCAGAACAATGGCTAAGAAAATATCTTTGGTCTTACATCATAAACAGAGTCTGGCATGCCAGAGGTGCACTGAAAAGTGTCTCTGCCTTTTGCATGAACAACTATTTTATTTAAGATGTTATGCTGTTATTACCTACAGCAACTTTAAGACTAACTTGCTATTCTAAGTCACTCGGTGACTAATCCGAGACTTCTTGGATGATAAAAGCCTTTTAATAATTTCTTATTTGGCAGCATTAATGCTAAAGAAAAAAAATAGCAGCCAGAGAAAGTTCTGATTATCCTTGGTGAATCCTGGATTTTTCCCCTCAAGTCCAGTTTGCCCCTTAGACGTTTCGCCCCAGGTCGATTCACCCCTAACAATTTGGAAAGTCTCCATCTACATCCATACTTTGTGTGTGTGAGCTCGGATCCAGTATAAACTGACTGGTACATGATTGAAATTAAAAGTTATGTTGTCGAGACTTTATTTTAGCGCTATTTTAAAGTACTACAGTTAATAAAATTTATTCAGAACAGACAAAAGGTATAAGAGGTTACTCTCAGTATGCAAAGCTGAAATATTACGAGTTACATTAAAAAGAATTGAAGCTTTTCCCATTTTTATGTTGATTTCTGACGAGTTTCGGCTAAAAGTGCCGAAAATAACTAAAAAGGGTACCTAGGTTTCTTGCTGATGTTCATAAAGACAGATAAACTTTCAATAAATACAACAATACAGTCTTAAAGATAGTATATTGAACCATTGCTTTTAGAAGAAATTTCAAAGATATGTGGAGAAATATAGGAGATATGATAATTTCATACGGAACATACGTCAGTTTTGAAAGCTCAGCCACCGTTGAGCCACGACGTCGTATTTCCAATATATACATTTACCTGTATGTAAGTGACTAGTCCGTGTTTATTGGGTCGAGGTGCAAGCAACATAGGCCCTGGAGAGTGAAATTTGCTTGTCATCAGTATCTACATTGCCTGTCATGATATACATGAAATAACTAAATTACCTTAAATCTAATTGACATTATTCTAACCATTATCGGTCGTTAACTACTGATGACTATTGCATATTGCGTCAGTTGATCAGTATCTACACTGGTTTTAATGATGAGGCCTAAATGAAATATATGTGTGGTTCCTGTTGCATACCAACAAAATTTAGGGTAGGTAGGTAGGGAAATTATTAAATATTTTATAACATTTAACGAAGAAAATAGTGACAAAATCTGAAAAAGTGTCCATTTTAGGTATCCATTTTAATGTTTAGGGTAGGGTTAAAAAAGTAGGGTAGGTAGGCAACAGGAACCACACATATATTTCATTTAAGCCTAAACTTGAAAATACTAAACTATTTGAAACCTAATTTACGCTACTCTTACCATTATTGGTCGTAATTATGTTAGTGTAATCGCAAATTGCCACATACATCAGTATCTACAGACTCAGTGCCTGTTATGATATACATAAACTTACTAAATTATCTTTAATCTAACGGATATGAATCATGTTAAACAATGTAGATACTGATGACATACAAAGGTTTAGACAAACAATTTTTTGGACTTAAAATTGTAAATATTTTCTTACCCATCAGTTTTAACATATGTTTTGGGTGCTCAAAAGAACCGTCTCAATGAGACAGTTCTTTTGAGTACCCACAACATACGTTTTGGTTAAGAAATAAGAAAGTTGAATATTTTGGTACGCACTCTTAACTAAAGGCCTGACATATATTGCATATTGCCACATGTCCTCCGAAATGCACTAGCATGAAGTACAATAAATTCTCAAATACTTTAAATCAAATTGACGCTGATTTATCTGATCGAAACAGACTCATGTTCATCCTAAAAACACAATTGAAATAATGGCTCTCTATCTCTATCTATGCAACAATGAAAAAAGTCAATAAGCAATGCTTATTCGATACCCCCCGCACAGTAAGATTCAGTGAAAAAACTTGGCAAGTTATAGTTCAAACCAGCAGACCTAAGTTTTGAAAAGAAGATTTCAGCAGAATCTGTACAAACAAAAATTATAAACTGCTTCATGCATATGTTCAATGTGTCTACATTGTATCCGCAAAGTATCAAATTGCTCCATCAAAAGCTGTGGTAGGAGTTGAGCGGCCCATAAAGGCACTATCCATGCAAATACAAAAGTCATATAGGGTAATAATGTCTAAGTTCTAATAGCTGTCATTTTGTCAAAAAATTTTTTTTCAACCAGACTCCTTCATGCATATGTTCAATGTGTCTATATTGTAATGGAAAAAATATCAAATTGCTACATTAAAAGCTGTGGTAGAATTTGATCGGCCCATGAAGGCAACATCTATGCATAAACAAAAGCCTTATTAGGGTAAAATTGTCTAAGTTCTCACAGCTGCCATTTTGTTAAAAATTATTTTTTCTGAGCCAAACTCCTTCATGCATATGTTCAATGTGTCTACATTGTATAGGCAAAGTATCAAATTGTTCCACCAAAAGCTGTACTAGGGGTTAATCGGCCCATGAAGGCACCATCTATGCATATGCAAAAGCCTTATTAGGGTAAAATTGTCTAAGTTCTCACAGCTGTCATTTTGTCAAAAATTATTTTTTCTGAATCAAACTCCTTCATGCATATGTTCTATGTGTCTGCATTGTATAGGCAATGTATCAAATTGCTCCATCAAAAGCTGTGGTAGGAGTTGATCGGCCCATGAAGGCACCGTCTATGCATATACAAAAGCCTTGTTAGGGAAAAATTGTCTAAGTTCTCACAGCTGTCATTTTGTCAAAAAATATTTTTTCTGAAGTAAACTCCTTCATGCATATGTTCAATGTGTCTACATTGTATAGGCAAAGTATCAAAGTGTTCCATCAAAAGCTGTGGTAGGAGTTGATCGGCCCGTGTATGGCCTATAATAGCATAAGCATAAAACCCTATATTAAAAGCCATTTAGAACTACAAAGGGAAATAACTCTAATAGAATTGACCCCTAGCCCTTACTTTTTTGTCTAAAGTATTTGTCTTGCATATATGAACATGTTTGCAAGGTTTGATGAAAATCCAGCAATGACTCTTCAAGATATTAAAAAAAACAAAACGTTACGGACGGACGGACGGACGCACACACGGACGCACACACACACGCACACACACACGCACGGACAACGTGAAAACAGTATACCCCACCACAAACAAAGTTTGCGGGGGGTATAACAACAATTCTTTAATGAATATATAAATGTTTAATTTATTTTGAATAAGGCTTTGATTTTGAAGGGATAACTTAAGTGGTGGGGGCGAAACGACCATGGTTTGGGGGGGGTGAAAAGACTTGGGTGTAGGGGGCGAAACATTTTGGCATCAGATTTGGGGCATAACTAATCCGAGCCTTCTCTGATGTTTAAGTGGCTTTTCCATATTTTGATATTTGCCACTAACATCAGAGTCACTCCTATAAAGAAAATCCAGAATTTTGTTTACCTATCAAAAGTTGGGTAGTTTTACCAAAAATGTTGAAAGATGAATGATGTATTCATTAGATAACTGCTTAAAATGATAAAACTAATAAATTTACAACTGAAAAATAAAAGTGATTTCACTTTTTAAGTGGTTAATGGGAAATGATGGGTAATATATAGAACTTAATCACCAACTATATGTGTACAGAGGGTAAGCTAAAATAGGTGTGGATAATTTCCATCTTTGTAAGATTTAAATGAATAATATCTTTTTATTTTAGAGATAAATCATAACTCTACCCTATTTTAACGTTTTATGTCACCGATCTTTCACTCAATTACCATATTATTCATTGAAAGTGCCCAGCCATGGCTGGCTGGGAGAATTTTGGATTTTCGATAGCTAAGTTGCTCTGACGGTAGTGGCAAATATCAAAATAAAGAAAAGCCACTAAAACGTCAGAGAAAACTCGGGCTAGGGCATAACAACTCTGGGCGAACTGTTGGAGCGACTTTAGAATCTGTCCGCCACCCCTTTCAGTAGCTAGATTGAATATGACATAGTTGCTTAGCAGCTACCAAGCAATACCCTAACCCTAACCATCATAATAGATGTCAAACATTTTACATTACTTCCATGTAATATATGTTCAAGCACATTTGCCCAATGAGCCAAACAAATTATGGCGGACAGATTCTATTCACCATATCTGCATTAATTGCTGGTTCCCGCTTTACAGGTAGTCAGTAATAGAAAAACAGGTAACCAGTACCCCCCAATACCTGGAAATGGGGGGGGGGGGTTCTGATTACCTGTATTTACATTACTGACCACCTGTAGACAGGGAACCAGCAATTAATGTAGATATGGTGAATAGTTATACCAACCAACTGGTCATGGGGCAGAAGTTGTTACCATCCAAGTTGGTACAGAAATGCCTACAGTGGAATCCCATGCTTCGACAGTAAAACAGTTAGAAAACTGATGTAGTGTAAAATGACTGAAGTATTTGTTTCACAGGTTACACGTAGGAGTTGTTATTGAGAAAGCCGCGAAAATAGATAACACTTGACTACTTTCACTTCAGATCCCGAATTCTGGTAAGCGCATCCCGCGCTTATGTATCATCACATCATTTTACCTGGACAAATATCAATTTAAGCTTTCGGCATCCGATATAAACACTGTATGATACACAGGGAACGCTCGCTTTCTGTTAATACGGCAATATCAATGAATCAATGAATCAATCGAGCATTTTTCACAAAATGGCGGATCACTTCGAAGCTTTTGACAGTTGCTAAGGGCTGGTACCCGCATTTGTCTGTCCTTAAAGATCTATAAGCTGGTGAAAAAAAAATATGATGGAACCTGTAGAATAATAAGTTTCCGTGATCTCGGGTGGTTTCGCTAAATTTTTCAAATGCCAAACATTTCCAATGTACACAGATATATTCGAATATAATGACTTTTCTGTGTACATATTCTTGTAATTAATTGTTTAAAACACCTTCGGTGTTAAGTTACAGTTGCCCGTGACTTTTGCTTTATGTCGTCTATCTTCGACATCGGGCGGAAACTGCCGAAGGCATTACGGAAACAGAAAGTGATTACAATCTATAGACACCTCGACCACCCCCTTCGGGGGTTGTCGAAGCCGCCTTTGGCGGCTGGTGTCTATAGAAAAAACCGCACCATACGGGACTTTAACGGACATCCAGGTATCTGCGATGCGCTGAAGCGGTAATAGGGAATTATAATGGAAGGTGTTAGTTTTTATACTATATCTTTTGAAATTATAAAAGCAGAATTCCTGTGCAAACAAATGTTTTACCTAAATATCTCACAATTATTCTGATATAATTGTTATGAATTTCCCTCTGCAAACTCTTCGTCCTTTTTGATGGTTTTTGATAGAACCCTAAGAATGATTAAATTATATAGTAAAACAGGCTTTTTTAGATCTGCTCATTGGTAGATATTCTGTCATAGTTATTAAAGTATTCAATATATTTTCTCTGTGCAAACGGGACACTATGATCAGATCAATTGCGAACAAATTGGTATATTTTTCATACAATTAAAATAAAATTTGATGTAGCCTTTTGATTTTTTCCTGGTACAACCCCTACTTCTTTTTCACAAGCTTCCCACCGATAACAGAGGTATAATCTATTTTTAGCAACTGTATCCAAGGTAACAACAGGTATTGACCACACATACACTATAGTTTTGAAAGTTAAGCTTATTTATTTATTTATTTATTTATTTATTTATTTATTTATTTATTTATTTACATATGTTTAAATAAACAAAAAAAATAGCGTAAAATTGTAAATATTATCTTACCAATCAGTTTTAACATATGCTTTGGGTGCTCAAAAGAACAGTCTCAGTGAGACGGTTCTTTTGAGTACCCACAACATATGCTCTGGTTGAGAAATAAGAAAATTATTTTTTTTGGTACGCACTCTTAAATGCTTAAGTCCTGATTTATTTATTTATTTATTCTATAAAGTTGCATTTGATCAGGGTATGCACTGTTTGCATAAAGAATATTCTATTAAAATTTAAATAAAAATGAAAAATACCACACAACAATACAAAATGGACTTGCCCTAATGCCAAGAGTGGGAAATTCTATTGACCTAAATTGGTTATGATTCTTCACTTGCTAGTGGCGATAATTTAGGTACAAATAGTTTGGATCCAGATCAGGCCCGAAAAAGCGTCGAACTGAACTGGATTCATACTGTTTGAGTGAGAAATTTTGACACTGTGTTGGTATTTCTGAAATGAAAGGCGAAAAAGATTTTGAAATATTGTTTCAAATGCCTATTTAAAAAGGAACCGATGGTATGCATTACTTGTTCTTGTTGAGGGACATAGAAAAAACAAACATTGCAGACCCAGATCAGACGCGACAGAACGTGGCCTCTGATCAGGGTCTCCGTGGTTTCTTATAAAATGTTCTATTAAAATCTGAATAAAAAATATATATATACCACCATGCAACCCTTGGTTCAAAAATGGACTGGTATAACTGATAAGAGTGGGAAAATCCATACGGCTAAAATCGGTAATTACCTGTATTTCTATTTCTTATAAATTATGAAAGTACGGCATACATTGTGTATTACCAATAAACAAAGATTAACAGAGGACCCCATACAGTGTGGCTGCGTGAGGGGATTTTTATTGCATGCGTGTGTCTTCTGGTGACTATTTTTCCTAAACAAATGGACCCAGATCAGGCGCGACAAAATACGGAATTTTAAATGAATCCAAACAGATGGCGTATCTGAATATATATTTTTGAAAAAAAAGTATAATTAAATAAAAACCTAATTATTTTAAAATAATGCCAATGCTGCGTGTGCAGGCTAATGCTCTCGTATGGTACATGTATTAAAATATTTTAGCTTAATGAGTTTGATTGATTTGGATCTACACGGTTTTCACTGGAGTGTTTAATCTGTTTTTTTTTACAGCTTTGCATTGAATATCTGACTTTGGTTACGCTAGCATGGGTGTTCATCAGGTGCATCAACGCATGTGCGATAAGTTCCAACATGAGCATTTTATATTTCAGGGGCATTTGCCAGCGCAACAACATATATCTACAAATATTAACTAAACCTGTAGACGTTGGATCTTTAACCGCTTTAAACTACTAAAAATAATTCAATATTCCATACAGTAAAGTCAGGATGGCCCATTGAATTTCTTGAGGGATTACAGTTAATAATATACCTCTTTCTCTGATGATCGATATTGTCATAGAAAACAGAGCAGACTCTGATAAAATGCCGCTTATGCGGCATTTCATCTGGGTTTTCACTGTCAAAGTACTTCGTTGAATACGTCACTTACGTTAACATGGGCGTTTATGAGGGGCATTTTCGCGTGCGCGATCAATACCAGCTTGTACAAGCATAAATAAAGCATGTGAACGTTGGATTTTAACCTTTTAAGATCAATTGAATGGTCCATAAAGTTTGAATCAGTCTGGACGGTCCATTTCATATATTGAGGGGTGTCATAAAAATATTATATTTCTTACTCTGAAGATCGAGTTTGTCGTAGAATACAGTGTTGATCCTGATGAAATGCCGCTTGTGTAGTATTTCCTCTGGGTCTTCACTGTTTTTCATAGTCTGCGTTTACCTCAAAATGAACGAAATCTTTAATTGCGCTACAAATGCGTGTTATTAAAGGAATCGCTTTATTTGATGCGTCGCATCTGCAAAATTGGCGTTGCACTTTTTACGCTAGTTGATTATATTGCGAACAAGGAGCAGTCTGATCCGGGTTCATTTTGTTTGCTTCTATGATAAAATAAGTCTGGTGTCCTTTATTGAGGATATTAGGGACCAAGATCAGATTGCCTCATTAGGTGCGGTCTGGTCTGGGCTCACCCTTGATAAGTTAGTCCGGTGGCCCATATTGCATACAGTGTGGGTCCTGATCAGACAACTCCCTAAGGAGCAGTCATTTGAGTACATACGAAATAAGCAGACGACATCCAAATAAATATACTTATCTTATGTAAGACTGTCATAAGCATTGGTGGTAAGGGTCCTTTATCATGATATGGTACATGTTAAATCAGGTCGCTGAAACGTGTCATAATGTACGCCCTGCGGGGTCTGAGATCAGCCGATGCAGTCGATTGTAAGCTGTTGACCAGTGTTAATTAATACAAGATGGTGAATGACATGCACATACTGATTTCTATCTAAAAATAAATGTTTAAGAAGCAAACTTTCAGTAATATCACCAGATATCCAGACCCAGATAAGAGGCCACAGAATGCAGCGTTTAATCATGGTCTATTGTAGATATTTTATTTATAAGTTACTACGTCACGAGAAATATATCTTTGACTAATTTGAACAGGTTTAGCGTCCCTTTTGTGGGACATAGGTGAACAGCACAGACCAAGATCAGAGGCTATAGAATCATTTATCCCAGCTTAGTACTGGTTCAACCCAGGAAGACTCGTCCCTATATAACTGAAAGATTGTTGATGGGACGTAAAGAATCAAATCAAACAAACAAGAGGCTATAGAATTCAGCGTTTAATCAGGGTCTTCACTGTTCACGCACACAAGGTTCATCTAAAACTTAATTAAATTGAATATCCTGATCGATGATCAGCAGACGAGAAAAGCAGACGACTGTTGTTGCGATTGGAGCACCAAGGGTTGATAGCATGCAAGAAAAGATTTTTTTTCTTACGACGTTAATCAAATTTATTATTAAATGTATTAAAATTACATTAATAAAATTGACGTTTGTTTAATTTTAAAGTTCAGGATACGCCGCTGAAGCACATTCTGGTCAGTATTCCATCCAGTTCCACACGAACAGAAACCCTTAATTGGCATACTATTCTAATGTAGTCTAAATAATTTCAATAAACTGTGAAAACCAGTCTAGTGGATAAAACGCCCGTAGCTATGGTTACTCCGTCGTCCGCTTAGAGATAAAATTAATACAGGTAATGTGAAATTGGTGCCTCCTGGAACACGACAAACGGTCAGCTTGGAAAAGCAGATGTCCGTTAAAGTTCGACATGGCTGGCCGCACGTCGATCCGTGACGTCACTGTAAAGTTATAATGACGTCATCATGTCGCATCTTAGCGTATTCAGGATTTTCTGTAAGTATTTCATTCATGTCCAATATAAAATGATGTGGTATTTTGTGGTAAGCAAGAACAATAATCCATTATTCGTGTGAGGGTTGGATAGGAAAATCCGTCCCTCGTGATCACCGTTTGTCGTCACTCGGCAAGCCTCGTGATGCCAAACGGTGATCCTCGGAACGGATTTATCCATCCAACCCTCACGATCATGATGGATGTATTCCACTACAACACCTTGTTAAAACTTACCCTCCGTTTTATACTAGAGCTCAGACCATAACTCTTGATAGTATGGGCGTACTCGTGCACTAGTATGTTATCTTGGGAGCGGTATGGGTCCTGGCTATTGCAAAGTACATTGTCTTCCACCACCACACCTCGTTGTCCTCCGGTCCCAGCTAGTGTAGAGTAGGGACGACCATCGAATGTACACTGGGTATGACAATGACCTGCACAACCTACAGAAGACACTTTCTAGTACAGTAAAACCTGTCTTAAGCGGTTACTCAAAAAGAAGACCAAAATGTGTTTTTAAGACCGATCATCGCTTAATGCAGGTCAAATGTATTGCAGAATGCTCCAATGGGAGCATTCAGCAATAATTTCGACCTTCATGAAGCTACCATTTGTCATTACATATAAGATCTTTGTTTGGTCTATTTTTGAGTGGCCGCTCAAAACAGGTTTTACTGTAGATCAGTATGCGCATATGTCAAGCCTTATCAAAGCGTTTTAAGTGCATTTTTCAAAGCGAAAATGTGACTTGACTAACACGAGAAAGCCTGATTTTGGTGCCTTTAAACAAAAAAGACATAGACCAGCATGAGCATCCGCGCAGTCTGGTCTGCGCCTTTGTTAGTTATTCTTTCGAAAATATAATTATAGCTATAATCGCCATTATTCTAGATAGTCTATGTAGCTGAACAGACTGGAGGAAGCCTTACTTGGTAGCTAACCCGAAGACAGTTTTTCTCGTGATAAGGCACAAACATAAACCCTTTTCATTCAGCTGGATTTTCACTATGCATGTTGATAGAATAAGTATGGAATTACCCATTTTCTATTTTAAGGTTTAATCGGTAGAAATTTCTAACCATGAAGATTGTAGACTCTTGGGGACAGCTCATTATTTAAGTGTCAGGAGGGCGGCTAAAAAGTAGGGGGATCATATGAAATTCCATGTGGCTAGTAGGGGGGTCAATATTAACTTTAGATTCCCAGCAGGGGGGAGGGGGGTCATGTTAAAATTGTTACAATAAAATCATCATTTTTTTCCTCACTCGCTTGGCTCGCTCGGTTTTATAAATCATCTATGGCAGGCCACTAAATTTCTCATTTTTTTTATTTTTGCAAGTTCTAAAGATATAGTTCTGTTGCGGTGGCTTTATTGTCCCTCGCCTTTTCGAAGAAAGCGGAGGGATTTAGTTTTTGCCTCTCTCTGTCCTTCCGTCTTTCCCCCGTCCATCCTTTCGTCCCCCTATAGAAGTAGACACCTTGTGGGCGCAGCTTCTCCTACAGTTTTATACCGATTCTTTCGAAACATCACTTGTGTTTTGGCTATGGTCTGAAAATATGCATGTGGTTTGGGTATTATCCTCAGATTATGTTTTGTCACTTTTTTCGCAAGTTGAACTTAGCCATTTTTCAGCATTATCATATAACAATGTGAATGGGCAGGAGATACCTTGTGGGCTTAACTACTCCTACTATTTGATATCGATTCTTTCGAAACTTCACTGGTTTTTGTTCATGGTCTGAAGATATGCATGTGGTTTGGATATAATCCTCATATTATTTTTATCATGTAAAACCTCAGCTTATCGTTTATCACTTTTCCAGCATTTCACTGTAAATATGTATTTGAGTGCAAATGCTCCTACAGTTTTACACAATTCTTTATGAAACATCTTTAAGCGCTTATGTCATGGAATGAAGATATGGATATGCTTTGGATAAAAATCTTAAGTTTTGTTTCTGTTTTCTGTTCTGCGAACTTAAGTTGTTCCATAATAGTTCATATATTCAAAGACAAACATAAAGTGGCGGGGGACATTAATTCTCTGAATTTGCTTGTTGTTACAACTTTTATCATACTGATTTTGATAGAAAATTAATTCATTAATCAGGATTTCTGGTGGGCCCTCCTTTTCCCTACTTTTCTTGAAAATGTCCTAATATCCCTACTTTTTCAATCTAAAAATGCATTTATGCGATAAAAATTCAGAATTTTCTCCTCGCTCGCTTGAATTTATGAAATTAGCTATTATAATTTTTTAAGGAGCAGAGACCTAGAATAAAAAATAAACTTGAATTTTTACCCAAAAGTCTCTCTATTTTTGCTAGTTTTTTTTGTCATAGCTATTATACTGCTAAAACGTTGAATATAACATTTCTTATTGAATATTTTTGAACAAATTGTAATGATTTTGTACTTGGAAAAGCCCTACTATAGCTACTTTTTTACACAAATAATCCCTACATTTTCACTACCTTTTCCAATTTCTTACGCAGACTTGTTGGGGGTCACTTGAAAGCCTTATTTTATGAATTCTGTATTTAAAAAAGCATCTATGCCTAATGCTTTACATTCAAAATCACTACTTTTTTCTCCTGATTTTTTTTTCTCATTATTTTCATCCCTACTCTCTCCCTACCTTTTGTTTGTTTTGTTGCTTTACGTTCCAAGTCAACAGCTATGGCCATGGCGGGATGGTCAGTTTACCTAACCACACTTTTTCCTGGGCAAGCTTGAACAAGCAGTTAACCAGTACTTCGTGCACATACTTTCGCTTGTAACTGACAACAACCCTTCTTGAAAGATTCAGCGGAGGGGAGGAGAAGGACCGTAGAAATTATTTCATGATCATTCTCCACGAAAGTATGGGACCGGGCCGGGATCGAACTCGCAACCCCTGGATCTGCAGTCAGACATGCATCTGTTGCCAGACACGTTACCGACTGCGCTACGCAGTTGTGGAAAGGCACTTGAATGCTTACTGGTTCAACCAAGACTAGCCTATCTTGACATAACTGAAAAAAATGTTGACTGGAACGTAAAGAATCAATATAAACAAAATAGTCTCATTTATATATACTGAGGGACTTTAAAAACGCACCATTTTACATTCTCTGTCTCTTCCATATGATTGATTTGAGGATGTTTTCTTATGCATTTTTTATCCTTTTGCAAAATGGACCATTATTTGCCATGATTTCGATTTGCTCATGCAGTTCATTCTGACGTAGTATCGACGTAAGTGTTTTTCAACAATTGTCGTCTGACAAATGTGAATTTGATTTGATTTGAAAACAAACACTTTTAGGTGGTAGCCAAATGTCTTAACAAATGGAAAAAACGCTTTTTTTTTAAAGAAATAATCGTTTTATTGCACCCCCACTAGCAGCGTTTCTTTGCTAACGTTAGTCTTAAAGTTTCAAACATCAATAACAGACGGGTGACGTCCGCGCATGTCGCGATTCTTTTGTCTTTTATGCAACTGATTGAGCAGTATCTATTGGCAACAAAAAGATTTTGATTATTCCTGAATCTCTGGATATAAACGGACAATTACATCAAAATTCAATGACGTCATGTAGACGTAATGAACGTTGCCAGATGCCTAAAACTTCACGATTTGATTTTGTTTTTCCTTTTGCTTTCAAGAACAAACATCGATTCGAAAACTTTTTTTCGTTCATTATGGAAGGTATGGGTACTCTGTGACTTTTTGAATTTGAGGTGTCTCAGAATTATCGCGACGTCACGGCAATCATAAGCCACAGCGTTTCTTCTTTCTTATTGAATGCAAGCTAAGTGACGGAACTTGTCAATTTTATTTTTCACATATTGAAAATATCCAATTTTTGACATAAATTCGCATTTAAGCAGGTGGTGCGTTTTTAAAGTCCCTCAGTATATAATGGATTACTGTTTTAATGGTGGTCAAAACTTTCAAGATTTAGAATTGAAACACAGATAGCCATGCAGGCCAATAAATAAATAAATTTACCATTTTACCATTCTTAGGGACTGCTAATTATTTAAAGTGTCGGGGGGGGGGGGGGTGGTGGGGGCGGACACCCCTGGAATCCACAAGAAATATAACCAGACTCCCCATTTTAAATCTTATAATATTGTCAAAATGCAATCTTTTGTTTCCAGATGTATGTAATAAGAATGGTAATATGGTAATTTCATTTATTATTGACCTGCATGAGTATCTGAGTTTCAATTCGAAATCTTGACAAGTTTTGACCACCATTAAAACAGGAATCTATGAAATATGAGATTATTTTTTTTTATATTGATTCTTTATGTTCCAGTCAACAATATTTTAGTTATGTCAAGGTAGGGCTTCCTGGGTTGAACCAGTACGAAACTGCAGATAAGCAAGCTTTCAAGTCCCCCTTCCACTAAAAGGAGGGAAAAAGTCGGAATATGAAAAATTTGAAAAAAAAAATCATGAGATAAAAAGTAGTGATTTTGGATGTAAAACATTAGACAGAGAGGCTTTTTCAAAGACAGAATTTATAAAAATAAGGTTTGCAAGTGCCCCTCAACAAAACAGTAAAGAAAAAAAAATGGAAAAGGCAGTGAAAAAGTAGGAATTATCTGTGTAAAAAAATAGTGACAGTAGGGATTTTCGAAGTACAAAATCATTACAATAATTAATTTGTTCAAATAATATTCAGTAAGAAATTTTATACTCCATATTTTAGCAGGATGATATATTTGACAAAAATACTAGCAAAACAGAGAGACTCTGGATTAAAAATTCAAGTTTATTTTTTAGCCGTTTGCTGCCTGAAAGAATTTATAATAGCTAATTTTATAAATTCGAGCGAGCGAGGAAAAATGCTGTATTTTATCGCGTTAATGGCATTTTAGAGTGAAAATGTAGGGGTGGTAGGACATTTTCAAGAAAAAAGTAAGGCCCATCTGAAAGCCTGATTAATCAATCAATTTTTTATCAAAATCAAAAGTTGTAACAATAAAGAAACCACAACAGAACTACATGTATACCGTTAGCACTTGCAAAAATCAAAATTGAGAAATTTAGTGGCCTGCCGAACTGAATAAATGAGGTTGTTTTATAAAAACCGAGCGAGCCAAGCGACTGAGGAATTTTTTTAATGATTTTATTGTAACAATTTTAACATGACACCCCTGCTGGGAAGCCAAAGTCAACGCTTTCCCTCCCCTACTAGCCGCTTGGAATTTCATATGACCCTCCCCCCTACTTTTTAGCCGTCCCCCCCCTGACACTTAAATAATGAGCGGTTCCTAATATGACATACACATACAACACAAAATATTGTATTTTGAAAATAAGATTTAAAATGGGGGTTTGGGTCATGTTATATTTCTAGTGGATTACAGGGGGGGGGGGGGGTCATTGTATTTAAATTATGTTAGGAGGGAGGGTCATCCAGATCGATATCTCAGCCCCCCCCCCCCCCCCCCGACACTTAAATAATGAGCGGTTCATTGGGTCTGCTGAATAATCACTGTGTGAGTCCGTCCGTCCGCAATAATTATCATGTTTAATTTATATCAATCCTGGAAATGTGAAAATTGGGCTTTATTTATATACATTAGTATCCAGTAAAGTATAAAGTTAAATAACTTAGCTCCTCCAATATGATAACGCTCAACATAATGTCATAATAAGTTATGTTATTACACACACACACCAACACACACACACGCACGCCCGCGCGCACGCACACACACACACACACACACACACATACACACACACGTTTTGTGTATTTACTGTTTTTATATTTGAGACTTACTAGAGCCACAACCTGCAGGAGCGGCAAGGTCTGCATATTCAGGAAATACAGTTAAGGATTCCGCCTTGGTGAACACCCCAACCTTGGTGTTAGAGGCCAAACTGTTGAATATATACGCTGGCATATGCTGAGTCATCTCCTTGATGGTTTCGGCTGCCTGGAAATAAATTAGGACCGGCCAGGCCCGAGGTTATAAAACTGTTATCATGCTCAACTCAACTGAGCATCGACTGCCCAACTACTCATCAAAACTAACATGCTGAAAAACAATAAGTATTTCGTGCTTTTTATCGACCAGATGATGTATTTATCCTGCTAAGAAATATTAAAATGCCAACAATTGTTTGCATTGTAACATTCATGAGCAAGATAAATTACATCCCCAGTTGAGTTGAGCATGAAAAAGGTTTTATAACCTTGTGACCAGATTGATAGCTCTCTTTTATGTGCTTAATGATAATGTTTTCTTAAAGTAAAGTCTTTGGATTCCATTTCATAACATTTTATACGTTGTGCCAATGAGATAATATGAGCCTTGACGCGAGAAACCCCAACTTTGTTGCGTGCGAATGACACAGACGCAGATCAGTCTGCACATCCGCGCAGTTTGATAAGTGAGTTTATTTTCGCTGTTGTCAAACTTGATCCATTCAAAATTTCAATATTCTAGCTAGCCTCTGTAGCTGACCAGGCTGATTTGAATCTTATTTGATCGGAAACTCCCACCACAGGTTTTCTCCTATGATCTACAGTAAAACCTGTCTTAAGCGGCCACTCAAAATTAGACAAAAACAAAGGTCTTAATGACAAATGGTAGTTTTATGAAGGTCGGCTCAAATCAGAGCATTCTGTAATACTTTTGACCTAAATTAAGCGATACTCGGTCTTGAAAACCAATTTTGCTCTACTTTAGAGTGGCCTCTTAAGACATATTTTACTTTACTTACAATCGTATGTGCGTAGTCCGACACGTGTACAGTAGCATCTATTCTTATCGAATGTCCGCTTGCGTATGACAATATCTGGCCCTGGTGATTGACATATTTACTCTTCAGCTGCACGGATCTCTGCTTGCAGAAAACTCGGTACTTCCGGTTCGGATCTTTCAGATAGATAAAACCCGGGAATAACCTCATTTGGATCTAAGGCAGAAGGATGCGAAAAGGACAATAGTAGGGCGCATCTCTGATGGATTTCTGCGCGTGCTCCTCTTTGTCAGTAGCTAACCTGCATACATAGGAAACTGTGTTGTTATAGAATTATGACTGTATCTACATTTTAATTGCTGGTTCCCAGTTTACAGGTTGTATGGTATGGGGGTACTGGTTACATATATATTTTTCGAATGCTACATTGTAGCCACCTGAGAGCGGGAACCAGCAATTACTGTAGATACTGTCATAATTCCGTAACAAAAATGTAAAATGGTAAATGTCATGATTGTCGTTGGATAATGTGGTGAATTTAGATTTCTATTAGAATATGGACGTCAGATCAAAATGCGTGTTTCGGAGTTATAAATGGGGGGGGGGGGGGGTTACCATCAAATTGCTGGTAAATTACACGAAAATATTACGATGTACCCCTTGTTATTAACAAGTACATGTACATATCATACACCTATAAGATATAATTTCTGTTATATAAGTAGATAGTGAGTAAGTGCACATGTAAGTAAGTGAGTAAGTAAGTAAGTAAGTAAATACTTTATTCCAAGAGGGCGACAACATATCGCAAATCATGGCTAATCTTCCAGAAGGCCCTGAAACGATATAGACTTGTGCGTTCTGGCTTTCAAAACGATGATCTATAAATAAATATCTTATAATTAGCTCAGACGACTATCCACTGCCGCTGATATAACTACTTGTTATATGACTCCTATAAAAGACCTCTTCTGATTGGCTAAAACTAACTTGCACTGGTTGTGACAGATCATGATGTCAAACAGTGATGAGCTAAAGAAAGATTAACATTAGTTTTGTCTGTGCTAACAGACAGCTAAAATACATTAGACTAAATCTAGCCCAGGTGACATGACTTTTGTCACTGCTGCCTGACAGCTAAAACTATATATTGCAACACTGACTGATTTCTTATGTATATTTCACAGGTGAAATGTTTTAATTTAGAATTTGATCATTTTTTGAGACTAGTAATTTAAAAAATACAATTATTTTGCATATCTCATAAGAGTTTCAGAAATTTGAGAAGTTAGTTATTGAAATAATCTGCTTTGTGAAAATGCACTAGGAACATCTGGCTTGAGCTTTTTGGGATAAGCCTATGCCTTGTATTAGACCAGGGGTCGCAGGTTTGATTCACAGCTTCTCTCAGTCTGTCGAATGAGACTTTAAGCTGTGGCTCCGTCTTCTGAGACACTTTAAAACCAGAACCACTGCTGGTTGAGCCTTCGGGTGCTCCTGGACATAAAAAACATACACCCACCTAGCCAGTACTGGTTATAGCCAAGAAACACGGCCACAAACATTTTTTTATAAATATGAAAATATTACAAAAAAACTAGGTAACGAGAGACAGTGTCATTTAACAAAACAATTGGTGCTATCTTTTTCGGTTTACATCAGGATTAGTCAACCCTCGACAGTGATGTTCACCTCCGCTTCGCCTCGGTGAAAATCACTGTTCTCTGGTTGACATATCCCGATGTCAACCTCAAAAGAATGCATCAATTGTATAATGTCGCATGGTTTGCCGGATGTGACGTTGCAAAGCTTTGTGATTTTCCGGGGGGGGAGGTCTGGAACCCTGCCCCCCCCCCCTCTGGATCCGCACATGATGAAACAACACAAATCCCAATAAATATATTAATCTTTTCCATTCAGTCGGTGTTGGCGTCGGCGTCCGCTTCTTTTCCGTGCATTATCTTCTCAACCAGTCAATGGATTTTGACCAAACTTGCATAGATACATCGTTGGGAAAGGGGAACGAGTTGATTAGATTTTGGTGACCTTGACCTTATTTCAAGGTCACACCGGCACTTGGAAATGTCCAAAATAAGGTTTCCGTGCGTTATCTTCTTAACAAGTTGATGTATTTTGACTAATCTTGCGTAGACAAATTGGTTGGAGAAAGGAAAGAGTTGTTTATATTTAAGTGACCTTGACCTAATTTTTAGGGTCACATCGGCACTATGAAATGTCAAAAATAGGGTTTCTGTACATTTTCTTCTAAATCAGTGGATGTATTGTAATTAAACTTGCAAAGATACATTGTTCGGAGTAGGGGAAGAGTTGATAAGATTTTAGCGACCTTGACCAAACATTTATAGTCACGACGGCTCTTTGAAATGTCCAGAATAGGGCTTCCGTGCGCTATCTTCTGAAGCAGTTAATGGATTTAACCAAACCTGCCTAGAAACATTAATGGGATTAGGGGAAGAGTTGGTTAGGTTTTGGTGACCTTGACGTAATATTAAATGTCACACTGGCACTTTGGAACATCCAAATAGGGTTACCCTACACTATATTTTGAACCAGTGGATAGATTTTTGACCAAATTGCATTGATACATTGTTGGAAAGTTAGGGAGAGTTGATTAAACTTTGGTGTCCTTGACATAATTTTCAAGGTCACGATCCTATAAAGACAGAATTAATCAGCTATAATTTCCGCACACTTTCTTCCGAACCGGTGGTTAAATTTTACCAAACTTGCATAGGTATATTGTTAGGAGAAGGTTAAGAGTTGATTAGATTTTTGTTGCATTGACATTATTTACAAGGTCACACCAGCACTCTGAAATGTCAAAGGGGTACTTTCATCTGTGCCCACGCATGGATTTTCTTCAAACTTTGCATATTAATAACTCATTATATACGAACTATGAAAATGTATTTATCGAATTTGATAGTTAAGAATAAGGCTTAGGAAGCAAGCCTGACGTACTCCACCTTTGAAGTGGTACCTGCCTCTAAATTTTCATGTCCTAAATCTATAGTTTTGTTTATTTCTATGATTTGTCATCTAGATTGAATCCAAAATACCATAGACATTATTTTAATACCACAAAACCATTTGGATTAATAATGGTTTTCGTTTTCAGAAGAAGTGATTGTAAAATTTCAACATTTTTTTTCAAAAATTAACAAAACATTCAACATTCAATTCAAAAGATGGATATGTTACAGTCTTCGTCAAGATATCATATTATGACAAAAACATGCCATATATATAATGCTGATCTGAGCCAAACATCATGAAAATCCAAAACCGGTAACTTTGTCATTTCCTACCTCTTATGGGTATAGGTCAGTTTTAGCAAAATTAATTATTCAGTTCAAATGAATCAATAACTCGACATAAGGAGGATGTTTTTAAATCAACTTCCACTTTTCGTAAAGAAAGACATGTTTAGACAATTTTAAATGATTTAATGGTCAGAAATGCCGAAGGTCATGGCCCTGTGTCATGGCACTATGGGGCCAAGACAATGTGTATCACTTCCTCAAGTCCTGCATGATATTCTATAAGAAACATAATATCCTAACAAGACTAAATATTTCCTTTACATCCAAACTAACCTAGAGGAACCACATATTGGTGCCGTGACCAGGATAACATGTAACAGAGTCTTATCAAAGGTATCAAAAAACAGTGTTCTACATGAATAAGTGAGGTCCAGAAAACAAAACTGTATGCCTAGAATATACAGCCAGATAAACTATAAATGTTGCTATTAGATGTTATCAGCATCAGTTTCACAAAACAGAATGGACAGAGAAGATTTAAGCATTAAATTAGCAACAATTGTGAAGCCAAGAGTTATCTGTGACCAAAATGGTTAATTTTAACCGATAGGTTTGACAGGGGGTTATGTTTGTGAAGCAGGTTTATTAATGAGTCTTACAATTATAAAATCATAGATATAAGGTTCTTCTCATGTATGGACTGACTTGTCATAAGGTTTCTCCTCTGTCTGAATTAAAATTCTTAATAATGTTACATTGTAAGTGTCACATTGGCTAGATGTAGTTTTAATGTTAGAAACAAGATGTGTTAAGTACAGGTGTCAACATATTGTATCATTTTGGCTAATTATTGTGTAAGCACTTCATTAAATAAGAATCGTTGCACTTAATATCAAAGAATATTGTTTTTTTTTCTTTTTCCAATCCATAATAGGGGAAAACACTGAACATATCAACTTCTAACAATAAACGTACTAGCATGATGATTCAAACTAAGCAAGTATTCAAGTATGTTTTACACTGAAAATAATTATTGCATTTTTTACACTTCGATGAATTAAAGCCATGTGTTTACATCAAGTTGAAAAATTTGTTACCGGTCCTTGAATTTCATGAAATTTGGTCTACATATTCTTAACATATATGGATAGTTTATATGTTGAAATGGTATCTTGACAAAGACCGAACCTGTAAAAATGTTAATTCCAAATATGACTGAATACAAAATATACAGTCAAAACTAGGGGTACCATGCTATACAAATGAATGCCCATCCAATATCCTAATTCATACAAAGCCATTTTAAGTAACAACGAACTTCTCAATGATATAGCTATTTAATAAAACATTTCTCAGCCCGTTACATGATATGTCAATTACTTTAGAAATGATTATAACTGGGTACCCTAAGGTATTATAGTTATATCATTCATGACGTCATAAATTAGCAATGGAATTGCATAAAAACTCAAACGCACCATAAATAGTAAAGTTTTATCCCAGACAATTAAATAATATATTATTATCAAAATCCAAGCGTGGGCAGACTCCCATGTTAATTTCCCATACCAAGCAAGACCCCCTTACGACCAAAATAGGGACTTTTGGTATATCTCTTGAATTGAACAATGGGTTCTAGCTAAATTTTATGTATTGTATCATTGTGTCAAAATGAAGAGTTAATTTGATTTTGGTGACATTGACCTAATTTTTAAGGTAATCTCATTTACAAGGTCATCATCCTTAAAAACTGTAAAACAAAACAGCCCAGTGGGTTTTTCTCCACAAAACTTAAATTGATACATTGTTTGGAGATAGAAAATAATTCGTGAGTCAACAAATTCGCGAATATTAGCAAAAACTAAGTTCTCGCGAACATTTTGCGAATATACAGTAATTAGATTTTGATGACCTTGACCTTACATTCAAAGTATCCACAGTACTTTTTAATTTCAAAGTTTGACCAAAACTGTGTTTGTGCATGCCCTCCCTTTAATAATTGGTGAATTTCAGCCTCATCATAGTGACACAATAAAGAGCAGCAAGCATGCTTGCCTATCAATTTGCGGTCGGGGGGGGGGGGGGGGGCATTGTTTTCCTCTGAAAATACTGCTTTTACTATATTTCTGTCCTTGAGGATTGTTTTTATTTTAGCAACCAGTGCAGACCCAGCTGATATGCCGCCTTATGCAGCATTTCATCTGGGTCTTCACTGCTTGCAAACATACCTGTTTACTGGTATCCAGAACGAAAAGTGTAAACTAACGAATTTTAAAATGGCAGGTATGTTTTTGCAGACGCCATCTGACACCACAATATTGCAACCTTGTGTACACCATGCCACGTATGCAGTTCATGTTAAATGTCACAAATTAAACAACTAAAAATAATGAAAGAAACGTTATATGCCAGTGGTTAATTACTAAATAATCGTCTATGGAAGTGAATGTTTACGCAGGTACATGAACTTATCAATAGCTACAGCACATGTGCAGCATGTCGGTAAATGACAGAAACTGTCAGAAGGATATGGTGGGGATGTGTTAGTACCGGGAGAGATACCTGCATGATCAAGTGACACATATATGTCTACCACCAAAGATAGGATCCAGGGGTATAGCTACATATGCGCAAAATCGCAAGTACGTACACATTAGGACCAAATATATGGGAAGATTCTATCGCAATTCTAAATATTTCTTGATGTTACATGAACGTGTAGAAAACGTATGCGTAGAACCAATATTAATCTCTCTAAATCCAACTTTGACAGTATTTGTGATCCTCCTCCTCATAGGCACCCTTTGATGATTTGTCACCAATTAAAGAGACTAGATCTGCAACTTTGAACAATTTTCGAAAAAAAACACTTTCTTTTTTAAATCATTTGTAAAGTAGAATTAAGTTATGTTTTCACAATAAATATGTTCATTACAGTTGAAAACTGCACGGAAAAGTGAATTATCTTATAAAAATCTGTGATTTTTCTCTTGTTGGGAATTATTTGCGTCCCTCCAATAATTCTAGACAGTTGATTTTAACATAAATGCTGTTGTTTTGATAGTGACAATTTGTTAAGATTTATGAAAATGGTAAAATGTTTACCTGATTTTGGGATTTTTACTGTATTCTTGAATAATAGAAACTTTATTTCCAAAATGAAAGGAGATCAAAAGTCACAGACTATACACCTTTAATCAAAGGAATGAGGGCTAGATCGGATACATTTTTATAAGCTACCATAACCAAGAGTGTGTTTATTTTGACAAACAGCGCAGACGCTGATGAGACGCCGCATTTTCGCATGCATTCAGCCTGTTCCACAAGTGAGTACTTTGAGTTTTAGGCTACCTAGGCCCCTGGTGCAGTTTGTGTGGGGATGGGTCGGTATCGGGAGATATTACTGCACCAGTATCTAGCGACAAATATATGTCAAGGATCCATATATTGTTTGGGTGGGGATTCCATCGAATTTGGCGTCGGAGTGACCCTTTGCTGTCTGCAAAATATATCATAAACTAGTGGGCGGATTGCAACCAACTTAGTATGAAAGCCTCAATATGTGTTTAATGTTCTTGCCCTGATTTACAAGGTCACAGGAGACCTCAAGCTAAAAAAGGTCCTGCCCACCCTCTAGGGAATCGGCAGATATATCCTATCTTCAAGAAAATTTCAAGCCGCCAATTTTAAGAGATGTTTGCACTATGTGCGCTGGGGCGTTAGCCTGTAACGGCCTGTTACATATGTTACTGTAACAAACTTAGAAAAAAAGTAAAATAAAAGTTTGAGCTACAACAAGAAGACATTCAACACTCTAATTAATCAAATTACTTATGTATTCTGCAAGCTGGATACTTAAGCTACATAAAAGAATCATTTTGAACAAAATTACAGCTTCCAATGGCGTTATGTGTGTTACTAAGTTAGGGGTCTTTCATGCAAACCAAATATCTATGTGTCTTGATCCACATCTGAATTAAGGGTGAGGTTGGCGCCGTTAGACCGGTTTAAGCCCTCCAGTAAAATATTTTACTGACCGTTCCAAGGCGGTACTTCTTTTGTGGATCTTTTAGGTTTTTGTTCTGTCTTGTGTTTGCTTTGTTTTGTGCGCGTCTGTCTATATGTGGTTTGTGGTCACCTGCTGGGAAAGGGCTGACCTCTTGGCTCTCGTTTGTGGTGTCTTCTGTGAGTTTGTCACTTTCCCATTGGTATCCTGGGTCAGGTGTGGTACTTGATTGTATCGATTCCTGATCTTTGCACCATTACTTACTTTTACATAGATTGAGTTTCCGTTTACAAATTGTATTTGTGACTAACACCATTTACTTTTACAGATGAGTTGTGCATTTTTCCCAATGTGCTTAATCTTTATTCACAAATATTCTTATTTGACTAACAGAAAAACACACTTTGTTTTTCTATCTTAAACAGATTGTCTTATATGAGCTGTGTAACAACCCTATCCCTACTTTTAAGTAGCCAATTTTGATATATATTAGTGAAGAAAAAATATATGTTAATATTTGGCACTGGTGGATATCTTACATTTTTCTGACTATCTTGCTAATATTGTGAAGAATCATAGATTTGCAAGTTTGGCATCAGGATCAGAGGACTTATTAAAGGATGTAACATATGTTACCTGGCAAAATAAATGAGCAAGCTTGATGTAAGAGATGAACTAAATTGAGTTGTCTTTGTAACAAAGTCATGACTCGTGAGGATTTTGGCAGACGGTCAAATACTATTTTTTCTACAGCTTGAAATTTTATAATCTGGTATATGAGAATAGATATAAAGTTGGACATTTCCACCAATTATGTTTGCTACTGGTTCATTTTTCGTTGTTTGATCTTGAAGCAAGCCTAAAAAGAATGTAAAACCTTTGAGTTCTCAGTTTTTGCAGACATGTCATTAGTTGCTGCTTTTGAAAAGGGAAACTGGACTGTGTGTAGAATATGATAACCAGTAGGTCTAAATTCTGCTCAATGGATAATCTATACGGAGTAAACAAGTTGATAAGGCTGTCCCATTTCATGATCTGTTGGAAAGGCTGAAATTGAAAACACCTGCCTTTGACAGTGTAATCAAAAAGGATAATGTCAAGAAAATTCCCTTGTTCATTTATTATGTCAAGTTATATACTCAACAAAAAAAGTTAAGGAAATCTAAGAAAACCGTGCAACATAAGAACACCCAAGCAAACAATTATTCAATTTTAATTTATTTGTTTAGATGCATGTCAATGGTTGAGCAAAATGTTTACTTTAGTTTGCTAGCACCAATACCTTTGTTGTGGCACAGTGTCAAGTAGCCCAGGGGTCAAAGTCATTTTTCGCAAAAAACGACCACAGAGTATTCTCTCATAAACACATGAAACACATGTAAGTTTTCAAAACTTGAAATGCAATCCCTTTGGATGTCAAATGAAATTAACTTGATATCCTTTAACATCACATTTCAAAGATGAGAATGCCTTCATCAGTAATGAGTGTGTCCCCAGTCTGCGACAAATTAGGTTTAGTACCCATTTCACATACTCTGAATACTGGTGATTTGGTCCAGAGGGATCAGCACCAATATCTCCTGCAACACTGCATCGAGAATCTGGGTGTTTCTTGATGCCATTATTATGCATGCGACCCTCTGTCCAAAATGTTATAGACATGTTAAAATTGTAGACATGTCTGATGAGCGAACTGATCAGTCAATGCGCACAGCATGGGAGCGCAGTGGCTCAGTGGTAGAGTGCTTGACTCGAGACCGAAGGGCCGCGGGTTCAAGCCTCACCGGCGTTACTGTGTTGTGTCCTTGAGCAAGAACATTAATCCTAGCTTAGTACTGGTTCAACCCAGGAAGACCCGTCCCTATATAACTAAAAGATTGTTAATGGGACGTAAAAAATCAAATCAAACAAACAAACAAACAAAATGCGCACAGCATTGTTTTGCTGATTCTAGTGAGGTGTGTTCTGGCATCGTTATCCTAGGCCTGGCACTGTCACTGGTTTTCGCACAAAAAGGGCAGAATAACAGACCTTAACACCTCATCCATGTACACTTGACTGATCAAGTGTCCCTCTATAACCACCAGATCTGTCTTCCTATGTTTTAAACATCTCCATCTCCAGAGGTACCTGGTGAACGTTAATGTATGAAAACCTATGTTTGCTCCGTAAATTAAATTTTTGCGAAAAATGGCGTGAAGACCAGTCAACTTTGACATTGATTTACTAAGTTTCTATGGGTGCTACAGACCCAGATAAAGCGTCATTATAAAGAAAAATGGTCACATTATACTATTTTGAAATTCAAAAGTATTTAAATCTTTTAGATCTTTTGTCATAACCCCTCAAACACAATTTCCTTAACTTTTTTGGTTGAGTATATATACTCATGTCCAATAAAAACGCACCACTTACAAAAATGACTATATCTTTTTAACGACATAACATTTTATTTTCATAATTGCGTCTTATTGTACTGTAGCAATTCCGTAAGTAACTGATGGGCCTTTAAAACGGAATGATGGCTGATGACACGAGCTGAAAGCATATAACAAAACAACCGTCGAAACAGAAAGTCACACAACCAGCAATTGAACGTGTGAGAATTTTCAAAAGCATTACTATCGCATTTTTCTGTTCATAAATTGCAAAGAATCTCTAAATTGATAGCTAGGAATAGTCATCTTAACTTGAAAGCGACTATAACGTCAGGATGTGACGTCACTAGCATCATTTTGACTAGCGCATAAAATCGGGACATTCAAGGAATCCTTCTTTTACTGATGCAAATTTACGACAAGGTTGTAGCAAGAAGATGTCTTGCAACGTTTTTTTTGATAAACGTCAGTCTCTAAAAGCTTGTATACACAAACCTAAGAGTATCTGTGTTGAACTTTATGTTAGATAATACTAACACCAACAAATGAACACAAATTTTAGAAGATTTAAAACGCTAGCGTTGCGAACAATGGATGGCGACGCGCTCAAAGTTTACGTCAGTGATGCGACGTCAATTTGTTAGAGGATTTATATGACGTTTTGCATGTGTGTGAGTTTGTACGACGGAAATGAGCATTGTGTAGAGCAATGGGACTGTAGAAATTGCAATTAAATATTGTACGTCGAGTTTTGTTTTGGACCACGCCATATTTAAGCTTACATAGTGAAATTGTTCGCGTTAGCGTAGTGCTAGGTGTTGCGTCACAACTGTCAAAGTTGTGGCGAAATGACAGGGGATCAACTGGCAAACAGAAAACACTTAAACGATATCCTGGTGTCTTTTGCATACGCCCAAAATGTGATTAACGCAATTTGGGGGCTGACGTTACGTCATGTATTAACGGAGTCACTGGAATTGATTTTTTTGTGTGAAAGCATTCCATTTGTCCTTAATAATAATTATAAATAACACAATTTCGCACAGCTTTCGATAGGCCACAACTATACTCATCAGAAGAGTGGTGCGTTTTCATTGGACATGAGTATATGTAAAATCCTTTGATAAGCGCTCTGATCTTAGAAACATAGTGAATCATTGAAGTGAAATGGTCTAAATTGTGTTCTGTTTATCCTGTTTGCATTGCGTTACCTGTTGTGCTAAATTTAGCTCAATCATCTGAAGGGGAAGAATTAACCCTTTTTCAGCATTTCAGAAGTACTGAGACTTCAAAGATTTTTTTGAATGCTTAGAGAAAGATACTAAGTGTTCAGAGACATTATTAGGTGAAAATGTGTTTGCTGCATGTATGGAAAGGCAACCTTAATCTAAGCCTGCTAAGATATGATTCTTTTTCACAGAAATATCAAGGTACATTGGACCATGTACTCATTGCTTTTCATGGCATTTTTCCCTCCTTGAATAGTTTTAACTGTAAATAAAAAATACCCAAGATATTACAAATTTGACAAAATTTCGCATATTTTTTTACAGTTAATTTTTTTTATTCAAGGGAAATAATTTATTGGCATGAAAAAGCAAGAACCGAATTTCTAAAAAGTAAGATCATATTTTCCCAATAACTTGAGTTTGCCTGGACCGATTTTCAAATTTTTTGCACCCTATAAAAGCTTAGAACAATTGCTATCTTATCACATTAGAACTAATTTATCAGCAGGTAACACATAAAGAGAGCAAATCAGTTATGGCATATCAACTACCGACAGAAATACAACATATGATATGGACTTATTCGATGTACAATTCAGCTAAAAGGTTAGGATTCAGGAAGCAAATTCAAGAAGGATGGTTTAAACTTAGGTTGAGACGCTTGTCAAATGCTTTAGAGACTAAATCTCAGGACATCTATCACCAAGAACTAGGCCAACTACTTCTAAGGATGGACGAATAACTAAATCTTCCTGGCGAGATGGGCTTAAGATTTCATACGGAGATGCTCAAGATACATTACTCCAAATTTCACAGTATTGATAAAGCTCGTGTTTGGGTTGTAAGAATGAAGAATTTGACAATGGATAAACTTTACTCTATTTGTACTCGTGACACAGATATCTAGTATTTTTTGAATGGAATTATTTATGACAGTAATAAGTTTTATGGATGCTTGTACTTAAAAGAAGAAACTCCTAAGCATCAGGTCTAATGGTTATTGTCTGCATGGAATACTCAAGATGTATCTTTATCTGTGGCATCTTTAACAGCTGCAGGGATTAACCACTTTATAACCAGTGAACTGATTAGGTATATAATCAGACCAGATTCATATAACGTTGCCATTGGACATTATACTCCAAGACAGATAGAACCAAAAATTATTTTGAAGTTTCCAAGTCGTGAATCTGATTATCTGCTGAATAACTGTGTGCTTAGATCAAATTTTACATTTTGATGTCTACAAAATAACTTTAGACCACATCTTATCATTAGAACCATCCAATGCCGAGTTTTTGAAAACAAGAGCAGGAATCAAGAACTGGTTAAACCGACTTGAGACATTTGATACATTCAGATTTTGGACTAAACGTAATGCTCGAGAGATGTTGAGAATCATTGATGACACTCCTATCACCTATATGGATTGGACAACTTATGTGGCAAACAGCGATTGTGTGATTTCTCACATCGAAGCAGTATTGAAAGAAATTCAACAAGCCTCAGAAGAAGAAGATATGGATTATGAAGATCTCATTTCAAACATAGATAGCTTGATCACAATATAAAAAGAATGATCAAGTCATTTTGATCATCATATCTGAGTTCAACATCATGGAAGAAGCAAGAGAGAAGAAATATTTGGAAATTCCACTTTCCAAGATATTGAAGTTCAGACCTTATAGAAGATTATTGTTCTGCATTTACATCTTATTTTCTCATGATGAGATCACTTTGGAAGGGATTCAACAGAAACTCAATAGTCCTGAAACTTTTGAGGATTTCAAGAGACTTTGGTGGATCAGTATCAGTTATTTGATGGAAAAAGAGACACTGATTACATTTGAGAATTTGAAAAGATTTGTCGCTGACAATCCTAGTGTGATCGAATTTCTCTACAATCATAGAAAAGAAAAAACTATTTCTGGACTATAGATAGTTGGACACCAGTGAAAGAGAATCATTTCACTTCTGACTTTCGAAGAGTAAAGATGTCAAACAGTAGAAATCCAAGGATGGCTAAAGTCTATGATAAGAAGAGCATCTACTATCATTGTGTATCATTGAAGAAACTTTTATCTCAAGAGGAACAAGCTTTGATGCAGCCATTAGAAGATAGTTTGAGACAACTAGACAAGTTGAGGCCACCTTATGGAGAATGTCACCATTGTCATGATACGGAACATTGGATTGGAGATTGTCCAGAGGCTAAGAAATTAAGCGAACAACAGATCTCTACAGATAAGAAGAAGCCTGCATATGGACAATGTTTTATCTGTGGACTTGCAGATCATTGGGCTCCAAATTGTCCTAAGAGAGAAGAGGATTTTACATCTCAACAGTCTTCTATATCTACAGAGAAGCAACAGACTGAGTCTTCAGTATCTACAGCGAAGCCTTCAAGGAAACGAAAGGCTCCTGAACCAGATATATCTGATATCAGTCCTAAGAGAAGACGCTTGGACACTCGTTCAAAGAAGACAGCCATCCGTACAAAGACAGGGAAGAAGCCATATTGTTTCATTTGTAAATCAGACTCTCACTCACCTCGATCCTGTACAGTGATGGTGGCAGAGAATTGGGATAAAGCGATTTCTCATGATGAACCAGACAGTGACTCTATAGAGCATATTCTTTAAAGACTGGACTTAAAGGATTTATAGTGATTCTCAATAGTGTTTTTGGATTTAATTAAAATTACGGTGTTGAAATTGTGTTTGTTTTTATTTTTGAAGTTATTCTTTAACGAAACTAATTGAAGAGCCCTGAAAAGGACTGTTTGTTTTTTAAAGTCTCCTAAGTAACAAAATATTTCTTACTTAGAAGATTTTAAAATAGGTCGTACAATGGCTACAGGTTTTCTGGAACCAATTCCTCTACGGGCAAGAAATTGCTCTAATCCCAACTTATTTTGCTGTCTCTCCACCTCTTTCCAATCTTTTCCCTGCAAAGCAGCACACAACTTAGTAAAACTGAATTTTTCAAAAGAACTTCATTTTTTTAGAGAAACACAAAGTACGTTGGGTTATATAGTTGGATAAGTGGATTGACCTATATTCTACTCCTCCGCTAGAGAGACCAACTTACAGTTCATTGGTCCATTTAAAGATCACGCCATTATCACCCCATTACTGTGGACATGGTTAGGAAATACTACAATCACACGTATCTTAGGCATAGCCTTACATACAAAACTAAGTGCAACATATTAAGTTATTCTTTCTTGAAGAAATGAGTGGCCCTGAAAAGGGCCGGTTTGGTGGTTATATTACCACAGAGACATTTTTTAGGAGCAAGGGTATCTACTGGGGCGGCCACCACAGGCAGGGCATCGCACAGCCCACTGTTCTACAGTTATAGTTCTTCTCACTGGTATGTAGAAGGGTGGATGGTCTGCCTCCGCATCCCAATCCTCAGAAGGATGAGGTGTGGGGAAGAATTATCCCCCCAATCTTCCTCCTCGTCACTAATAGTCTCCACCTTCACTTCCATTTTCGCATCATTAATCAAATTTTCGACCCTTTGACTCATCTCCAACATCTTTTGATGAATCTCAAACATTTGCAGAAGAAGTTCACCTGTATCCTTCACAGCATTCACTGTCTCCAGTAACCTTCTAGTAGCATCAACCATAGTCTTGCCCTGCTCCTCCAATTGCCCCAAACGCGAATCCAAATTGCAAGCCATTTTGTTGTTGTTGTTTGACACAAAAACAGAATACAAATTTGAGTTTTGAAACGAGCTTTTATAGTTTTCAAAGGGATTGACCTACATTGAACTCCTACGCTAGAGAGAGCAACAATACACTGATTGGTCAGTTTATTTATTTCACCCAATCAGAGTTGACTTGATTTCTTGAAGCGGGAACTTTAAACTAGGTCAATCGGCTTGACAAGTATAAAAGGCTTTAACACACTACATTTTCACCATTCATAATCATGGAGTCATCACTGACAATAGATGATATGATCAACAACCCTGACCTTTTGCTATCAGCAGTGAATGAGACATTTGCTAGTGATACGACACAACAGTATTATACGCCGCAAACACCCTCAGCGAATATACCTCAACCTGTTCAACAGATGCTGCAACAAACTACAGTCAAAGACTCAAATCATTGAAGTCTTACTCAAGGAACTAAATTAGTTAAGATCTAGAGTGAAGAACTTAGAAGAATTGTCTCAGCAACGTGCATAGCAGCAACCTTTAGAGATGCCATCCATCCAGATGCCCATAAGACTTGACATTACGACAAATGATCAAGACACCAGTCAAAACATAGGAGTTGGAAAAGCAACTAAGAAAATTAGAATTACTTAGAGGAAATGCTAAAAATCACCAAGACAATCAACAAACAGCCCTTTTCAGGGCTACCACTTCCCTAGAAAGAATACCACTAAACTTGCTAAATAATATACACTAGTTAACGCTACAGAGTGATGCCTCTAGGAGTTGAGGTCTTGATTGACCGAGAGACTCTAAGACGCATGGTACTTAGTAGCCTTGACTATAACACACATTAACACTACAGAGTGATTAAGGTCTTGATTGAGCAAGAAAAATTGCATAAATTAACAACATAGAACTAAATTTTTCACATGAAATATTTTCTTTAGAAAGTTAAAACTTGTTGTTTTTTTTTTAAAAAGTCATACTTGTTTTTGTGACGTTATCAGAATCTTATATACGTAATACATTACATCATCGATTTTTATAAACAACGCATTGCATCATCGATTTTTTGTCTTACAAAATTTACTCCTCTCTTTTTTTCGCGGCACGTATATAGTAATACTAGTATATACGTGCCGGAGTAAAAAAATGAACCAGGAATTTATCACAACTGCACTTTTCTCGCAAAATCAACTATCTTATAATACTCAACGTATGACAGACCAGAAAAACTATCACAATCACAGATCAGCCAGCGCTTTACGCAAAATAAACTATGTTAATCTCAACAGCCCAGAAAACTATCACAATCACAGATCAGCCAGCGCTTTTGCGCAAAATAAACCGAGTTATTCCCAATAGCCCAGGAAACTATCACAATCACAACCCAACCCAACCAGTAAATCAGACCAGGAAACTATCACAATCATAGACCCAACCAAAATAGTTATTCACAGCTAGTCACTCAAGCTTACCAGGGACGGCATCTCTGGGGCATTTTTTAGCTTGAAAAATTCTAAGTTCTTTTCAGGCTTAAAAAATGCCCCAGAGTGCCTCCCATTACTACTAATAGCTGAGTGTTTTCCGTATTCAATGCTGTATGATTCATTTCTGCTAATTTTTGCCCGGGTCAGGCCCATATTTGATTTACCTGGACTGGCCTAGTATATTTTTATCAAATTTGGCATGCTAATACATTTTAACATAATCGAGACACAGGTATGCCAAAACAGTGACTAGGCTTCGCAAAGATGTTTAATTCATATATCCCAAGACCTATACATACATAGTACAACGTAAGTGAATTAGCTCCCTTGTTGCAAGGATATATGCTACTTTGTTTTTTAGAAGTCCCAGGTAAAGATCAATAGATCTGGTCCTAATAGACATTTTTACCCACAGGCTGACACCTTACGCGTACACCTTACACTGACTTTATGGGTGCAGTGTATTGTGCATTTGCGGTCAATTTTTTAATTTTTACCAAGCAAACTTATACGCAGATATGTTGTCTTATATGCTTTAGTGCATTATGAAAAGGCTGTATTTATAGAATGTTCTGCTGTATATATCGTCACTGAACCTAATGTGAATTGAGAGTGATGACCACAAAACTGCAAATGACATGCTTCTGGGAATTAAAAATATTTCAGCCACTATTTCATGTGCTTTCAGCTATTAGAAAACATCATAATATAAGACCAACATTCTTTCCTGGGTTACATATAACAACCTCCGAGTAAACAAGACATCTTGGGGTAATAGGAATTATTGACCACAAAAACACAATCGCTATATTTCATGCTCTGGTTAAGATATTGGGGGATTTTCTCAGAATACGCAGGATAACTTTACATACAGCATGTACATGTACGTCGGTACGGTCTATGCGTCTGCTTTGATTTTGTTTGTTTGATTTGATTCTTTACGTCCCATCAACACTCTTTCAGTTATATAGGGATGAGTCTTCCTGGGTTGAACCAGTACTAAGCTAGGATAAATGCGTCTTGCTCAAGGACCACAACGCAGTGACGACGGTGAGGCTCGAACCCGCGGCCCTTCGGTCTCGAGTCAAGCACTCTACCACTAAGCCAATGAGCTCTGCAGTTTAAAGTTGTCGGACACTGAATTGCAGAGTCCATCCGTTGTCTACGTTGATGATACAATAACATTTGCTCGTCATTTCACATGCTTTAGAGTCTCCGATTTATGGCGGCAAAGAAAGTCGTTCCCGTTGTCCCTATAAATTTTACCGATACTGTCTAGGACACATTAAAATATGGGATTCTTCCATTAAACATTGACTGCTGCACCGATGATTTCTCTCTTATATGTATGTGGAATATCCTACAAGTACATGTACCTCAGCGGATGTATATAGAATATGTGGTATATCCTACATGTACATGTACCGAGCAGCTTTACATAGTTTGGATGCTGAACTCACTGTTTCTCGAATGCCTTTTTTTCTCGTAAGCTCAAGATTTTGTACCATTTCATACATGCTTCTATCTTGCCAACGTATCGGACGAGATTAACTTTTTTCCGCGCTGGTGGCGAGTTGTGTCTTCGGCTTCAGTTTAGAACCAGATCAGACCAACAACATGAACTTTGTAACTATTTGACATTCTGGTGGTTTTCTGGATTATGTTTTGAAATACTAATTTAGAGAAACTGAGCAGACTTCAAAAAAGCATGCAAAATTACCTAACATGCAAAGACGCTAACTGAATTAGAAGTATCCCGTTTTTAACATGGTGGACAATGTGGTTTGAGGTGTTTTTGTGTCAATGGTCGGTTGTGAAATTCAGCTACGGTCTTTTTGAAGTTATCAGACCTTTCCATGGCATGTGAAAACATTCACAGTCATATATATGTGATGATCTGTGGTGCTCATGAAATAGCATGCAGATAATAATTGTTGTGGCGTCAATTATTTTTTAGCATAGAATATATTTGTAAGCGCAGTTCAGATTTAAAAGTGATATATGATCCATCATTTTTTAATCCAAAGTCTAATCTTTTTA
Organism: Loripinus fragilis; assembly: GCA_964019695.1. Classification (NCBI taxonomy): domain Eukaryota; kingdom Metazoa; phylum Mollusca; class Bivalvia; order Lucinida; family Lucinidae; genus Loripinus; species Loripinus fragilis. The sequence goes on along the minus strand of OZ026517.1, from coordinate 40,810,318 downwards.
CGATATGTGAGTTATAAAATCGGGTAGGCGGCGATGCTGTGATCAATTCTTAAAACTAAGAGCCCAGAAAATACCACAATCACATACTGCAGACCAACTAACCACACCGTGAGGAAGAGACACGGAACACTTACAGTCGCATGACAGCAAGAAGACAATTAAAATAAAGCAATCAGCTCTCTCTCTTCCCTAGCGGAATGAGTGCAAACTAGAATTGATACTAAGTACTGTATAGCAAAACAAGGAACAAACACAAAACTCCAACACACAATGAGAGCAACAATAAACTATAAAATCAACTGGTCGTAATGTGCACGACCCGTGGTGAACGTATATCTTAGAAACAACATTTTAAAGTTAAATAAGTTTTTACTGATCTGACTGCGCCGAGACTGAAGAAAGCGAGAGCATCATTGGGGGTATGTTGCAGTTGCGGTTCACATACATTTCGCCTGAGATTCGTATTAGTTTTCTTTCTTGCTTAGACTAGTTGAGAAAGTGATAGTTTGAATTTGGGAGTGAAAGAATTTTGCAATATTCTAGAATAGGGGTCCAAAATATCATATTTGAGTTTAAAATCATGATATATGAATAAATTTCAGCTAAAAAGACTTGTAGGGTGGGTATTTCTACAAATTGAAATGAAATGCGAAACAAAGGTTACATCAAACAGCACTGGTACAAATGCAAAATAATTGCGCAGAAATGTTCCCATAATGCCCTCTAACAAAATTGCCTAGATGATTTTGCTCCGGCAAACAAGCTGGCTGCAAGAATTGTAGATAAGAAATATCTTAAAATGCCATATACTCTCGAGCCATTGGTCCCAATTCAAAAAAACACATCACGCAAAGGTTTATTATAAAGTCATCTGGTAAGATTTCTCAATCGGTTCTGATCAGCTGACTACCAGAGTTAAAACAAGAACACCACTTTGTTGGAAATCTCATGTCGTGGCTCGTATGGGTTTTGATGCTATATTAGTAATTCCATGTTATGATGGAAAAATTAGTTTTGACCTTTTGACCAGACCCCAAGGGCGTGGTATGGGTATTAATGGGGGGGGGGTGTGGGGTGGGGTGAGTTCTGCGGGCAAAATATTTGCTACAACATTGCTGTATTCATGATTCCCTTTACTTTGATATGTAACATAACCACGTGGTGAAGAAGTTGAATTTTAACCTTTGCCCCCAAAAGGTCCGGGTGTGGGGTAGGAGTCTGCGGGCAAAATATTTTTCTCCAATGATGCGGCATACTTGATTCCCTTTAATTTGATATGCAACATGACCATAATCTGAAACAAATGAGATTTGACCTTTTGACTCTATCCCCAGCGTTAGGGGGAGGGGTCTGAGGGCACAATATTTGCGACAATGTTGCTGCATTCGTGATTTGCTTTAATTTGATATGCAACATGACCATGTTGCGAAAAAGTTAAATTCGACCCCACTCCCAGGGTTGTGGGGGATAGGAGTCTGCTTGCAAAATATTTGCTTACATGTTGCTGCATATGTGATTTCATTTAATTTGATATACAACATGACCATGATTTGAAAACGTTAGATTTTGACCTTTTAACCCAACCCCCAGGGTTTGGGGGGATTTTATGCTGTCATGATGCTGCATATCTGATTTCCTTAATTTGATATGCCACATGACCATGTTCTGATTTTTTTTTAAATTTTGACCTTTGACCCTATCCCAAGGGTCTGGGGTGAGGTCTTCAGCCAAAAATGATGTCATGTTGTTGCATGCGTGATTCCCTTTAATTTTTATACAACATGACCATGTTGTGAAAAAGTTGAATTTTGACCCTACCCCTCAGGGTGCGGAGAAGGGGGATGGGGGTAGGAACCTACGGGCATTATATTTGCTACCATGTTGATGCATTCGTGAGAGGAGGTGGTGCTGCGGGCAAAATATTTGCTATCATGTTGCTGCATATCTGATTCCATTCAATTTGATATGCAACATGACCATGTTGCGAAAAGGTAGAATTTTGACCTTTTGACTCCATCCACAGGGTCGGTAGGGGTAGGGGTGTGGGGGCAAAATATTTGCAACCATGTTGCTGCATTCCTGATTATATTCAATTAGATATACGACATGGCCGTGCTTTGAAAAAGATGAACTTAAACCTTTTGACCCCACCCCAGGGTGGGAGATACTAGGGTAGGTGTTTGCGGGCAAAATTGCTGCTACCATGTTGCTGCATTCGTGATTAAATCCTTTCTTTAAAAAAAAAAAAGAGTATATTAATTTCGTACCAAAGTCGGTTCGTCCTCCCTTCGTCCATCTGTCTGTCTGTCACGTTTCTTTTAAATGTATCTCCCGCTAAACCGTAAGACGTAGCAACTTCAAACTTTGTAGCTGAATAGGTCACATAATGTAGAGGGTACTGGGCAACATTAAGTGTGACCTTGTTCCAAATATCAAGGTCAAAGGTCAAAAAATGTGTTTTCTTGTAAATGTAATTCCTCCTAAATCGTTAGACGTAGCTACTTCAAACTTTGTAGCTGAATAGGTCACATGAAGTACAGGGTACTGGACAATATTTGTGTGACCTTGTCCCCAAGGTCAAGTAAATGCATCTCCTCCTTACCCTTTGACGTAGTAGCTTCAAACTTTGTAGGTGCACAGGTTACATGATGTAGAAGGCATTGGGGAATATTTCACGTGACCTTGACCCCAAGGTCGAGGTCAAATAATGTATTTTCCTGCAAATGCAATTCTTCCTTAACTGTGGGATGTAGCAAAATTTGCTTGTGCATAGGTCACATGATGTAGAAGGCATTGGGGAAATATTTCACGTGACCTTGACCCCAGGTTTAAGGTCAATGTATTTCTAGTAAAAGCAATTTTTCCTTAACCATGGGATGCTGGTGCATAGGTCACATGTTGTCGAGGGTAGTTGGCAGCATTTCATGTGACCTTGACCCCCTTGACCTTGGGGTCAAAGTCAAATAATGTTTTTTCTTGTAAATGCATCTCCTTAACAATTGGCCGTAGCAACTTCAAACTTTGTAGGTACATAGGGCACATGATAAAGAGGGCAATGTTGCATGTGACCTTGAACGTGGGTCAAGGTCAAATCAAATATTTCTTGTAAATGCACTGTCTCCAAAACCGTTTGACAAAGCAACCTCAGACTTTGCAGGTGCATAGTTCATATGATGCTGAGGATACTGGGCAACGTTTCGTGTTTGTCCTTGACCTGAGGTCAAGGTCAAAGGTGAAATAATGTACTTTCTTATAAATAAATCTCGTCCCCCTAAACGGTTTGACGTAGCTACTTCAAACTTTGCAGATGTTTTGGTTAGATCAAAAGCGGGTATTTGCGATGGTGTACCATAGATTTAATTCTAGTTACATTTAATTTGATATGATAATGGCCATGTCTTGTAAAATATTAATTTGGACCTCTTGATCCATCCCTAGGGTCGGGGCCAGGTGGACGAAAAGGTGGGGGGCTGCGGGCAAAATATTTAAACCATGTTGCTGCATACCTGAATACCTTTAATATGATATGCAACATGGCCATGTTCTGAAAAATTTGAATTTCGACCTTTTGATCCAACCCCCTAAGTACGCCCCGAGGGTTGGACCCAGGCCTTTGATCAAAAATCATGAGTTATCATGAAATTTAATATTTGAGACATTGACCACACCTAAGGGGTCAGGGGATGGGGAAAATTTTAATCAATGTCATGCTTACTTAGAGGCACTGGGTAATCATGGCCTATGGTGGGAAGTTGTCAGATTTCATAGTTTTGGAGAAAGTTGAAGTTTATTCCACAAAAAAGCCCACCAAAATTGCATTAGCCTAAACCTTAGTCAAAAAGGGCCATAAATCAGTCAAATGTTTGTAAATGACATCCAAATTCGAACTTGACCTGTTTTTTAAGATGCTGTAGCCTTCTGTAAAATTTAAATGAAATTGTTTTATCCCTTCAAAAGTATTGACCGGAAACCACAATTAGTGGTTAGCCTGTCAGACTTTGGAACCAGAGGACCAGGGTCTATTACCAGGTGGGCACCTATTATACCTTGTTTTATTTTTCTTCTTTTTTAGCGTTATAATGTTGAGTTACTTCAAACAAGTAATATGTGATATATAAATGACAAAAATATTCTATCCTTAACGTTTTATATTGAATTATCCTCATAATCTGCGGGGTGGGGTTAAATTGGCTCTCCTGGAAGATAATTTGTCCGGTGACCCCCGACATTTTTTCTTTTTTCTAAAAGGTAAAATCATATAATAGTCCATGAAATAAAAACAAACATTTAAGACTTTCAATGTCAGATATTTTAATATATAATTTATTCTAAAAATCGAAATCCTATTTTGGGGAAATGACCAAATTGTGTCATGCAGTATTTTGTTATGGCTTGAGAAAAACAAATAATTTTTCACGTTTTCTAAAAAGCTTGAAATCAATAGCAATAATTAAAATTAAAATAAAGAAGCTGTGTGATGATTACAACTATTTTAGCTGAACATTAAAGACTTTGGTTATGTCCAGAAAACTGGCAACATGCTGAAAACTTTCGTATGCGATTATAAAAACATGAGCGTGGTGAAATATATTTTCTATTTCATAAATTGACAGTCCATACATAAAACAAACTGTATGCAAAGTATTGAAAATATTTCAATGTGGGAAGTAGTTAGTAGCATATGTCCTTAAGTACAACTAATTCGTACAGGTAATTTATTTTGCCTGATCCTGTTAATATTCTGTCCTGAAAATGCTGTCTGTTTTCACATCTGCTGCATACAATATATCCTTATGCACTACAGACTTGATCATATGGAAGCTCACACTATGAGCCCTGATCATGCTGCTACCAAATGACCATAAAGTAGTAGTCTTATCTTGACCCATTATGTTTGCGCTTAGGCAAAGTTCAAACCAAAAAATGCAGGGATCACAATACAAACATAATCACATAAATGCACACAATGTAAATATGAAATCACTACATTACAGCCCAAAACAGACAAACCATGCATATTTTGTTTATTTGTTTAGTTGCTTTATGTCCAGGTTTAAAAGCTGTGGACATGTCAAGATTGGTATTTATACTAATCAAAATTCCCCGCAGGCAGGCACATTGTGCGCTATGTCTCCTATCAGGGTGTATTATTAAAGCAAACCAGTACTGGATGAATTCATGCTGAAATTGACCATAAACACTGTTTTGTTTTATATTTATTTCAAAGCATGGAATATTAAAGATATCAAGACTATTTGTTGTTTGGAATAACAAAGGGCTAGGTTCACGAAGGGGTGAAATCGGCCCTGCCATAGAAATGCATACTGACTTAAAATATGTTTATATGGTTTATCTCATTGAGAAAAATCGAAATTTTATCTGCCTAGTGCTTAAATTGTGAAAACTATGGGTTTCTAAAGACAAGGACCCTCTGTAAATTTTGTGCAAAATTAACGTCATTTACATTGCAATGTAACGCCAAAGACGTCGCTAAGTTTGGTTAACAAATTTATGTTAAACAAGTGTGTGTCGCACCCAATTTTGTGCCAAAATGTATTATAAACCTCAATTAACAGTCTATCACGGTAATACGCCCGCCAACCCTCTGAAATGCGCATGTTTGTTTGAGGCTTTATGTCTATGTATTTTTCATCAATGTTAGTCATATCACGGTAGCGGTCAATGTATCCTATACCGCTGCTTTACAAACGGTGTATCAGTATCAAGTACTTACTAAATACTCTCAGTAGAAGAGAGAAAATAATTTCAACAAAACTGTACAAGGGTTCTAAATCATGATTCTTGACCCCCCCCCACCCGCCACCCTCAAGAGTAGTCCATAGAAGTCAGATTATAAATAGAACTCTGCCGACCACGCTTCGCGGGTCCGATAAAAAGCGTATTTAACTGTATGCACACAATATTACTGATGCGATGAAAATGGATAACTCATTTTATGCAATTGAATGCAGAGTGGTCATTTTACGGTAGTCTCGTCATTTTCAGACAGGAGCTTGTCATTCTGACTCATCTTAAATACCCGTGCTTATATATATCGTATATAGTTGGTATCCCGGACATAGTAACTTATTGTAGAGTGATGCTGTAATATTTAACCATTATGTTTTGTTGCTTTACGTCCCAAGTCAACAGCTATGGTCATTGCGAGACGGTCAGTTCACCTAACCACACTTTTTCCTGGGCAAGCTTGAACAAGCAGTTAACCAGTACTTAAATCCTTAAAGCGCCAAGAAAAAAAATGCATCTGAAAATGTCTTCTACTGAAGTCATCTGCTGCAAATAATTCCCTAGCATTACTGACGAATTTAGTATAGAAGCAAACAGTGTGGACCCAGACCAGAGTGCTCCTATAGGAGCAGTCTTATCTGGGTCCACACTGTTTTCCATAGAGGCTCTTAAACGTTTCAGCAGACGAGAAAGCAGACGACTTTTGTTGCGATTGGCGCATTAAGTCAGCTCAGAAGATATTTTTATGTTCTTTATCATTTGCGACCAGCGCAGGTGCAGGCTAGATTGAGCAGACTAGCCAGAACCTTCCCTGATACTGTCCGCTCAAATTAAAGACAGCGTAGAAGTTTCATGTGCATGTTTTGTGAAAGAAAGAACGTTAAAGCTAACCACTATCGGCCAACGGCGAAAGGTAATTGCAATTGCTGGGCCGATGGTAAGCTGCTATTTTTTTATTCTCCCCGCCTCGCTTAAGTGGGGGCAGGCTTGTCAAAATATGATAATGGGACTTACACTAAGCATTTACACAAAACGAATATTTTTGATGGACGGAATTCAATAGTGTTAACAGTAAAACCTTGTTTGCCATGAGTCACATCAACATTCTTTTAATTATGTAGGTACGGGTCTTACTGGGTAAAACCATTACTAAGCTAGGATTAATGTGTCTTGCTCAAGGACACAAAGCTGTAGCGCCGGTGAGGCTTGAACCCACGGACACTCGGTCTCGAGTCAAGCACTCTACCACGACAGTAAATCTCAATTTCTCAATCCTGAAAATATGTTATACGAAATAAAAAAAAACCCCAGCTGCTATTATTTCGCAATAACGTTTTTATCTTCAATTTTTAGCAAAATGTGTTAACGATTAAGCTGTAGAGAAGACTTTCCGCCAACTTCTCCAAAAGGTCTGGTGTTTGTATCCTATCCTTTGCACGTACAGATTTTGTGTACATAGTAAAACCGATTTTTCGAAATACTGGCTAATTCGAAATATTTTGGGACACACTGAATTCAGAGTATAGGACCTATTCATGATCTATTTTAATAAATTTCTAATATGAATTAAATAGGCACTACCTATTTCCGTGCGTCCAAGTTAAACTATCCAGATTTGTATTTGGAAAAAAAAAATGACTTTTTGGTACTAAACATGGATTTTTTTAATGACATGCCTATAAGTAAAGCATAGGCATTTGCTATTTTTACAAATAAAATAAAGTGCGTTGATCATAATTGGAGTAAATATCTTCTCATAGCATCAAATGGAGAGCATTTTCGTACACACCCTTCGTTCCAGCGAAATGAACGAAATAATGATGCAATATACCAAGGCATATTAGGACCTGAAGTGCTCACCTGATATTGAGTCACATGATCTCTTTAATAATGTTAAACTACGTCATGGTCAACCTAGGCTTATTATTTAAAAGTATTTGTATGGCTCACATCCCCAAAACTACATACCAAAACGACCTTATGCTACAGACCAAGCATAATTTGCCCTTTGGTTCAAGAGAAGAAAATTTAATGGGTTTTTACAATATATGGGCACGGTGCCCATTTTGGTCAAGTGACCTGAAACAAAATGTAATATATTGTTTTATCTAATACATACTCCATATGAAATTTGAGTTCAATCAGCTAAGTAGTTTCTGAGAAAAAGATGTTTAGATATGTATGTGACAATCCAAAGGGAGCTGCATTGAGTGAAAGGTCAGCTTTACATTTGGTTCTTATATAAATATGTTCTTAAAAGGGTATCCTTTGGAAGCAAAGACTGCACCAAAGACCTCAAACTAGAGTGTTCATATTTCCTGGGCCAGACTAGCTAGTTTCTGCCATTTAGGCTTCATCAGTGACCCTCTAATAAAAGCTGTTAGGTACAATAGTTTTGGGGAAATGAAAAGTTCCATACACAAAGAGTCAATATAGTATTAAATTGCATTAAAATCCTCATTTATACAAGAGAGCCCTATGGCCCTGGATCGCTCACCTGAATCCTGGCACATGATGTATTGGTCTGTGGCTAAAGAGATATGATTTAAAGACTTTAGCTCTTATAGCCATGTTGTTCAGCCAAGCTGAACTTTCTGAACAATTTTGGTAGAGGGCATCATGAGGATCATTTCTGTAATATTATTTTAAATTTGGACCAGTGGTTCAGGAGAAGATGTTGTTAATAGTCATTTCTCATCGGGAGTTCTGGTTACCCCTTCGTTCAGTGGAGCAGAACTATTTGTGCAATTTTGGTAGAGGACATTTTAGGTACAATTCTGTGAAATTATTTTGAATTTGGACCAGCGGTTCAGGAGATGTTATTTAAAGACATTTCATATCTAGAGCTCTGGATGCCCTTTAGTTCGGCGGAGAGAACCATTTGGGCAGTTTTTATGCCCCCAACTTAAGAAAAGTTAAGGGGCATATTGCTTTGGGCTTTTCCATCCATCCTTCCGTCCGTTACAAGTTTAAGATAGGGCTTAAAAATTTCATATATGCATTCCTCATCAAAAAATAACTGACCCATATTTTTTTATCTGGATTATCTCCCTTTATGGAGTAATACCAGCAGAACAATTGGTACAATTTTGGTAAGGGCATTATGAGGAACAATCCAAGATGCATACACACACGAATTTTGGATTCCTAACTCAGAAAGTGTAGGAGATATGTTACGACACAATTATTCTTAAAACGTGGTCAGAGGTCAAGGTCAACAGTGACCCCAAAATAGTACTGGACACTCTGTCATCCAAAGATGCATCCACACATCAAAATTTTGGATTCCTTCCTCAAATAATGTAGGAGATATGCTACAGACACGATTATTCTAGATATGAGGTCACATGTCAAGGTCGAAGTGATCCAGATATGGTGTGTGACATTGCCACCCCAAGATGCATCAATTCACCAAATTTTGAATTCCTACCTCAAATAATGTAGATGATATGCTCCGGACACGATTATTCTAGAAATTAGGTCAATGATCAAGGTCACAGTGACCCCAAAATGGTACGAGACACTTAGTTATTTCAAGATGCATCCACACACCGAATTGGGGATGCCTATCTCAAATAATATTGGAGATATTGCTCTGACAAGAAAGCGTAACTGACGGACAGACGGACGGAATCGAGCAAACCTAATAAAAGTATAGTCCCCCGAATATGGGACTAATAATTTGAACAAACTTGGGTGATGCTACATACCAAATATCAGGCTCTAGGCATTTTGGTTTCAGACAAAAGATTTTTTGTTTTCATCTCGCAAATATTCTCTTATCCCATCTGATCTAGATATACAACGGACAGGAACCATTGTGAATAATTATTGAAGAGGGCCATAAAAGGATCATTCCTGTAACGGTGCCATGGGTTGGTTTGCAGTGTGTGATTGTGGTATTTCCTGATCATACTCATTTACTTTTTGGCCAAAATCCAATCAGCAGTTTAGGAGGAGATGCCCTTTGAAGCAATTGTTGACGACGCATGACGGACGACCGACATCTTATAATCGCAATAATATCTAAAAACTATCCAGACGCTTTGTAGTTTAGGGGATGTTGTTTTAAGCGCAAAGTGTTGACTGACAGATGACGGACATGAAAGGGTCACATAAGTTCATATTGAGCCTATGGCTTAGGTGTAATGGAATGCTGTTTTGATTATTAAAGACTACAATTTGGACTACCATTTACTTGGCATTGTTGGCCTAGAGTTCATGGGATTAAAATTATAGCTCCTTGCGGTAGGTACTCTTTTGTAACTATGTCGGAATTGAGTGCAGGTCATTCATGGAGATTGCAAAGGACAATAAGAGCATCGTGAGGCAAGGCATATATGCACAACTGCATGTTTGACAGCAAAGGGGCCACCAATATAAAGTCTTGAAAAGAGAAGTCATAGGTTTTTTTGTTCCAGAGAAAACTATTCTTTAAGGGTTTTGTCATATTTTAGCCCTGCAGCAATCTTGAATGTGTAATCAGTACCATTAAACTAGCTTTTCTCGCTCTATCGTATGGATTTCAATGTGACATCTAAGTAGAGTTTGCCCAGTGTTTGAAAATGTTGAAAGACGGATGACAGAATCTTTGGTATACTGTATGCTCGCCTATAAATCAGTTCACACTAAATGTGATAGTTCACCCGCAGAGATGCTTAAATATCGTTTCAGTGTCTAGCCTATAACCTCACTTGCCCAATCTGGCCAAGTTTGTAATCTAAATTGTTAGACTTAGAGAAACAATAAGAATTGAATTATTCTCAAATACAGCCCGGAGTTGTTGTTTTTCAAAGGAAGATATTTGAGTACATCTTTTATGTTGTCATTGCAAACCAGAACCTTTTATGATGACGGTTTTTGCAGAGGGACATCATTTCTTAAAAGCTCACATTGAGCACACTGTGAGCAGGAGGGCTAAAAACTACAGTCTTTTACAAATGAAAGGATTTACCATGGCAACAGTGTTAAGATGCCCAGATAGGGTTGTTTACCAACACCCTCTGATTTCTAACCAATGGTCAACCATACTTAGTCTGGACAGTTTGTGGTACTTAGCAAGTTAGTATACAGTTACCTCTCGTTAAATCAAAGTCTCTACGACCAAACTTTTCTCATTGTTTTATTTGTAGCTTGAATTAAAACAGTGGATCTGTAAAAGGATATTACAGTGTATAAGCTTATCAAGATTGTTTTCGCTAGTATCCTTCTAAGTACATCAAAGTCAGCATAGTTTTGGCTAGAAAATAATTGTGAACAAAGTCTGTTAAATATGAATTCATCCTACACTTTACTTTAACTTAAGAGGGTATTTTGAGTTTGAAGGATTCGAGTTAGCAAGAGATTACTGTATTGATCATGTTTAAACATTAAAAACACGAAGTTATAAATTAGATCATGCTATTTATTGAGCTTTGTCTAAAACAACCCATGCTACACTGTATCTAACAGTTACTTCTTTGAATGCAACACTTCATTGAATGGTGACTTCTTCAAATGCTACACAAATTCCCATACACACAATGAAAACATCATGAAAGATTAAGACTTTGGGGGAAAATTAAAAAAGTCACAATTCTATGAAGTGTAAATTTCAAAGAGTTCATCATTTGATAATAAAGTGTTATTTTGCTTCTTGAGCCTCTGGGGCTTGCAGTTGTAGTAGCTCCGTCCTTTCTATCTCTGTATAGTGAACATCTCTGAATCATATCTGAAAGTAAATTTTGACAGACTAAGATTATAAGTAAAAAATAGTGTTAACATAAAAAGTAATCTACAAACTATGCAGCCCCAGATCAGATGTTGTGCAACCTCTGATCAGGGTCTTCACTCCTATCTTAAATAATGTTCTACTTCATTTTGAATTCAAATGAATGATAAATACCCTCAAACAACCCTAAACGTTAAGACAGACTCATTCAAATGATTAGAATTGAAAAATCTATTCAGCTAAAATTTGTTAAATATAGAAAAAATGTAACTTTATGAATGGAATGCTTTTGGCTCCAATATGATCTATACAATAATATTCCCTGCCGAAATATTCTGGTGCTACGGCAACAAGTGTGATATAAATACATGCCTATGCTTTGATAACTATTCATTTTGTCCCCTCCCATCATTGATAAGGATTCAAAAAATCATTATAGAACAGTTCTTGAACATATAGTTTATCTACCATATGATATACATGTAAGGCTTTTTCCAGTATAAATAACTATACTGCAGTAAAAAAGTTTCGCAATTAGTTATAATGGGATATCCCAGAGGCTATTTTTGTAGCATTAGATCTAATTTATTAGCAAGTGCACAAATATGTCAATTGTTTGAAAATGAGCTTATGTCAACCCTCAAGAGGTAAAAAGAAACAAATTATGATTTCATAGCAAGGATTAGATCTGCTGAGCATTTTAATTTCAATTGCTATTCAATTGAAAGAGGTAATTTGAAAAAATACCATTTTTAACTTAAAACTGTACGAAAATGGTGACAAAAACTTTCAGTTTTATACTGTTTTCACTTTTTAGCTTTTAGATCTAAACATTTAATGGAAAATGGAATTTTTAGCACAAAAAATATTCGTGTAATTGCCAGATAAGCTGTTTTAGCAAGGGGACTTAAAATCAGACGTTATGTGAAATGCCAACCAGCCAGTTAATTTTATCGTACGTGTAAAGGTTTGTCAACATACAATTTTGATATTGTGAAATTAAAAATCCCATTTCTTCTTAACTGTGAATCCCGAAAGTAATTGCTAAACTTTTTTTCCCTCAGTATATTTAGAGTTCTCACCAGCTCAAGGTGTAGAAACATTCATGTAAGGGTTCTCTCTAGTATGAATAAACATTCATATAAGAGTTCTCTCCAGTATGAATGAACATTTATCTACATTATTAACCCGAGTTATAACTTGTTAATGCCAGGCAACATTAATACATTTATAACTAGTGTATATAACATAAACCAGGAAAGGCTGAAAACAGTATAAACTCCTCTACACGCCTCTAGATTAGAGTACATAATTAAAAATTCTTTCCCTTATTTATCAACCAAAATTTTTCTTGTGGGTACTCAAAGGAACCCTCTCAATCAAACAGTTCTTTTGAGATCCCAAATGAATTTTATGTTTAAACTGATGGCTAAGATTTTTCATCAAATTTTCACTCTCTTAATGCTTGAACTAGATTTCTAAGAATCAGAGCGTAACCATTTGTGCAATTTAAGTATAAGGCATCATGATGAACAAATCTATGAAATTATTTTGAATTTAAACCAATTGGTCAGGAGAAGATACTGCTTAAAGATATTTCTTATCTAGAGCTCTGGTGGTCCTTTTGTTCAGCAGAGTGGAACCATTTGTGCAATTTGGTAGAAGGCATCATGAGGAAAAATTCTGTGAAATTATTTTGAAAACGGACCAGTGGTTCAGGAGAAGATGTAGTTAAAAATATATTTCTTATCTAGAGCTCTGGCAATCCTTTTGTCCATTTGAGCAGAACCTATGACCCGAACCACTTGTGCAATTTTGGTAGAGGGAATCACGAGAAACAATTCTGTCAAATTATTTGAATTTGGACCAGTGGTTCAGGAGATATCGTTTAAAGACTTCAAATCTAGAGCAATTCATACAATTTTGGTAGAGGGCATTATGGGGAGCATTCCTGTGAAATTAATTTAAATTTGTACAAGTGGTTCAGGAGTAGATGTTATCTAAAGGAAAAGTTTATTGAGAGGACGATTGAAGGACGACACATGCCAGACGAAAACTGATAACAATAAAAAAAACTAGAGGACCTGAAGGTCCTGAGGCGCTCACCTGACCACTTTTATAATGTTAAAATAGGTCAAGGTCAACTACAGCTTATAATAAACAAGGTTAAAAATTTCTCGAAAGTATGATTTCGGCTTAAACAGATATAGAAAAATGAACTTTTCAGTATTTTTCCCATATAAATGCATTAGGAATCAAATTTGACCTTGCCATAAAGTAGGTCAAGCTAGATTCATCATTTGTGCAAACCTAGTAGAGACCACACCCACAAGCTACACTTCAAGGCCATTGGCCTTTTGTTCCAGAGAATAAGATATTTAATGGGTTTTTACCCTATATGGATGGGGTGGCCTTGACCTTTGAAACTTATTTATAGCCATTGTCACATTAGGTGAGAATAATGACTTTGGCTTCAACAGTATTCACAGAATCAACATTTCAAAAAAATTCACATTTAAACATAATAGGAAGCAAATTTGACCTTAAGCTTAAGTAGGTCAAGGTCAACTAAGGATCATCATTTGAACAAACTTGGAAGGCCCTACATCTCCAATGCTACATACCAAGTCCCAATATCACAGGCTTTCTGGTTCTGGAGAAGAAGATTTTTAAATGGTTTTAACCATATATGGGCATGGTGGCATCTGTATCATGTGACCAAAATATTTTGCATACATTTTGACTAATTTATCATAAGGAGTCTTCACTTGAAATTTGTCTTAATATATTGATGGGACTCCAATATGAGCGACCTAAGCTGAAAGGTCAAAGGTCAACCTTGACCTTTGGAACTTAGCCATTGTCTCATTAGGTTAATCATATCAAGTGAGAATAATGACTAAGGCTTCCACAGTTTTAAAAAAAATCAACTTTTTATGCCCCCAAAGGAACTTTGGGAGGCATATAGTAATCGCACTGTCCGTCCGTCCGTGTGTCCGTCCCGCTTTCGTGTCCGGTCCATATCTCCTATATTCTTTGAGGTACATGTAGGAATTCCAAATTTGGTGTGTGGATACATCTTGGGATGGGGGAGTGTCGCGTACCATTTTCGGGTCACTGTGACCTTGACCTTGACCTCTGACCTAGTTTTTAGAATAATCTTGTCCGGAGCATATCTCTTATATTATTTGAGGTAGGAATCTCAAATTTGATGTGTGGATGCATCTTCGGATGACGAAGTGTCGCGTACCAAAATTGGGTCACTGCGACCTTGAACTTGACCTCTGACCTAGTTTCTAGAAAACTGCATTGAGTCTGGTGCTTATCTCCTATAATCTTTGAGATAGGAATTCCAAATTTGTTGTGTAAATGCATCTTGGAATGACGGGGTGTCACATGCCATTTGTGGGTCACTGTGACCTTGACCTCTGACCTAGTTTTAAGAATTATTGTGTCCGGAGCACAACTCTTATATTCTTTGAGTTAGGAATTCCAAATTTGGTGTGTGGATGCATCTTGGGATGACGGAGTGTCATGTACCATTTTCGGGTCACTGTGACCTTGACCTTGACCTCTGACCTGGTTTTTAGAATAATTGTGTCCGGAGCACATCTCTTATATTATTTAAGGTAGGAATCTCAAATTTGGTGTGTGGATGCATCTTGGGATGAAGAAGTGTTGCATACCATTATTGGGTCACTGTGACCTTGAACTTGACCTCTGACCTAATTTCTCGAAACTGCATTGAGTCTGGTGCATATCTCCTATATTCTTTGAGATAGATATTCCAAATTTGGTGTGTAAATGCCTCTTGGGATGACGGGGTGTCACATACCATTTTTGGGCCACTGTGACCTTGACCTCTGACCTAGTTTTAAGAATTATTGTGTCCGGAGCACAACTCTTATATTCTTTGAGATATTGAACATGAAAATAAGTAGTGACAAACAGCATATGTATACATTAAATATGCATATATCCATACCAAATATTGTTTTACTTAAATTACCTTGCTTGCAGTTACTTTTATCGTCTGCTGATCACCATTTCAAACAGTTAAGATCCAGATCAGGACCAAACAAACCGTCGGTCCTGATCTGGATCCAAACTGTTTAACAAAAAGGTTGATCAGCAGACGACAAAGAATATAGCATGCGAAGATTTAAGGGATTTGGTACAGTACCTTGGAATTCATACCGTTTGGATGAATGGTATTCAGACGATGCATCCAGTAGGTTTCTTTCAATAATCTAGGCCATTCAGCCTCAACTTTATCAATAGGGGCAAATGAGAAATCCCTTGGAGTATGGCCATTTTCATTGAAATGTAAAGAAACATTTGTGAAATTATCTGGATAATGACAAATATCAAAACGATGACTGTTCATTCTCTTTGAAACCTTTTGGTGCGTCTGACCAACATATTGTGCATGACATTTTTTACATCAACATATTGTGCATGACATTTTTTACATATGTTGTACTGATTTTATATTCCAATTCTTTGAGTTAGGAATTCCATATTTGGTGTGTGGATGCATCTTGGAACAGCGGAGTGTCGTGTACCATGTTCGGGTCACTGTGACCTTGACCTCTGACCTAGTTTTTAGAATAATCATGTCCAAAGCATATCTCTTATATTATTTGAGGTAGGAATCTAAAATTTGGTGTGTGGATGCATCTTTGGATGACGAAGTGTCGCATACCATAATTAAGTCACTGTGACCTTGAACTTGACCTCTGACCTAGTTTCTTGAAACTGGTGCATATCTCAAATAATCTTTGAAATAGGAATTCCAAATTTGGTATTTAAATGCATCTTGGGATGCCTGAGTGTCACAAACCATTTTTGGGTCACTGTGAATATGACCTCTGACCTAGTTTTAAAGAAATATTGTGTCCAGAGCATATCTCCTATATTATTTGATGTAGGAATCCCAAATTTGGGGTGGTGATTCCTCTTGGGATGGCTGAGTGGTGCATACCATTTTGAGTCACTTTGACCTTGACATTGACTTCTGGCCTCATTTCCAGGTTTTCGTGCTATATTACAGCTTACTTTCTTCAAATGTGTCTTATGCTAGACCAATTCTTTGGGGGCATTCGTCATGTGTTTGTGACATTTCTTGTTTGACTTTGACGTTAAGTAGGTTAAGTTCAACCTAGGATCATCATTTGCATAAACTTGGTAGGCCCCATAACCCAAATGCTACATACCAAGTCCCAAGGTCATCGGCCTTCTGGTTCTGGTGAAGCAGATTTTTAAAGGGTTTTTTTTTACCATATATGGGCGTGGCGGCCATCTTGGTCATGTGACCAGGACCATTTGAACAAACTTCTTTCCTGCATCCTAAGAAGTCTCCATATGAAATTTGAATTTAATTGGCCTAGTGGTTTCAGAGAAGATGTTTGAAATTGTGGACGGACGGACGCCGGAGTGACTGGTATACAATAAGCTCCCCCATGAGCCTTCGGCTCAGGTGAGCTAACAAGAGGGCCCTAGGGCCCTGCATCGCTCATCTGAATCTTCATTCATGAGAAGGTAATGTATTGGCCAGTGGCTATGGAGATATCTTTCAAAGATATTTTTATTTTTAGCTCTGGTGGCCATGCTGTTAAGGAGTTTTGGTAGAGGGCATCATGAGGAACATTTCTGTAAAATTATTTTGAATTTGAACCATTGGTTAAGGAGATGTCATTTAAAGACATTTCTCATCTAGAACTCTGGTGGCCCTTTGTGTTATGGAGCAGAACCATGTAGTTTAAGTAGAGGGCATTATGATTAACAGATATGTGAAACTATTTCGAATTGGGATTTGTGGTTTAGGAGCCTTGAGGAGATACCATTTAAAGATATTACTTATCTAGAACTTTAAGCCGCCTTTATTGTTTGGCGGAGCGGAACCATTTATGCAATTTTAGTAGAGGTCATCACCGGGAACAATGCTGTGAAATTATTTTTAATTTGGACCAGTGGTTCATTAGATGTCATTTAAAGACAATTCTTATCTAGGCCTCTGATGGCCCTTTTGTTCAGCGGAGCAGAACCTTTGTGCAACTTTGGTAGAAGGCATCATGAGAAACAATTCTGTGAAATTTTTTGAATTTGGACCAGTGGTTCAGGAAGAGAAGTCATTTAAAATTTTTCTTATCTAGAGCTCTGGTGGCCCTTTTGTGCATCGGAGAGGAACCATTTGTGCAATTCTGGTAGAAGGTATCATCAGGAATTGAGCAAACCTATGTAGTTCCCAGAACTAATAACAACACAGAATGCAAGATTTATTAAGTCAATGTAATTACCTTTAACAAGGACATCTAAACTTGCGATATAAATTCGTTCTTCGTTGATCACCTCACAGCTGTTCTTTCCTTAGTCAGACTTCTTAGCTAGAGTCACCTGAAACAAACATGTATATGGCTCTAAATTTAGCCTATATATAGTAGATGCTCTAAAACTCTGAACACTAGTTGTCTGTAAAAAGACCTTTCTTACTAGACAGTAGACATACAGTACAGACCCAGATCAGACTGCTTCTGATGTAGCAGTCTGATCAAGGTCTTCCCTGTTTGCTATTCTGACAAGCACTTGATGTATTCCAGCCTTGATAAGTTATTAACCCACATGTAATCTGAGAACAAAATTTACTGTACATATTGTGAATGTTCAAAATATGATGTGCATTAACGGGCTTTTTTGGCCCCCCTATGGGGCTAAAACATTAAAATGGTTTTAACTAATTTGTTCTTATTGGTTTATTAGAACAATAACCAAAGTGTAAAAGTCTCAAATTAATTTGACTTTAACCGTTGCTATGGTAACAAATATGGCCACCAAAGTAGGCTGAAAACAGGAAATTTACCACTTTGGAGCAAATTTGAGATGTTTGACAGACCAATTAACATAGGGCACAAGCAACTATCAAAAAGATATTTTACACAGGTTTAGATAAACAAATATTTTCAGCGTAAAAATGTAAATATTTTCTACCCATCAGTTTATACATGTGTTTTGGGTGCTCAAAAGAACCGTCTCATTGAGATGGTTCTTTTGAGTACCCACAACATATGTTTTGGTTGAGAAATAAGAAAATTAAATTTTCGCTACACACTCTTAACTTAAGTCATGTTTTAACAGCTGATGAGATTATGACCTGACACAACATATTAAAAGGATATTTTGGTATTTAGCTGTGCTGATATCTAATTTTAAAAAAAAGTCTCCAAATGCCTTAATTTTGGTCCAAAATGGTAATTTTTCTATTTTAAGCCTACTTTGTGGGTCATTTTTGTTACCATAGCAACAGTAAAATTTAAGTAAATGCCAAAATTTTAGACTTCAGTTAATCTTCCCTGTATTTTGCCGAGCAAAACTGTTTGTGCAATTTTGGTAAATTAAAAGGCATCATGAGGAACAAATCAGTGAAATTATTTTGAATTTGGACCAGTGGGTCAGGAGGAGATGTCGTTTAAAGATATTTCTTATCTGGAGCTCTGGCAGCCCTTTGGTTCAGTGGAGCAAAAACATTTGTGCAATTCTAATTAGGGGCATTATGAGAAACAATTCTGTGAAATTGTTTTAAATTTGGACCAGTGGTTCAGGAGGAAATGTCATCAAAAGACATTTCTTTAAATATCTAGTGCGCTGGCAGCCCCTCTGTTCGGTGGAGCAGAACCATATGTGCAATTTTATAAGAAGGCATCATGAGGAACCATTCTGTGAAATAATTTTAAAATTGGACCAGTGGTTGAGGAGGAGCTAATGAACATTTCAGCACTCAGCAGATGACAAAACAAAATTTGTTGTGATTGACACTTTAAGGGTTAACTGTTTTGCATATCAATGTTGTCTGCTGATAACCTTACCCAGTAGGCAAAGAGTTTCCTCTGGAAAGGGATTCAGATGTATAGGGGGGAATCAATTTGATGATTTTAACTCAGGCCATCCTTAAAACAATCATCAATGTTTGTTTGCTGTCACACGACGGAGTGTGAGACTCACTCAAAATGCCAAGTACCAAAAAAAGTATGTCTGTTTCGCCACATTTCAGAGAAATATTTTTATTATGATTTTAGACATTTTTCTTAAAATTTTAGTCTCTTTTAAACAAATCAGTGAAAAATAAATAAAATACCTTCCGACCTGGAAAATTTTGAGTAGGCCTAGGTGACCGCAAACATTTTTTTAAAGGATGGCCTTATTTTTCTAAAATAATAAAAAATATCCCAATGAAAACGAAATAATTTGGGCTCAAAAGAGGGTTCAAGTGAACCCCATCTGGATACACCACTGGTTAAATAACTAAACTGATTTAACCTTTTTTTCAAGGCAGACGATATTTGTTCAGCATTCCGAATTTCGGATTGGTCCATTTCTGGTCATTGCCATTATACACATGAATATACAAATGTAGTTAAGTTTCTATATATTGATGGACATTACACAAATTTAGATGGAAAATGAATATTTTTGTAAAATTATCGCATTATTTAGTAAGCTCCATAAAATTTATTTTTGTTCTTTTTGTGCCAAATTTGCATATGAACTTATCAATGTCCTAATTAATTAAATCATCCATCAAAATGGTCAATGACTTGAATCTTGTGGTCGGCAAAAATGGATCGATTGCTGGGCTGGACTTTCAGACACATGACAACCCAAAGTTCTGAACTGTTCTGGCAAAATAGATCATTCTAAGACTAGTGTCCCTTTTCCTGTTACCATGATAGGATGGTCTGTAATCTGTGGCTGTGCATGTCTGATTTGTGACATTTTCCTAATCAACAGAATTTATATAGATCTTGTCTATAATATATAAATATAACATACAGCCAATGAGTTAATGATACATGTATTATGTTGAAATGTATAATGTATGTCAGCAGCTGCATTCTATGGTCTCTCATTATACATGTCAGTAGTGCCATGCAATATACATTCAAAGGCTAAAGAAACCACAAACAGTTACTTTAGGCGCCAGCTAGTGTTTTAAGTTGGAAGTGCTAGCTTCGGCCTTTTAAAAAATAAATTATTATTGAAAAGCTC
The DNA here is from genome assembly GCA_964019695.1 of Loripinus fragilis. Lineage (NCBI taxonomy): Eukaryota > Metazoa > Mollusca > Bivalvia > Lucinida > Lucinidae > Loripinus > Loripinus fragilis. The sequence goes on along the minus strand of OZ026517.1, from coordinate 40,789,818 downwards.
AAATATTACCGTGATAATTTAATAAAGTATTTTCTCATATAAACCAAATAAAAGCCTTTCAGGAAAGGTTGTTTTCTTGAAGTTCAGCAGAATTCCATTCATCATACCTACATTCATTGCTGGTTCTCGGTTTACAGATGGTCAGAACCAGCATCATAGGTCCAGATAAGGGAATTTTATTTGCTTAAAATTTTAATTATTTTCTTACCCATTAATTTAAACATGTGTTTTGGGTGCTCAAAAGAACCGTCTAATTGAGACGGTTCTTTTGAGTACCCGCAACATATGTTTTGGATGAGAAATAAAGAAAATAATTTTCCACTACGCACTCTTATCTGGAGGCCTGCAGCATGTAATGTAGATATGGTGAATGGTTTGTGATTTTTCTCACCTGGTTTTTTATTTTTTGTCAATCATTTTTTTTTCTAAAAATGATTAAATCATCAATGATAAAGAGCAAGGATATACAAGTTAAGTACCTCCCAGCAGCAAGATGAGTTCTGTGCATCGAAGCATGATTGAACCAATTTTCAGTGTACTGTGACCTCTGACCAAGTTAGTTTTGGCCTTAACTAAAAGATAGAGAAGCAATATCTAACGATAGGTGGTTTGACTATAGCATACTGACCTATTCGATTTGAGCATTGTGGGTACATGTGACGTATTGGTTTACAAAATGTGTCACCAAATTATGTGATTCGCCTGATTGGTTGATTCAAACTTGTCATAAATCTGCCAGGGTTCGTGCTAGTGGTTGCCATTGTCGCAAAATGCAAAGAAATAATAAATTTTGGCGCAAAAATATTAATTTGGCAACAACTATTGGCGAAAAAAATTGCTGGTGAAAATTTTTGTCTGACATTGGAACGTCACCTCCCGCTTAAAGTCATTGACTTGTGTCGTCCATGTATAACATCACACAATTCTGTAGCGGATGGAGTCAAACCTGAACATGCCTCACACACTTCTGACATCTGTCTCGTGGTCAATGCATGCATAGGCCTAAACCAAAAACTGCATTATTACGTGTCAATGAAACCGCTTTTTGACCTTGCCATGTGCGATGTGTTTTCAAAAATGTTTTAGTGTAGAAAAATCTTATCACTCTGTCGCTAAACACTGTACATTTGTAAACTAATACAAATTGTTAGTGTTTAGCTACCAAGGGATACTTGACGTCTCCACAAACAGATTATTTATAGCCATTCAGTACTGCTTGCTACTTTTTTTAAATAGTGTTTTGAGTAATGCATACTGCATATTAACACAAACCCATTCTTCAGTGGTGATGTGCCATAGCAGATAGGTCGATCCTTTGAGTATCGCACCTGTGCAGACAATAGATTGAGAAGTTTTGGTTTGTTTATTTTGATGCTTTAATTATGTCACAATCAACATTTTTTCAGTTATGTTGGGATGATTTCCTGTCTTCATAGGTTGAACCAGTACTAAGGCAGCAGGTGAAAAACCCAATGAGTCTCGAACTAGCAACCGTTTGATCCCCAGTCTAACACTCCATCAACTGAGCCACTGAGATCCACAGGAGAAGGGTTGGGTATTGATATTGAAAGTATTGACCACACTGTATTCTGTACACTGTGCACTGTGACCAATAGCCCACTTTGAGGTCAAACCTCATAGAATCTAAAGCTGCAGGCTCTGGTCACTTTTGCTTCCACGAATTCTTTCTTTCTTTCTTTCTTTCTTTAGATTCTGCAACACCCCCTCGCGAGGATTACGTGCAGGTTGATTACGCCTTACAGTCACGGTACAAAGTTTAAGAAAAAGAAAAATGGTAGAAGATAGTTGTTAAAAGTACATGTACAGGAAGAGCTAAAAACAGGATAAAAACAGTTTATGTTGATTTATGGGATGTAATGATTATGCGCCCGTACTGCCACACTGAACTGGTCCAGAGTGGGCAGAAGTACGATCTGGGCTGGGAGCTGATTCCAATAAACAACAGTTGAGGGGAAAAAGGCAAATTTGTAATAATTTGCTGTTGTATGAATCTGACGTAATGCAAGGGGGTGGCTATGTCGTGTCGATCTCATTGGTTGTTCTAAGTATGCCGGCACAGGTATGGCGACCAGGCCATGTATAATTTTAAACATCATTATAACTTTAGCATCAACTCTTCTCTGTTCTAGCGTTCTCAGATTTAGTTGTTGTTGGAGTTCCGTAACACTTTGGTAAGGAGAGTAGGAGCTGAGAATCCAGCGAGTAGCCCTTCTCTGAACCATCTCTACCTTATGGATGTCTTTTTTAGTGTACGGACTCCAAACCGATGAAGCATATTCAACCTGCGGTCTTACTGTAGTTTTATAGGCTGCTTCGCGTATACCCTGATGTTTTGTTTTGATGGGTCCGTAGAATTACCGAAAACCACGCATTAACCGAAAACCACCGAAAACCACTTAAAAAAATCATATTTATAGGGGAATTATACCCTCCTAGTATTTGTTTTTAGTAGTTTATGTTTATATATAAGTACATTTAGTAGGATGGATAGAAAAAATAATAATGAAGCCATCTTTAATATACCGATTTTGATCGTTTAAAATGTATCGCATCTACCGAAAACCAAAAGCAATCGCCGAAAACCAATCCGAATAGCTGATATAATAAATTACTTTGTTCTTGAAGAATTTGTTTTTGATAATACAGATGTTTATAGCAGTATGTTGAATAAGATGGATAAAATAAATCAAATTTGAACCCATCTTATACCTAATCAAATGCTTTAAAACGTACAGCGGCAGGCCGAAAATCAAAAAACAACTATACCATGATAAAGTGGCCTCAACATATACCTTGTAACAAATATCATAAATAATATATATTTAAACCTAAACTAATAAAAAACAAATACTAGGATGGCATAATTCGCCTAAAAACTTGATTTTTTAAGTGGTTTTCGGTGGTTTTTGGTGGTTTTCGGTAAATGTGTGGTTTTCGGTAATTCTACGGACCGTGTTTTGATGTTTCTTTTAAGAAAGCCTAAACTTTTTGAAGCATTTACAACAATTTTGGTTTCATTATCAGCGCCCCTAAAACTTCGCAAACTTCGATGAATCGTAACGAATTTTATTTACTTACGTACCCGTGTATGTATCATTGACTGCAATGTGATCCACGTGTGTCGCGGCCTCGTTTAACTGAAAAAATCAATTCTGACCAAGAAGGATAAATCTAGCAGCTTGAGGCAATATTTGTAACAGCAATTGAAGAGTCAGAAGACAGCTGTAACCGCAAATGATGGTAATGTTGGGATTTACCGTCATGTTGTTAATGTCAAATGGAGCGTGCAATGGCGTTTCAGAGCTTGTTGTTCATTGTACTGCGGATTCCAATATGGCCGCGATTGGCTAAATATCGAGCAACCTCACGTGCACGGTGCGTACAACTTGCATTTTGGTTGTTTGGTCCCCTGCTTTTAGCACCTACAGCCTGTACGCCCGGGTACAAAAATAGGTCGAATAACGCCGAGCTATTCCAAAAAGACCTTCTCTCGGGTGCTAAGGCGTTCGCAAGAAACTGAAGCGTTGAAATGCCGACGGTGAACAAGCGCCTATTTAATCATTGCTCATGGGGAAATGGGACTGGTTCCCGCTTTTCAATGATAGCCTTACGGACAGCGTCTCGAAAGCAGGATAAAAGCTGTCACAAAGTTTTTGGATCCTAAGCTCAGTGTATAAGCGTGCTTGGACGCACGTATAATAATATATGTTTTGGGTTCGTAAAAGAAACGTCACCCTGAGACGTTTCTTTTATGCACCCAAAACATATATTTAATAAGCCTTATAAATAAGCATTATACATTCTGGGGGCTATATATCTTTTATTTCTACCTCACTAAAATTCGAATTTTCGATAATTCGAAATAAAACCTCTAGTCCTTAGGACTTCGAATTAACGAGATTCAACTGTATTTAGATAAAAATTTTGCAATTAATTGAATTCGTTTAACATTTCAAAGTTTGTTTTATTGACGGGTAAAATTCGTATTGGCGTGACAGAAAGAGGTATTATCAAAATAATAATCGTGAACGATGAAAATCCTGTTATACAAAGGTTGAGTATAGCATGAAAGTGATAAAACTGCCATTTGCATGCTCAGAATTTTCCGTGCACGCACAGAATCAACGTCAGAGAGGCTCATTTTACGAACAAAGTTTGGGTTTTTGCACAACGTACCATTTTCCTTTGCACGTGTTCTAAAATGTATGGTTCCGAGATGATCCCACTGGCCTAACGCACGTGCGAATGTGATCACTTTGCATGTAACAGAGTACGACCCCGTCTAGTTTGGGCAAGGCCCTTCCAATTTCCGGTACGAGTTCTTTGACGGCAATGTATTCTAGGGGTCTCAGGCATAACCCCTTTTTCATAGGTACCACCTCTTCCTGAGGCTTCCAATACTGCCTTATATCCATACATGCGCTGCCCTCGATGATGGTACAATAAACGTTCCGAATGTAACATTTTGATTGACATCTTTTGACTTGTTATATTTGTGCTTAGCTTAAAATGCTCAGAGTGCATCCATGCACAGATGTAACTTTATCATCTTGGATGTTGGAACCGTTTTGAGAAGCTGGCAGGGATGTTTCTGAATAGATCTACTTTTCATCGGGATAAGGATTTCGAAAAAATGACGTAGTAAAAATCATCGTGATAAATCCTAAATTATATTCCCCCCATGCAAATACAAGTGTGACAAAGTATAAAAAGAATTCGTTCACCCCACAGATTGCTCGTGCTGATGTTTCAAAGATGCAAAATAATCAGACTACACCACATTGTATTGTTTCCATTGAAACGGGTAAATAACGATCAATGAAATACTGCAGTTTTAGACAGTTAATGTAATATACCTGTATAAAATACCCATTACCTGAATTAGTTCATATTTTGTTTACAACGATTCTCATCTGTCTTTGAATCAACTGTACGTCTTGCCGAACGTATGTAAAACATGCGTCATTACCGATTATTGACCAAAAAATCCCCAGTTCTTAACAAGTTACAGCTTACACATGGGGTACACGGGGACAATGAGGGACATAAATATAGTAGACCTATAACCTTATCCGAACAGCCGTACATCGCGAATGCCCAATGCGATTTTTCTTTCATTATGGTCTCCAACTGTGTCACATTTCTAAAGATACGCATGCATATTAGCGATCGAATACGTTATTTGTGCAATAGGAAAATATGCAATACAGACTAAACTTAACTCATGATTAAGACATGAAACACGATCATTTTGTGAGGGATCAGTCATGCATGGACCCAGAGAGGAGGTGGGGGGGGGGGGGTAACAGGTGGACCGGACTCACCTTGTAAATCACAAGTTCTATAGGGAATAAGCATTTTCAACCCCCAAGTTCGACCCCCACCCCTGGAAAATGTTGGACCCCCTTTGGAACCAAAAATTACATTTTTAATGAGCTTATGGAATACAATGAAGGCATGTCAAATATGCTTGGCGTAAGTATTTACTGGACAGTGGAAGATTTCTGAAACAAAACGACCAGTACATGTGGTTAATTGTTTTAAGCTATCAGATAACCCTCAAAGCTTGCAATAATATATAAACTAGCACTTTGAGAGGTATTAAAGAGAAACGAGAAAAAAAGGAAAGAAAAAAAGTTGACGTCGCTGAGGATTGAACCCAGGACCCCTTGCAAAATATAATTTATATTCTTGGACTTAACCGTACGGCCACGTAGATGTTATAATTTGGTTGCAGCGCACTTAAAACTATATGTGTTTAAATACTAACAAAACAACAATAGGCTTTTAGAAATACACAAAAATAAACAAGCTGACACTCATTAATTGTAAAAATATGACCCCGTGTATTTTTCTAATAGTGATTTATGAATAAATTCACATCCCGTTAACCAAAAACGGTAGTATATACCTGCGAAATCAGACAAATACTAACGGTAGCACGACGAGCGTCTCTTACTGAATGATAATTTCGGACGTAACATTATTTCGGCATCGGCATTGTTTGCACTGAAAGATGTGAGAAAGTAGGCGTATTTTCGGCTTCTAAAATAGTCCAGCCCTGCTTTCATGAGATAATGTAGTCATATCTGTATATTTTAAGCCCTAGAAAATGTATAAATGGCCTGAAAAGACCAAACACTGACAAAATATCCAAACGTGATCCTTTAGGTTACGTAATATTACATTATGAAGCCATAATGTCGACACCTTTTAATCTTTGGTCATGGGTTCTCAATGTTAATTTGCACAGCTAACCCAAAAATTGTGGTGTCGAAATAATGGCCTCATGTTTTGCTATGGATATGTTTACACTAAATCCCCACAATATCAGCCATTTTGGGGAAACTGGGGGTCATAATATGGAATTTTACGGTATAAGGGAAGCATCCAAGAAATTGTTTGGTATGTATTTGAAGAGAGGGAAGATCGTCTTCTTCAGAAATAATGTCATTTATATTATATTCACACATTTCTTAAATAGGATTTTACAGGGCCGAGTTTACCCCTTCGTGAACTTAGCCCTTTGTTCCAAAATCTAGCAATTATCATTTCAACTAAATGTGTTAAAGATCACAAGTGCCCATTCAATACAGAAAGCCTGGATCGCAAGCATCCATTCAGTTTAATATCAAGTGCCCGTTCATGTGATGTGAATAGGTGGCATGAAAAGCCGTTACATATCATTCCAGTTAAAACTCTTTCAGCAACTTTTATTCAAGATAAACATGATATGTAATTGTAGGAGGTGGAAAAATAAGAAGAACGTACAAACTTTATTTTTATGCTCCATTTCATTCCAGCTTTACACAGAGATCTCATTGAAACAAAGCGTAAATGGGCGGATCAGTGTCATTATTTTTAAGAAAACGATCATCAGCTTTAGTATTAACAATTTACAGGATAGCTATCTGGGTACTAACGTGAGTATGAGTAAATTCTTGACAGACACGCAAATGTCTACTGTGTTGACATATTTTTCTTTCGAGAGCAAGTGACTGATCTTCCAATGTACAACATAGCAAGTACAATAACTTGCCGTTTACTCGCAATGGTCCGGTCACTTCCGCTCCCTGAGGATGATCTTGCCTGTGACATGATTACTGGCCTTTATCAAAATAACTCATTGTTTATACCAGGCAAACACAGCGTATTTTATACGAGCCATCGCCAAAACGTGCATATCTAGATCAGACGCACATAAAGCGGCGTCTCATTGGGATATCCAGTATATGTTATAATAAAAAGGAATACTCTCACAACCCAATACATGTAAATGGAAACTATATATTTATACAAACTATTTTGTTTTTGATTCACTTACCTGTTGTACATGTCATCGTCTTCTGCACCCCAACCCCAGTATATGTTAGAATATCCGTTCACTTTCTGGAAATGTTCTCTATGGAAACTGAGTACCCCACCAGCCAGACAGGAGAACGGCAACCTAGAGCAATACAAAATATAAACAAAATTTTTCGGCGTAAAATTGTAAATATTTTCTTACCCATCAGTTTTAACATGTGTTTTGGGTGCTCAAAAGAACCGTATCATTGAGACAGTTCTTTTGAGTACCCACATAGACGGTTCTTTTGAGTATATTTTTGTAACAAAAACAAGACAGAAATAACATAAATGATCCACAAAAGAAGCACCGCCTTGGAACGGTTAGTAAAAAATATTTTACTGGAGGGCTTCAGCCGGTCTCACCGTGCGCCATCCTCACCTTTAGTTCAGATGTGTGTCAAGATACAAAGATGTTTGGTTTGCATGAAAGACCCCTAACTTATCAATGCATCATCTTCTAGAACTTATAAATCAATAATATGAAAAAGGAGATAAAGCAAATATAAGAACTTAACAGTAAAACTGAATAACGGAGCAAAAGAAATCCAACAGGTAAGCCTAGCATCCATTTTGTGGGACATAGGCAAACAGTGCAACCCTAGAACGCGGCGTCTGATCGTCTGATCTTGGTCTCTACCGTTGGCTAACAGAATATTATGTTAAGATTTGAATAAAACTGAAAAAATTCTACCCAACAACCCTTAAAACGTTAATGGACAGGTCCAGTTGATAAGATTTGGAATTCCATTCGGCTTATATGTGTTAAGAAACAAAGTTCATTAGCAATCGAGTTTTTTGCCGCCGAAGGCCAAATCGAATTTTAAAATATCATAAAGTTAGCTACTTGACTAAAGTAGATTTCGTTTATTTCTTTCCACAAGGCATGCGCGGATCCGAAGGGGGATGTAGGCGATCCTGATTCCCCCCTGGAAAATCACAAAGCTGTAGGATTCCCTAGATCCCGTGGAAAATCTCAAAGCTACCAAGCCAGCATTCATTGTTGAGTCAGCATCAGCCCTCCAGCAATAGCCATTAAAACGGCGTTTCGTCGGTGGGCCAATGATGGCTAACTTTAGTGGTAATTGGTTCTCCTTTCCCCTAATCAACTTAAATGAGTTGTCAGAGTCCGAAACCCTTTGACAAACCTTTTTGCATCCGCGCATGACACGCAATATGACATTTGCAGACAAAGGATTTTGTTTCACATTTATATAATGGGCCAAAAAGATCTGTTACAATGTATAATGTCAGGAACATCAGAATCAGTGATGGTTGCGTATAAGCACAAATATGCAAAGGTTTAGGTATGCACCTGGTCACCTATACGAACCGTGATACGGTACCTCCACTATTAGTCCAATATAAGGGCGTTTGTCTGAGATAGGATTCATTGTGTCTTTATTTAGTAACGCTTGCATGATTTTGTTACCTTTCTTGAAGATCTTGGAGATCTTGTGCACTTCTCTCTATATAAAGGGTGGAATTACCCATTCTTGTTAGGGGACATTATAAAGATACCATAACGAGGTACGATATGGAGACGCTATTCATTATTATAGAAAGGTACGTGAAGTTATATATATTTGACCGTGTTGAAATTGTACATGGTAGGGCTATGGCGATTTGTGTTATTGCATTGAATTGCGATGTCTCTGGCAGGTCGCATTTTATTGAAATAATAAGTCACTTGTTTTCTATTTTGTTGTCTGTTGAATCTGCCAGCATTCTGTGTACGGGTTCTATCGGGCGTTATCAATAACGTCCCGTTTTTTTGGCGAAAATAGCGATTGTTATGCACTTGCGTGTTAATCTACGCACATGCGTAGTGCCTAAAAATCTTTTGGGACCATTCTTGCGGCTATAGTTAAGCTGTCCGGATGGACTCGAAGGGTTATTTTGGCCAAAGGTGGTCGCAGGCTATGTCGGGTCTGCAAATAAAACCATAATTGTATGCTGGAAGATTTACCGGAGACCGATAGGTGAATAAACAATTTTAGCAGCTAGGTTTTAAGTTGTTGTGATTTATATTGCGTTGTTTGGGAGACGATTTAACTGCCAGTGATAGTCAACTTTCTGTAGCGACCTGTATGTGTCACATCTAGTTATATCCAACGCATATACGAGTAAGGGTTAGGTGCATACACTAAAACACACTTACATAATTAAGGTGATAGCTGACATGTATGTTTGGAGATTAGGTTTTTTTTCACCAAAATACATGTAGAAATATTGTATGTAATCTCTCAATATTGATGTAAATATAATTGACGAGGGGTCATAATTAGCTGTTTACAACTGATATGTTATACGAGTACGAAATTAGCGCGAGGGCAGGGTGATGTCCAACGTAAACGTCCAAACGTTACGTCAGCACCACCCTGTTCAACGTTTACCTGGAATTTCAAAAAGGATTGGTATCAGTATTTGTAAACATCGAAACTATCTAGATTACATGACCTGAAAGTGAAAAAAGGCCATGGGTTCCTGATGTTTCGGCTGCGATAGCGTCACAAACCAGGGTGACGTTACGACAGCGTACTGGAAATTTTTGTAACATATGGGTTTGTTCGTTTGGCATAGGAGGTATTGTTAAGCGCTGACATAGGCCAGTCACTAAAAATACTTCTCTATTACACATTTTTGAGTGTGGATTTTTAGAAGAGCCGATCCATCCTAACCGCATGGGAGCCCTTAGCCATACACCCATCGGTGGGGGCTAATCGCGCGCTTATAGGGTTAGGCTGTAGTTTTAAAAAATCAGACCACTGAAATTATTTTATTTTTGTAAACTTGAAACGAACAACTCCATTATTGACGCAACAGAGTGATTCTGAGTAACAAGTTCTAAAAGTAGATTGTTTTTTGCAGAATTATCTCTGATTTGTGTCCCCTACTACGTTGGAGGCCGAATGTTGGTGAACCACAGAATCTGAAACCTGAGGGCACTTAATAGGTGTCCCCTCAGACCACAAACAGCGTGGGATCAGGTCCCAAGTTTCGCTACTTCCAATGTAGCCAGAACGAGTTGTTAGCCAACCGGCTGGAATTGCGTTCAAACAAACCAGATGACGTAAAGAGTCAAGATCGCAATTAAAATCACGCAGGTTCTATAAGAAGTCCCATAGAAATAAATCTGACGTCCCAGTATGAAGAGACGATTAGATAAATAGTATCTCAGAGCTGATTGACTTAGTGTCAACAACGTGTGGCCAAGAAGATATAGCGTTCTTGAAAAGCGTATACTACGGGAAAGAACTCTATACCCCGATACTTAAGATTAGAAGGGCCCAGTTCTTTTTCTTAGATCTTAGATTGTATGTGAATTATATTCTTTACGTTTCTTATTTCTGACTAGTTGACGTACATCTAGAGCAGGATACTGTAAGATTGATTCTAAATAAAATGATCTTAGAGTGGCAACTTGCCCTAGCCAGAAATAATAGCGTAGGTGGTGTCATTGTATTATTAATGTGTTGTCGATGTTTTTTAGTACATAAAGTACTAGAAAGTTATTACTAGTTGTGTGCATTATTTTTCCCTGGTAGCATCGTCATTGCATAAAGGAATTTTCCAATAAGATTTCCCCTCTTCCTTCCTGACCGGCTTTATGTCGTAACAAGATCTGATTGCATATGATGAGAGCTAGGTTCCAGCTCCATGGAAAATATTTGTTGCCAATAAATCCAGCTGCGTATCTGCTTTAAAAGATGTATGTGATTTGAATGATAGTTGATACAACGCCAGAGTTATGCCAAACAGGTGATATGATGAATGGCATCTTTGTTTATGCTCAGGAATTTATACTTACTTTAAATAGAATACAAACTATCAGTCCATCAATGTTCACAAAGTTTGAAACCTGAGGACAGAGCATTTTTAAAGCCCAGAAGTTTAAATCAATATGTATGCAGTCGACGGCACGATCCCTGGGCCAGAACACCGGATACACAGAACTATGTACACAGTTTGAAACTCTTGAATAACTTTCAAAATTCTCCGGTCCCAGATTTGGAACTCTTTTTACAGTAATGTACTGCTGTTTCGCACTTTATCTAGAGTAAACATTAATTCCAGGACATTAACAAAATGCCTTTCATTCTTTTTTCAGGAGAAACACCACCTTCTTGGCATAACGTAGGCGCTGCATTGATATCGTTTAAAGACATATGCGGCTACTTTCATTGCACAGAATTTGTGCACAGATAAATTAGAAATTCATTTAGAATGCTAACCTCCCCTGGTTCTCGATCGTTTACAAATTTGGATCAATACAGTGTTCAAATACTCTTATGTATAATCCTTTCTCCAACAATTCTTAAAGTAAATAAAATATGTCCGAATTATATACCTCACTACCAAACAGATAGATCGGTCACAATCAAAAGTAAGCAACGTACACAATTTCAAAGTTTATGGAATGGTGGCCATCTCGAATAACCTACTCTTCTTGTACGATTGTCGCGAGCTGCGATAGACCTTCCCTGCTGGCACGATTCTCGGGTGTGCACCTATTTTTCAGTATGTTGTCCCCTTTTTTAGCGTTTTAACACTGAATTTCTTCATACTATTAAAATGAAATAATAAAAACGACATAATTGTCATTCCCGAAGGGTTTATACTGAATTGTGCATAAAATAAGTGGGTTAGGGGTTGAATCAGGCCATCCTGAAAGAAAACAAGCATGGTGATCCCCAATTTTTATTCATTTTTCTGAAAGGTATAATAATAGTCAATGAAAAAAAAAAGATTTGCAATGTCAGATTTATATATATATATATATATATATATATATATATATATATATATATATATATATATATATATATATATATATATATATATATATATATATATATATATATATAAGTTTATTTCCATCACATATAATTTAGATTTGTGGAAAAATAGCAACGAAGTTAGTGGTGCTTAATATTTGACACTCCGTATATGTATAAAACCACGTGAGAGGTATTACTTAGTTCAATGTCTAGATCAGTTGAGCCTGTACACATGTACAAACTCGCCACTGCTTTAGCTGCTTCCTTATAAAAATATGAAAATATGGATGTAAATGAAGACACAGGTAAACAGTTACGAAGGTCGAAATGATTGCTGAATGCTCCCCTTGGAGCATTCTGCAATACTTTTGACCTGCATTAAGTGATAATCGGTCTTGAAAACCAAATTTGATCTTCTTTTTGAGTGGCCGCTTGGGGCAGGTTAAATGTAAGTGTAAATTTACATCAGAATAGATGGCAGTTGAACTGCCATTGATCTTAGTGCAATCTTCCAACTGCTTTAAAAGTTATATCCTGTTCCATTGTATTTAACAACATAATAACTACAGCAAGAACAGGTAGAAATGTTTTAACCTTTGGTACAGGTTGATAGCACATGAAAAATGGTTATTCAAGCTGTGTTTGCAGGATTGTATGTGTAAGTTTACACCAAAGGGTTGTGTTAACTTACACATATTTTTTCACAGTGTGTCGCTGCAAAAACAAAACAAAAAACAACATAATTTTCAAACCAAGTATTGTGTCAAATGATCTGCTTTATGTAATATTTCTTCTGCTTTACACACTAATTTTCAGCGGATAACTTTTGGCCTAAATTGTTTAAAATGTCAACATCGATTTTGAGAAGTGAAAAATAACACCAAAGCAGGTGGAATCTCAGCTGGCAAACTGGTAGTATGTGCTTTTCATACCATCCTTACAATTTTAGCACGGAATGTCTCGTGATGTGTAAGATCGACATTGATGTACATGTAGGTGGTATATAATAGTAGTACCATGATTGTCCATCTGTACGTAAGACAATCCACTCGTTAAAGCTCGTGGATTATCTCCACGTACAGACGAACAACACATGGTAGCCCGGCGTCCGGAAATATCGCGGTACTAACGGCATAAACAAAATTAACAAACACATGATACTTACATTTAATTTGTCATCCACCAGACTTGAAGTTCATTCACTGCTGTAATGTGTCCTAAAGTTCTGACCGATGAAGATAAATTGATGTGGAAGAAATCCTGCTTGTTTGTCGGCCATCTTGGATGGTTCAGGTCAAGGGAGAGTATCCGAATATCGCGGCAAACAGTTGAGGCTCAATAAGGGGAATATGAATAATAACACTGGTTATCCTCTGCCATCAAAAAATCAGCAAATGATATGAGCTTATGATTAAAAAAAGAATTTAAGATTTTGAAATTGAAAAATATGATTTCTTAACACTTTAACATGAACTTAACATATTTACAGATTTTTTCCTTTGTTTTAATGAATTTATGGTTTTGTAAGGCAGTGGGGGCACCTGAACTCCTCCTTAAACCTTACAAATTTGACCTTTGAGCAGTAAATGAGATGTGCCCAGTGAGGACAATAGTCACATTTAGCCCATTTGTCTATCACAAAAGCAGCACACTGTTGTAATTCCTTTGGCTCCCACTCATTACACACACAGCAAAGTTCATCATCCTCATTGAAAACATCACTATCACCCTCATAACTGTCCTCGGAACTCAAATCTAGAGGTACACCTTTTCTCATGCTTGTTCCTGAAGTACTGGGTACAGGCTCAACTGATTTTTTAGATGAAACTTTGGAAACTTTTTTAACCACATTCACATTTGAGGGCTTCTTTGAAGATGTGTTTATTTTGACTGATTTTGGTTTACTTTTTTCAGACACAGTTTTTGTTGTTTTGGATTTTTAGAAATGGTATTGAGGATGTACTGATTGTTTTTCTTCAGCAAACTACCAGCAATAAAAGGTGGTATGAATTTCCGTTTGGGTCTCTGTTTCACAACTGTGATGTTTCTAGCACTGAAGAAGTTCTCAGAGATTTCTTGCACTGGTGCACTTGAGATATTTCTCTGTTGACATGGTTGTAGATCATTTTCAGGAATAATTTGTTGGTTGTCAGCAATAGTTGAATAGTTGATGGTGGAGTCTGAATCTGCATCTGATTAAGTGGCCTGTTCCTGTTCACAATTCTCTTCCCTGTATATTAATGAGGGAGCCACTTGCTCTGGAGTGATTACTGCACTGTTGAATGGATAAATTCCAGCCTTTTTAAATGCTGAGCTTAAATTTTCAGAACTAAATGCTTTCACATAAGGTTTGGCAGTCAGCTTTGCTATGGCATACTTGGTGATGGAAATACCTGGGTTGATCTTTTTATACAGCTCACATTCATTATTGTACATGCATTTAAATGGGCCAAATACACCAACGTCCAGGGGCTGTGTGAGATGACTAGAATGTGGTGGGAGAACAAATAATATAACATTATGTCTTTTGGCCCAGTCTGTCAAAGTTAGCTGAGCATGGGATTTGTGTCCATCATAGAGCACTAGAGTCTTCTGGTCACCTTGTTTATTTGTGATGCCAACATATTTAGCAAAATGCTTTGTCAAATAATTATTGAACACATCTGAATTTGATCATCCTGTTGGTGACATTTCACAGTCCGAACCTGGAGCTGCACTTTCCAGAAATTCACTGTTCCACCTCTTTCCAGGGAATACATAATATGGTGGCACATGGTTACCAAGTGCATTACCACCTCCAATTATTGTCACATTATAAGTCCTAGGTGATGTTACAGACTGAGCCGATGAGTCTTTGGCACATACAATTTTGGGGGGGGGGGTGAATGCTCTGTACTTACCCCAGCTTCATCAATATTGAAATTTTTTTCTGGATGGTTTTTCAAGTCATTTACAGTTAAAATAGTGCCCAGCTCCTTGAAATAATTGTCCAAATTTTCTTTTGATGCACACTTGGCTCTAGACATTGCAAGTTTCTGTGGTTTCACAATTTATAAGTCTGGCCATCTCTTCAAACAGTCATAAAACCATGAATTACTTAGTGAGTCCTTGGATTTAACTGACTTATTCAGAGATATGGCATAATCTCTAGCCATATACTGGACCCCTGACTTGTTATAGCCATAGCCTATACTGGCCATATATTTCACATGGTCCACAAGTAGCTTTTCCTCACTTTCAGTAAAAAGAGTCTCAAGACCTACTTTTGTGTCCAGTGTGATATTTCCCCTTGTCCTGTCTCTAAGAGTTGACTCTGGCACACAGAATTCCCTAGAAGCCCGGTACACTGACATACCCCTAGCTGTGGCTTCAAAAGCTTGCTGTAAATTGGCTCTGTCATATTTGAGGCGGCGCCTTTTGGGTTTTGGATCCTGAAATAGATAAAGAAAAGCATCCTCAGTTGTTTTTTTACAAATTAAGATTTTATTTTCTTTTTAGAGCTGCAAAAATAAACATAAAAATCAATAAGTTCTTTTTAAATTCTGTTAAGTATTTATTTCTATCATATCTTTTCATTACTATGCAGTAAAAAGACCCAGGGGTCCCATAAAACAAGCTCATTCATTCTTGGAACAGAACCAATTAAATGCCAATTTATGTCATTGGCCTAAATTTCCCCGTATGGAGCCTTATTCAGTATGTGATATTCAGTGGACATGCGCACAGCTCATAGCGTTGTCACGTGATCGGTAACAAGCCGCCATGTTTGACAGATAAACAGACGAACTTTTGACAAGAAGTGAAAACTTGAAAATGTGTTTTAGGACTACGGGTGAATGATTTTTCGTGCTGGGGGTATAGGGAACGATAGAAAGGTGAGAGTTTTATAAGGAAACTACTTTTTTCTAAGTTTACTTACCAGAAAACGATTCATTTTTCACATGTTGTTGACGGAACAAAAGAACGACTTCCGGGTCATATTTTGTGGACTGGAACAGGCGCTAGGTGGCGCGTGCGAAGTGACGTCATTGAAAAACTCGTTGACGCGATATTCGGAAACCCGCGATACTTCCGGAAGCCAGTATATAACCATTACTTAAAGGTTTTGTGAATCTTCAAAAACATTTTTGAAACTTTTCATGGTTAAACTGACAGTGATGAGAAAACCAAAATGCTGAAAACCCCATTTTAAAATTCAAACCGAGTCCAAAATTATGCAAGTTTTAAAATTTGACAAATAAGCATATGAGCCCGTCCCACATTATTGTTTCAAGATGATTTTTCAAAATGTCATATTTTATGTAGTGCGATTTCTAAGTTATTAAAACAGCACAATTAAGCTTTTATATGCAAATGTTATATTTTATCATATTGAATCATTTTCAGCAAATAAAATATTAAACAATGTTAAAATAAATGTAATATATTAAATTTATTATTTCAAAAAGCTCAAATGATGTCATATGAGCCTCTCGCATAATTTCATCTAATTAAATTTTGAAACGTTCATAACTTGGTACCTATTTTAAATTTTTTGATGGGGCTTTCGACATTCTGTTTCTCTCATTACTGGCTTTTCAATCAATAGGTGTTTAAAATAAATGTTTTTGAAGGTTCACAAGACCTTTAAGTTATTGGCTTATAAGAAACACGGACTCATGATATGATCTTACCAAGGTAGCAGACTCCAGAACGGGACTATATTGCTGTACATGCCACTTGGCAGGATCAAAGTCAGGAAACAAATATGTAGTTTTCATGGCATTGATTCCTAGCTGTAATACTAGCAGCATCTGAAAAAAACATAGTATTTCTTACATGAGTGTCCATTTATGGTCACGTCAAACCAATTCTATATAAGTAAACAGTATTATATACAAAAATAGAGTTATGCTGTACAATTATTTAAGCATGTGTCCACACCGGGTTGGCGGCAATCGAAAACGTTAATACTATCGACAAGCGAAGATCAAACATCGTCAGAAACAGAGTTTTTTATTGCCAATTTCTACCCGACTTGCGACAAATGGCAATCGAAAACCCAGTTTCAAGCGATTTTGATCCACATTCGTCGATTTTAAAGAGCGTTTTCAATTGCCGCCTATCCGATGTGATCTCGTCGCTGCGAGGTTATTAAGATCTGAGCTGAGCATTAGTTTCAATAGCTCATGAAAGATAAAATGACTAAAAGAATGCCTTTTTCTCAGCTTCAATCGTTTTGGTGTTAGCTGATACTCCTTATACAAAATTAGGCCAACATTTCTGCACTGACTAGTATACAGTTATTTCATGCCTGTTTGTAGTATAGTATACAGTTATTTCATGCCTGTTTGTAGTATAGTCTAAGCTATTCCTCCTGTTTAAACATCATGCTAACACATAGTTTTATCATAAATTCAGCCAAGAAATCGGTGTAAAGTTGCACATATTTGTAACAGTATAGTTGTATAAATGTAACGATAACACCACATACCTGTGCCACTGTCCCTTTCCATGACCCTTTTAGGGGCTGTGACCTCGCTTTGATCAGGTATGTAAGATATATAGGTACGGTTGACCACAGCCATATACTCGGCATAAAGATCAACGTCGTATTCTGGAAACATTCCGTGAATTCGATCCATGTTTTGCTGCTATTCCAAATTTGATTAAAATCCTGAAACATAGAAAACCAACGATCAAGCATTCTTCACACTGAGATAATGAAGTATATTGTGATCATCCTCAAATGATATCGCCTTACAACAACATTTGCGATAAGAAAGTGATAGTCACATTTTAAGGTGTGTATTACTGCAATATATTGTATTACTTATGTTTCAGTTAGGAGTCGTTAGTAGTACATAATGTACAGATATATATGCTATTATAAACATACGACAGTGTGAGCAATTCTGGGCAACATTATTTTACCAGGGACGGATCCTGGATATCTCGAAAGTGGATTCATATGTATAAAGGTGTGGGGTTCGCGTTGCTGATTTTATCTCATTTTTATAAAATATCCCTTGAAAATGCAATAATTTGGTCTCTCGGAGACCAAATTATTTCCTTTTCATAGGATTTTTAATAACGGAAGCCGATGAGGGAGGGGAAGCAAACCCCCTGAACCCCCTCTGGATTCGCCACTTATTCTACGTTGAGCTTTTATTTTCGCAGGCAGCACTCTCAGGTTTCTTACAACAAGGTACCTTTGCTACTCACAAAGTGTGGGAATAGCTACACTGGCTAAGTACAAACTTTGATAGATTCGTGGTTGTCACTGTAGCTCAGCAGAACACCTGTTTACTTATTATTTCCAAATTCAAGTTTGTGCGGATCCAGAGGGGGGACAGGGGTCCGGACCCCCCCCCCCTCACTGGAAAATTACAAAAATATAGGGTTCCTTAGCAATACTGGTCCGGATCCTCTTAAAATCACAGAGCTTCCAATCCAATATTCAATGTTGGGCCATCATCGGCCCGCCAACGAAACATCATTCAAATGACGTTTCGCTGGCGGGCCGTTGATGGCCCATTCTAATTATTAATAGTGGTATTTGGATCCTCTCACCCTCATCAAATTAAAAAAAAAAAGACAAAAAAACGTTGTCAAAGCTGGACCCCCTATGACAAAACTTTCTGGATCCGCGCATGTCAAGGTCCGATTTGTTTATCGCTTTGTTGGGGATTTCCCTCTGTTTCCGTTTAAGCTGTGAGGACTACTTTCTCGTGTAATGGCTATTAACTAAATATAGGCATTACTTTTCGATAGGCCTGAATCATTTTTGCCACGTTTTCGAAAATTATAAGGCTAACAGACAACAGACACGAATGAGACTGCCAGGA